>CM071146.1:1365833-2636666 GCA_036417725.1 Clanis bilineata | reverse complement strand
CATTCAACGACGTTCTATAATATTAAAAAATCAACATCTCTTATTATAAAAAATAGTATTATAAAAAAATATTATTTCTGTGTTAAAATTAAGCATCGATTGAGAGTTGCGACAAGAAAAAATAAATAACACGTAAAAAGGTTGTTTCACCTTAGTTCTATGTTCTAAAATATGATTAAAAGAAAAAAAATCGCCATTTTTTTTGAGGCGGTAAAAAAGTTTTCATAAAAAATACATAAAAAAGAAGTTTCTCAAACAAGACTATTAAATAAAATGTATTTACTTTGTATTATAAATGCATGTAAATGCACCGACATTAGCGTTTTTCTTTTATTTTATTGTTTTCACTGATATGTGCGTACTGCTTACCGGTTTAGTTATTGGTTATGAAAACGGTTTATTTTTTTGAGAAATTCGAACGGCTAATAGGAAATAGAGTCATTATTAATCAGTGTCTTAAGCTTACGTTCCGTTTTATTTATACACAGTGACAAAACGATGGCCTTATAAAAAATACTTAAAAAATAAAATAGGTCATAAAAATTATTATTTTTTTGGCGTTCCATGCATATTCCCCATAATATAATCTGTACACAACTAAGTGATTCCATTATTTATACAGTAAACTTAAGTTTGCTTAGAGGTATTAACACCTCTCAAAATTAAATTAATCTTTTCATGATAACTAAGCTCACGTTTCTTTTTTTTTTTGACAAGCCATACTTTATAACTTTTCATTGAAACATAATTCCTTATTGAGTAATATTATTGGGACTTTTACGCGAATTAATCATATAGCGTAAAAAATCTTTAATCGATATTTTGTAAGTATATTTCAACACCTCAGTAGGTGGTATTCTTCGCAAAATTTTATCGATAATATTATTTGTAGATATTCGAATGATTTGCTGAATACATAGACATATTTAACAACGTCAACAACTAAAATAACGTAACAATGTATTGAAGCTCTTTATCCGTTTCATCGATCTAAATTATAGGCAAAAATTCTATTATGAGCGTAAGAATTCGATCCAGAACAATATTTCTTACATACCGTTGATATTGGCGCATATCGATTACACCAATAAATCCTTTTTTTTAACGAATTTCGTAATCGATTTTAACATGAATCTCCAGATTGATTCCGGAACTACACTATATTAAACATGGTACGTCTTGATTAGATCGATTTATTTTAAGTAGTCAATCGGTATAAGAAAAATCGATCTGAGAAATGTACTAAAATATGGAACACCTATTAGAAATATTAAAATCGTCTATTATTTTCAACTCTATACCAAGTGGGTGAGCGTTTCAAATGCTATACCACAATATAATTCGTTATTGAGGTTCATTATGGACCAATTACACGAGGCTAATTATTAAAACAATATACTAAGTCTAAACGTGCCAGTCATTACTCTATACCCACAATCCAATTGATCTGGATCTATTATTCACATTATGCTTTTACTGGGCTGCCCTTAATGGATTGTCTCGATTAGCCTAGTGTAAAAGGTCCATTAGACCATTATAGACGTCCATACACACAAGTACAGTCTACACATCAACAAATAGATCACTTATAGTCAATCTTGTCCGTAAGTGGTAATGAATTGTGCTAGTTATAGCTTAGAGGAAGGTATACTGACGACTTGTTGCCACCAGGTGGCGCGTTCGAACGCGCCCGGCTGGCTGAAGAATGCTTTCTGAAGGTTTGGGTATAGCTGGAACAAGAGACAATAATGAAATATACGTCACAACAATTACATCTGGCTGATGATTGTCTATTTTTGTAGACAAGAGTTATACATAATTAAGCTCACGCCTGTATTCCCGAAGGGGTAGGCAGAGGCGCACTAGCGAACTTGAATATCCACATTTCGCCGAGCTTAGTTCCGTCCCAGATGTGATAGGGGGCGAGCCTATCACCATATCGGACACAAATTCCAGACTCCGGGTTAATATGGAAAAAATCAATATCATTTTTACCGACCCCGGGATCGAACTCGTGACCTCAGGACGGTAGTCGTACCTACCGGAATACAATCACGCCTCCGAGGCAGTCATGTAATGATTAAGGTAATATAATAAAATGTTGTGATCAACTTCTTATCAGTTATTATATCCTGTACATATTGCCCCTTACTTATAAAAATATTTAAGCGCTGCTATCTTTAACCATAGGCTGTCCTTTTCATTTTTGAACAATGTAACGCAAGGAAAAAGTGACAGGCTATTCTTAGCGAAAAGATAAGCGAAAATGTTTTTATAAGTAAGGCCCATAGATGACAATTGTAAATCACAAATCAGTGGACCAAAAATTTACTCACATTTCCATCACTCTTCCCGATGACCGAGTTCAGCACAAAGTCTGTGGGCGCCAGCGCGTCCACTACACTCACCATCTCGTCTTTAAGGTCGGCGCACAGCTCCAAAACGGCATCCCTTAACAACCTCGCGCACGCCTCCCCCCTCGCGAACCCCCCCTGATACAGCTCCACCAAATGACTATCCAGAGACCATAGACCATACAAACTGAACAGTTTATTTAAAACTGGCTGCAATTCTTTTTCTTTCTTGTCTAAAGATTCGAGGAAAAACATTATGACTATATATTCCGCGTACACTTTGGCTAGAGTTTTCCATTTATACACCTGACATTTGACTCTCGCTTCGAACTTTGACAGGCCTTTAGCTAGCTCCGCCTCGTATTTTTCATGTGTTTCTTTTATCAGGTAGCATAGTAGCCATTCATATGTTGAGGTTATAACTGTAACAAAAAACAATATTATTCTTTCTTTCTTTCTACCTGCCCTTATCTCACCTTAATGAGAGTTCGGCGCAACACACTTTTTCAAGCATGTTGCAGAAAGGATTAGGCTTAGTTTCGACGACCGGCTGCCTACCTGACGTGAACCCCTTTTGGGGGATCTAGACGAAATATTAAAACTTGCTCGACCTGGGAATCGATCCCAGGATCTTACGGTTCACAGTTCATATACGCTGCCATTAGTGTAATATGCTGTCAATAATATTGTTTTTACTCGTCCCGTTGGTCTAGATGACTAAAACAATATTATTAATGGTATAAAAATTAGATACGTATATGGAGAACTCGTACGTATAAACGGACAAACGCTCGCATGCATGTACATACGCACAGACCGACAATAATATATACCTATATAGACGAGTAGTTATAAAGCATGTTACATTTCAAATTAATTGACTGGTAGACAAATTTAGACACTAACAGAGACGAAGATAGACAGACAGAGGAAGAAATAGACAGGATAGAAAGAAAGGGAGACACGAGTAAAGCAGATTACCCACAGTGTTTATCCTTGAGCTGGTCCGTCCTGGTGCAGCTGAAGGTCTGCCCCATGACGTCGTGCGCCCTGTTGAGGAACAGCGCGGTGCCGAGCGGCGAGTCCACGCCGCTGGAGGTGTACTGCCGCAGCAGCCAGTTGCCAGCCTGTTGTGACAGAACGTTGTTGTCTCCCTCGTACGTTACTGTCGGCTCGTGATTGCTGCGTATGTCGCCTAGGTTAGCTGACTGGAAGGGGTAAAAATAGCTTTGAAATACATGCCATGGCACAGCCATTTATTATTGCAAGCTATAATTTCAATTTTTGGGTGATATAGATTAATACAATTTTATAATTTATATACTTTACGGTTATGTAAGGTTTTCTTAGTTTAACGATGCAAACTTTGACGCTGTTTAAAATTAATAATAGTATTGATCAAATTTAAAGAAAAAAAGAGAATAATTAAAACATTTGAAAATACATACATAATATTACGTCTGTATCCCATAGAGGTAGGCAGACTATGGATTTTCACTTCGCCTGATCCTGACACACTACTTTCGCTTTATCTACTTTCTTCGATCTCTTCATACATTCGCGTCAGTTAAGGGTACTTTTTATTTATTTGAATATAAATCATAAAATATAAATAAAATAGTATTAGAATTGTCATATTACTGTCCCACTGTTGGGTACGGGTCACCTCTACTAATAAAAGGGCTTAGGCCTTAGTCGACCACGCTGGTCTAATGCGAGTTTAATTCTAATTTTCACAAAATATATAAAGAAAACAAATTATGTTGATTCTCAGTAGAGCATATGAAAAGTGAGAAATACAACTAAACTTTCTTTTTTTTTCTACCTGCCCTTATCCCACCTTAATGTGGGGTCGGCGCAACACACTTTTTCAAGCATGTTGCAAAGAGGATTTGGCTAAGTTTTTACGACCGGCCGCCTACCTGACGTCAACCCCCTATGAGGGATTAATTAAACATTAAGAAAAAATTAAAACAAAAGATCCAACTCACTAGCATAATCATTTTGGATGCACTCTACCTTAAAAAAGTAAAAGCTGGTATTTACCTTAAGGAACCCGTGTCCGCCGCACGCCTCGCGACACTGCTGTGCAGCGGCGAGCACGGCCCACGTCAGCAGCGGCTTGCAGCACGACACCATCGCGTGCATCTCCGACACCGCCTCGCTCTACAACACCACCATCATCACCATCACCACCACCATTAACTGCATGGGCCATTAGTCATCTCTATAGTCGGATTGCTAATTAGACGGAGTAAACTGACAGATCGAAATGTCACTTTCCAAAATAATGTTGCTTACTCTCAAAACATAGTGATTGATCTAGTTCAATTTTTATCATTCAAAGAAACAATAACTCAGCACTAGTTTGCAAAATTAGAATTTTATTGCGTATTTATAAAAAAAATCAGATCAACCCTTCGACTAAATGTCTGTGTAAATAATGTTGCGTAAATGATCACAATAGATACGCTGAATGATAACAATGAAAATAACAAATATTACTATTATTATTTCAGAAAAATTACGATGGACACATTCATCGTGGGTAAACCGATGGGTGAACGACATTAAAGTGACCGCAGGAAAAACTTGGATGCATTTAGCGCAAAATAAAGATCAGTGGCGCAGGGGAGAAGAGGCTTATACCCAGCAGTGGGCAAACAGAAGCTGACGATGATGATATCATTTCAATCTTTTTACCGCAGCACTATTTAAATTTCATAAAAAAGTGGCAACATTCGAACTGTCAGTTTACTCCGTTTAATTACCAATCCTACTATACCAATACTACGATTTTCTTTTGAAAGTACTCGATTCTCGAAATCGACGATAGAAAAGAAAAACAAAAAAAGAATATATTTATTCGGCACAACATTATGCGACACAATGGTATAAACAGAAACGCAATAAAACACATATTAAAGAGGAGACAATAATCTGATAATAATAATGACATAACCTACAGTAATAATTACAACTTTGCTTCTCACGATGCTGCCGAAAAGTTTTAGATTAGTTACCGATAGGTTGCGTTTTGTTCTCATATATTTGACTCTGACTGGCAGCGCCACCTTGCGGAAACTACAACGAACTAAAAATGTATGGAGGTACTATAAACTATCGTCGATTTCGAAAATCAATAAAAACTTGTACTAAGGGACTATAGCATATTGTATCATGTCATAGGACTCCGATGATGCGTCATTCTGTTTCATTTCATCATCATCATCATCATCAGCCATAGGACGTCCACTGCTGAATATAGGCCTCCCCCAAAGATTTCCAAATCGGTTTCATTTATTGACTTAAAATTCCAACGAAATCGATGTAAAAAGTGCCCTTACGTCGCGTTAAAAATTACCAAATAACAAGTTCCCGAATCTAATGCGACGTTAGCGCACTCGATTTCGGTGGAATTTTAAGTCAATAAATATAACCAAATCGAATCGAGTGTGAAGGGTCACGGGGCAGGACCATCGGACCGCCCGATCGTAAAACCGTCCACACCAACTCGTTTGCCTTTGTTGGACTGGTGAACCGGCATTAAAAGGCGAGATTACGACGGAGTTTGCCCATAGATTATAATCGACACTTGAATGAAAAGTAGTAGTAAGAAAATACTCGCCGGTGTAACTTGTAAGTCTGAATCAACAGTAATACGCATTTATCGAACAGTGAGGTTCAGCAAGCCTTTGAGAATACAAAACTGCCTCTATCCAATTTATCTACCAAGTAAAACAATTACAAGTTTATTAGTTCCAATATTAGGAACGAGTAAATAATATCGATAGACACACCAAATTATCGACTCTTATCCCAGCGTTTGATTTCTCCACAATGTTGAGATAGACCCGTGTGAAGTTCTCCACGAACATTCTGAACACTACAGCGGCCGCCACGTACCCGAACAGTCTCCATTGCTGTAAAAATTACATCTATATATTTAGTCATTATAGATAATAGATATAGAAAGCTGTGATTTAAGTAGAGTTAAGAAAAATAATCTAATATAATAAGGTGACTTTGAGCTTTACCAGTGGATTAATACAAATTGTTATTTATAAAGTTTATCGATATAGTGGATAACCATTAGAATGGAGAAAGTAAGTAGAGTGACGCCAAAGTAAGTACATTTGAGAGAATCAAAAAGTTCCCAATGATAATCTAAAGAGTGATATTAAAGTGATACCCCACTAGTTGCACACAACACACATAACAAACCGACTGACATGCAGTTCGTACTCGATGAGCGGGATCTCCTTATCTCGCTCGCCAAACTGCGCGCGTGTGGCCGCGTACCGCACGGCGATGGCGACCGCGCTGCCGATCGAGTGGCAGCTCTCCTGCATGATGCCGATGCGACCTGGGACCAAGAAACCCACAAAAAACATAAATAAATACACCCAACAGTTACACACACAGACCTCCCCACACTAAGTATACCTGTATCAAACTACAAAACTTTCGGTCTCACAATACCCACACCCAAGACAAATATCCGTGGGTGACACAAACATTTATTTTGTCTCGGAGCGGGAATCGAACCCACGGGATGTCGTTTTACAGCCGACTAGTCAATTTTTAAAAAATAGACTTCAAAAACCCCAATCGCGACGTCTCACATAGGAGTATTTGAGATAAAAAACCGGACAAAATGATTTATTGTATTATTTTTCATTTTTATGAAATAAAAGACAATAAGTTATCAAAATTAGGTATATTAACGAACAATACCCAAAATAAAAACACATTCAACGATGTACATATAAAAAAACGGAACAAACAAATAATTAATGATTAGTGCCACGATGTCGGCAGCAATTATTAAGGATCGCCACTTTCGTGTTCACTGATTGTCTGATATTCATCATCTTCATCAATGCATTCATGATTTGTTAATGATGCCACCAAAATACTCATGGCCTCCTTGGAAAAAGGCTTTCTTTTCTTTTCTAATTTCATTCTGTTGCAGCTGATAAACGGATCGGATGTTAATAATAATCTGTTTAAAATGTCTCTGTTGCAGTCTGGTCTACAAAATTTCCTAGCATAGTCCATACGATATTTGCGGAAATGCTTATTACGGGCTTCAGCGGCCTCCTCCGATAGCTGTCCGATAGGAAGTATAGCTTCTGATATAACTTGAGCGCCATGCATGAGAATCTTGTGAACTGTAGGTGACATGGGATACCAACCATACAGTTCAACATACAGTTCAGCAGTTGTTTGAGCGTAATTTTCAAATTTAACTAGATCTATATCATATCCACTTGATATAACTTCAAGAATAACTCGAAACTTTTTTATTAATTCAATGTTTATTCCAGTTATACGAGAAGAGCACTCTGGATTCTCGAAAAATCTTCTCGATGTATTCCCGTCATTGCTATTCCCATAGCCAGCTTTAGGTATATCGACAAGGAGGCCCATCTGTTCTCTAAAACTTTTTTGAATTGCCTTTTTAGTATTTTTAATACTATTTTTATCTTCAGCCGTTCGTGCTTGCCACTTCTTTAAGGGTGCTTTGTATGCCAAGTGCAATAATAGCTCAAAGAAACGAATTCTCGCATGCAGAGTGGAAAGTCCAAATTTCAATGCTTCTTCAGAAACGTTACCTTTCTTCAATTTATTAAAATCTTTTGACGTTTGGCCACATATATAGCATCTCATGGTCGATACAGTGTCTGTCGCTGCATTGCATACCTTTCCATCCACCATAGTAAGTAAATTCATGTGACTTATTTTAGTCGATTCTTCAATAACTTCGGTTTCTTTCAGAGTTTTTACTTGTTCTTCGATGTATGCGATTTCTTCCTTGGTAATGTCTTTCGTTTCATGGACGAATCGAGCCCGAATCGGTCGACATAACCTTACTGAAGAAGGAACTGGATTTTGCCATATTATTTTTCTTGTTTCTCCATCAGAAAAAACAACCAATCTCAGAGGTACGAGGGAACTTAAAAAGATGTTAGCGTCATCGTCATCAATGTTAGTCAATTGTTGTTTATATTGAGTTTGATGTGACCCATCACAACCCCATTTAGATATTAAGGTAAGATGTTGCTTTTCAAACTCAGATAATGTTTCTATAACTTCTTTTAAATATAGAACTAGTCGCGAAGCCGTATGATCCAGCAAAGCTTGTAGTTTGACTTCGAAGCCAGTTTCAGTAACTTTTATACTCTCTGCAGCTGGATAACACTCATTTTTAGCTTTTTGTAAAAGCGAATAACAAGGATAAATTTCTTTGCGTTCGCCTTGTATCAAATCTCATTGCCGTCTTGTAAAATCACCGTCTACAAACAATGCTAATGCCTCTTGTGGTGTGTATTTTCTTATAATTAGATCTTTTTTAGCTGATGATATTATTTTTCGAATTTTTTTAGCTTTAGTAGGCGTTGACGTAATTTCTTTTATTATTTTGGACGCATCATTATTACCAGATATATTCTAGTATATAGTACAAACCTTGCACTTCCATGTCCAAGTCGTCTTCCTGCTGTTATTTGGCACCCAATGATGTTCTGGCTCAGAGACTGAGTAACACAAACGAGATCGCCGAGAATATTTACACGTAATCAACACAACGGCTAGATTCCGACTGACGTTGAAATCCGGCGTCCGGACTGGGAAGGGGCAGGTAGTTGCCTTCTAATAAACCGGTTATTGTAGATATTAAAAAATGCGTTTTACGTGCCTTAAGACTCCTTTTACGAATTTTTATTATGTCCGATTTTTTTAATGAAATACTCCTATGTGCGTCTGTACTAATGGTTCTTGAAGTATAGTATGTACTTCTTATCAGCGGCCTGAGCAGGAAAATTTCTGACAACCGTAAATGTATTCGAACTCGATGCGCGTCTATGAAATTTGTATGAAATATTAACCAAACGTCATCAGTGCGCAGCGAACTCGAATACATTTACATTTACATTAGGTTTTCGTGCTTGGGCTTACAGGTCTTGGTCTTTATATGGAACCACCGTTAGATTGCTCCAGGTTCTACCAACACACCAGTGGCGAAGAGTGAAAATTTTCAAAAGGGAAGCCGGTGCTACTTTATCTTTTAGATTATACTTATTTATTAGCCTACAATCTGGAAAAGGGAAGCCGGTAGAAATTGGGCTGTATGGACTCTTCGCCACTGCAACACACAAATATTCTTAAAAATGGATATAAATATATCCCGAGATATCGCATACAATACATAAAAAAATCGACAAACTCAGAACCTTCTCCGTCCGTAATCAGTTCCGTTAAGGTGCATAATAGAGATTTTGACGGGAAGTCTGACAGGGTGGGCGTAGCTTGTTAAAATTATTTCATATTTTTTTCTAGAGCTGTGTTTGTTGTTTTTAAGTGGTGTGGTTTAATGCATCAAACTTCAGTGAAGATGGACAGTATAATGTGGAAACTTTTTAACCGGTGATCTTCGATGAGTTTTGCTTGGTGCGTTGGCTGGCTTTGTTCGGTCGATTCGCCGAATGAAGATCATGTGAGGGGCACTGGACTGGAAGGAATTACCGCCATAATCCCAGCAGGACCTTGAGATCATCCACATCCGGGTCTCATGGTCATTATAAAAACATAATTTCTCTATTTACCTTGTCATTGGCTTAATCATCGCATATGCATGGAAGCAATTATTATTCAAGAAAAAGGTGCATAATAATTCTGGAAGTAGAGTAGTTCATTACTCACCTGCTGAAAGATTTTCAAGTGCCGCCCCTAATATCCTCGAGGGATCTGAGAACGAGCTCTCGTATGTGCCATCCTCGGTGACGTCAGCGGTTCTGTTCAGCAAGTTCTCGCGCGGTATCCTGTACTGGTTGAACATTATGAACCTGGGAACAAGGGATACACATATGTCAGGCTCTGGGCTGTTACTGATTTGAAAAATGCAATATCACTGCCCGATCCGGGGATCGAACCTGAGACCTTAGAGCGATAGCCGTACCGAAATACAACTACGCCAGCCACGAAGCTACGAGGTAGTTAATATACAAATATTAAACAAGAATCGAGACTACTCCATATTAAAGATAGCTTAATTATAATCTTAATTCTTAATTTTATAAATAGTAAATCCTACGTTACAAATTACTTGTAATTAGTAATGCTTATCGGATTTATTAATGGTCACGATTTTACAGATTAAAATGTGACATAATTTTATCGACATAAGAGGTGCGTACGTGAAATCCTTTTGGCATATTTCGACGATGACTGTTTTTTACAGAGACGTAAATAAAAAATGGACGGAGCGCTAGGAACATTGAAAGTGCAAGCAGGGTTTTTGGCCCATTGGATCTATCGACATGTACGTACGTTTTATTGTTTTTATTTTACATGGAGGTTACCTTGTTGTAGATTGGCTGCTCTAATTTAACGTAAATTATTTAAATTTTTTGTTTTCTTATTTTGGTTGTGTATTAATATCTGACTAAACTGGTTATTATTCTCAAAAAGAGCAACGTCAGAGTTTTTTGCCCGTTCTTTTCTGACGAACCAGCTTTCCGAATTGGCGGTGGAGTAAACATTTTAGACGGAATCTAAACAATGTGTGACATTTTATAGATTCAATAAACGATTTGATTTGATTTGTAATGATGTTTGTGTGTAGGGCACTTTTGTACAGGCGTGTTTGTGTGCGTGGCTTCTCTGTGGCATCTATAAGCGAGATGGTGTCTTTCTTTTTCTTTACGTCCGTAGTTTTTTATCTAAATGATACTTTGTTCGTTGTGAATTATTTGCCCGCAGCTACGACCGCGTAAGAGTCTTGACAAACATTCATCCCCCATTACATCTCTTTGGGGGATTAATTTATGCATGTATTATACATATACACCTTCCTCTTGAATCACTCTATCTATTAAAAAAACTGCATCAAAATCCGTTGCGTAGTTTTAAAGATCTAAGCATAAAAACAGACAGCGGGAAACGACCTAATGCGAACATCTCTGCACGTCACTGAATCTTTAATACAATTTATACCATTCTGAATAATCTTAGATTCAACATACAAAATACTAAATATAAAACCGGGAAATGGCTGACGGAACTTAGGCTAATTAGTAATATTGGGCCTTACTTAAAACAGCATTTTTAGCTGAGCAAATTTTACGGTTACGAATAACCTGTCACTTTTTTCCTTGTGTTACATTGTTTAAAAGTGAAAGGGACAACCTATGGTATAAAGATAAGCAGCGCTCAAATATTTTTATAAGTAAGGGGCATAATTTTGACGTGTAGAAACATTTTCGATCGACTTCTAAAAAGGAGAAGGTCCTCAATTCGTTTGTATTTTTCGTCCGAATTCCAAAAAGGAGAAGGTCCTCAATTCGTCCGTTTTTTATGTATGTTACGCGATACGCGATATCTTCACCGAATGTGGACCGATCTTCAAAATTATTTTTGTGTTGGATAGATATTATCTCATCCCCCAGAGGGGGGTGACGTCAGGCAGGCAGCCGGTCATAAAAACTTAGCCAAATCCTTTCTGCAACATGCTTTAATAAGTCTGTTGCGCCGACCCCACGTTAAGGTGGGATAAGTGCAGGTAGAAAGAAAGTTGGATAGAACTTATTCAAGGGTAGTCTCATATACATTTGGTCATTGGATACATCGGATCAAGTTGGAAGTCGGTCAGTTAAGTTTTTAAACTTGTGATTATGGTTATTCACTGCCTCGGTGGCGTGGTGGTATTTCAGTACGACTACGGTTCTGAGGTCTCGGGTTCGATCCCCGGGTCGGGCAAAGTGATATTGGATTTTTCCATATCAGCCCGGAGTCTGGAATTTGTGCCCGATATGGCGATAGGCTCGCCCCCTATCACATCTGGGACTGAACTAAGCTCGGCGAAATGTGGGTGTTCTAGCTCGCTAGTGTGCCTACCCTTTCGAGGGTACAGGCGTGAGCTTATGTTATGTTATTATAGTTATTCAATACGCGAATTTATTGTCCCATATCTAATCTTTATCGATTAGTAGAATAGCGTGATGTGATCCAGAAATCCGCAAGGGCGATGTATATCATTAATAATATTTTTACTACTTTATTATCGTACGCATGTGATATGAGTTACTATTTATGATTATTTATTTGCACTATATAGATTATTCGTTGCTGAGGTACAAACTCCAAAATTGTTAATAATTAATATAATAATATGAAATAGTTTATAAAAGGTACATGTAAATCTACATAACTATAATAAATTAGCCGTTTGTACTTTATACATAGCATTAATTATTTACTTTAGCTTATTAGTCATTTTATGTTGTATGGTGTACAATAAAGTATATAAATAAATAAATTAGATATTTTTAACGACAAATTCGCTGTATACAGAAGTTGTTGAAACATTTCGTGAAATAAATTCATAATGTAAACATTTAAATTCTAGTTTTGTGTAGTTATCTTTCATATTTTAGTTGTTCCTCCTTATAAATAAATAAACATATTATCACAATTTAATTTCTAACTTTCCACCTGCCTTTATCTCAATCAAAGTGGGATCGTTCTTAAGAATAAAGGAAAGCAAAAAATTATTCGTATTTTTTGTAGATCCAACTAAGCCATTTTTGATTTTGATAGTGGTGTCAAAACAATTTATTATACTGAAACCACGCTTGTAGGCTTTAGCAACTCAATTTCAAATTTGATGGATATTTAGTTAGTTTTTAACATTGATCGAGCTTGGAGTAATCGGTTTATTTCTTAAACATACAACGCATGTTTTAATTATTATTGAGTAACGAAAGAAAAACATAATTTACATGTGCGTATATAATGAGTTTAATCATTATGGTCCTTGATGGCGACTGACCTACTAAACTTTGCCTATAAAATTGTTATTGAATGCAAATCGTATATGGCGAAATTGTATTATGCCACAAAAGTCCTACGGCCAATCTCATTACTGATGGAAATCAGTGGCGTGCAGACTATATAGACAAAAAGACGACAATGTCTTTTTGTCTATATAGTATATCGTACCTTGACAATTTGCTATTTAGTACAATTTACATAAATAAATATTAAAAAATAACCAAAAACAACTTTTCTAAATAGCAGCGCTTGGCTTAAATCGACACGAGGATGATGATTGTAGTGATGGTGATGCAAGAGTCGACGAAAATTTAGCAAATTTTGTCTACCCTGACCGAAATACCTGTGCACGTCACTAATGGAAATAACTCAGAATTAAAGCGCGATCTCATTGCGTTTCGGATTAAAAACGTAAGATAAAATATTTAAATACAAAAACTGTTAGTAATAGGAGTTTTATACATCAATTGAATATATACTTGAATTTTCATAGGTACATGTTACCAAGCAGAATAGGCGTAAGCTCGACAAAACCTAAAATAATAAAACGCAAAAAAGCGTGTAAAGTACAACTATGTTTTGTTTCTGGTGTGTTTATATGAGACCAAGTTCTTTACAACTAAAAAAAAAAAAATTACATGCAGGTTCCCTATTTTGTCGACTACCAAGGGCTAAATACGCCTCATGAGTCGATATCGATATCTATATAGAAATACAACCACTCAAGTAGAGACGCGGCCAAAACCTAGTACCATAACTGACATCCTCTTTTCATCTCAAGAGATATCTATATCAGACAAATATTACATAACAGATATTTGTAAAAACTTCATTTGGAGTCACAAATCGATCCGTAATCGCATGATAAGCATTCCATTAGTGTCACTCACCAGACGCAATCATTATCATAACATTATTCACATGTTTCTGATAAGATAAGCACACTTGAATTTTGCACATAACCGGTTCCGATAACTATTGCTCATATGAGTAAAGCATCACTGAAATAATCACAAGTTTAAAAACTTAACGGACTGAATTCAAATCCGATCGTGACCAAATTTATATGGGAAGAACCCTTACCCTTGAAAGAAGCTCTATCGAACACAAAAAGAATTTTGAAGATCGGTCTACATTCGGCGGAGATATCCGTAACATACAGAAAAATACAGACGAAGTGAGGACCGTCTCCGTTTTGGAAGTCGGTCTAAAATAAATCGTGATAGAATCCGTATAAAATAGTTTTATTTCAATGTAACATCCGCTTAAACTTTAGAAATCAGTATAGAACATCACTCTTTGCTGAATATTAACAGCCTCCGTGGCGCAGCGGGCGAGTAGCCGGCTGTGAAACGTGAGGTCGCGGGTTCGATTCCCGCACCGAGACAAATGTCTGTGTGGCCCACATATATTTGTTTCGGGTCTGGGTGTTGTGAGACCGAAAGTCTCTCGTAGTTCCTGATACCTACGACACAAGAGTCGATCTTTGTGTGGGGGATCAGGTGTGTGACTGTTGGGTGTATTTATTTTATTTTTTTATTACATGTGAGGAGGATAGACTTTGGTCTAGGCGCAGTGCGCTATGGATTGGGCTAACCTGGGCTCGAATTCCAAGTCAGAGAGCGAGGTGTTTTTAACACGATATTGTCGCGATTCTTCGGAATAGGTTGACGTCATTCAGGCAAGCTTAATCCTATTGCTGTCAGAAATATCTCACGATTTCCCAATCTAGATATGCTACTCATACAAATGAGGTGAATTTGAATATCGATATCAGTCAAATGTTATTTCTCTCGAGCCACTTTAAATAATTATTACTTTGGAGTTACTTCCGTACACCTACGTCCCTAATTATTTCAAACAAACTTGTTATTTTAGTTTCACAATATTTTGAAAACACGTTAAAATTCTCGAATTTGTAACAGTTGAATTAATTTACAATATTCTTTGACCATGTGTACTAATCAAGGACTAATTTTGCAAACATTAGGCTGGAGTCACGTGGACATAGCTCTGCCAGTTGCCTTTTTTCAACCATTTTCAAAATCGTAAATTTCTCAATTCGTATTTTATTCGAGGTCTCTGGCAAATCCGGATTCGATCCAAAATTTAAGATTATTTTTGCGTTGGATACAGCTTACTCTAAAGTGATCATAAATTTGGTCAAGACATGATTAATTTCCGATTTAATTATTAATTTAATGATACTAGCCTTGTAGGTATACACAACGATCACTTATTTTTATACTTCTACCCTTTACACCTGGCAGTCGGTTGTAACGTCACGACAACCATAGATTTAATTACAGACTTGGTAGCAGGTATGCTATTTCATTTTTGAACACTGATTTCCCTGTACTAATATTAAGCTGTTTATATTCAAATTCAAATATTTTCAATTATAAATTCATTTATTCTGCAAATAGGATATTTTATATCACTTTTATATGTCAATTACGACTATATATTGGAATTTTTATAATGGCATCGGCATTTCGTGGCTATTCCTGAGAAGAAATGCCGAAACAAACTCAAAGGTTGTTGGTTCAATTAAAGTAGGGATCTGCGTCCACCACTTAGATCTAACGAGGGTTTAGAAAAGTCTTACCTATGATTTCATACAACAGAGTTCTGAATAAGCAAATGCTTATTCAGAACTCTTTCATTACCATATTTCTTTTACCAGTTAAAATGCATAATTTCGAAATGCATCCCTTGGTCTGGTATCAAACTCGCGACCTCCGTTTTGACAATCCCTTCCGCTCGATACGCAATTTTGCTATCTCAAGTTAATTCATAACGGTTTGAATCAGAACATTGAGATAATAAAGCCAATTAACTGTTGAAAATTCACTTTGTCCCAATTCTGCAATGCCGCAAAATTTCCGCCGGTGTGACCTCATCCTAACTCGGCAACGCATTAATAAACATGTTCAAATATTTATTGGCCGACTTATTTTTATCAGTGTTTATTATGAAATCATTGTAATGCCGAAGGTCGTTGATTTATTTGAAGCTTTACGACTTGGGATTATGTGGAAGCATTTCTGTAATAAACAGGCGAGTATACTCTATGTAATTGTCTTTTAATAAATCGTTTAATACTGATATCAAAGTCATATTCGCCCAAATACTGAAACGCTACTCAACTTTAACGGCTTCTTACATCGTTTTCGTCATACATTTTGACAGATAAGACGGCCTTAAACGACATTTCACGACCTTAATTTTTTTAGTATTCAGGGGAAAGTGTTATGTTGAGTGCTATTTACATTTGTATTTATAATCAAAGTGTTCAATCTTAGAAAATACATTTAATTTTCTGCGTATGGAGTTGGAAACAGTATTTTTGTTTTAATTATAAATAAATTAAGACTTAATTACGATATATAAATTTTTACATAATTTTGTTAAAGCCAACATTTTTATACATATCTTAAATTATCTAACTCAAATATTGACACCATTAAACTTGTTATTGGCGCCTCCCGCACAACGCACGAAAAATTTTGTCAAGCTATATAAGGATCCTAGCATCCTATGTGATTATTAGGCATGTTTGGACTTTGGACAAAGTTCTGTATTTTGCCACTCACTAGACGAAGCGGTGTGTCAGTCAATGACTAATTCAGTAATTAATATTATCTTTGATTACTCAGTCAATTGCTTTGTTGATTACTATCAATATTGAATGACACACATAGAAAGTGTAATTTATTTTGAGTTTCTTGCTACTGCGACATTGCATTTTTTTTATAGCAGAGACTGGCAAACGAGCAGATGGGTCACCTGATGGTAAGTGATCCCCACCGTCCATAGACACCCAAGACAAAAAAGAAACATGGGTTCGTCGCCAACCTAAAAGGAAGGAAATAGGGATTGAGAAAGGGAAGATTGGGCCACCGGAAATCTCATTCACCGAACGAAACGCGACAGCGAACTGGCACTTTACTTCGGTTTTCTGTGATACAGGGGGGGGTTACCAAACCTCTTATAGCAATATTATTATAATCTTACTTGTACCGATTCCTATACAAAACAAACGAAGAACGATTATAATAATACTGCTATAAGAGGTTGTGGTAACCCCCCAGTAGTATCGAACCGGTCGAGCCGGCTCATTCGTGTTGTAGACGTAACTGTCTACAGCGTGGCTGTACAACTTATAATTGCATTGTATAATTAGGGTACGAGGAAAAAACTTCCTGTTGCATAACCTCAGTTTGACCATGAGGAAAAATCCACTTTGATAAGCATGTATTACTTTTACGATCCTGCATCTATTGTTTACATGAAAAGTGTCAGCAAAGGAAATAATAGACCGCAAAAAATATAAGTATAAATAATTCTATAAATCTTTTATCAATAACCTAGACGTTCGGTTTTATTGTTATCTTTGCGGGGAGCACCCGTAAGAAGATAGGTATCGTTGAAATAAATAGTATAAAACTTTCCTAGTCATGTATTAAGTATAGTGTATGCAGTTAGTATGACTTAAGAGGAAAATATGACATATTAGCCCGGAGTCTGGAATTTGTGCCCGATATGGCGATAGGCTCGCCCCCTATCACATCTGGGACGGAACTAAGCTCGGCGAAATGTGGGTGTTCTAGTTCGCTAGTGCACCTCTGCCTACGCCTTCGGGGATACAGGCGTGAACTTATGTTATGTTATGTGAAAATATGACCCAATTTTTTAACTTATATTAGACCGACATGACAAAGAATTTTTAATATTATTTTATAAAAAAAAATATACAATAAATCTTCATAGGGGGTGGTAATTTGTTTCGGCTCTGGGTGTTGTGGAACCGTAAGTCTTTCATAGTTTCTGATACCTACTATACTCTTTCTTAAGTTGATCCTTCATTACTGAAGATCGCGATCACCCTTCGTCATCCAGCGGTTTGTTAGACGTTTCCACTTATTACGATCCGTAGCCACTCTGACTGCCTCTACAAATTTGGTGGAGCTATTTTGTTTCAGCTGGTCTGACCATCTCATGTGGGATCTGCCTCTTGACCTCTTGCCCTCTACATTTGCGCAGATGATCAGTTTCGCAAGATTTTCATCCTGGCGTGGAATGATGTGACCAAAGTAGTTACTATACAGGTTCAATTTAATGTAGGGTCAGGTCTATGTGTGTGACTTGGGTGTAGTTATTTAAGTTTAAAACATGATGTTTGTATGTCAAAACTATATTAGGGCCCGAGTGCCTGTTTCAGTATGGGCCTGCGGAACCTTAGTATCCTATTGCCTTCATATAAAAATTTAACTGTACAACCGAACCGTACTATTTTGACTATCGAATTGATACACGCACAGTTTATTTTTGTCATCCATTGTGTTATCTAAACGCGTTCGGAATCAATAACAAACAGCGATGAATAAATTAATACTGAACTGGCAGACGGACGGATATTTTTAGATAACGATCACGGTGGCCGGATTGTGATAAGAAATCGAATGAAGACAACTAATGACATTAAGGAACTTTGCAGTTTGATTTTGAATAGGATAGGAAATTAAAGGATTTTTGGAGTGGAAGGGGATGAAAGTTTGTATAGTAAAAAAAAACTTCCACGCGGGTATAACCACGGGCAAAAGCTAGTTCATAATAAAAACAAAAAAATCCGACTAGTGTAAGACGTCATTCGCACTAGAGCTTTTTCAACGCGCGTTAAAAAAGCGTCTCAACAAGTCTCTTCATATAAGTGCTTGAAAATCATTCATGTCTTGTTTCTAATAAGGTATATTCCACATGCCGCCCAACGCCGCGTTTTAAAACAGTCGGCGTTTGAGTAACTATTTATACTAGAACTCATATGTTCAATTTGACAGCCTCCGTGGCGCAGTGGGCGAATAGCCGGCTGTGAAGCGAGAAGCCACGGGTTCGATTCACGCATTAAGACAAATGTTTGTGTGGCCCACAAATATTTATTTTAAGTCTGGGTGTTGTGAGACCGAAAGTCTCTCATAGATTCTGACACCCACTATACAGGTTATACCTAGTGTGGGGTCAGGACTATGTGTGTGACTGTTGGGTATATTTATTTAATTTTAACGCTTTTTAACGCGCGTTGAAAAAGCTCTCGTGTGAATGAGGCCTAACATAAACAATTATTTAAAAACACAACATAAAGTATCCACGGCATAATAATTAATTATGTTAGTGCAATAAAACATTTGCAAAAACAAAAAAAGTGAATCTAATTTCCACGCATTCCAATATCCAGTCCATGGCCGCGTTCGTTTTCACTACACATAAATATTTTAATGTTCAGTCTACGATCAAAATAATTTATTAAATAAATCAAATACATAGCATACTATATTGACCGGCGCCTCCCGCCCTGTGGATTGGGGGCGTTTGGAGAATTCCACCACGGTATCCCCTGCCCATCGTAAGAGGCGACTTATAGCCATCGGGGGGCTGTCGTAGCGCCCCTTTTAGTACTTTACGCAGGGACGGTTCTGGCTGAAGCCTGGCCGCTGAGACAAAATTTTGTGTGGACAGATACTTTTTTCGGGTCTGGGTGTTGTGAGACCGAAAGTCTGTCGTAGTTACTGATACCCACGACACAAGACTAAAGTGTGGGGTGGGAATTATGTGTGTGACAATCAAGTTTTATATACCTATATTATTTACATATTTATATAATTGCAAATGTTCGTGCTCGTCATTTCTCAGAGGAAGTTGATGTCAAACAGGCAACTGGTGGTAAAAATTAAAGCCGAATTCTTTCTACGACTCTTTGAAAATGTATGTTGCACCGACTGCACATTAGGGTAGTAAGGATAAGGGCAGATGGAAATAAAGAGGCAAGTTCATGCCTGTATCCCTAAAGTGGTAGGCAGAGGCGTAAATAGTACACCACTGTCCAACTAACAACCCGCGGGCCAGTATCAATCAAGTTGCAGAGAGGACTCCGCTTACGATTTACAACCACCCAGATATGCATAATGTTAGCCGAGCATCTAACATCGACTCCTATGAAGGATTCCAGACACGGCCAAATGTTTTTAGAAAAACCGCGTTACTCCACCGGGGATTCGACCCAGGGTCTCACGGTCCACAACCAATATAAGCTGCCACCAAATAAAGACAAAATAAGCTCACGCCTGTATCCCCGAAGGGGTAGGCAGAGGCGCACTAGCCAACTAATACACCCACATTTCGCCGAGCTTAGTTCCGTCCCAGATGTGATAGGGGGCGAGCCTATCGCCATATCGGGCACAAATTCCAGACTCCGCAAAATAAAGACAAGTCACCGCTATATTAAGCAAGATTCTTAGAAAACACTCAATAGATTTATTTTCCTATATCCTACATATTTTCCTTAATACTTTACATATCGAAAAATCCAAGTATATAAACATTTAGTTGAATATTTAGAATAATCATTATTTTGTGCATTATTTGTTTTGTTTCGAGCAAAAACAAGTGCAAGAGACGCGGCTTAACATAAACAGGGATTTGACTCTTTTACTCACATTTTTTGATATAAGAAAGAAAGGGACAACCAATATATTATAAGGGTGTGTAATAGTCGTACTTTCGTAACAAGATACGAGAGTTTTGTCGTACTCGTGAATAATATACATAACATAACATAAGCTCACGCTTGTATCCCCGAAGGGGTAGGCAGAGGCGCAATAGCGAATTAGAACACCCACATTTCGCCGAGCTTAATTCCGTCTCAGATGTGATAGGGGGCGAACCTATCGCCATATCGGGCACAAATTCCAGACTCCGGGCTGATATGGAAATATTAAATACCGCTTTGCCCGACCCGGGGATCAAACCCGTGACCTCAGGACAGTAGTCGTACCGAAATACAAACACGCCACCGAGACAGGCATGAATATATAAGTCGTGAATAATATTAAAATAAAAACATACTAACACCACCCAAATACAGATATAAATGGATGAAATGGATCACATGTGACCCAATTTCCCCCTCCCTTTCCCAATCCCTGTTCCCCTCCTTTTAGGCTGGCAACGCATCCATGATTCTTTTTGTGTCTTGTATGTCTATGGGCGGTGGAGATCACGTACCAGGTGACCCACCAGCTCGTTTACTCTGATATAAAAATGTATGGGCGGGAATCGAACCCGCGACCTCGCATTGCACCCATTGCACTTACCCATTGTCGATGCCGTTGACGCCGATCTTCTCCCCCATATCCCCCACAATGAGTCCAGGGTACGTCTCCAAGGTGGCCGGGTCTCTGATGGGCACCACGAACCCGTGGAGACCATGGTTGGTACCATCTGGCGTTATCAACTGTGCGAAGAGTAGAGTGTGGGTGCATGTCCTACCTGAAAATAAAATACAATATTCATTGAAATAAAACTATTCTTACGGATTCTATCACGATTAGGTTTTAATTATTAGTCTGACCAGTGACAACGAAGACTGCAAATCCTTCGAAACGTCGGGAATAATAATTAAAACCTAATCGTGATAGAATCCGTAAGAATAGTTTTATTTCAATCTATACTAATAAATAAATAAATAAATAAATAACACCCAACGGTCACATACATAGTCCTGACCCCACACTAAGATCGAGTCTTGTGTCGTGGGTATCAGGAACTACGAGAGACGCACGGTCTCACAACACCAACACCCGAAACAAATATCTGTAGGCCATACAAACATTTGTCTCAGTGCGGGGATCGAACCCGCGGCCTCTCGCTTCACAGCCGGCTACTCGCCCGCTGCGCCACGGAGGCTGCCAACTAATATTATAAAGCTGAAGAGTTTGTTTGTTTGTTTGTTTGATTGAACGCGCTAATCTCAGGAACTACTGGTTCGATTTGAAAAATTATTTTTGTGTTGAATAGCCCAATTATCGACGGTGGCTATAGGCTATATGATCACGCTATGACCAATAGGAGCAGAGCAGAAATGAAAAATGTTGCAAAATCGAGAACATTTATATCTCAGACATAAACTACTGGTTCGATTTGAAAAATTATTTTTGTGTTGGATAGCCCAATTATCGAGGATGGCTATATGCTATATAACATCACGCTATGACCAATAGGAGCGGAGCAGAAATGAAAAATGTTTTAAAGCGGGGAAGTTGATATCTCAGAAACTACTGGTTCGATGTGAAAAATTCTTTTAGTGTTGACAGACGGGGTGACAGACGGGTAACAGACGGGGTGACAGGCGGGGTGACAGACGAGGTGACTGACTGGGTGACAGACGGGGTGACAGACGTGTGACAGGCGGGGTGACAGACGAGTTGACTGACGAGGTGACCGACGGAGTGACAGACGGGGTGACCGATGGGGTGTCAGACGAGTGACCGACTGGGTGACAGACGGGGTGACAGACGAGGTGACCGACGGGGTGACAGATGGGGTGACAGACGCGGTGACAGACGGGGTGACAGACGGGGTGACAGACGGGGTGACCGACTGGGTGACCGACGGTGTGACCGACGGGGTGACTGACTAGGTGACAGACGGGGTGACCAACAGGGTGACAGACGGGGTGACAGACGGGATGATAGACGGGGTGACAGACGGGGTGACCGACGAGGTAACCGACGGGGTGACAGACAGGTTTACCGACTGGGTGACCGACGGTGTGACCGACGGGGTGACTGACTAGGTGACAGACGGAGTGACCGACAGGATGACCGACGAGGTGACCGACGGGGTGACTGACTGGGTGACAGATGGGGTGACCTTCAGGTTGACTGTCAGCGTGACCGACGGGGTGACAGACGGGGTGACAGGCGGGTTGACAGACTGGGTGACAGATGGGGTGACAGAAGTGTGACGGACGGGGTGACAGGCGGGGTGACAGACGGGGTGACAGGCAGGGTGACAGACGGGTTGACCAATTGGGTGACAGTCGGGGTGACAGACGGGGTGACTGACTGGATGACTGACGTGATGACGGACGGGGTGACTGACGAAACCGGACCGAAGTAGATCATCCCATTACCTCCTTTAGAATTATTGTGCTATAGGTGCCTACGACTCACTCTTTCAACCCTCTCTCTCATACGCAGACGAAGTTGCGCGGGTCAGCTAGTGTATAATATTCGCGTAAACTTAAGAAATCAGTATACAATATAATAAACATGTTGAATCAATTTTTAATATTATTAAATCCAATAAGCAACATATTCTATACAGAGAGGCGCCAATATACCGACATTAAATTTTATAATGAGCAACATAGGTATTTTTGTATTTTGCCCCACCAATAATGAAACTGTAACATCGGATTTTGACGGGAAGTCTGACAGGGTGGGCGTCGCTTGTTAAAATTATTTCATATTATTCTCTAGAGATGTGTTTGTTGTTTTTAAGTGATGTGGTTTAATGCATCAAACTTCAGTGAAGATGGATTGTATAATGTGGAAACTTTTAACCTGTGAACTCTGATGAGTTTTGCTTGGTGCATTGGCTGGCTTAGTCCGATCGATTCGCCGAGTGAAAAAAATTGAGAAAAATAAAAATTTCTCCTGTGGCAACTATTTCACCTAATCGATTGATTTTTTGTACAAGGCCTTGCAACGTTGTAAGGTATATTTGGGATGATTTAATGACGTTATGTCGGCACCACTTTGTCTGTATACATGTTTCATAAAGTTGGTATCAATAGAGAAGATAGCTAGCGGTAAAGCTTAAAATGTCGTAAGTCAGTAGCTGTTTAATAATGGAAACTTGACTTAGTGACGAAAAAATTGTTTCTGACACAGGATCAGTTGCAGTACATTTGGAAACCACCTTCGAGGTAATTCATTATTTTCAGTATTTTCAGTATCCCCGAAGGGGTAGGCAGAAGTGTACTAGTGAAATAGTACACGCACATTTCGCCTTTGCCCGACCCGGGGATCGAACCCGAGACCTCAGAACCGTAGTCGTACCGAAATACCACCACGCCACCGAGGCAGTCCTTCTATCTAGATCTTCATAATGGTCTGATGTATGTGTAAACAATACATGTATAAAAATAAGAGTAACAATTAAAAACGACACTGTTAGTACGGGCTAATGATTCTATTGTTCTGTCATATGTTATCATCATTATGATGGTCACATTAATTGTTTAAATCGTCAAACATGTGTTACCAGGCCGGCGACCTAAAATGTGGCGTGCCGTGAACAAAAATAATACAAGAGTTTTTATAAATTGGGACTATAAAAGCTTTTTAATTTTATCATAATTTTAAAATGAAAGTAGTCTGTGAAACACTAACTTTTCGGACAATCTACACATCAGTCTGATCTTTGACCAAGATTGAAGTAAAGGATTTTGACAGGGTGGGCGTCACTGGTTGAAATTATTTGATATTACTGTATAGAGTTGTTTTTGTTGTTTTAAAGTAATGTTTTATGCACAAAACTTAATGGAAGATGGACAGCATAATGTGAAAACTTTTTAATTGGTGATCTTTGATGAGTTTTGCTTGGTGCGTTGGCTGGCTTTGTCTAGTCGATTCGTTGAGGGAAGGTGATCTGAAGGGCATCGCACTGGAAGGAATTGCCGCCACAATCCCAGCAGGACCTTAAGATCGTCCACATCTGGGCCTCATGGTCATTGCCAAAACTTGATAATTGCTACATCTTCCTTGACATTAGCTAAATCATCGCAATTCGTGAAAACATTTTTTTAAGAAGATGGCTGTAAAACATTTGAAACGTGGGGACTAAAGGTAACAAGTTTAAAAACTTAAGAGATCGACTTCAAAGTTTATCCGATTGTGATCAAATTCACATTTATATACCCTTGAAACAAGTTCTATCGAACACAAAAAGAATATCCAATAAAAAATCCATCTTCATTTGACTTTGATTACACGTAAACAAATTAAGCGTACATGAAATACAAAATATACTAATTCATTTCGAATCTCCCTAACAAATTAGTATAAACCCAAATTAAATACAACACACAATTCATAAAGAATATAATAAAAATAACTAAACAATGACGATTTGAGAATAAAAATACATTTCTCACGACTATTGTTTTATTTAAGAGCAATTAAAGTAATGATAGAATAAACTAAAATGTTTATTCTCATTAAAGACAATAATCCCAGTATAATGAAGTATATAAGATTGTAGTCATATTCGGAAATACACGTACGTTTGGGCATTGACGGTAAATGATCAAGGTGATTAATCCGTGTAGTTACTGACATCTGACATGTATCCCAAATCACGTAGTGACCTGTGTTCTGAACATTGACTAAAGAAAAATTAGAGGACGACGCATAACTAAGAAAAAACGAAGCATTTCTAATGTATGGAACGAAACCAAAATGGTGATTTTGAGAAAATAGAAAAGAAAGATCCCATTAATATAGCAGTTAGGTACCTTGTTCATATTCCGATATTAGTATTATTGTATCTTAAACACCGTATTTATAATAAAATCAATAAGTATTTATACGTTATTTAATTCTTGACATGGTGACAACTTACATGTAAATAGATCGCGAAACTAAAATGGCGGAACCGGCTTCAAAGTAAACACGTCTTTTTCGTAGTTATGCCAGGTCCTTATTTTATTTAGTCATTGGTTCCGAATCACGTAGGTACATAATAATTATAGTCTAAATCACGTAAAACATAATCATAACTTTTTTTATGCTTGTCGTTATCCGCTTCTAATAAGGCCTTCCTATTAAAACGCTTCCACTTTATCAATAAATCTTGATCTGCAAACTACGACCATAACTCCTCCCCTCTGGAGGTTTCACTCTCGGGCAAATCAACTTCGAACCTAGGACCAGGCGAGCTATTTATTCTATATCTACGTGGTAAATAAATCATTCCATTACCGTTACGGTCACAATTACCAAAATAATTGAAATAAAACTAGTTTTTACGGATTCTATCGGGTTTTTTATTTTTGTTATTTTCAGTCCCGACGTTTCGAAAGCTTTACAGCCGTCATAGTTACGGATCGGACGGATAAAAGTTTTATTTCAATGTACAATTTGACGAAAACCTAAGAAATCATTAACAAAAATAGACGAAAACCTAAGAAATCATTAACAAAAATAGACGAAAACCTAAGAAATCATTAACAAAAATAGACGTTAACCTAAGAAATCATTAACAAAAATAGACGTTAACCTAAGAAATCATTAACAAAAATAGACGTTAACCTAAGAAATCATTAACAAAAATAGACGTTAACCTAAGAAATCATTAACAAAAATAATGTCACACAAAGTTTTACCTAGATTACCAACCCAGCATTTGGCCGCCTCGAAGTCCGGCGTGTGCAGCACGAACTGCCCGTGCTGCGCGTCGTACGTCGCCGTCGTGCGCATGAGCCGCGCGTCCGAGCCGTGCGCGATCTCCGTTAGCGCGAAACTCGCGAGGAGCTGCGTGCAAAACAACGTATCACCGCGAACGGACTATTACCAGCCTGAGAACTGAGAAGTGGCAGCGTGCTGTTGCTGGATAATAGCTCATCTTTATCACTACCTTTAACCTTGGCAACATACTCATGATGATTGAGAATCGTGGAGTTTTGGCGGGAATTCTGACGGTGCGAGTGGTCGCTTATTATAATGATTACATAATCTAAAGTTGATTTTATTATCTAAAAGTGATGTGAGTTTATGCAATAAACATCAACGGAGATGGACAGTATATGAAGGCTTAGAAATAAGTGATTTTAGATGCTTTTTCTTTGGCGGTGGATCAACCGCGTTGAATTCCTCCGCTGCGAGAAAATCGTCTAAAAAGCATCAAACTGGAAGGAATTGACACCAAAACTCCAGCAAGGGCTTGAAAACGACCACATCAGATTACATTGCTCTTGTGAAATATAGATATAGGATTAGAACTAAGGTAAAATAATATTTAAATTAAAAAGCATACGGCTAAATTACTTAGTTTCCATGGCTATGAACAAGATAAAAAAAAAAAGATTGAGAATCGAAAATATCTACAAATAAATAAAATACAGATAACTCCCAACAGTTACATACATAGTTCTGACCCCACACTAAAATACGAGTCGTGTGTCGTGGGTATCAAGAAAGGTCGGCACTTTCGGTCTTACAACACCCAGCCCCGAAACAAATATCTGTAAGCCATACAAACATTAGTCTCGGTGCGGGAATCGAACCCGCTGTCTCTCTTCACAGCCTATTGCGCCACGGAGGCTGTCTATGGACAGTGGAGATTAAATTATCCGAGCATGGCAAAGTGATTACACTACACTTAGCAAACGCAAAGCAGTCCAAAAAACCAACACCAAACAATCGATGGTCACCATGTCATTACATGTTTTTAATTAAATGTTGTCATATATTATCTGTAATTACATGTAATCAATTACATTAATATATTTCTTTTTCAATTTACTTGAGGTTAGGACTAACTGTAGGTTAGTAATAGTGGTGCAAGTCGCCCTTAGCATCAGTAAACTATTACTCACCTCTCTATTGACAAACGTGGCTTCGTAGAACTTCAAATGCCTCTCAGTGCCGAGGGATAGGAGTGCGTTTGAGAACAGGTACATTCCGATGGCCATCTTGACTGAGACGCTCGGGTTCAGAGACTGGATCGCTTCGTTTATCGTCATCACTGTGCGAGTCTGTTGACAACGTCGTTTTTTTTATCCGGGCACGGCAAAGTGATTACACTGCACCTGATGGTAAACGCAGTGCAGTCCAAAACTAGCGACCACTGTCAAACAATGGGTTTCTCAGTGATCGTCAGAATCATGCCGGCCTATTTATGCTTCTTCACACTCCGAATCCGAAGAGGGATGAAGCAAATCGAGGGGCTTGCAACAAGACAGGCGGATGACCGATGCAGATACAGGGGTACCCTCATACCCATTTCAACCAACCATCAAGTCATGCCGCAAACCCCTCGAGAGGACCGGAAATACACTGGCTGACCCTGGAACGCGAACCACTCACGGAGTGTTGGTCACTATGGCAGGTTTTAGCATCATGTGTACGGTGGTCGCCATCCGGTCGGATACGAATATCCTACCACCAGTCGTAATCTTAGGCACATACAGAATGATACTCAGGAATGAATCTAGTTTTTAAACAAGATTTTTGTATGTAAAAACTGCTTTAAATGATCTCTAGATTCATATTGTAACACGGCCCATAGAGTAAAAAACTCTCAGAGGGATAGATAATCAACGTGTATGCTAGTATTTAATTTCTTTCAGCATCTTTACATGTTTCTGGCAAGTTTGTGCCGCGTTACGTCTCTTCACAGATAATGATAAGATAATTTATGTAATTATTAAAATTATGATGAGCGCTATTCGTAGTTCGACATTAGATGCCGACGTACTTGGCAAAATAGCGTAGAATTAAACTTAAGTCTCGATTTTTTACTATCATTTCGGCACTAGTCGAAGTTACCGGCCTTGCAGCATTCCGTCTACTAGCTAATGGTCTATGGTCAGAACCTCCTGACCCACTGGCAACATTGATCAGTTTTTTTATAATAATAATAAACATTTATTGGCACGTAAATTACATATAGTACAGTAAAAACCCAGATAGCTTATATGTACAAGAAAATACACAATCTTGTTCTGCTGGTACTTAAAATAGGTTAACCTGTGCTATAAGTACCAGTTATTTTATACTAACTTAGTGCTGTACACAGAATTTCTTAATATGAAATATTCATTAAATGTTACGCAAGACAGGTGAATAGATTTCACATACCTTTTATATTAATTAATTATGTGTTGCTAACAAGTAAAATAATGGAGCATTCGCTCATAAGGAATACCTCAACAGAGTAGATCTATGCAAAACTCACCCGTTTGCTATAACTGGACGTGGCCATGTCTTTGGGGTGGAAGTTGTGTTGGTTTATCCTCCTGAGCTGCAGTTGTGTGATCCTCTTCTGTTCCTCCACGCTCTGAGTGACGGGGCTGTGTGCGAATAACGGATCTTTTTCCAACGTGTGCCATATTCTATACTGCAACAATACGGTATTTTTTAATTTTGTGTGTAGTGTCTCCGTGGACAGTTTAGAGGCAATGTACTAAGATTGAAAACCGTGAGGCGTGAGGTCCTTTTTTGTGGATGACCTAATGGTAAGTGATCTCTACCGCCCATAGACATCCAAGACGCAAAAAAAATCATGGGAACCCGTATAGGGATTGGGAAAAGGAGATCCCACTCACCGAACGAAACACAAGACTGCTACTTTACGTGACAACTTTAGTCTCTGGTAGTTCTCGTAGTTGGGAACCTAGTTTGTAAAACGAAATCCGCAGTTGAGGACTTCGTTGCGAATGTTTTGCTTTTCTATGTGGCTCTCGGGTCCGACCGATATCGGTGCTATTAATTTCGTTTCGGAGAATGCTATGCTGTAAACCGTTTGACAGCTCACTCTTCGTTGTCACGTTTATTTGATCCACATGAATCGACATTGGTCCGTCTCGTAGTTGGGAACCTAGTTTGTGAAACGAAATCCACAGTTGAGGTCTTCGTTGCAAACGTTTTGCTATTCTATGTGGCTCTCGTGTCCGACCGATATCGGTGCTATTAGTTTCGTTTCGGAGAATGCTATGCTGTAAACCGTTTGACAGCTCACTCTTCGTTGTTGTCACATTTATTTGATCCACATGAATCGTAATTGGTCTGTGCCATAGAGTATCGGTCCGATATGGAGTTATACAATAGACAGTAGACACCCTGATACTCACGACACAGGACATGTAGTGTGGGTTCAGGACTATGTGTGTGATTAGGATACTGGTAACCAACTATCAAGCAGGTGTACAACAAAGGCTCTCTCATAAAATAAGTTATTGCGTGACTTATGAAATAAATCTAAAAGCAATGCGTTTTCAACATCGACGATTTAATATCAATTTATTTGATTCTTTCCCCGTACAAACACCAGACAGTCGAATAACTAACGGTGCGCAAAACAGTCGAATTCAAAGGAGTTTTTCAAGAAGTTATCTAAAAAGCTGCAACATCCGTGACCTAGTTACCGATTCAATGATATTTATTTAACCATCGGCCGAAGCGTAAACCAATTCGTATAAAAACAGTACGTTTTTATCAGCGTGTAGACGTCGTAACTACGAGATTAAAACCAGGAGTCTTGGATTGAGTAGAAAAACCCAATATCACGTTACCCGACCCGATGATCGAACCCGAGACCTTAGGACGGTAGTCGTATCGTCCACGAAATACAACTACGCCACCGTGGCAGTCATTTAGTCACATAACATAACATACATACATAACATAAGCTCACGCCTGTATCCCCGAAGGGGTAGGAAGAGGTAAACTAGCGAACAAGAATACTCACATTTCGCCGAGCTTAGTTCTGTCCCATATGTGATAGGGGGCGAGCCTATCGCCATATCGGGCACAAATTCCAGACTTCGGGCTGGTATGGAAAAATCCAATATCACTTTGCCCGACCCGGGGATCGAACCCGAGACCTCAGGACGGTAGTCGTAACATTTTAATATTTCATTGATTTAATTATTCATTCAAAAAAAATTACAAAGCTGCTGATAGGTGTACTGTATTTGGTTAAATAAGGAAATTGCAACACTTATCTCGTATAACGACAATTGATACCATTGCAATTGGAAATGTTTTTTTGTGGACTCATCAAGCATTTTGTGCAAATATTTTAGGTATTTTACACATCTTGCATCAATGTTGCATTACTCTGCTAGAGCTTGTAGCTCTTGCTTATAATAAACTAGCGACCCACCCCAGCTCCGCACGGATGCAATGCCAATATACATTATTTTGATCTATGGCGTAGGTTTCAGCCAGCGTTGTTTTTTTTTATAGCAGAGATTGGCAAACGAGCAGATGGGTCACCTGATGGTAAGTGATCTCCACCGCCCATAGACACCCAAGACACAATGCCATTTTAAGTCGGTTTTCTGTGAGACAGTGGTATGTAACCGGTCGAACCGGCCCATTCGTGCTATAGACATTACTGTCTATACAGCGTGGCTCTACCACTGACAAAATTTGCAGTCACAAAGTTTGCAATGTAAGCGCAAAAAAATGTGTTTATTTACATCACATTGAAGCCTCTAAAATTATCAGTGTTTCTGTACTATATTATTTAATATTATGTATGTATTATATGTACATATAAACCTTCCTCTTGAATCACTCTATCTATTAAAAAACCGCATCAAAATCCGTTACGTAGTTTTAAAGATCTAAACGTACATAGGGACAGACAGACAGCGGGAAGAGACATTGTTTTATATTTTGTAGTGATTATAAGCATTGTAGTCGTCTTCTTCGTCTAGTGGCAGTATATATAGGCTGTGGACCGGGAGGTCGTGGGTTCGATTCCCATGTCGGGCAAAGCTAATTATCTAAATTAATTTGCCCGGGACTGGATACCTCAGAGGGGGTTGACGTCAGGCAGGCAGCCGGTCGTAAAAACATAGCGAAATCCTTTCTACAACATGCTTGAAAAACTGTGTTGCTCCGATCCCACATTAAGGTGGGATAAGAGCAGGTAGAAAAAAAGTAATTATAAGCATTATCCAAACAAACAGCATCATAACTTATTACCTATGATAATATAAAGTGTTTAGCGTGGTTTGTAAAAAACAGTATTAAAACATTTTATCAATTGTTCACATCTTTTCATTCGTTAAATTTACAAGCCAAACTTAGCCCTATCATATTATTATAATAAACAATTTGCTTAAACTTCTTTTGTCTCTCACTGCCTTAGTGGCGAGGTTGTATTTCATTAAGTGTGATTTCTTACAACTTTTTGCAATACATAACTACTTGTAATGATATTGCATTGAATAAATAAATACACCCAACAGTCACACACCTAGTCCTGACCCCACACTAGGTATAACCTGTATCGTGGGTGTCAGAGATTATGAGAGACTTTCGGTCTCACAACACCCAGACTTGAAACATATATCTGTAGGCCACACAAATATTTGTCTCAATGCGGGAATCGAACCCGCGGCCTCTCCATCATGGCGAGTACACACCGGCTGAACGAAGGCGAAAGAATCTATGCCTGTTGCGTTCACACAAACAAACTTTCGCTGTTGTGTGAATGAAACAGGTATAGATTCTTACGCCTTCGTTCGGCCGGTGTGTACTTGCCATCACAACCCGCTACTCGCCCACTGCGCCACAGAGGCTATCGAATAGTTAAGTATTATAATGGATCAATCTATAGTTCTTTCTACATGCCCTTATCCCACCTTAATGTGGGGTCGGCGCAACACACTTATTCAAGCATGTTGCAGAAAGTATTTGGCTTAGTCTTTACATCCGGCTGTCTGGATTAATCTATACTAATATTATAAATAGGTAACATTTGTAACTTTATGAGTTTGTTTTTAGAAAGTAATATTTAGAACTACTGAATAAATAACACCCAACAGTCACATACATAGTCCTGACCTCACACTAAGATCGAGTCTTGTGTCGTGGGTATCAGGAACTACGAGAGACGCACGCTCTCACAACACCCAGACCCGATACAAATATCTGTAGGCCATACAATCATTTGTCTCGGTGCGGGGATCGAACTCGCGGCCTCTCGCTTCACAGCGGGCTACTCGACCGCTGCGCCACGGAGGCTATCGATTTTGAAAATTCTGTCACTAGGAGAAAGCTACATTATTCCTGGATGACATAGGCTACTTTATTAGGAAAGGAAAGGGGGAAATGGGCCACCGGAAATCTCACTCACCGAACGAAACGCGACAGAAAAACTACCACTTTACATCGGTTTTCTGTGAGACAGTGGTATCAAACCGGTAGAGCCGGCCCATTGGTGCTGTAGATGTTACTGTCTACAGCGTGGCTCTACCACTCAACCAGGTGTGTACCGGATCAGCTAGTATGTGTATATAAAGTTGCATTTAAATAAAAGATATTATTGCATCTCCATAAACATACACATTAACACCTACATTCAAACAATCTTTGTATAGGAATTTTATTGTTTTGATGTAAAATAAATAATAAAACAGAATGATTACCTCATAAAAAATATTACTGTCCCACTGTTGGGCACGGGCCTCCTCTGCTAATGAGAGGGGTTAGGCCATAGTCTACCACGCTGGCCTAATGTGGGTTGGTAGACTTCACATACCTTCGAAATTCCTGTGAAGAAATTCTCAGGTATGCAGGTTTCTTCACGATGTTTTCCTTCACCGTTATAGCAAGCGATATTTCACAATGAAAATACACTTAACATAGAAAAGTCAGAGGTGTATGCTCCATTTTGGGGTTGGTCTCGAACCTCCGACACTTGTCTCGGCAGTCCGTACCATTCCCAACTGAGCTATCGCTGCTTTTTTTTATATTTATTGATTTTTTTAAATTCTATTCATTACCTCATGTTACTGTGTTATTTAAATCTATACATGCACAAGTGTTACGCTGAGATCTACCTTATAGAGTGAACTTCGACTAAGTTTGAGTCAAAAAAGTCGGTGAGGATTTGGATTTTTTAAATTGGACTTCGACTTAGTCTGAGCCCTTTTTTACAAGAAAAATAAACTGACAGACAGACTAAACAAAGATTTTCTTGTAAAGAAATACTCTGATTAAGTCAAAGTTCCATTTAAAAATTCCAAATTCTCGCTGAGTTTGTTTCCTTGACTCAGACTTAGTCAAAGTTTGCTCTATTGATCTCAGCCTTAGTGGATAAGAGATTTGTACAAGTATATACATAATTAATTTTATATGAATTTAAGTCATTTAAAATATAGCAAAAAAAGAATTTTTAAATATTCTCAAAAAAGAAAGTTTGTATAAAAAAGAATGTCTATTGTAAAAAAACTAAAAATTGTCTATGTTAAAATCTATACTCTTTATGCTTATTACTGTCTCTTTATTACTTTGGGTTTACTACATTGTTCTATAATAAATATTATATAAAAAGTTATTGTGTGAATTTATTCATCACAAATTTGGTGCCGAACCCCGTAGTCTGTGTATGGATGACGCGGAGTACATAGATTTAATCGGATATTGCGACGCTTCTAGTATCGCCTATGGTGCATGTTTGTATATTAGTATTATAGTCATGTGCCATTTGTTATTTGAAATTTAGTTTTTTTTTAACTTGCACTTCTGGCCTTAGTTAGGGGGGAATTTTGTATAAAAAAGAATGTCTATTGTAAAAAAACTAAAAATTGTCTATGTTAAAATCTATACTCTTTATGCTTATTACTGTCTCTTTATTACTTTGGGTTTACTACATTGTTCTATAATAAATATTATATAAAAAGTTATTGTGTGAATTTATTCATCAAGTTATATGTAGGTGTAACCTCAAACTGCAGGAAAGAGAAGCATCAGTATATTCACATCACAGCCATAGTGGTAAATGCGTTGGAAAGGGATAGCACAATGTCCCCACTACACCCCCAACCTTGCTCATTGCAAAATTCAAAATATGAATTACTGCCTCATTTTTCAACCAATTTTGATGCAGTTTTACTTTTTGGTTTTAATTGCTATTACATATAAAATATGTATAAAATCAAACATCCAGCCCACAGGCTCATTGTCTTAGAAAAAATGGTGTTGTATGACCTGAGACTCAGACCCTATATACTGCCCCTAGAGCAGGTGTGACAATCTCTCCAGTACAATTTTTAAAATACACCAACATTCACACACATACTCCTGATCCAAGAGAAGTCTTAACCTATATTTTGACTATCAGGACCTACAAAGAACTTATGGGTTCCACAACACCTTTAACTGTGATTCACAAATCCATGTGTTAATAATCCACATAGTCGGCACGCATGTCACGCGCAATGGCCCAATTTATATGGAGCTGAGTGCGGAAAATGGAGTCCACATAACAACAACAAATCCATGTGTTCTTTATCTTGATGAGAGAATCACACCTGTGGCTTTTTATTTCTCAGCCGTCTTTGCACTCACTGTCCCACGAAGGCTATGAAATTTGTTTTAATGGACATTACATTTTGAGTCACAACCTAATTTGTCCTGTCCAACTTTGAGCTTTATAGAGCATGTGGTTTAGTATTGGCACTGGTGAATCAGTCACTTAGGATAACATAAACATAACATAAGCTCACATCTGTATCCCCAAAGAAGTTGACAGAGGTGCACTAGCAAACTAGAACACCTAAATTTCAACATGTTTAGTTTCATCCAAGATGTGATATGGGGCGAGCCTATCGCCATATTGGACGCAAATTCCAGACTCCAGGCTGATACTGAAAAATCTAAGATTACTTTGCCCGACTCGGGAATTGAAACCAAGACTTCAAGACGATAGTCGTACCGTGCATGCAATACCACTACGCCACTGAGGCACTCACTCAAGATATGTATGCAAATTAAAAGGTAATGAAATAAGCTGTCTCAATGCTCACCTTAAGCTTCAACAGTTCGATGTCGCCCTCCAGGGCTAGTTTGAGTCGTTTCCAATCAAACGAGGATTTATTTCTATAGACGTCCAGAGGCCCGCTGGGGAGATCCGGCACGAAACTTAAATCTTCCATACTAAAAACAGGCCATTGAATAAATATCTATCTAATTAGAAAACTAACCTCCAACACCCATTAATGGTACCGCGCGCCTATTTTATTACACCGGATGACTAAACCCATACGAGGACAATTCAAATTCCCTCTCAGGCGAACACGTCGCGCTTCTACAAGCCTTTAAACATGAGACACTATGATTAATACCTCACCTTGAAATGAACGATGATGCCGACGTTAGTAACAAACAGCCGGCGGATTTCACGGTGTTCCGAACCAGACTGATAAATTGCGAGGTTTTGAAGTGACTAAACGTCTGATAACGAGAATACGGCTCGCGATGTTTTATTGGGCGGACCTCTTGGGACGTCACATCGGACGAGCGCGGAGCGGCTGTTGCTTGGTCTTGTCATCTGTCAAATTAGACGTCTATTTAAACTAGTGAGTTTTTTTTTTTTTTTTTGGCGGGAATTCTGACGGTGCGGGTGGTCGCTTGTTTTAATGATTTCATATTCTAGTCTAAAGTTGTGCTTGTGGCTTAAATGTGATGTGAATCTAAGCAATAAACATCAACGAAGATGGACAGTATGTGGAAGCTTTGAAATAAGTGATTTTGGACGCTTTTTGTCGGGTGGATGTGGCGACCATGTTCGACTCCTCCGCTGCGAGAAAATCGTCTAAAAAGCATCAAACTGGAAGGAATTGACGCCAAAACTTTAGCAGGGCCTTAAATTCGAACACATCCGATTTCATGGCACTTGTGAAAAATTAGATATAAGGAAATGAAGAAAAAAAAAAAAAGCACTTAAGACGAGGCTGTATGGGCTTAGATCCCTTTGCCTTCCCGAAAGGGAAAATTAAAAAAAAAAAAAAAATTAAACTAGTGATGTCGATGCAACTCAAAACGTACTACTCGTTTGATTCGAATGAAATACCTACCTGGCATTTAGCACCGTTCATTTAGCACCTAAAGAGACACAATATGCAATAGGGTACTAGCATGTAATTTTTTGTAGTTAATTGTAAAGAACTAAGTGTTAAATAAACACAACAGAAACAAGAACATTAAAATATGAACAAATCATTTAATTATCGTAAGTCAAAATATGACTTACAAAAGCCCGCGCAAAAAAAGGGACGTGACGTTACAAAATTTTTTTTTTATTGATATTCACGCCTATCATATAAAATTTCCCCATACCAAACAAAAAAAACTAAAATTATTGAAGCTAGGTATTTCTTTAAATAACGAAGTAAAAGTAAGTTACACGCTTAAATTCTGCATGAAAAGATGGGAAGATTACCAGAAGTAAGGAATTTGGGGAGAAGAGGACCTCCGAAAGTAAAAGTAATAAAAAAAACAATCTCGAGTGCTGCAGTTATAACAGAATCGAGTAACAATTATGGTAAGCTAGCCGCACCACTACTCTACATGTCATTATGAAAAGTACAACGTTCCATTTCACGCTATTAATATAATTTTTAAAAAATCAATTCAACAATTTTAATTTAGTCAAGGACGTTCAAGGTCTGAAGAATGATAAGCTTGAACCCTAGCAACGAATGCAAGAATGATGTTCAAGAGGTTCTTAGCACAATTGTAATAATCACGCCAATCACCTAGATATTTTACTTTTTCGACCTACGTCATGCTGTTAGCCTAAGCCCATTTTACTGATTTAAAGGGATGATTCCAGAAAATACTTTTCGTGGGCACAGCCGGAGCCGCAATCGAAAGCTAGTAAGTAATTTTATTGTTATAGGTATTTATGTGCTTGAGTGTGTTTTAGGCATAGGTTTTACGTGTATCTTTTTTTCACCGACGGGGCAGTGCTAAGTGCTAACTATTGAACGTCGTAACTCGTAACATAGTAATAGACAGACAAAGATTTTTGGACAGATATAGTTTATGGGCCGAACTCCGAAAGTGATTTTATTCAGTATCCAGAAAATAACACAAAAAACATCCAACCAACCGCGACTCGTGTGTTTAGGCTAGTTATTACTATAACTAGCCTATACACAGGAGTGGCGGTTGGTTGGAATATTGTATTATATACATACAGCGCCCTCTGTCTAAGCATGCTGTTATTATTTGTACGGCCTGAAAATATAAACCTGCGTACATACTACATACTGTCGCTCAAGGCCGTATAAACAAAAATCTGTCTAAAATGAACCAATAGGTGGCAGCACGCACATAAATAAGATAATGAATGCATGACAAAGATAGTCTGACGTTAGTCGCCTATGTAAGAAAAGGACGGCAATAGCGTGCACACATGAACGATACTACCACTACACAGACGATTAAGTTACAGACGCATAAACAAGAAAAGAGAAGTTGTAAAACAACAAACTGTTCGCTGCTTTGCTTTTCTATCAGATGTAAAATGGACGGGCGGTCGTGTCGTTGCGCGCTCGCGATCTCCGCGTGTTCGTTGTAGAATCGATGTTTATTGTTTTACATTTTGACGTGAATACGAATATTGTTTACGCGATCGACGACTACTTCGGTGTTCGGTTGCCGAAGGAGATTGTGTTTAGTGCATGTGTTTTTTACATTACGTTAACGCTCACTTCACTTGCAGTGATTTCGCTGATAGCTTACTCCCCGGTGGGTGCGCGCGTGATAAACTACGTGTTCGGTTATTGAAAAAAGGCGAATAATCGTCTAGTGTTTGTGTTTTAGTATAACCATGCTGTGTACGGTGACATAGTGAACGTTGAATTGACCCTGACCTCTGACAATCATGTCTGGGCGATCGGATTGCAGGAAGTTTGCACCAAACATCTTCAATAAGAGCAAATGCACTAATTGCTTCCGACAGAAGGAGGAGCATAGTGCAGAAGCGTTGGAATCTAATCGGGTAAGTGTGAGAAACTTCATGTTGTATTCGAAAAAACAAATTTGGAATGTCGTTATTTCTAATCAACGACACGGAATAATTCGCGTGTAGGTGTTCTTGTGTAGAGGTGTGTTCGTGTGCGTGGGCTGAGCGCCGATCTTGACTTCAGGTGTTGATCTAACGGATTTCAAAGAGTTATTAAAACTGTATTGGGCTGTCCGTTGTCGGTACTCGGTGTATTATTATTTACTATATAGTTACATACATACATACCTACCTTTTCTACTGAAGTACCGGCCCACTCGCTTTAATCAATCTAGATTTTTTTTAATTATATTTCTTAACTTACCTTTTTTAAATAATAATACATCTGAAACGTGGTGAGTTCATAAAATTAATTGCCTAAGATAGTAATATATTAGGATTGTTATATAATACTTACTGCATTCACAAATCACAAAGCTGTTAATATTGTTATTATGTGGGTAGGTACCTATTATTAGCACATTTTGCCGCCACATAGTGTATGCACCTACCTTAAGTCAAAATTCAAAAATTGGTGTGTTTTACCAGGCAATAGGTATAGTACCTTATGAAGCATTAATTATATGTACTTATCATTAGTTAATGTTAATAAAGTTCAAACAGTTAATTACTTACTTGGATAGGTACCTAGATTTTCTCACTTTAATATTGCATGAATATGGCGAAATTGAGGAATGTGAGTAGTATTCTTTTTTTTTTTTTTTTTCCTTCGTTCCTTACGGAACCGGCTAAGGTCTGAGGTGAGTAGTATTCTATTTTTAAACAATCATTTTAATAATTGTAATATTCATGTCCATGGTCACAATAACATTCAGCCTACGCTATTTCCGTGATTCATTGTTATCGTTATTTTATCACGCAATCATTAACCTGCCGATATGATTAATTCCAACAAACATTAAAGTTAATTATAGGTACCTAGTTAATGAATTAAATTCTCAAATTCAGTTTATGTTATATTACTCTCTGATTTGGTTTATATTAAATAAGAATTGCAAAAGCAGAGTGCTTTTCAGTTATTTACATGTGATGTACCTACCCATGTACTGGGTATACCTAGATAGTGTGTATTCAACTTTAATATTTTTATATTTCATTTAAAACAATTTATTACCTTTTCAGAGTGCTCACAAGCGAATTACTTTTCAATGCCTATCAAGGTATATATCTTACGATATTTATTTACTCGAGAGTGAAATGCTTGTTTAAGTAAATTATACCTCTAATACATGCACATTTGTGTGTCAATAGGAAATTGTTATTTGTGTGCGTGTGTGAAAGTTAGATTTGAGTCAAGTATGACAATTGATTTACGGACCGTTATTTCTAAAATAGACACCGATGGAGACAACTTTGTATCCCCATGTACAATTTATGAGGCGGTAGTTGGTGGCTGGTTCTCCAATAATTTAGAGAATATTATGTATTATGTAATTACGTTAAATAGGTATAAATAATAAATAAATACACCCAACAGCCCCACATCTAGCCCTGACCCTACACTAGGTTATAACCTGTATCGTGCGTATCAAAGACTATGAGTATGAGAGACTTTCGGTCTCACAACATCCAGACTTGAAACAACTATCTGTGGGCCACACAACTACTTGCCTCAATGCGGGAGTCGAACCCGCAGCCTCTTGCTTCACAGCCGGCTACTCGCCCGCTGCGCCACGGAGGCAATATTTTGTACAAGTAGAATACAACTCAATCCCGGAGGAAGAAAACCCCCTGCGACCAGTTTGTTTTATTTAGCTCTTAGTTGCAAGTTAGCTGCCTGTCAACAGATGCAGTCTCCGGTAAATGTTGTTAGAAAAAAAAATGGTCGATATGGAAATCATACCCACGACCTCTCGGTTTAGGACCCTGCCACTAGACCGAGAAGGCGATAAGATTTTCCCACGCAATGATTTATAAAAAAAATAATTTGGCATATTTGCAAAGCTCTTCATTATATCTGGTAATATTGCAATCTAATCGATGTTTACAAATCGATACAGTGTTTTGCAAGATTACATTCACATTTCACGCGATATGTGTAATACAGATAGTAAAAATACCTGTACATACCACAGAACATAATTTTTTGTTCCGTGTCTACATACATAGTAACTATGTAGTATTGCGATTACATGTTAGGAGTTATTTACACTGACAAGTCAAGATATTACTCCAGTTTATTTTTTCTCAATCTGTCGATCAGGGGGTGCTAAATATTCGACTAAAAACAAAAAATAAGTAATAATGCAGTCGCTAATACGTTGGAGTCTGTGGTTGGAATCTTCAGACTGGAAATCTGAAATTCTGAAACACTGGATATTGGCAAAGTACCTTTCTTGCATCTTTAGTCCATTTAACTTATCGACCAGCTTCGCATGATCTTCCTCCTCTGCCGAAGAAGTATATTAGACGATCTATCACGTTTAATGTATTTAGCATAGTACTAGTTTTGCGTGAAACTGTCATGACGTGTTATTCGTAAACGGACATTATGCCCCTTACTTATAAAAATATGCGCTGCTTATGTTTAACCATAGGTCGTCCCTTTCATCTTTAAACAATGTAACCCAAGGAAAAAGTGACAGGCTATTAGCTAAAAGGTTTGCGAATTTTTTTTATAAGTAAGGCCCATTGTATTGAACGTCATAATAATTTATAAATAACATGTAAGAGTCACACACATAGTTCTGATTTTTTTTATGACCCCACACTAAGATATATAGAATAAGTCTTGTGTATCAAGAACTAGGTACGAGAGACTTTCGGACTCACAACATCACATTTATGTATTCATAGTGACTATTGACTAAAACCTCTAAAAATATATTCCAAAGTTAGTTTAAGCGTATTTGAATTGAAATAGCGGTGAATTGTCAAATTTGTTAAAAATTCCGGCGTTTCTTCGTTGTTCTAGAGCTGCTCGCAATGCTGTTTTAGCGGAATAGACTTGACTACTCTCTATTGTCAGTATGTGAGATTTCACACAATAACAGCAATTATGGCTTGACTCAGTAAATTGATCGTGTGTTTTTAAATTTTACACCACTTTCAGCTTATGACCTAAGCTCCGTCGATGGACAGGCAGTTTTATAGCAAAAATAAACGAAATAGACCTACACGACAAACTGTATTTGCGACAAACCTTCGAATACGATGTATACGTAAATAGTCGAAAACAAAACGCGACGGAACTGTTTAGAAAGCTAAACAAACATTTTCAAGTATGTAGTGAAACAATAACCGAGCGGAATCGGGGTCATTTTTACGCATGCGCGCGTTTCAATGTCTTTGACAATTTCCTTATTCGCCTATTCTAGTTTTATCAAAAATAGTCTCGATTAAAAGAACAATTTTCTTTCATTCAATCGAAATAACAGGTATTTCTATCTATGAATGAATTCACCTTTCTTTCTGCCTACTGCCTAGCGTTATCCCGGCTACCTACTTAAAGGCTGCCACTTCGCCCGGCGCTCTCATATCTTCTTCCAAAACGTCCAACCAGCGCTTTTTCGGCCGTCTACGGGAACGTACTCCTCAAAATGTGGCCATACGGCACAATTACCACGAACTGGTTATTTTAAATATGTTTACGTTGTATTCTACAGACTACAGATACACACCTCCGAAATTCTTATATAGAATTTCCGATATGAATCTCCTACACTGTTAAAGTAAGCGTTTATTGACAGAGCAAACACACGTGACCATGAATCCTCGTATAAGAACTCGGTCTTTCTATTGTCTTTAAAATCTTTTGGCACCCCTGCCACTATCTTTCTTACTAATATTATAAACTTGGAAGAATTTGGAAGAAACTTTATACATACATACATACATACATAGACTCACGCCTTTTCTCCATAGGGGTAGCAGAGACAACGGATTAAACTTTATAGTTATATAGATTATACATACATACATCAGAATAACATATAGGCTACTTTTTATATCGGAAAATAAATTTTCACGCGAGCATAATTGCGGGCTACATATGTCTCAATTAAATTCAGAGTAAAGATGACTGTGCGGCCATATGTGGTCGAAATACCTGATAAAATATCCCAAGCACCCATCCAACAGGTGACAAAGACTGTTGGTAATGGACACCTGTCCATGAACATAATCGGCTTAAATATTGCAAGTACCTATGTCTTTATATGCTATTGTCTATACCCGTTTGGTGTTCATTGCGTCTCAAAGTTCGACAGAATTATACCGGCATATCTAACATGTATTAATGTATAGACACTGACTGACTCCTAACGCGATTTATCTGGACTATTCTATGATAGTGTCATCATGTACGTATGGTCTTTATTCGGTCTCAATTGTAAAAAAAGTGACGGTATTCTTCCACCATTTTGAGAATAGCATTTTTTGCTCTTTCCCGAACAGGAATATTTTTGACAATCGATTTGTATCGCGTTCGCGCGCATTGATGACGTTTGGTTAATATTTCATACAAATGCCATAGACTCGCATCGAGCTGTATACGGATTCGATTTTCAAAAATATTCCTGCTCTGGCCACTGGGTATGATTGGATTGGCAGCTTACAGCATTATCAAACCTTTATATATTTAAATTCAAATAATTTATTCTGGAAATAGGATATCTCATATCACTTTTACATGTCAGTTACGAGTATATATTGAAAAAATAATGATGACGTCGGCATTTCGTGGCTACCCCTGAGAAGAAATGCCGAAACAAACTCAAGGGTTATCGCCTCTTTTAAAGTCCAGACAATACATGATATATTAAATCAAAATTTAAAATATCAATATATAAGTCCACTCAGCCTATCTGCGTGCTCATTTTAAAAATACAGGGCGAGCAATTGTCCCTAATGGTCAAACGCTACTCAACTTTAACCGTCTACATTGATTTTTTCCATACAATTTTGATAGATAAGGCGGCCTTAAACAACATAAGGCGGCCTTAAACAACATAAGGCGACCTTAAGTGTATGAACATTCGGCGGTAAGTATGGTATCTGACTCTACATATTATTTAAAACAAAGTCGCTTCCCGCGGTCTGTCTGTCCCTATGTATGTTTAGATCTTTCAAACTACGTAACGGATTTTGATGCAGTTTTTTAATAGGTAGAGGGATTCAAGAGGAAGGTTTATGTGTATAATACATGCATAAATTCATCCCCTAAAGGGATGTAATGAGGGATGAACGTTTGTCAAGATTCACGCGGGTAAAATATTAGGAGTTAGGAGATCCGTCCAAGTGAATAAACTATCCTCATTTTAGAGTCTACAATGTCACTCGCGTCCGTCCACAACCGGTACAACTAACGATCCAGGTGTCCTCGTTGTGATGCGATAAAACTTGACACTGTTTCACCCCCATCCTGACCTTTATACGAGGATACACGCATCTTGTGTAACAAGGTCGCACACAAGCTGTCGCGATCTCAAACTAGTGGCGATTTACTTATATTTTCAGGTTTTTTTAGTTTTTTATTTATATCAGAGTCTGGCAAACGAGCAGATGGGTCACCTGATGGTGACATCCACCGCCCCTAGACACCCAAGACACAAAAATAAGGGTGCGTTGGCAACCTAAAAGGAGGGAATGGAAGGGGAGGGAAAAAGGGATTGGGAAAAGACGGGGGGACCACCGTATATATCACTCATCGTACGAAACGCGACAGCAAGCTGCCACGAGGATCGAACCTGAGACCTTAGATATCGCGTACACATACACCAGTGTCATGTAAGCATCTGTATATGTCTGTTAATTATTTGGACATTAATGCATCTGGGAGGATTATAATAAGTCAGCTGTTAATTTTGCCCTTGTTTTAGTTCATAATGTCCCTGATAATAAACTTGATAAATATCAATGGAGATGATAATTATTTAATTATATTTTCCGCATTGCAACTGCGCCACATCAGCCGACTGATGTTCTCGTGTTTTTTACAGGTTCCCACAGCTCGGCGTCGATATCGTATAATACAGAAATTCAATATTTGAACACATTTATTACTGCCAATATGCTTTTATATGAGACTTTATGTTCAATTGAATTGAACGTTAATTAGGTATATTGAATGTAAAACGAATGCCAATAGATACTTTATCTAATTCCTTGTCTACGACCCGGCTCATATAACTTCGAATTCCATGTACCTTTAGAATATTTGCACATAACTTTGCTACGTCGGAATACGGCCCTTCACTTTACAAAGAGCGAGATAATCATCTGGAGAATATTCGCGAAGTACAGACTCCGCTACATTACACTGCGTCGACAGTAAATAAAGACCTACATTCGCCATTAGAAGTAGATGGACCATTACATGCATCAGCATTCGGTCAAACAAATGCGAAGTATTTACTCTAAGTTGCCGAGAGAGAGACGGCGCTTCGCCGAATAGCTGTGGAGGAAAAGAGACGCCACATCACCTGTCAGACCTAACCGGGTCTTTAATCAGATAATAAGACCGGCGTAGACATTGTCGATAATTTCGGTTTAAATAAATATAACTCACTTACGTCGCCGAGGCACCTGTGACAACATTGTGAACACGATAAGTAACCCCGTTGAGGCCCGTACTTATTGTAGGTACTTTGTCGATGTTTTGTAAACAAATTAAGTACATCCCTATATTGTTGCACACGTTGCAGCGTTGGCTGGTAAATAAATGGACACGATTCACCAACTTATTTCAAATGTCTACCCACAGTTATGTTTTTATCACCAAAATGTACCCAAACGACATAACCATAACGGGAAAAGTAGGTTTCAACGATGACCCGGCTAAATACACACGTTCGCATTATATTCGGCTTCTTACCCTAAAAAGCCAGTCTGCGGGTCTGGCAAGATAAATTGCGCACGAAACGACCCGTTTTGGTAGCACGTGACAATGTGACATGATGTCAAAGCCAAGGCTACAGCGGAACAAGAGACATGAAACATGCATTTATAAAATTGTATCAAATTTTAAATCTTGTTGTCGTGTTAACAGAATCTTATTTAGTAAAGTAGGTTCATGTGTGACGTGTGTCAAAGAGTACAATGGCGGCTCAATTTGGACAATCATATTGACAAATGCTCAGCTAACGAAGTGATATGTTGGCGCCGTGTTAGTGGTGTTCGCGAGTGATGTACACCAATAGGAAGTTAACGATCGGCACATTGTACACCGGCTTACACGCTAAATAAGAGCTTATAGTTTAATGTTCTCTCTTGTTTGTAATTGTGGTGAAAGTGTACGATTGCTGATCGAACATATGTGTGTGTGTGTGATTGATGATTGGAGTTACGATGAGCAAGCAATCGGGAAGTGGGTGTTACGTACTCGCTGCTATCAAATGTAAGCAGTGTACGGTACAATAATGGTGATGTCTGAGGAGCTGAAATACATTTGAATATTATTACTATTTGGTTTTGGAATGTCGCTTAGTAGTAGCATTTTGGCGCGCGTGGAAGTATTACTAAACAGCATAAGAACTTTGTCATTAAAGAAATCGTTTAAGATGTTTTATACTAGACATATGTACACACATAATACGTGCAATGGAGTCGAAATGGTGTAATCTACTAATGTTATCTATTTCACCTTAAGTAATTAAAACAATAGCAGTAACAAAAGCCAGTATTATAGCATTCCTTAATAGTATTTTATTGACAGAGATATGGCGTAAGCGATTTGCCAAGTTGTACGCGATAAAACTTAATGCAACAAAACAACGCTTGATAAGAACTCCATTGAATAATGCATGAGTGAGTAATAAAGTAAATATAAACCATACTTAACATGTTTGTTTTTGTTATAAATATTAAACTTTTGACCATAACTGTGTTTGTTCGCGCACCTGTTCAGTTTGCCGATAATGGCGCCAATGTGATATTTTTCCCGCGTTTCTTCGTACACTGACAAAAGTCTAATTACAATGTTTAAGTCACGGACGTAAAGAAAAAGAAGGACACCACCTCGTATATAGTTAAACGGACGCCACAGAGAAGCCACGCACACAAACGAGCCTGTATAAAAATGCCTTACGCACAAACACGCCATTATGTGTCGATAGAACGAATGAGCCGAAAACCCTGCTTCACTTTAAAGTTCCTAGCGCTCCGTCCATCTTTTCTTTACGTCCGTGGTTTAAGTATTATGAAGGGTCTTTACTCGTTGAAAAAAATTGCAAATGATGTGTAATAGTAAATAATTATAATGTTAGTGGAAAATGCTGGAGGGTGAAAGGACTCACCTTGGGGACTAGTCTCATGCCTTACTGTGACGTCCTGTTGTTTTTACTATTTAGTTTTTGTAAGTGACAACAGTTATTGCCGACCACTTATTAGCAAATAGAACTTAAAGCTGCTTCAAACCTCTCATTAAGTCTGTGACTCTCTGTTTCTTGTCTCTGTTTTTAACGACAAATAATGGCTCATATTATGAGATAGCTTGTCTTAAAAGTCAGGGTTCCAAGCGGAGGCTCGTAGTATTTTGTGTTGAAAACTTATGGCCGGCATCGTGTTTCAGGGAAGACTTCTTCATCATCAGCTTTTATCCACCCACTGCTGGGTATAGACCTCTTCTCTGGCACGCCATGTGAAACGATCCTGTGCAGTTCTCAACCACAAGTATCCAGCTTGTCTCACAATGTCATCTGACCACCGAGCTGCTGGTCTACCCATAGATCTCTTGCCATCTCTAGAACTTCTTACTTGCCATCAGACAATTTAAAAACTGAACTCTATTGTATCAATAAAACTAATCTAGTTCATAAAACATCAATCGAGTTTATCTTAATATTTTTTATTAAACGTTTATCCTTTACAAGTGAATACATTATCCGGTGTTGTGAGTCACCTCGCCGTTACGTCAGGAAGTTGTTACTTGTTCGTATGAGCACAAAACTGACCCGAAAGCAGGCTGTGGGAACTCTGACTTTGATTTGACGGGATGTATTTGAAACCGCGCGGTAACTGGTTCAAGAGATTGTTTTGAAGGTGGAAATTTTGAAGTGACGAGTTGTAGATGAAATTAGTTATTGTACATGCTATGAAGCCAAATTAGTAGTTACTTATATTGCTAGGGACTGGACTACTGGACTATTTATTTATCTGCAGAATAAATAAAATTTAGGCTGTCATACGATATAAATAATATTATATTTATCTTGGCCTTGTATATGATTACACTTTTTGCTATATATGCGCTTGTGTCGTACAAAAAAAATCTTTGTTTAGGTGATGGCTGTATTCATCATAAAGGTCTCATAATATCGCTCACTCTTTCTTTCTACCTGCTCTTATCCCACCTTAATGTCGGGTCGGCGCAACACACTTTCAAGTATGTTGCAGAAATTATTTGGCCTAGTTTTTACGACCGTCTGCCTGCCTGACGTGAACTCCTTCTGAGGGATCCGCTCCGGGTAAATCAAATTAGAAAAATCGCTTTGCCCGACCTGGGAATCGAACCCAGGAACTCCTGTCCACAGTCCATATATGCTACATAATATAGAACCTAATACTGTGGCGTTATAAACTTTTGCAAACATATGCTATACATATAACGAATAGTGTGTATTTAGAGCTATTAGCATTGAAAAAGTTTCCACCGCGAGTTCAAGGTTAATTGTTCGCGGTGCAAATGAGGCTATCATGGATGTAATTGATCAAATTAATTATACCTATCTTGTATTGGAAAGCGAATGAGTCGGGAGAGGCGTGCAAGGGGCCAAGGGCATAGTTTCCAACAGCTACGGGTACGCAAATGAGACGTATAGCTGAATAAGTGTCGGCACAAACTCGGACCTGCGCATTTTGCGCTTAATAATTACGAGTTGGAGTGAAAATTTAGCGTTTCCCGCTTTCTCGTTACGCGGGTTAAGTAGTGTTTGTGGGTCGCGCACATGTATTTGTTTTAACAAAATTAACGTAAACCACGAACAGGTTTAAAATGTTTTCGTTGTCGGCGATGTTTTGCGGTTGACTCGCGTGGTGTCTGCATGATGGTGCCTCTGTACCAGCGACGCCGTCAAACGTACGTTTAGCACTTTGACACACTTAACAACCATAGTTATGTCGTCACTAAAAACGTGAGTGAACGTTTCATGTTGCCTCATGGTGTTGACCCATGTAAATTCAATTAAAATTCCCATGTCATCATACGAACAAACGTTATTAAAACTCTTCCAATTAAAAATTCCATTTGGTGTGTACCCGCTAATTCGTCGTGTCAAAGATCTCTTGGAGCGGTGGAGCGCCGCGCTGTGTGCCCGCGCCAAGCCAGCGCCTCTCATAAATCTATCCGAACAACGCGTCAATATTTGTTCTTATGTTTAAAACCACTCTAAAGCCTTTATGACGGGTAACGTGGCATCCGAAAAAACATTTTTGATCCAATACCTCGCGCAACAAAGACGCGGAGATGGAATAGTTAATAAAAAGAAAATAGGAGATGTTGCGTTCCGTTCCTCCCGTGCCGACCAGAAGGAAAGGAGCCGCGTTCGAGAGGCGCCGGGTGTGTGCCGCCGCGTTAATCTACCAAAACGGCGGGAACGGCAGATCAGATTAGAGTGGCTGAGCTAAACTCGTAGTGTGGCATAAAAAGGAGTGCGTGAGGAATGCGCCGGCGATCGCCAGGTGCAACGGCCGCGCGCGGTGCGGCCCGCCCCCAACTGGCATTTTTGTGTACGCGCCTAATGTGTGTCGACATAAAGATTTGGAAACTGAACCGGGCGCCGACCATCCCGCCGCTGTGCTGCCGCCACATACATTGGCATCGCACTAACACGTGGATTTGCAAGATTAACCTATAAAGTAGCATTGAACGCGCACCGGAGATATCTGACGTCGAATGCTATCTGTGAACCGTTAACGGCACAATAGGCCGCCGGTTTGAAACACAAATAAATAATAATATTATCTGGGTCGCTGTGCTAACACGACACCGGATAAGGCGGACAATTAAAATAAACATTAACACCTATTTGACAATACAGAATGAGCGGGTCACGTAACTCGATAGCGTAGTACTTACGTTAACGTATTTATTGTAATCCGTATAGATTACGAATGCGCTGTTGATGTGCGGAGATCACCTTGAATGGGTGCTACTCAACTTGGCCACGTTTTATCTACTACGTTACAACTTACAAGAGCCATCGAGGTTTTATCTATGTGGGTTGGAAGTCAAACTGTTATTCAACATTATTTGATGGCAATGAATAAAATATTGTTGTGTATTAATTATAGTATTGCATTATAGTATCAATTATCATGTCATCGACGTCCTCGAGCGGGGACATTTTTTATAGTCGAAGCGTAACAAGTTGCATTGATAGTTTGCGAGTTATGTCGGGCTGTATGGTTATGTGACCTTTGATACGCTTTAGATACGTTATTATACCGCCATATTTGAATTACGTCACTGTTTGTTGTACTTTATTAGCCGTTGTAGGTTTTTTACATAGAAAAAATCCATTGTTTGCTTTGAACGAGTGCGCCGTATGCCCGTACTTAGCGAGAGCAAATGTTTGCCGGTTACATTAATCTATGTTTGATAGTGACTACGCGATGTAGAGAAAACGTTGTGCCTTTCTACGCTGTTTGTATTGTCGATAGATTTTGAATTTCGAATCTATTTTGAATTTCGAATCTATTTTTGCCGGTCGGAGTTTTATCACTTCTCTCGCCCTCTATCCGTTTCGTCTATCTTCAATTTCTTATAACAATGTCCAATTTCTTTCTCGTAATTCGATAGCGATAACGGAATTGCAGTTTATATGCAAAAATATTACGCTATTTCTTGTCAATAATCTGAAAACTTCCAACGGGTCGATCTGGAAACCTTTGGAAAGGCCTATGTCCAGCAGTGGACCTCCGGTGGCTGATGATGATAGTGATGATGATGAATTTGAAAATGTAGTAAATTCCATAGTAGCCGCAGTTGACCTAAACGGGACTGAAAACGTATAACCTCATAAGAAAGGGTGACCAAATTAGAGATTCTAAAGACAACGCTGCCAAAAACATAAGTCGAGGTTATGAAATCAAAATCATTAACCACGCTTCTAGAAATTCAATTTTGACATGAGACTTGACACAATTTCTTTTTTTTAAATAAATACACCCAACAGTCACACACATAGTCCTGACCCCACACTAGGTGTAACCTGTATCGTGGGTATCAGAAACTACGAGAGACTTTCGGTCTCACAACACCCAGACCCGAAACAAATATCTATGGGCCACACAGACATTGTCTCGGTGCGGGAATCGAACCCGCGACCTCACGTTTCACAGCCGGCTACTCGCCAGCTGCGTCACGGAGGCTGTCACTACAATTTGGACTAATTAGTTTTCGAGAAACTGAATGCCTGTCTTTCGGACAGAACTTTCTGACGCCTTGATCGTGATTTGCATTTTTATCGTGGATAGATAATATGTACGTAATGTTATTTAAGTAGTTGATATAGCGTCTGCGCGGTTTAATGATGATAAATGATTTTGGAAGTTTTTACAGTTGTTTACTGATTTTTTTCTCAATCTTACGTCATGGTTGGTAATCTCATGTACTCAAGGTGCATAGTTTATAAAAATTATGACTATACTCGTCCATATACTTGTTTTAGCAGAAAAGCATGAAACTAATATACATTTAACATTTTGACTGCCTCGGTGGCGTGGTTGTCTTTCGGTACGACTACTGTCCTGAGGTCTCGGGTTCGATCCCAGGGTCGGGTAAAGTGATATTGGATTTTTCCATATCAGCCTAGAGTCTGGAATTTGTGCCCGATATGATAGGCTCGCCCCCTATCACATCTGGGACGGGACTAAGCTCGGCGAAATGTGGGTGTACTAGTTGGCTAGTGCGCCTCTGCCTACCCATTCGGGGATACAGGCGTGAGCTTATGTTATGTTATGCTATAACATTTCTGGGAGCAAGGTGACGTTGCACCTCTGCCTACTCGCTGAGTGATAGAAGCAATTACTTGAGCTGAGCTGTGAGTTTGAAATAGTCATACAGCATCTGTTTTTGCAATATCATTGAACACGAATAAAAGCGATGAAAAACCATCCAGTAAATAAAATGATATTCAGTTTTAAATTCTATTCGCCGTCGCATACAGACATCAAAAAATTAGTCCATTATAAAGGATAATGTGCACTATTCAAAAAGATGCGTTCCGTTTCATTGTAGGGGCACTCGCATCAAAGCCCGCACTCATACAGCCTAATGACTCTCCTTTATTCAAGTCTATTCCCTTTCATTCAGGCACGTCGTATTGCGTTACATGATGGTAAATCTCTATAAAGGTAATTTATGCGTCGAATTAAACTTTACGAGCCACTCTGTCTACGATCAGAGAGTTGTCACATATCAAATTCATATGGAAACCAGTTATAAGAGCTGCACCTGTCGGATTAATTCTGGATACGTGTTTGTGCCGCGGCCAACGTAAACATTTTTATTTTTATTGTGCCCAAATGAAATATTGATCGGTTTATATTGGAAAGTATTTTACACGTCGTTTGTCGGTGTATGGTGAATGTCACGCGTGATTTTTAGTCTGTGGAACGTAACATGCTACTAATAAGGTTTTTGATGCGGGTCGCTGGAACGTTGGATGGGGTTACCAATTTATTACTATTATAACATCGCTAGTGTTGGCAGAATGGGGTCGTATAAACTTCTCAATCATTCTATTAGATGGGTGGTCTGAATTTGCCCAATTTGTTACAAGTCTCAGATCGCATGCTTCAAAGCGGCAAGCATTTCCGAATGAAAGGAGATAGTTAGTTGTTAGTGGCTCCAGGGCGTAATTTCTTCGATATTTTTATTGCTTTTGTATTAGTCTTATGAAGTAGTCGACCAAGCAATCGCTTCGGAGCCAATTGAACTCTGAATATTTTATTGTCAAATGCTCCATGCATGAGAGTGATTATAAACTATAATTCAAAGCATTTAAAGTAGTTTATTCTTTAATCACTTGAAACATGAACATTCATTAAGTTAGTGACGACTGAAGAGTTAATTCTTAGGCTGAGATCTATAGAGCGAATTTCGACTAAGTCTGAATTAAAGAAACGAACTCGGAATTTTTGGAATGGAATTTTTAAATCGAACTTCGACTTAGTCTAACACATTTTTTTTACAAGAAAAGCATATGTATGTATACATACTATACTATACATACATACTAAAAACAGACACAGACAGACTAAGCAAAGATTTTCTTTTCTAAAATGATGATGAAATAACTCGGACTAAGTTTAAGTCGATTTAAAAATTCCAAATCGTCACTGAGTTCGTTGCTTTGACTCAGTCTTAGTCGAAGTTCGCTCTATAGATCTCAGGCTAAGAATTAACTCTTCAGTCGTCACTAACTTAATGAATGTTCATGTTTCAAGTGATTAAAGAATAAACTACTTTAAATGCCTTGAATTATAGTTTATAATCACTCTCATGCAAGACGCATTGACAATAAAATCTTCAGAGTAGTAGTATATAGCAATGTACATACCAGTTTTGTTACTCCGGCCTCGTCCGCGATGTTACGAGTCACGAGGTGTTTACATTAAGTAGATAGTGGATTCAATTCTAATTAAAGTGTTTAAACAAATATCTGATTTGTTCATTCAACACACGTAAGACAACTAAATACTACGCTCATATTCTAAGGCCAAGGTCTGTAAAATATACTTCGATTAACTCGTAAGACATTTTGGACGAATTCACTCGATAAAGTCTAAAGTAATTAGTAAATAAATAAGACTAAATCATCCACGAATTCAACTTCAATATTTTTATAAAGGAGTTTATAATTAGTCACTTTTCAAACAAGGATTCAGTTGAATTTGCGAAGTTAATTTCATGACATGACATGACATAAGCTCACCCCTGTATCCCCGAAGGGGTAGGCAGAGGCGCACTTGCGAACTAGAACACCCACATTTCTCCGAGCTTTGTTCCGTCCCAGATGTGATAGGGGGCGAGCCTATCGCCATATCGGGCACAAATTCCAGACTCCGGACTGATATGGAAAAATCCAATATCACTTTGCCCGACCCGGGGATCGAACCCGAGACCTCAGAACCGTAGTCGTACCGAAATACCATCACGCCACCGAGGCAGTCATCAAGTTAATTTCAGTGAGTTTATATTGAATTTTAGTAAGTCAGTTGATAGATATAATTCTTTATAGAGATCCAATTAGTAGTTTTCCAAGATGATAGGAGAATCGGCATAACACTATATTGGACACTTAGGTAATCCCGTGCAACTTCAGGTGGTAGAGCCACGCTGTAGACAGTAACGTCTATAGCACGAATGGGCCGGCTCGACCGGTTAGATACCACTGTCTCACAGAAAACCAACGTAAAGTGGCAGCTTGCTGTCGCGTTTCGTTCGGTGAGTGAGATTTCCGGTGGCCCATTTCCCCACTCCCTTTCCCAATCCCCTTCCCTCCCCTTCCCTTTCCTTCCATTCCCTCCTTTTAGGTTGGCAACGCACCCATGATTTTTTTGTCTTGGGTGTCTATGGGCGGTGGAGATCACTTACCATCAGGTGACCCATCAAAAAAAAAAAACTTTTTCGCGAAAAACACATTTTGATTTCCCGATATAGGAATACTTCCCTGACAAGTATATTCCCTGACCATTTGCTAGTTTCTTCTTGAAGAACCAATAAAAAACTAAATATAGCTGTGTTTGCGAACACACACGAGTGCTTCGTGCTGCGTGCGTGCTTTTAACTGCTGACGAGTTGGTTTATTTCTGTTTCTTTAGCGGTATCGCCACAATATGAACAGTGGTATGACTTTCTGAAATAAAAGTAATAATTTCATTCGAGCTATATTATTTTTAGATTCTATTACTCGTTTTCTAATGTAGCTCTACTTCAAGTAAGTTTTCGGATGTTGGTTGCGTCCAAGGGTCCAAGGGCGTTAGAGATCACTTACCATGAGGTAATCTGTTTATACAAGATGTCCCATAAATCAACGTCAAGCACAAATTGGGTGATAGAGCAAGTAGTGGCTAACCCTAGAAAATTATTTGAAAAATAAATGACACGTATTTTTAAATGATTGCCATTCAAAAAAGTAAATGAATATCATACCTCTATGATGTTATTTCTATTAAACATACATACATAAGCTCACGTCTGTATCCCCGAAGGGGTAGGCAGAGGCGCACTAGCGAACTAGTACACCCACGTTTCGCCGAGCTTAGTTCCGTCCCAGATGCGCTATCACTAAAATGGCTTGACGATGATTTATGGGACATCCTGTATATATTATATCTGCTCTTATGGCTTCTTCTATAAAAATATAGAAAAAAATAATGTCATACATAGATTGAGGCTCAATTGACTATAAAGCATTAAACACTGATCTTGCAGTACTGTTTATACATATTTTATTACGCATGTAAGTCCTCATTTTCCACAAACTTTATCTTTGATTACTAATTTAGTGTTTTATAATAACGTTAGAAGTCGTGCACATTCAGTCGAGTAAAAGACATCCGAAACTAGTCTACGAGGTATTAATGACGTTCTAAAGAAATGACGGCGTAATAAAAGTCTCCGTCTACAAGTGATTTTGGTTTTATTGAGCCCTTGTGATTGGCATGTAATTGCCTTATAATGACTATAGCCTAAGTTAAATTATTATTAACTTTTGCATTTCGAGTTTATGTAAACTTAGTTTGATGATCGATTTGGCCCTTGTATTCAATTTGTATTATACAGTGACGTGCACAGGCCTTCAGATCAGGGTAGACAAAAAAAATCATAATTAAGTATTTTCATCAATTCTTGCTTCACTACAACCATCATAATCATCACCGTGTTGATTTAAAAAATGGCATGTGTTCTATTGTGATTTTTTATTATGTTTTTATTTTCTTTTATTACGTAATCGACAAGTTGCTAGGGTAGACAGTGTCTATTTGTCTATATGGACTGCACGCCACTGTAATTATATTTGATGTCGTATTGTTGATACATGCACTCATGGATGATTCCAGGACATCAAAAGCATGTCTTCACATAAGCTAAGACATGAACTCCTAGAGCTTAGTATAGCTTCAATGGTCTACCCTACCAATATGAGAATAAGCACTCATTGCTATCAATATTGAATGCATAACAATTTTTGTAGGTACTAAGTTTGACATTACAATAAACTTCGGAACATGACGGACAGTTTAGGCTACCCAAATGACGCGCGGTATTTGCCCTAAAAAGACAACCATTCTACCGTCAAAACCTAACGATATATCTGACACATCAATCAAATGTGCGCCAACTGCTAGAAAAAACCGTCCAGTTCCTACTATCATGTTGGTAACCATCGGCGGCCGGCACCCGCTCGACAAACGCGTACCGTTAACATAACTACGGTGTGATGGTCAGCTAAACGTTGAACTCAAGATTGAGATTAATTATATGAGCGTTCTGTTCGCTCTTTAAATAATTGTAAAGCAGTCACACATGTGACCCCACACTGAGTGTTGAATTAGATGTATCAAATGCGAATCTCGCGGCCGAATGGTCAAACGCTACTCAACTTTAACGGCTTCTTACATTGATTTTCGGCATACAATTTTGACAGATAAAGCGGCCTTAAACGACATAAGGCCACCTTAAGTGTATGAACATTCGGCGGTTGATCTATCAAACAAGAAATAGGGCGCTGACTTTTGACACTCGATTGGAATTTGAATTCCATTCGATTTCATTTTGTGACTTCAAATTCCACCGAAATAGAGGTTAAAAGGGGACTAATGTCACGTAAAAAAAAATCTAAATGACAAGTTCTCGAATCGAATGCAACGTAAGCGCACTTTTTTTTCAAATTCTGTGTAATTTTAAGTCAATAAATGAAACCAAATCAAAGTCAAATTCGAATCGAGTATCAAAATTCAGGGGGCAGTTCGAGTCACAACACCTCAAAACGGTGCATTCCAGTCAGTCGAAAAAATCTTACAAAGATAAACAAGCCTGGTAGTAAGTAGTTACAGTCGCTCATCGGCGGTCAGAGTAAAGCCAAGCTGATGTCTATCCGTAGAATGCTCATACACTTAAGGTCGCCTTATGTCGTTTAAGGCAGACTTATCTGACAAAATTGTATGGCGAGAATCAATGTATGAAGCCGTTAAAGTTGAGTAGCGTTTGAACATTCGGGCGTATATCACGGAAAATAAAGCAATAGTTAAGGAGAAGGAAAACGGGCTAATCGGAATTTTTTGTATGATATTAACACGGATGTAAAACAAAAGATGGACGGAGCGCTAGGAACATTGAAAGTGAAGCAGGGTTTCCGGCCCATTCGATCTATCGACATGTAATAGCGTGTGTGTTCGTAGAGCACTTTTGTACAGGCGCGTTTTTGTGCGTGGCTTCTCTGTGGCGTCTAACTATAGGCGAGATGGTGTCCTTCTTTTGCTTTACGTCCGTGGATATTAATAATAAATGTATCAAGCCATCCATTAATAAATTAATTAATCATTTACTCCATGAGTCTATGATAGCACGATTATTAAATTATACAAAATTTCCCAATGGCATTACCTACTTCATCCTCAATCCATATTGAGACCACAGTAAAATTATCTCGGCCAGTCGCCGATGTCCCTACACGTAAGTTAAAATGACCACTCCGCACGCATCAATCATAGGCCAAGATTACACGAGTCAACCGCCCCAAGCTACTGGTGAAGATTAACAGCATCTGCAGACCGTACCAGTTGCGTTGTAAATTACATTTTAATTAAACTGTATACCGTACTAAGTGGTCCAATTGGCGCCGTCCTGTCGCTCCTGTGTCGTATGCTAATTTAAGTATTTTATTGCGAATAGGATTTTTGCGCGGTAACTGTGTTGGAATTTTTAGTCTGGTTTCGTTATTTTGTTAAGAGTAAGGTCTTTTTTTGCGTATTTTATGGAATATGACACTGAAGTGGATTCTTTTTAATCAGTATCGAAGATTTAAAGATGCAATTTTGTGAACTGTGTTTTAATTGATAACAGGAAAACCTAATATCACTCGAATGCATTATCTGTGTTGTAATACATCTTAAGTTTCTTAAGTCTATAAAAATTATAACTGAATTGTTCCTAATCTTTCTTTCTTTCTACCTGCCCTTATCCCACTTAATGTAAGGTTGGCGCAACACACTTTTTCAATGTTGCAAAGAGGATTTGGCTTAGTTTTTACGACCGGCTGCATGCCTGATGTCAACCCCCTATGAAGGATTCAGTCCCGGGCAAATTAGATTAGAAAATTTGCTTTGCCCGACCTAGGAATCGAACCCAGAACCTCCCGGTTGGGCTGTCGACCGGGAGGTTCTGGGTTCGATTACATACTGCCACTAGACCAAGTAGGCGACTTAATTCTTAAATAACTTAATTCTTCCTAATAATAATAGTAAATGGCAAAGAAATTGCATCATTAATATTCCAATGGTGGACGTCGGACACAAATCAATTTGTCGTTGCGAGAGCTATTCGCGCCCCAGGGTTAAGATGACAGACAGACAAATCTGCAGATATATTTCTACCATGTAGTGTTGTCCGGCTGCACAGTTGTTCCAGTTTGAGTATCCGCTATTGTACACCTTTATTTCTAATGTTAATTATTGAACGGCGTAACAGATTCAAAAAAATATTAATCAAAATGTTTTCCACGCAGTAGTAACGTTTACCATCATTCATTCGCAAATTTTATGTATATCGAGTGAATTTTTGACTAAGACTGATGGTCCGTTAGATAATGGGTAACTCCATGTCGATTTTAACATTTATTCGTAAGATTTTTTATTGAATAGAGCTCCTAAGTGAAAGCTTTCCATTCAGAATTATGTCGTACCTAACCTAATGGTAATAGTATTAGCCCTGTAATATTACTGTCCCACTGCTGGGCACGGGCCTCCTCTACTAATGAGAGGGGTTAGGCCCTAGTTTACCACGCTGTCGTACCTAACCAAAGAATTCTTGTAATCCTACAGACGACGATTACCGTTAGCTATCTAAAATATTTGCAATAGCGAACTTTGTACATTTCTTGTAAAAAACGAGACGTAGAGCTGCACTAAGCAGTCGATCTAGATTTTCACATCGGAACGTTACTAAAGCCAAAACAAAGCGATCATGCTCCATCATTCATGAAATCCCACCGACCGGTGCCAATTGTTGCAAAACGTCAACTCGATTGTTCGGTATTGTTTAGCCGTTGTTTGGATGAGCAAGGATCGTGTTTCGCCACGTCTGTCGTCGCCATAGACATAATAGAGGTATAGTAGTTAAGCGACAGCAACCCGATCTTGAATAATTATGGATTCAGTTCGAATCGAGCCCAATGCACTCGACATAGGGATGAAATTTCCAATAATAGTAAAAAGTTATTCGTGATACAGAATCTACCGTGAAGTTCTGTAGCTGGCACTAGAGTATATAAAAATAGAGATAGATGAATTGTCTTTACTATTTCTAAGATTTGTTCACATTAAGAACTTACATATATTTCGACTTCGATTCGACAAATCCGATCATGACTAAATATATGGGACCATCCTTGAAAGGAATTCATCAAACACAAAAATAATTTTGAAAATCCGTCCACATTTGGCGGAGATATCGCGTAATATACATGTGGGATGAATGAAATATAAGATGCGTGAAAGGGAATGTTTACTAAAAGAGGGCAACACTAATTTGAAAAAAGTGATTGAGTTAGTTTAAAAATGGAAGAGAAGACGTAGGATGAAAAACAATTATAAGAAATAAAAATATTAAGAAGTTTCCGTTAAATTTTATTTTACCACATACATTTAAAAAAATACAAACGAATTGAGGACCTTCTCCTTTTATGATATTTTCCATTCGTTCTAGTGGGACATTGCAGTTTCGATGTGTTATACGTCTGTGGCCGCAGCATTGTTGCCGTGATTCGAGATGTGTCGTGGACACGTCGTCGCATCGCGTCGCCATCGCCTCACCGTCGCGCATTGTTCTCGGATGCCGTGTTTTTGTTATCAAATGTCCAGTGTTGATTGAGCTCGTTCGCCGAATTTATAAACAGGTTGCTTGTTAAATACCGTGGATTGTTATCGATTGTAATGAAAACAATTTTTGTTCTTTGTTAGCGCGGATCGAGTTGTCTACATGCAATGTAATTGATATCTTCCTTTGTACTTTTGATTGGGTCAGTGAACTGTAGATATGATCGCAATTCGGTTGCCATTTGGGTGCTGTAATTAAAAACGTTACAATAACAATTATATATTGCGACATGTCACGCCCATACAGCCCACATCATTAGAAAACAATAATACATTTTAGGGCACGCACAAAAGTTCAGTGCGAGGCAGTGACGTGCACAACCATTCCGATCAGTGTAGACAAAATCTTGCAAAATTATTTATTTCAACTCCCCACATCACCATTACTATCGTCATAATCTCGAATTGAAATAAGAGCCAGGCGCCTGTTATTGAAAATTAGGTTTTGGTCATGATTTTTGGTTATGATGGATGAAAAAGCAAATTGTCAGGGTAGACGGTGTCTCTATGTCACATGACAGTCTCCGCGGCGCAGCGGCCGAGTAGCCGGCTGTGAGGCGAGAGGCCGCGGGTTCAATCCCCGCACCGAGACTAATGTTTGGCCTACAGATATTTGTTTCGGGTCTGGGTGTTGTGAGACCGAAAGTCTCTCGTAGTTCCCACGACACAAGACTCGATCTTATTGTGGGATCAGGACTATGTATGTGACTGTTGGGTGTTATTTATTTATGTCTATATGAACTGCACGCCACTGGTGCGAGGTGTGGATTGAGTAGGTCGTGCGACATAATGTCGCAACGGTGCACGCATAAAGGCGGCGGCAAACAATCGATTGTGCCGTGCGGATGGTAGTTTGTACTAATGTAACCTCTAGAGCTCGGCTGCGTGCACAATTTGCATACTGGCAGGACCCCATGCCCACGCACGCCGCTGCCAATCCATCATATCAGCTTTGTGTGCGATCGAGTTGATCTATGGTGACCAACTTTGTCCAACTTGTTGGGCCAATATACTTCATGATGTTTAAGTTCATTCTGTCCTCATTCATTTCTTTGAGTCCACATTAGTCCATTCCATGAACGGAAAAATCAATCACTTGGATGTTTTGTATGCAGATATTGGTATTTAATGTTAACACGCATTTTCATTTTGGTCACCTTCCTCTAGTCACTAGTTGCAGTATATTTGGGTTATGACTCGGAAGCTCTGACATCGGGTCTCAGGTGGTCAAAGTGAATTTTCTAATAGAATTCGCTCAAGACTGGATCACTCAGAAGACGTTGACATCAAGCAAGCAACTGACTGTAAAAACTAAGACGATTTCTGTAACATGATTTAAAGTGTTGCGCCGTCAAAACCCCGTGTTGGAGTGCGAGGAGAACAAGTGAAAAACAAAACACTTTCATTTTAATTGAAATAAAACTATTTGTACGAATTCTATCACAATTTGGTTTTAATTTTTATGCCCGACGTTTCTCTTACTTTCATTTTAACTCGACATATTCATTCAATCCAAGTCCAATACAAGTATGATATATATTAATAAGTATAATAAGAATACATACGTGTGTACTTATGTAATCGACGCGTGTATAATTTCATTCCCAAATTTGGTCCAACATTGGCCATATAGCAAAGTCAGCGTGCGCCATTTCAGTCCACTTCGATCACCGATGTTCAAACTAACAATATATCGATTGCGAGTGTGCACCTTCTGGAATCGATGTTTAGAGTTCAATATCCCCGCGGCTAGTTCATATTGCTACAGTTTTAGTCGTGTTGCGTTCGCGAAAGGAAAGTTAATGATGTACGCACATCGTCGGGTTCATGTCTTTTGTGGGGTGAGACAAAGAATGGATTGAAAAATGTATCGATTGCGAGATGCTGATAATATATTCTTTTTTATTTTTCGGATTTAAGTGCTCGGAATACGAACCAGCAGGTCGATTCTCTAAGGTTTCATTTTTGAAAACAACGTTACGGCAACGATGTTTTCATTTTTGTATTCAGCAAGGTACAAATCGCACGCACTAACGCCCTGCGTTATGACAGCGCTTATGCGAACTAGCTCTCTCGAGCGAGGCGTTTGACATAAATGTATGGAAAATGGTATTCTCTAAGACCCAACAACGTTGAACGCTCCGTCGATCTCAACGATGTGCGCTGCGAGAGCTCGTCGTCGATCGCAACGTTGTGGCGTTTCTTAAAGAATCGACCTGCTGTAGGGTATTTATCTCGGTGCGGGAATCGAAGCCGCGACCTCGCGTTTCACAGTCGGCTACTCGCCCGCTGAGCTGTGAGTCTGTCGAAATCCGATTTTAATCCGTTGAAGACGGCACATATATAGAGGTATGTTCCATAAGCGTATGGGCCACCGGAGGCCGAGCCGTCCGTGACTATTATCCCCATGCATAATTATTGTCAAAAAAAATCAGTTAAATATTTATTTATTCTTCTCGTTCCCCATGTATCTGGAATTGTTAATGGTACTAACCAACCAATACCCGGTATCTGTGCTCTTAATAAAACATTACATTCGTTAGGGGGCGTCCATAAATTACGTGAGGTGTTTAAGGGGGGGAGGGGGTCGAGTCAAATCTCATCTAATCTTACGTTGGAGAGAGTGGAGAGAGTGGGGGTCTCGGCAAATATCACGCAATTTTTTTTAGGTTGTAAAATGCGATGAGCAAAAGTGCTGCAGCCCACGCCGGAGTGATCTGCATATGATTTTTCACGACCGTTTTCTGCCACCTCCATACCCTATCACTCAAGTTGATGGACATTTGACAATTCCGGACTTTAAAGAGCATGACGGAAAGTTATTTGCTCCATTTCTAAGACGCTACTGCCTACCGATTCAACCGCTGAATGTCTTCATCAGCACGCCTTATGATCTCTATTGCCCAAGTGTACGTGATGATTTAGAGAAAAGATGCTGCAGTACATGCGGTATTTACTTTGCATCTAGTACAAGAGCTGCAGAGCACAGGCGATCAGCCCACATTGCACCAGCTAAGCAAGCGCGTATGTTCCGCAAAGTGCGACCCTCACGGATTGTCACAAGACGAGATAATGAGTTACTTTGTGCAAGTGCCAATGGCTTAGAGGGGCTAGATCAGAACGAAGTTGAAGGAGCAGATGATTTTATTGAAAATCATATGGACATGTTGGTTCCAATAGTCTCTCTTGAGACCGTGCATGATTCTCTATGGACTGAATTTAATTCAGTCCTCTAATAGAGTAGGTATTCTTTTTTTAATCACAGTAGTTACGATTTAAGTATTATATTGTTAAATTTTTATTACACTTATAATTAAACTCTCAGCAATATTGATTACTAGTCTTAACTAGTCGTAAATAAAAGCACGAAGCAAATTTGTTTTTTTCTTTTTACAATAACAATCCAACGCGTTTACGTAAGAAACTCACATTTTGAAAAATCTCACGTGAGATTGGGGGATGGGGTTGAATAAAATCTCACGAAATCTCACCAGGGGGGGAGGGAGGGGCAGAAAATTAAAAAAAACACCTCACGTAATTTATGGACGCCCCCTTACTAATTAGAATATAATTCGAAATACATACATACATACATAAGCTCACGCCTGTATCCCCGAAGGGGTAGGCAGAGGCGCACTAGCGAACTAGAACACCCACATTTCGTTGAGCTTAGTTCCGTCCCAGATGTGATAGGGGGCGAGCCTATCGCCATATCGGGCACAAATTCCAGACTCTGGGCTGATATGGGAAAATCCAATATCACTTTGCCCGACCCGGGGATCGAACCCGAGACCTCAGAGCCGTAGTCGTACCGAAATACCACCACGCCACCGAGGCAGCTATATAATTCGAAATGATACAATAAAATTATTATTGTCCATTTCTGACTGATCTTGAGTAGATAATTTCGGGTAAACACGTTGCTTTGTGACAAATAGTTGTTGCGATTGTGGCTTAGATTTTGACTAGGTTTATAGCCCTTAAGTTGTAATTGTTTTAGATATATTACATTTAGCACTAAAGCCAAGCAATTGTTTAGAGAGAGCTAGTGTAAACGTCAATTACAGCTGATTAATTTTATTAGTAACGTCATGAATAGTATCCCAAGATCGATTTATGTTTCTAGGGGCGACTTGCACCACTATTACTAACCTACAGTTAGCCCTAACCTGAAGTTAAATTGAAATAAAAATATATGAAGGACATGTAATTCATTATATGTAATTAATTAAATGTCATCACATATTTTCTGTAATTACATGTAGTACATTACATGTAATGAATTACATGTCCTTCATATATTTCTTTTTCAATTTAACTTGAGGTTAGGACTAACGGTAGGTTAGTAATAGTGGTGCAAGTCGCCCTAGATGTATTAGTTACTGAACATTGAATGAACATTAGTTTGCGAAACGTTTTTCGCTGTGTCAGACTTATAATTCGAAAATGTTTGGATAATACCGGGGCCACACCGTTTGCGAACGTTCGCGAATCGTCGCCTGTTGCGTTCATACATACTTTCGCTATTGTGTGAATGCAACAGGCGTAGATTCGCGAACGTTCGTTGGGTTGGTGTGGACCAGGCATGATACAAATGCTGATTCTATATAAAAATACACATATTATTTTATAATTATGGGATACTACTAAGGTCTTTGATCAGTAACAAAATCTCATAGAGGTACAACAATCATGTCAGTTGCCTATTATGCCTATGTCATACAAGAAACGCTCTCCGTCTGATTAGGCATTATTTTATTTTACTGAAAGAATCACGAATATGAAATTAAACTATCACTATTAAAATGAAACAAGTTTTTACGGATTTTATCGCGATTTGTTTGGTATTTATTTTATTTTATTTTTAGTCCCGACGTTTATATATCTATCACTATATAAATCTATCAATATATCTCTATATAAAGCTATTAATTAGAAGTACGTATAATAAGTATTACACAGTACCTTCTTCACTATTTGAATTATGATCTCAGTGTAAAGAAAACCTTGGTAGCGTCTTGTAAATACAATATTCAATAACCATAACAAGTCTCACTATAACCCATTAAAACCATAATCATTTAAATTCTAAAGTTAATTGTCGTTAATCAAACATAACGATTGATTTATTTATTTGAATAGTTATATAAACATGATCACAGGTGTTTAGACTTGATCGCGGAAATCATTAGTAGTATTGATTTCCGGACGGCATTATAATTCATATGTCAATACCATAGTTTCTCAACTTGGGTTCGTGACCCCTAGGGGATCGCTATCAGAAATATGGCGGTTGCAATTAATTCAAAAATAAGACCCGTTCACGAAAACCTTATTAAAGTATTTTGATTAAAACAAGTGTTAAATAGGTACCTACTAAATAAAATAATAAATCAGCTACAATTTAAAATATTGGATGTATGTTATATCGACCTTTTGAAGTGGGAGGATTGTAATGGTTATGCTTATTTTTAATTATTTCGTGGGGCGTCTAAAAAGATTGAGAAACTGTGGTCTATAGAGTAATTACAACAACTGGTTACTTAGTGTTGATCTCATTTGGTATTAATTTCCTTACTGACATGTCTTGCTAAATTAGGTGTTCAAGAACTCTGTTACTACATAATTTCCTTTTTATATTAGCTCCGCAAAGTGACACTCCTTTTGGATTGATCTTGTCTAAATTATAACATAACATGAGCTCACGCCTGTATCCCCGAAGGGATAGGCAGAGGCGCACTAGCGAAATAGAAGACCCTCATTTCGCCGATCTTAGTTCCGTCCCAGATGTGATAGGGGGCGAGCCTATCGCCATATCGGGCACAAATTCCAGACTCCGGGCTGATATGGAAAAATTCAATGTCACTTTGCCCGTTCCGGGGATCGAACCCGAAACCTCAGGACGGTAGTTATACCAAAATACAACCACGCCACCGAGGTAGTCCGAAATTATATGTTTAATTTTATTTAAAAATATCCTTAAATCCGACGGTATTGTCCACTCCTGTAGGAGTATTGTATGACGCGATCTCATACGCGTCAGAGGCCCGAGCACGAATTATTTTGATAGTCGAATTCGAATCGAGTTCAAACAAAATGCTCATGACATTTCAAACAATTATCATTGACATCAGCGCAGCCCGTCCAATATGTTTTAAATTGCTAATATATTCGTGCTCGGTGTCCAGATTTTTGTAATATTCTTGCCTTGAACTTACGAGAAATTCTACATAAATGAGATTTTACGGTCATTAAAAAATACCCAGGATCAACAGGTTTAAAACTCCGCTCCTCATACTGGGGTCAAACCACTTGCTGTTAATGTTACTTGTGTCATTAACATTTAAAGAAGTATTAGCATACGCATCTTCACTGGAAACCATGTCTGGATTGCGGACGTAAGAGAGCTACAACTCACGACTGCATTCCTGGGGGGTTACCACCACCTCTTTTAGCAGTATTATAATTTTACTACGTTTTTTTTGTACGGGAATCGGAACGAGCAAGATTGTAATAATATTGCTATAAGAGGTGGTGGTAACCCCCCTGATGGGGTTTACAAAAATGCAAACAAATTATGACATCCCAAATTCCTTTGTAAATATTCATTAGTATGACAATTGAATCCAAAACTTCATGTATATTGCGTCATACAAATGATGTAATATAAAAACCATAACCCAAAAATACTAATCCGTGAGAATACTCGTATGTTACATATTATCAAGAGTAATCTCGTAACGAGTTACGATAGTCGACACTTGACGTTTCCGGAAACATAAATTACTAAGAAAAAGTCTTCAATTAACTTAATTTCGTGACTAAGTCATCGCTTGTTTATTAGTTTTATATGACCACAGTTCAATAGTCTATTAAAGCGTTTACATACATACATAAGCTCATGCCTGTATCCCCGAAGGGGTAGGCAGAGGTGCACTAGCGAACTAGAACACCCACATTTCGCCGAGCTTAGTTCAGTCCCAGATGTGATAGGGGGCGAGCCTATCGCCATATCGGGCACAAATTCCAGACTTCGGGCTGATATGGAAAAATCCAATATTACTTTGCCCGACCCGGGGATTGAACCCGAGACCTCAGAACCGTAGTCGTACCGAAATACCACCACGCCATCGAGGCAGTCGAGGCAATTTTGAAAGCGTTTAAAAATTATAAAAAAAAATAGTATAGTAGATAGTGTATAATAATAAATAACTAATAGTAGATAGTGGTTTCCATAGCGTTTTTTTTTTCTAGACTTCGTTGACAGACAAACTGTGGTGTATACCTTATTTGGATAGTTACGTAATAAATCTGTTTCGCGTTATATAAAAAATAATATTTGTTTATCAATGATTTGAATAAAAATGTGTTATCGTGTCAGAATATTTGCTTTTAATTTGATATCTACATATTTTATCGTGAATTCGCATAGATTTATTGATATGAATGTCTACATGTTTACTCGGTAGTTTGTATTTGTAATTCATATAAAAATGTGTTCATATAAAATATCAAGAGCGATATTTAAAACTTCTTTATCTGTTCTTAGACAATATCAATTGAGACTGAAGACAAGAATTCCATGGCATTGGTTTTTATTTTAAAAACGAATTGAAATCGAGTATCAGGTTTTTGATCATTCGTGCTATTCTTATCACTAAGATTTTTTATTTAATATTTTCTATTATAATAAGGGGCCAAATAGGCATTTGGTTCATGGCCACGTAGAGGCACAGTTTTTTGCGATTTTATCGAGAATAAATGCTTGTCACTTGTAGTATGTACTTGTGTACTAACAAAGCGGCACGACCTCGACGCCTACACGCGATCGTCGCGATCTCGCTAAACAAACGCAGACGTGCCGGGAGAAATTAATTTCGACAAAACAGTGACGAAACGTTTGTGAAACAATGTAACACAACCGCACTGAACTTTACTCAAGGCTGTACGGAGTACGGACCTTGCACTACTGGATGATTTTTTTTGGGCTAGTCACAAGTTTGAGAAGGAGTTGCTTACATATTATAAATACATACACTCACACTTGTATTCCATGGGGTTAGGTAGAAACCTTTGAGCGCCACAAGCTACGATCCTGACACACCTCTTTTGCCTCTTCCATACTCGTGCATCTTTTCATAGATTTCTGCCGGTTGAGGGTACTCCTCACTTGCCCTTTTCGGAGAAGGTCACTTATTAAAAGTTGAATATTTGTTACTAGTCAGAAATAGTAAAGCTAGTATTAACAAAACAATAATATTTATATTTAATTTAATGTACTTTAACTTTATGATCTTATTATTTAAATACTGGTATCGGTAAAAATAATATTTTGTGTTCAGTCGTTTCTGCTCTACACTACATCCGACTGCTGTTTTGTCTTGTAGTATAAAACATGTTTTCACTTAACGAATGCGTATGTTAATAAGGAATGAAAAAAAGTTTTATCAGTTTAATTAACACGAAATATTGGCGCCAATATAAATAAATGCCAAGTTGTCTCGGCGCGGCACCCGGTGCCACAGAGTACCTACAAAATGTTTCCGAAACTCATAATCGATATCAAATTAAACCTTTTCATATCCGTTGTTATAATGCTTAAAGTAAAACAAAAAATATATTTTAATACAAACTCGGTAATCGAGATCGACATGCGTGAATTTTTTTCTTTTACATCGTCATCGGGTTTTAGTTTTTTCCACTTTAACAAAACCGCATCCTTAGCTTTAAAATCATTAATGAAGATTTTTTCGCAAAAAAACATCAAAAGAGTTCCAAATAAGGCTTGCGTGACTGATTGTGGAGGTTGAATAATTTGGTGCTTTTTTACGTCTCATTTTGCAAATTATAGCGTGCGGTCGGTTAGTTCCATACGATGTGAGACTGCATGTCCTTCTGTTCGTGTGTAGAGGATCATTTGAACCTTTTTGTACCATTTGTTTGACTCTAGTGTTAGCACGTTTTTTGTAAAGCTTTTTATGTTTCTCATCCCTAGTCGTTTGTATGTTGTGTTAACAAGGATGTTGAATGGTAATGAGACATTTTAATCGATATGTTTTAGTTTTTTAACAATGCAACATCGATGTATTTATTGATATCACGGTTTAACATATTTAAAATGAATTCAATCATAAAACTAGTTTACAACAATAAACATTATCTTTATTGCATATTGTGTTCCACTAACATTTATTTTCATATCAATTTGAATAATAAGTCATAAAAATATATGATGCTTCATTCTTAACTAGTCCAATCAAAACATTCTTTTAATCATGCTTTCGATTAGTTCAAATAATGTTTTTTAATATTTACACGCGTCAAATAAATCTTTGGAATACGGCTTGCTTTAAGGGTTCATTAAAACCTCTTTTTTATGGGATTTCTTTTAATGTGTTTTTTCCTGTTTCAGGTAAGTCGTCTTTTCGGGTTGATCGCACTTGGGAATATAATCGTGGTTTTCTGAAATCCACGGTTAAAAGGGCAACTGGTAAGAAAATAATGCGTGATAGCTAAATATCCTCCTAAATCTTGAGGTTGAAAGGGGTTCAGACAACATTTTTAAATATCCTCGTAAATAGAAGTTGAAATTGTAAGGAGTTTAGACAAAACTTTGCTATAATTTTTAGAGGTAAAATAAGGCAACATATTCCCCATATGGGGGTTGGATCCCCTAGATGGAGGTTGGCATCAGGCAGGCAGCTGGTCGTAAAAACTAACCCAAATCTTTTCTGTAACATATATCTGTAGATAAGGGCAGGTAGAAAAAAAGGTAAAATAAGGCAACAGCCTTCTCTCAGGCGATTGATGTTGCAGCAACCTTCACTCGATGAACATAGCGGATGATTGTTCCTAGTACACTCTCCTCAAAATCTGTGGGAACGGTAACTTTCAAAATAGTCGAGAATAATGAGCAGTGCTTAAAAGTTAAAAGGCCGTTGCCGACCCCACATTGGATTGTGATAAGGGCAGGTGGAAAGAAAGATAACATTTAGATCCGCCAGTGCCGTCTTACTGTGGAGGATAAGACCAGGCGATGTAGAAGCGTTAAATAAGAAGGTGGACCCTGGCACTATGCCAGGATAACGCTAGTCAGAAAGAAAAGACTGCCTCGGTAGTGTAGTTGTATTTCGGTACGACTACCATCCTGAGGTCTCGGGTACGATCCCCGGGTCGGGCAAAGTGGTATTGGATTTTCCATATCAGCCCGGAGTCTGGAATTTGTGCCCGATATGGCGATAGGCTCGCTATCACATCTGGGACGGAACTAAGCTCGGCGAAACGTGGGTGTACTAGTTCGCTAGTGCGCCTCTGCCTACCCCTTCGGGGATACAGGCGTGAGCTTACAAGACAGAAAGGTGTCGAATATGGAACGCCAAAACTGTGATGCGACTGAAGTCCCATGGTTTTAAATATCATGGTGGATGTTCATGGAATGATCGAGAGACGTAACTCATGCTTATTTTTCTTATGTTTTTTATTGCCTCTTCGATTGTTGAATATCTAAATATTCAATATATGTGTTATATATTAAATTGTTCACCATTGTTCACAATAAGATAACCACCCAACTTGTAAACTAATAAATATTTTTCCTTTCTTTCTATTCAGACAGACGTAACTAAACACGATACGTAACGTGAGTTATCATTGCAGGTACTAGGTACAACTCGCAAGGCCTATATTGCATTAATTAACACCATTTGACATTGAGCTGGTAATCTGAGCGAGGGCGGGCTTATGTCACTCTATATTCTGTAGGGTTGCCAGGTGATGGGTGAAATCTCGGATTGTGAATTATGTTCTGTATTTGTGTTGTCACTTTTGATAAAGTTACTAATTTGATATAACCACAAGCTTTGGTTCTACAGCTTGTCAAACCAAAAAGGACTATATTCAATACTATACAGCAATTTTGAGAGGTCTATCAGACATTAATGACAGCTCCAAAGTACCATATACTTATCGTTACTAATTTTAACTACGTGTATTTTGAAAATAGTATAATTAATATTATTCAAAATAATTGTCTTTGGTGTTTTTTTGGAATTTACTCGATATCAGAATTTATCGGATTCATATCCGTATCGGAATTTTCGTTTCCATGCCACATGAAATTATCAAATTCCTGGTAATTTATATTCTCACATTTACAACACCATGTATAACGGTGTTAAGTCGACCGTGCCGCTTTGGTTTACACTTTGTCATATTATTCATAAACATGTCAAACTAACGGCCACCATCATGGGAAAACGCCAAATATTCCATCAGTGGTGGGGGAAATGATGTACCGTTACTTGTATGCTATGAATGATGTGGGGCTTATTAATAACAATAAGCAATAAGATAATAAATAACGTTATCCAAAACATTAAAAAAATAATATTATAATTTTGTGAAGAAAAGATTGACAATCACTGAGGTATCTCTATTACAGAACGACCAGCATGAATCTAGATTTAAAGATTTTATATAATAAATCTTATTTCAAATAGTTTTATTTCAAAAATAATTTATTTAACATGTACTTCGATGAATTAAAAATAACATTTTGGGCAATATGATAGAAAAGTTTATTATTACACATACATAAGCTCACGCCTGTATCCCCGGAGGGGTAGGCAGAGGTGCACTAGCGAACTAGAACACCCACATTTCGCCAAGCTTACTTCCGTCCCAGATGTGATAGGGGGCGAGCCTATCGCCATATCGGGCACAAATTCCAGACTTCGGGCTGATATGGAAAAATCCAATATCACTTTGCCCGACCCAGGGATCGAACCCGAGACCTCAGAACCGTAGTCACACCGAAATACAACAACGCCACCGAGGCAGTCAGGCAAGTTTATTATTAGTTATTATTATTACACCGAAGAACGTAACTGAAACGATAGTTTGGTTTTCAACTATACAAGATCAATACTCGAACCACGACGCAAATAATTTACTACACATAGGCACGTATTCGATGTAGAAACTTAACTCTCAGTACAACTTGTACTTTCAGAATTTATATACAGACGGCCGGCTGGACAGGAAATTCGCGACACTATATCATTCACAGTAATTTCAATTGAATTGCTTAGCAGTCATTGCATAAAGTAGTAATCACAAGAATTGTGCAAAATGCTAATACGCGTCGTGAGTGATGAGGTACACAAAGCGATCGTGTGGAATGTGTAGTGTGGAGAGTGGAGGAGCCACGCCGTAGACGGTAACGTCTACAGCACGAATGGGCCGGCTCGACCGGTTTGATACCACGGTCTCATAGAAAACCGACGTAAAGTGGCAGGTTGCTGTCGCGTTTCTTTCGGTGAGTGAGATTTCCGGTGGCCCATTTACCCCCCTCCCTTGCACAATCCTTTTTCTCTCCCCTTCCATTTCCTCCTTTTAGGTTCGCAACGCACCCATGATTCTTTGTGTCTTGGATGTCTATGGGCGGTGGAGATCACTTACCATGAGGTGACGAATCTGCTCGTGTGCCAGTCTCTGCTATAAAAAAAAGTACAAACATTTGGATTTCTATGGGATTTTTCTATAAAAATCTCCATACGGGGATAGTTCCATCCCATTCCAATCCAATTATTCTGTTTGCGATGTGCGATATTGCCATTGGCGACTATAACCACTTACCATTAGGTGGGTCGGTTCATCTGTCTTAAACCAAAAAAAATGTTGGAAAAACGCCTGTCAACACGGACAAGGACCTTTCAATGGGAGCCCAGTTAAGTTCAAAATATATTTACCAACGGTTTTTATAGAAACTACACTTCTATGACTACAGGTGACGATGAGGCCTGTAAATACGCAACGCCTCCATTTATGGCCTCAAACAAGCCGAGTGCAAACAAAAGTGTCGACGGAAAAAATTAAGTATAATGTGGCAAACTTATCGGTGTGTGGCGAAGTTTGGAAACAATATTGCTTTATTGGCCGTGGTTATAAATTGGTAACAATTTTATTACGTTTGTTTGGAAGACAACCTGCATGGATAATGACGGTCGAAAAAGATTTGAAAGATTGTTACAAAAGATATACAAATATGCACATAACCGTGGTGAATGAGAAGATCAAGGGAAGTTGATCCCAAAGGGGGTATATGGGGCAGGTATAGCAAGAATATATTTATTTTATTGAGTACGTAAAAGTATATATTTTTCAGTGATTGTTTTATTTTATGGATTCATGATCTCATTTAACAATAATATTATTTAAAATTTATATTCATGATTTCTCGGTGGCTTCACTATACGCACAGATAAGCTTGCGAATCTATATTTATAAACGTGATGACGTTTATATTCAGAAAGCCAACATGTCAGCGGACATGCTGGCAGTCATGTCACTTACGTGATTATCGTAATCGCAGACGACTTTCAGTCTCAATTAAACAATTACGATGTATTTTGTACATTTATAACTCGCATTGGGGTTTTTCTGCTGTAAAGCGACTGTGGAAAAACTAGACGCTATGATAAAAGCGCTCGATGTAAAAGGAATAATCGATTGTAAATAACAGAAAGTTAAATAACGTTGTGAATTATCTAAGAAAATTGTTAGAAGTCAACGCCGAATGAAATCACGCACCTTTTTGAGAAGAGAGACATTTAACTTCGACATTTCCATTTAGAAATCATTAAAACAAAAGCTGCCATTATATCCAAATATGAAAATCCATATCATATTAATTTAGTTTGAATGCTAGCCATTTTAAAAATTAAATTTCCTTATAATAAAACCGAACAGATTGGCACAGATTATAAAGCTTTAAAACGTATCTACTGCACGATTTTTAAACTTGGAAATGCTTGGAAATATCTTCGCTTATTTATTATGGAGTGATATTTATTAAATGCGTCAGTTTTTTTGTCGTGTGTCACTAATCACCTTGGGCAAAGAGAACGCATCTGTACAGCCATGTGGCTCAGTTTAGATGGTCATTACTGTCATTAGACACCCTGTGAGTGGGTCACTGTGCCGTGTATGGTGGGCTTGTGTAATTCCGAACTGTCCGCTGTAAACGGAGAAATATGTGGGACACTGGTTTTTAGTTACGTCAACTTATACACTAGTTGATAAAAATAACGAACGTACGTTGCAATCGATTCTGGGGATTTGTAATTAAAAAATATTCGTAGACCAGAACTGGCGTTGGTATTATTGTGCAATATGTTTTAGTTTTATGTACATTCTACGTTATAAAGCTCCATTTAGGCGCTGTGAGTTTTTAGAAGAGAGATATAGAAAACAAGTAAGTGAACAAAACATAATTTCATGTCCATGATGCAACGTCTTAATTGAGTGGTAGAGCCACGCTGTAGACAGTTACGTCTACAGCACGAATGGGCCGGCTCGACCGGTTTGACTGTCTCACAGAAAACCGACGTAAAGTGGCAGCTCGCTGTCGCGTTTCGTTCGGTGAGTGAGATTTCCGGTGGCCCAATTCTCCCCTTCCCTTTTTCAATCCCTTTTCCCTCCCATTCCATTCCCTCCTTTTAGAATGGAAACGCACCCATGATTCTTTTTGTGTCTTGGGTGTCTATGGGCAGTGGTGATCACTTACCATCAGGTGACCCATCTGCTCGTTTGCCAGACTGCTATAAAAAAAAAGATAATTTAAGTTCAGAAAAGAGTTGCGCCATATTTGGTTGCATTTTTATGTCGTACATAGATTATTCTACCGTGTGTTGACTGACTCCAAAATTACATATTTTGCAAATATTGTCAGCAACTGTTTTCAGTGTCCATTTATAAAGATTTTGTTGGATTAATTTGCTGTTAACAATTTTTCAACTATGTACTCCTGCGGGAATTTCTCCACATCCAAATGTTTGTTATGCTTTTATTGCCTTACGTTTTAACCTCTAAAGTAGTGTATTATTTACATTGGGTTGTGAACTCAATGAGCCATAACTGCAAATCAATACAGTTGTATAAGGTTATGGAGATGACAAAGTAGATATAAACTAGGATTACAACCGTAAAGAGAGCAGGGTCGTTTAACAAGACCACTCCAACTCCAGGCGAAAAGACTTGCACTACGTTCCCATAATTTTCTCGCAAACGTCTTCGTCCACATAATTTTCTCGCAATATGGTCCAATGCTCCACGGGCAGTACCGCCCCGTCCTGTCCGCTCACAAAAACACTCAATGAAAGCATATTGCAGCCATAAATCTCGCTTGGACAAACATTTTGAGCGGTCTACATAAAGTACGCCTCCGAAGTACCGCGCCCATGAGTTAAGACAACCTGCAGCGGAGGCCTAAAAAGGCCGACCAGGAAATTACCACATCGTAAATAATTCATGCATTATTACTCAATCATGGGTGCAACGGTTAACGTTTCAGTGGGACGGTTTTTTCTCGGGTCCCGTTTATACGAGAGACGTTTTTCTGCACGCATTGTCCTGTCTGTCGAGCGAGCCGGGCGTGCTGCCTTATAGAATGGGATGAGTCATGAGTCCATAAACAATGACGATAGAAAAATTAGGACTGGGCGTGATTGCGAAAAAAATGCGTATGCCTTATGTATGGAGAGAAACCAAAATGGTAACTTGTGGAAAGAAAGATCACAGTAATATAGCAGTTAGGCATCTTCTTCACATTTCGAAATTAGTATTATTATGAAAACACCGTAATACAGACTTGTCAAGTAATTTAATATATGTAAAGTTATTTCATATTTATACGTTCTTTAAGTCTTATGACACGGTGACAACAACAACATGTAAATAAATCGAGAAACTAAAATAGCGGAACTCCCCCTGACTTTAACCAGTCGATTCGATTTTGACTAAGATTTAGTTTCATGTAGTGACTTCAAATTCCACCGAAATCGAATTAAAAATACGCTAATGTAACGTTGAATTTGAAAACTTTTCATTTGGTAATTTTATTTTAACGCGACAGAAGTGCACTTTTATTTCTGTGGAATTTAAAATCACTAAATTAACCCGTCGGAGGCGTCACATAAATATGTTCCATAAGCGTATGGGCCACCGGAAGCCGAGCCGCCCGTGACTATTTAAGTCGAATTGTAGTCGAAATCGAATCGAGTGTCAAAAGTATACCCTATTGACTTCAAAGTAAACAGGGTTTTTCGTAGTTAAGCCAAGTCCTTATTTTTCTTTTATCATTGGTCAAGACCATACCCGCTCGGTCGCTCTAAAATTCGAATTCGTTCAAAAACACAACGCTCATATTTATAAAGGAAAATTTAGTTCGGTGCTCAAGTTGAAACGTTAACGGGACTCCACGCCGTCACAGTGACCCGCCGAAAATGAGCAGAGCGGCGACCGGTCACGGTTAGCGTTACAGGTGCGCCTACGTTCACTTTCGATCGAGATGCCACCATTTATTTTTATAGTTTCATGCCACTTTGTTATAGCCTGTTGGAATAAAAAAAAACACAATTGGTTTTTAATGAGTGGTTGGTAGTCAAGCTGTATGGTTATGGTACACGAAATGGCTAGCTCGACCGATTCGATACCACTGTTCATTTAAAACCATATCCGTCGGACATCAGTGGTGGAAACGCAGTCTTATTTCCTTCCTTTAAGGTTGATAACGCATCCATGATTCTATCGGTATGGAACAGATCACCGGCTATCGGAAAAACCATATGCTCGTTTCTAAGACTCCTTTCTTTCTACCTGCCCTTATTCCACCTTAATATCGGGTCGGCACAACACAGTTTCAACCATGTTGCAGAAAGGATTTGGCTAAGTTTTTACGACCGGCTGCCTGCCTGACGTCAACCCTCCCTGGGGGATCCAGTCGCGGACAAATTAAATTAGAAAATTCGCTTTGCCCGACCTGGAAATCGAACCCACGACCTCCCGGTCTACAGCCCATATATGCTGCCACTTGACCAAGGAGGCTAACGCCCGAATAGTCAAACGCTGCTCAACTTTAACGGATTCTTATATTGATTTTCGCCATACAATTTTGACAGATAAGGCATTAAACGACATAAGTCGACCTTAAGTGTATGAACATTCGAACAGCGACTGCTTTAAAAAAAATCCCAACCAGACTTGTCAAGTGTGATCTTCCACAGTACTAAATCAAATGCTGTCATGAGACCCCCAACTGGTTCGGTGCTATACCGCTATAATCCATTTTAATTAACCCAACCAATCAATTGGAACTAGTGCGAAGACACAGTATGGGGGTCAGGCTATGGACTCAGCGATTATTTACATAAACGTTGATTTTGTATAACAGTTGAATTGATGTGGCCGTTTATCAAGTCTACAGCGAAATAGATAGATTTTGTGGAACAGAACTTTATTAATAGCAGCTAAATTGTTTCAAACGAAGACAAATAACAGCACGAGACTTCCAAAACAGTTATTTATTGCCCCAAATCTGATGCTTGATTGGTCTATTTGTTATATTTCGTATCGGTAATAAGCAACTACGACACAATAATAGTTCTAGATTTACCACAAAAATCGTACATACAATTACAGAAGGCAGTGATTCTTAATATGTGCAGAATTGTACGAAAATTCTTGCAGACGGAATTAACTCCCATATCCATTTTTCGACTCTAAATATATCTTCTAATACTGCTGATAACCACTTGGCCTAGGCCCGTGGTCATTAGTGTATATACCGGTCTCACAGACCGGGCAGTATGATACAAATAAATAAATAATAATAATAAAAAAAGAAAAGAAAAGATATGGAAAAGACAAACATAATAATAATTAAGTGAAGAGCCAGATACAGAAGGCAGTTTTATTGGACACGGCACGCATTGTGAGGCGGTACCTTACTCTGAGCCCCTAACCACCGGTGGCTTGGGTCCTCGTCATCGGGAGGGTGATATTTTTTTTATTTTTAAATGTATTTTCTTTTATATTATTTACATTTAAAAAAGATGAATTGAAATAAATGTGGTATAATAATTTAGTTACGTACGTAAATGTTCTATTAAAATAATGAGTAACTTGACAAATCGAAATAAAACGTGGTAACTTACTAAATAATAATCCGAGCGCTGAGTAAAAATGCTACATTTTACCTCTATATCTATGCAATAAATAAGTCTAAATAAGATCTGTATCGCAGAAACCAGTTCTACTGTGACTTACCATAAGATGTTTTTAATACTAAAATTTATACTTGGAAACAAGGTAACGTCACACTTATCACAAGTCAAAATATTTAATCCAGTTATTCCATGTTATAAATTGGACTGGTTATTTATTATACGAGGTATACCGCTGCGACGGTAAGGATTTTTATATGTTTTTAATGTATATTAATATATTTTTTTAATTAAGATATTCGCTCGTTAAAAAATCTATGATAGGAGGTAACGGGGTCAACGGCCCGTCCGGCATTCCCGTGGTTTATGGTTTTTGTTTATGCTTTATGGTTGTATTCATTTAAAATAATATTTGACCATTATACAACTGGACCGTGTTTGTATGTTATGGTTTCTGCCAAATTAAATCAATACTATCACGATTTCACAGCCCCATTTTAAAATTAATAATTAAATATTTATTATAAATTATTCTTTTTTCACGCTTTTACTCAATTCAAATTTGGGATCAGGCGGGTTACCAAGACCTCTTATAGCAGTACTAGCTGACCCGCGCAACTTCGTCTGCGTATGAGAGAGAGGGTTGAAAGAGTGAGTCGTAGGCACCTATAGCACAATAATTCTAAAAGAGGTAATGGGATGATCTACTTCGGCCGTCAGTCACCCCATCTCTCACACCGTCAGTCACACCGTCTATCAAACCGTCTGTCACCCCGTCTCTTACCCCGTCTCTTACCCCGTCAGTCACACCCTCTGTCACACCGTCTGTCACTCCGTCTGTCACCCCGCCTGTCACCCCGTCTGACATCTTGTCTGTCACCCAGTCGGTCACTCGTCTGTCACCACGTCTGTCACCCCGCCTGTCACCCCGTCTGTCACCTCGTCTGTCACCCAGTCTGTCACCTCGTCTGTCACCCAGTCGGTCACCCCGTCTGTCACTCAGTCTATCACCCCGTCTGTCACCACGTCCGTCACCCCGTCTGTCACCCCTTCTGTCACCCGTCTGTCACCCCGTCTGTCACCTCGTCTGTCACCCGTCTGTCACCCCGTCTGTCACCCAGTCTATCACCCCGTCCGTCACCCCGTCTGTCACCCCGTCTGTCACCCCGTCTGTCACCCCGCCTGTCACCCCGTCTGTCACCCCGCCGGTCACCCCGTCTGTCACCTCGTCTGTCACCCAGTCGGTCACCCCGTCTGTCACCCCGTCTGTCACCAGTCTGTCACCCCGTCTGTCACCACGTCCGTCACCCCGTTTGTCAGCCCGTCTGTCACCCTTCTGTCACCCGTCTGTCACCCCGTCTGTCACCCAGTCGGTCACCCCATCTGTCGCCCAGTCGGTCACTCCATCTGTCACCCCGTCTGTCACCAGTCTGTCACCCCATCTGTCACTACGTCCGTCACCCCGTTTGTCACTCCGTCTGTCACCCCGCCTGTCACCCCATCTGACATCTTGTCTGTCACCCAGTCGGTCACCCGTCTGTCACCACGTCCGTCACCCCGCCTGTCACCCCATCTGTCACCCCATCTGTCACCCAGTCGGTAACCCCATCTGTCACCCCGTCTGTCGCCCCGTCATTCACCTCGTCAGTCACTCCGTCCGCCACCCCATCAGTCAGCCTGTCAGTCACCCCGTCATTCCTCACGTCGGTCACCCAGTCAGTCATCCTATTAGTCACTCCATCAATCACCCCGTCAGTCACCCCTTAGTCACCCTACCATTCATCCCCTTGGTCAACACTAAAATATTTTTTCAAATCGAACCAGTAGTTTCTGAAATATAAAATTCCCCGCTAGCAGCATTTTTCATTTCTGCTTCGCTTCTATTGGTCATAGCGTGATGTTATACAGCCTATAGCCACCATCGATAATTGGGCTATCCAACACAAAAAGATTTTTTCAATTCGAACCAGTAGTTTCTGTCTGAGATATAAATTTTCCCGATTTGGTAACATTTTTCATTTCTGCTCCGCTCCTATTGGTCAAAGCGTAATGTTATATAGCCTATAGCCATCCTCGATAAATAGGCTATCCAACCCAAAAAAAAATTTCAATTCGAACCAGTAGTTTCTGAAATATAGAGTTTTCAACATTTTTCATTTCTGCTCCGCTTCTATTGGTCATAGCGTGATGTTATATAGCCTATAGCCACCCTCGATAATTGGGCTATCTAACACAAAAATAATTTTTCAATTCGAACCAGTAGTTTCTGTCCGAGATATAAATTTTCCCGACTTTGCAACATTTTTCATTTCTGCTCCGCTCCTATTGGTCAAAGCGTGATGTTATATAGCCTATAGCCATCTTCAACAAATAGGCTATCCAACACAAAAAAAAATTTTCAATTCGAACCAGTAGTTTCTGAGATATCGCCATCCCCGGTTTTAAACATTTTTCATTTCTGCTCCGCTCCTATGGGTCATAGCGTGATGATATATAGCCTATAGCCACCGTCGATAATTGGGCTATCCAACACAAAAAGAATTTTTCAAATCGAACCAGTAGTTCCTAAGATTAGCGCGTTCAATCAAACAAACAAACAAACAAACTCTTCAGCTTTATAATATTAGTATAGATTATTATAATCGTTCTTCGTTTGTTTTGTATGGGAATCGGTACAAGTAAGATTATAATAAAACTGCTATAACAGGTGGTGGTAACCCCCCAGAACAACACACTTTTTAGGCATGATTCAAGATTCGGCTGGAACGTGAAACGTCAAAGCCCTGAGAAATTCAGTCCCAGGAAAATCATGTTAGGCAAACCGCTCTGAACAGGGTTTCGAATCCTTTTTAATCAAACTAAATCATTGATTGAATCCATAAAATGTTATACATATCCCAACATTACCTTTAATAAAAAATCATAATCCTTGAGTTTGTTTCGGCATTTCTTCTCAGGGATAGCCACGAAATGCCGACGCCATTATTATTTTTTTCAAAATATACTCGTAATTGACATGTGAAAGTGCTATGAAATATCCTATTTGCAGAATAAATTATTTGAATTTGAAATTTATCATTTAGGTTTAGTTCGGAAAGCTTAGTCGTCAGAGAAAAATAGGTAAGAACTTTGATCTGGTTCTCATCTCATACATTATGCTGCTGACCCTAAACCAAGGCAGCTACATGATCCCAAATAAGTTCGATAGTAATAAATAAAGCGGGAAATCCAATAACAAACGCCTTACACTTTTACGGTCACATAATAAAACCTAGTTTATTCTAAATGTCACGCTGATTCAGAAGCGGCCTCAATGCCGAGGACTTAATCAATTTGAAATAAAACTATTCTTACGGATTCTATCACGAATTAGGTTTTAATTATTATTCCCGACGTTTCGAAGGCTTTGCAGTCTTCGTTGTCACGGGTCAGACTGAGGTGTCATTTGTCCAAAAAAGGTTAGAGTTACAATATCTACCATCATTAAAAAATTATACAAAATCAAAAAAGGTTAATTATTTGTGTTCCGATTTATGCAGTACGAGCTCACGGTGTCTTGAGTTCTGGCAGCTGGTCTTTTGGGTTCCGATTTAATAAGATGTATAATTGGATCCCAGGTTTGTGCAAGCTTCCAACCATCTTCTCTATTGAAATTAGGATGTTTTTTAATTTCAATAGCCTCGCGTATCATCCTAGGGAGGAATCGGTGTTCTTTGGCGAGGATTTGTGGTTTATCAAATCTAAGATAATGTTTGGAACCTTCCTCTGAATGTTCAGCAACTGCAGACTTCGTAGAGCGTCGGTGTTTTACGTCAGCTATGTGTTCTTTTACGCGGGTCCCTATGTTCCGTTTTGTTTGTCCGATGTAAGAGAGACCACAGTCGCAATCAATTTTATACACGCCTGGGTCTTGCAGAGGTATGTGACACTTGACAGATGGTAAAAATTGACTAATCTTCTTGGGCGGCTTGAAGTAAGTTTTGATAGAAGCGCGCCTCAGGATATAGCCAATCTTGTCAGTGACTCCTCTTACATAAGGTAAAACAACCGGGACGCGTTCGACGGTGGCTGGTTTCACTCGCTTTCTGTGACGGCGCCGTGGGATTTGGAGCTTGTTGTCTCGCAGGACTTGCTTGACATGACGTAGCTCAGCGGCTAGATGTTCCTCATCACAGATTCCTTGTGCTCTCTGAAACAAAGTTATAGTTTATAGTTTTATTTCAATGTATAATATTCACGTAAACTTAAGAAATCAGTATTAATCAATTTGGTTTATATCACAACCAAATAGGACATGATTTTAAATTAAGATCAGTTCCACTTCGTAATTGGATACCAAATAAACTCTCAAACTGACTGCCTCGGTGGCCTGGTTGTATTTCGGTACGACTACCGTCCTGGGGTCGCGGGTTCGATCCCCGGGTCGGGCAAAATGATATTGGATTTTTCCATATCAGCCCGGAGTCTGGAATTTGTGCCCGATATGGCGATAGGCTCGCCCCCTATCACTTCTGGGACGGAACTAAGCTCGGCGAAATGTGGGTGTTCTAGTTCGCTAGTGCGCCTCTGCCTACCCCTTCGGGTATACAGGCGTGAGCTTATGTATGTATGTATGTTATAAACTCTTATTTATTAATCTAAGCTAGGAACCATATGACTCGTAAATATGGTCATTTTTGCCGCTGCAAACGACTTTCCTTAAGGCATGGCGGCAAAACTTTGTTGTTGCGTACAGTGCTGCGAATGAGATTTCCGCAGGCCCAAATATCAATTCGTTTCCTTTACATGGCAGGCGACGGCTTGGTCATACCCTGGTATTACTGATGTCTATGAGGCGGTAATCACTAACCATCATGTGGGCCGTCCTGCTTGAAGAGAAAAACAAAACTTGAATATGAATACAGTCGGCAGGTGGGGACAAATCTATTCTTTGTCGTATCTATCTATATCAAAATATCTATATCTATATAATTATATCTATCTATCTATAATCGTTTAAGTTTTAATTATTGCTAATTTTATAAAAGAAAGTTGTCTCCTGTCCCTTTTTGATTGACAAATAAACATTCTTTCTTTCTTTCTTTCTAAAACATAAGATTTTAGGGCCACTTGCAGTTTCACGAAAAATCTCTATCCCAAATATTTATTTCAATATAGGAATGAGCTGCAGGATAAATCGAGATAAGGTGTAACTGTTCTAGGAACATACTTTTGTGTTTAAATTCTTTGCTTTTGTGTTTCAAGAGACATTATTTCGCCGTCTCCAATTAAGATTGGACTTTGTTTAAATGGAAACTTATTTACTTTTAGATCACATATCCATTTCAGTAGCGCAGCCCACCCCAATTCCCAAGGTATTGCGAGCTCTGAAGTGAAACCACGCATACATGCATGAATTGAATAGAAAGCAGTTGTAATTGAACCTAAGACTGTGCAAAACAGGTCGCAGCCATATTTGGGCATCTCTTCATCCTTTTACTGCAGAACCTGAGTCACTCTGACGTCATCTAAAATGCATTAAATTTTAAGTATTTTTATATGGTGTTTACGTCGGTTGCTCTCAAAATAAATCTTGTAAAAAGTTATTTTCGTTTTTAGTATGCCATTTTGGGTTACATTAACATTTGTGTCGCGTTGTTTTTGATCTGTAAGAGCTATTTTGAAGCATAATTTAATTTAATTACGGTGATTTCATTTAAAAAAAATAGGTTTTTTCCTTGGCCCTAATTTTAAGAAAGCCGAATTAAGTTTTTTTGGCCATAAAGATTGTTTCTAGGCCATAAGCAGATGAATTACAATCGACAAATATAAATATATTTTGGCGCCATAAATATGATTATAAAATAAAATCGCCTCACAAGGACATGCGAATTAGCTTATTAACTCGATTTCACTTCATAGATTAGAAAGTGTCTAATTATGTGGAGTGGGCTTTCCTTACGTATCCGCAAGTTTATGATACGTGTAAATTATACCGAGAACAAACCATTGACCAGATTGTGTGTCAGTAGTGAAGTTAGATTTCATTTTTGTACAGATTCTAAAACTATACATCATTATACAGGATGTTTCATAAAGTTGGTATCAATAATAACTACACTTAAAGAGAGGATGGCTAGCAATCTAGCGGTAAAGTTTAAAATTTCGTAAGAAGTTTTTGAATAATGGAAACTTGAATTTGTGGCGTAAAATTATTTTCTGGCTCATTGGGTCCGTCTGCCATTTTTTGCAAACCACCTATGGGGTAATTAATTATTTTTAGCATACACAAAGCCATTCCTATGCTTAGTTTGACAATTTACAAGTCTCATTCCAATTTCAAAGTTTCTATGATTAATCATTGAAAAAAAATTAGGTTAAATTTTTATTTTTTTAACTTTACCATTGCGCTTTTAATCGTTCTCCTTGTGTGTGGAATTGTTATTTGTACCAACTTTATGAAACACCCTGTATATTTGTTTCGGGTCTTGGTGTTGACAGGTTATAAACCTAGTAGTGGAGTCAGGACTATATGTGTGACGGTAGGGTGTATTTGTAATTTATTTATTTGGAGAATTTTTGCTATCTTTGCACATGGAACTTCTCGCCATTTTTCTGAGTGTCTATGACGTCATAAAGTGGATATGTCATTGTTGTCGCATGTGAATCTGCCACAAACAAATTATTTTGATTTCTATTCGTATATATTAATTTATCGGCTTTAGGCTTTTTAAATGAATATGCATGCGCAAGCCAGTTTCGTAATCGATTAAAATTAAAATCGACTCGTATATCGAATAAAAATAGCCACATTTGCAATCGATAATTGACAAAACTGTATACATTTACGCAATTAATTACAAGTTCTACGTAATGTAATTAAGAGATCGTATAGCCGACAATCGCCATTAAAGTTGCGTGTGTATTAACATATTTGTAGCTTGGTAATTAATACATGTCACCATTGCATAGTCTGTGGAGATATGTGGTTGACAAACATTTGTCTCGATACCCGATTTAGTGGAATCGAGCCCACGACCTCCCGTTTCGCAGCCGACTCCTAGCTCACTGCGCTAGATGTTTATTAATAGGTAAGATTTTTTTTATGATCACAGAGGAGTAACTAAAAGTCAGATCTTTTGTCTAGTGTAGGCGTCTATGGACTGTGACTTAGGAGGTACTGACTTCAAATCCCCTGGTCGGACAAATCCTTTTTTCACACAGCACACTTAGCCCGAAACTGAATTCTATAGTCAAAAGTTTAAAAACTTAACTGACCGACTTCCAATTTACCGATCGTGACCACATTTATATAGGACCACCCTTGAAATAAGCTCTATCGAACACAAAAATAATTTTGATAATCGGTACACATTTGGCGGAGATATCGAGTAACATACATAAAAAAAAATACCGACGAATTGAGGACCTCCTCCTTTTTGGGAAGTTGGTCGATAAAGAGGATTGACATCAGGCAGTCGCAAACACTAAAGCGGAATCATTTCTGCAATATGCTTGATATAAATACTATATACGCGCGATCCTACATTGGTGTGGGGTAAAGGTAGGCGAAGGAAGAAGTAGAGGAATAACTTAATTATAACAATAAATATCAGAGATATTGATAAAAACATAACATAAACATAAGCTCACGCCTGTATCCCCGAAGGGGTAGGCAGAGGAGCACTAGCAAATTGAACACCCACATTTCGCCGAGCTTAGTTCCGTCCCAGATGTGATAGGGGGCGAGCCTATCGCCATATCGGGCACAAATTCCAGACTCCGGGCTGATATGGAAAAATCCAATATCACTTTGCCCGACTCGGGGATCAAACCCGAGACCTCAGAACCGTAGTCGTACCGAAGTACCATCACGCCACCGAGGCAGTCTAGGTATTGATATTGATAATTACTTAAAAGTAAGCATATGTCACTTGGGAATAACTTAATAAACTAAGCTACTTTACCAACTATTTTAACCCTCAGAAGCTTGTCTTCAACACGAAGTTGCCACATTTATGTAAACATTATCTTACTAGTAAAGTTTAATGGTTCCCAAGAGTACTCTTTAACTAGTAGTACAGTTAAATTTAACCGTCGCATATGTCACGCTAATGACATCTTCATCTGATCTGAACAGCGATAATCTAGATTTTCTAGAATCTTTCCACCAGCCTTTATACCACTCGACGGTATGGTCTGCACAACACAGTTTTTTAGTGTGTAGCGGAAAGGAAATGGCTTGGTTTCTACCACTGGCTGCGTGCCTGACGATAACCTTCTATGGGGGGGCTGTCCTACACTGCCTGCCTCGGTGGCGTGGTGGTATTGCGTCGCGGTACGACTATCGTTCTGAGGTCGCGGGTGTGATTCCCGGGTCAGGCAAAGTGATATTGAATTTTTCAGTATCAGCCTGGAGTCTAAAATTTATGCCCGATATGGCGATAAGCTCGCCCCCTATAACATCGGGAACGGAACTAAGCTCAGCAAAATGTAGGTGTCCTAGTTCGCTAGTGCGCCTCTGCCTACCCCTTCGGGGATACAGGCGTGAGCTTATGTATAAATTTCCACACGAACGCAGTCGCGGGCAACAGATAGTGTTACAATAGAGAATAGAGTTTAAGATTATGTCATATGTCAATTTGACCATCTGCATAATTCTATGCTTTCACGTTACATCTGGCTGCACCTGCGTCCTGCGCCGGCGCAATATTTAGACGTCGCGACGCGCCGGTCGTTGACCCCGGCGACCCGTTTACCGAAATACATCGCGGACACGTGCCAGACCGTGCTCACTGCCGGATTTGTGATTAATGCATCACGTAGTGGCAGATTGAGGATTCAGCTGAGTTTTATAACCAAATTTATAGCATTTAGCAGTGGCGAAGTTTCCATATAAGTCGATTCATATCGGCTTTCCTTTCCCAAATTGTGGACTAGGATATAGCAGTATATATTTTACTTAGCATGTTGACAGACTAGCATCAGCTTGCCAGTTGAAAATTCTTACCCTTCACCACTGACACTTTGAGTTTGCTCTGGTTTGCTCAAACTTACCGTACGTATATTTCACTTTACGCGTATTCTTAAATTTTTTAATTGAAAAATACCTCTAACCTCAATTTATCGAAATAAAAACCAAACTTATGATTATTCGACCGGGGTTTTGAACCTAGCACATCATCGACGTGGTTCAACGTTCTCTCAGGCTAAGTTCGATGGCATTAGACCATTGACTACTGAGGTGATTGTCCACCTATATCCTTTAAATTCAATGTTTGTATTGGTTACGGATTAACGTCTATTTAGACTTCCTTGATATGTAATTGATGTCCTTCCTGTTAATCACAATGAAACAATGATGGTTTAACGTGCTCCGTGAAGCATGGTGTGGAAATTATTTTGCTAACTCTTGATCTAATTCAATATGGACAAAATAGCGTGCCGAAAACACTTCATGTTTACGTTAAGCTCCTGCCCCTGTTTTCTCGAAACGAAACGCAAAACAATGATTTAGAACAATGGACCGTAGATAAAAATGTGTACCGAAAACATGTTTTACGTAGGTGTTTTATGTAATGTTTTAGTACAGGAGACGCGGCTTTACAAAACACGTTGGTAATCACTGGGTGAACAACTTAACTAAAAAAAACTTAACCGAGTTTAAAATTTATCACATTGTGATCAAATTTACGTGCCACCCTAGAAATAAGCTTTATCGAACACAAAAAGAATTTTGAAAATTGGTCTACATTTGGCGGAGATATCGCTAAAAGTACATAAAAATACAGACGAATTGAAGACCTTCTCTTTTTTGAAGCAGGTCGATGAATTTGTAGTAAGGAAGACCGTGAGGAAACCTAAACACCTCAGAATTTTCCATAAGCCCGCGTTATGCTAACTCAGCGACGTGTAAGTAAGGCCCTAATGGACTGAACGCCACCCCTTTTTTCCCAATTACAAAAAAAATTCTTCATAGAAGATCCGATAGCGAGAGTCTTGGTCCCTCCCTAAGATAAGGAACTACAAGAGACTCATACAAAACATTCAAACCACCATTTTTTATAGCAGAGATTGACAAACGAGCAGATGGATCACCTGATGGTAAGTGATCTCCACCGCCCATAGACACCCAAGACACAAAAAGAATCATGGGTGCGTTGCCAACCTAAAAGGAGGGAATGGAAGGGGAGGGAAGGGGATTGGGAAAGGGAGTGGGGAAATGGGCCACCGGAAATCTCGCTCACCGAACGGAACACAAGAGCAAGCTGCCACTTTACGTCGGTTTTCTGTGAGACAGTGGTATCTAACCGGTCGAGCCGGCCCATTCGTGCTATAGACGTTACTGTCTACAGCGTGGCTCTACCACTTGGAAATGAATTTTTGTTTCACTAAGACCACCCACCAAGCATTTTTAACATCATTAAATCCGGGAAGAAGGAACCCCAAGCAGACATGAATCCGCGAATAAATTCAATTACATTGTTAACCTTTGATTTTATATCACGCATCGTGGTTATTTCGATCGTAAAGTCGAATCGTCCCGGCTTTACGACGCCATTTTTACCTCGGCGTATGTCATTTTACGGGTATGCCTTTACAAATTCGACGCAGTTCTGTTGAAAAACGATTTGTATGGTTTTATTACATTTTAAATGTTTGATTTGTTTTCGCTAGTTCCGATGTTAGACATTATTCTCCACCGACTCCGAAAGTTTGTTTCTTAATTCGTCTGTATTCTTTTTGTGTGCTATCGTCAAATGTATAAAAATGACCACATTTACCGATATTTAAAGTCAGTTGATTTAGCTTTGTTAAGTTTTATTTTAAATCTTTATTTATTTAGGGATTTTTATCCATGTTAACCCCATTGTAACTTATTACAAAATTAAAAAGAGATGAACGCTACTTTAGTGAAGAAAATCAAAACTACTAAACAACAGTTATGCTAAATACTTGATGTTATTACTGCATACAATTTATTAGCCGACATAATCTCTTGGCTACCTTTGATTTTGGACTTACAAAATACTTTCGATTAGACCCACGTCCTAGATTCAGCTTAAACTTTGTTGAGTTATATATTTAACTGCCTCGGTGGCGTGGTGGTATTTCGGTACGACTACTGTTCTGAGGTCTTGGGTTCAATCCCCGGGTCGGGCAGTGATATTGGATTTTTCCATATTAGCCCGCAGTCTGGAATTTGTGCCCGATATGGCGATAGGCTCGCCCCCTATCACATCTGGGACGGAACTAAGCTCGGCGAAATGTGGGTGTTCTAGTTCGCTAGTGCGCCTCTACCTACCCCTTCGGGGATTCAGGCGTGAGCTTATGTTATGTTATGTTTTAACTTATTTGAAAAATAACCGTTGAGTTGAAACTTGGAACGCATGGTTTGTCTGCTTCAAAAGTATGCTAGTACTATTTATTATTGTGTGAGGTGGCCAATACAACTTATTATTATATAATATTCAAGTAATTCGATTTTTTGTCGGGTCTGTCTGACCCGTGACAACGAAGACTGCAAAGCCTTCGAAACGTCGGTAATAAAAATTAAAACCTAATCGTGATAGAATTCGTAAAAATAGTTTTATTTCAATGTATAATATTCGCGTAAACTTAAGAAATCAGTATGTAACCCAAAATATGTTAAAATAACAACTAATAAAACATATTTATAAGTTTTACATTGTTGCGTGTGATCCTGTTGCGTTGACGCATCGACGCGTTACAGAATTACAAGTAAACGCCTCCGTCTGTGTGTGAATCATTTTGTTTTTACACAATATTTTGTAATTTTAAGATCCTGGGTTCAAATTACGGGTTAAATTGAGTTTTTGAATTGAATTGATGTTCAAGAATCACGTAACACAATTTTATTGTCTAAACATTATTACGTTGGCACAACCTCCCGCGCGTAAGTTTCAAATACGACTGAGTGACTTATGACCACGAGGTCACAACATTTGGATTAATTGTATTACAAGTTTCGTGCTGTGAAATTAAATTATTTTTACGGATTCTATCACGATTGTCAGTCTGACCCGTAACCACGAAGGCTGCAAAGCTTTCGAAACGTCGGGCATAAACAAATTAAAACCAAAACGTGATAGAATCCGTAAAAATAGTTTAATTTCAATGAATAACATTCACGTAAACCTAAGAAATCATTAAGTTTCTTGCTGTTGTCCCATCTATGTTCTGTTGAATCTTTGGTTACATCCATCACTGTGTTCAGGAGCAGCAAGTGTTCGTGGTATTGTGCAGTGCTAAGCTGTAAATAGCATTGCAAAGGGAATGCGCAGTTACTCCATAGCTATAGAAGCGTCTAGACTCTGTGTGCACTATATTTAGGTCTTAGGCGACTGGTCTAAATGTACAGACAGTTTTATTAGCCTTCTATGCTGAGATGTATCTTGGTCTTTTATTATTAACACTGCTTTAGTCGCATTAAGTGTCGATGTGATTGGCTTCATATAACGCGGTTTCATATACTGCGATTTTTCATAAAAGGTACATTAAATTAGTTGTCGACCACAAGGACCTCTAATTTAAGGCCTATTTGGTATTGTACTGTATTAGTAACTGATTGTAAACTGGTGTTAAAAAGAGCAACGTCACAGTTTCTTGTCCCTTCTTCTCTGGCGAAACGGCCTTCCGAACTGGCGGTAGAGTAAACATTTTATGGAATCTGAATGATGGTTATACGTTTTATGGTTTCATTAAAAATTTTGATTTAATTTAGTGGATTTGGATAAGTAAGTATATATTCTTTGTATCATTTTCTTTAAATTTAATTCCATAATTGCGATGAGACACTGATTTTGATCTGTTGGCTGCGGGTTCCAGGCTTACCAGACATAATTATAAATAAAGGAAATTCGAAGAATCATCATCATCAACATCAGCCATAGGACGTCCATCGACCTGCTGGAAGCGGCTTGCATCCAGCGACTATCTGCGACTGCAAGGAATCGCTTAGTTCAAAATTATTTGTGATATATTAATGCCTGCCTCGGTTGTATTTCGGCACGACTACTGTCCTGAGGTCTCGGGTTCGATCCCCGGGTCGGGTGATATTGGATTTTTCCATATCAGCCCGGAGTCTGGAATTTGTGCCCGATATGGTGATAGGCTCGCCCCCTATCACATCTGGGACGGAACTAAGCTCGGCGAAATGTGGGTGTACTAGTTGGCTAGTACGCCTCTGCCCACCCCTTCGGGGATACAGGCGTGAGCTTATGTTAATGCTACATCGTATAATCGTATAACCCTCCATATAACACGGTTTCCACTTCGCGGTTTGCTATAACGCGAATTTTCCTCGCCTCCTGAAAGCGATGCAAATAGAATTCGCAGTATCCAGTGCACTGCACTATCCGAGTTTAGATCGATCGATACAGACAGACGCGACGGTTTTGTTTTCCTCATACGTCTGCTGTGGCGTTTTATTTCGTTATAAATCTGTGTGGGATTTAGAAAATGTGCTCATGGATGGTTTTAGTTAAATTAGTAGATTTTTCGACCGACTTCAAAAAAAGAGGAGGTCATCAATTCATCTGTATTTTTTTAATCTATGTTACGCGTTATCTCCTCCAAATGTGGACCGATCTTCAAATTTTTTTCTGTGTTCGATAAAGCTTATTTCAAGGGTGGTCCCATATAAATTCGGTCACTATCGGATTTGAAGTCGGTCCCTTAAGTTTTTAAACTTGATGTTTTTATTCGGCGTCAATAAAACAAATCACAAAAAATCCTTAAAACTAGTTTTAAAAACAAAACATATCACTACTCTTTAATTAAAAATTTAAATCCAACACGATTTTATCTATTAATCTACACAGTAACGACCTGACACCATTAAAAGAGCATAAACTTTTCGAAATAGTCCAAACAGAAGGCGGTCTGGTTTTTTTTACGATAGTTCCCGGTAGTGCACGGGACCGGTTTGCGGAACCGTTTCACAGCCATATGGTAGCGCGACAGATTGGTACATGATGGAGATAAATTGGGTTACGTTTTATTTGCTGTGAACGGTAGATGTGTTCTGGGTAGGAAAGTGTTTGTGGTCTCAGCATTGTGTTAGTGTCCGACTGTTGATTTGATTGTTTAAATAAATTAATAATAAATAAATACACCCAACAGTCACACACATAGTCCTGACCCCACGCTAGGTATAACCTGTATTGTGGGTATCAACTGCGAGAGACTTTCGGTCTCACAAAACCCAGACCCAGATCAAATAATCTCGGAGCGGGAAATTTGATTGTATTTTTGTTAAATATCGGCTTCGTTTTTACGACCGACCGCTTAACTCCAAAGAAACCAGTCTCAAACAAACCTTGTTAGAAAAATCACTTCGACATGTGTTTCGAACCCAGAACTTCCAGGTCAACCGTCAATATAAGATATAATATTAGTAGGATTACACCTAGTAGGAGGCTAATCGCTATTTATGTTATAAACTCAGAGCCAGTTGCAGTTCCGCGATAAATCTAAAAAAAACATAATATAAGCTCACGCCTGTGTCCCCGAAGGGGTAGGCCGAGGCGCACTAGCCAACTAGTACAACCATATTTCGCAGAGCTTAGTTCCAAAATAAATCTCCACACATATAAAATTACATCTCCATTTATCACAAATCTTGATTTAAAGATAGGAGTGAGCTGTAGGATAAATCGAAATGAGGGATAACTCTAGATTAGTAATAGCGCTGCAAGTAGCCCCTACAAATGACTAGATTAATGCTAACAAATCGATTTTCAAAGCTACGTTTTCCATACACAATTAAAGACAGTATCACAATTTCATCGTCACGTACGAAGACAATTTGTACTAATTGTTCCCCGTTACAGTAAGTGGTGCGGGTTCAAATCCCTCGCCTATACCGTATAATTGGCGGCCATTGTCTCACTGCGGACCTGTCGCACCTACCCGGAATGTTAGTTGGCCTCATTTTGTACCCTATTAGGTACCTTTTGCAGGCACTTTGCGTATCTAGATTTTAGGTACTGTACTTTTCAACACCCCAGCAAAAAAGATTTAGGAATGTCAGCTTAACTCTAAACACGTTGTAATCATGAGAAGTCGAAAGAAATAATATTTTCTTATAAGAATTTTGGTTGGGGACCAAACCTAGTACATAGATAAATGATCCTTTGTCCATTATAGGCTTAGGCAATCTACGTATTTTTTCATTGTTGGACACTTAAAATTCCTTCATGAACCTCATTTGCTTGTCTGTATCTTTTCATACTCTCTACGATTACGAATGCTACGAAAATGAACATAAATCTTAGTAGAAGCACCAAGAAATTAAATTATATGTGTTTTTGTCATCAAAACATACTTGAAGACAACTAATTTGTAATCACGCCATTATAGCACGAGTTAGTTTTGATTTTACGGTTCTCAAAAAGATGATAGATCATTTTCTTGATACATTTATTTTAGTTCGTCGTAGTTTCCGCAAATGGCGCAGCTGATCAAATGTAGAAAGCGAAAACTTTAATCGTTTTTGCAAACCGTCATAGTACTAGGAGCTAATAATAATTAATAAACATTAAACAACCATTACAAGGCAATGTGCGTTACGGTTGCAGTACAGACGCCATGTTTGTCTGTTTGTACGCTCGATGCGAGCTGTGATTTATCGCTTGGTATCATGTTGGTGTACTGTGTAATAATATGATACTCTCGTGTGTGATTAGTAACTGCGGCCTGAGCAGGAAAATTTCTGACAACCGTAAATGTATTCGAACTCGAGGCGCGTCTATGAAATTTGTATGAAATATTAACCAAACGTCATCAGTGCGCAGCGAACTCGAATACATTTACATTTACATTAGTTTTTCGTGCTCGGGCTCCTGTTTATAATATGGCATCATTTATGTTAACTATGAAGTACCTCTAGGGACAGAGATTTAATAATACTAACTATAGGGGCTATCAAGCAAGTTTCCATACAAAAAAAAGATCTCAAACTTCAGTACCGCCAACAATTTATTACAATGCGAGAGCGATTATTACAATTAACACCCTAGAATGTTTTGTGAATGATTAAGAATCACGTAAGACAAGTTTATTCTCTCACTTGGTCTAGTGGCAGAATATATGGGCTGTGGACCGGGAGGTCCTGAGTCCGATTCCCAGGTCGGGGAAAGCAAATTTTCTCATTTAATTTGCCCGGGACTGGATCCCTTAGAGCGGGTTGACGTTTAGCCAAATCTATTCTGTAAAATGCTTGAAAAAGTGTGTTGCGCTGACCCTACATTAAGGTGGGATAAGGGCAGGTAGAAAGAAAGATGTCGATGGGTCATATTTATCAGACTATTGTATTTTACCAGTTTACATGCAAGGAGTCATCAATTTACTACTCTTGTTAAAACGAATTAATACTGTTAAAAAAACACTAGCTTTACCGCCGAATGTTCATACACTTAAGGACGCCTTATGTCGTTTAAGGCCACCTTATCTGTCAAAATTGTATGGCGAAAATCAATGTAAGAAGCCGTTAAATTTGAACAGCGTTTGACCATTCGGGCGTTAGTTAGTTTGGGGAATAAACCAATTTTACAATAATAATATCATTTTGAATTCATCGTATTAGATCGTATTCTTATATTTCTGCGTAATTCACGACGGAGCGGTGCTCTATCGGAGCAAACTGCATGCGTCTAGGAAGCGTCTCCAACCTGTAGGAAGACATTCCATGTCCAGATAGAGAGAGAACGGTAATTAATAGAAGGTCAGACAGCGCCGTTAGACGCGCATCATTGGCTGCACCCGCCGCACTGCACTCTTCGCTGCGTCTTCGCATCAGGGCCGCATCTGAACAATTGATACGTGTATAATATTAATAAAAATTGCCTTAAAATATGCGTTAAATAACTTGCCGCCTTGGTCTAGTGGCAGTTGTGTTATGTGTAGGTTCTGGATACGAATCCCTGATTGAGGAAAAATGTTAGACAAACACGATTTACGCGGGACTGGATCCCCCAGAATGGGTGACGTTAAGCAGGCAGCTGGTCGTAAAATCTTAAAGCCTAATCTTTTAGTGACGTATTTGAAAAAGTGTTGCGCACAGTTCAATGGGATAAGAGTATGTAGAAGAAAATGAATATTCTTTTAATAAATTAAGAAAAAACTATTCAATTCTCCCATCCTGACAGTCTGCCGTCTTCTGTCACCTTTCAAGCTCCGAAAAAAGCTACAATTCTGCTCTTAATCAAAAACCTATGTAGAAATAGTTTTATTTGACCTTTTCGCATATGCCGCACGAGAAATTCTCTCGTCAATGAATGTTCCCCGTCACTCGAAAAATGTGTCCTGTAGAGTACCTGTATTCTACAGCACACATTTTTCGAGTGTTTCCTTGTTTCCTTTTTGTTGTCATATCTTAGTTTAGGCGTAAATATTCACCAACTAATTAGCAGACGCTATAATGTAATTAACCTCGTAATAGTCATATTACCTCGCGATTGACATTTTACATGAATTCAGTGCGTTCTCATTTTTGGGGGGTCATTACCCTACCAAGTCCGCCTAAGTACGGTCCTGCCGTCCGGCAGAGCTTTATATAGCAAATGCTCTTTTTAGCCCATGCGACGTCGCCTTATAAGCGTGTTGCGTCTACGCGTATATCGTAGTTTTATTGCGGCTAGTTTTTTTCACCTTTAACATGGTTCCTGTGTTTTGTATCCGATGTATCAATGTTGTAGACAAATTGTTGTAGGTGTGTTGTATAGAATTATGTAGTACTTTAAATAAATTGTGTTAACTGATGTCTGTGCCCTAAACGATGTGTTGTTGATTGTGTCTATCTACTCCAGGGACAGGCGTGCGTTTATGTATGTAAAAGAAAATGTGCTTCATAAGCATATGATAATAAGCATATTATCAAGAAATATGTGGTGTAATTTTGATGAGATCAGCACAGGACAGACTTTGAATTATGTATACATTACTAAAATTCGGTTAAATTTTACCGCCGCGCCAGTTCGAAAGCCTGTCCGCCGAAGAACAGACTAAAAACTCAGGCGTTGGTCTTTTAAACCCCAGTTTACAATCTATTACTAAGGGCGACTTGCAGCGCTATTGCTAATCTAGAGTTACACCTTATCTCGAATTATCCTACGGCTCATTCCTATCTTTAAATCATGATTTGGGATAAATAGAGTAGTATTATAAGATATAGAAATATACAAGATGACTAGGGTTCACAGCCACAGTCAGTCGAGTTGAAACAAACAAAACGGTCTAAGCAGACCAGTCCACACAAACAGCATCCGTTCTCGAGTATGACGCATAACCTAGCCATCGACTTCCTCTATCAGAGCGTATTCCCAGAGTGCCGGTAGTGCCAGAACTGGTTAATTGAGGTCGTTTGGCGAATGGCGATGCGTTGTAAGATGGCGCTGGTACCACATCTAACAGGATAGGCTGGCTAGCTGACCGCTAATTAGTGGTGTTACGTGTCCCCATAGATGACCAATGGCCATGGCGAAAGTGCATAAATCATTCGTTCGAAAGCGTATAGAATTAATCGTTGTGAATGGTGATCGGCAATTACGACTCACGAGTATTTACTGTAGAAAAAATGTTAGAATTAAATTGGCTTTGATTTTCCTTGTTAGATCTAATTGGTTTAGGTGTGCAATACATTTGGAGACTCGGTAATTTTCGTCTTTTTCATACTTCTGTTATAAGAATATAATGCATAAATAACATGTTTAATTATATGGTGTTGGAGACTTGAGGTGTCCCGTATAGCCACTATAGGGGCTGGTTTTAAAATTAAACTCACGACGGTGGTTTCTGCATGCAGCTTTGTGTATTTCTTTTTAGGTAGTGTTACAAGCATAAAAAATCAAAATTTTGTGTTGGTGTTGCCAACATATGGAACTAACGGGGACTCGGAGTCCCCCGCATATCACATTTGAGGGAAAAGCTCGGCGAAATACGGATGTTCATGTTCGCTAGTTCGTCTCTGCTTATCCCTTCAAAAATACAGGCGTGAGCTTATGTATGTGTCATTACATGACATTTTCCGTTTGTCATATTACATATTACTATGTTGCAAGTGTTTTGTTTGTTAAAAATTCTCGAGTGGAGACCACGTACCGTCAAGCGCAGCGTAGGACGTCCACCTACAAGGTGGACCGACGACCTGATAAAGGTCGCAGGAAGTCGCTGGATGCAGGCCGCTTCCAACAGGTCGATCTGGAAATCTTTGGGGGAGGCCTATGTTCAGCAGTGGACGTCCTATGGCTGATGATGATGATGAAGTGTTTTAATTTTAACTCCAGAATACTAACTTGAAACAATCCATTGTTAAGGGCGACTTGCAGCGCTATTACTAATCTAGAGTTACACCTTATCTTGATTTTTCCTACAGCTTGCTCCTATATTTAAATCGAGATTTGGGATAAATAGGAATTTATCGCGGAGGTGCAAGTCCGTCATTTAACAACACCTTAGGTATCTGGAACAATTGTATGGCGTAAAATAATATAAGACAACGTTAAAGTTGAGTAGAGTTTCTGTATTCAGAGTGAATGCCCGAATGGTCAAACGCTACTCAACTTTAACGGCTGATAGATAAGGCGGATGAGCATTCGGCGGTAAATCTTATTCTTCACTCGACGGGAGATAGCACAGAGTACACTCCATTGAGATCGTGACACCATTTTGTGCCAGGATCCAGACTTGAAGTCTCCAGTACGGCAAATGGGAATGAATCCATTAAACCATGGTGTGATTAAATATCGCATATTAGTAGCTCAACCATGAGTTTGTTGCGCGTATTTACGTAAGCGAGGACGTAAAATATTTGTAGGGAAAACGTCAGTTCCCCGCGTAACCGTTAGAGGCGTTAAGGTGATTGTCATACAAATATTTTACGGAGTCGCTAGCGAGTAATGTCAAAAAAACTCATGGTTGGCCTACAGTTCTCACACGCCTAAATTATTTTTTTATCCATAATTGTTAAGGTGATAGGTAATTAGGTGAACTATAATTATAAATCGTAGTAAACACTCTTATGTGAACTACAACTAACAAAAATTCAAAAAGAATCATCAAAATCGTTAGTCACCAGCAGACATTATTACTTACGTTTGCGCTTGCGACGAAACCATAGCGCGATGTATTTCGATAGTGGCGCCATCTGCTGGCCTGTTTGTAAACAGTGGGGTGCAGCAACGAAACTTCACATTTTCAAACATTTGACATACATTGACAGCCTCCGTAGCGCAGTAGGCGAATAGCCTGTGAAACCATAGGCCGCGGGTTCGATTCCCGCACCGCGACAAATGTTTGTGTGGCCCAGAGATATTTGTTTCGGGTCTGGGTGTTGTGAGACCGTGCGTCTCTCGTAGTTCCTGATACCCACGATACATGTTATACCTAGTGTGGGGTCAGGACTAGATGTGTGACTGTTGGGTGTATTTATTTGTTTTTTATTTACCATTATGATTTTTGGGATTTGATCCTCAGACCACATGGTTCCTAACCATGTACACTGCCACTACACTAATGATGCAGATCAATTTGTAATCGTGCTACCTAATGTATATAAAATCAAAGCAATTAGACTAGACAATTAACCAAACGCTATAGACGCACGTAATGACGACCATCCGAATAAATGTCAGCGCCCATTGAGCGGAAATAATAAGAAAATGTGTTTATTATGGGAATTATGGGAATCTTTTTTTAAATATCCTTATTCTTTAGCAAGGATTTCGAGTTTTCTGTAGGAGGGATTTTTTTTTTAACATGTTATGTTATGTTGTTTATAAATTTTCAACATTTCGACCGATTATAAAATTTTGAAATCCATTCGTCTGTTTTTTTTGTATGTTCCCTGACATTGGCGAAATTGTCGTTTGTCTCGACACTACCAAAATAGGAAAGAAGAAGAAAATTTATGTATGTTAATCGATATCTCCGTGCAATGTGGGACATTTAAAAAAAAAAAAAATTTTTTTGTGTGTTTCAAATCAAATCAAATCAAAATATTTATTGAATCCATGAATTGTTACTACATTATTTAGATTCCGTCAAAGTTCCTCTACCGCCAGTTCGGAAGGCCGTTTCGCCAGAGAAGAACGGGCAAGAAACTCTGGCGTTGCTCTTTTAAATGCCAGTTGACAATAAATGCTTATAAAGTACCATATACAAAAAAGATATATAAATTAGAGCAGCTAAACCACCAAGAAAATACATACAAATGATTTTTTGTATGTATTTTTTTTGTGTTTGATAGAACGTGTTGTTGTAGCAGCGATAGCTCAGTTGGGAATGGTATGTACTGCAGGGTTAACACCACCTCTTATAACAGTATTATTATAATTTTACTTGTACCGATTCGATACAAAACATACAAAACAAACGAAGAACGATTAAAATAATACTGCTATAAGAGATGGTGGTAACCCTGCTGAAACAAGTGTCGGAGGTTAAGGTGAAAAATTCCAAATCTTCACTGAGTAGTGAGTTTGTTTGTTTGACTCAGACTTAGTCGATGTTCGCTCTCTAGATCTCAACCTAAGTCCGCGCCGGCCCTAACGCTACGGGTGACAACTCAGATACCGGTAGTAGGAATTTTAACTGGTCGTTAGTTACACTGTTAGGGCTAGTGCATGACCTAGCGGCTAAATATTGTATGCTAACTGTTCCCCAGGGCCTGTCTCATTGATTCTATTTGTGGGCTAATCCTGGGCGGCTGTGTTACCAGATGTACTGATTTCTCTGAAATTCTACGGATGTTTTGCGGTTAGTATTGCCGTTGGCGTGCGAAAATAAACTCATAATTGAAATTACATACGGATTTTTTTAGTGCTTTTATCATTTTATACGAACTTATAGATAGTTCTGATTTAAAAAAAAAAATCTGTAAAACAACTTCTTTTAAATTATGGACACTAAATTTACTATTTGGACGTCATTTTTATAATCTGTAGCCCGAGCACGAAAAACTAATGTAAATGTAAATGTATTCGAGTTCGCTGCGCACTGATGACGTTTGGTTAATATTTCATACAAATTTCATAGACGCGCATCGAGTTCGAATACATTTACAGTTGTCAGAAATTTTCCTGCTCAGGCCGCTGATCTAACTATAGATTAAATATCCCTTGCATAAACAGTTGCAGTGCATTTTCTATTATCGTGACCTGACGTGAGCTTATGTATGTTATGTCCTCTTTGTAAGACTGAATTTTTGGAATGTATTATAATATATTGATATTACAACCTGGCAACATTTCTGTGCGGGTTTTATCGGGGTCATTCGATAAGCAATAGACGTCGTAGCCCTCTCGATTATCCTAACTGTGAACGTCTCGAAATGTTTAATGATTTTGCGTTATCGCGTTGTTAGGCCCTTACTGTGGTGTTGGTTTACATAGATTTTCTGTTTGTTGAAGGGGTACGATAATTTAATTGAATAAAGTATGAACGAAGCGTTTGGACGAGTTCAGTTCGTGGGCTATTCTCTCTATCATCGAGAGAAGATGCGTCATACTCAACAGTATTAGGAAAATAAAGCAGTGCTGTTAAGATATTCGTTTTGGTTGGATATTTGGCCTGAACTTTGATTTTTTTTTTACCAACTTCGATGAAACGACGTAGGTGAAAATATAAGCGAAAACTATTGTTAACGAACCCGAGAGACTGAAGTAAGAAACATATAACCCGACCCTCGCAATGTAAGAGAATCCCTCACCACAAATTTCATTTCAACCAATTTATCGAAACAATCTGTAAAAAAAATAACACGTCCTCGGATCCATAATTGTGCTCCGTACTACGGAGTCCGTAGTGTGTTGAGCAGTTGATGCACTTTCCTTGCACTCTGACACTGTGGCGAGTGTCGGCTAGAGAGTGTCAACTGTCGAGGGGTCCCATGACCCACTCTCGACAGGTTTATCGGAACCCTGCCTGAAACCATGCTAATGGGTTTACTGTCTGTATGTTTATCTTTTATATAACCTTATATCCTATGTAGTTTGGTATAGACTAAACATAACCATAGACACATATAAGTTTTATATCATCATCATCATCAGCCACGGGACGTCCACTGCTGGACATAACTTTATGTACTACTTTATTAATTTGAAGAATATTAATTATCTCCGCTCTGCTAAATGTAGACATAAAAATTAATAATAGCGAAATTGTTTCCAAAATTGGTTCTGTAGTAGTAATCGATTACCGTATACAATCTTTAGATAAACAAATTGTTATTCGTATAATCAATTGTTCAGAGGCCCGAGCAGGAATAATTTTGACAATAGAAATATCGAGTACGCTGCACTGTTGATGTTTGATTAAAATTTCATCCTTTGATAAGCACGCATCGAGCTTGGTTCGAATTCGATTTACAAAATTATTCCTGCCAGGACGCTGAATTCGTCTGTTTGTCGTGTATCTATGACGTAGATTCTATGATTTCGGTTACTATGATAGTTAATAGTAAAATCTTTGAAATTAAACTATTTTTACGGATTATATCACGATTTGGTTTTAATTTTTTAATTAAAAAATTAAAACCAAATCGTGATATAATCCGTAAAAATAGTTTAATTTCAAAGAATAACATTCACGTAAACCTAAGAAATCATTAAGTAAAATCTTTTTAAAACATACGCACCGTGAGTTGGACTCGGTACTCTGTTGTTTCTCAAGTCTCAGCTTCAGAACTAAAAATATTTCCAAAGTCAACACGCCACCGAAATCACAGAAATATTTCACCATATTTCACAACATAGCAAACAGACGTGACGGTACACAGATAAGAACCTGGGACCCCGAGGTGTGGCCACTTCACCGCACGTGGTGATGCCTGTACGTGCGAAATAAATGCCGAGTCAACACTATCCTCTTGTGAAGTGTTTGTAGACACTTCGACGCATTGGGAGGCGCTTTTGGAGTGTTGGGAACTTGGAGTTTGTTGTCTGCTTTAACACTAGTATTTTGCTCATCTACCGGGTGTTTCATAAAGTTGGTACCAATAACAATTCCACATACAGGGAGAACGATCTATAGCGTAATGGTATAGTTAAAAAATAAAAATTGATCTAATTTTTTTAATCAATTATGGAGCATGAGGATTTTAAAATCGGAATGCGGCCTGTGAATTGTCGCAATTAGCATAGGAATGGCTTTGTGTATGCTAAAAATAATTGACCCCATAGGTAGTTTTCAAAAGTACTGCAGCTGACCCAATGAGCCAGAACATTTTTTTCCTCACAAATTCAAGTTGCCATTATTCAAAAACTATGAGCCTTACGAAATTTTAAACTTTACCGCTATATTGCTAGCCATCCCCTCTTTAAGTGTAGTTATTATTGATACCAACTTTATGAAACACCCTATGTAAGTTAAAAGTTGAAAAATCTTGATTCACGATGCATTTGCTGTAGTCTTTAGTCTGAATTTTATTACTTAAAAATATGCGAAAAGATTGGAAACATGGCGGTGCTGATGCCGTTTTCCCTTAACGAGATTTAGAATTTTATACTGCCCCTTAAAAATAGCGGTGATAAGAGTTGATGTCCACGAGTACTTTTGTTTGTCACAATTACTGTTTTGGTACTCTTGTGTCTTACCTGAGCTATACTAATTGGATACTTCCTAATCTTTCGTTTTTGATTGAATTCGATTCACGGCCTGCCGGAATGTGCAGACTGCAGACTGATCTCAAAAATAAACCAATCAATTTCCAATTATTGTAATTTGTATTTAATGATGTGGTGTTTAAACTTTGTTCGTATTGGCTAGTTCTCAGGCTCGAACTTGACCATATTTCAATCGTTTATACAATTCGATCAGAAACACAGATTTTCGAAGTGTGTGACTTCATAATAATGTTTTAAGGGCATATGAAAACAAAAGCCGTTCATATTGCTTTTGCATTCATCTTAAGATCGCATAAGGAGCTATTCTTCAAAGTAAAGAGCTGTTCTTGAAAGCGGTCAAAGTTAGTCATAATACAGGTTGCATGCATTTTCCCTACTATTGAGACTGGTACACAAACATTGGCAAAACAAGGCAACTGCGCGCGCTCGGTAAACTGTCAGCTTTTTGTTCCACGATTTACTTTGGCACTTGCGCTGCTGCGTGTTTGTTCGCGTGTTTGTTTGCCTTGTCCGTTTGTTGTGGTGTAAGTTTAAACCTTTTGACTGTATAGATGCTAGTTTTCTACTCGTGACTTCCTATATATTTACCACAGGGGAACTTATTTTTGAAATTTTCTGGCTTGTGTCATGACTGTCATTACATATTATATTGATGAAATGTGTTTATGTAATTGTAGAAACTAAAAACGCACGTTTTTTTTTCTTTCAAAGTTCTGCGACTTTGTCCGAGCGTTTTTTCTGAGACTGGCAAACGACCCGGTGCCAGGTGGATCAGCTGAAATCATTGGAAATCTCATCCTGCATTCAATTAATTTTGCATCGTTTTTCTGAGACAGTGGTATCGAATTGGACAATCTTGCGCTCGACTCTTAAGTATCCTTGCAAATAACCAAACAGACTATATTTCTCAACAGCCATTTATACCTGCCTGATCATTTTAGAACAATTAAGAAATTGATCAGATGATAATTACATTTAAAAGTGAGTTACGTAAAGACCACCTAGGAACAAAAGTAGATTTTGATATACGATTTTCATTTAACTTCATTATTAAAATTGCTCAGAATGATTTTAATATGCATATTAATGAGTATTTAAAGAGTTAATAGCCGTCTAATGAACATTGGCCAATCTTTCGAACCGCAAGCTGGTCAATTAACCATGTATGTCGACAGTCAAAGCTGATTAATCAAATCATCATTATTCATGAAACCATAAATATAGGCTCTCGTCTGTATCACCGCTGGGATAAGCAGCAGCAGCGCTGACTTTTGATAGGAAATATTCTCTTCACCTCGGATTTTGCTTTCAACATTTCTTGCAAATCTTTTCTGTCTAGCGTAATTCCGGCTTTATGTCAGCATCCGATTTCCTACTCGATGCCTTCCACTTCGCTCTTGAGTATCCTTCACGGTAAGGTAATATTTGTTTGTATATGAAGTTGAGTAAATATACAAACAAAACGACTTCTTAACACGCTGGTCGATCCGCGTTAAAGACTTCATTATCTGAATTGCTTTCTTTGTCATCAAATCTGTCATTTCATTCACGCTCCGTCCTAAATGACTGCAAATTCGTTGAATAACGTGATCTTTGTTGTCCAGTTTTCCTGCTTCATTATGCTTCTCTTTGCCATTCATTTGATGAACGTTATTGTGTATTAATGCGGTTTTCTCAAAAGCATTTGTGATGAACGAAGATTGCTTAGTAATCTTACATAACCGATGTAAGTAGTTATACTGATCAATTGATCAGTGAAATCTCACTGTGTCATACTTTTCAAAATATTTTAATTATTAATGTTATTATAATCAGTATTTAATCCTTATACGTCACTTCCGCTATTTTTATCATCTTTGTCTATATCGTAATTGCCTAATCCCTCATCTAGCTAGAACGTGGTACCATCTCCTTCTTTTAGATGATGATTATATACGTTCGGTGTAATCGAAATAAAATTATGATCGTTATGAGATGTTTCGTTGTAAAGATCTGAACAAACATGTGCTGCTTGCGGCTTACCTGAACGAGCATTACTTGGACTATATGTGAGATGTACACCACGCTCCGTCCCACCGCTTTAAACTTGAGCCGTATCCCAGTGTGCAGTCTTTACATCGCCGTATGACTATATCTGTCGATGGATACTTACTGTTTGTGCATACCGATCCGGTCTTCGGGATTGTGAAGTGCTACGTTTGTTTAGAAATACACTAAGGCTAGTATTTTGTTTTGCGCCAAGTCATATTGATTTGTCTTGCCTAAGCCTTCTGTTGGTGCCGGCGATAGAACGTGAGGTTAATTTTGAAGAGCATTTGCAAGTGTTGCCTTGGTTATTTAGAAGAAAATCTATAGACTTTCAAAATGTAGCTTATCGTATTACGTTGAATTCTTAATCTTCTTAAAAAAATAAAATAAACTCTAACTGCTTTAAGTTAAATAGGATTGCAGGTGCATTTTAATATTATTCAAACATCCACTTTTTGGCTAACATTATAGCATATCCGTACTGTTATTGTAATAAATAGTACAAAACAACATTACTGAGTCACACGAAACTAGCGTTTGATGAGTAAATCAAATAATTATCTGTGTATAAGGTACGCCATGTTGGTCGCAGCGCCGCCATCTTGCCACCAATGGAGTGCCATTGAAACTGTCGTACAAATTGTTATTCGGACACCTTATACGGTGTTGTTGGGCTCGGAGTTTCTACGGTGTAAACTATTTCCTACTTTTGACTTTAATAACTTAATAAGGTTATTTTATTGAAGTTATTTTTGGCCTCGGTGGCGTGTTTGTATTACGACTACTGTCCTAAGGTCTCTTCGAGCGCCGGATCGGGCAGTGATATTGGATTTTTCCATATCAGCCCGGAGTCTGGAATTTGTGCCCGATATGGCGATAGGCTCGCCTCTTATCACATCTGGGACGGAACTAATTTCGGCGAAATGTGGGTACTAGTTGGCTAATGCGCCTCTGCCTACCCCTTCGGGGATACAGACGTGGGCTTATGTATGTATGAACTTACATGTATTTATGGTTGATAGATGGCTTTGCACAAATTGGTTGTTTAATATAATGGTCACCGAAATTCGTAGCAATTCCAAAATTAATAGTATGTAGTTACAGATGGTTCGCCACCTTGGTTTAGTGGTAGCGTATATGGGCATTGGACTGCTGCTTCGGAGGCCTTGGGTTCGAATCCCACCTAGGTCGAGTAAAGTGGTTTTTCTGAACTAGTTGTACTGGGACTGAATCCCCCAAACGGGAGTTGACTTGAGACGGGCAGTCGGTCGTAAATACAAAGCCGAATTCTTTCTGCAACTTATTTGATGTAGTGTGTTGTGCCGTCGCCATATGGAAATGTGAAGTTACAGCTATCACAAATAGTGCTAGAAAAATTAAAAAAGCACGAATAATTGCAATAAACATTTTGATATTCATTTAAGAAATAAATAAACAGCTTTACATAAGCTTCCTAATGAATATAATTTATATGATTCATATTGATGCACATGCATTATTACACTAACGTAGTTTATAATGTTTAATAGACAATTAATGTCATTAAGATTTTCTCTTCAGTCAGTAGTCTAGTCAGTCGAGTGATGTCTATAGTAGCGTTAGTGAGGATTATCCCGATTTATTTCGCGATTACTAACTATTCAATATAATATCACTAGCTTTTTCCCGCGGCTTCGCCCGCGTGAGAGTCTTGACAAACATGCATCCCCCATTATATCCCTTTAAGGAATTAATTTATGCATATATTTTACATACATATAAACCTTCCTCATGAATCACTCTATCTAAAAAACGTATTAAAATCCGTTACGTAGTTTTAAAGATCTAAGCATACAGACAGCGGGAAGCGACTTTGTTTACAAAAATTCATTTGTATGTATTTTCTTGGTGGTTTAGCTGCTCTAATTTATATATATTTTTTTGTATATGGTACTTTATAAGCAATTATTGTCAACTGGCATTTACAAGAGCAACGCCAGAGTTTCTTGCCCGTTCTTCTCTAGCGAAACGGCCTTCCGAACTTGCGGTAGAGGAACTTTGACGGAATCTAAATAATGTAGTAACATTTCATGGAGTCAATAAATATTTTGGTTTGATTTGATTTGTTTTAAACTATGTAGTGATGTTATTTGTACGTTTTGTTCTTTAGGCTTTCCCACTAGATTCCATTCTGGATGGAAACCAATAAATTCATAAAATTCAAGGGAAAATTATCTTGCGAGAATGAACGTACAGTTTTTTTTATTAAAAACCATTTTTTTTTTGCTGTATCGACAAATTAGGCAAATGCCCATTGTAGAGAAATAGTTCCGCGAAACACCTATCATTAGTCAGTTTAGAGAAACGAGACTATAGGTCTGCGATGCGTATCGATATGTCGAAATATTTGTAAAAGATATCGATAATCGCGATAAAGCGATAACGCGAGACAATTAACTAGGTCGCAATGAGAACTATATCTGATATTGGAATCGGATGGGCGAGATTAATTTAACTAGGTTCTGTGGCCCTAGCACGAATAACTTTCGAGTGCACATTCGAATCGGGATCGACGCAGTCATGATATGAAATTTTATGCGGGGAGCTCGATTCGAAAATTGTGAATATGATTGATGCTAGAGCCTCAGACCCAGTTTGGACATTGCGTGTATTGATAAATACCCTACATGTTATCTAGTTCTTCGTGGTCACCTGAGTGGTTGCTGAGTCAGACAATAGTTAAATATTCTTACCTTGTATACGGAATAAGTAAAGTGTCTTTTAATACCTTATGGTTTACTTTTCATACTTAACTTTATGTCGCATTAAGTTTTTATAGTAATTATACATGTACATTTTTATAGTAATTATATATTATACTTTCGTATTATGCGCACTGATGACGTGTGGTTAATATATCATATAAATTACATATACGCGCATCGAGCTCGATACGAATTCGATTGCCAAAAATATCCCTGTTCGGGCCGCTAATTTTGGTAAAAAACTTGGTAATCCTTTGGTAAACGAATAAAATACTATTTCTATGACTGCCTCGGTGGCGTGGTTGTATTTTGATACGACTACTGTCCTGAGGTCTCGGGTTCGATCCCCGGATCGGACAAAGTGATATTGGATTTTTCCATATCATCCCGGAGTCTGGAATGTGTGCCCGATATGGCGATAGGCTCGTCCCTTACCACATCTGGAACTAAGCTCGGCGAAATGAGGGTGTACTAGTTCTCTAGTGCGCCTCTGCCTACCTCTTCGGGGATACAGGCGTGAGCTTATGTATGTATGTAAAATACTATTTAGTAATATTTTCTGTTGCTTAAACAATGTGCAAAGTTAAATACCCTATGATAAGAAATACCGAAGGTCTACGTGTGCGTGATAAATGTGGTGTATCCAAATATAAATAACATAAATACATTTAAAATAATCGTGCGTAAAAATACAGGTCATTGGCAAGCGGATATGCCTATTAAGATGAAAGGAGCCATGGCCCGGGGCGCGGAACCCGAAATCGGCTCAATTAGACAAATCAACCGCGATCCGACCAATAAAGAAAATGGTCTTCAAAACGAAATATAAATATTCATGTTGTTTAAAACACAACGGAACGGTCTATTAAACACGAATTCGCGATTGAATCTCGAGGAAAGCGGGTTTGTGCCGAAAATAAACTCGAAAGAGGTAGAATTGTCTGCCACGTTCTCTTAAGGTAATTGTCATTAACCGAGATATTTTAAGTTAATTTTGTAATGACTACCTCGGTGGCGTGGTTGTATTTCGGTACGACTACCATCCTGAGGTCTCGGGTTCGATCCCCGGGTCGGGCAAAGTGGTATTGGATTCTTCCATATCAGCTCGGAGTCTGAAATTTGTGCCCGATATGGCAATAGGCTCGCCCCCTATCACATCTGGGACGGAACTAAGCTCGGCGAAACGTGAGTGTACTAGTTCGCTAGTGCGCCTCTGCCTACCCCTTCGGGGATACAGGCGTGAGCTTATGTTATTTTAAGTAAATTTTTAATGCATGTATCCAATGGGGTTCAAGGATACTTTCAAGCCAAATAATTTTGACAATCTAATTAGAACTGCCTCGGTAGCGTGGTTGTATTTCGGTACGACTGCCATCCTGAGGTCTCGGGTTCGATCCCCGAATCGAGCAAAGTGATGTTAAATTTTTCCATATCAGCCCGGAATCTGGAATTTATGCCCGGTACTACGATAGGCTCGCACCCTGTCACATCTGGGACGGAACTTAGCTCGGCGAAATATGGGTGTTCTAGTTCGCTAGTGCGCCTCTGCCTACTGCTTCGAGGATACAGGTGTGGGCTTATATTTATGTATGCTAATTAGAATAGATCATCTTTGTGTGTGCTTATGACAGCCTCCGAAAAGCTCCGGCAAGTATTGAGTGAAGCAAGAGGCCACGGGTTCAAATCCGAGACGAATGTTTGTTTCGGATTTGCATATTATGAGACCGAAAATCTCTTGCCGTGTCTGAAACCCTAGAAATAAGTTTCCAGTAGCCCGAGCACGAAGAACTAATGTAAATGTAAATGTATTCGAGTTCGCTGCGCACTGTTGACGTTTGGTTAATATTTCATACAAATTTCATAGACGCGCATCGAGTTCGAATAAATTTACGGTTGTCAGAAATTTTCCTGCTCAGGCCTCTGAAGTTTCGATCATTTATCGTTCTAATTTCACATTCGCGTCCACTTTCCCATTTCACATAACACATTATCATATATGCTTACGTGACTAGTGTTGCGCCATTACTATCGATATTCTTTTAACGTAATGCCCATGTGAATGTTCTTAGAAATTACACCTAGCTAGAATGAAAGGCGGAATTTTTATGTCCCTTCGTGCTGCTATTGTCCGTTATTATACGTTTTTAATGGATAGTGTTGTTTGAGGAAAAATGTCGATATGCAATGCCAGTGTTAATGTATTTAAAATTATGTAAAATGGTTTAAACATCATTTGAAAGTACTCGATATGTGTATGAGAGTTATAAATGAATATAAAAAAATAATATTTTTCCAAATTTTACGTGTCGTATACTCATGATAAATTAGAGCTCTCTTGTACTGATAATCTCTGAGATAAACCGCGGTCAGACAGAGAGACGGACGGACATGGCGAAACTATAAAGGTTCCATTTTTATCCTTTGGCTTCGGAACCCTAAAAACGTTAATACGATTTTCCGGTGTTTATTTTTCTTATATTGACTACTTCATTTTTGAAGATTTGAGGACCTCCTTCTTTTTGAATTCGGTAAAAATGGTAACCAAATTCAAAAATTAAGGAATATAGTAATTGACGTTAATTATCTAATTTATAAATAGACCATGTACGAGAGGTTTTGAGAGGTTGAATATGTTTAAGTTGATCTTGATTCCCTACCATATGAAATAATGGATATACGCTCGGTGATTTACTGTATTGGGTACTCCTATGCCTACACCTTCGGGGTACAGGCGTGAGCTTATTTTATGTTGTTTTTATTGAAGCCAATTACGCCTATACAAGACCAGTTTAATATTTTTAGGCCTTGATATCCGCACTAAATCGTGCCTAGTTAATAAAACTGCAATAACATAAAGCTAAAGTTTATGACAAGTGTCCAGTTTGTGTTAAGTTGAACACGTTCGCGGGTCGTGACCTCGCCAAAGTACACATAAAATCTTTGAAGACGTTTCGTTTGCTGTTTGCTATTCACAAAACATGCGCGTTTACAACCAGTTATTTTTATTATACATGTTCTTTAGCATCCGATCAGCCCACATACGTCCTGATCAGGTATCTTGGGTACTAGCAGGAATACGGTTTTAATTTAATGAGTAAAGGTTATAAACTCGCAAGCAGCGATAGCTCAGTTGGGAATGGTACGGACTGCCGAGACAAGTGTCGGAGTTTCGAGACCAACCCCAAAATGGAGCATACACCTCTGACTTTTCTATGTTAAGTGTATTTTCATTGTGAAATATCGCTTGCTATAACGGTAAGGAAAACATCGTGAGGAAACCTGCATACCCGAGAATTTCTTCACAGGAATTTCAAAGGTATGTGAAGTCTACCAACCCGCATTAGGCCAGCGTGGTAGACTAAGGCCTAACCCCTCTCATTAGTAGAGGAGGCCCGTGCCCAGCAGTGGGACAGTAATATTACAGGGCTAATATTATTATATTATTATTATTATTATAAACTCACAACTTAGCATAAGTATCCAGAAAGGGTTAACTATTAGTTTATGAGTGGTAGAGCTACGCTGTAGGCAGTAACGTCTACAGCACGAATGGGCCGGCTCGACCGGTTGGATACCACTGTCTCACAGGAAACCGACGTAAAGTGGCAGCTTGCTGTCGCGTTTCGTTCGGTGAGTGAGATTTCCGGTGGCCCATTCCCCCTCCTCTTTCCCAATCCCTATTCCCTCCCCTTCCATGTCCTCTTTTTAGGTTGGCAACGCACCCATGATTCTTATTGTGTCTTGGGTGTCTATGGGCGGTGGAGATCACTTACCATCAGGTGACCCATCTGTTCGTTAGCCAGTCTCTGCTATAAAAAAAAAAAAAGTGTGTTGTGCTAATTGATGCCTCATCTAAAATTGAGGACAAATCGAAAGGGAAAGAAAATAGGTTCTAAGCTAAAATGGACTTTAATCTATAACGATGGGGGCACACATGCAGATGAAGCCACAACGAAGTATATAAGTTGACTAAATAAATATATACAAATTGACTGCCTCGATGCCGTGGTTGTATTTCGGTACCACTACCGTCCTGAGGTCTCGGGTTCGATCCCCGGCTCGGGCAAAGTGATACTGGATTTTTCCATATGGGAGTCTGGAATTTGTGCCCGATGTAGCGAAAGGCTCGCCCTTTCACATCTAGGACGGAACTAAGCTCGGCGAAATGTGGGTGTACTAGTTAACTAGTGCGCCTGTGCTTACTCCTTCGGGGTTATAGGCGTGAGCTTATGTTATGTAAATAAGAAAAAGAAAGAAAAAGAAAAATATTTTATTTCCATAACTAATAATTACACACAGTGAAACAGTATTTGGAGTTTCCTTTTAAGCATGTAAATATGCTTGTGTTAGGAGGCTCCGCTCTTCTTTAAGTAGAAAATACAAAATGTGTAGGTTTATTTTTTTATTTTTTAAATAAATAAATATAAATCTATCTATTGAGTCATCTACACGAGTATAGTGCGGTGTCGATACAGATGCAGAAGATTCGCATCCGACTAACGAAGTAGTAATGATATCACTGCGGATAAAACGCTATCGAATATAAAAATGTATTTACAATTTTTTGAAATTATATTATTAACTCTGTTATTTTATAAAACGTGTTATAACTTATGAACAAACACATATTCATTTTATAATTAATTATGTATTGTCAACTACTTCCTGCGAACTTTATCAGGCCGCTTCCAACAGGTTGATCTGGAAATCTTTGGGGGAGGCTTATGTTCAGCAGTGGAACTCCTATGGCTGATGATGATGATGATGATGTCTTTTCAAGCAATTTTCATTTTATTTCAATTGATTTAAATTGTTCTTCAGAAGTCGTTGACCGCTTCCATTAAATATCACGTTATTAGGTATAATGTTATACAATTATAGAAGATATATTAACATAGCTTCGTTAACGGTGCATCAAAATTGGATGACATAAAAAACTTCGATCAAACTATCGGTGCAATACGAGCATAACGAACACATGCGGATGACAGATTTATACCATCTGTTAACACGTAGCGATACAGTTTCTAATCAGAATTTATAATTAAACACGGCTAGAACCATCTGTATATTATTAACTCTATATTTGATAAACGCGCAAAAGAAATAGGGATGTAAAAAACCAAAGACATTCAACAGTACATAGACGGGACAGCAGCACGAAACTTCTGATCCAAAAGTTGTGACCTCATGGTCATAAGTCACTCATTCGTATTTGAAACATAGCGCGCAAGATCGTGCCAACGTAATAATGTATAGACAATAAAATTGTCTCATGAGATTCTTGAACATTCACAAAACATTCTAGGGTGTAAATCGTAATAAGCGCCCTCACATTGTATTTTTTTTTATAATAGCAGAGATTGGCAAACGAGCAGATGGATCACCTGATGGTAAGTGATCTCCACCGCCCATAGACATCCAAGACACAAAAAGAATCATGAGTGCGTTGCCAACCTAAAAAGAGGGAATGGAAGGGGAGGAAAACGGGATTGGGAAAGGGAGTGGGGAAATGGGCCACCGGAAATCTCCCTCACCGAACGAAACGCGACAGCAAGCTGCCACTTTACGTCGGTTTTCTGTGAGAGAGTGGTATCTAACCGGTCGAGCCGGCCCATTAGTACTGTAGACGTAACTGTCTACAGCGTGGCTCTACCACTCAAAAGTAATAAGCATTACTGCCGTTTGAGATAATTTTTTTTATTGAAACATGTTAGCCCCTCTATAGTTGGTAACATTAAATCTCTTTGTAAAAAAACACAGAAAACATTCGTAGATCCACAGTTTCCGCAGACAATAGCGTTTAACGGTGATTTAACCAGTTCCATGGCGGACTGTGTAAAATTCCTCTTCTTTTTGATCGCGATATGTAGGCCAATCGGTTTTTGCCTACGACAGGTTTTTGATAGTGAAGATGATTAAGGAAAAAACGGCCCGTGCCGGCGCCGCCCGCACCGTTGTGTTAATCTGTGGATACGTTATTTCGCGATGTTTATCGCGTTTTATCGACAACTATTACAACACTTCGGGTTGCTAAATGTTTCGATTTGATTTTTATTGAAAACGCAAATTACAATTTAAATCAATCTTTTTATATTGCAGAAGATTCATGGCGATAAGTTTTTACACCAGAAGCGTTTCGTTTAATTAAAGGATTGTAAAAACATGATGTGATGGCGGGCCGATGGCTGGTTATAGATCGAGACAGGTGTCTGGTGCAGTCAGTTCGTCTGATCTAGTTTATGTAAACTTGCCTTTATTCATTCTCTAAGCTTATTGTCTGTATTTTAGATTGATATGCTTTTATATAGTGAAAGAAATAGAATTGCTTTCGGAGAAATTATAGAACCATTTACCTATTTGAAAAATACTGACTGCCTCGGTGGCGTGGTTGTGTTTCGGTATGACTACCGTCCTAAGGTCTCGGGTTCGATCCCCGGGTCGGGCAAAGTGATATTGGATTTTTCCATATCAGCCCGGAGTCTGGAATTTGTGCCCGATATGGCGATAGGCTCGCCCCCTATCACATCTGGGACATAACTAAGCTCGGCGAAATGTGAGTATATTAATTCGCTAGTGAGTCTCTGCCTAGCCCTTCGGGGATATACAGGCGTGAGCTCATGTTATGTTATTTGAAAAATCACTCGAGAAGCCTGGCGCGGTTGGAGTTCTGTCCATCACTATAGGCTTGTCCCATGACATGAAGAGACGCGAAGAGCGAATGCACTCGAATGCGGATGCACTATTTACTGTAAAGGGAAAGGCAGAGGGCCTTTCCCTTTACAGATCCTGGCATTACCTTAAGATTTTTTTTTTATCTAAAGAAAATAAATGCTTAATACTATGTTATTTATGAATGAACATTCCCAAACTTTTAAGAACTTTAGAAATCACAATGTGGTCAGAAAAATATAAAAAAAACCTTACCGATATAAAAAGACAGTACAGTAAATACAATGCAATCAATCAACCAATAACCTCAAAAACCGGCATTTTTTCAGTTTAAACCGATTATGACTCACCGGCGTTGTCCTCGACAAAAAGTAATATCCGCGGCTCGATATCGACACCATATCGAGATCGGGTTACTGTTGTACTTGTTACCCTTGTGTGCGGTGATATATACCGAGGGAGCCCACTCGCCTCGACTCGATGTAGCAAAAAAAAAATGTACGTATACGATTGACTGGTTGGTTTTAAGATATATTACGATGACAACACCTTAAGAGTTAATAATACTGCTGGATCAAGGTTTATAGTCCGTAGTGAAATGTGATAATTGTGGCGGATAAATTTCGGGAATGTCGCTTGCGATGGTATGGTTTTGAGAAAAGCACAGGTGTACGTAGGTCGCAAGTACCTGGACCAGATAGTACCAGGCGTGCCCCGGCGACGGCCCAAAAAGCGTTGGCTGGACCTTTTGAGATTGATATGAGAGCGAATGGTGTTACTGTGAAAGATGCTTAAGACCGTTTAAGTAGGTAGGCGGACCCTGGCACCAGGCCGGGATAACGCGAGGCAAGAAGAAGAAAAGTGAAATGTGATAATTATTGCCCTGAGCCCTAAGACGCTCTCCCTATTAGTTGAATCATTTAACAAAAGATAGTTGCAGCTACAAGATTATCAGTTTATCTCGCGTCATATAAACAAAACGTAGTATCGGTTAAGCTAGTTGGTTAGGTGTGCATTCAAGTCGGAAGTGAACATGTTTGACGCTCATCTATCGGACAGCATCTGCGTCAGATGGAGGGTATCGTTACAGTGAAACGTAATAGTGTTTAAAAAAATACGACGGAATAAAGCTTCATACTTATACTTCACTAAAGCAACCCCTATTAAATGCAGAATTGGACGTGGATGTTATCAAAACCTTCGTACAAGTTATGTAAATTGGCAAGGTACTTACCTGATCAAAGTGATCTCCACCGGCTTTAGACGCCCAAGATACCAAAATAATTGCGTGGCCAACCTAAAAGGAGGGAAATAAGGATTAGGAAAGGGAGGGTGGAATTGGGCCACCGAAAATCTCACTCACCAAACGAAACACGACAGTCAGCATCCAATTTACTTTGATTTTCTGTGAGGCAGTGGTATCAAACCGGTCAAGCCGACCCATTCATGCTGTAAACGTAACTGTCTACAGCGTGGCTCTACCACTCCAAAGAAGTTTACAGAAGTGTTACATAAACTAAGTGCAAAAAATATACACCATTTAATTAAATTTAATCGGTGGCAGTCTATTAAAGAAATAGAGTAATTAGCTAACAATTGTTTTTTTAATTCTTTCACTGAGAATAAATCGTACTATTTCAGATAAACACATTTAATGATTTTGTACCACTGTTATATTTTGCACTGTGCTAGGCACTGTGCAGTGTGCAGACCTGACATGTCATTTAATTACAATCAAAGCTAATAAACGTCGACTTGTATGCGCATTTGTTTAATTAAGTGTTAAATATAAAGGAAATCAGTGACAAGGCATCGATGTATGAATATTCTATGCAAGAGATCCTCATTGGCGAAGCTTTAGCCGTGACACCTTGAGTGAGTAGTCGTGCTTATGGTTATTCATTCCCTTTTAACTAATTTAACATAACCTCAGCCTGTATCCCCAAAGGGGTAGGCAGAGGTGCACAAGCGATCTAGAACACCAACAACATAATTGAAAAAGTATTTTGCGCCGATCTCACATTGTGGGATAAGGGCTGGTTGAAAGATGTTTAATCATGGTATTAAAGTTTAACTATTAAAGAAGCATATATAGTCTCGAAATTGGCGTAGGATAAAGATAAGGATAGTGGCAAGTGTGAATGGTAGAGTTGGAAGGGGAAGACCTCATCGAACATTCTCTGACCAAGTCAGAGATTTACTCGAGAAAGGTCAAGTTAAAAGTACCCTAAACCGACGTGCATGCATGAAGAATGTAATGAGACTGAATGAGGCGAAAGAGGTGTGTAAGGATCGTAGCAAATGGAAATCCGTTGTCTCTGCCTACCCCATGGGGTACATTTCAGTATTTTCCATTGAATGGTTTATAGTTTACCGTTTTGGAAGTAGCTATGGTTAAAACTTTTAGGTACTCCAAGCAGTATAGTACAGGAGCCTTACTGCGGCCTGAGCCGGAAAATTTCTGACAACCGTAAATGTATTCGAACTCGATGCGCGTCTATGAAATTTGTATGAAATATTAACCAAACGTCATCAGTGCGCAGCGAACTCGAATACTTTTACATTTACATTAGTTTTTCGTGCTCGGGCTACTGAGGTAGAAGCGCCTCCATATATCCATTTTCAAATAGGCGAGGAGCATCAAATTTTGATCTCGTTCCATACGAACACGCGTGGCCGTGGCCGCAATTCTTTATAGCGATAGAGCCCAATCCAATTAAGTTACGAACGTTTGTAAGGAAATAAACATCTAAATTGCACGTCAGAGAAAGAAATCGCGCATTACGAACTCATAAAATCAGAGCTTAAATTGATATAGCGTTTAATTCCAGCAAAATATCCAAATGCCTCGGACTATGACTGCCTCGGTGGCGTGGTTGTATTTCGATATGACTACCGTCCTAAGGTCTCGGGTTCCATCCCCGGGTCGGGCAAATGATATTGTATGTTTCCATATCAGCCCGGGGTCTGGAATTTATGCCCGATATGGCGATAGGCTCGCCCCGTATCACTTCTGGGACGGAACTAAGCTCGGCGAAATGTGGGTGTTCTAGTTCGCTAGTGCACCTCTGCCTACCCCTTCGGGGATACAGGCGTGAGCTTATGTTATGATAAAATTCCAAATATCGTCATTATCTCTTATCTACGTGACTTTCCGTTTGTGAGCATAAAACTCGTACATTTTTATGCAAATATCTCAGTCTTGTAGCGCAGAGTTGAGCATTTGACCACACTTCAAGCAAATTTTTGACCAGCCTTCAAGAAACCAAGCATAATCACACTGATTGAGTTTGAAATAAAACTTGATTGGGTGGCCTCAAAGGGGGGAAATAGGTCAGTGGGTACAGCGTCGCTTTCGACGTTTGATGTTATAAAACGAGTTATTTTTTCTGTACACACTTGATTTATAATAGTAAATTGCCGGTTGCCGGAGTAAATACAGCGATTTGATATGATGAAATGTGGTCGATTTATGTCTGTTACGATATGGTATATTAAATGTTCTTTTCTATTAGCACGTGATAAGCGATGGCTTGAACGGTCATAATTAATGTTTTAATTGAGATTTTTCTTTAGCGAGAAAAGATGGGTGTGTATGGCTGGATTTTGTTTTGCGTATAAGTACTTTATACACTGGGTAAAATTATTTTGAAAGTGACAACTTTATCTTAAACGCTTTTTAACTGTTGCTATTGAAATTTTAGGCACTGTATAATTTTGATAAATAAATGTGACTACCTCGTTGGCATGGTTGTTTTTCGGTACGCCTACCGTTCTGAGGTCTCGGGTTCGATCCCCGGGTCGGGCAAAGTGATATTGGATTTTTCCATATCAGCCCGGAGTCTGAAATTTGTGCTTGATATGGCGATAGGCTCGCCCCCTATCACATCTGGGACGGAACTAAGCTCGGCGAAATGTGGGTGTTCTAGTTCACTAGGGCGCCTCTGTCTACCCCTTCGGGGATACAGGCGTGAGCTTACGTATGTATGGATCTCAAAAGACGTAACATGACCTTAAACATTTTTTTTTCGCCGCTTCCAGTTTGTATCTTGAGCTTCCTTTTAGATGTCTCTCTATTTTTAGTAAAGAAAACAAATAAGCATTGAATCTCTTTGTAAAATATCCTTCACAATGAACCATTGCTTGTAAACAACGCTTCAAATATTGATCAGAAACAACCCACGCGCCGTAATAATGTTGTCAAATATTTTTATTGTGTGCAAATCCAAGTCCAGACGAACAGATGGGCATGTTTTTTATTTATTTACACAAACTAAAATTGAACCTTATACGAGTCGGTCATTTGACCACAACGCCGGCGGCACGGTGGCCAGCTTTGGTACATACCAAGAACCGTTGCACCGAAATGTTGTGGTTTCTATAATTTTAGTTTGTTTACCATTTCGCAGAATTTAACAGCGATATGAGCACATGCTCTGTATTTATTTATAGTCACTAGGCACTGACAAACATTGGAAACTAGAATGTCGTAGAGCTTTCAAGGAAAATGTGTCAATTGACATCTGGCGTTGATAAACGTGTTTTATTTTAGTATTAAACATAACAATCTCACGCCTGTATCCCCGAAGTACTAGGGAGAGGCGCACTAGCGAACTAGAACATTTCGCCGAGCTTAGTTCCGTCCCAGATGTGATAAGAGCGAGTCTATTAGGCACAAATTAGAGACTCCGGGCTGATACTGAAAAATCAAATATCACTTTACCGGACCTGGGTATCGAATCCCAGACTTCGGGACGATTAGTAGTTAAGTACTTAATCTATTGATACTGAAGTAGGTGTTAACAACTCAAAAGTATTTGTTTCACAATTTTTAAATACCAACACAGTACCCTTAACCGACGCGAATGTATGAAGAGATTGATGAAAGTAGATGAAGCGAAAGTGGTGTCAGAATCGGGCGAAGTGGAAATCCATAGTCTCTGCCTACCCTTATGGGATAAAGGCGTGATATTATGTATGTATGTATGTAACAAAATAATCATTATTTTCTTTTGATTGTATTTGAAAACGAACTCGACGTAATTAGGATCAACATGAGCAATCGCTATACAAGTATTTTGAATGATAATTGAATAAGAAAACTCGTTTAATTAGGAGCAATAATGTTACTTGAAATGATAAGTTATCACTCGTTCCAGTTGAACGTCATTGACAGGCGGAAGACAAGCCAATGCCACCCAGCAATTAACTTTTTTTACAATATTTCTTTCAACTATATACTTGAACTCGAAATAATACGACAAGGCATATGACCATAAATAGTAATGTACGCGGATTGTTCGAGTACTGTTGTAGGGTCACTGTCTTTGGGTTTTTCGGAATTGGCGCAGCGGGCGAGTAGCCGACTGTGAAGCGAGAGACCGCGGGTTCGATTCCCGCATTGAGACAAATATTTGTGTGGCCCAAAGATATTTGTTACAAGTCTGGGTGTTGTGAGACCGAAAGTCTCTCATAGTCTGACGCCCACGATACAAGTTATACCTAGTGTGGGGTCAGGACTAGGTGTGTGACTGTTGGGTGTATTTATTATTATAATTTTGGTATTGAAATAAAACTATTTTTACGGATTCTATCACGATTTGTTTTAATTTTTATGCCTGACTTTTCTCTGAACGTTTTGACGAAGGCTTTGCAGTCTTCACGGTCACGGGTCGGGCTCATTCGGTCGGAATTAAAACAAATCATGATAGAATCCGTAAAAATAGTTTTATTTCAATGTTATATCATTCGGGTTAACTTAAGAAATCAATTTTGTTATTTTGATGGGTATTTCATATAAAATCTTATATGTTTGTGGAGCGTGTATATTTTATAAGGAATATATGTAATTTAGTGAAACGATGGTTAAAATAGGTAAAAAGATTAATCAAAGTTCGACGCAACCTTAAAAAACTAAGTGCTTACCAATGTGGAAATTGATTTATAAGATTCATTAAGCGTTGTTTTTTATTATTAATTTAATTATTCCAACTGTCAGGATTGACTGATGTCTCACCGTTTGAAATAAACTTTTAACATAACGGACACTTCACACTAAGTGAGTCACTGGCGACACTTACGCTCGACTTACTAGGCTAGTATTAATAGATATTTTTTGCATACGCTTAATACATTTTATCGACACCTAAACGTACGCGTGTACCTCTTACAGGCAATTATGTGTATCAGTGACATGTATAACTGGCACGAGATGCTACTTAGCAATTAATGTATTTTTTGCCATGTCTTTTTTATTCTGACTTGCTTCGATTACTTGATATCTTAACTGGCATTTAAGCTTGATTTGCACAGCAGTTTCTTCATTTTAATTAGAGATTGTAGACATGCTGTAGACAGTTATGTGTACAGCACGAATGGGATGGCTCGTCCGATTTGATACCACATCGGTTTTTCTTGTGGGACCGTAGTATTAAATCGGACGAGCGAATGGCGAAATGACGAAAGGGTATAACGAGTGACGCTTTATTATTATAATCACTTGACATCTGAAGTGGTAGGCCAATTATTCGAATCGTTCGGTGAGTGAGTCTTGATGACCCACATTACCCCTTTGCTTCCTAATCCCTACTCCATCTTGCATTATGTTAGAAAGGCTTAAGCACCTATGACTCCTTTGGTACCATGTTTGAGTGTCTACTGTCTATGGCCGCTGGGAATCATTCACCATCAGGCGAGCCATCTGGTCTTTTGCCAAAAAAATTACAAGGCGAGAATATAGCAGATGAATTATCACTTTCGAGGCGTCATATTTTCATCTGTTCTAGTACGACGCGCATGCGGTGGTACACTACTAGTGACGGATTAGAACCATAAATTTTCAGAAATCGCGCGAGAAACTCTTCTTGTGCAAAACGTACTTTAGAAATTTTGCTTTTTTGCTGTTCTACGAAATGCATCTCGTCAGTGATAGCAACATCATCTCAGAGTTTAATTACTGCGTAGTCTGTACGTGATATTTATATTAATGTTTTGATTAGACAGGAGAAATTGCATTCAAAAGTCAAATTTCAACAGCTTGAATAAGATGTTTATCAAATCGTGGGCGAGTTGGTTGTCAAAATAATTGTGATATTCAATCAAAGACTTCTATGTTTACTACTAGACTGGCTGTTCGGTACATAGAATATGCGCACTAAGTCTCTGTTAATCAACCTCAACTCACTATAGAAATCTGCTCTTTTCCTTAGCCGTGAAACGTCAAACACTCGCCGTCATGTGCCACAATTTTACTTCGAAACAGCTTGTCTAAAACATAGAAGTATTTGTATTCAATAGACATATGTACATTACGGATACATACCCTTCCAATTGCCATTAAGTCGAGTCATTCCCAGTGCGCCTTTCCCTATATAAATAAACTGACCATTCTAATGTTAATTGAAAAAAAACTGCCAGAAAAAACATTAAGTACGTGACTCGCGTGGCTAGATGTCGCCGGCCGCCGCGCGCCGAAATGTCGATTGGCGCGCTTTTTCTCAATGAATCGCGAGTACTGGTTCAGTTATATTATAGCAAATTTAACGGGACCAAGCGTTGTCTTGAGCTTTTTTTATCAATCTGCGGTACAGCCACGAGATGTGTACGAGATTCGGTGAACTCCCAGTTTTATGAACATCTGATAAGAATTGACGCTTTTGTTTGAGTCGATTTGCTTTAATGTATGCAAATGTACGGTTTATATGTACAATATATCGACGTAATGGCCGATAGTGGACTTAATATTCTCAAAATACGATTAATTTGACACTGAATACGATAGTTAAATTTTGTGGAAATGATTTGTATATTAATGGTTTCCTTTTGTGATTTAGTTTTTACGAATTTTCTGTACGTAAATACAAAGGGGAGTTTTTTACTTGTTTGAAAGTCAAATGCACATTCAGTGTCACATTATGAACTAAATAACTAATTAAAATAACTCATATAAGTATCATAGTGCTATAAGTAAAATAAATTCAGAGGTTTATGCTCCTTTTTAGGGTTGGTCTCGCACCTCTGACACTCGCCTCGGCACTCCGTACCATACCCAACTGAGCTATCGCGACTTTTCTGTGTTAAATATGTTTTCATTGTGAATTATCGCTTGCTATAACGATGAAGGCAAAAATCGTGAGGAAACCTGCATACCCGAGAATTTCTCTACAAGAATTTCGAAGGTATGTGAAGTTTACCAACCCGCACTAGGCCAGCTTGGTAGACTAAGGCCTAACCCCTGTCATTAGTGGAGGAGGCCCATGCCCAGCAGTGGGAGAGTAATATTACAGGGCTGATATTATTATAAGTCAAGAAAATACAAATGATTTTTAACAACAGTGACGTAATGCGTAATGTTGCAGTAACCGTGTTGCGGTTAGTTAGTACTAATACCGCCGAATGTTCATACACTTAAGGTCGCCTTATGTCGTTTAAGGCCGCCTTATCTGTCAAAATTGTATGGCGAAAATCAATATAAGAAGCCGTTAAAATTGAGCAGCATTTGACCATTCGGGCGTTAAACTAACTTTATAAGTTATAAACATTAACCTCTGATTTGTTTTTCTTTGCAGGTATGTATTGGATATCGTTATATAATTACTGGAAAGGCACCTTGGCGGTTCTAGGTAAGAACTTTGTTTTGTCAAATAGGTCGAACAAAGGACACAGTATTTAAATAGACCACAATGGTTATAAATGTCCAATTTTCATTTTAAATAGAATGCAGTAAGTACTTTCAATTTTAATTGATACGGTATTTCGTACGACTACCGTCCTGAGGTGTCGGGTTCGATCCCCGGGTCGGGCAAATTGATATTGGATTTTTCCATATCATCTTGGAGTCTGGAATTTGTGCCCGATATGGCGAAGGCTCGCCCCCTTTCACATCTGGGACGGAACTAAGCTCGGCGAAATGTGGGTGTTCTAATTCGCCTCTGCCTACCCCTTCGGGGATACAGGCGTGAGCTTATGTATTTCGTATAACGTTTTATTACACTAGGTACCTAGTTCGTGTCTCCAGAGGCTATAGCGTGAATAATGTTCAAATATGGAGCTTGACGCGATATTATGTATTTGTAATTAATTTCAATCAAATATCAGGAACACGCATCATGGTCCATTTGAAATATGAGTAGTTACGCATGTTCTAATTTTCTAAATTTAAAATAAAGAGTTGTACAAAACATCGATAAAATATTACTGTCCAGAGATAATGCTCCCGCGATATTATAAAGCTGTGAGTACACCGTTGCGGATACCGCTAACATTTCAGCCACTAAACGCGGATGAACGGGGAAATCTTGCGGTGGGCGCGTCCTATTGTTTTGCGCCGCCATCGATGTAAAACCACCAGAAATACCGTGGTCTGGTCACTTTTAGTAATATTATGATTTATGACCACCGTTAAACAGTGCACTTCTTGTGTTTGGGTAAGGCGATGGTTTTATATTCCCAGTTCATATGGTGTTACTGCAGACAGCATATTAGAAAAACTCAGACATTTGAAGTATGCCTTTAATCGTGTGGTTCTTGAATTTGTCAGATTAGTATCGATTAATCGATAAAAAAGGTTTATTACAAAGACTGTATTTCTCAAAAAAAAAACTGTTTATAAAAACATACCGATCTGGGCTTCATGGCATCTATTAAAAGTTTCAACATTAACACCATCAGTAAGACTTATTTATGAATTATAAACTTTGTCTAGTGACCTTAATATTCCTTCCTTTATTTCTGTACATCTTTGCAATACCGATAATAAGTTTGCGATAATGTCGCTAAATCGATCTCTATTTACGGACAATATCGATGATCGTTTTACGGTAATAAATTTGATGATGTACCATTTACCGACATCCTTCCAATAGTATACTCGTAGCCCTACAGCAGGTATAGACTGGAATTCCATTTTTGAAATAGTATATAATTTTAATCAGACAGTTTGGTGTGGTTATTTTTATTACGAAAGCTTTGTTTGCAAAATTGCTGGGGTTGCCAGCTTCAATTTATCTTTTAAAAATAAATGAAAATTTATTTTACGACCGCTTGCCTGACAACTCTTCAGAGGGATCCAACCCCGGCCAAATCGTGCTAGAAAACCTTCACGAAGTGGTGCCCGATTTGGAAATGAAATCCAGAACTTAGCGTTCCACAACCCGTATATACGTTTTTACATAACATAAGCTCACGCCTGTATCCCCGAAGGGGTAGGCAGAGTCGTACTAGCGAACTAGAACACCCACATTTCGCCGAGCTTAGTTCCGTCCCAGATGTGATAGGGGGCGAGCCTATCGCCATATCGGGCACAAATTCCAGACTCCGGGCTGATGTGGAAAAATCCAATATCACTTTGCCCGACCCGGGGATCGAACCCGGGACCTCAGAACCGTAGTCGTACCGAAATACCACCGCGCCACCGAGGCAGTCATATATACGTTTTTGTTTAGATTATAACATTATTGTTTATCTAATGAAATATTTTCGGAGTTCTAGTTCAAAGTTAGTGTGGTATTTTCATGTCGTAAATAAGATTTAAGGTAAACATCGTTGTTTGTAGTCATTATTGAGATATTATCTGCTGATATTGTGGTTAGTCGCAATAAAACATACAGTATACCAAGCGGAGTTAATTAAACCTATTATTATACTATAATAACGAAGTTACATAGCTTTATTAAAGTGTGATATTTTAATCAAAATCACCGTGGTTGTGTCCGAAACTACATTTTGTTTTTAAAGTGATGAGTGTTAAACTTTATAAAACTTGAATACTTATTGACATTTTCGTAGCACTTCCCATTCTCTACTAATTCACTATTAATTCCCACTAGTAATCCACTTCGACATTTTTAATATGACATTGTTATAAAAATATCGATAATACTCGTAAAATTAGTACTAAATATAAATAAATAATGAATATACACCCAACAATCACACCTAGTCCCACAATAGGTATAACCTGTATCGTGGTTATAAGAAACTATGACAGACTACGATCTCACAACACCTAGACTTGAAACAAGTATCTGTGAGCCACACAAACATTTGTCTCAATCGAACCCGCGGCCTCTCGCTTCACAGCTGGCTACTCGCCCACTGCGCCACGGAGGCTATGTATATCGTACGTACAGACATTTCATAATTAAAAGAATTGTATGTAACACTTCACCGTCTTTATGGTTTTAGACTACGCTTTACTTTCAGGGCATTGCTATTATAAAATGTTATAAAAATAATACACATCGAGTTGAAACTCGGTGTAAAATCATTTAACGTAGCCATGGCGGTGTCACACGATGGGAATAAATCATCGTGCACACTGACGGCTAGAAAATCGATTATACCCTTTTGGTTTGTATGCAGCGCGGGCCACCGGCCAGTGTTGCCAAGTAAAAAATACTTTTTTTTTATTTTATTTGAATAAATACTCATGCAGTTCATATTATTGGAATACCTCAGCTTAAATAAGTTGAATAGCAAGTAATTTATTTATGATAGTGTGAGTGTAGTGATAGTTAGTCATATTTTTGTAAATTTGGAAAATATTAGGATAGATACGATGCGATAGCGATAGTAAATAAATGTAATAAATAGGTTATCCGTAAGCAGTTCCATAATCACCAGCATTATGCCAGAAATTTCATTTTTATTTTTATATTTATTTATCTGTATTTTGTACAATTGCCAAGTGTTAAATAGGGATAATTGTAAAAAAATATGTAGCTTTTTATATTTCTGATGCATGACTGTCGGTTACAACACTCAGAATTTGTGTCCCATAAATCCACACAATCCCGAATATCATAATTAAATCACAAACAAATCCAGGACAACACTCGCCCGGACACCTCGCAGTGGTCGTGAACCTTTTATTATCGCCGTTTATTCGCTTATTATTCCACAAGCGCATTGTTAGCGGAAACATTCATATGTAATAATAACACCCTTACACGCATTGTTCGGATGCCTCGCGACAATGGCGCAACCATGCTTAAAAATATTCTCACGTGGCACGATCGCAGGGATTGCTTAAGGTTGAATGTGAATTAGTTCTTTCCCTTTGCGATATCTGCTTGGATGTTAAGTTAGCGATCATTTATCAGGGATTAAAAGAGAAGAAACAGAATTGCAGAGATTGATATCAGGTACAAATTATAATCCGGAGAAATGATTCTGTACTAATATTCTAGGGAGACAAGATTTTTGTTTCGTTTGTAAAGGATAAACTTTAAAACCAGTTGATGGCTTTAGAAATTCTCATAAAGTTAATTTATCAGTAAGTAACATAGATTATGATTTATTTTGGTAAAATAAATAGAGATGACACATGAGACGCGGGCAACAGTCACTATGTTAAAAAGCGTCAGGTTCTTAAGCGCGTGTAGGAAATGTGAATAGTTTTACCTGGTTGCGTATAGTATTTCCCCCTCGCAAAATGTTGCGGACGTCTGAATTCCAAGAACGACCAGTCAGGTGTCGAAAGGTCCGGAAACAGTGATTTGCGGCGGTCGCGTGCTTGAAAACCATGATCGGTTTAAGGCCGAAACAGAATTAACAGAACCAAATCGTCAATTAAAAAAAAATTAAGTACAATATTTCATCAACTTTTTTATTTTATTTGGCAGCAAATTTTGTAGAATACGGTAAAATAGGGTCCTTTGGTGTTGGAGGTCAGGACTAGGAGATTGTACCAACGAAAAGATATAGAATAAAAGATAAAGATTTCATCACGTGTGTTGCCAGGATGGACATGTTAATAAGCTATATTTTATTTTAAAATAATTATAATGTGTTTGAAGAAGTATTGATTTAATTTTATGGTCATAATCTGAATTAAGAATATAAATTCAAATCAAAGTTATTTTGTTATAATCTGCATTTATATTAACCTCATACAATAGATTTATTCTTTACTCCAAAAGTCCGAAATCGCTAGTAATATCTTGGCTGTATAACTCCAGCCTTAGCGTAGGCGTCCATACTTCGTGAATTTTAGCATTTCTACACAGATTATAAGTGCTTAATTCGTGTGGGATTTAATTGGCAACGTTTATTGACAACATTTATTGATATTCGAAAGTTTAGTTTGTTTGTGCTAGATAGTTTTTATATTTTGTCACTGTACCGTTGGAAGAATTATTATGGTTTATAGCGATTTTGTCTCGATATTCTCGTATTCGTAGAATAAAATATTCAAGGAATTGATTTTTTATATGTTGACTGGCCTCGATCATTGCTAAAAAATATTTTTGTATATAAACTTTATGGTTTCTTATTTTCGACCGAGTTCCAAAAAGGAGGAGGTCCTCAATTCGTCTGTATTTTTTTATGTATGTAACGCGATGTCTCCGCCAAATGTGGACCGATTTTCAAAATTCTTTTTGTGTTCGATAGAGCTCACACATCATGGTCACAATCGGATTTGAAGTGGGTCTGTTAAGTTTTTAAATTTGTTAGAATTTTGCTCCTATATTTTAAATAGTAAATTATAAACACATGCACACGCCAATAACATACCTGCATTTAGAAATCCAATTAGACTCAACATACGAGAATATAAAGTTCTTACAAAGTAAAACCAATAACTGTCATTACAAAATACATCATTGATAAAAAAACAGGCCGCTGATTGGCCGGTATCGTTCCCGGTTAATTGTATAATGCGCCTGCGCAGCGCTATCTAATGCCGATACAATTGATAAGGGCTTATGAAATAATACGTTGGTGCAACACACAGAGCCGCAGGGTTTCTGCCGCCTGCCGCTTGTGTAGAACAAGCTTTATATTGATATCGATTTTTCTGAATTAGATTATATATTTATCGATTTGTATATCGAATGCTAATGCGAATCGAATTATTGTTATTGGTTAAGATATGGCTGCGTGTCGTGTTCTCAGTATGTAAACAACTTAATGTAGGATTAAGTAGTTAAACATTAATTACCATTTCTTAGATTGATGCTAAATGCCGAGCGACGATTATGGACGAACGTTAAGAAAAAGGACACCATCTCGCCTATAGCTAAACAGACGCCACATAGAAGCCACGCTCATAAACGTGCCTGCACAAAAGTGCCCTACGTTACGTGTCGATAGATCGAATGGGCCGAAAACCCTGCTTCACTTTTAATGTCCCTAGCGCTTCGTCCATATTATTTTTACGTCCGTGTGATTGTTTGTTTCGGTGAAGCTGGGTATTTATAAGCGTAAATTACCTTTTTTAAGCTTTTTAACAAGACAAAAATGCGCCGTTGCATAAATTGAGGGTGACAAAGCTGATATCCGTTTCTGTTACTTAGAATATCAAATCATCGTATTTATTGGTGATGTCATAAGAATACCTTGATGATAAGCCTTGACAAGAATTGTGGGAAGTATTTGTAGGCAAATAAAATTCCTTGTGCCATGTGGACAGGCGAGTAGCTAGTTGTTCCCAAGGCCGCAGGTTCGAATCCTTTCAACGGTACAAATTTAAAAAGTTAATAAAATATTTGCTACTGGTTTGGATATTGCAAAGTTTTTAGTAGTTGATACATGATACAACACTGTGGGCCACTTATCATCATCACCCACAGGACGTCCACTGCTCGACATAGGGCTGCCCCAAAGATTTCCAGATCCACCTGTTGGAAGCGGCCTGCATCCAGCGATTTCCTGCGACCTTTATCAGTAGCCCGAGCACAAAAAACTAATGTAAATGTAAATGTATTCGAGTTCGCTGCGCACTGATGACGTTTGGTTAATATTTCATACAAATTTCATAGACGCGCATCGAGCTGAAATACATTTACGGTTGTCAGAAATTTTCCTGCTCAGGCCCCAGTGCTTTATTATTCAAAGTGCGGGTGGTGTTGCTAGGGATTGTTGATAGGCGTATTATTTATTTTCACTTACCATCAGGCGAGTGGCTTACTCGTCATTCGATTTTTTTATAAAAAAAAATCCTTTCCTTATAAATAGATATCGAAACGGTGCGTAGTGCGTGTGCGTACAAACATATCAAGATACATTGAAATCACGTTCATTCTTGCGTAATTGTGCGTAGAATAGATAAATAACTATAAACAAACTAAGTAATGTATGTATGAACATAGTACAATAAATGTAACGTGGCAGCGCATGGTACTATCTATAATATAAAAATGAATAGCTGAATGTGTTGCTAGGCGCAAATCTCGAGAGCAGCTGAACTGATTTCACTAATTATTTAGGATATACTAATTTTAGAATATTCCTTGAAGTATGAGGATGGTTCTTACGGGGAGAAAATTTTAAAAAGTTGCCTAAAAATGTCTAAAAACAACACTTTTCTATACTTCCATACAATCGATTCGTAATAATACTTAAAAGTCAATTTGAACTTTAATACCATACCATAAAGTTTAAGTGTTAGTGGAGAGGTTCCGGGAAGGTAAAACAATTGAGTGACGTTAGTATCGTATAAATATTAATGTCAATATTTATACTTCCCGAATAGCAGCAAATGTCCCGTCTATATACTGTTGAATGTCTTTGCTCCTAACTAAGGGCCTTACTTAAAACAGCATTTTAGCTGAGCAAATGGTTAAGAATTACCTGTCACTTTTTTCCTTACGCTATATTGTTTAAAAATGAAAGGGACAACCTATGGTATAAAGATAAGCAGCGCTTAAATATTTTTATAAGTAAGGGGCTAAATGTAAACTGTGGGCCGGGATGTCCTGTGTACGAATCTTAGGTCAGGCAATGTGTTTTTTGTAACGTAACATAATAGTAAAAGCTTGTTGCGCCGACCTAAGATTGGAGTGAGTTTTTTCTTTCGAACTATTTATATTTTTTTTGAATACTTCTACAATTCTTAGCCAGAACAACCTAGTCTGGACTATAAAGATAATTATTCCTATCCTTTCTAATAATAAATATTCCTTGCCATTGGCAAATCACTATAACACTCACACTCAGTGGAGCCATTGTTTAAAAAGAAGAAGCAGATTAATCGAAGTCACAACGCCTTGACAATCTGCAACTCGTACTACCCACTTATTAAGTTGGAAAGTAATTTATAGTCACTTTTTAGCAAAGATATTTAATATCACTAACTACAGAGTGGCTATCAAGCAAGTTGCCATACAAAGAAATTGATCTCAAACTTCAGTACCGCCATCAACTACTTATTACAATGCGAGGCCGCAATTATTACAATTTACATCCTAGAATATTTTGTGAATGGTTAAAAATCACGTAATATAAGTTTATTCTCCCAATATTATTTCGCTGGCCGACGTGGCGCGCGTATATTTCAAATAAACGGAGCGACTTATGACCATACATACATACATAAGCTCACGCCTGTATCCCCGAAGGGGTAGGCAGAGGCGCACTAGCGAACTAGAACACCCACATTTCGCCGAGCTTAGTTCCGTCCCAGATGTGATAGGGGGCGAGCCTATCGCCATATCGGGCACAAATTCCAGACTTCGGGCTGATATGGAAAAATCCAATATCACTTTGCCCGACCCGGGGATCGAACCCGAGACCTCAGAACCGTAGTCGTACCGAAATACCACCACGCCACCGAGGTAGTCGACGACTTATGACCACTAGGTCATAACTTTTGGATCACAAGTGTTGTGCTTTTGTCCCGTCTACATACTGTTGAACGTCTTTGCTTTTTAGCTATGATATAACATGGAGAAGGTAATATCGGTTTAACTACGTGCTCGTTGTAATAACAGTAATCATTAGCCACGTTATTAAATTCCACGGATCGCGTGTGTTGCAACTTCCTAGCGCGTTCCTAACGTGGTCGGTGGTGAAACGCCATTATCGGTTTTTGTGCAGTTAATCTATAACTGGTAGTTATTATTTTTGTATTTCGTGTAGTGAGTGTGAGATTGTTCCTAGTTTGATATCGCGACTGCTCCAGGAGGGTAATATATTTACCCGACTGGCTTGGTTCGCGGGTAAGGTTTTTTGTGTATGTACCTCTATATATTTTTTAAGTGTATATTTTTTAGCACACTCTGCAGCTTATACAGCTTGACGGATTTGAACAATTGCGGTGTTTTGTCAGTTGGAATGACATAGGCTTTAATATTTCAGTAGTTTAGATAAGGAGAAGCGAAAATAATATTTATCTAGATTTTGATTGGCTTACGAAGGTAGACGAGCAGACTAGACGGCACAACTGATTATACCAAACCTGATTATACCTGATTATATTACACCAAACTTGAAAAGCTTATCACTTTTTTATTTTTGAGAATATTTCAATATTTCTTTCTGTTCTATGTTTTAGAGGACGTAAATTTCATATAAAAGTAATAAAAAAAAAGTCAAGTACCCAATTGTTACTGATAACAGTACGTAATATAATCTTGAAACAACTAAGCCTAAATGTAAAGTAATGCCTCCATTTCTAAATGACGTGGCCAGCGCATCCATCTCGCGGACGTCGGAAACATCCAAATGACGTAATATAAATCATAGTTGTACAGGCTCCCGGCAATTAAGGGCTGAGGCGTGCGCGCGCGCATCGCAGCACAAATCATAATCAGCGCCACCTGTCGGCTGCCCGCCGATACATAAAGTAGATACTCAACGGGGGAAAATCATCGGATGCTGCTACACTGATATTGATCTAGTATTTAGTTTTTAATTGAACAGTGTTGGCTTTATGGGTTTTATTATGGTATGTATGTTTATATGTATTTGTAGACTGGACCAAGTCTGATATTCCGCGAGAGAAACATCGGTAATAATGACTAAAAAAACAAACCATTTCCTTCGAATTATTCATAGATTTATGACTAATCTTGGATGGAAGGTCACTCCTAGACCTTTTCAACTAGAAAAAAAGGAGTTCTCAATTCGGCGAAAGCTTTTTATGTACTTAATCGGCATCTCCATAAGGGCAGAGCTGTTTTCAAGATTATTTTTGTAGACTTTCGCTATAGCCAAGCCAAGGATGGTTCCGTATAGACTTACGCCCGGTTCCAATAAACAATCTCAGTTGGAATGTGCAGAGAGATTACAAAAATTAGCCAATAAGAACACAGTTTGAACATGATTCCGTCAAATGACTTGATTTGATTGGTTCATAATCGCGATATATCTGCACTCTAACTAAACTGAGATAGTTTATTGAAACCGGCCTAAGATAAGATCTGATGAAGGAGTACGGAGTAAACTCTTCAACGAGCTACAGCATAGACGTCGCGATTGTGGTTTTGAAGACTGCTTATAAATTGTTAGTTTTGTTTATATTCTTTTGAATTAATTTATTTGCCATTTATTGACCAGAAGGAAAGGAATGTGGACCCTGGCATTAGGCCGGGATGACACCAGGCAGAAAGAATATCCCGAAAAACAGACACATTAAACTGATTTCATTACGTGTTTACTCAACGTTAAAACCTCTGATCCGCATAAAGTAAATAGTGCGGTACATTATTAATCCATTTAAATAGCCAATAAATATGTATGTGTATCGGTTCGTATCGGTTGCCAGTTGCAATTGATGGCATCGGTCGCACTCACTGGCAACAAGGTATGTGCATAATACAAGCTATTTGTACAGAAAGTAGCTCGCGTGCCGCACGAAAGTGGGCTGCGGGTATCAGACCGTGCCTTCTGAGGGTTACGCTTCGGTTGCACTGCGGTGCTGCGGGGAAACTTCGTGTCAGGTGACGGTGTGAGATTGCGAGCGAGCCAATGGTGACAGTTGGGTTAGAGTGTTACGGGGTTTATGCACAAATGTTAGAAAAATCTTATATTGCGCGTATCGTATAGAGATTTTATATCACTTTTTTTTTATAGCAGAGACTTGCAAATGAGAAGATGGTAAGTGACCTCCACCGCCTATAGACACCCAAGACACAAAAAGAATTATGGGTGCGTTGCCAACTTAAAAGGAGAGAATGGAAGGGAAGGGAAAATGGATTGGGAAAGGGAGGGGGAGAGAAATGGGCCACAGGAAATCTCACTCTCACCATACGAAACGCGACAGCAGCTGCCACTTTACTTAGGTTTTCTGTGAGACAGTGGTATCAAACAGGTCGAGCCGGCCCATTCGTGCTGTAGACGTAACTGTCTACAGCGTGGCTCTACCACTCAAAAAACCAAATCGATGATATCGTACAATTTATTTCTTCAAATGGATATTTGGTAGTAGAATATTCGTTTCCGCCCGAATAGCAGCCACCGAACACAGACTAGACGCTTATTGGAAGGATTGACCTCAGAGGGCTTTACACCGAGAAGAGGAAGGAGGATAGAGAAGCTTTTGGTCTGCAGTGGGACAACCATGGCTGATGTATGTATGTGCAACATAGTGTGAAAAACAGCCATAGACGCTATAGTGACCCATATACACCTGCTACTTGACCAAAAAGGCCACCGAACAACCCTATATCCCAAATAGTATTTATCTTGCCGAAACTTAACATAGCTACTCATTTACTGTTTACTTAATTGGACAAATTAACTAATATTGGATTCAAATGATGAGACACAAAGGTTCGAGCACGAATTCATTTACAATCTAACTCAAATCGAGCTCGAAGCGTGTTTATGACGTGCGAAGCGCGTTCGACTCAAATTCGACGGTCAGATCTGTTGGAGAAATTCGTGCTCAAAATTGATGTATTTTAAAGCGCGTAGTGTAGAATCAGCCTAACACAAACTCATTCAGAGTGTGAAGCTGGAACGCGCTGAAAAAAATTGAATTATTAGCACCTGCCTTTATTTACTTACCACAATAATTCACGCAATTTTACACTTAAAGACTTGACAATAAAGGCGATATCGCCGTGTCGTTTCTCGGGCCTATATTTCAACCTGGCTAACCGATTAGCCAGCTGATTTAGATATTATCTGCACAATTAATTTGTTTATTTTCCAGAAAGTGGACGTGTTGACGCAATCATGACGTGATTTATAATAATTCCAATTTGTTTTATCTGATTAGCCGTGTGAGGTTTGTGAATTTACACGAGAGTAATGTCTTGGACATTATTTAATATGTACAATGTACATGATTGTGTATCTTTCGCTTAGTGGACAGGTGTGGAATTTAAATATTTACGCATTCGTGTTACTTAATCTGGAAAATGATGAATGACGTTTCTTTTGGTTTTACTTGTAAAGATTTTGATTAAATCATGTTCCTCGCTCAGTGCTTGCTACTGTAGAAAAGCACTTGTAATTTCCTCGTTTAGTTGACTTTTAGGTATTCTGTGCTTTTGACCTATTATATAAGTTCAGCGGCCTGATCAGGAAAACTTCTGAAAACCGTAAATGTATTCGAACTCGATGCGCGTCTATGAAATTTGTATGAAATATTAACCAAACGTCATCAGTGCGCAGCGAACTCGAATACATTTACATTTACATTAGTTTTTCGTGCTCGGGCTACAGATAGGATTAACTACTGTAACTTTGAAATGAAACTAGTTTTCGACTAACTTCCAAAAAGGAAGGAGGTCTTTAATTCGCCTGTATATGTATTTTATTTATGTTCCTCGAAATCTCTGCCAAATGTGGGACGAATTTTCAAGATTCTTTTTGTGTTCGATAGAGCTTGTTTCAAGGGTGGTCCCACAATTTGGTCACCATCGGAGAAGTTTTGAAGTCGGACCGTTTAGATTTTTTATGGATTCTATTGCGATATCGTGCGTAAAAACTAGTTTTATCTCAATGTATAACATTCGCGTATACCAAAGAAATCAATTACCGTGACTATGAACACTTTACTAGACCTTATAAAGTTTGTTTAATAAAGTTCGTTTCATTGATTGGACCTGCAAATTGAACCTATCTACCCTTATCCCACGCAATGTGGGGTCAGCGTAACATACTTCTAAAAATTAGTTTTTTTATAACTTGTCAAATCCCTATGGGAGATTCAGATAGGTCGTGTTACCCACCCAAGTATCGAACCTATGAACCCGGGTAATAAAACGAATAAACAGTCCGCATACTTCCACAAGACCACGAAGTCGACTAAAAGTTAATAAAACTGCCTTCAGAAAATAATATCTAACACTTTTGATGTAGTGTAATATCATGCATTATTCATTCAATATGCGGCAAGGATATGGAGCTCCGTTATTACATTATTAATTATTATTTATAGTCGATAATTACACATTTATCGATACGCAAGTGATATTTATATTATTATGACAAACGCGTAATGAGATTTTCAATCGAGTGTTGGTTATAAAAGTGGACGATCAAATCGATTCGTTATTTATGCTTTATTTTTGTGAAAGTAAGTGTTCCGTTTTTAGTGTGGTATTTTAGTGTGCCGGGTAATTTTGTATAATATTTATGAACTAGGTGTTTGAGGTCGATTTGATTGAAGAGCAGTTTTGTGCATATTAAAGCTACTATTATTATGGCTGTCATGAGTTACGATGCACTTGAATTTTCGTCTGTATTTTCTGCAATAAGAATATATAAAAACTTTACTAAGTTTATAAGGCTCAATTGCACCACTATTATTAACGTAGAGTTAGTCCTAACCGCAAGCTAAATTGACAGAAAATGTATAAATGACATGTAACTTAACTTGCGGTTAGGACTAACTCTAGGTTAATAATAGTGGTGCAATTGAGCCTTAGAGGTGTATGAAGTTAGGCACTCGCATATTGGCGCGTACACATCGGCTGATCGAACGCGAAAGAATCTATACCTGTTGCGTTCACACAAACAAACTTTCGCTGTTGTGGGAATGAAACAGGCATGATTCGTTCGCCTTCGTTCGGCCTGGTATGTACGCGTCATAAGGCCAGCGTGTTGGACTATAAGGCCTCTACGACTCGGGGTGTCCATGACCAGTGCAGCAGCAGGATTAGTATGACATGCCACACATCAAATCTATATTCCAAAAAAACGAAAAGTTTGACACGGTAATCTCCGGAACTACTGAATCCATTTAAAACAAATGTTACTAAAACCATCGCCCTCCTTTCGGGACACTACAGTATCCCGAAGAGACATATCCCGGGATATACTTATTTCACGGAGCAGAACTACGAGCAACTGTTTGTTTATAACCATTTACCTCTATAAGGGTGCCCTCTCATTCTAGCTTGGTTATTGTTAAGCCACGTTTTACTCGAAAGAAAACACATAAACACCTACATAAAACAACGTTTTTCGCTGTCTCCTGACTGACAACAATGACAACAAACGCACCGTAGACAAAAAAGTGTCGCAAAACCAAGTTTTGTGTAGGTGTTTTGTGTAATGATTTAGTGCAGGAGACGCGCCTTTAGATGCAGATGTGAAGTCATAGATTATGTAATATTGAACCTCATTACTATGATTTGAAATAAGAACATAATATGACAACAGTAGCCCGAGCACGAAAAACTAATGTAAATGTATTCGAGTTCGCTGCGCACTGATGACGTTTGGTTAATATTTCATACAAATTTCATAGACGCGCATCGAGTTCGAATACATTTACGGTTGTCAGGAATTTTCCTGCTCAGGCCGCTGATTCTGGTCCCACACCTCACGTGTGTTCTTCATTCGATAGTAAAGATTAGGGTACAATAGCTAATGGTCTCGGTGGTAGAGTGGTGGACGGCGCGGCGGCACCAGCCCGCGGCTGTCATTATCGCGCATCCATCTCTGTCTCGCCAGTAATTACCGCGCGCACGCATAGACAAATCGGAAGGCATCGCGGCCCAATACATGAGATTGTGGCGGATGTCATAAACAATGAAGTAACTCAAGAGCTCATTTTTGAACAACTTAAAAAAAAAGAGGGGGTCTTGACATCGTCTGTATTTTTTAGTGTATGTTACGCGATATCGGCCCCAAATGTTCTTCTCATGTTTAATAGACCTTATTCCAAGCGTGGTCCCGTATAAATTTAATCACGATCGGATACATTTTAAGTTGTCTGGTTGTGAATATTCAACAGCCAGATAATTTTTATCAAGAGTATAATTTGGCATTTTGACATTTAATGTATCTCTCAAAAGAAAATAAATCGCTCAGATAGAAATATTTGACAATTGAAAACGACCGATTGATCCGAAATAATTATCTTAGGAAGTGAAAACGTGCGAATAAAACTAAATTGTATTTAACACTTTAGAGAGGCAGCATAAACATGATCATGCAGGCGACGCTGCTAGGAAAAGCTTGTCTTAAGTCTATAGTTATCCTAACTTGTTTCAGGCTGTTATAATGTAATAAATAATAAATTACGCCTGCATCTAGACAATTACAAGGATCATGTTTTATACGAGGTACTATGGCGCTCTATCATTTGTTGAATGATCAAGACTTCCTGTCAATTATCGGCTCGTGGCGATTTGTGAATAGCTTCTTAAGTGTACACTCGTCCTAATAAATACTTTCTTTTATAGAAGATCGTCTACTGTGATATCACGTAAATTATTACTGTTATATTTTTTCATTGACCATTTTTAAGTATGTAAGTATTTCTGTATTATAATTTATGGGGGGGAGGTTTGCCATTACTCGCCACGCTTGGCAGGCTTTGCTTCCAACAAGTCGATCTGGAAATCTTTGGGGGAGACCTATGTCCAGCAGTGGACGTCCTATGGCTGATGATGATCACATTTGGGACGGAAATAAGCTCGGCAAAATGTGGGTCTTCAATTTCTCTAGATCTTATTACTGTCGATATTATCTATTGTCGATATTCTTATTACTCTAGATATTATCGACTGCCTCCGTGGCGTGGTGGTATTTCGGTGACTGCCTCCGTGGCGTGGTGGTATTTCGGTACGACTGCCGTCCTGAGGTCTCGGGTTCGATCCCCGGGTCGGGCAAAGTGATATTGGATTTTTCCATATCAGCCCGGAGTCTGGAATTTGTGCCCGATATGGCGATAGGCTCGCCCCCTATCACATCTGGGACGGAACTAAGCTCGGCGAAATGTGGGTGTTCTAGTTCGCTAGTGCGCCTCTGCCTACCCCTTCGGGGATACAGGCGTGAGCTTATGTTATGTTACTTATTACTGTTATAATTTTTTCATTGACCATTTTTAAGTATGTAAGTATTTCTGTATTATAATTTATGAGGGGGAGGTTTGCCATTACTCGCCACGCTTGGCAGGCTTTGCTTCCAACAGGTCGATCTGGAAATCTTTGGGGTAGACCTATGTCCAGCAGACGTCCTATGGACGAATTTCCGTGCATTCCGGCGTTTTTGCCATACTTATTATCGGAATCAAGTTTAACAGCTCGCATGATAGGACCCACTAAAATTAAAATTATTTCCGTGGTGCTTTACATCTGGCCTCTCCAGTTGTAAATATCCCTATGTATGAGGCTGATGCCTCCTTAGTTCATTACATTGTCTCCTGCATTTTTACGAAGGGAAGTGGAAACCCTATAATTCCAACTCCTCCCTATCTTTCTGTTTGATTAATTTCGTTGCGGGATGAAGACAATTTTGCATTCTCTGAGACTCACCGAGCTTCATTGCTTGGTGTCGTAAAATGCGTGCCACTGTTGATCCTGGCTTACAGGAGTTACAGTGGCGGGTGTGTGGGCGGGACAGACGTCCTATGGCTGATGAAGATCACATTTGGGACGGAAATAAGCTCGGTCAAATGTGGGTCTTCAATTTCTCTAGAACCTACCCTTTCGGGGATACAGGCGTATCCACGTATGTATGTACAACTCGCTTTATACACTAGTCTCTAGTGTAGATGTCTACACATCAATAAGTTCATACCTTGCACTGCTCTCGTAATGAAGTTTTTTTGTTCCAAACACCGGGAATTCCGGTGTCTGAGCTAGTCGTTCCTACTGATAGCATGATGCAACACCCGGTTCGGGATAGCATCTTTTTGCGACGCCCAGACTGCATTTAATAGCATTACGTGATGCGTTGTGAGCTTGTGGGAGAGATGTGGTTTGATTCTGGCGCTCGGAGCTTTTCTACATCAATATATTATACCCTAGATGCACAGTTCTTCGCAAATATCGTCCTAAAAACTGGTCTCAGGAATAAAACAAAGAAAAAGATCACAAGTTCTAATTAAATCAAACACAAATATAACCTTATGCACGTGTTATAAAGTAGCTTTTTAAATGATTAACAAGCGTTCTTAAATTTGAATTTTCAAATTTACAATTCTATCGGCGTCCAACTGTAGGGAAAAGGAGTGCTTAAGCACTTCTTTGCTGTCCCATTTTCCGAGCGTCAACTGTGCATCTAGGTAAATAATATATCGATGCTTTTCTACCTGTGAATGTGATTTTGCAATTTGAAAGGTAGAGCGACGCTGTAGACATTTACGTCTTCAGCCCGAATGGGCCGGCTCGACCGGCTTGATACCACTGTCTCACAGAAAACCGATGTAAAGTGGAACCTTGCTGTCGCGTTTCGTTCGGTGGGTGAGGTTTCCGGTGGCCTAATTACCCCCCTCCCTTTCCCAATCCATGTTTCCCTCCTTTTAGGTTGCAATGCACCAATGATTCTTCTTGTCTTGTCGTGGTGTCTATGGGCGGTGGAGATAACTTACTAGGTGAAAAAAAAACTAGGGAATGTTCGGCGATTTTGGACATGTATATGCTATTTATTTTTGGAAGTCCTATGGCTGATTTTTTGAAGTCATTTTTGTAAATCTAAGCTGAAAACAGATTAACAAAAAGATTATTAGAGCAAAGTTCTATATTTTCCGATTGCATCTGGCGACTGTCCGTACATGGCTGGTATCTTGCAGAACGGACCCGCTCTATAATAGTAATAGTTCAAGTCCAGAGCATGTTGATAGCGGCAACAGGTATGACCGTATGACGTTAAACACAAGTGTCTATACGCTATTTGTTTATCATTTGGATGGACATGTGCTACCGTTATTTCGATATAGGGCTGGCACGGTCCGCATTTAATGTAATTCTAATTAACATTTAATTTGTATGACGGATATTGCAAGTATATATATTCTCTGACCAAGTCAGAGATTTACTCGAGAAAGGTCAAGTTAAAAGTACCCTAAACCGACGTGCATGCATGAAGAATGTAATGAGACTGAATGAGGCGAAAGAGGTGTGTAAGGATCGTAGCAAATGGAAATCCGTTGTCTCTGCCTACCCCTATGGGAAAAAGGCGTGAGTCTATGTATGTATGTATTGATATTGCAATATTCTGTTTTTTTACTTTATTGCTATTTTTCAAATTACTCACTATGGAGGATGCTCAAGGCCGAGCGAAGTGGAAGCGTCTAATTAGGATGTCGGACCCTGGCAGAAGGCCGGGATAACGCCAGGCAGAAAGAAAAGCTATTTTTCAAATTAATTTTATTGATTTGTTTCTCAGTTTCAAAAGTTCCCAACGCGAAATAATTATGTGCCTAGTGCCTACATATTTATTTTTATTTCATAATATTTTAATGCTTACGGTCAGGTATTTAATTCTGATAAAATTGTTTAAAAAAAGTAATATTTTCAAAAACATAACATAAGGGGTAGGCAGAGACGCACTAACGAACTAGAACACCCACATTTCGCCCAGCTTAGTTTCGTCCCGGATGTGACAGGTGGCGAGCCAATCGCCATATCGGGAACAAACTCCAGACTCCGGGCTGATACGGAAAAATCCAATATCACTTTGCCCGACCCGGAGATCGAACCCGAGACCTCAGGACTTTAGCCGTACCGCGCACACAATACCACTACGCCACCGAGCCAGTCAAAACATTTCGCATAAAAAGTCGTACATCGCCAGCCCTAATATTGAGCGATAAAATTTACGTGACAGGTCATATTAGCGGGTCACGCTTGACTGACGAAGTCGGTAACCTGTCGCCAGCGCCGGCTACTTTACGACTCCAACAATGTAGAGGCGGCTACCATACGCTGGCTTATGAAAGTAAGCTATGTTAGCTGTCAGCGAAATAAGGATGCGGATTTTTGTTGAATTGTTTTTAATTAAATTAGCTGGTGTACAGTTCCGCACATATGGTAAAAATCTTTTCCCAGGATCAAAAGTAGCGTATGGGAGAGTTAGGGTTGTTTTATAATGTAGAAAGTATTTTCAAAAGCAATTCAGTTGTTTCCTAGTTCAACGCGTATGAACAAACATTTCGCTATATTATTTTAGTACTGGAACAAAAAAATATTATTGAACTGTTAATCACAGGATCTTATATTGTCTTGACGTCACCCACAGCCAGTTTACCAGTCTGTAAAGGATTTACCATTACGTACACCTTTATCTTTTGTAAAAAGAATTTGACTGCCTCGGCGGTGTAGATGTATTTTGGAGCAGTTACCGTTCTGAGTACCGGTCGGGCTAAGTGATATTGTTTTTCTTTTCCAATATCAGCCCGGAGTCTGGTATTTGTGCCCGATATGGCGATAGGCTCACCTATCATATCTGGGACGGAACTAAGCTCGGTGAAATCTGAATATTCTAGTTCGCTTGTGCGTCTCTGCCTACCCCTTCGGGAATACAGGCGTGAACTTATGTTGTTATATAGAATTTGAAAAATAAATGTCATCGCGTGCCAACCCTAAGTATAGCCTTAATCTGCATAGCAAGTTTGAGGCGGATTGACGTCATTTTACTATACCTGAGTACATTTTACAGTACATTTAGCGTGCAACGCCCACACTGGATGACAATATCCGATTCATAAAATATATGAATGAAGCTGGGGAAAGTAGCGGTATTGTTGCCGTTGAAGGGAGATATTATTCGAAGAATGAGGGGTTTCGTAACGTTTCTTATTGCATAATTTGTGTTGGACATTAGGGTTCGCAGTCTTGTTGCCCGGGGATTTTTGGCAACTGTAGAATTGCGCTCTTCCGTATTTTCCCACCTGCCCTTATCACCTTAAGCGTCAACATACTATTAAGCAAGTTGCGGGAGGATTCAGCTTAGTTTTATGACCGGCTGCCTAACTGGCGATAACTCCCTCTGAGGATTCGAACCCAGCACAGTCAACAGCGTAAATACGTCACTAGAACAAGGATGCAACAGGCTGAGATCTACAGAGCGAACTTCAACTAAGTCTAAGTCAAAGCAACGAACTCAGTAAGGATTTTGACTTAGACCGAGTCATTTTTACAAGAAAATCTTTGCTTAGCCTGTCTGTCAGTCTCTTTTTCTTAAGAAAAATGACTCAGACTAAGTCAAAGTTCGATTTAACGATTCCAAATCCTCACTGAGTTCGTTACTTTTACTTAGTAGAAGTTCGCTCTATAGATCTTGGCCCTAGAGTACTAGCTCTGCCTACCGTATTGTGGGACATATATAAACCTGGTATTGTAATTATTTGTTTTATATTTCTACTTCTGCTTACTGCTTAGGGAATATGTACTTGAACTTAACTATGTACATTTTTATTCAATGTTACTTTTTCGTAACTAGCAAGTTTTATTTCTTTTTTACTACTATTTTTATCGTCAGAATTTCATCAGTCTCAGACTAGTGAAAGCGGTGAAATAAAAACTAAAATAACCATAAACACATGATGTATCATAGACAAACAGCGTAGATAGTACGTTCGCAAAAATATTTCGGCTCGTTAGCTTTTGACAAGTGCACCGCCATGCCAGTAATTGAAATACGTGATCGCATAGGTTTTTGCCGCGTTTTTTGCTGCACTTTTTGTATTTGCATACAAGATTTAAATTTGATTAGGTGCATCTCATTTGATATGTTTCGTGTTCCTTTGAAGAGGTATCAGATGTTAAATGCTAGGAGTTTTCTAGCTAAAGGTATTTTAAATTTATGGCTCGTATTGCAGGCTTTTTTTATAGCAAAGACTGGCAAGCGAGCAGATGTCACCTAATGGTAAGTGATCTCCACAGCCCATAGACACTCAAGACACTAGAAGAAAAAAATGATTGGGAATGGAAGGGAGTGAAATGGGCCACCGGAAATCTCACTCACCGAACGAAATGCGACAAGCAAGCTGCCACTTTACATCGGTTTTCTGTGAGACAGTGGTATATAACCGGTTTTAGTTCGTAATTGTCTATAGCGTGGCTCTACCACTCAAAAAGACTGAAGTTATCTAAAATAATAAATCAAAGTAAGTAATAAGTATTATTTGTGTATTTTATTAAATATACAGCATTTATGTTTCTTTTAATTTTTGTCACCCTTTATTTTTAAATCCATAGTCAATACTAGAACAGACACTTAAATAAGTTGAAAAAAATATAGTTCTGTTATAAATACTAATAATTTAATTGGAATATCATGTCTGTGTTATACATCATAGTATGGCAGAATTCCTCAGAGCAACGCCTAGTGCTACAGCTAATATGTTTCTATGCATCTAAATCGAGATATTCATGAAACGAGATTAAAGCCCTTACGACACGAGAAAGGCGTTTCAGAATTGATTTAACGCAATAAAAAACCTCCGACAGGTCGGGTTTAATTGAGTCGTGTTTGGAAATGTCAGTTTGCAACACTTAAATTATTCTCACTTGCGGTTGTCACTTGGGCAATGCAGAATTTACGGCGATTAGGTTAGTGCGAGACGCAGACCGATAAGGTTGAAGACGACACGTGTAGATTTTAGTCCGGTTAAAAAAGGTTCTTGAACAGCAGAGGCGACAAGAGAATGAAATAGGTTTTTGAATGACTTCAAAAAATTTACGTGCTCTATTCGTTTATATGTTTTTTATGTAGGTATGTTACGCATTGTCTCCGCCAAATAAAAATTGGTCCATTTTCAAGATTATTTTTGTGTTCGATAGAGCTTATTCCAAGGGTCAAATAAATTTTGGGTTGAATTTTGAAGACGGTTCGTTAAGTTTTCAAACTTGTGATTATTGAATCCTATTTCTCTACCAAGCGAGATGAACAGACGCGACGCCTACCTGATTGCTTCTCGCTTTCACTGCTATAGAAAAGTGTGCGAGTACAAGATGAAGAGCAGAACAAATAACGCGAAATTTCTATCAAAAATATTGTAAACTAAACATAGATCAGTTTAGCATAACTTCTTTTGTTGGTCAGCCAAAAAATTAAGTAAGTATTAAGCACAGAGCAAATCCACTAATGAAAACGTGACGAGTAGCTAGTCCGCATATTGTATCTTATGAGGCTGGTACACATATGTAGCGTCTGGTAGTTTAATTTTTCTATGGAGCCAGAATGTATAGGCTTTGAGTGTAGGCCAATTATCGCTGTGCTAAATGTCGTATAGGAGCTGTGATGTTGCCTAATCTGACGTGTGAGTTCACTGGAATGTGGCTGGTATAATTCACTAGATGTATTCCATGATAATGTAGATCTTGTCTTCCTTTCATGTGAAGTATTAAAAACTTAACGGATCGACTTCAAATCCGATCGTGACCAAATATATATTGACCACCCTTGAAATAAGCTTTATCGAACACAAAAATAATTTTGAAAATCGGTCCACATTTGGCGGAGATATCAAATTGAGGACTTTCTACTTTTTTGAAGTGGGTCGAAAATTAATGATATGTTTCAGGTCGGGTTTATAGTTTGTACAAGACCAATTAATATTGACGACCTTTCATTGCGAAGTCGGATAAAAAATTGCTACACTGTGTATAAATGCGGGACGCTATTTCAGTATTTTCACAATTTTTGTCTCGAAGATGCCATTATCGATTGACCTATTTAAGGCTCATTTTGCACTAAATAAAAGTTATCCTTCTAATAAAAGAGTTATATTGAGCCTTAGGGCGACTTGCACCACTATTACTAACCTACCTCCAGGGACCATTCGGATACCCGTTGAAAGGGTTTTTAACAGGGTATTTTCAAGGGGTTTGAAAAAAAACCCTATCCAACGGGTTTCCCTTTCATTCGGCTTAATCAAACCCATTTCCTGAACGGGTTCTGACTTGAGATATTCCAATATGAACTTTATCGCATTTTACACTTAGAATTAAAATAGTGCCTACGTGCCGACATGTCGTACTCGCCGGCAGTGCCGCTGTGGCAAGTAACGATATTTAGCAAACGACCCGTAAACACGATATTATTTTATTATTATTAAAATCTATTATTTAACTTGCAGTGTACGTTATATTGTGAAGATCAAATATTGCGAGCTGAATTAAAACCACTTTACGATGTTCGATTGACCTGAAATTTTACATACCTACTTATAAATCAAAATCTGGTCAAAAACAAAGAAAATCAAAATGGCGGCTACTTTATTGAGTTTTGCACCGGATTCATTTTTTTGGGAACAACGGCGCGATCAGATATCGATTTTGAAGTTAATCGGATCAAAAATAAAGAAATAAAATAGTGGCTACTTTTCAGTTTTGACACTGCATACGTCGTTCAGAACTACGGCGCGACCCAGATATCGATTTTAAAGTCATTCGGGTTAAAAACAAAGAAAAACAAAATAATCGCCATTTTTTCAGTTTTAACACCGGATTCGTCGTTCGGAACTACGCCGCGACCTAGATATGGTATTTGAAGTCAATCGGGGGAAAAACAAAGAAAAACAAAATGGCCGCTATTTTTTTAAATTTTACATCGGATTCGTCATTCGAAACTACGGCATTAAAGATATCGATTTTGAAGTCAATAGACTCAAAAACAAAGATTATCAAAATCGCGGCCACTTTTTCAGTTTTGTCACCGTATTCGTCATTTGGAACTACGGCGCGACCTAGATATCGATTTTGAAGTGAATCGGCTCAAAAACAAAGAAAAGTAAAACGATGGCCACTTTTTTTAGTTGACATTTAGATACGTCTTTCGGAAGTAAGGGGTGACCTAGATATCGATTTTGAAATCAATCCGGTCAAAGACAAGAAAAACAAGTTTTCGAAATAGGGGTATTTCATCCCTTTAGGGTTGATAAAAAAATAGTTACCCTATTTGTCCCGTCATTAATCTGGTCCAAAATCCAAAAATACTTTCATCCCCTATTTCATCCTTTTAGGGGTTTAATAAAAAAAATAGAGTACCCTATTTGTATCCTTAAGGTCAAAAGTATCCTCATACCAAATTTAATCAAAATTCATGTATTGGCTTCTTAACTCTCGTACAAACTTTTACCCATAATTTCATCCATATAGGGGTTGATAAAAAAAGTAGTTACCCCATATGTCTCCTTAGGGTCGAAAGTAACGTCATACCAAATTTCATCAAAATCCATGAAGCGGTTCTAAAGTCCCCATACAAACTTTCATCCCTTATTTCGTCCCTTTAAGGGTTGATAAAAAAATAAAGTACCCCACTTGTGTCCTTAGGGTCAAAGTATCTTCATACCAAATTCCATCAAACTGTATTAGCGGTTCCAAAATTCCCATAAACCTATAACCTCCTAATTCATCCCTTTAGGGGTTTATTTAAAAAATATAGTACCCCATTTGTGTCCTTTGGGTCAAAAGTATCCTCGTACCAAATTTCATCAAATTTATTTATTGGCTTCTAACCACTCATACAAACTTTTATCCTTAATTTCATCCATATGGCGGTTGATAAAAAAGTAGTTACCCCATTTGTTTCCTTAGGGTTGAAAGTATCCTCATACCAAATTCCATCAAAATCCATGATGCAGTCCTTAAATCCCCATACAAACTTTCATCCCTTATTTCGTCCCTTTAAGGGTTGATAAAAAAATAAAGTACCCCATTTGTGTCCTTAGGGTCAAAGTATCTTCATACCAAATTCCATCAAACTCTATTAGCGGTTCCAAAATTCCCATAAAACTGTCATCTCCTACTTCATCCCTTTAGGGGTTTATTTAAAAAATATAGTACCCCATTTGGGTCCTTTGGGTCAAAAGTATCCTCGTACCAAATTTCATCAAATTTATTTATTGGCTTCTAACCTCTCATACAAACTTTTATCCTTAATTTCATCCATATAGGGGTTGATAAGAAAAGTAGTTACCCCATTTGTCTCTTAGGGTTGAAAGTATCCTCATACCAAATTTCATCAAAATCCATGAAGCAGTCCTTAAATTCCCATACAATCTTTCATCCCTTATTGCGTCCCTTTAAGGGTTGATAAAAAAATTAAAGTACCCCATTTGTGTCCTTAGGGTCAAAAATATCCTCATACCAAATTTCATCAAAATGCATCAAGCAGTTCCAAAAATTCCCATCAAACTTTCATCCCCTATTTCATCCCTTTTGGGGTTTATTTAAAAAATATAGTACCCCATTTGTGTCATGAGGGTCAAAAGTATCCTCATACCAAATTTTATCAAAATCCGTTTAGGGGTCTTAAATTATCATACAAACTTTCATACAAAACAAAACCAAACACAAAACAAAACACAATACACAAAACATAAAATACAACACAAAATACAATACTCAACTCAAAACACAAAACAAAACACAAAACACAAAACACAAAACACAAAACAAAACAATAAAACACAAAACAAAACAACAAAACACTGAACAAAACACAAAAACAACAAAACACTAAACAAAACAGTAACTGTAAACAGTTACAACGTGGCACTACCACTCAATCTTCACAAACTTACATTCACTGCAAGTTAAATAAAAGATTTTATGTAGGTAATAAATACGCTGTAGAACGTCGCGCCGCAATATTTCCTACCCAATGGTGCCCCTCCAAGGGCACAAAATTGTCGGGTTATATAGTGTAACCCTTTTAAAAGCTCTTCTTAAGGGTAACATCTTCAAAGGCTTAAGTCAATTGAAAGGGTAACCCATTCAAGGGGTTATCATAATGAAAGGGTTAACCCTTTCAATGGGTTTCGCGGATGTAACTCGTTCAAAGGGTAACCCCTTGATAATGGTTTCCCCATGTATGGGTTACCTATTCGAAAGGCTTAAGTCATATTCGGGGTTGTACGGTCCCTGCCTACCTCAAGTTAAATTGAAAAATAAATATATGAAGGACATGTAATTATTAAGCGGATTAAGCCCTAACCTCAAGTTAAATTGAAAAATAAATATATGAAGGACATGTAATTCCATTACATATCCTTCATATATTTATTTTACAAATTAACTTGAGGTTAGGGCAAACTGTAGGTTAGTAATAGTGGTGCAAGTCGCCCTTAGTAAACCAAGCTGTTTAACCCACTGTTACAATATTAAAAGTTTCTTACTCAAAACAGACGTGAATTTGCAGAACGTCTTCCGTTTCTGTCGCAAATACTATTTAACACTGACCTACTTTATTCTACAGTACTGTAGACTCAACCGACAAACAATAATCTATTGCATACATTACAAGGAAGTGTGCGCCGGTGTTTAAACGCTATTCTAGTCGCCGCTCTATTTGTCGATAATTTCCATCGCTGAGAGCAGTTATCCGTCGCTGATGATTTCCTATGTTTTTATTCATCGTTCGTACAGTTGTGTATAATTATTGACGAGGAAATTGCGTCGCATATTCTAAAGACATTTTCTATATTCATAGTAGAATAGCTTTTGATTTGATCTGTCCCGTCGCATTGCAATTTTATCTATACAAACTGTCATCCCCCGTTACACGCTGTTAGGGGATGAATTTCCAGAAATCCCTTCTTTGTGCTCGTTTACATCATAAACGGAAGCCGTGTGGAAATTACGCGTTCCTAGTTCTATTAATTTTGGCTGTACTCTGATACATCATTCAGTCACATGAGTGGCGGGCGGCTCGGCTTCCGGACGCCGAGACACTTATGTAACATACATATATATGTGCCGCCTTCAATGGGCTAACGAAGAAAATCACCCTAAAGACCTTAGATCCGCTACACATAATACATCTATACTTTTCTTATCCGATAGACTCAAAACTTAATTACAAGTAAGTTGATCAGTATTAACTGGTTCTTGAATTTCACTAAATGGATAAAGCACTTAAGATTCCTTACTTAAGTGTAATCCATATTAAGCTGCGGCAAGAGAGACTAATGGTGTAGTGTTACTTACAACTTAGGCGTTTTTGGGATCAAAGTATTTATCCTACTAATAATGTAAGTTTTTATGTATGTGCGTTTGTCAATGTGTGTGCTTCCTAGTTATATGCCGTTAGAGTTCTAAATCGAGAATACCTTTATGCCTTGAAAGGTATGTTTACAGAGTTTAGCAATAAAATAAACTGTACTAACAGCACAACGACAAACATTTCTGTTAAAATCTTGTAGATTTGAGTGCAGATATCGAGTATAGCCAGGTATCCGTTAAGGTCGATCGGTCCCACCTGACAACCTTATCTCCCACGCAATTGACACATCGTGTCGGACACACTTTACGAGTGTACTGCGCAGCCGCGCGTCGCGTGTCGCGGTGTCGGACACCGCCGGCCGGTGTCAGCAACTGTCGCCGCGCCCGACGCAGCAGCACGCGCACATCTTTATGATTTTCGCGCGTCCATATTTCCTGCGCGTGCGCAGCCTAACGGTCCGGCCAGGGTTGCCACGCTATTGCACTCCGATTTATGAGACAGATTAATTTACTCAACCATTGCGGGAGTGTACGTTTTAGGAAGTTATTAAATTCTATTGCGATGCGTTGAATTGTTCAATTAATTTATGTACACATTGTTGGTGAATGTTAATTTATTGTGCTGTCCCTCGTTATTTAAGATATGCACCGTAAGACCTTCTGGGGTTTAGCTTGCATTACCGTTTTGTGTTTTTGGTTTATTGCTCATTTGAATACGCGTAATCACAGTACAAGATCTAGGGCTGTGATTTTTCATATTATTATGTCGTATAATATTCCATCAGTAATCACAGATAAGGATTGAACAAATCTGGTGGTGACGGTTAGTTTCTTTAGTATATTATACGACTTAACATTTTCAACAGGGATTTTGCGCCAATTTATTTTTATTGATATGCAGTAGTAATCATGGCACCTATTTATTCCTCAAGATTTCATAGATATTTTATAAAGGAATCATATAACATATTATTTTCTTTACCATTGGTATATTTATATAGTTTAGTACAGCTAGTAGTAGCATATATGGCCTGTGGACCGGGAGGTTCTGGGTTCCATTCCCAAGTCGTGTAAAGCAATTTTTCTAATTTGATTTGCCCGAGACTGAAATCTGCAGCGGAGGTCGGTCATAAAAACTAAGCTGAATTCTTTCAGCGACATGTTTCAAAAAGTGTTTTGTGTCGACCCCATATTGCGGAATGTGTGATAAAGGCAGGTTAAAAAATAGTACCTACAGCATTCAAATTGCACAAATCAGTTTATGTCGATAATCAATTTCGTACGTCGAGGAAGTGAACTCCATTTCCTAATTGTAATCTATCCATACTTCACATCGGACTTAACAGACACCGTAGTTTAATTAGTTGATAGATCTTAACTGGGCGTTAATAGTAGATAGCTGTAATTACTTGCTGTTTGGATTTATAACATCCTCGCTCTAACTCGCATTCAACATTTTATCACTTCGGTATATTGACGTTTGTTGGTACCTAAAGTTTTGCATAGAATCATAGTCGCTGTTAATTAAATTTAAAATATAAAATATACATAGATTCATCGTTAATCCTCAAATACTGTACTAACCGCTACTCAACTTTATGGTCTGTCTGTGTGAAAATGTGTGTGAGTTTATCTATAGCCACTTAAATATATGTATAATTTGTCGCCTCATTGGTCTAGTGGCAGCATATATGGGCTGTGGACCAGGAGGTCCTGGGTTCAATTCCTAGGTCGGGCAAAGCGAATTTTCTAGTTTAATTTCCTCGGGACTGGATCTCTCAGAGAGGTTTGATGTCAGGCAGGCAACCGGTCGTAAAAACGAAGCCAAATCCTTTCTGCAACATGCTTCAAAAAGTGTGTTGCGCCGACCCCACATTAATGTGGGATAACGGCAGGTAGAAAGAAAGAACGACTTCAATATATGAATAATTCTTTATTGTACACCAAACAATTATTTATTCCGGATTGTAAGAAGTAAACATTTAAAAATACTAAATTATGATCAAAAAGAGTATGAAGAAATCATGACACATTTCCTGAATCCGAAACGATCCAGATTGATCGTGTTAATAACCACCGTCCGCCATTACTGGAAATAATAAAAAACCATAATAAAATCCATAAGGTGGTTAATTTTCGCCAGTTTAACGCATGCGGCGCCGTATCGATCGTTTACGCATGATTAAAACTCGTTTGACGGTTTTTTCGAGTATTTCAATTTTATTTACTTTCGTCGTTGTCGGTTTTATCGGAAGCCTTTGTAAAATGAGTGTAATGTATTTTGGCATTGATTTTTATAAACATTGTAAAACTTGATATGGGAAAAATGTTGGCGGAAATTTTTACGGTTCGGTGAGCTTTTTATGAAACAAATCTTCAACCAGAAGGTACATATTTTGGACAAATATTTTTATAAAGGTTTAAAAACTAAGCCAAATCCTTTCTGAACCATGCTTGAAAAAGTGTGTTGCGCCGACCCCACATTAAGGTGGGATAAAGGCCGGTTGAAAAAATCTTTCTGAATCCTCAGTGGAAATATGTAAATAAGGGCGACTTGCAGCGCTATTACTAATCTAGAGTTACACCTAATCTCGACTTGTCCTACAGCTCACTCCTATCTTTAAATAAATATTTGCGATAAATAGAGATTTATCGCGGAGTTGCAAATGGCCCTAAAACATTTATTAATTTTTTCCTTATATTAATTCTACAAGACATGCTAGTGCTCGCCTGATACTAAAAGATACGCTTGCTCATGAACAGAATGGATGATTCCGTAGACGTTAGGATAAAAATACAAAAAAAAAAACAAGTCGGTTACATGATCGTAACTCATCCCCACACAAGGTGTTAATATCATTTGTTTATACCGAAACCACAAGAATGCGATCCTCTGCAACCACATTACGTCGTGTGAGACACGACAGAACTAAACATTGTACCTAATATACAAAATAACGGTGTTCCACATAAAAAATGCGAATAAATTTAAAAACCGACGATCTGATTACCGCGTCCAAGCCGCGTCGGGTCAACAAACAGGTCTCCGTGACATTTGGCGTGGTTAAAATCATACGTGAAGTTATTGATGATTGTCCAGGATTGTGTATTAACGAGCTGCCACCACGAAGTTTTTAGGGCAATGGGGCACTTTCAGTTGATTGCGATTTAAGTTTGACACGATTATTGGTCAAGAAATGGAATGTGATCAGTAAAACTTAAATTTCTGATGAAGATACTCGTGTATATCATTTATTAGATGTACGTAAAGATATACAGCCTTACTTATAAAACATTTTAGCTGATCATACGATTAAGAATAGTCTATCCCTTTCATTTTCAAACAATGTGACACCAGGAAAAAATGACAGACTATTATTCTTAACTATATGCTCAGCTAAAATGTTTTTATAAGTAAGGCCCATAATGTTTTACTTGAGAAAATCAGACAATGACAATGTAAAAAGACTTCCAATCACAAACCTAATGTACAAGAAGAAAATACTTTTTTATTATTAGGTGCGACAAGATTGTAAATCGCAAATATGATGTCACAATCTTTTTTTCTACCTGCCCTTATCCCACCTTAATGTGGGGTCGGTGCAACATACTTTTTCAAGCATATTGCAAAGGGGATTTGGCTTAGTTTTTACGACCGGCCGCCTGCCTGACGTCAACCCCCTATGAGGGATCCAGTCCCCGGCAAATTCAATTTGAAAATTTACTTTGCCCGACCTGGGAATCGAACCCAGGACCTCCCGGTCCACAGCCCATACATGCTGCCACTAGACCAAGGAGGCGACGAAATATGATGAAAAGAAATATGATGTCACAATATGAAATTAAAATTAGATATGTTGCCATTATTAAAAAATAGGTCACCCTTACGAAAGACCAATCAAAGAAAACAATGCATTACGAAAGTCCTGCAATGTCCACCCCGGGCTAAGCACCAATAGTATTAATTAGCATAACCCACCTGATATCAATTACCAAACCATTGTCTTTGTGACAAGCGGTCATATTAATCTGACGCAGGAGATCCAGGTCAGCCGGCCAGCTGTCAGGATTACTGACATCATGAGGAACTGACCGGCCGGGGCCAGTCAGGTGGATTAATGTACTTGTTCCACTGATGCAATTTATGTGGGTTGGGTGAGACGATGAAATCTGGGTGAGGTTAAGGTTGAGGGTACTGTACAAATTACTTTTGCGATTAAAGATCTGCAGGAATTTAAAGTTGTTTTCTTGGAAGCGTTGATTTTAGGAAGTAGAAAAGTAGAACAATATTGATTAAGCAGAAAGTTGAAATTTAAATGGAATAATTTATTACCCCTATGCTCTAGAATTCTAGATGTTATAGACTTGAAAATGGAATATGGTCTAAGTGGAAGTACCGAATTTTAGCAACAGCAAATGTTTCCAAATCGACTTTCAAGTGGCTCTATGTTCTAATCCATGAGTTATACAGTTGTCACATAGACAAACCTAGAATTGCAACAGTCATCAACTCATTCCAAGACTGGCAGAATTGTTGCTTAATATGACAGAGGTATGTGTTGCACAGTGCACTCAGATATAATATCTATAGCTCTAAATGTTACTACGTCTTAAAGAAATACATCTCGTACAGCCTTAAAATGATGCTCAATTAATTACCCAACATCAGTTACCGGTATTCCACAAGTACCTGAACATTGCGCAAGCTTGACGAATCAACACTGGCCCGGCATCAGATTACCTTCATGATATGCTAATGTGATGCCGGCTCTTCGATTACGTTAATTCTGCTTATTGAATGTCGTTTTGGACAATGATTAGTTATTGTTTTGTTGATCTGGAGATATTGTTTTGTATTATTTGGAATTTTTGGGTTTGGAGGTTACGTTTCTGTAGGTTTTACTTTGTTATTTGTTTGTGCTTCTTTTTAATAAACGTATTCCAGTATAGCTTAATTATACTATGTTGTATTATTTTAGTCGAGAGATGTAACACAGTTTTAAAGACGCAACGCGGCCCTACTTTATTACACTAAAGCTTAGCTTTATCCTAAAACTCATATATTACTTTATTAGCCAAGGTTTATTCTGAAACCACGATTTGGTCTAAACCAAACTAATCTTGTTTCATCCAACAATTTTTCAATTAGATATGTTGTATAATGTTCAATTGAACATTAAATTTCCTGGCAACAATAAGAGAGATTTTGTAAAGTGATGTTCCATAATATTTATGGTATTTGCATCAAGTGTTTAACCCTGAGAAATATTATGGCCAAATGCAATCTTATTATTCAAACATTGTGCCAAAAACCCAAAACCTAAAAGAACATCATTTGATATGTCTCTACAAAAAACCCGTAGTGAATTTACGTGCTATATGTTATCGATTTTATGAATTTTATTTTTGTTTGGACACATGGAATTCATTTTGGTTTTGGACAGTGTTTCAGGTCGAGTAGTGGAATCTTAAGGTCAACCTAAACAATAAATTATTGGCGTTTTTGAATATCTCCTCATGTCTGCCGGTGCCGATGAATTTAGATTTGTTTTTAAGTTATGCAATCATTTTGTTCATTCATTTTTCGTGTCTGGTAGTCAGATTCCGCTTTAGTATGATTTTGTTTCCACATTACATAGTCCTATCCTTGTCTTATCCTATAGATAGGGGATTAAAACACCTCAATTTGAACTGCTTCGAGTCTGCATCTCGTTCAAAGTATTTTAAACTACGTTATGTCTGGCACAACAGTCGTACATTTCGTGTTATGGTATATGTTTAGGTACCTCTATATTTGAATCTGGTTATTTGTGTTCTTTTTTCAATTTCTTAACTTTCTTTTTAACTGCTCTTAATGTGGGATCGGCGCAACACTCTTTTAAGCATGTTGCAGAAAGAGTTTGGCATAGTTTTTACGACCGGCCGCCTGCCTGACGTCAACACCCTCTGAGGGATCCAGTCTCAGGAAAATAAAAAAAATTAAAATTCGCTTTGCCCGACATGGGAAACGAACCCAGGACCTCCCGGTCCACAGCCCATATATACTGCCACTAAACCAAGGAGGCCACAATGTTTCAATTTCTTACGGTACTTATATTTTTCCTCTTTTGTTTCAGGTAAGAACGAGTTCCCTTAAATAGTGGATATGGGGCCAAACGAAGCGCGTCTCCTCCAAAGAATTGGTAATTTGAAATGCCAGTGAAACGCGACATGATTCACGCCATATTCGTCGGAATACACTATAAATTTGGTAAATTGCGTGAAATTTCGTAGCCCGAGGGCAATTTTGTCTCGCATTACAGTTTTGGATAAGTTATGGATTAAATATGTTGAAATTTTTGTGATTTAAGGAACATATTTTCTTAACTTTACCTTAAAATATATTATGGTTTATTTTCCGTAGTGGCTTAGGTTGGAATCTTTATGCGCGTCATTTTTATAATTTATCGCTTTCGTTGACTATTCAGAGGATGATTTACAAGTTTTGGTAACTGATTTTATATTCGTTTGTGTATGTAACTTAAAACGTCAGTCATATTGCCGTTTCGGACAATAACTACAGATTTCTTTATGTCTGTCATATTTTATTATTAACTTTTTCAATTTAAAACGAAAGTAAAAAAATCAGTTACCAAAAGACGTAAATCATCCTTTAAATAGTCAACGAAAGATATGAATTGTAAAAATGAGGTGCTCAAGTTTTAATTTATATTAAAGATAACCTGATTAATTATAAATCAAAGTGTTTTTTATTTACTTATTGGTATAACACGTTCCTTTTTCGTGTTATTAAATTTGGCAATTTATGTAATAATTTATGCACAGGCCAATCAACGCGCTAAAGACGAAACGTAAGCAAAAAGTTTCTAAGCCATCAATTCGCTCATTAATAAAATATCCATATTTACTTGCTTTATAAGTTAAGAGTTCACACTTCATAAATCTTAAATATTATTTCCATACGTGCGAACTCTGATGTCGTTCACTTTCGTTTAATTTTATGTAATCGTTAAAAGTGTTACGCCTCATACATATTTTTGAAATACGAAACAAATTGGGGACGTGTAAACGTAACGACTGCGCAACTCAAACTTATAGGACACTCTGTAAACGCACCTCATATGCCGCAATCATTTTACGCGCAGATTCTTTGAAATTGCTTGACGCGTTTACGAAGCAAGCTTTTTGTATATTTGTAATATAGGGCGTGTTAATTATTTTTTATTTTTTTTGTGTGATTGTTTATGCAATGAATTGTCTTGTGTAGTAATATGGCAATACATTTTTGTTTGTCGTTGCATAGTTTCATTTCATGCGAAGGAATTTAAAACGATATTATAAAATTCAACCGCAGCAATTTATTGGAAATAAAATATTTTTGTTAATATTTTCCTTAAGTGTTCTAGTAGAATTATTTCATTGGTGACGTATACTTGGGGGTTAATCTTCATTCCGAGAAACATACAGGCGCCATCCGCGATAGCAACATTCAATGTCATCTGAATACAAATTAACCGCGATGTTTTGAGTCACCAAATTCCAATAAACACATTCAAAAATATTGTTCAGTTTGACTAATCGTGAGCGACGTGTGACATGCGTATGACACAACAAATACATGCGTAACAGTTATAAAAAGTCGTTTTGAATGGGAAACGTGGCGCCAATATCGGCGCGAGCTATACTGTACAGTAGGACATGAATACTTGCATGATTTCATTTGTCGCCCATTCGACGGCGAAAATCGGTGAAGCGTGCCTTTTGCCTTTGCCTATCCTCTAGCTCTCAATATTCATAACGGGCCCGCCATTGTTTCCCGCCTTTAGAAACGTCACGTCTCCGGCGCCATCTTGAAAGGGACGTGCTTCAACGCATCCAAAAATAATAGACCCGTGTACGATGGTCGCAACTGGTGATACACATGGACAGTGTAACTACGAGAGATCTATTTATGCTGGCGATTTTCATGACCCAAAGAAAATTATGAATGTACGGCGCAGCATTGAAATCGGTGGCTACCCGTGTGGTAGCCGTGTGGTCGTCCATTTTAATGATATTTTTGAAGCGTGACTTATTTAGGACAAACGTATGCGTTCAGGAATGCGTTATGTGACTAATATTACATCGGTCCTCAAAAGAAACGGGGCGATAAATAATAAATGTTTGTGAGGATTAAAAGATTTAAAACCCACTCCAGTTATTATGATTTACGATTGCTTCGAGTGTTTTTACTGATCACCATAAATAACTTTCAACAATGATGAACAGCTAAGATAAGGACATAAAAACAGTGACCTCGAACAAAAACTCGTTCGACAACGACGTGAGTGTATGTTTTTTTAATTATTTTACGAGCGCATTTGCAGGTTAATGTGGTCACCCCATTGTAGTACGACCATTTTGCGAAGGTTGCTAAGTGTATAATGGAGTGTTGCGCACAGGGACTTCTCGAACGGTGCGGTTGTGGCGCCTGCGCATAAAACCGCAGTAAATATAAATTGTAACCTGGTAGCAATTTATCGTTCGCAATATGACACAAATCCAATTTGGTGATAATGCGAATATATTTTTAGTGGATAACGACGTATTATACGCCCCCGTGTAAGCATGTCGATTATTTTATCATAATAAATCATGGAGGTAGGTAGCGAGGCATCGGTTCGTAAACTGAGGCAGCCACGACTATTCGTCATTGGATTGATACTCTATTTTTTCCTGTGAAGAACCTACGCCGTGTTGAAATGCATTAAAGAGCTATAAATAATTGTTTTTATAATATTAAAACCACGAATCTAATAAACACTTCAATTTTGAGGAACACGTATAGATATTTTGTAGGAACTGGCCTGATGGTAATCTCCACCGCCCATAGATTCACGACAATAAAAGAATCATAAGTGCATTTCCAAAAAGGAAAGGGGGATAGGGACTTAGGAATTCGGGGCACATATATCTCACCGAATTAAACATGTGTTAAACAGCACAGTCTACAGCACTCCACGTGGCTACAACTTAGAAATAAGACGTAAAAAACCCCGAGTGACTTATAATTTGCTATATGTGTGAATTTGTGCACTTTTTTCTAAGTACATACTTTGCTATTTAGTACATAGTGTTGCTTGATGCCAAGCCGGTGGACAGCATGCCGTAGAAAGCGTTATAAAACTGCGCTTGCGCAATGACACTACTAGGGCTGTCAGAAAACACAATTATAAGTGTTTTCTGATAAAATATTAATGACACAATTTTTATTTTATTACAAAGTATGGAGCCACCGCGCGTTCTTTTGGTATTCATAGTTGGTATATTTTGAGGTTCATGAGCGGCTACAATTTTGCTGGCACGAGGATAACTTAATCGTTTATCCTCTTCGAAATAATAAGACTAAAGAGATAATTTCACATTAACGCGGAGGGTAGGTACAAAAACCTATGATAACGAAATAGTCACGGGCGGCTCGGCCTCCGGTGGCCCATACGCTTATGTAACTTATATATGTGCCGCCTCCGACGGGTATCGATATTTTGATTTTTTTCGTCATATAGGTAGGTATTCCGACTGATATAAGTTTTATATCTTCATCAGCCACGTCGACTGCTGGACATAGACCTCCCCCAAAGATTTCCAGATCAAGATTTAACTTCTTTGCGTTGTATTCTTTCATAAATCATTTCTTTGCTAGGTAAGCATACTTCCTAAAAATCATAGAAAAATATATCGTCAAAGTGGCAGCCCTATGAAAAGTAAAAATTCTTGCGAACTCAATAAATCCATGTTACATAAAATCGCCGGCGTGTGATAATGTGTGTGTAGCGATACGTATACATTGCTGGTCAAACAAGGGCCCAAACGTACCCGCGCTTATAATACTAATTTTGACAGTTGAATGGTAGTTTTCTGTTTCTCCACTTTAATCAGCAGTGCTACTTGCGGAATTTATAACGAATTAAAATAAATGTATGGAGGAAACGAAAATCGTAATCGTTTTTGCAAACTTTCAAAACTCGTAGTTAAGCCTCTGTAATATCCTACTGAATATCTTAATAATGATGGAAACGAGTTCGTTCACCTTCTTGTCCTTAGGCAGCTGACCCATTTTTACGAATCCCTTATTTAAAATAATGAAGGAAGTTGTTTTGAAGGAATTTTATTTGTTACGCACTCCTAGATGAACGTTCTTATAATGGTGAGGTTAGCAACATTAAAATGCGTCCCAAATGCAACTCCAACTATTTGTAGCACCGCGTCTGCGCAACGGGGTGGTGCAGAAAAAGCTGCGCGTGCGCATTGCATCCAAGCGGTCGCCCATTAACATTCCCGCCCGCGCACCACTGTCTATTTAGAGATATAATAGAGCTCATAACGAACCTGGAGTTTTTGCTACAATGTGGCTTGCAGTGCGCATGCGCGGGTTATGTAATGTTCATAATGCAATGACCGCCGCATTGGTCTAGTGGTGGTAGAGTTCCGGATTCAAATTCCATCCAGTACGGGCGAGCACTATTTATGTATGAATTTTTCAATAAGGAAAACACACAACAGTCACATACACAGGTACATAGCCCTGACTCCACAGAAAGATACGAGTCGTGGGTAACAAGAACTATGAGAGACTTTCGGTCTCTCAACACCTAGACCCGAAACAAATATCTGTGCGTCACACAAACATTTGTCACGGTGCGGGAACCGAACCCACGACCTCTCGCTTCGGCCTTCGTTACCGACGTGATCTTATGCTATGTCTTATTGCTCCATGTTGAGAGTGAGCGGTTAGGATTTAAGGGAGGCGTAATTGTAAGAACATCGACAAGAAAGAGAAAAAGAGGTGAAAATAATCACAAATATTTACTTTCTTTCTTTTTTCTTTTCACCTGCACTGATACCACCTTAATGTGAGGTCGGCGCAACGCAATTTTTCAAGCATGTTGCAGGAAGGATTTGGCTTAGTTTTACGACCAGCTGCCTGCCTGACGACAACTCCCTCTGGGGGATCCAGTCCCGGGAAAATGAGAAAATTATCTTTTCCCGACCCAGGACCTCCCCATATAAGCTACCACTAGATAAAAGAGGGGACTATGCTAAAATAATGCTACATAATTTTATTTATTAATATAGAGGTACATAAATACATAGAAGCTGTATGTACTCACTGTATTACCACACCAACCACGGAACAAAACAAACTCCACATACTTCATAACAACAATAAAAAACGCACGTGACGTATTTTAGTGGGTGAGAACATCAGACTATATTATTACAATGCAATCAGAGCTCAACGGACGGTCCCTAATGAAAGGGATAGTACCACCTACGCGAGCATATCCCACGCCAGAATTAACTCAGGTAACGTAACGTGAGACTTTTTGGTACTCATTAGGGGATTTGAACTGGAATTGGTTTTTGTTTTGGAATATTTGGTTTATTTGGTGTCACTTCTAAGGATGTTGAGAGTGGGCGGAAAGGATTTAAGGGAGGCGTAATTATAAGAACATCGACAAGCAAGAGAAAATGAGGTGAAAATAAATAATCACAATCTTAAAAACTTAAAATCGACCTTAAAATTTATCCGATCTTTGGAACATTTATAGGGAAACACCTTTGAATCATACTCTATCGAACACGCGCTTCGAAGAATCTTAAAAATCGGTCCGCATTTGCCAGAGATATCGAGTAAAATAATATACATGTATAAACAGTAACAAATACCAACGAACTGAGAAACCTCCTCCTTTTGTAGTCGGTTAAAAAACAAGTAACAGGAAAAGTTATAAAGGAAACAATATTATAATTAGCTTTTGGAATAAAGATCGATAATATTAAAACAGGAGCATAGAGTCCTACTGAATTTGGAACAAATAAAGGTGATCTAACAATTAGATGTACTCAAACATTATGTCACCTACCGTAACCTAATACGAAAGGATGGGCATATAAAATATTCATATACAACGCAAGAGGATACAGCGTTTCTTTTAAAATTTATGGACATCTAAATCAATTTAGATAATTATAATTTCAAATGACTGCGAAACTGCCTCGCTTGAATGGATTAAAACAGCATCAGCCTTTTAGACATCTAATTCACACGCCAGGTAAACAAACATGATGCTTTTACGAAGAATTCACACGATTTCGATATTAATAATAATATTTAATCTGGTTCTGGTTCCGCGTAATCCTTGCGTAACTGATTAACTTAAACCTTACAGCCTTTATTAATTCCACCGAGATTGGAACGAATGCCAAATTCTGTCCCAACAGCAAAACTTCCATGTAAATTTAACTTTTACTTTGCTTAATATAGTCTAATGTTGGATAATAAGTTTTTACAAATTTCAAAAATAGTTTACTTTACAATTACTAGACGGAAGAAATAAATTTCGTACTAGAAATTTAAGCTATGCTAGGAATATTACGAATAGGAGAATCTAGCACCTCTTTTCGGAAAGCGGTGGTAGATTTTTTTATTCTAGCTTGAGCCTAGACCTGTAGCAATATGGCAAAATGAATCATAACTCGGGCTGTGTCACTCAGTGCCTCCAAAACATGTTTTCCTCTACAATGTACCGTGCAATTACTTAATTTGTTCTCGTTGTTCCAATAAACGTTTCACGTGCATCAGTTCTTGCTGTCAGGAATCTGCCAGGCGAATAAACTCGAACAAAGCGTATGTCGATTGTATTGTGAAATGTATGTGCATTTTTTATGATGTTATTGTGGTGATCCTGTTTTTGACGTGATTTGGATATTTATCAGACCTTAAATAACTTGTAAGCTCATTCTCAGTACTCGGTTCAACATTCAGAGTTGACAATGGATCTGAATGTAAAATGCCCAACGTTGTTTATATTCTTTAGTTTTATCAATTTGTATTTGTTTGTAGCATTGGTTTTGATAAAGATTTTCCGTAAACAGAATTGTATATACCTCTATAATACCTATTAGGGTTTTTATATAATTATTTAAAAACAACATGAATATAAAATTGGAGTTGGGAAGGGCACATGGCCAGACGATGTGACGGCCGGTGGAGCAAAATAGTCACGGAATGGTGGCCCAGGCAAGGAAGACGAAGTGTAGGTCGTCCAGCAGCAAGATGGGCTGACGATATTGTCGATGTTGCGAGTAAATTTTGGATACGAGCTGCACAAAACCGAGGTAAATGGCATCAAAAAAGAGAGGCCTGTACCCAGCACTGGGATGAGATGGGCTGTAGATAATGGTGATGATGATTATGATGAACATAAAACTAACGTTATCGGATTCTTTTGTTTTTGTATAAGCTTTTAAAGGGGTCCAAAGAATTTTGAATATTAATTAATTTTATGAATACCAATATGAAAGTATCGTAAAGTTACGAAATGAATGAAAACCAGTTTTCGAAAATTAATAGTTTTGATTGATGAATAGTAAAAATAAAGAAAGTTTGGCATTGGAACGTAATAATCGTCGTATCAGATGTCTGCTAATCGTTTGACAATGAAATGTTTGAGGTGAAATTATGCGTAGTTTCAAATAACTATAGTTTTAGTAGGAAAAGATTATCGTAGAAAGTGTTTTTCGATTTCACAAGAAATAGCTATTACTATAAAAAACAAGAATCCAAAATAAAGTTGTTAAATCAAAATTTCTTTTAATTCAGCAATTCATATCAATTTGCTAAAGTTATGTTTGATGACAGTTATTTCCTAACAATGTATGGTTCCCACTCAATTGAACAACGTGGTCACTAAGGAACAATAGACGATTACACCTTGGTTCCAACAAACGTTAGCAACTCAAGAAATCTGTCAATACAATGTTACATCCACCGATAAAAGATCTTCCATTCGCCAACAATTCTATACGGGAGGAGATCACGACAAAACGGCGTAAAGTCGATAATTTTCTAAAGGCATAGAAAGTGATATTCCCAACCATTGTGTGTGGAAAGCGAATTGCCTTAATGTCGGGAAAATATTAGTGAAAACTCGTGGCAAGCAGTGATTGTTCGCGTGGATGTTTCTTTCGATGCCATTGTAGTGTGACACTTCGTTTTTGCTGTCATTTATTGTTTGTCAGGTATTGTCAGACTGCTTTTTGTGGAATTCATCATCATCAGTGAAGTAGATTGATCAGTTGTTGAGCCTAGTTTGGTTTATGTAGAATATAGCAATTGTGTCTGTAATCATGACGGTAACACTTGTTCGGTAAATAGGTTTTTGTTTTTGCATTCTATATTTTTGAAAGAGAAGTTAAGAGACCATCATCGATCAGTATAGTGGCCTATGAACAATAACATTCACATTGCATACATAAAATGAACTAAGATACATTTCTTAAAGACCAAAGTAATCTGGATTGTAACATGATAGATGACTTCATAATTCATACAAAGATATTTATAAACAGTCCTTACCACACAGTTTCGTGTTAAACTCAATAAAGCACATTGAAGTCAATCAGCGTCCCTCGCGCTATAAATAGATTTGACGACAAAGTGCCGGCGTGCCTAATTAGATGATGGGCGTGTGCAGTCTCCGAGTGAGGTCGGACGCATTAACTCCACAGCAAATTGTACTACCCACGCAGGCAGTTGTTAGTGAGGTACATAAGGATCTGAGACTATTTGAGCATATTGTTGATGGGTCACGAATAAGTGCAGGAATTAGATGCAAGTTTGTATCTAACTACGATATACTCGTATAACAGCGATTGGTGACTTAAGTGATTTTAAATAAGAAACCTAGTTTATTTCTCTTGATTTTATTATCTGAATTGAATTTAGACCGAATTAAAGATGCACTTACATTATTGAAGTAATACGCTTTTGTAATTTTTCGGTAATTCCCCAAAGGGGTTGACATGGGAGAGGCAACCATTCGTAAAAAGCAAGCTTCAACCTATAAGAAATATGCTTGAATAGTTGATCCCGTTAATCTCAATTGTACCGGGACAAGGGCCAGGTGGTGGAAAGAAATATCTGTTGTTATTTTCATCGATTAATTTAAGTTTATAATTAACATTGGTTTAATTTTATTACACGAACTATCCACAACATCAAACTATGTAACTGCTTTTATTTTATCTTCACTAAGTGGTTTTATTTGTTTATTTACTTTTTAGTAAAAATGATGATTGATTATATTGATAACTATATAATGGCAAATTCTTTTGAGATATTTAACATTTATTAAACATCCTTGGGATTAAATTGGATGAATCAATGTAGGGTTTGAATATTACCCTCGGATTTGCTCAGCTCGATTTTCAATGATTAATGGTGATGACACATTGTGTTTGTAATCGCTTTAGATTGTCCACTAATTTTCAACAGATTTGTTTTGTCTACTTTTTGCCTCTAATTCTAAGCTATTCACAGAGTGTTTGACACGGTTCCGCCATTTTTTATTTGTCTTACATTAGCCGTACTTAAAAGCTATTAACTGTCTGGTCTGGACGACATGTCTGCGAAAAGTATTTAGCTAAATGTATGACGAATTGCTAGTTATTCGTGACGGTTTTTATCACAAGCCACCGCGACCTCTTTTCTTTTTAGTTTGTTGAGGTCTTTAACATCTTTGGAAATTCTACATAATTTTACATTGTCAAGGCGTTAAAATGTTAGTTAGATGTGTATTGTATCGTCCTTAGGGTTACTTGCAGCTCCACGATAAACCTCTACTTATCCCAAAACTTGATTTAAAGATACGTGTGAGCGTAAATCGTATTAAGGTTTAACTCTCCATTAGTAATAGCGCTGCAAATCGCCCTTATTGTTTATTGCGTCTGTATTTGTAAGTTAACTTCTCAAATATTCTCAAAGATTGCTGTTGGTGTCTGAATTTTAAGGATCAGTTCGGCATATTTTATTTTTATAGTATATCGATTTGAAATGTGATTGGTATAATGTATGTCAAAACCATTGAAATAAAACTATTTTTACGGATTCTATCACGATTTGGTTTTTAATTTTTTTTTATTATTTTTTTATTCCCGACGTTTCGAAGGCTTTGCAGTCTTCGTGGTCACGGGTCGGACTGATCGTGAAACCAAATCATTTTTATTTCAATGTATAACATTCGCGTAAACTTAAGAAATCAGTATGTCAAAACCTTTATGAAACTTATCTCTCGCTCGTCGCTCTGCATTCATGATAGTATTTAAATACAAACCTCAAAATCTTATTTTACGGTTTTAGGAGATGGATTTAGGAAAATATTGTTCCTTATTTCTAGTTTGCTATCTTATAGAAACCTCTGTGCAAAATTTCAACTTCTGGGTCCAAGGGTTTGACCTCGGCGTTAGGTACTCTAATTGAATCAGTACTTCTCTTTTGTTATTATATCTGTATGTCATCACATTTGACGAGCGACTTAATTATCACGTGATAAGCAACCAACTATTGACTTTACTCACATTTTTTATACAACATGGAACATCCTAACTACTCCATTATTACCACACTATTTTTCTATTTAGGTTGACAATGGACGCACCATTAAGCGACCAGCGCCGCCTGGTGTCCGCAGTAACGGCGAAAGTGTCTCAGCGGCGCCTTTGATCTCGCCGGCTTAATGCTGATTAATTAACTACACGCGCTTTAGAGAAATTGTGTTTTATCTTCTACAAGGGCTTGGTGCGTTGATTTGCTTGTTTTTACTAAATGAGTACGGGCTTTGTGGACTTTTAAGTAGAGCTGTGGTTTCTGTTGTGTGGGGAATTGTTTGTAGTGTGCTACGAGCATCGATATATTTGGAATAACTCAATTTTGGGTTTTCATCTATTCTCTTACTTCATTTGTACTCGTATCTTTATGAGAACAGAAAAAGCTTCCATTTTACCATTACTGAGGCATCTATTTCTTTCTTTTCACTTGCGTTATATCCACACAATGTAGAAATCTGCGGAATACTTCTTTAAATCTCTAATAGACTTAGTTTTCCTATATGAATAGCTAAGAAAGCGGCGCGGCGGCTTTATTCAAATCATTCTTAATGTAGCGTTTTAAATTAAGTTATAAATAAGTGGTCCCGTTAATTAATTATATTCGTCATTGTTTATATATCTCTACATTCCTATATGTAGTTTTTCCTGTTTAGATATGTATATAAACTATGCAAGTACATTACGGCTATCGGATTGCATTACATTTAGATGTTATCTGTGCAGTTATGCGGGAAATTTGACAACTTGTAATTAGGGTTGCCAATTATGTAGCAATGTTCTATTAGTTAATGACTCAAGAGTCGAACCAAATTATTTCAGGGCTACAGATGATACTATGTATAATTATAACATCAGCGCTCGTCGACGTCTATCCTTGTAATCTTCATTTTTAAAAATATACTTTATTACAGAAAAATAATTTATGCCCAATTTATGTTTTTTAAATTTTTGTAATTTGTGCCCGATATGGCGATAGGCTCGATGTTATTTTATGTTTTATTTTTTATTCATTGTTGCAGTTAGTTGTTGTTAGCTGTAGTTAGTGACTACACTAGGCAATACAGGGATTTACATAAAGTACATACATAAGCTCACGCCTGTATACCCGAAGGGGTAGGCAGAGGCGAACTAGCGAACTGGAACACCCACATTTCGCCGAGCTTAGTTCCGTCCCAGATGTGATAGGGGTCAAGCATATCGCCATATAGGCCATAAACCACTCCTGGTCGATACTGAAAAATCCAATATTACTTTGCCCGACCGAGGGATCGAACCCGGGACCTCAGGACGACAGCGGTACCGTGCACCCAATACTGCCACGCCACCGAGGCAGTTTACATAAAACTATGCTAAATTAGAAAATAGAAGGTATTCGAGAGTCGTCTGACATTATTTTCTGTCTGCGAAGAAAGAATGATGATACTTCCTAGAAATGTGCAGTAATCATTCATAGCTAACAAGCATTTGTTACTAACGTCGATGACTCATGGGTAAAAGCAGTATTTATTTGCAATCTCACCTGGCCACCCTGCTGGTTACCGGATTTGAGGCTCAAATTCCAACAAATTAAAACCAGCCACATTCTTTTGAATCAAGCTACTGTCTGAATCGTGGAAGAAGAGTCTAAAGAGTAGATAAAGGTGCAATTATTGCACCCTTGGTTTGACGATCTCTTTTCGTCTTAGCCTTGCCTCCTATCACACACACCCTAAGGCTGAGATCTATAGAGCAAACTTCGCCTAAGTCAGAGTCAAAAAAACGAACTCGGTGAGGATTTTAAATTTCTAAATTGAAATTCACGTAGTCTAGTAATTTTTTACTAGAAAAACTTTGCTTAGTCTGTCTGTTAGTCTGTTGTTCTTGCAAAAAATTACTCGGATTAAGTCGAAGTTCGATGTAAAAATTCCAAATCACAGAGTTCATTTTTTGATTCTGACTTAGTCGAAGGTCGCTCTATAAATCCCAGCCCTAGGGTGTGATAGGAATCGAGGCGATTGTTGTAGTAACAAATATGGTATTCGTGTTGAAGATTCATAATTCAAGTTAATAGAAAAAGCGATACAGGTAAATGAACATAAAAGCTCGTTTCAAGTAGACAGTGAAGCGACTAGAGTAGCTACGCACAGAAATGCGAAAGCGTATTGCCAATAAAATATCTTCTCAGTTCGCTTCGCTATCAGTTTGACATAAAAACCTGTTGATATTTTCAAGGTGACACGCCGTTTTCTAAACAATCAAACCGATAGGCCGAACATAACAAATTAAGACGCCATTACGATAGCTGATTGAAATGTCGTTTTGTTTGTGCGGGCAATTGCGACGGTCTGTTGTGACATTACAGACCTTGATGCGAAACGTACAGGCATGCTATGAAAAATTATGTTAGCGCTTGCGACACTGAATACGCACGACTGCGTGATTATCTGATGTTGGATGTGCCAGATCATTTGATTAGTCTTTTTTGTCCTGACACAAAATTACAAGAAGATTTGACAACAGGTCATTACAAATATACCCGTATATGTCCACAAGCGATAAACATTGCATCCCTCCATAGACCCTAATGGTCAGAAACACGCTGGCCTAAACATACTGGGTGAACAAACATGATACTGTCTGACCCTGGAATGCGGTTCGCTTTAACCGTGGCGTATAGACTATAGAGACGAGGTACTGTTTGATAGTAAATGCTACGCTACATCTGATCACAAAAATAACACCACGTAGACAAACATGCCACTGGACTGCAAGCATTAGAAGCACAGAAGATATTAATCTCAGTCACTAATTTCACTGGTTCCAACAAACTATTTTTTAATCTGCACGAATAAAGATCTGATGGAGGCGACATCCGCTTCTGTAGGAGCGGCAAGCCAGTCCAGGTGCAAATCCAGTTAAGTGTTTCTAGAGTCTAGACCCAGTTATACGAAAGAAGAATAACTATATTTCGGTATGATGAATGTAAACAATTTAGTGGTAATGTTCTTAAAACAATGTTTCGAGTTGACCTCGATGTTGTTAAAAAGCTATAATTAGAAATGTTATGTAGAAACGGTAATGGATCCAAAATGTATGAAGCAAAGAGACAGAACATTTAATTTATGCATTAGTGTCAGAAATTCTCCTTTTAAAACAGTCGGAAGTCTTTAAGCTTACAAACAATATGAAACCGAAATGAATGCCGTCAGTTGCCGATTGCCATCAAGCATTAATTCATCAAAACAACAGCCGTCAGTCCAAAGTCTAAATATTAACGAATAAAAAACTATACCCATCGGTCCATTCTGCCGACTGACAAGTCAATTGGGCCGCGTCGGTATCTGTGCTAAATGCCGTGTCATTACTGAACCACAAGTACAATGGAGGTGCTCTGATCCACTATCAAGTTGTTAATGCTTTTGTAGCTATCTTTGGCCTGCGATTTCGACTTGGAGCATCGGAATACGATAGCAATAACGATAAGTTTTATATTAATGTGAGCGAGCTAGCGAAATTGGAGCAGATCTACAAACACTAAATAAACAACATAACAAATAATTACATTAAATGTACAAACATTATCTAGACTTAGAAGGGTATAAAGACTAAAATAGTATAATCAGAGATAAAACGATCTGTAAAACAAAATAATTGAGTGGCATTGTTGAACAAGCAGGTACTGCAGGTCAACTGATAGTAAATTAATTTCCACGGTGATGTGCCAAAAGAGTCGAAGTTGCCATCCTTGGGAGAAGGTAATAGGTATTGAGATTCATATAATTTGGGCCTATGGAAAGGAATTGGTGGTGGCTTAGTTTTGTAAACGTTTTTAGTGATGATATTCATGAGTGATAGTTGGTTGTACTGGCCATATACCCGAAAGCGTCAATCTAAATAAACGTATGCTACATTTGCACATAACAAATCTGAAACCAGCACTTCCTCAGGCTAAAAACGAAATCATTATAAATTGACTCATAAGTCATAATTCACTTTTTATGGTTACTTGAGTTCTTCATCATTTTTGGCGGGGTCGGCAAGGCTGGTCGATAATGCACTAGTTTATTTATTCATTCAAACATCACAATATAATTCATGTTAATATTTTCATTCATTGAGATATTCCGTAGGATAGTGTAGATGATTTACAAGGTATGTTCACAGTAATGCTAAGACTAATGCATTTCCTAGGGCCGCAAGAACTGTTAGAAAGTAAAATGACATTCACAATTAACTACATTTAAAGGGTTTTCTCGTAAATCTTTGTAATGAAAATGGTCATTGAGTCACCGAACGCTGTCGAGGCTTGACTTCCAACCCTAACATGTGAGGTGTAAGGCACACATTCGTTTGCATTTCTAAAAAACAGATAAGTCATTGGAAAGTGAAATGAGGGCGCACCTGACACGGCTTTCGTTACATCTGGCCGTACTTTTTGCCTCAGTGAGAGTGGTCTAGATTCGATAATTGTGACGGTGGCGATTCCGTGACGAGAACGGTGCGTGGTAGTGGTTTCGGCTACCACACCGGCCAATCGGCGAGGCGCGGTGTTCTTTTTTAAAAAATAAATTAGATTTTTTTGGTTTCGAAATATAGATGGAGCTTATTTTAATATGCCTTTTTTGATAATATTATATCGTTAGGAAGGCAATTTAGAAATTTAAGTAATGTCTGCAAAGCAAAACATAAACGCGTGTTAAAAATAGACACTGTTTCGTGACATGAAATGTGCAATTTGTAATTTGAAATGAAAGTGATACTAGATGGATTAATATTGAATTTTTTGTACAGTTGTATGATGTAAGACAAGCAGACGAACATTCTAATACCGATGCAGTATTGTTTGTTTACATAACAGGTTGACGTGAAAAGTTTTCGTAATAGTGGCGTTTATGAGTACAGCTAAACATTTTAATAAACCAAAATTTTCAATATGTATGCTACAAGGAAATGAACTCTTATTACATTAATTAAACAGGCCTTAATTATTGACTACATAAATTAGGTACGCAAGTAGTAATTAAGTGTAAATTAAAAATTTGTTGATTAGTTCTAGAATTATTAATTTTGGAGGTGTGACTGGTATTTGGGCTCGTTTTCTTGCACAATATGTTTTGATGACATGGTCTTGTGTGGTGATAATGCAATGTAGCTTTGTAATTGAAAGGTTGGAGAGTTTTTGATACAGTGTATCAAATTCGATATTCGGGAGTTCCATCAACCCGGAATCCTAGGCTAAGCACCAAACTAAACAGAAAAACCAAATCACTTGATCCCGAGGATCGAATCTAAGACCTCAGGACGGTAGTCGTATCGCTTACTGAAAACAATAACAAAAACATTGGAGAGGTGAAAAATATTAGCCCTGTAATATTACTGTCCCACTGCTGGACACGGGCCTCCTCTACTAATGAGAGGGGTTAGGCCCTAGTCTACCAAGCTGGCCTAATGCGGGTTGGTGACTTCACATACCTTCTAATTTCTTGTGGACTAATTCTCGGGTATGCAGATTTCCTCACGATGTTTTAAACATGTTAGTTATTTAAATACTATGCGAATTGCGGTACCCTTTGTAGTCAATATCAAACGAATTAACAGACTGTATTTTATTTAGACTGTGCTTTTATTCTAGTAGCCCTGAATACACCTATCATACACTCACAGCGTCAGCTAAACGAATGCAAATAAACCTATTTGTATTCATTTATTATTGTAAATCAGAACTAAGGATAGTGCAGAAATGCAAATTAATGGGTTATTAACAGACGCACGTATGGTAATGTTGGCGAGATAAAGCACTCGGTACGTGCGCGGAATCCGAACCTGGAACTTGCTGCCAACTCTTGCTAGAAAGCTGTATATGGAATAGTAATATGAAGGTCTTGTGATTCATCGATCTTGCTGTTGCAGCGTGCCTGTATCAGGAGATACTTAGTTCTGAAATGGAAAATAATTTTAGTAGCAATGACGTCACGGCATAATAAATCATTGATTTTAGTTCTAAAACGATCAGTTACCAATAAGGCATTAAATTATTACTAGAGAACATTTAGCCAGGAGTAGTAGATTTGCTGAGTAGGAATGTGAAACATAACGGGATAACGCTAAACAAAAAGAAACAATACAAGAATAATTTGCATACTTTACAAGCTTAGTTTATTTATCGATTCAAGCACAAGTGACTTTCATTAAGTTAGTAAGTCGTAACCTTTTGCTTTTCAGTATTCATGACGTTTATCTATCTGCACATCGAGTGAAACTCCCCGTCCGTCCGTACCTTTGTTTGTACAAGTGCGTGTTTTGTTGAAAGTCGTGATTCTATCAATATTTTGGTCTCATTGTCGCCGGTTTTTATCAGCACTCGCTCTCGGGTTAATGTCACTTTTGCCGCGGTAGAAAGTGAAGCCTTTTTTCTAACGTCTCCATTATAGTTTTTGTCCTTTATGTTTTATTCTAAACTTTCTTTCATTGTTTTCTTTTGTGCTATCTGCTTTTAAGTGATTTTGAATTGTTTTTGGGTCTCGTTGAGTTGTGCACTTTCGAAGATTAATTTGAGCAAGATCTAGATTTATCGGTGCATCTTCGGTGTATTTATCATTGTCACGTTTTTTATTATTAAAATACAGATTGAAATAAAACTATTTTTACGGATTCTATCACGAGTCCAACCCGTGACCAGCAAGACTGCAAGGCCTTCGAAACATCGGGAATAAAAATTATAACCAAATCGTGATAGAATCCGTAAAAATAGTTTTATTTCAAAGTATAGCATTCGCGTAAACTTAAGAAATCAGTATATAATACAGATTGGTTTCAAAATTTCAAGATGCATTTAGTATAAATTCTAAGTCATTATAAATTCACTATAAGCTACTAGAAATGTTAGTATGATATTCTAAAAAGCATGACATATCATACCTACCATATCCTTAGTAACAGCATTTGTATTTCTATTTTCAACCTTACACCATTGTTCTAATGCATCTGCATTAAAATTCCAGCAAAAACCAGCGAATCCCAGCGACATTGTTTCAGGACTTTCACCGTATTTACCGTTTGCGATGATTAATACGTTCGAGGTTCGTGCCCAGACCCGCCGGCGCCGCGGAAAGTGCAAGTCTAGCTCTCACGACCCTAGAGCACCCGTTTGAGGGTTGCTAGGTTATTGGTGCCTGTTTGATTTGTGTGCGATGGGTTATAAAGACGGTAAGAGTAGGGTTACAAGTTCTTTTAATGTCTTTGAAGTTGTATTACTGTTCTCTGGGTTTTATTCTTTACGTGTTCTGAGATTTATCATATTTAGGATAGTTAAGAATGTTGTTTTTGAGTTCTTATAATTGTTAGATTGTATTCTTTACGTGTTCTGATGTTTATCACATAGCCTCTCATGGTCTATTTGATTAAGGTTAGTGTTTTTTTAGAATATTTTAGGCCATTGATAAATTTAGAAGTGTATATTATCGATTTTTTTTAGTGAAGATCAGGACAGGTAACTTTATTATAATGTTTCTTTTGTTTAACGATTTTACAGTAATAGAACTCCATTGCCGCTTTTAGATATTTTTCTCGTATTTATATCTATTATAGCAATCCACAAGTCATCTCCAGCCTCTAATATACTTCACTTCATTACTTCCTCAATTTTTTCTTGTTGTTTTTTTTTCTCTTCTCGATCCTTGCCCTCATCAGACTGTACCTGCCAACCCTGTTCATCTGTCATCTGAACAAATACCATCGACGAATTATTTACACTTTCTGAACATAATCGTGCGCCTGCGATCCGGCCTGTGATAATGAACGCCATATTTGGATGGATCTACGATTTGGCGAGATCGCTCTACCCACTTTGATTTGTTAATGCTCTGTAGTATAAATAATAACGGAACGTGACTAACTGCGCCGATTGTTTGATTACGGGGCTCGTGATTGTTGGAAAATTTGTTTTATTTGCTTCGCGGTGTTTGGATCTTCGATATTGGTTGGCCCATAGTAACAAAGTTTATCAACGTGTGTAAACTCTGCTAACCAAAAATTTTTATAGTACAGTCAGGAAATAAATCAGGGCCCTTATTTAGTCTAAATATAATATGAGCCTATGATAATAAAATGAATTTTGTAGGAAAAGTATTCTTTATACCAGCCTCTGTCAGTCTATATTTATTTAATGCGGTGAAGTGAGTTACACACGCTTTCAGAACTGTGGGTATAACGAATGAAGACCCTTCCATAGTATGGTCGAACGACAAGCAGAACTCTGATGGCTCGATAGTCCATATTTTCAGTACAGTTGAGTTCATAGGCATAACTGGTATCATCATCAGCATCATCATCAGCCATAGGACGTCCACTGCTGAACATAGGCCTCCCCCAAAGATTTCCAGATCGACTTGTTGGAAGCGGCCTGCATCCAGCGACTTCATGGACTGGTGTAGGCTCTTGTAATAGCTCTCGTGTGTAGAAGTATTGTGATTGCCGAATTAGAACCAATGAGTTCACCCCATTGTCAGTTAAAATTAACTGCTGTTATACTAATGAAGTGATATCAGTCAAGTTCAGTTTATTTAATAACGGGATTCGAACTCACGACACATAATTTAACGCGCTCTAGTGCGGTATCAAATTTACTGTTAATAAGTTATAATGGATAGGTTACTAGTGAGCTAGTTGTTACGTATGAACTAGGGCATGCAAACCGGTTAACCGAAAACCGAAAAAACCGATTAACCGACCGTTTTTGACGACCGGTTTTCTTCGTGTAAAAAACCGGTTATTTCGGCGTTTTCGGTTTTTTTCCTCCTGACATCAATTGTGAGTAAATACGTATAATTAGGTACATAGACAATGATAAGGAACGCGCTTGCTGTAAAAACGGACAAGTTTAAGTATCTAGTATACTTCACGAGTCTGGAGACATCGACTCCAACGTCAAGCCCCGTAGTGGCGCCGATTGTGCTAAATTGCAAGTGGTGCGATACTTGCGATTAAGATACGACTAATATGAGACTTAAAGGTCTTGTGATCTTTTATATGAACATCATTCGGCCTGGCCATTCATTTTTATATGGGTGTGAGACGAGCCTGTTCTTAAGCGTTATGTTAGGGAAATCCACGTCATGGATATGAAGATGATGCCGACGATGGGCAACGATACACGACTGCATCCAATACGTAACGTTTACATTTGAGGTAGTATTGGTGTATGCAACGTGACAAATAAATTGCAGAAATATCGCTTGCAATGGTATAGTCACGTTTTGAGAAAACCACAGGAGTACGTCGATCGCAATTGCCTGGATCAGATTGTAACAGGAGTGCGTCCCCGTGGTTGGCACAAAATGCGCTAACTAGACGTTTTGAAAGAACATATGAGAACCGGGCGAAGTAGAAGCGTTTAGGTATGAAGGCGGACCCTGACACTAGGCCATGATATTGCCAGACAGAAAGCAAAATAAAGCAGCTACACTATTGTCATGTTAATCTAATAGCAAAATGGTGGTCCATTTTTCATATGTTACATTGTACGTATTTATATATTGTGTTTTTATATTATTTATTTAGCTTAGACGCAAAACAGGATACAATAAAATTCATTATATATTCAAGATACAATACAGTAATGCATAATTTTCAAGTTATGCATTACTTAAAATTATATTTTATCCAAAGCATGCGCCCTTATGTAGAATATTGCATAAAGTGGTTGAATAAATAAACTATTTCTTATTACAGATCCCCTATTTCACTGATTTATTGAGGGCTGATTTAAAATAATAAAGTACGCTAGATTCGTCCGCAGAGTTAAAAGTTATCCTCACATGAAACATCAATATCGGTTCAGCGGTTTCGCCGTTAAAACTCTACAGACAGACATACTTTCTTTTGCATTTATAATATTAGTATGAATTAAACTGTAGCTTAACTAGGGTCACTGAAAAGTCGGAATGAAGAAATGAGAATGTTAAGATTGATGTGTGGAGTGATAAGGATGGACAGAGTAAGGATTAAGCACATAGGAAGCTTGAAAGTGATACCTGTGGTAGGTAGATTAGAAGGAACAAGTTTGTCTTGGTATAGACATGTTATAAGGAGAGAAGCTATATAATAAGTGGATAAGAAATTGATGAATGTGAATGTTGGTGGATGGGGAGGTTGACGAAAACCAAAGAAAAGGTGGATAGAGTGTGTGAGGGAGGACTTGAAAGATAAGAGGGTGAATGATGAGATGATCGTGTTTATGGAAGTTGAAGACACGTTGCGCCGACCCCAAATAAAATTGGGACAAGGGCACGAGGATGATGGTGGATTAACCTGTCGCGCCTTGGTCTAGTGGCAGCGTTTATAGGCTGTAGAGATGAAGCGCATAGCTGTTTACTATGTAATACGATTTACTCGAAGCTGGAGCCCCCAAAGAGGGTTGTCACTTAACATCAGACAAATAGCCTAGCCGGTTGTCAAAATTACAACTGAATCTTTTCTGCAACATGTCTGAAAAAGTGGTGCGCGGAGCATACAGTGAAGTGGGATGAGGGCAGGTAGAAAAAGAAGAACAATCAGTATTCTTCCGGCTGAAGCCTTGACGCTTTAAGTGTAGGGAAACCCGGCGCCGTTCCAATGCGCCGAAGAGGACCACGGCGGGGTTTTTAGTCGGTATTGCCAGTGTAGGGTATACATAGTGTTAGGGACTCGACCTAAAGGTCGCCTAGATGCTGTCCAACTCTCCAGTGCGGCTTAACGTTGGGTCGTAAGACAGGCGAATCCGACATAACCATCACGTCTCCCCCCAGGCGTGGCGGTAGCGGTAAAATAGTTTTCCCCGAAAAACAAAAAAAACGTGTGTTTATTTTTACTTTTCTCGCTATCGACTACGACTGCCTATTTGTGGGACAAACATCCGAAAACCCCTAGCAATTACGTTTGGAATTAATGTTTATCATATAAATTATATATACATATTTTAGGTAGTCGCTAGCAAGAAATGTCAAAAACTCAAGGTAGAGCCTATGAACTGAAAATAATAACGTGCAGAAATTTAACTTCATCTCGTTAATCAAGATTTAAACTAAAAAAAAACGAAAGTATAGCCCGAAAACCGAATAATCCGAAAAAATCGGTTAACCGGTTTTTTTAAAATACAATAACCGAAATACCGGTTTCCAAAACCATCCGGTTTTTGCATGCCCTAGTATGAACTAGGTAACGGCTGATGGTGACTTGCCATGCGTGTGTGCTTGTTACGTACTGTTGTACTGAAGTCGAGCGTTTCTGTAGCAATCATATTAAGGTATATAATTATAGATATAATATATAATATGTAGGTAGGTAGCAGCGACAGCTCAGTTGAGAATGGTACGGACTACCGAGACAAGTGTCGAGAGGTTCGAGACCAACCCCAAAATGGAGCATACACCTCTGACTTTTCTATGTTAAGTGTATTTTCATTGTGAAATATCGCTTGCTATAACGGTGAAGGAAAACATTAGGCCAGCGTGGTAGACTAAGGCCTAACCCTTCTCATTAGTAGAGGAGGCCCGTGCCCAGCAGTGGGACAGTAATATTACAGGGCTAATATTAGTTAATGTAGGTATTGATAAAGTAGATGACAGAGCCACTGTAAATCAGCTAAGTGTTCATACAACACGATTTCTACCGGCTTTCTTGTGCCAAATTATAGGGTAATAATAAAAGTTTAATAAAAACTTAGAACCGACATCATCATTTTCACACATCATAACATAACATAACATAAGCTTACGCCTGTATCCCCAAAGGGGTAGGCAAAGGCGCACTAGCGAACTAGAACACCCATATTTCGCCGAGCTTAGTTCCGTCCCAGATGTGATAGGGGGCGAGCCTATCGCCATATCGGGCACAAATTCCAGACTCCGGACTGATATGGAAAAATCCAATATCACTTTGCCCGACCCGGGGATCGAACCCGATATCTCAGGACTGTAGTCGTACCGAAATACCACCACGCCACCGAGGCAGTCGAGATTTAATTATTATTAATCAATATAAAAATCGACCTTAATTCGATACGCTTAACCGCCGAATGTTCATACACTTAAGGTCGCCTTATGTCGTTTAAGGCCGCCTTATCTATCAAAATTGTTCGGCGAAAATCAATGTAAGAAGTCGTTAGAGTTGAGTAGCGTTTGACCATTCGGCAGTAAGACGATCATTTTGAGGAAAACTGCAAGCAATTGGGTACTTGACTAGTTTTTTTTATTAATTTTATATGAAATTTACGTCATCTAAAATATAAAACAGAAAGAAATACTTAAATATTCTCAAAAATAAAAAAGTTCTAAGCCTTTGAAGTTTGGTGTAACCGTCAAACTGCGGGAAAGAAAAGTATCAGTACAACCACGTCACGCCATAACGGTACGTGCGTTAGAAAGGGATAGCAAGATATCTCCAATCTGCTCCACTCCAGAATTCAAAATATGAATTACTGCCTCATGTTTCAACTTATTTCGATGCAGTTGTTACAGAAGTTTTTTTGTTTTATTTGCTATTACATATAAATATGTACATACATACATACATACATACATAGACCCACGCCTTTTTCCCATAGGGGTAGGCAGAGACAACGGATTTCCACTTGCTACGATCCTTACACACCTCTTTCGCCTCATTCAGTCTCATAAATCTGTGTACAAAATCAAACATAGTCACGTACCCAATTACAATGTAATTACAAAGCAATTAGCTAAACAACTGTCCTTGACTTAAGCGATGACTTAATGACCTTACAGTAATATTTTTACGATTACTATAATATAATATTTACAATGATGTTGACACCGTTTGATTCACCATGGGTCAGTTAGTTTCTTAGGAATTGAGGTTATAATGTATTAAAATGAAATATCACACTATTTGCCGGTAATTTACATTTAAAAGTTATATAGTATGATTTCACGATACGCGATATACTTAATAAACATAAGCCCCTTTTCTATGTAACATTTAGTAGGTACCTAACCTATAGCCCCTTTTCTATTTAGCATTAACTAGCTTTCATTCAACTCGCAAATATCCGTATCTCATACAACTTATGTTGTGAATTAAATAACATAATATAACATACTGTTATAACATTCTGTGAACATTGACATGGAATTACAATCCGAAATAATGACAGACGACAGTTATTAATAACGTCGATATTTCTCACGGGCCGACGTTAGCGCTTAGTTAATTCAGCATTATATCATGTAAGCCGTACCGCTAATTAAGACCCTAATAAATTCGGTAATCGTGGATGGATGGCAATCTGTCGTCATAACTCTGTTATATGCTATTAGTTTAATATACATATTTTTTCCACCTGCCCATATCCCGATTAATGTGAGATAGGCACGACGCAACATACTTTTCCAAACGTGTTGGTCAAAGGATTCGGTATAAGTTTCTTCTTCTTCTTCTTTTAAAAATAATGGCTTCCACGCATTTGCGGTGATTTAGCCAATGTCAAGGTAAATAGAGCAATTATGTTTTCACAATGACCATGAGACCCAGATGTGGATGATCTCAAGGCCCTGCTGGGATTATGGCGGTAATTCCTTCCAGTTCAGTGCCCCTCAGATCACCTTCACTAGGCGAATCGACCGAACAAAGCCAACCAACGCACCAAGCAAAACTCATCGAAGATCACCGGTTAAAAATTTTCCACATACTGTCCATCTTCACTGAAGTTGGATGCATTAAACCACAACACTTAAAACCAACAAACACAGCTCTAGAGAATAACATGAAATATTTTTTACAAGCGACGCCCACCCTGTCAGACTTCCCGTCAAAATCCTCGGTATAAGTTTTTGGGACCGGCTACATAAAATAATAACTATTAACTTTCTTTCTACCTGCCCTTATCCCACCTTAATGTGAGGTCGGCGCAATACACTTTTTCAAGTATGTTGCAGAAAAGATTTGACTGAGTTTTGGGACCACCCTTGAAATAAACCATCGAACACAAAATCTTGAATATCGGTCCACATTTGGCGGAGATATCGCGTAACATAAAAAAAATACAGACTAATTGAGGACCTCCTCCTTTTTTGAAATCGTTCGTAAAGCGCTACGTTTTCTTAACAAACACAACTCTAAATAACATAACATACATACATAAGCTCACGCCTGTATCCCCGAAGGGGTAGGCAGAGGCGCACTAGCGAACTAGTACACCCACATTTCGCCGAGGTTAGTTCCGTCCCAGATGTGATAGGGGGCGAGCCTATCGCCATATCGGGCACAATTTCCAGACTCCGGGCTGATATGGAAAAATCTAATATCACTTTGCCCGACCCGGGGATCAAACACGAGACCTCAGGACGGTAGTCGTACCGAAATACAACCACGCCACCGAGGCAGTAAACTCTAAATAAAAACCCATAAAATGGTATTACCCTCAGGCTTCCAGTAATTTATCTGCCCCATCGGTCCCATTTGACACGGTGTACATAAGCCGAGGATTAGAAATCAAATCCCCAAAAGTTGAATTTGGGCTCTGCACTGCACCGATTTTTCAAACTCATAAATCGGCTTTGTAGCTTAGGTAATAGCGTGTTTTAATGTCTTCGGATACGACCGGTATTAGATAAAATCAGAGTGAAGGTGTAACAGGATAATGTGCGAGGTTGGTGTTGTTTATTTAAAACCTTAAAAAATGACTTAAAAACTTACAGATTTTGAACAGAATGTCGTCTAGTCTAGTGCCAGCGTATAGGCTGTGAACCGAGAGATCCTAGGTTCGATCCCAAGTCGGGTAGGGTGGTTTTAACACGATTTGCGTGGGACTGGATACTCAGGGGTGTTCACGTCAGGCAGACAGCTGGTCATAAAAACTGGGAAACGGGAATGGGCCACCGGAAATCTCACTCACTGAACGAAACGCGACAGAAAGCTGCCACTTTACGTCGGTTTTCTGTGAGACAGTGGTATCAAACTGGTCGAGCGGTTCCATTCGTGCTGTAGACGTTACTGTCTACAGCGTGGCTCTACCACTCAAAAAGACTAAAGTTATCTCAAATAATAAATCAAATTATGTAATATTATATGTGTATTTTATTGAATATGCAGCATTTCTGTTTCTTTTAATTTTCGTCACCCTTGTTGGGAAGTTTGTTTTTAAATCCATAGTCAATACTAGAACAGACACTCCCGGGCAAATTGTGTTGGACGAAACGCTTTGCCCGACCTAGAATTCGAATCCAGGACTTCCCGGTCCATAGCTGATATACACCACTAAACCAGGGAGGCGACTAGCGATGTATGACATAATTAAATTAAGCTTTTTAACGGCTTTTTTATGCGTGTGAACTTTCAGTTCAAACCAAGATTCCGTCATTTTACTGCGAAAAGTAATTAAACTTAACCAAACGAAATCTATTAAGTAATCGTTAATCCCGTTTAACGGACAGTTAACTCGTTTTAATCCAGATAATCTACATCTAAGCATTAAAATGTGTTTTTATAGATACATCGACAGTTATGTCGGAGGTCGCGCATGCGTCGTAAAAATAATGGTGTTCTTAATGCACTCCTAATAGAATCTGGTGAATGTGTATAATTCTGATAGTTTATTTTTATTACGCGCTAATGCGATGGAACTGGGGATTATTGCATTCCTTGAAAACTACTGTAATACTATACTGAGCCAATACCTCAATGTGAGGTCGGCGCAATATACTTTTTCAAGTATGTTGCAGAAGATTTGACTGAGTTTTGGGAACACCCTTGAAATAAACTATGGAACACAAAATCTTGAATATCGGTCCACATTTGGCGGAGATATCGCGTAACATACATAAAAAATACAGACGAATTGAGGACCTTCTCCTTTTTTGAAATCGGTAAAGCGTTACGTTTTCTTTACAAATACAACTCTAAATAACATAACATACATACATAAGCTCACGCCTGTATCCCCGAAGGGGTAGGCAGAGGCGCAATTGCGAACTAGTACACCCACATTTCGCCGAGCTTAGTTCCTTCTCAGATGTGATGGGGGCGAGCCTATCGCCATATCGGGCACAAATTCCAGACTCCGGGCTAATATGGAAAAATCCAATATCACTGCCCGACCCGGGGATCGAACCCGAGACCACAGAACCGTAGTCGTACCGAAATACCACTACGTCACCGAGGCAGTCTCCCGGGTTATAGTAGGGTTGTTATTGCAAAAGAATGATGAGGTGTTGTGCATTGTGCAAGCCATTCTCCTGATAGACTGAGATCCGACTGCAAGATCACTATGTTCATAAAGTATGTAGTCAAAATCTTATGTTTATGGATAATTATAAAAGGGGGAATCTATGTTTTACTTGTGTCACATTGTTTGAAAATAAAAGGGACAGGCCATTTCTTAACCATTTGTTCAGTTAAACTGGTTTTTATAAGGCCCATAATGTTTAGCTATATAAAGATTGTGTGCTAGTACGTAGAAGAGAGAAGTCTAAGTAGATCTGTCAGATGCCATACAAATGGCTGCTGGAGTTAGCTTCAACGGAACCGTCCGGTTGTCTAATGATCGACCAGTTGGGAGATGTATTGTATGTGGTCACGATCAGTAGGTATTGAGGGATCGATGAAGAAGAATATGTTTCCATAAACTTGTAACAAAAACACTTTCGACTCTCAAATCACTTAAAAAGAAATTTCCACCTATTGTTCGCCCGTGATTAATGTGGACAATGGTCATCGTATAATCATCAGATAACGATACAAAAGTAATGATTACTAATAGTTTTCAATTTTCACCCGTTCGACTCCCGGGACAGAATTATCGAATCATTGTTGATGTCGCGGTGCGAGTACTAACTCGGACATTTCAAACAATAATTAATGCTGCATAATTTATAATTCAATTGAATAGTTAAAACATTTTGAATGACGTTTTATTGGCGTTGATGATCATACTATAATTTTAGGTATCTACTAAAACTTGATATTTTCAACTATTTGTTTTGGTTAACAGTATTGAAACATTAAAGAAAATCACGTCAAGAATGTTTAACATCTACTCAATTGGCTAAATAAATTACGTCTACAATTTCCATCACTGGTTACTGCTATACCTGTATGAAACTGCGATGTGTTTGCTCCCAAACCATCGTCCCACACCAAACACTTCGCCATAAATCACAACACAACTGTGTCAACCTTGTCAACACGAACTAACCCTTCAAACGCAGACATGTTGCGAAACGGCTTATTTCGCAAACGATCCGTCGCATTTATCTAACGGATCGGCGCACGCGCAGCTGAAATTCGCCACGCACAGATATGTATTGTCGCGTTAATGTCGTGTAACGGTGACGCTCCGGCTGGCACACAAAAATACCACAACGTAACACTTTGTCATCACTTACTAGTTACTATTGTCTGTAATATCGTCTTAGCTTCGACATCGCGAGAAAAAATTAAGCATAATAAGCTCACGCGTTTCTATTCTCTATATAAGGATTTTTTGTAAGTATGGATTTATGCATCCTACAATACCGCTAGAAATAATTTCTATCATACTTAAGGTACCTTATACTTGTAGTGGTATTGTGAATGCATAAATCCATATGAATATAAAAATTTGTTGCAATATATTTTGTAAACCAATTTGAGAAAAAAAAGGAAAGTCAATTGATGATGAAAAAAATAAGCCCGGAGTTTCTTTCCGTCTTTCTTCTTCGGGTCGGGTAGGTAGCTAGGTTTTTATTTATTTTTATTTTATTGAGGCGCGTCTCCTGCAATAAAACATTACAGAAAACACCTACACAAAACTCGGTTTCGCTACACATTTTAGTCTATAAACCATTATCCCATGAGCTAAAAACATTGTTTCGTGTAGGTGTTTTGTTTTGAGAAAAACACGTACAGGAGACACAGTTGTAGGGGGTATGCCGAAGTTCTGCCGAGAATCTTTGAGACTTTTGATGCATTTGTACTTGTTTGAGTACAGAATTATATCGAGGACAGAATATGTGAATCTTATATAATCCAATTGAAAAATTCTATTTTCAAATTGAATGCTAATTTAGGGTCTGTGGCACGAATTGTTTAGATATTTCAGTTTGATGCTTAAACAAAAGAATATAGAGGACAGGGCATAACTACGAAAAAATGAAGCATTGTTAATTTTTCTTTAGTCATTGGTTTGATGCGTTCCATCGAGTTCGATTTTTAAACAAATGCCATCAACACAATGCGCAACGAGCTTAATTCGAATTCGTCAACTGAGTCGTACGTGTGCTCGGGTCTTTAAACTTGGGTCCTCTGACCTCTCACAGACATGTATGTGAAGTCCTCAACAGTTTTACTACCAGAATAGGCTCCCATCAGACTGATGAGCGGACGTTGTTCTTAAAAAAAAAATGTCAACGTGAGGGCGATGTTTTGCCACTAGAAAATGACAAAATAAAATAAAAATGATGAACCAAATATAATTTCTCGGAGGTAAATGCTTCTCACGCCTAGATTGAATAATAAAAACTTTAAAACGCGTAATAACATTTTAAGAGCTATAGTAAAATCTCATTCAAATTATCAATGGTTTTGATGTATTAAAAACGTAATGTCCATACTTGCGGATTATTTGTTGCAAAAACTAATTACGCCTTCATACATTTTGGTACGTAAGCTCGCAAAAAAACAACAACTCGTTAATGTACTTTGGTAGTCGTACTTATTGTTCGCTTTGTGGACGGATTCAGTAATTTTTTGGGGGTCTTTTTAATCTCTCACGTATTGTTAGAATTAAAGGTCGCAGGAAGTCGCTGGATGCAGGCCGCTTCCAACAGGTTGATCTGGAAATCTTTGGGGGAGGCCTATGTTCAGCAGTGGACGTCCTATGGCTGATGATGATGATGATGATGATTGTAAGAATTTATGTGTATCATGGTAATACTAAGGGCACCTTGCACCACTATTACGTACAATTAGTCCTAACCTCAAATTAAATTTAAAATAAATATATGGATGACATGTAGTTCAATACATGTAATTAATTAAATATCGTCATATATTATCTGTAATTTCATGTAGTACATTACATGTAATGAATTACATGTCATTTATATATTTCTTGTTTAATTTAACTTGAGGTTAGGACTAACTGTAGGTTAATAATAGTGGTGCAAGTCGCTCTAAGACATTTTCTTTCCTTTCTGCTTGGCATTATTCCAGCTTTAAATTTTATTATTACGTCCTATCTTTTTAATGCAGTGAAGCCATTGATTCTCATTTCTTCTCTAATACGTCAAGTCAATGCTTTTACGTTGTACTTTTTATTTTACACTTATATTAAAACATTTGTTATATAAGTATAATATGTGTAAATATTATGACGTGTTTAGTTAATAGAGTTTAATGCTAGTATCCAGTATCCAGTAGTATCCAGTACACAGATAACGCTACTAATGTTTGTAAATAACCTACTTTGAATTCATGGACGTGACTTTAAATGTATAAACAAATGCCTGAGTTGATACTTAAATTGTAATAACAACCGTCCAAACTGATAACCTAATACTAAGGGTTGTCTACTCTAATTGGTTTACTCTAGGATTTGTCACTGGTATAAGAGTTACTTGCAGCTCCGCGATAAATCTATTCCAAATCTTCAATTAAAGATAGGAGTGATCTGCAGGATACATCGATTTTAGGTTTAACTCTACATTAGTAACAGCGCTTCAAGTCGCCCTAAAACGTTATTATTAAACAACTTATATTATATATGGACAGTCCTCCGTGGCGCAGTGGGCGAGTAGCCGGCTGTGAAGCGAGAGGCAGCGGGTTCGATTCCCGCATTGAGACAAATATTTGTGTGGCCCACAGATATTTGTTTTAAGTCTGGATGTTGTGAGCCCGAAAGTCTCTCATAGTTTCTGACATCCACGATACAGGTTATACCTGGTGTGGGGTCAGGACTAGGTGTGTGACTGTTGGGTGTATTTATTTATTATTTATTTGTATTTAATAATTAAAACCCGTCACAAAAGAGGCAATCTTATTACTACAAAATAAAATCAGCTATTCAGCTTGGGAGGTCACGACCCCCTTACTCATTTCCAAACCCGCGCTGTCCAGTCATCAAAAATCATTTTATTGTTTATGTGGTCGGGCAGTGTCACCGAGGGTCATCGACTCGGTGACGTCACTAGTACAGTTACCTACAGTTACCATCTTACGTGACACTACGAATTACATTTTACTTTGTTTTTTTTAACCACGCCTTTGACACAGTCGTTAAAAAATCGCTTCAATTCGGTGACAGTTAACAGTATTATCACGTGGAGACACGCTTTTGCTTTTGTTGGAAAAGAAAATTGCTGCTTCAATTTCATAGTTGTATTTTTTATTTGACGTGGAAGAGAAAATTCTGTATTTAAAATCTTCGTGTTTTAATACAACTCAATACTTCAGAGCTACAATGAGATGTAAGTATTTTGTTGCGAAATCTTTTATGTAAGCTGGAATCGGCTGCCTGCCGTGTATTTTGGTCTCATTCTAATAATATATAATATAGCCCTGTAATATTACTGTCCCACAGCTGGGTACGGGCCTGCTCCACTAATGAGAGGGGTTAGGCCTTAGTCTACCCCGCTGGGCTAATGCGGGTTGCTAGACTTCACATACCTTTGAAATTCTTGTGGAGAAATTCTCGGGTATGCAGGTTTCCTCATGAAGTTTCCTTCACCGTTCTAAGCGATAATTAACATAATTTAACATAGAAAATTCAGAGGTGTAGGTATGCTCCAATTTGGGGTAGGTGTCGAACCTTCGACACTCGTCTCGGCAGTCCGTACCATTCTCAACTCAGCTGTCGCTGCATTTTTTGCTTGCTGCATTCTAATAATAATTTATGTTTCCGCCTTGGCAGATTCTAAAATAATTCGCTCACAACAATTCCTCAAATTGAAATTCATCGATTACATATGAATTATGTCTTAACTAATGGCGTCTGCATTTCATGGCTACCCCTGAGAAATATGCCGAAATAAATCCAGGAATTTCTCCTTCATGAAATAAAACTTCGCAACAAGAAATTTAAAATGTCCACATACCTACCTGGACTCTCGCATGGGACCAACTGAGGCCTACCGCAAAGTAATATATTAAAGTATGTAAATATTGTTTCAATGTACGATCATTTCGTAACATAATTATAAAATGAAGACGTAGTTAACGCATAAACTGTGGATTTTATGAGATTCGAGAGGCTGGCGTACGGTATTAATGTTGTTTTAATTAGTAACATTGTAAAATTATTAAATACAGTAATGTTGGTTATTTTAACTGTATACCTGAGATGTTTTGAAACGGAGAGTGGAGACTGGTAGAGAAACAAGTGGAAGAGAGACAAACACAGGCAAACTTGTAGTGGTAGAGAAACATTCATCAGTCGTATTTATATCAAGTAACCACTATTACTTGAGTAAACTTCGTAATATGTATTTTTTTATACATGTGGAGGAAAATAAATGTCAACCAGGAGATCGTGGGCTCGATTCCCAGGTCAGGCAGAGCGAATTTTCTAATTTAATTTGGTCGCGACTGGATCCCCAAAGGGGCTTAATGTCGGCAGGCAGCCAGCCGTAAAAACTAAGCCAAATCCATTAGGCAGCATGCTTGAAAAAGTGTGTTGTGCCGATCCCACATTAAGGTAAAAAAAAAGAAAGTGGAGGACAATCATTTTATAAATAACTAGTTACTTTGGCTTGATTACAGTGAATATACAGGGTATTTCAGAAACAAGGTATAAATTAAAGGTATAAAAAAGCATTAGCTATGCTTAAACTGATAACTTTTTTAAACGCTAAAGAATTTCTGAAACTTTTGAATTTTGTACCAAAACTCAGTCTGAATATAGCTCGATGTCTTCAATATTTGTATGAAATAATAACAAAACAGCATCAGTGCGCAGCGGAGGTCGCTACGAATTCGATTGTAAAATTATTCCCGCTCGAGACACTGGATCGCAGTGTGTTTTTTTGCTGACGTAGGAAAATAGCCATATTTTCTAGCACTTAAAACGCATGAGTCCTTGTATTTATGATACTGTATAAAATTCATACTATTTCACGCTTCCACTAACCGCACCAAAAATGACTTAAACATTTAAAGTGGTCATCAAGTGACCATCAAAGTGGCGTTAACGCCACGCGGCGAACGAGGATCTGAGCTCGTTTATAATCTTTTATTAATCCTGCCTGTCCCTTAAGGCATAGCCGTAGCCCTAGGGCTGTGGTGCTAGGTTTGGAATTATTTTTACCTGAAAATTCGCTCTACTGCTTTTGATAACATAACATAAGCTCACGCCTATATCCCCAAAGGGGTAGGCAGAGGCGCACTAGCGAACTAGATCATCTACATTCCGCCGAGCTTAGTTCCGTCCCAGATGTGATAGGGGGCAAGCCTATCGCCTTATCGGGCATAAAGTCCAGAATTAAAAAAATGTGCTTTAGATAGTAAATAAATAAATAAAATAAATAGTAAGTGTAAATTATGTTGACCAAGAAATACATTTCTCAAGAGTTGCAGGGGCTCCGGGTTGGATGAGATTGGCTCAATAAAAATCATATCTTTATTCTTTAGCCCTTCGCCAATTCTGTAAATATTCACATTGTTTTTATCTATGGAATCTGAAGTAAACAAGAGAGTGGAACAATGTCGGAGATAGGCTGGATACCGCGTTTAACCGCGTTGGATATCTACGAAGATGATGATAATGATATTTCCAAAATTCATTTTATTATTGTATTTCTCCAATATTACCCATGAATGATGTTTCAACCCGCTAATATAAAAAAATGATTTATTTTATTTCAGTTCCAAATTAGGTAATATGTAAATTGGATTACAATTGCCATTTTGCATTTTTATTGTTGAGTATTTTCTATAATTATTTGGCAACCCTGCCATCGATCTGTCAGTGCAACTTTGTAAAATAATAAATGGTAGAATTAAATACCGCCATTAAACGGTCAGGTTATTTTGTTAAGCGGCCTCGCATCTGTGTTACTCCCAGCACGCCGTAAACAGTTTAAACCTACAATGTTACCATTTAATTGATGCGTTAAATTTCAAATTATTACCATAACTAGACAAGTTAAATGCGTATTTTCGAAATTGGTAGCTTTTTGAAAATGAACGATGGTAATATTTTATTGGTACTTTTGCTTAATCTTGGTTCCTGACCGTTTATCTCATAGCATAATGTGTGATTATTGGAAATTTGTATCCAAAGCGTACAATTTCTTAATCGAGTAAAATGTTGGGTTTCGAATGCTAATATTTTCTTTGTTTTCTTGTATCAGTTTATTATCATCGCTTGTATAATTTTTAAATATGTACTTAAATATCATAAAGGTTAATGTGCATATAAAGTACTTCGTATGTCCAGTTTATATTAAGATTTTTATTATTTTCTCTTTATTTTATTTTCAAAACAGTTCAAATGTCAAGTTAAAATAAGATATCTAACGACCTTTACAACTTAGTAAATTACTTAAATTTTGGATATTTTTAAAAAGTTCTTTACAAAAACTTAAATGATGCCATTAAAAGCGTTCTTTCAATAATTTGGCAATGACGTCCATCAAAAGATTAGTCTTGAATTTCGGACTCTGACACCCGGCTACTGAAAGACTACTCAAAAACGGCTACTTACGATGTTAAACTCGATACATTTTTTAATGATAAGGCGGCCTCAAATGACATAAGACCTTCTTAAATGTTTGATTTGCTTTTAAATATTTGAGCATAATACATCAAAATACCAAAATCGCCATCAGAAACTAGCAAACCAAACCCCTTTGAGGATGCTGATATGAGCCTACATAATTATGTATATGGTTGTATATAAAGAAGTCTGGATTTATGGAAGGTGTAATTTTGAAAACCCTTTTTGCGCATTTGCCAAGTTTTTATTTTTTATTTATTAATCCAACAAAGGTGCGAGAATTTTTCACGCGAAAACTTGTACATCGTTTCTCACTTAGAATCCTTGATTTATTAATTTATAAATTCGGGTGTCGTTGTGGTTATGTTTCATTTTTGCGGTGTCAAAGTAAATATGGCGGTAAAGATATTATTTTCGATCGACTTCCACAAAAGGAGGAGGTCCTCAATATTTTTTTTATGTATGTTACTCGATATCTCCGCCAAATGTGAACCGATTTTCAAATTTTGTGTTGGATAGCGCTTATTTCAAGGGTGGTCCCATATAAATTTGGTCACGATCGGTAAATTGGAAATCGGTTAGTTAAGTTTTTAAAATTATGATGATTCTCTCGTAAATGTTAATAACTCGCTCATCCCTTATCACATCAGCGCTGGTAATAAGCATTATGTGTGTGTTCTAGTTATCTAGTTCGCCTCTGTCTACCACTTGTGATACAGGTGTGAGTTTACGTATGTTACTCTGTCTGGGGGGTTACCACTACCTCTTATAGCAGCATTATTATTATCTTACTTGTACCGATTCCCATACAAAACAAACGAAGAACGATTATAATAATACTGCTATAAGAGGTGGTGGTAACCCGGCTGTTGTGACTTGTACTAAGAGACTAAGGCTCAATTGCACCACTATTATTAACCTAGAGTTAGTCCTAACCGCAAGCTAAATTGACAGAAAATGTATGAATGACATGTAACTTAACTTGCGGGTAGGACTAACTCTAGGTTAATAATAGTGGTGCAATTGAGCCTTATAGTTTTAAGCCAAAAATTGGTTATTTGAGTCACATTTCTGCACTAAACTGTTGTTCCTATTTGTATTTTTATTAATGTTCATGTTCATTTGTTACAGGCGAGCAGAAAAATATCAAAATGTGGATATCTGTTCGTGGCGCCGGGATGGGACTTTTCCAATCCGCTTTACAGAACAAAGGTGAGTCAATTCGGTTCTTAACTATAAGCATGCATTGATTTCATTGTATAATTAATATTAGCCCCATAATATTGCTGTCCCATTGCTGGGAACGGGCTTCCTCTACTAATGAGAGGGGTTAAGCTTTAGGCTACCATGCTGGCGTAATGCGGGTTGGTATCACATCATTTCGAAATTCTTGCGGGATAATTTTCAGGTTTCACGGTGTCGTTCTTCACCGTTATAGCAAGCGATGATTTATAAAGAAAACACAACATAGAAAAGTCAGAGGTGTATCATGTATCCTCTTTTAAGCGTTGGTCTCGACCCAACACTCGTCTCGGCAGTCCGTACCATTCCCAAGTGAGCTATGGCTGATTTACAAACGAAACGTATAAACCAATATGTATATGTATAGGTATAAGAAGGGCACTAAAAAATTATATTATTATATTGAAGTAGAAATCAAGTATTCAAGTGAAATTCAAGTGATTTTGAAAATAAACAGACACCTCAGCTATGCGAACTAACCTAAATAAAGTTAGCTTCGATAAAAAACTATTTTTACGGATTCTATCGTGATTTGTTTTTTCTATTAGTCCCGACGTTATATATATATCGGCGCAAAATCACAAGCTTATTTAAAAAGCCGTTGTTATTTCACGTTGTTAATTCATTTTACAATTGTTAAACTGCTGAAACGTTAAAAGATTCTAAAAAGTTAAAATAATCGTTATAATTATTTCTTTGACATTCGATATTCGGTATCGAGTAGTTAGTTGCAAATATGCACCCTATAAAAGGAGTGTTCAGAGCAAATTCGACACAGTAGTGCTCAGGCACTCGGACTGTCCACATCCCTAACTAGACGGGGCTATTAAGCACCGTTAATAAAGGGAGTTAGTGAATTTCAGTGTTCACAGTTGATAAATAAGATGAGTAATCATCGTATTGTCAAAAGTGACGTCAGCCATGCTGACGTCACCATTTTTAAAAACAACGTTAGCGTTGGCCCTCCGAATTCTACTACTATATACATTAAGAAATCCGTAAAAACTAGTTTTATTTCAACGTGTAATATTCGCGTAAACTTAGGGCACCTTACAACACTATTATTAATCTAGAGTAAGTCCTAAAATCGAATAAACTTACAACTCATTCCTATATTGAGTTGATTTAAGATTTATTAATTTACATATCTAACGCCCGCATGGTCAAACGCTACTCAAACGGGCTTATTACATTGATTTTCGACATAAAGGGACCTTTGTGTATGAGCATTCGGCGGTAAGTGCTTTTTTTGTTTTTTTTTTTTTTTTGTCGCGGGGAAAGCGTTTTACTGCTACCGCCACGTCTGGGGGGAGACGTGTCGGTTATGTCGGGTTCGCCGGTCTTACGACCCAACGTTGAGCCGCCCGGGAGAGATGGAAATCATCCGAGCGACCGTTGGGCCGAGTCCCTAACACAATGTACACCCTACACCGACAATACCGACTAAAACCCCGCGGTGGCCCTCTTCGGCGCATTGGAACGGCCCCGGGTTTCCCTAGGCGAGAAGCGCCCAGGCTTCAACCGGGACCGTCCCTGCGCGGTGCCGCCATGCGGCCCGTCTCCATTGTGGGGGGCTCATAAGCCCCCGCCGCCGAAGGACGCCCTCAGCGTCAACGACAACACGAGGCCAACCACCCGTGCTGCCGTCCATCTCGGGGTCGCATGTACAAAAGTACTAAACGGGGCGCTACAACAGCCCCCCAATGGCCCCTATAAGTCGCCTCTTACGACGGGCAGGGGATACCGTGGTGGAATTCTCCAAACGCCCCCGACCACAGGGCGGGAGGCGCCGGTCAGTCGTCAACCCGACGCCTCCTACGTCTCCTCTGACGGCGGGAGGGATCTGATCTTTCCCGATCCCTCTCGGCACTCTCCTTCTGCGACATAACCACCTCGCAGAAGTGGGCCATCGCATGCCAGGCCTCCCGATTGTCGACCATGGCCGAAACCACAGCCGGCAGCGAGAGGTCTCCTCCGACGAATTCGGCGGTAAGTGCTGCAAATCGCTCTTATGAAACGATTAAAGTTAGCTTCAGTCGCAGTGTGACATAACCTTTACGTTTAGTAATGACTGCTAATGTAATACCTCGATTGTTCCCGCATCCCATGGTGTCCCCTTGCTCTTCCCTTGAGTTACGTAACCCATGGGAATGTGGATACGTATTTAATTGTTGTCCATGGGAGTTCCTAGTTTCTACGGTGTTTTTATAGTAGAAGAAGCGCATCTACGGTCAGTGGCATTATACTTAATTATTTCTTCGCAAATTGCAATTCAAAGAATATATTATTATAATTATGAAGCTACTTTGTAAGAATAGCAATGTTTAAATGCTAGTTGTTGCCCGGGACTCCGTTTACGTGGAAATTTATTATCCCGGGAAAAAGTAGCCTGGTATTCTGATGTGTAACTGTAAAGTTTTATCAAAATCAAGTATTTTTGCGGACAGATTAACAAACGTATGTATACACGCATACTCACCAATTTTCACGTTTAAAATTATAGGATTTTGGATTAATATGACAACAAATTCAAATCTTTTATTTTCACCTGCCTTTATTCCACTCCTATGTGGGATCGGCGCAACACAAAAGTATGTTGCAGGAAGGATTCGGCTTTTAGTTTTTACGACCGGCTGCCCTACGTCAACCCCCTCGGAGGGTTAAATAGATAAAGAAATTTTAAATATATTTGAATTGTGCTGATTTGTGCGTGTAAGTTTTAAACAACTTAACAGATTGAGATCTAGTTCACACGTTATATTGATACCATAACACACACGGCAAGAAGCAGTATACTGAAGAGGTACACAAGTGAAACTGCGAGAGACAGCTAGTCGTTTATAATATTCTTAAACGTTTTGCGTTTATTTGTTTCCGAATAGCAATTTGAATACACGAAACTTACTTCGTACAATACGTATAAATTACACCGGCGAACGCTTTCGCCGTACTCCGTACAATGAATATTTATAAACATCAATTATAAAAAATAATTGTCCAATTATATGCATAAAAGACGGGAGATAACCGAAAGCGACGGCGAAATTCCATACTTACACCTTCGCAAAGTAGTGCGTGTGATGGGGGCGCCACTGTTAACTTTAGTAGCGTTTAATACATTGGGCCTTACTTATAAAAATATTTAAGCGCTGCTTATCTTTAACCATAGCTTGTCCCTTCCATTTCTAAACAATGTAACGCAAGGAAAAAGTGACAGGCTATTCTTAGCGAAAAGATAAGCGAAAATATTTTTATAAGTAAGGCCCTATGACTACATGTAATACATAGTAGTAGTTCGGCAAATAGTAATTAAAACACCGGGACGTAGAAAATGACTTACGTGTAAGTTAAGTATTTTGTGTCGTTCAAATAAAATCTTATCGTATCTTGTGTAATTTTAAAATGAAGGTTGATATTGTAACACTAACATTCTTGGACAAATGACACCTCAGTGAAACCCGTGATCACGAAGACTGCAAAGTCTTCGAAACGTCGGGCAAAGAAATATAAAACGAATCATGATAGAATCCGTAAAAATAGTTTTATTTAAATGTATAACATTCGCGTAAACTTAAGAAATCAGTATTTTGTGTAGTTTTTTTTTATTGAAATTGAATGACAAGTCGAACATGCCGTTCACCTGTTAGTAAACGATACGACTACTGATAAACAGTAGCAACACCACCAGAGCCTCTAATTAATAACAAATGCGTGTTACCCTGAGACGTCAGATACTACGGTTACAATGCCCTTCAAAGTGGAATGCAATATTGCTTGCACAACCCAATGACTTAAGAAAAAATAACATAAACCACATTAGATTCATTTGTTTCCCACAGATAATAACACCAATGATTCCTAATTTCTCCGCTCGCACTTAAAAGATTGTCAAACTATAATAATTAAGTTCATATTTTGCCAAAACATTCTCTCACCGTAAGCCGCGCGCCTTTTTTGACATTTTTTGGCGCCGGCGCGGTGCACCCCGCCGCGCACTTTATCGCGTATCTGCCAGATTCACGTTTTGGATTCAATGTGTCGTGTATTTTTTTCTCACGTTTCGATAATAATAATAATTCTTGGTCGCGACTCGCGAGTCGACTGGACTTCGAGCAGGCTTATCGCCGCGTGACGATCCCCAAAATCTGACAATGGTCGTGGATTTTTATTACTTTACAAATATAGGTTCTCTCGATATCGCTGGGTTATCAGAAATGCTGGTAATTCGGTGGTTTAACAATTGTACTTGCTTTAAAATGTCGAAATTGCGATTGGCTAGTAATTACTGTTTCGACGAATGCCACTTATTAAATATGCTAAGTAACCCACGTCATCTTCTTGGTCTGCTAGCATCGTGTATGGGCTGTCCTCGGTTCGAATCCGAGATTATACAATGCGAGTTTTCTAGCTCGATTCTATTTAATGATTTAACAAGGATGAGCACAAAATGTGCAATGGTCCAAAAGGTAAAAAAAATAAACCTTTATACTATATACGCGTAAGTCTCTTGATATGCTTACGCCATGATTTATTTACCTAAACGACCTCTTAACAAACTATATCCATAACATAGAGCCTTACTTATAAAAACAGTTCAGCTGAGCAAATGGCTAAGAATAGTCCTGTCACTTTTTCCTTGTGTCACATTGTTTTAAAATAAACATTAAAAGGGACTGCCTCGGTGGCGTGGTTGTATTTCGGTACGACTGCCGTCCTGAGGTCTCGGGTTCGATCCCCGGCTCGGGCAGTGATATTGGATTTTTCCATATCAGCCCGGAGTCTGGAATTTGTGCCCGATATAGCGATAGGATCGCCCCTATCACGTCTGGGACGGATCTAATCTCGGTGAAATGTGGGTGTACTAGTGGCTAATGCGCTTCTGCCTACCCCTTTGGGGATACAGGCGTGAGCTTATGTTATGTATTGTTAAAAGGGACAGAGTATTCTTTACCATTTGCTCAGTGAAACTGTTTTTATAACTAAGGCCCATAGTGTTTACGGATGTAGATAACCTAGGGCCTCCCAGGTCCTACTCAAACGTGTTAATAGCTTGTTCATTCATAATATTGATAGCGTTAGTGTTTTAATGTATAGATGCAATCTGGTTTTGAACCGAGGAGCTAGATCAGACCATTATCTGGTATTATGTTATGCATAACACTGGATATAGGGTTGCTAACTAAATCTCATTGATATAATACGTATTTTACGCGTTTATTTTGACAGCCTCCGTGGCGCAGTGGGCCAGTAGCCGGCTGTGAAGCGAGAGGCCGCGAGTTTGATTCCCGCATTGAGACAAATGTTTGTGTGGCCACAGATATTTGTTTCAAGTCTGTTGTGAGACCGAAAGTCTCTCAGTTTCTGATACCCACGATACAGGTTATACCTAGTGTGGGGTCAGGACTAGGTGTGTGACTGTTGGGTGTATTTATTTATTTATTTATTTATGGATGCCATAATTACAATTCTGTGAGGGCGACTTGCAGCGCTATTAATAATCGTTATTTAACTTAAACTCGATTTATCCTACAGCTCACTCCTATCTTTAAATATATTATATATTATTTTGTTAGTATGGGTTTATGCATGCTACAATACTACTTCACCGGTTCCATTCTTCTGGATATATGATAGTGGTGTTGGGTATGCATAAATCCCTATAATTATCAGTTGTACCCAAATTTGTGAATATAATTTGGCAAAAGAAAAAAGAAATGGTGACAATTGATGATGAAAAAAATAAGCCCGGAGTTTCTTTCTGCCTTTCTTCTTCGGGTCGTCATCCGTAGGTAGCTAGAGAAAGGTTGGTAGGTTAGCTAGGATAGGGCTCTGTAGTATTTTCATCCAATCCCACCAACTCCTATTAATTCCCGTCGCTTCCCTGTCGGCGTACCTGCCACATCCCGTTCCCTTTCCACGGTCCACAAACCTCTCCATTCCCCTTTCCCCATAGGACCCTATTCTACTAACTGTATGACCTGCCTCCCTGATTCCAAATTCGTAGCATTCTATAATATAGTATAATAATATTATAAGAAATACTTAAATCTAAATTATGCTTTTTTTGACATGTCATAAGTGCTTTTATATGCCTACGTGATTAATAAAGATTTTTATTTTATTTATTTTATTTTTTATTTTAAATGAAGATTTAGGATAAATAGAGATTTATCGTGGAGCTGCAAGTGGCCCTAAATGTATGTAATTTTGTTTATATTTTATTATGGGTCCCATTAAAAATACATATTATGTGTATTTTAGTATTTATTCGAATATAATTTGATAACCCATACTTGATAATTGTCCTGAATATTTCGATAACAGCGTCTTCCCGGTTGATTTTCATATAATAATTGTTATTTTGACACACTCATAACATCTCCAGCTATATTTATTTCGACCTTAAATCGGGAAAAGGGATGTTAAATCGACATTTTTATCGCAAATAACATTGTTATTATCGAGATACGGCTATGATAAATCGATACTTTATCGATAGGTTCGATTTTTGAACGTGCGTCTGCTGTGATGCAGAACGTTGTATGCGGTTTATTTTTGATGGATGCCCCCTACTGGTAACTGTCGACGAAAATGGGTGAATGGGATGTTTATGTTGTGTCGTAATGAGGTTACACCGTTTTAGATTATGTAAATGTTTGAGGAATGCGATGATAGGTTATTGTTATCGTCAGTTTTTGTTTTAGATTGAATAGTGTTACATAAGTTTATTGATAAACATCGATCTATTTTATACTTAAGATTTATTTCCAACATTTTTAACAACATAACTCAAGAAGGCATAAACCTAGCCGCTGATGTTTCGTTTTATAATTATTTATTTTCCAGAACAGTTACTTTATGTTAGAAGACTTGAATAGCGTTATTAATATGTTATGTAATTTAAAAAATACCGTTCACAATAGTTTTCACGGATATTTCACACAAATCTAATTTAAAATACGGACACAAAATAACGACGAAACTAAAATTTTAGTCAAGTCGTTTCGCTTTTTTGAACAATGAGGTAAATTTAAAATTTGAAAAGTGTAAGTCAATTTACTTTCATTTTAAATTGCATTTTGCTTTCATTTCCTTTATTTATTGTCTCGTTGAAATAAATGAAATGTGAAGAATCACGACATTCGTGATTTTTATGATTTGTGATGGCAAGCAATTTGGACATAAATGGACTAGACTTTTAAATGAAAAAATAAAAAATTAAGCTCTTAATTTGTTGGCGTGTGTTTGTCACACATAATTGTCCCAAAGGATAGAGCCGTATAAAAAGAAATTGCTATGTAGAAAAATTTAATTATAGTTTAATTTTACTGACGTTTAAATTTTAAATCATCTTTATTAATATCCTAGAACATGTTATATCCTATTTATATTCATTTGAATGTTATTAGTTATATTCATATTCATTTTAATTATTAAATATTGGCTATTAGCATTTAAACGCTAATTATAAAAAGAATTTTATTGATCATCAAACTGTCATCAAAACCTTTTTATTTGTTTTCATCTTAATTAAAAACGAAAATGCAAATAAACCGTACAATGTTTTACGTAACGACACAGGGTAACAAGTTCGGAGTAAGGGCTTTAAGTGGTAATAAATAAAGGTTCCTCGAATCTCGATTAGGCGGGTCTAATGTGCGCAGTTTTTGTATAAAAAGACCCTCGGGGATCGACCCTGAAGCATTGTAACACGCAATTCAAAGATTGAATGGATTAAGGGTTTGAATGGGTGTTATAGAATTCTATTATACCTTTTATAGCTTTTATGGAAGCTTGTTAATGTCAAGTAGACGAATGTGTGGCTTTGCTATTGATCAGTCGATTCAAAAAAAGATTCATTTTTTTATATAGAGAATAGGGATGTCATGAGTCAATTTTTATTTTATACTATTATGTTTTTTTTTATTGATTTCTTTTACACCTTCCATTATTGATTTTATGGCAATTTCGAGTTCTGTTACTTAATTTTTTATTTATTATATATTTTCATTAATTACAATTTATTTCTATTTTATGATTATTGTATTTTAATTATATTATAATAACATTAATATTATGGGTTAAATACGTATACGTTTTAAGGAAATAAGAAAAAGGCGACATACATTATCCATTATCGTTTAATAAAAATATCCATAATGATTAGAATTTTAAATACCTCGAAAATAAACTTAAGGAAATTAAGTTCTCAGTAATACAAATTGTATTTCTAAGGGCAGAAGTCTCCATACACATAATGGTCGGAAATGAACCTACGTACAAGGAAAAATATCTGGACACGTACACAAAGAGGTTAATTTGATCTGGGCATCATGGTATCTTTATTCGAATCTAAAACGCTGTTTATCGTGTTTGTATGAATGAAGCAACTTTAAAAAAACCTTTTACAATACGTGTAGAAATAAGCACAATGGAACATTTACTAGCTACGCCTCTGCCTACCCCATTGTGAAGAAAATTGAGCTTAACTTTTTCAACCGACTTAAAAAAGGAGGTAATTAATTCGTCTGTATTTTTGTGTATGTTACGCGAATTGCGGCCGAATGTGATCCAATTTTCATGATTATTTTGTGTTCGATAGAGCTTATTTTATGGGACAGTAAAGGTCACGATCGCATAAATATTGCAGTCGCTCCGTTAAGTTTTTAAACTAGTGATTGTTTAGGAGAAACTCAAATGTAAGCCAGATGGAATCGTGTTATATGGACTCTTCGCCACTAACTATTCCAGTTCTAATCAAGAGCCAAATCATAGTTTTCGCTCTCTAAACATACAATCGCGCACAATATACGTTAAGAAACAAAGTTAGAAAGCAAAACTAAAGCAGTTTAATGAGACACCATTACCATCAAACCGTTCAATCTGATCTTGATATAAAAATTATAAATTAACGTGTTCAAAGACAATAGTTTTGTAGACTAGTTTCAGCTCGTGACTTCGCCGGCGTCACTGTCGTTTCCCTCAAGCATATACCAATAAATAACAGCAGGATGTATCCCTAAAGAAGGAAATTATGAAATAAGCAACTAACGCCCGAATGGTCAAACGCTACTCAACTTTAACGGCTTCTTACGTTAATTTTCGCCATACAATTTTGACAGATAAGGCGGCCTTGAATGACATAAGGCGACCTTAAGTGTATGAATATACGGCGGTAAAGCATCTACGTCTCGACGAGCTTATTTTCGCCCCTTTTTTATGGGGTGAGACATCGCCATACCGGACGGCGGGCGCTAATCCCGAACCTGGCAATTCGTTGATTTTTTCAATTTAATAATTAATGACTATTTAACATCAGGTCACTCACTTGCTAGTTTGTCCCCTATTCTATAAAAAATAAATACTCCAACAAATTGTGATAGCCAGATTTTGGCAGCGTCTTGGCTGTGACCAGGGCTTCGTCGAGTCCATTGTCGACCGTTACCACTATTAGATGGTAATAATGCCCGTCTACTCTTGTAAACTTTGCTAGATATTTTGTGATATGACTACAAACTTACAAACGTCCAAAACTGCCATATTAATTGTAGAAAATGCGGATATTATCGGACTTTCTAGCGGTTGTGGAGACCGCAAGTGTCGCACGCACGACTGCTTTCAGAAAGGTTATTTTTGCTTAACTGTGTTTTGCACAGACGTGCTGACTCCACAGTTGTCATTACTTGTTGTGATTGCTTTGAGATTAACGGATTTGTGAGGTGGAAGGCGACATTTATGCAGATGTCAGCTAAATCCAAAGTGACGGGCCGAAAAGTCATCTGCTGGGAAAACTTAGGTTGCTCCGGACCTCCTGAGACCGTCTCACATGCGTTCAAGAAGGCACGGTTGCTTTTTAGTCAGTAGTGTTGTTATGGGTACCTAATTTGATGAGGGACCCGTCCGAGGTGCACACTTGCTATGGACTAGGGTGGAAGGCCGAGGAGTCCGGCATAACCATCCCACTTCCCCCGGGTTCCCGTTCTGGGAGGTATCGGTAAAGAGTAGAGTTTTCCCATTGGCAAACAAAAAAAAAGTAAAGGAGGTAAGAGGCTTATGCTTTACAGTGGATGCCAAAAGGTGTCAATAATAATGACATAAGAAGCAAGTTGTTTACTTATTAGTAAATGATATCCACCCTCGAACACCAATAGAGTGGTTATAAGATGGCTTGCCGACTTTAAAGAAAAGCAATAGGACTGGAAAGGAAGGGTATTTGTGATTGTGTTCCTCCGGAATTCTAAGTCATGGTACGAAAAGTTATAGCAAATGCTATTTCACGTCAGTATTCTGGGAGACAGTGGAAATATCCTGGTCGAGACGACGCATTCATATTGTAGGAAAGATTATCTGCGACGTGACACCACCAGTAATTAATCTCGTATGCAAATGTCCGTCTGTAGATGCCTGTTTTTAATGAAGTCCAAATCATCATCATCAGCCACAGGACGTCCACTGCTGGACATAGGCCTCCCCCAAAGATTTCCAGTTGGAATGCTAAGAATACTGCGATGGATAGACAACCTGATAAAGGTCGTAGGAAGTAGCTGGATGCAGGCCGCTTCCAACAGATCGAAGTCCAAATACTTGAGGTTAATTATACTAATCAAAACCACACAGTAGAAGGTCAACCCATATCAAATGTACACGATGCGAGATCCGTGTAAGTAATTTTTTTGCAATTCCTCGTATCAAGATTAGATCATACGATTTTTTTTCAATTTACAAACATCTGTTCGTGCTCTGCTAAGTGATATTTAATAGCCACTTCCCGTGTTTTTTTTATAATTCGCTTCTTTTGTAATAACTTTAACTATACACGTAGGGTTTGATTGATGGCGGCTTTATTGCGTGTCGAGATATTTTGACTTGAAGTTAAGTTGATGTGTTTGGATTATTTCACAATAGCAATTGATGCTTAGTAAGCAACAATAAATCAACAATCATGGTGTAACAAACAAATAAAGGTCAATAAGGCCAAAAGCGAAATGTTATTAAAATGAGAAAAGAAACCAACGCTAGTTCAAATATAAAGAAAAAATATGATTAACATAAGTTTTATTAAACAATCATTTCGCTAACTATAATAATTATAAAGCCCGTTTCTCAGAAATGTATTCGTTAATCTTACATCTTATATGGGAATCTCCCAGTCACCGATGTTTATCCCAATTCCTAAAACTACGTTTGCTTCTTTCCAATTTAAGTTGTAAGCGCCAGATTGTGATCTTTTGAAACGTACACATTCTAATGTACTACTAGAAATAGAATATTTGCTAAATAATAGTCGACTAAATGCAAGGCGAGCAAAAATATAATACGTCCTCCAATTAATTATTTCGTATTCAATTTGATTTTATTACTATCTTTCTTTTTCTTATATAAAAATACTGAATCCAAAAGCCGATAGCAATCGCCAGGTTTTTGTAACTGAATTGTATGTACAGTCGACAGAGTTCGTAGCAATGTGAACCTCGCGTAATTAGTGTTGTCGTCGTTAAATAACGTGCGCACTCATGTAAAGAACGCTGTTTATTGGCAACTGGCAACACAGATAAGCCATCAACCGCCTGATCCTATTTTATGAGTCGCATCTGTGTATTTTTTTTCGATCTCTTCGCAATCCTTTAAGTGCAAGAAAAGCTGTTTACAGATTGAGCGTTCTTTGTGACTTGTGGATTTTAATCAATTGAATCGTTTATTTCATCTAAGCCCATATTTGTATCGAGACATTTCATTAAATCTGTCATTAGGCCATTCCGGTAATTGACATTTCACATAATTACTTGGGTTGCCATATTTAGGAAACATTAGCAGTACAATCTTGTACGTCGCTATTTGGCATTTTCCAGAGTACGCAACCAATCAAATAATATATTAAACTAAGATTATGGTGTTCTTGTTGAAATAAAATTATAGTGTGTTCAAGTTTTTCCTTCGAATGCCGTTACAGCAGATCGCTGAGCAATGTCTGTGATTTATCTATCTGGGTCCCTTGATGACGTGGTCAAATAACTGTACGTAAATCTCATCGAATCTATTATGAAATTACCTTTTTATACGTGCTGTAGAGTAATTCATAGAATCCATCATAATGTTGACAACGAAACTTGAGAAAACATTAGAAATGACGATTGGGAACAGCGGATTAGGTATGTCTTTGATCCGGAAACGTTTAAATAATTCGTTATGGCATGAGCTGAATTGTATAACATCATTTTGTTAACATGCTTTAACTGTGGGGTTTGTATTTACAATTCCTTCGAGGATTATTTTGTCCTTTTCATCTATAGCCTCTCAGTTATCTGCATCAACGTTAATTAAATTTTGGACGGTGATCGCAGTTCTTTCTTGGAAAATTATTTCTCAAGCCGTCAAAAAATTCTCAGTGATAAGCAAACGTGTCTTCACGTATCTCATACTGATAACGTGTCGAAAACAAACAAAAAGATGAAAACACTTAGAGCCAAGATCCTGACTCCATATTTGTTTGAGTCGTTTTTTAAAGGACCACTCCCGCGCCCTTACTAAGTGGTCGGCGCCGATAAAAAGTAACTTAGAAGTAGCTTTTTGACGCGACTTAATTAAAACGTCATATTTTAAGTTGGAAATGTGGATGCGATAAGGATTCTAAAATGTGCTGATGCAAGTTCGAGTTTGGTGGGATCGCAATGTAAAACTGGCTTGATTGTCGGGTATTTGTCTGTGTAGTGGATGTTGTTGATAGTTGATTTAATAAGATCTTCTATGTTTATAGACAACATTTTATTGGAATGGTTGTAGTGACAAGTTATGTCGCCTCCTTGGTCTTGGTCAGCGTATATGCGCTGTAAACCGGGATGTTCTGGGTTCGATTCCCAGGTCGGGCGTGGTGTATTTCTAACATGATTTGCTCGGAACTGAATCCCGCAGAGTGGGATTGACGTCAGGCAGGCAGTCGTTCGTAAATATTAGGCCAAATCCTTTTTGCGACATGATTGAAAATGTTGCGTCGACCCCACATTAAAGTGGGATAAGGGCTAATAGAAAGAAAGAGGTTGTAGTGACAAGTTAATAGGAGAAAGAAAGAAATAAACTTTGTTTAGCCAAGTCTTAAGACCTGCCGTAAACAACGAAAATAGGTACAGGTAAGTACTGATTTCTTAAGTTTACGCGAATGCTATTCATTGAAATAAAATTATTTTTACGGATTTTATCACGATTTGGTTTTAATTTTTATTCCAAGGTACAGGTAAGCTTAAATAATAAAAGAACATAACAACAACATCATCATCATCATCAGCCATAGGGCGTCCACTGCTGAACATAGGCCTACCCCAAAGATTTCCAGATTGAACTGTTTTTTTTTTATAGCAGAGATTGGCAAACGAGCACATGGGTCACCTGATGGTAAGTGATCTCCATCGCCCATAGACACCCAAGACACAAAAATAATCATGGGTGCGTTGCCAACCTAAAAGGATGGAATGGAAGGGGAGGGAAGGGGATTGGGAAGGGAATGGGGAAATGAGCCACCGGAAATCTCACTCACCGAACGAAACGCGACAGCAAGCTGCCACTTTACGTCGGTTTTCTGTGAGACAGTGGTATCTAACCGGTCGAGCCGGCCCATTCGTGCTATAGACGTTACTGTCTACAGCGTGGCTCTACCACTTGGGAAAGTTGGAAGCGGCCTGCATCCAGCGACTTCCTGCGACCTTTATCAGCAGGGTTACCACCACCTCTTATAGCAGTATTATTATAATCGTTCTTCGTTTGTTTTGTATGGGAATCGGTACAAGTAAAATTATAATAAAACTGCTATAAGAGGTTGTGGTCACCCCCCAGGTCGTTGGTCCACCTTGTTGGCAAGCGCAGCGGAGAACAACAATATACTGAGAACTAATTTCCCACCATGGTTTATAGTCGTTTCAAAAAATATGATTGGCAATCATAACTTGAAAAACATAATTTAACCTTACGCAGTTATGTCACCGCCCCGTTCTTTAGTAGAAAATGATTGCATTGTCGTTTTTATTTATGTTTTTTATAGGAAACCAGGTGTGCGTTATTACCAATGTAATATTCACGATTTGTGAACCGATTTCTAAGAAAGTTAAGTTGACTGCGTAAACAAGTATTGTGTCATTAATGTTTTTATGAACCATATTTTAATGATCTGCAATATCCCTTTCCGTAATACCTTTTTGTATTAAGTATTGTTTCTTTTTATATGCACCTTTATATATTTAACGCCCGAATATTCAAACATTACCCAAATATTTAAAATGGCATTACGTATTTAAACACTCGTTATTCAAATTGACATACTCGTACGCATCGTATCTCATAACCTTAAATGTAAGGCTACAAAGTTTAAGGTTCCCTTGTTTCATACGAACATAATCCACAATAACTGCTTAAAATTTGACAGCTTAAAGTAAGGCCTCTTTATCAAATCAGATCAAATCATTTATTGAATCTATAAAATGTTCAAACATTAATTAGATTCCGTCAAATTTTAACTCTACCGCCTGTTAGGAAGGCTGTTTCGCCAGAACGGGCAAGAAACTCTGACGTTGCTCTTTTTAACACCAATTACAGTCATAATACAGTACAGCACCAGATACAGAAAACCCTTAAATTAGAGCAACTAAACCATGATAACAATATGTATATTATGTAGCTTTTCGATTTGTATAATCATGTTCGTATTCTGTTCTATCTTTTCAACTTCATGTTGTGTGGGTTTAAGTTCAACCGACGATTCTTAGGATTAATAACGACAGATTAATTCTTGTTCAGTAGTGTCTGGTGCTAATCGATTGGCTAAATAGCCCAGCCAGGGATATGGCTCCTCGGATCCTTAAACCGTGTTATTAAATCCTCGAGAGATATTTATTGGTGAGCCTTAAAATTGCAGTGTTACTAGCTGGTCGTTGTTTACTTTACTACTATCGATCGAGTAATGCTATTTTGATATTTCGCGTATAGCTATATAGTTTTTTATGTATATCGCGATGACATTTAATAGAGTAGGTACAATATACTTCTAGTAGTACTGGTTGTCACGGTATGTTCGTGCAACATTCTTTCTGATTATGATTTTTTCGACCGACTTCCAAAAAGGAGAAGGTTTTCAATTCGTCTGTATTTTTTATGTATGTTACGTGATATCTCCGCCAAATATGGACCAATTTTCAAAATTCTTTTTGTGTTCGATAGAGTTTATTTCAAGGGCCCCGTATACGTTTGGTCACCATCGCATCAAGTTAGAAGTCGGTCAGTTAAGGTTTTAAACTTGTGATTATTAATCTTCTGAATAACCTGATCCTGAAGTAAGTCACGATCAGCATCGTAGTGTTTTCAAGGTGGTGGGAGTCACCAGAGAAGATGGAGTGCCTAGTGCCTACTATCAAGTTATTCCTCAGCCTAGTACTCACTTTATCATTTTTTACGACAGCAATTTGAGTTGCTATTTCTCACGAATATGGGGCTGTTGCGCGCGCTCGGTCACGATCGGCTGTGATATTAAATATGAGTGTTTCCGAACGTTGGGCAACTGGGAGTGGCGGCCTGGTGGCTCACAGGCCTTAAACAATGTATTGTTCTTTTATTTGGTGCTTGGTGCTTTTAAAGGGTCATTTATAAATGAGGCCGTCAGCGCACAAGCGACCTAACCCTAGGCTGTTCTGTAGCAGATGTGGAGTTTGAAATGCTTGTATTTGCAAAACTGTTGAAGTATAGGTTAAGCCAGCTGACACACGCCGGTTCTTTATTAATCACGTAGGCATATAAAAACACTATGACATGTCAAGAAAGCATAATTTAGATTTAAGTATTTCTTATAATATTATAGAATGCTGTTAATTTGGAATCAGGCAGGCAGCTTATACAGTTAGAAGAATAGGGTCACATGGGGAAAGGGGAATGGAGCGGTTTGTGGACCGTGAAAAGGGAACGGGAAATAATGGAAGCTGGTGGGATTGGATGAAAAAACTATAAAGCCCTATCCTATCTAACCTGCCGACCTTTCTCTAGCTAAGGTTTTCTGTAAGTGATATTAATCTGTTCCAACCGCCCATTTGTCCAGTAGATGAAGTTGCTTTTTTTCTTTCTAGACTAGGGCCTAGTTTATCTACGACCACATAAACGCGTACGCGTGCCTTTGTTAACTAATGAAATTCGTGTGCAACAGAATTATTTATGTAACTTTCATTAAGTTTCATTACCACCATATGGAGCGTTACACACACGACTCACGAGACTATCCCGCCCTCACACCCGCCACTGTAACTCCTGTAAGGTAGGATCAAAAATGGCAGACATTTTACGACATCGATCAATGAAGCTCGGTGAGTATCTGAGAATGCAAAATTGACTTTATCCCGTAACGAAATAAATCAAACGGAAAGATAGGGAGGATTTGGTAAAAACCGTAAAAAAACCGGGAGACAATGTAATGAATGAACCGTTTAATGTAGATTCACTTTTTACATAACATAACATAACATAAGCTCACGCCTGTATCCCCGAAGGGGTAGGCAGAGGCGCACTAGCGAAGTAGAACACCCACATTTCGCCGAGCTAAGTTCCTTCCCAGATGTGATAGGGGGCGAGCCTATCGCCATATCGGGCACAAATTCCAGACTCCGGGCTGATATGGAAAAATCCAATATCATTTTGCCCGACCCGGGGATCGAACCCGAGACCTCAGAACCGTAGTCGTACCGAAATACCACCACGCCACCGAGGCATTCACTTTTTAGATTAATCTTAAATATTTTGTTGTACATGCTACATTATGTTCACATTCAAATTGTATAGATATAGTTCAACCCGTGAGAACCTGTTTTTAAGTCTTTCATCTTTTTTTCTATTGTTATTAAATAAAGTAATAACTGTTGGTTTTCCTAAAATAAATAAATAACGCCCGAATGGTCAAACGCTGCTCAACTTTAACGGCTTCTTACATTGATTTTCGCAATACAATTTTGACAGATAAGACGGCCTTAAACGATATAAGGCAACCTTAAGTGTATGAAAATTCGGCGGTAAGTAATGCGTTTTGAACTGCGGACATGGAGACCCTAAGCCCCAGGAATAAAACAAAGCCACATCGACAAGCCAGCGTGAAGCGACGCAGCCTGGTTTAGTTCTGAAGCAACAGTGCTTGCGTAATGTGTATCGACTCGGTATTTATTAATAGGAAACCGGGCCAGCGCGATATGATCCTCGCATCAATTCCATGGGATAATGGAATGTTCAATTAAGCTCACGCCTGTACCCGCGAAGGGGTGAACAGAGACGCAGAGAATCGCAACATCAGCCTTGTAAATAAAGGCTTTCAGTTACATTCCCAATTTTTCATTCACGTGGTCCGAGACGTCTCCTTCTAATAATTGGTACTTTAAGGTGGGTGGGTCGAGCCGGATCATTTTTGTTTTAAAATGTGTACTGCTAACCTGTGCTCAGAAGCCTGAGCATTAACGGCCGGTTTCAATAAACGATCTTAGTTTAGAGTGCAGATAGATCGCGATTATGAACCAATCAAATCATGTCCTTTGACGGAGTCATGTTCAAACTGTGTTCTTATTGGCTAATTTTTGTAATCTATCTGCACATTCGATCTGAGATTGTTTATTGAAACCGTCCGTAAGAGAACTGATTCTGAGAACTATGGATGACGTTCGATATTAGGGTGGATCCTTATTCACTAAACATAGATGTTTAATGGAAACATCTTAATGTAATGAGCGCGCAGTGCCCTCGATTCCTATTAGGGATGATCGATATTAGAAAAAGTATCGATGTTACTTTCAAGTATCGATAATCGAATGTTATATTTTGTATAGTATTTCAGGTGGATTTCGTTTTTACTATCATGTATTGCACAAGACATGTCCGACTTGGGGTCGCCGATATTTCGCGGTTTGTCCAACCACTTGTGATATTTTGACACTTCTCGTTAATATGTTGTGAATAGGTTAGGCAGTTGGGCAACTTTATTTAGATATAGGATAACTTGTGGCTATTTCTTTTGAGATTGATCGTTCGGAATTATTATAAGTATTTGCTAAATGGCTGTGATCACCTCATTTGTATAACGGCTATTAGGTTGAATCTGTGTGCTTAATTAATTTTCAACCTTCCCTTATCTAACAAGTAACAACGTGGGGTCGGCACAATATACTTTTTCTAGCATATTGCAGAAAGGATTCGGCTTAGTTTTATGACCGGCTATCTACCTGACGATATACCCCCTTCGGAAGTTCCAATCTCGTGCAAATCTAACTAGAAAAATCGTTTTGCTCGAACTGGGATCCGAAACTAAGACCTCCTGTTCTACAGACTATATGCTGCCACTAGACCAAGGAGGCGACCAATACGAGGACTTATTCTTCTCAAATACAAGGAAATGCATTCGAATTTAAAATCCGTATCGTTACTTTGTGACCGTCCATTAATTCCGTGAGGCGTTCAGTAGCCCGAGCACGAAAAACTAATGTAAATGTATTCAAGTTCGCTGCGCACTGATGACGTTTGGTTAATATTTCATACAAATTTCATAGACGCGCATCGAGTTCGAATACATTTACGGTTGTCAGAAATTTTCCTGCTCAGGTCGCTGGAGGGGAAGGGGTCGTGCCAAATCCCATCTAATCTTACTTTGGGGAGAGAAGGGGCTCGGCGCATATCGTGTAATTTTTTACGCAAGAAATAGAGTAAAATTGTGTTATTTTTTTTTCTTTTTATTTTGTTTAGGATAAATCCAAAAATCTTGCGTTAGATTAGGAGTTGAGGGAGGGTTGTGCCAAATCTCACCAGGCGGAGAGGGGGTCGGAAAATCGCCTAACGCCTCACGTAATTAATGGACGCCCCCTATCTGGACCACCGGACTGCGAAATACTTACAATATTGTATGGGTGTAGGCATCTTAGTTCCAATCTACTTATACAGCGTGTGACAAAACAAGTTTATGTACATCGACGGCGGTACTCGGGTCGTCGACAGTCGGCACACATGATGTACTTTTAATGATATCCTTTAATGCATAAATAATGTTAGATTTATGTGCCGCTCGCTGCCGTTGCGAATGCCTGCACTTCTGATGTAACTTGATTGGACACCATGTATGTGCCACTGGGTAATAGAATTATTTCGAAGGTTCTTTTACTAGTAAAATAAGCTAGGTTATGACTGTAAGGGCCGTTGCACACGGCATATTTTTACGTCACCGTCGACGCGCAGATGCGCGCTAACGCATTTAAAACGAAATTCAAACGCAGAAATCCGCAGTTGCGGACTTCGTTTCGGATGTTTTGCTATTATATGTGGCTCACGTGTCCGACCGATATCGGTGCTATACGTTTCGTTTCAGAGAATACTCTGTTGTTAACCGTTTGACAGCCCACTTCGGGGTTTGACATTTATTTGATCCACGTGCATTTATATTATTGCTTACCTGCCTCGGTGGCGTGGTTGTATTTCGGTACGACTATCGTCCTGAGATCTCAGGTTTAATACTCGGGTCGGGCAAAGTGATATTGGATTTTTTCATATCAGCCCGGAGTTTGGAATTTGTGCCCGATATGCCGATAGGCTCGCCCCCTATCACATCTGGGACGGAACTAAGCTCGGCGAAATATGGGTGTTCTAGTTCGTTAGGGCGCCTCTGCCTACCACTTCGGGGATACAGGCATGAGCTTATGTTATGTTATTAGTCTGTGCGGTAGACTATCGTTCCGATATCGTTCATCCGATAGCGTTTTATAGAATAGACACCCTGTCGTAACTATACATATTGTTTCTTTTACTAAGAAATACAATCAACAGTAGATGAAAGCCGATCGTCGCAGCCCTCACGTGGTCCCAAGTGGACATGGTACACCGCTCGGTTCCACCCTAGTTGTGCGTCACGCCGCGCGCGTCGATGCGACGTGTATCGTGTGTCATGTTTTCACAACTACTGCCATTTTGTGACACCGTTTCACAACCCTATGGTTTGTTTTTATCATATGTAAATCTATAATATTCCAATGAGCCCTCTTTAGGCCCTTGCTGCACTTCAACGGAACTAACGCCGATGGATAACTCTTTATTGTACACCAGAAAAAAATATTTCAATAAATAAAATATCTGAAGTTCCATTTTCGAAATTTTATATTTCAATTTGACATCACATTAAGGCATGCACATCATTATGTTGTTCTATTACTGTGTCAGCATATTTTGTTCGTAGTTCATGCCCGACTAGCTGTTCTGACGTAATGTGGCGAGGCCCTTTTAAGCTTTGCTATATAAAATTGTGCATCGATAGTAGTGATAGTACCATGTTGATTACGATTGCCTGCCGAGTCGGGGTTGACACTCGTTGGTCACAGCCTTAGTTGATGCTTAGCAGGCTATAAAGATAATTTCGTTTCAAATTGATTTGATATATGAAAATAGACCAAAGGGTTACAGTCATAAGTTATACACTGAAAAGACGTATAAAAAAAGAGTGTGATTTTTTTGACGTAACAGGTGATAAAATATAGAGAGGCATTTACAGAGTGGATGAAACAGTTGTGGAGCTTGAAACGAAGACGACACAAGACTCGATCTTACTGTGGGGTCAGGACTATGTATGTGACTGTTGGGTGTTATTTATTCATAGACTTATGGTAATTTTTTATCTTAAATTAAACAAGTTATTAAGTCTATTAAATATAAAATCCACAGGCTAAACCTCTAAGGATATATTCCACGTTTATTGGAGACAAAATTAAATTTATTCACTTAACGGCATTTTGGCTTGAAAACGACAGATTTGTCGATTTGTGTCGTAACTCTTCAGTGGCTTGATACAAAGATAACTCAGTTTCTAATTGGTTCTATAAATAGATATGCTAATTTTTATGTTACGTAGATCTTCTAAAGTTGGTTTGGGTTGTTTGTGTCTTCATAGAAATTATAATGAGTTTATTATGATTACCCATAATTTCCGCAGTGTCAGTTTTTTTTTATTGTAAACCTAACTGCAACTCTAACTGTAATTCTCCTTATGTTTATTTTTTACAGCTGCCTTAATTTTTCTCTGCACCACTCAAAGGTTGACTGGTAGAGAATGCCTCAGGCATTAAGTCCGCCTGTACTTAGTTTGTGTATAAAGTGTCTAAAATAAAAAAAATAAAAATAATTACTCTTATTGTAAAAGTATTTAATCTCTCACTTACATGTAAATTAATATGAATAACGTTTTAATTGCATCAAAAATTAGCATGAGGTTTTGATAATACTTTTTTATTCGTGTTACACTCTTACAGATAAAGAGCAAAGGCACCGCGGTTTGTATAATTTAAATTAGGTTATAACACATTGATTAACACCTGTTATAGAATGCGGAAGTGTGTATAACGCGTAATAACATGTTGCCATACTTAGATTAACGGAAATCATTAAATAGCGACCGATAATGTTGCCAAATACTTTGCCAAAATGCTATAACCAATTAACGATTAGAGTACTAGGATATCTTAATGGCATTAGTTTTTTTGACATGCCTTTTAAGGCTGTAAAACTCATGTTTTGAGATTGTAAAATCCGACTACATAATTAACGTATGTTAATTTAAATGTCAATTATTTTTGACAAAATCAGATGTGAAAAAAATAGTACTAATGTCAACGTAATTCGATAACATTATATTTTGGTTATAATTTGAGAAGCTAGAGTGAAATTTTGTGTATTTTTATTTTGTAATTCTGCACTCCTAGTACGAGTTAATGCTTCTCGAAAACTATGAATATCATAGTTATCGTTAAAACTCCATACATTTGACTTGTAGCGCCGCTTGCGGAAACTATAATGATCTAAACAAATATATAGACAATTAGCGATAACTATCATAGTTTTCGAGAAGCATTAATTCGTATTAGAGGTACTGGTGTTGTTAACTTTTAAAGCGACGAGAGGAATCTTGAAATTAGTCTTTGAAACATTTAGAAAGAAAGACGAAAGAAAACTTTATTTGACCATCTCTAAAAGGACACAAGTATACAAAAACCGATATACTTTATTTGAAAGATAATAGAGGTATAAAAAGAAAAACTACAATTTAGGAGGAAACCTTTGTGTAGTAACTAGCCATGAATAAATATACCAAACAATCACACACATAGCCTTGACCGCAGGCGGTTTAACCTATATCATGGGATTCATGGGTATCAAGAATTATAAGGAATTTAGGATCCCTCAACACCCAGACCCGACCCAAATATTTCTCGATCATCTTTTAGAAATAATTTATTAGCCTCGACAGCTTAGTTGTATTTTCGGTACGCCTACGGTTCTGAGGGCACGGGTTCAATCCCCGGGTCGGACAAATTGATATTAGGTTTTTTCAATTCAATATCAGCCCAGAACATAAACATAAGCTCACGCCTGTATCCCCGAAGGGGTAGGCAGAGGCGCACTAGCCAACTAGAACACCCACGTTTCGCCGAGCTTAGTTCCGTCCCAGATGTGATAGGGGGCGAGCCTATCGCCATATCGGGCACAAAATATCAGCCCAGAGTCGGGAATTTTACCCGATATGGCGATAGGCTCACCCCTATCAGAAATTGTGGTGTTCTGGTTCGCTAGTGCGCCTCTGTCTTACCCTTTGGGGATATAGGCGGGAGCTTATTTTATTTATTGTATATATAAATAATTATCAGAATAAACACAGATGTATAGCGGTTGGTTGTGAATTGCGTGCGCAATGCGGAAGCGAGCGGGCCTTGCTTTGACTGACACATGCACGCTCCCAGGGTTTCCAGGAGTCCGAGATACGAAGAAACCTATTGTCCGGACAATTGAGATTACATAGCTAGGTTGTTGGAAAAGTAAGGCTTGGACATATGTTTAAATGACTATTAAATAACGAATTTCGTCGAGAGCGCTTCAAGTAATAAAGAAGGAAAGTCAACACAAACCTGTCTTTTAGGTATTCAATCTCGATATAAAAGATTGTTTTGCCCCATTTGTTTAAAGCTGAAATCGCGCGACGTAAGCGAGGATATAACAGTAAATTTATGAAGCCGCGATTAAAAGTAAAAATCTAATAGTGTATGATTTATGTTCACGTAAATGACAGATTTCTGTAGTTTTCTGCTTACATACGCGTATGTAGTAAAAGTAACTTTTGTTCATTTCAATACAGATTTAACTACCGTTTATCTTTAGCTGTTTGTTAAAATATAGATTAATAATTTGATAAATATAGGTTTGATATCGTGGCGTAGCCAGCTGTGACGCGAGAGGCTGTGGGTTAGATTCCCGCACCCAGACAAATGTTTGTGTGACCCACAGATATTAGTTTCGGGTCTGAGTGTTGTGAGACCGAAAGTCTCTCGTAGTTTCTAATACCCACGATACAGGTTATACCTGACGTGGAGTCGGGACATGCATTGAATTGAATAATGTTTTTTTTTATTAGCAGAGACTGGCACACGAGCAGATGTGTCACCTGATGGTAAGTGATCTCCACCACCCATAGACACCCAAGACACAAAAGGAATCATGGGTGCGTTGCCAATCAAAAGGAGGAAATGGAAGGGGAGGGAAAAAGGGAAAGATGAAATGGGACACCGTAAATCTCACTCACCGAACGAAACGCGACAACAAGCTGCCACTTTACGTCGGTTTTCTGTGAAACAGTGGTATCAAACCGGTCGAGCTGGCCCATTCGTGCTGTAGACGTTACTGTCGCCAGCGTACCACTCAGGTATGTCACGCGTCATGATTTAATGCCATGAGAAATTACTTAATTAATTTCGTTTCTTGCAACCCTACACCCCAACAATTCGCCTCCAACGCTTCATAATTGTTTTAAAAATAATTTGCTAACCGTAAGGGGCTGACGTTTGGACGTTTTAATTTCATGTTGGCATTACCATCGTGGATGAAATTGGGTTTCATACTAAAGATAAATCTCTGGATGAAGTTTTTGGTATAATTGGATTTGTTCATCACATTTTGCTAAGGGTTTTTTAAATCAATTGAAATATGATTGGCTTCATGGCAGCATATATGAGCGCTGAACCGAGAGGTCTCGGGTTCGATTAACAGATCGGACGAATTTCCCGAAACTGGATCTGCCAGAGGGGGGTGATGTCGGGCAGGCAGCTGGGCGTAAAAACTAAGCCGAATCCTTGGGTAACATGCTTAAAAGTGTTTTGCTCTAACCCCACATTGAAGTGAGATTAGGGACTGACATCAACTTCTGGTGGGGAATCCTACAAAAAATCAGGGGAAGTCCCGCAAAAATCGTGTCAGGAAAACACCCACCCAACCTGAGGATTGAGCACAGCACCAAGGAGGTGACGCTCATATCTTTGTCGATTAGGTAATACTAGCTGTTTCCCGCGGCTTTGTCCGCGTGGAAATATACTACGGAAACACATTTTTCCGGGATAAAAATTAGCCTATGTTTTATTCTGATGTATAATTTATATAACAGCAACCCGAGCAGGAATATTTTGATAAACGAATTCATATCGAGCTTGTTGCGCACTGATGACATTTGGTAATATTCCATACAAATGTCATAGACGTGCATCGAGCTCGATTCGAATTCGAAAAATATTCCTGCTGGAGCCGCTAGAAAGTTTCGTCAAAATCAATTTATTAGTTTTTGCGTGAAAGAGTAACAAGCATCCATACATCCTCATAAACTTGCGCATTTATAATATTATTATTGAGATTAGATTGTCCTTCAGTTATAAAGGTGAAAGACTCGATATTATAGATTTGAACCTCTGATCCTATAATTTATTCATTGAGGTAGATCGCGCACACTCGACGCCACGGCCCGACTACTCAACCGCAACGATTTTCATACATCGTTAGGGTAATCTCGTATTTTAATTATGCTTCACATTACACATTTACTAGCTAATGATGATCAATTTGTATGCAGATGTGTGATCTAGCATCATTACTTGTGGTAAGAAATTACCATAGTAGTATCTACTGTTGTAATTACTTACATAACTAATTTTACTCAATTATTAGATAATTCTCTCTCTCTTTCTCTCTCTCTCTCTCTCTCTCTCTCTCTCTCTCTCTCTCTCTCTCTCTGTCTCCCTCTCTCTCTCAGGTTCGATTGCCAGCCCGCCTAGCATGCGCGCCACGAGATATCCCGATGATCGACTGTCGAGATGATGTCTACGTGTTGTCGACAATTTGTATGAAAATAAACAAGGACTCATTTTAGTGTCCGTAGACAAATAGAGAAAACCGGTTATAACAGGACAACAAGCGTAGTCAAAATGTTCTCGTGGCGCGCATGCTAGGCGGACTGGTCGGGCGAAGCGAAATTTCTTATTTAATTTGCCCGGCACTAGATCCCTCAGAGTGCGTTGACGTCAGGCAGGCAGCCGGTCGTAAAAAATAGTCAAATCCTTTCTGCAATATGCTTGAAAAAGTGTGTTGTGCCGACCCCAAATAAAGGTGCGATAAGGGCAGGTAGAAGTATTGGAATACTAGTCACACACATAATCCTGACTCCTGACCCCACATTAAGATACCAGTCTTGGGCAGTGGGTATCAGGAATGAGAGACTTTCAGTCTCACAACACCCAGACCCGAAACAAATCTGTGGGCCACACAAACATTTGTCCCGGTGCGGGAATCGAACCCACGGCCACTCGCTTCACTCACTCCTGCCACGGAGGCTGTCAAATGCTGCTGGAAGTCCTGAGTGTTGTAATGTGGTAGAGTGCAATTTCTTTGAGGTACTGTCTTTTCTTTCTCACTTTCATAACCGACGCCCAGAGGGCTGAGAGAGCCAATCCTGAGAAAATTGTATGCCCTCCCGACCAGAGAATCGAACCCAGAACCTCACACAGCCATACATTGCCACTAGACAAAAGAGACATATTTTTCAATAAGAATAATGTAGAATTATTTCCTCCTATAAAGCAATATCAACAAATGGGCTCAGCATAAGAAAAGCCATTAGGTCACCATTATTCCTGGCGTGGTTGCACCGCGTTGCATTAATAAGTTTTTTCCTCGCACAATGCGGCCGAACTGGTCGCCCGAGTATCCTATTATGGTTGCAACTAGGAAGTGGTTGATGCACCCTCAATTACCAAGAAGAAATGGAGTACTGGAGTTGTCGGTAGTTGTACACATGGTGGAGATGTTTGGCCAACGTTTGGGCCATCTTTTTGACAGATTTTTACATAACATAAGCTCACGTCCTCAGCTTGTATCCCCGAAGGGGTTGGCAGAGGTGCTCTAGCAAACTAGAGCATCCATATTTCGCCGAGCTTAGTTCCTATCGCCATATCGGTCACAAATTCCAGACTCCGGGCTGATAATGAAATAATCCATATTGATGATTTTTGTCTGGCTGAATGATTAACATCGTGGCTCATTGGTCTAATGGTAAAAAACTTAGTGTATAATAGTGTGCTTCAAATTCCTGGTGGAAAATACCTAATTATCATGTAAAGAAGAATATTATTTTATTTCGATCGATCCCATACTGAAGTAGTCTAGTGTCGCGTGGATACTAGCAACTGACACTTTAAATCTGACGACACCCAGACAAGAAACAAATATTTGTAGATGACACAGATGTCTGAGTGCATTAATAGAATCACAGCTTCACTCTTCACAGACGTCTACTCGTCCCCAGCGCTATGAGGGCAGTCAAATTTTGTGTCCGACAATTCGGGAAAATCACGAATGAGAGGAAATAAGCTCGACAAGATGTGAGTGTTCTATTTCACTTCTACCTACCGCTATGGGGATACAGGCGTACGTTTATGTTATGTAAACATCAAATACAAACCCAAATTGAGTCGTAGCCGAGCGTGTTCCGAAGCCCATTGCATCGTACAGCATTCACTTTGCTTTCATACCTTTTTTACCTGATAATTATAGCAAATAAGAGGTCGTTGCCCTCTCTAATTGCTTGTAATTTTGACGTCTTGCTCGAAATGCCTCGAGGTAAGAGCCGTGCTTACCTCCTTTGTTACACAGATTTGTTGTTTGATGAGCATTTTATGTTGTATAATTAGGAAGTTTTATTCGCCTTTGTCTCGCCTTGTAAAGGTCAGGTCAGTTGTTTGTTTCTGAATGAAATAATATGAATATAAAATCTGTAGTTATTAAATGTTAATTTTATTTAAATATACACATATAATTGGAATATTTAATAATCAATATGACAAAATAACTTACGTTATTTAAATAATAGGTAATAACAGATAAATTATGTGATTGACTAAAATGTGGTTCCCAATGTCGTTTACATTGTTATTTTAATTTATGACATAAGCTCACGCCTCTATCCCCGAAGGGGTAGGCAGAGGCGTACTAGCGAACTAGAACACCCACATTTCGCCGAGCTTAGTTCCGTCCCAGATGTGATAGGGGGCGAGCCTATCGCCATATCGGGCACAAATTCGAGACTCCGGGCTGATATGGAAAAATCCAATATAACTTTGCCCGACCCGGGGATCGAACCCGAGACCTCAGAACCGTAGTCGTACCGAAATACCACCACGCCACGGAGGCAGTCTTCTAATTCATGTTCAGTTATAATTATTAAATATATGGATGTAATTATCAACATTAGTCACTATTTCACTTAGATATCGTACATCATCTCAAAACCAATTGTTTTTCAGTCCGTGGTTTTTAGACGGCATTGCGTTCACCATCAGATGTCTCTGCCGTGCTCGGATAAAATATATATTAAAAACCTCCTTATTTGTTTAGAAAGAATGAAGAAATAAAGAAAGTTTAGTGGGTTGAAAATATCACAGTTAAATGTATAGTCGACCGATTTAAAAAAAGAGAAGGTCCTCAATTCGTCTGTATTTTTTATGTATATCACGCTATATCTCCGCCAAATGTGGACCGATTTTCAAAATTCTTTGTGTGTTTCAAAGAGATTATTCCATTTGTGGTCTCATACACATTTAGACACGATCGGGTAAGTTTGAAGTCGGTTCGTTAAGTTAACTTATAATTATGTTGCAATAAAATTGAAATCCTATTGTTGGTCGAACTACAGGGCCGTGTGTACGAGAATTCCGCGTTCCTACGTCGGTATCATAACCAGTTGTTAGGGTTTAATTTCTAACTGAATTCTTCATGTAACTAGCTGAAAATATTTAACGAGGGAATTTATACGTTGTGCGCATGCGTCAAATGTAACGGAAACTAATTTATCAGTGCTATTTATTCTTATGGGAGGTAGTTGAAATAATTTATGTGTGAGATTATGTTTTGTTATAGCATTTTCGGTTTAGAAGCGTATATTGTGGGCTATTGCCGTGGGCCGAAAAGTCTTATGTATGTTATGCGCACGGACGTAAAAAAAGAAGGACACCATCTCGCCTATAGTTTAACGGACGCCACAGAGAAGCCACGCGCATAAACGCGCCTCTACCAAAGGGCCCCACACACACACACACCATTACGTGTCGATAGATCGAATGGGCCGAAAACTCTGCTTTATGTTCAATGTTCCTAGCGCTCTGTCCATCTATTTTTACGTCCGTGGTTACGTGTTATCTTCGCCAAATTTACATTTTGGAGTCGGTCCGTTAAGCATTCAAATTAATGAGCAAAGGGGCGATCATAACCATTAAATTGTACACTGTACAAGCCATATTCACAAACTCACTAAAAAGTAAAAATTCTCCAAATTCCATCCGTCATAAGCACATATCGTTTATGGACGTGTTCGACACCCCAAATACCGGCACAGTTGAGTTTTTAACAGTTACACAACTATAACAACGTGCTAAGTGACCGGTAATTAGTTGGTACTTGGCGTGTTGAGACGACGAGGCGAGGCACACGTGTAGTACCGTTTCAGTATAGTCAAGACAAATGAGGTGTGGTCAGAATGTAAACAAAGTTGTTTTTGATTTTTTTTATTTCTTTGTGGGTTGATATGGACTGTAAATGATGAAGAATGTTTTATTTAGTATTAATTCTTTTTATATAAAATTGCTCTGGAAAATTTCGGAAGCAGCGGATTTACTGTGGCTGATGATGATGATAATTTTTGTTTATTTCATCAAAGATGCTATTGTTATAGTTTGTTGTATAATTATAATGAAGTAACTACCGACAAATGCTATATGATCATAATATATCTACAAATCTACTTGTATTCATGTTATTGTATCCTCTTCTTCATGTTATAGTTAGGGTTTTCCCCTATTTGCCCACATATCATGTCTTTAAAATGAAAAAATATGTATTAGTAAATCAGATTTATTTCGAAGTCGAAGATGCAGTTTTGCTTTCTTTTTCAACTTAATGATAGTTTGTCTCCCACATTTTTGTTTACGTTATATTTAAAGGAACCACAACCTCCGTGGCGCAGCGGGCGAGTAGCCGGCTGTGAAGCGAGAAGCCGCGGGTGCGACTCCCGCATTAAGATTTGAGACAAATGTTTGTGTGCCTCACAGATATTTGTTTCAAGTCTAGGTGTTGTGAGACCGAAAGGCTCTCATAGTCTCTGATACCCACTATACAGGTTATACCTAGTGTGGGGTCAGGACTAGGTGTGTGACTGTTGGGTGTATTTATTTATTTATTTATTTTGTACAGACTATACTATCCGATTACCGGTTGTTTACACAGTCACCGATTTATGGTGGTTTCGTATGGGTGGTGATGCGTTTATGTGTTAGTTTGTTTTTGTTTGCACGGAGTTTTGAACTTGGATGCTTTTTTGGTTCGGTTTATAGTATGCATCTACGTTTATTTTGGGGGTATGGTTAATGTCGAATATTGTATGTTTGCTGCATCCGTAAGAATTCCTAAATCAATAAGGTCTTGTGATTTCTTAAGTTTACGCGAATGTTATACATTGAAATAAAACGGGTCAGTCCGACCCGTGACCACGAAGGCTACAAATACAAAGCCGTCGAAACGTCGGAACTGAAAAATACAAATGGTGATAAATCCGTATAATATAGTTTTATTTCTATTAAAGGTCGTGTGTTCGATTCCAGTTGTGGTCTAGTGTTTCTGTGGTCCGCAAAGGTATATTGGTTCGTTAGTACACTTGCTCATAAATAAAAAAACTGCTGTTATGAATACCGCCAAAATCTGACGTGGATTGTTAAACTTCATAAATACCTAGTACTCGGAAAATCTTGGTCTATTACCATTCACTATTTGATTAAACCGATAATTTTAAAACCGCGGTTTTACTCCTCTTTTTTCAAATTAGTGGAACATTAAAAATCAACACTTTTTGATGTCAGCTTACGGGCCTTACAGCAAACCGCTTCAAACAAGAAAAAATTAAGCGAGCGCTAAGTATTATTTACTTAAAACATAAAGTACAGTTGTTCATATTTATTTTTAAGCTGAAGTTCTCGTTAATATTATTAGCACTTCGCAAGAACATTTATTTTTGCATTTACCTTGGGTGTGTGATGTAATACCGACCTATATTGTTAAGGGACAGCGCACACAGAGTGCGGTAACAATACTGTTGTTAAGACTTGAGAAATAGTTTAAGTCCAAGAAATTGATGACAAATTGCTTGGGTAGCAAGGGTTTATTAAAGTCAAGTGAAACAATTTGTACTATTTTTTCAACAGTCCCCTGGAATTTATAGGTCCACTACAAAGATATTCAGACCGTCAGCAGTGGACGTCCCGTGGCTGATGATGAATCAGAAGTATTTTATATATAATTCTAGATTAAGGGTTTAATTTATGCTTTCATTCCCAAAAACTAGAGGCCAAAACATTTGGTTTACTGATTGTTGAACTTATTTTATCATACTATGAATTAAAAATCATGCTTTTTCCATCTATTTTTGAGATAGAAAATATGCAAAATTTTTATTTGATCTGACAGCTTATGTTGGTGACAAACCGTATAGAAAGAGATTCTAATTCCATTCTAAAAGTCCATATTAAATATCTTGCCATCGCTTCGGTTAGCTGTTCTCAGTCTGCGCTCACCCATTCGCAGCTCCACTGAGCCTCGGACTGTACGTCCAGGAATAAGTATGACATTTGTTTCAGTCGCCCCACATAACAATCGACTCATCATCTTTATAATAAGACGGTATGCAGGTGTATTGTTGGCGCGGTATACAAAGCAGTCAGATGTATAATTTAGTGTTTGGTTCTATTGTAGTATTTATAGGCCTTATTCATTGTTATTTAGAAGCCTGATGGCGCACGTTAGATTCTCACACTAAGATTAATCTTTGTATGGCCCACAGATATTTGTTTCGGGTCTGGGTCTCATGAGACTGGAAGTCTCTCGTAGTTTCCTATACCCACGATACAGGTTATACCTAGTATAGGGTCAGGACTCAGGACTATATGTGTGATTGTTGGGTGTATTTATTTATTTATCTATACCGTAAAATACTTGGTTTCAATTGCAATTTTTTGATGAATTTGTGTTTATACCATTGCTCTGATGTGAGACCAAAAGTCTCTATGATACATACAACGTCGAATTTTTAGGGTCAGGGAAACGTGAATTTTCTTAGTTACAATGTCTGGACAACCCTACTTTAAACACCAATTTGTAAGCCCATCTCGCTTTGAACCGTTGCCAATGCAGGTTGTGTGCCAACCCTGGCCGGCATTAATCACAGATTTAATCGCATCCTCGGATCTGATACACTTTCCCCCCATACTAGTTGTGGAGCTAATCAGCGGCGGAAAAATCGCAGCGTGTCCACAGGAAATTGCCCGTTCCCTCCATATTTATCTTGGTCGGTAGTTCACACATGGCTGTGATGTGCTGGTTCTAAATTTTTTTTTATCGGGGCATGGCAAAGTGACTACACTGCACCTAATGGTAAGCGTAGTGCAGTCCAAAAAAAATTTATCTCTAACAAGCAATGAGTTTATCAGTTGTCACCAGAATCATGCCGGCCTATTTATGCTTCTTCACACTCAGAACCCGAAGAGGGAAGAAGCAAATCGAGGGGTTTGCGACAAGACAGGCGGATGATCGATGCAGACACAGGGATACCCCCATACCCGTCTCAACCAACCATCAAGTCATGCCGCAAGCCCCTCGAGAGAACCGGAAGTACACTGGCTAATCCTGGAACATGCAGCACGCAAAAAGTGTGTGTCACTATGGCAGGTTTTAGCACCATATTAGGGAATTTAATTCGACAGCCTTCGTGGTGCAGTGTGTGAGTGGCTATGAAGCGAAAGGCCGAGGGTTTCATTCCCACATCAAAATGTTTGTGTGGCCCACAGATATTTAATTCGGGTCCGCGTTTATGTATACTCGATATCTCTGCCAAATGTGGACCGATTTTAAAAATTATTTTTGTGTTCGATAGAGCTTATTCCGATGGTAGTCCCATATAAATTTGGTCACGATCGGATACATTTTAAATTTGGTCGGTTAAGTTTTATCTTTTGTATGTTACATAACTTTACCTATAATTACACGTACAAAAAGTCACGTGAAGTCTACAGTACCATATAATTAGGCTTCCGGACCCCGCACCGCATCGCCTCTAAAGTGACCGTATTAAAAATTAATTGATAGAAATTTTCTACGGCCGCTAATTATGTGCTCGAGGATTTCTCTAATAGAGCTGTCGGGTGACTTTCGACGTATTGCGTAATGCATGACGACTCTATGATGGACGGTTTCATTAACACATGCTTTGGTCTCGTATTTCAATTCAGAGTCAAAACTAATTTCTTACTCTCTTTGGAGTCGATGCCTCTTCTCTACACTTATATATTATAGATTACAGCAGGGTTACCACCACCTCTTATAGCGGTATTATTATAATCGTTCTTCGTTTGTTTTGTATGGGAATCGGTACAAGTAAGATGATAATAATACTGCTATAAGAGGTGGTGGTAACTCCCCAGATCGGCGGCCCGAGCAGGAATATTTTTCGACCGACTTGCAAAAAGGAGAAGGTCCTCAATTCGTCTGTATTTTTTTATGTATGTTACGCGATATCTCCGCCAAATATAGACCGATTTAAAAAAAATATTTTTGTGTTCGATAGAGCTTCTTTTAATTTGGTTACGATCGGATTTGAAGTCGGTCTGTTAAGTTTTTAAACTTGTGATTATTGGAAATCGAATTCAAATATAACTCGATGCGCGTCTGTGACATTTGTATGAAATGTTAACCAAGAGTTACTAGAGCGCAGTGAGCATAATACGATTTTGATTGTCAAAAATATTACAGCTCTGGCCGCAGAATATCAAATAGGCTACTTTTCGACTGACTTCCACAAAAGGAGGAGGTCCTCAATTCGTCTGTATTTTTTTATGTATGTTACTCAATATCTCCGCCAAATGTGGACCGATTTTCAAAATTATTTTTGTGTTCGATAAAGCTTATTTCAAGGTCCCATATAAATTTGGTCACGATCGGTAAATTGGAAGTCGGTCAGTTAAGTTTTTAAACTTGTGATTATTATCCTAGTAAAATGGACGGTTCCGCGAAATATTTCCACGCGGACAAATCCGCGGGCAACCTCTAGTTAGTCATAAAGTTACTCACAATCGGATAAATGAAGCCGGTAAGTTTTTGATTTCGGTTGAACGTGTTGCGTTGTAAATGGCCATGTTATTGAACCTGTCGAAGTGTGATGTATCCGCAGAGCCGCGGACAGGCGAGTGACCAGCGACCACGCGAGCCAGTGAAAGTGAAAGTCGCATCACGTACCTGACGGATGTTATCTGTGTTGGATGTGAGGCTGGACTTTACACCCGTAGAATCGACCATGAATCTAGAAACACTTTATATCTTTTTCTTTCTACCTGCCCTTATACCACCTTAATGTGGGGTCGGCGCAACACACTTTTTCAAGCATATTGCAAAGAGGATTTGGCTTAGTTTTTACGACCGGCCGCCAGCCTGACGTCAACCCCTATAAGGGATCCAGTCCCGGGCAAATTAAATTAGAAAATTTACTTTGCCCGACCTGGGAATCGAACCCAGGACCTCCCGGTCTACAGCCCATACATGCTGCCACTAGACCAAGGGGGCGACCAAAAACACTAAATATAAATAAACAAATAATAATAAATACACCCAACAGTCATACAACTAGTCCTGACCCCACACTAGGTATAACCTGTATCGTGGGTGTCATAGACTATGAGAGACTTTCGGTCTCACAACACCCAGACTTGAAACAAATATCTGTGGGCCACACAACCATTTGTCTCAATGCGGGAATCGAACCCGCGGCCTCTCGCTTCACAGCCGGCTACTCACCCGCTGCGCCACGGAGGCTGTCTAAATATAAAAATATAAAATCTAGTTTTTATAAGCACATACTAGGAAACAGGCAGTCGTCTCTTTGATCTAATGGCAGCATATATGGGCTGTAGGCCTGGAGGTCCTGGGTTCGATTTCCAAGTCAGGCAAAGGAATTTGATTACTCCGGGATTATTAGTTCCCCCGGCCCCAGGGAGGTGACCGCTAAGCCAAATCCTTTTCTGTAACATGGGTTGAAAAAGTGTAATAATAATAATATAAGCTCCTGTATCCTCGAAGGGGTAGGCAGAGGTGCACTAGCGAACTAGAACACCCACATTTCGCCGAGCTTAATTCTTTGAAAAAGTGTGTTGCGCATTAAGATGGGATAAGGACAGATAGTAAGAAAGACAGACTAGCTAACGAGCAGATGGCTGACCTAATGGTAAGGGATCTCCACCGTCCATAGACACACATGATACCAAAATAATGAACGATACGTTGACAACCAAGAGGAGAACTGCAGGGTTACCACAACGTCTTATAGCAGTAATATTATAATCGTTCTTCGTTTATTTTGTATGGGAATCGGTACAAGTAAGATGATAATAATACTGCTATAAGAGGTGGTGGTAATCCCCCAGAGTTTGCGAAGGGGAAGGAGGAATTGTGCCATCGGAAATCACAGCCAACCACGAAACGCAATAACAAGCTGCCACTTTACTTCTGTTTTCTGTCTGGTATCCAGTAACTCATCGAATCGGCCCATTCGTGCTGTACACGTTACAGTCCACAGCGTGGCTCTACCTCAAAAATTAGATGAATATCTGACTGTTCTGGCCGGAAAAACACCATTATTATGCTAGTGCAATACGTTGTAGTTACTAGCCCCTTCAAATAAACATAATAAAAATCGTATTATAATGCAATCATCTTAAAAACCTAACAACGCACTCTGTATAAATAGTCATAGATATTGATTTAAAAACATCCTCCATTTTTATTAGAGTTCTGTAGGCAAATAGCCAAAACGAGCGACGCGACGTACCGATAAACTGATTGGGCCTTACTTATAAAAACAGTTTAGCTGAGAATAGTCTGTCACTTTTTTCCTTGTGTTTAAAAATAAAAGGGATATACTATTCTTTACCATTTGCTCAGCTAAACTGTTTTATAAGTAAGGCCCATTATCTGTAAGTCATTGTTATTTTTTAACTGAACTGCACATACCATTAGGTAGTGTAGTCACTTTGCCGTGCTTGAATAAAAAAACAACTACAATGAGAATAGTCTTAACTATTGGTTTGTATTTTTTTTAATGATTATTAAATAACTTGGCATTTCATCTAAACATTGAAACCAACTACGGAACCCCCCACTGCCCGTCCGATGCGTCCTTGGTCAGTTTTTCTGTTGTAAAGTGCACTTGTTTTCAAAATAATACAAAAGTTTAATACATCGCAATGTATGTGCATATTTTTGTATTCTTAAACGTTGCAGATAAAGTGACTCGTAGATAAGCCACATTGTGTGTTATAAACTAGTCTGTTTATTGGTTTTATAAGAATACCTATAGTACTTTGTTTCATCTGTAATTTTAGAATAGCGCGAGAGAAGTGGCATGTATGGACACTGTAAATTATAAGAAGGTGCTATGCTTAACTAGCAGTCAATAATAATAATGTTTAGCGCACATATCAGAAAATGTACCTACTTATATATAGAGGTAGAATTGATAATGTTATAATATGTAGTGCTGTATTCAAAATAAACTCACGGTCTCACGCCTGTATCCCTGAAAGGTGGACAAACGCGATATAGAGAAATAGAACAACCACATTTCGCCGAGCTCATGTTCTTCCCAAAAGTGATAGGGGGCGAGCCTATCGCCATATCGGCCATAAATTCCAGATTCCGGGCTAATATTGAAAATGTTAAATAGAAAAACCGAATATCTGCCCGACCCGAGCATCGAACCTCTCAAGAGACCTCTCAGGAAGGCACCGCAATACAACTACGCCACTGAGGTAGAACTTCCATTATGACTGAATCATTTCAACCATTGTAATTATGTTTTAATTTTAAATAATAATATAATATAATATTAGCCCTGTAATATTACTGTCCACTGTTGGGCACGGGCCTCCTCTAGGTGCTAATGAGAGGGGTTAGGCCTTAGTCTACCACGCTGGCCTAATGCGGATTGGTAGACTTCACATATCTTCGAAATTCTTGTGGAATAATTCTCCGGTATTCAAGATTTCTCACGATGTTTTCCTTCACAGTTTCGAAACATTAATATTTCTTCCTAATTTCAAAAGATACAAAATTTTGCCAGCTGCAAAGGAATTCTATTGAACGAGTTAAAATTTAAATTAGTAGCGAATTGTATCTAATACATAAAATGAAATAAAAATTAATCTATGTATCCACTTTTTCATTCACACATACCGTGTTCAGCAACTATTAAAAAAGAAGCAAAGTTATTACAAGATTCCAAAGAATTTGCACCACACAATAGCACGTTGTCAAACTCATAATGAGTACACGCGACACCATCTAAACAAGGTATCAGTATGAAAGCATTGTTTTCACGCGCCGTGTAATTGCACGGATATTCAGTCGCGCCTTCACCGCGAGCTATGCGATCTGCGATAACGGAGCTATAATTGCGTGAAGTGAGAAAGTTGTGGAATTCTTGAAATTGTTGCGGCCATTAGATGTCTGTTTAATATCTTGATAAAGTATCTTATAAGTTGCATCGCTTGCAATGTAATGTTTACTAAAATTTAATGGGAGCCGTGAACAGTTTATTGTATAATTGAGTTAAAAGTTTGTTATTATTTATACTAAAATATTATTAAATAATAGCAGTGCCACGGTATGTAATTATCTATGTATGCACTTCGCACGCCAAATAAAAAAGCTCATAAAGATAATGAAATGACAACATTACGACAGGCAATATGCCATGAGGTGCTGGATGATACTATTTCAATTTGACGGACGGACCAATATTTTTAACTTAAATTTTGAATGGTGTTTGGGGGCAGGCATTATTGTACCTACAAGAGAAACTGGTCTTCTTCAAAAACTGTAATAATAATGTGAGTCGTGTTGATGAAAAATTTTTGAACGCTATAAGTAGTTTAATATTTAAAATAAAACATATTGTCTGTTTCTGTGTACGAGCTGTTATCGCGACTCTGTTTCCGCGTTTAATGTATAACTCAAGGATAATGAAGCTTTCTCTGATTAATATTTTATAATCGATTCAGTTCCAGAGATTAACGCCATTATCGACCACATTCTTTAGCTTTATAATATTAGGAAAGATATTACAGATATCTTCTGCTGCTCGCTATATCGCGCGAGATATCTCACCATGTGAAGGTGCCTTTAAATAAATTTACATTGACATAATTTATTAGCGCCGCGGGCGATCATAATCGACCGCTTCCGCTGGGGCCGGCACCTGACTCGCGAGCGAAAGTTGTGTATTTGTCAACATCCACTGTTTAATGCCTTCGCCTGCTAGTTTTCTATGTTTATAATGATTTTTGTTGTTAATGTTTACGGTTATTGCGGTTTTATGCACGGGTAATTACGAATTTCATATTGATAAAGCGACGTAAAGCTAAGCTATCGCCCTAAATGTAGTTATTGTATTAAAGATGCGTTTCTGATAGCCTTAAATTACCACCCATGTATATCTATTTGGGGTCGAAGTACCAATGTTTTAATTTTATAGACGTTATGCTAGTATTTTTGATTTGGCAAATATTTTGTTGAGCTAAATACCAATTGCTGTTTTGGAAAAATGAAAAATGATGCTAGTTGAAATGTTTTGAAAATCTAGAATTCTTTAAAATGTTGTCCTTCTGTCTGTCCTTTTTAGAGCATGTTGTAGAAAGGATTCAACTTCGTTTTAAAAACCTGTAGGGGGTTTAAGGAACAACTTTTTTTTTTTTTTTTTTTTTTTTTTATTTGATTCACTAAACTGGACGATACACATAATTACATGCAAAGATAAATACTAATGAAGATCGTGCTCAATGTGATTGCCCTTCTAGTAGTGAATACAGCATGCATACAATAAACACCAATATGCAAACAATGAACCTCAAAGAAATTTAACAAACAAGGTACAACAATCAGTCAGTGAACATTCCTAAATACAGATTTATTGTGAATTGATATCAAATACGTTAGCAAAATAACGTTTTATAGAAGGGGTTGATTCATAGAAAATATCTAAATTTTGACAATTTTTGTTATATGAGGAACACATACGGTACAAAGACGAGTGTTGGCCATAATTTGTATGACACGCATAGAGATAGAACGTTGTTCTAGTTTGAAGACGACTATTCGGACGAGGTATGTTTAAATTAAGTTTTTCAAGTAAGTGAGGACAGTCTATTTTTCCAATTATTAGTTTATGTAAAAGCACATTATCAGCAATTTTTCGCCTATAAGCCAGTGGGAGTATTTTGAAGTGTGTAAGTCTGGAATCGTAAGATGTTAGGTTTCGACATAGGTTATTAGCGTATGATAAATGGTACAGAAATTGTTTTTGAAGTCGTTCGTGTCGATTTATATGGACCGAATACGAGGGGTTCCAGATTGGGCTACAGTACTCCAAAAGTGATCTAACGTAACAGTTGAACAAAATAATCGGTATCTCGGGATCTTTGAAGAATTTTGTTTGACGTAATGTGAAGCCAGCGAGACGCGCTCCTTTTCTAACTATTGTATCGACATGCTCACGGAAATCCAGCTTTGAGTCGATCACGACACCCAAGTCACGTATGCTCGAGACTTCACTAATGGGTGTGTTGTCTATATAGTAAACAGCCGAAGTACAGTTTTTCTTTCTAGTAAATTTGAGATGGTTCAAACTTCTTCAAACTATTCAGATAGTTAAAGGTAGGTTTAGGATTGCCTCACAGCATTAAGGCAGAAATCTATAGAGCGAACTTCGACAAATCTAAGTCAAAGTAACGAACTCAGTGAGGATTTAGGATTGTTAAATCGAACTTTGATTTAGTTCGAGTCATTTTCTACAAGAAAAACAGACTGACAGACAGACTAATCAAAGATTTTCTTGTAAGAAATGACTTGGACTAAGTCAAAATCCTTACTGAGTTCGTTACTTTGACTTAGACTTAGTCGAAGTTAGCTCTATAGATCTCAGCCTTAAAGAACATGACATTAGAGCCCCTGCAAAGTACAACTTTTTTAATTTGCCGATAGTTTGATCGGGTTAGGTTTTAACTTTTAAGCTAGCCGTTAGTTAGCCGATAGTTCAGTTTGAAGACAGTCGTAAAGGTCATCGAACTTATTTGTCGGCCAATACCAAATCGGTGTGATGTGCGTACTATACATGTTCATACTGATTAACAGCCCGTTTAGACTATCGGCAGATAAAAATTCTGCAGTTTGCGGGGGCTCTAAGACTTCTCAATGAAAATACACTTAACATAGAAAAGTCAGAGGTGTATGCTCCGTTTTGGGGTTGGTCTCGAACCTCCGACGTCTCGGCAGTCCGCACCATTCTCAACTGAGCTATCGCTGCTATAACGGTGAAGGATAACATTGTAAGGAAACCTGCATACCCGAGAATTTCTTCACAGGAATTTCGAAGGCATATGAAGTCTACCAACTCGCATTAGGCCAGCGTGGTAGACTAAAGCCTAATCCCTCTCATTAGTAGAGGAGGCCCGTGCCCAGCAGTGGGACAGTAATATTACAGGGCTAATATTATTATAAGATTTCTCATATGAGCCTATTATTAAGGTCACATACATTACATGCACTGCCACGAATGAATTAAGTGTATTTAGATCAAATAACCGGAATAAGAATCTTAATGTACTAATAGTGATTTATAAACACTTAAGATACCAAATTGCGAAATAAATCCGCATCTAATTACAATTTGTTTTTAATTTAAGTCAATTAGGCACAGCATAGATTTGATTTAACACCATATTGTTTTAAATTTTGGCTTAGTAGAATTAATTAAAACAACGATGACAGAATAATCCTGGGACGCGTTATCGTAATGCTGGATTAAATGTATCCAATTTTTTCAAGCAGGCTTCTGTTTATTTGTCGCTGTTTTTTTTTAACTGCACTGCGTTTACCAACAGTAAGTGGAGACACTTTGTCCGAGAAAAAAAGCCTTACAAAAAGCCTTTATTTCACATAAAAAACAATAAAGAAATAAATATCAATAAAAATACTGAATTAATTAACAGTTAACAGTACTCTCCGAAAATTTGAGCATGCTATGCTGGTGCCTGAGTTTAGAAAAATAAAGCTCAGCGATATTAGGCAGAAAGGGTGATGATCAAGAATACTTAAAATTAAGGAAGAGAAATAAACACCGGTGGGTAAATGGAATATGGAGATGGGTATTTAGGGACGGTACTGAACAGGAATTATACTCTGAAGAAATGTTAAATCAACATAAAACCGCATTGAAACCTCAAATGGAATATGAACTATGATTATTCAGTTTACATGCGGTTAAAATTTTAAACTTACTTAACTTACATGTCTATTTTTTCGCAATAAGTATTATAAATTGTTAGATTTGCACATTTAGAATTACACCTACTCAGAAGCTGGTATTTACGATTGCAAAAGTAAACATAAAAATAATTTTGTAACGTGTGAAATTGATTATTATTTTGTTTGTTACAGGTAAATATTGACGTTGTTCCACGTTACCCAACGCGTGAAAGGTAAAACCAAAGAGGTTTAATATTACTCACTAAAGAGAAGCTATCGAGCAAGTTTCCATACAAAAAAAAATATCTCAAACGCAAAAAATCTACATTTATTATAATTTACACCATAGAATGTTCAAAAATCACGTAAGATAGTTTGTAAACAATATTACGCTGGCACGACCTTGCGCACCTATGTTTCAAATACGACTGAGTGACTTATGACCACGAAGTCACAATTTGGATCACAAGTTTAGCGTTGTGGTCCCGTCTGAATGTCTTTTGGTAAAATGCTTCTACTCATATCCTGCGATGAAATTATCAAAGGTAGTCCGTTCGTAGATTTCACTGTTTGAATTTTTATGTTTTCCTTTTAAAACATTAGCATAAATTAATATTAAAGTAAATCGAACGGATCTGATTTAAATTAAATGTAGTTATTAAAGTGCAAAATTTTGAAAAGAGCTATTTTTCTAGCCAGTTCATTATATCTTGAATTTAATCTTAATAATGTATTAATTGGACGTGGACGTAAAAATGCCGGCCAAGTTGTTATCAAACAATTTGCCAGTAATAGTTGAAAACTATACGACGCACCAATAGCTTTGCGAATGTTATGGACTGCCGAGACGAGTGTCGGAGGTTCGAGACCATCCCCAAAATAGAGCTTACACCTCTGACTTATGTTAAGTGTGTTTTATTTCTGGATTATCGCTTGCTATGACGGTGAAGGATAACATCATGAGAAAACCTACATACCCGAGAATTGCCCCACAATAATATCAAAAAGAAAAGGTTGCTTACTTGTGGGTGCTGTCAAGTTTGTTTTATCGTTTCAACTTCGCAACAAATTATCGCCGCTTAAGATTCAAACTCAATAAAATGTCGGATGTATAAATATTGTTTCCTTATTACACAACTTCCACTAATTATTGAATTAGCTACTGGAATATGCCACCGGATGTTCGTAATATCCGTTGAAAAAAACATGTTTGTTATAACAAACGCGGAATCCTGACACCGGTCGAATTCCGACTTTCTTAAACTTATGCTTGATCATTTGTGTTGTAATGGCTTTCGGGTCTTTGGACGATAAGGAGTTAATTCAAATAATAATAATATCTTCTTCAAGAGCCAGATACAGAAGGCAGTGTTATTGGACACGGCACGCATTGTGAGGCTGTTGCTTACTCTGAGCTCCTAACCACCGGTGGCTTGGGTCTCAAGCCTCGTCATCGGGAGGGTGATATTTTTTTTTTATATGACTTATATTTACAAATGTAAAAAAAAGATTAATTAAAATAAATGAATAATAATATCTTCTAATCAAATAATAATCATCATCAGCCACAGTACGTCCACTGCTGGACATAGCCAAAAAGATTTCCAGATCGACCTGTTGGAAGTGGCAAATAATAAAAATCATGGTGAAATGCCAGGATTTTTTGACAATCGAAATCCTATCGGGCTCACTGCGCACTGATGACGGTTGGTTATAATTTCTGTCTGACTGCCTTGGTGGCGTAGAGTGATATTGCGTGCGCGGTAGGACTGAAGGTTCGATCCCCGGGTCAGCCAAATATATGAGATTTTCTGCCGACTTCCAAAAAAGAGAAGGTCCTCAATTCGTCTGTATTTTTTTATGTATGTTACGCGATATCTCCGCCAAATGTGGACCGATTTTCAAAATTCATTTTTTATATTCGATAGAGCTTATTTCAAGGGTGGTCCCATAGAAATTTGGTCACGATCGGCTTTGAAGTCAGTCTGTTAAGTTTTTAAACTTGTGATTATTCAGTATCAGCTCAGAGTCTGGCATTTGGGCCCGATATGGCGATAGACTCATCCCCAATCATATATAGGACGGAACTACTCGTAAGCTCGGCGAAATGTATTCTAGTTCGCTAGTGCTCCTCTGTCTACTCCTTTCGCGATACAGCGTGAGCTTATGTTATGTTATGTTATTAGTGGAGCTTTTAATAGTAATCAATGAAATCGATACTTCACAATTTAATCGATACTTTACGATTTAAACGAATTGAAGTTTTAATAATCTATCATAGTTTGCCATCCCTAAAATTATTCGTTCTCATAAAAATGGAGATATTTATTTATGTTTGTCTGATTTTAACCTAAAAATTTTTATGTATATAAAATTTCATACAAACGTTACATACGCGCATCAAGCACAATTCGAACTCGATTGTCAAATTTTTCCTGTTCGGCCCGCAGTTATATATACTAGTTGTATGAAATAACGCCCAGTCACGAGGTTCCCACCGTCTGATGTAATTAAATACAAAACGGCGAGAATGAACCATTAAAGCCTTTAAATTATTGATAATTTCAGTTATTGTGCTTAGTAATGTGGAACGGAAGTCGTTGAGTACCTGTAAGTGGTAATATTTGTTCCTTTTGCTATTTGTTTGGCCCGCTTGATAGGATTTGATTTCTAACCGATTTACAAAAAGGAAGTTCTCAATGGCGAATGGTTTTCAAAAGGAAATTCTGTGCTACATTTTTTTATTTCTATCAGCATTTCCTGACACTGGATCATCCAAACTTTTGCATCATGTTCGAAAATGTGTACGTCTCATTTGAGTGAAATAAGAGCAAATTAAAGACTACAATAGTAACATGAACCAACAATACCCAAATATTTTAGGCTGAGATCTATAGAGCGAACTTCGACCAAGTCTGAGTCAAAGAAACGAACTTAGTGAGGATTTGGAATTTTAAACTACGACTTAGTCCGAGTCATTTTTTACAAGATAAATAGACTGACAGACAGATTAAGCAAAGATTTTCTTACTGATTTCTTAAGTTTACGCGAATATTATACATTGAAATTAAAAAACATCCTAATTTCAATAGAGCTTAGGTTCAATAGGTTGGAAGCTTGCACAAACCTGGGATCCAATTATACATCTTATTAAATCGGAACACAAAAGACCAGCTGCCAGAACTCAAGACACCGTGAGCTCGTACTGCATAAATCGGAACACAAATAATTAACCTTTTTTGAATTTGTATAATTTTTTAATGATGGTAGATATTGTAACACTAACCTTCTTTGGACAAATGACACCTCAGTCTGACCCGTGACAACAAAGACTGCAAAGCCTTCGAAACGTCGGGAATAATAATTAAAACCTAATCATGATAGAATCCGTAAGAATAGTTTTATTTCAAAGATTTTCTTGTAAAATATGGCACGGACTAAGTCGAAGTTCGATTGAATAATTCCAAATGCGCACTGAGTTCGTTTTTTTGACTCAGACTTAGTTGAAGTGCATTCTATAGGTCTCAGCCTAAATATCTGTGGATCACAAACGTTTGTCTCGGTGCGGGAATCGAACTCGCAGAATAATTGAAACTGAACACTGCCTCGGTGGCGTGGTGGTATTTCGGTGCGAATACGGTTCTGAGGTCTCGGGTTCGATCCCCGGGTCGGGCATAGTGATATTGGATTTTTCCATATCAGCCCGGAGTCTGGAATTTGTGCCCGATATGGCGATAGGCTCGCCCCCTATCACATCTGGGACGGAACTAAGCTCGGCGAAATGTGGGTGTTCTAGTTCGCTAGTGCGCCTCTGCCTACCCTTTCGGGGATACAGGCGTGAGCTTATGTATGAACAATAACCCCCTCTATATCCTTAGCGAATTTACAACTTTCTAAATTACAGCCACTTTAAAAAACCACAGGCAATGTTTAATCGGCACTTGGTTTTTTGCCAAATCATTGTTTTAAGTAACATTAAAAAGTAAAAGTGTGCAATTCGTCGCGCACGCACAGATAAGTAAAAGTGATCTCGCGTTTGTGATCCATTGTGATCTGTATGAGATACAGGAAGGTAATTGGTGTCTATTGATGCGGGTTTACGTAAGGAAAAGCTCTGGAGTCATAAATAAAGTGACGTATAACATAACATAAGCTCACGCCTGTATCCCCCAAGGGGTAGGCAGAGGCGCACTAGCCAACTAGTACAACCAAATTTCGCCGAGCTTAGGTCGCGGAGGGGCGAGTCTATCGCCATATCGGGCACAGATTCCTGACGAAAATAAAAAAAATTAAAAGTGACGTATTTTGGAGTTAAATAAAGTAAATGGGCATGGCAGGATAGGAGACTTGGTACAAGTTTTTGCTGCTGGTAGGATAATTGTATCTTCTCGGATGTAGCGATTCCTTAAGTTTAGGCTAATGTTATACATTGAAATTCACGGATTCTACCACGATTTCTTTTTAATTTTAAGGCCGACGTTTCGCAGGCTTTGTTTGTTTTGATGGTCGCTGGTTTTGTTGGACTGCACTATGCTTATCTCAGGTGCTTGGTGTAGTGTTAGCACTTTATCCGATACTGCCGACGCGATAGTCGTAGGTTTGAAAACCAGACCAAAAGTAATTGTCTATTATTCTTTCTTTCTACCTGTCCTCATCCCACGTTAATGTGGGGTCGGCGTAACACCCTTTTTCATTATTGCATATTGCGTATTGCAGAATGGATTTGGCTAAGTTTTTACGACCGGCTGCCTGCCTGACGTCAACCCCCTCTGAGTAATTGTCTATTATTGTGATATTATATTGCTTACTGATTGCTGTGCCTTTGGGTATGTTGGTGTCCAAGGGCGACGGTGACCACTTACCATCACGTGAGCTGCATCCAGGTCTGCTTCTTGCATCTTTTTTGTGCGATGTAGTGATAGTCAAATAAAGTTCTTTTCTTTCTTTTAGAAGCCAATAAAAATAAACATTTTACAAAAAAGCAAGCATATCTAACCCACATCATTATTACTTAGAAGATACTATTAATATATTTCAAACACAAGTTGCGAAGCTTATCAGGAGCATAGATAATGAGCGGCGATCGATCATAGACAACGGCGCCGCGATTTGAACCGCGGCATAGACTAGAGCTAATTAGTGTACCGACTCGTTGTCCATCGTGTTGTCGATGGTATCTCATAGATTAATTACAATTTCACTTCGCAATGGTAGCAAGGTTGCGCGTTTCGCATACCTAATGTGTTTAAAGCTTGAATGAATCAGGTGTTTATGGCTGAAATCTATAGAGCGAACTTCGACTAAGTCTGAGTCAAAAAAACGAACTCAGTGAGGAATTTTTTTTAAATCGAACTTCGACTTAGTCCGAGCAATTTTTTACAAGAAAAACAGACAGAGAGACAGACTATGCCATGCTATGACAGACAGATTTTCTTGCAAAAAATGACCTGGAATAACAGCGGCCTGAGCAGGAACATTTCTGACAACCGTAAATGTATTCGAACTCGATGCGCGTCTATGAAATTTGTATGAAATATTAACCAAACGTCATCAGTGCGCAGCGAACTCGAATACATTTACATTTACATTACTTTTTCGTGCTCGCGCTGCTGAAAGTTCGATGTAAAAATCCAAATCCTCACTGAGTTCGTTTATTTGACTTAGACTTGGTCGATAGTAGATTAAAAGTGGACAAATTGCGCTTCTGCCAATACCATTGGGGATAGGCGTGAGTGTGTAATACCAGCCTAGATGAAACAAATTTCGCTAAATCTAGCACAGCTGCCAATACAATTATGTGTAGTTTTCTTAGAATTCATGGTCGGTCATAACAATATACGAGAATAAACATAACATAAGCTCACGCCTTTATCCCCGAAGGGGTAGGCAGAGGTGCACTAGCGAACTAGAACACCCATTTTTCGCCGAGCTTAGTTTCGTCCCAGATGTGACAGGGGCGAGCCTATCGCCATATCGGAAAATTCCAGACTCCGGGCTGATACGGAACAATCCAATATCACTGCCTGACCCGGAGATCGAACCCGAGACCTCAGCACGGTAATCGCACCGAAATACAACCACGCTGCCGAGGCAGTATACACACAAAGAATACAAAATACACAATAATATACACAATTAATACAATAATTAGTTTCCTTAGAATTCATGGTCTGTTCTGCTTCACAAACGCGAGAATATACCCAGTGTAATCAATCTAATTGACAACAATTTATATACAGAAACACGACACCATAAAATGTTACCAAGAAATCAATCAATTTCTCAATCGACATAGAAAGTAAATATGGTAATAGCCAAACGCATTGATAGTTTTAATTGCAAGACACACGGACACACTGACCTACAAACACAAAGCCATCCTTGTTAACTTCCCGTAGCGAAATTTTAATTTGTTTAATTATGAACATTAACCTTAATTCGTAATTATTTCCTTCGGTAACGGCCTTAGCTGAGTTACTTTCCTTTTCAAGCGGAGCATTGATCAAATGTTAATTAAACAAACTCAAAGAGATTTTATATTACTAACGATAGAGGGGCTAACAAGCAAGTTTCCGTACAAAAAAATGATCTCAAACATCAGTAACGCCATCTACCACTTATTACAATGCGAGGGCACTTATTACAACTATTTTATTACTTTGCTCTATTGGCATATTAATATATTATTGTATTTAGAAATAAGTTGACATTTTAAATTGTAATTTTATATATCATGTATTGTCTGGACTTTAAAAGAGGCCATAACCCTTGAGTTTGTTTCGGCATTACTTCTCAAGGATAGCCACGAAATGCCGACGCGTTTATTACTTTATCAATATGTTAAAATCAATATATACTCGTAATTGACATGTGAAAGTGGTATAAAATATCCTATTTGCAGAATAAATGATTTGCATTTGAACAATTTATACCCTAGAATGTTCTGTGAATCAAGAACTACGTAAGAATTTTATTCTTTCTTTCTACCTGCCCTTATCCCACCTTAATTTAAGGTCGGCGCAATACACTTTTTCAAGCATGTTGCAGAGGATTTCTGAGAGGATCGCCTGCCTGACGTCAACCCCTATGAGGGATCCTGTCCCGGGCAAATTAAATTAGAAAATTTGATTTGGCCGACCTGGGAATCGAACCCAGGACCTCCCGGTTCACAGCCCATATATGCTACCCCTAGACCAAGGAGGTGACACGTAAGACAATTTTATTATTTAAACATTACTCTGGCACGACCTTACGCGCAAATGTTTCAAATACGACTGAATTATTTATGAGTTATGACCGGTTACAACTTTTTGGCCACAAGTTTCGCGCTGTTGTCCCGTCTACGCACTATTGAATGTCTTTGATTAAAGTGTATAGAAAACTAGTATTTTTATTATCGGCAGTTTAATTCTATGGCATTGTTCTACATACATAATTTAATGCGTCCTTGGCGGTGTATATTTTATTGTACTACTACTATGGCTCATTTAACCGGTATGTTATTTCTTCATGATAATTTGATTTGTTATTTATAAGCATGTTTGAAAGTTGATTGATATTAAGTGTGAAGAGAATATCTTAATTATTTTTATACATGTGTTTTAGTTCATGTCGCCTCTTTGGTCTAGTCACTAATGGCAGCGTGTGTGGGGCTGTAGACCGGCAGGTCCTAGGTACAAATCGTGGATTGGGAAAGACAGCGGGTCATGAAAACAGTCTAATGTATTTCGTAACATGCTTGACCAAATGTTGACTACTCCTTAGAGAAAATGACCTAAGGAGCAAGCGAAAATAATAAAGGTCGCAGGAAGTCGCTGGATGCAGGCCGCTTCCAACAGGTCGATCTGGAAATCTTTGGGGGAGGCCTATTAGTATTATTTATCAATAAATAAATACATAAATAACACCCAACAGTCACGCCACATAGTCCTGACCCCACACTAAGATCGAGTCTTGTGTCGTGGGAATTGTGAACTACGAGAGGCTTTCAATCTCACAACACCCAGACCCGAAACAAATATCTGTGGGCCGCACAAATATTTGTCTCGGTGCGGATATCGAACCCGCGGCCTCTCGCTTCACAGCCGGCTGCTCGCCCGCTGCGCCACGGAGGCTGTCAATCAATATAATATTTTAAATACATTTTACAACGTTGCCAGTGGACTATCAAATCATGGATAGGCAACTCCGTAGCACATTCGCCACACGACGTCGAATTTAGACCGCTCTGATTATTATCGCCTGAATTACGATACTTAGCATTATCTCGATAGCTGATATGTTTCGAAACGATGCATAGAGATTCGAGATAGATAAGTGTCGAAAGTCTGTTAGAAAATAAAAGCGTTTTATGTATGGGATCTGTTGATGAACACTTTCGATTGTGATTTTTCGTTTTACGTTTTATTGACTACGAGCTGTCCGCGACTCCGTTTGCGTGGAAATTTATTTAATTTTTTTTTCTAATATAAAAGTAGCAAGTTACTCCTTATGACATCAGCTATCTGCCAGTGAATCGGTCCAGCCATTTCAGAGGTTAGCCGGAACAAACAAACAAGCATACAGACAAAGTACTTTTAGATATAAGTACCATAATTATATACTTACACATACATTTAGTCAAAATCAGTTAATTTGAAATTACAAACATACACTCGAATTTTATTTATTTATATAGATATGTATACATTGTACAGGTTTAATGTAAGAATAAATAAATAAATAAATAAATATAAATAAATAAATACACCCAACAGTCACACACCTAGTCCTGACCCCACACTAGGTATACCTGTATCGTGGATGTCAGAAACTATGAGAGACTTTTGGTCTCACAACACCCAGACTTGAAACAAATATCTGTGGGCCACACAAACATTTGTCTCAATGCGGGAATCGAACCCGCGGCCTCTCGCTTCACAGCCGGCTACTCGCCGACTGCGCCACGGAGGCTGTCAAGAATCTGAGTTGTAAGAATAAGTAGGAAGTAAGAGATTTATGTGTATCAGTTTTTGTTTAGTTAATTATTTATTGATCAGCTTGCTTCCTGTCATATGGAGAGTCGGAAATAAGCTCGCTCGGGGGAGGTGTTCTAGTTCACATTACCTCTTCGGGGACACAAGCGTAAGCTTATATTGGGTTTTGAATAGTAATATTATGGTAGTAAACTTCGTATTAATCATCGATTTAATATACCCTAGATGCACAGTTTCTTGAAAATATCGTCATAAAAGTGGTCTCAGTAATAAAACAAAGGAAAAAATCTCAAGTTCTAATTAAATCAACACATTTATAACCCTATGCCAGTGTTATAAAGTAGCTTTTTAAACGAAATGAGCAAGCGTTTTTAAATTTGAATTTTGAAATTTAGAATTCTATCGGCGTTCGACTGTATGCAAAAGTAGTGCTTAAGCACTTCTTTGCTGTCCCATTTTCTGAGCGTCAACTGTGTATATAGGTATATAATATATCGATGGTGTTAATAGTCAAATTCGAACATGACAGTCTCCGTGGCGTAGCGGGCGAGTGTTTGACTGTGAAACCGATTCGCGCACCAAGACAAATGTTTTTTTTGATCCAAAAATATTTGTTTCGGGTCTTGTTGTTGTAGGACCGTAAGTCTCTCATGCTTTAAACCTAATGTGAGGTCATGATTATGTGTGCGAGTGTTGGGTATATTTTTTAATATTTAGATCATAGACGTACAAAAAGATGGATGAAGCACGAAGAACATTGAAAGTGAGGCAGGGTTTTCGGGCCATTAGATCTATCGACATGTAATGGTGTGTGTGTGCGTAAGGCACTTTTGCACCGGCGCGTTTGTGTGCGTGGCTTCTCTGTGGCGTCCGTTTAACTATAGGCCAAATGGTGCCCTTATTTTTTTTTACGTCCGTGATTTAGATAACAAAACATAAGCTCACGCCTGTATCTCCGAAGGGGTAGGCAGAGGCGCACTAGTGAACTAGAACACCCACATGTCGCCGAGCTTAGTTTCGTCCCAGATGTGATAGGGGGCACAAATTCCAGAGGTTTTTTTTTTTCTCAGGACGTTAGTTGCACCGAAATACAACTACGCCACCGAGGCAGTGATTTAGATATTAGATATTTTACAAAGCATTTCTGTACAAATGAACCATGTACAAATGTACAAATGTGTGTATGTGTTTTGTGAACCCATCACAATTTCCGTTCATCGCACACCTTCGAACACAGTTAGAAGTTACATAACTCCTCAGTGATTACTTGTGCAGTGCAGAGTGCTAGCCGAGGCCCGGAACAGAATGAATAAGTTATAAATCAACGGACGCGTGCTTGCGAATGGCGGCGGTGCTTAACGCCGATTATGTACACGAAAATGTATGTTACGTACATGTTAGTTACGTAAGGTGTTTCTTCTTAAATAGTTGATTATTTAGGGGGCGAGTAGCCGGCTGTGAAGCGAGAGGCCGTGGGTTCGATCCCCGCACCGAGACAAATGTTTGTATGGCGTATAGATATTTGTTTCAAGTCTGGGTGTTGTGAGACCCAAAGTCTCTCGTAGTTCCTGATACCCACGGTTCAGGTATACCTAGTGTGGGGTCAGAACTAGATGTGTGACTGTTGGGTGTAAAAAAAAACTGAAAATTTATTTGTGAGATAAATAAACTTAAAAACAATTCAAATACCCTTCAAGAAATAATATCTCGCTGTTCAGCTTGACCATATCCATGACCATGTTTTATTTATAAACGTGTAATAATTAGGATGTGGTTATTTACTTAATTCCTAACCAGTATTACCAAAAGTTTCCGTTGCATGCGACTTAGCGGATGTAATTTTATTAAAAATAACCGCTTTGCGTGGAAACCTTCCAGCCACCATTGAGTCACTTGCAATTTTCGAAAGGCCGTGAATGCAAGGTTTTGCTTGTGGGGCGATGGAGAATACCAATAGTACCAACACACTTTGACCTATGCAAATTCTAAGCTGTATAGGATTGAATGCTTACGATTCTGTGGTATGCACACATTCTTGATACTTGAATCCTATTCTAATTAAATAATTCTGGTTGAAATTTGACCTAGAGGTACATTATAGTCTCCAGACTACATAGAACATAGGTTACCTTCTCCGAGACAGGCCTCCGTGGCGCAGCGAGCGAGTAGCCGGCTGTGAAGCGAGAGGCCGCGGGTTCGATTCCCGCATTGAGACAAATGTTTGTGTGGCCCACAGATATTTGTTTCAAGTCTGGGTGTTGTGAGACCGTGCGTCTCTCATAGTCTCTGACACCCACGATACAGGTTATACCTAGTGTGGGGTCAGGACTAAGTGTGTGACTGTATGTGTGTGGGTGTATGTATTTATTTCTGTCCTAAAATTCCCATAGGATAGATTTGTTAATACATTTTCACGCGAACAAAGTCGCGTGCAACAAGCAAGTAAATCATAAAAAGTAGTGACACATTTATATGTGTGACTAGTTGGGTGTTTTTATGACGACCAACTTATATTGTGTCTTGTGTGTTGCCCGTGGGTATCGGAAACTGCAAGAAACACGCTCCTACACTTATTCCTGAAATAATCGTTTGTGTTCATTTACAGATCATTGTCAATTGATTAACGCTCGGAGCTGATTTTATTCCGAATAGTTTAAATGAAGTTGAAACAAAGGAACGATTCTATAATTTCAATTTAAAGGACCTCAAACAGATGTCAGCATTTTGTATAATGTATAGGCAGACCGTTATTTTATAGATACATCAATTTAATGGATCCAGGTGCATTAAAACTGTCGTGTGTCCAGATATGGACATTTTGCATGAAGGCTCCGAACGACGGCCAATGACGAGCCGATGCGTTTGTTGAACCGGCCGGGCCGCGCTGCGCACGCGCACCGCATCGCAATGCGTCTAAACGGTGGGCCTTAAGACCCGTTCACATTGTACGAGTCGATCGCACGTTCTATGTGGGAATATAATGACAATGTATTGTTGGTTAATGATTATGATAATTAAATAACACCGAATAACTTCCTATACTTTATAGTCCCTTACTTATAAAAATATTTAAGCGCTGCGTATCTTTAACCTTAGGTTGTCCCTTTTATTTCCAAACAATTAGGAAAAAAGTGACAGGCTATTTTTAGCGAAAAGATAAGCAAAATTGTTTTTATAAGTAAGGCCCATAATGTATAGTCCTGTGTGTCTTATATCGTGGGTATAGGGAACTAAGACAAACTCTGTCTCCCAGCATCCAAACCCGAAATAAATATTCATGGATTTCACACTTGTATTAACCTCAAGGACATGAATCTGCGACCTAGATTCTCAACTCTCTCTCTCGATACGCTACAAAAGCTAAGCGCATACTCGTGATCGTATTATTACTCGTAGTCATCGTGCGACAAACATGCTTCGTGTAAATGGGTCTTTATCCGCATGTTGTGGGGAACAGGCTCCTGGGAACACACGGAAACTGACTGTTTTATTGTTCGAATGGGTGGTTTACGCGTGCTGTACGTCTTTATAAACCTGCCACAAGACTGTGGGGATTTTGAGAAAAATATGGAGGCTCTAGCTGTATTTAGTACCGTTTACAGCTTTACTAGGCATAAAATCTAGCATTTATGTTACGCCTCTTAATTAGCAATTTGGTGTCCAATAGTAGATTGATAATAAACATAAGCTCACGCCTGTATCCCCGAAGGGGTAGGCAGAGACGCACTAGCGAACTAGAACACCCACATTTCGCCGAGCTTAGTTCCGTCCCAGATGTGATAGGGGGCGAGCCTATCGCCATATCGGGCACAAATTCCAGACTCCGGGCTGATATGGAAAAATCCAATATCACTCTGCCCGACCCGGGAATCGAACCCGAGACCTCAGAACCGTAGTCGTACCGAAATACCACCACGCCACCGAGGCAGTCACAAAAACAATTTTAACAAAAATTTTACAATAGTTGTAACAAAAAGTAATGAATTATAAAAGAATACTTATCATTCTCACATGATGTTATCTTTTGATTTGAATGTGAGATGAAATGACATTCTCACGCGTCATCTAAGCTTCGGTGATTGAAGGGAAGGTCTCTGCGGGTAACCGTGACCTTTGTACGGTTAATATGCCTTTAAGTACATGATTTAATTGACAGGCTTCCGTGATTATAATAAGCTTGAAGAAATTGTGTTGAAAAGTAAGGTTGTCAAAAATAAATAAATATTATATCGATATGAGCTGATTTTAAAGCACTAATCTAGAAGAACTGAAAGGACTTAAAAAAATGAGTAAGTGGCCTATCACTCTCATGCTCACGACAATGTCAGAGGTACAGCAGAGGCTCTTCCTGCGGTGGGGAATATGGAAAGGTATTCAGTGACGAAGGATGAAAATTTCGACAAGGGAAACCGACGTAAACTTACCTTTTAATTGATACCTATTTATTAGATTTGTCAAAGGTAAGCCGAAATAAAATCGTGTTGTTAGGACACTTTGCCACTGAAAGGTATGTTGATTATTGTTAAAGAAAAGAATTAAAATAATAATAATTATTATTAATACACCAACAGACACACACCTAGTCCTGACCCCACACTAGGTATAACCTGTATTGTGGGTATCAGAAACTATGAGAGACTTTCGGTCTCACAAATCTCAGAATTGGGAAGGAATATTTGCGTTTCCAGAAATCTCATCGCACTTATGCGAAACGCAACAGCAAGCAAGTCACTCCAAGTTTGTTTTCTGTGATACAGTGGATTTATCTAGTGGAGCCGGCCGCTGCAAGCTATAAGCAAAAATATCTTCAGCTTGGTTCTATTTTTCTTTCCTTTCCACCTGGCCTTATTCTACTCCAATGCATGGTTGCCATTCGGGTTAATTTTTACGACCGGACGCCTGCCTGATGTCAACCCCCTTTAGGAAGTTTATTCCCGGGAAAATCGTGCTAGAAAAACTATTTTGCCCGACCTGGGATTGAAACCCAGGACCTCTCGATTCACAGCCCAAATGCTGATACTCGACTAAGGGTTTGCCTCTTACAAATTATAATTATAAATGACGTGCCAACCCTGCTTGTTAACACTAAAATGCCACGGGTAGATTGTACCTGCTTGACCCGGCGCAGGTCGCAGCGGATTTACTGACCAAGGTCGAGCGACGTTGACGTCGCGTCGTCGCTTCGCGTCGCAAGTCGCAACTGTGTTACCGCGCTGCGTCGGATAAATTCCATTCGTTCGTGCGTCATACACTGTTTATAGCGAATGCAAATCAAATTTAGAATTGTTTTAAATGCGTTTATAATTATGCCTGATTTTGAATAAAATTTGAATAAAGTTTGTTTTCGAGTTGGTAATAAAAATTGACCTCCTTATTTTTTTTTATAATGAATTTGATCATAAGCGGGCGGTAATGACTCGCTGGGCTTCGCTTGAAAGTGTTTGAACTTGGAAATATAAATCAGTCTGGATGAGACCTATGTACTTTAGTCAGTGACGTGCACAGACATTTCGATCAGGGTAGGCAAAAAAATTGTATAATTATTTTCTTCAACTCTTATATCATCATTACTGCCATTAACATCCTCATGTCGAATTAAAATATAAGCGGGCGCTGTAATTTTGAACATTAATTCTTGATCATGATTTTTTGGTTGTGATTTATGTATGTAAATAGCAAATAGAGTGTTTTTTTGTCTATATGGACACCACGCCACTGACTTTAGTATGATGTAGGACCTGCATGACGTCCACCACCTCTGACGTATCTGGCTCGAGCAAGTCCCAGTTCAAAAACCCCGTTTTCCGACCCAGGCAATGAACTCAGGACCTCGCAGTCCACGGCCCATAGCTACTAGACTCTTCCTTCCGCCTTCTCTGCGATGTTAACAGCCCAAAGCTATTAAGCACAGTTTATCTAATCAAATGTACGCAGTTATCTATCATCCGGATCATGCTAGGTCACATAGGGGCGTTAATTCATAAATATTTGAATAGGTTACATATAGGAGAAAGTTTGAGTGACGTAGGGACCTTTGTTAGGTTATGTAATCGTTACAATGGAATTCCTTGTTCTCATTATCATATTTATAGCTGAGTGTGTTTAGTTTTAGACAGAATTTCTTCAATAGCTTTTGTGGCCGGCGATGGCCGTGGCATCGATCTCTGATGAAACAAATATTCCTGTGATCTGCCTCTGATGACTGCTCGGCGTGGTTGTATTTCGGTACGACTACCGTCCTGAGGTCCCGGGTTCGATCCCCGGGTCGGGCAAAGTGATATTGGATTTTCCATATCAGCCTGGAGTCTGGAATTTGTGCCCGATATGGCGATAGGCTCGCCCCCTATCACATCTGGGACGGAACTAAGCTCGGCGAAATGTGGGTGTACTGGTTCGTTAGTGCGCCTCTGCCTTCCCCTTCGGGGATACAGGCGTGAGCTTATGTTATGTTCCTGTGATCAACCAATACTTATTGCGGGTCTGGGAGACCGAATGTCTTTCGTAGGCCCTAAATATCAGGATACCCATTACACTGTATTCGTATCTAACAGTGGGATCAGGACAGTGACGTGCACAAGCATTCCAAACAAGGTAGACAAAAGTTTGCAAAATTATTTTTAACTTTACATTTCCACTACTACTATCATCCTCATCCCCATTTGACTTAAAATATAAGCTGGACGCTTCTATTTTGAAGTTTGTTTTGATCAGGATTTGTATTATTTACTTATGAGTACTATATGTAAAGAGCATATTGTAGACAGTGTCTCTTTCTCTATATGGAGTGCACGCCACTGGATCAGGACTATCTGTGTGACTGTTTTGTTTATTTATTGGTAGAGCTGTAAGTATTGTCTTGGTAAAATCGTTATGCTGGTATACCTATTCATATTATTGACTTATTATTCTTGAAGTTTGGCAATTTATCCCTATTTTTTAAGGTATCGTCGTATCGGTAGGTATCGTATCGTATTGTCGGTTATCACTGAAGTTCCGTTGACCGACTTGGACTTTAGCTATAATCTTTTCTTTCTACCTGCCCTTATTCCACTTTAATGTGGGGTCGGCGCAACATACTTTTTCAAGCATGTTGCAGAAATTATTTAGCTAAGTATTTACGACCGGCTGCCTGCCTGACGTCAACCACCTCTGAGGGGTCCAGTCCCGGGCGAATTAAATTTGAAAATTCGGTTTTCCCGACCTGGGAATCGAACCCACGACCTCCCGGTCCACAGCCCATACATACTGCCACTGGAACTGGATCCCCTTAGAAGGGGTTGACGTCAGGCAGGCGGCCGGTCGTAAAAACTAAGCTGAATAATTTCTGCAACATTCTTGGAAAAGTGTGTTGCGCCCACCCCACATTAAGGTGGAATAAGGGCAAGTAGAAAGAAAGAAAGTTAATACAATGTGTAAACGTTGTTAATTCTCCGGTAATTACCATAAATAAGAGGTTTTTTTTTAGGGAACCAAAAGGTAATTTTTCATACAGCCAAAGTAATTTCTGAACTGTCACACGGTGTCCCGCCAATACGTAACGTCATTACCAACATTAAAAAATCAATCAGCCGGTTTGTGCACCGTACTGCCAACATTGTAGAGTTAAGTTTTCTTTGAATCACCAAAAAGGTTTTTACATCGTACATACTTTAAACAATTTATTTCATTTTGTTGATATATAATTTTTATTTCACTCCTCTAGAGGAATTATGGAATGCTTTACATTGGAAATTAACTCTTTTTTACGGATGTAATTGGTTAAAAATTGCCTTAATAAGTGAGGAATTTTGTGTGCGTAAATCTGAGGATAATTTCTTAATGACATACGTTTATCCCTTGTGGTTAAACCGATGTGTGTTTAAAGAAATAAGTTTTTCGATTGCGACTTGTTAAATTCCCCGCTCCTTGTTTACGTTAATCGGAATGATTAAGATTTTGTTTTATTTTGTGGGACATTTCAGATTCTTTAATATTCTGTGGTAATATGTTATCTATAGACACTGTTCATTTTAGCACCAAGAAAATCAAGTAGGTGATAAAAAATAAAATCCTTATTCACCTAGCAAATCAAGCACTTATTAAGTTTAAAGCGGTGCTTAAATTAAAAACTACATAGCTTCCCCTTTATTATTTCCGTAAAGTAGTTTGAAAATGAAGGAGGCAAACCACGGTTTAAGTTAAGCATAGCTTATTTTTTATGTAAGATCCCTGAGATTAGATTATTGATTGAGACCTACGGTAAGATCCATTATCAATACTGAAACGAAATTATCTGCTTTACCAAATTTACTGCCTAAGTGGCCTACACTGGTGGAACAAAATGTCAGAACAAAATACAGACTTATAATTTTTTTAAACTAAAATACGCAGACAATACCCGGTGTTCAGATTTGAACCCTCGACCCGTCACGTGCGCGTGGCGCGGAGGTCGTCATTACGTGACGTGTTATCTAATAACAAATCACACGAACAAACACACAGACATAGAAAAACATTTGCGGCCCGCCCGCTCCGCGCCGCGCCGCCGCTCACGATCGCATCGTGTGAGTAATGGCGGTAACAAAAGTTTTTAATTGACATTATATTCATCATCACCATCATCATCATATAAATAAATAAATACAACCAACAGTCACACTCCTAGTCCTGATTTCACACTAGGTATAACCTGTATCGTGGGTATCAGAATTTATTTCAGTCCGAAAGTCTCTCATAGGGTATCAGAAACTATGAGAGACTTTCGGACTCACAACAGACTTGAAACAAATATCTGTGGGCCATACAAACATTTGTCTCAACGCGGGAAACGAACCCGTGGCCTCCCACTTCACAACCGGCTACTCGCCCACTGTGCCACTAAGGCTGTCGCAGCGACCCAAAATGAGTCTTGGCCACCGACAACAAGAGCCTTCCACTTCGACCTATTCTGCGCTAGCTCCTGCCAGTTTATAGAAAGAAAGAAAGAAATAAATAAACTGATTTCTTAAGTTTACGTGAATATTATACATTGAAATAAAACTATTCTTACGGATTCTATCACGACAAACAAGAATATGACTGATTCTGACCCGTGACAACGAAGACTGCAAAGCCTTCGAAACGTCGGGAATAATAATTAAAACCTAATCGTGATAGAATCCGTAAGAATAGTTTTATTTCAAGAAATAAATAAACTTTATTCAGCCAACGTCTAAGGCAACAATAAGTGAGAGAACAAAAAAATAAGACAGAATATGTAGCACTAAGATTGCTAATTACTTACACTTAATTGCTAATTACGTGTTGAATATTATTAGTAAAATGAGCACACACAACACCATAAACGTGTTCATGTCTTGAACCATCCGTACCCGACACATGACTAAAATGGCCACAGGCTCAGTATTCGCCAAATAGAAGTATCTACCTGGCACTGGTATTCTGCCAGGGCGAATAGCCCAGCAGTTAATAGCCCTGTAATATTAATTATTTCTGTTGTACTGATGGGCGCGGCCCTCGTCTACTAATGAGAAGGATTAGGCCTTAGTCTACCACTTTGGTCTCATGCGAGTTGGTAGACTTTACATACCTTTAAAATACTTGTGAAGAAATTCTCGGGTATGCGGGTTTTCCACGATGTTTTCCTGTGCCGTTTACACTTAACATAGAAAAGTCAGAGGTGTATGCTCTTTTTGGGGTTGGTCTCGAACTTCCGATAGTCGTCTGGGTAGTCCGTACTCCGTACCACTCATAACTGAGCTATCGCTGCCTTTTTTTATTTACGTACATAAAATATCTTTTTGGAACATGTCATCTCACTGCTGGGCAAGAGCCTCCCCACAGGTTTATTTTGACAGTTTACAAAAACGATGATAATTTTCATTTTTCTTTTTCTTTTATGTTACTTTTATCCATACATTTGATGAGCAGCGCCTCTTGCTGTATATTTAATGAACTAAAATAGCAAACAACATGAAGCAATCGAATACCACATTCGTATTCGAGTGCGAAACTTAAATCTCTTACTAGAAATACTAGGATTTCAACAGACTTCAAATATATCCTTTGGTAATCAATTCGACTGTTTTTTTGGCGATTGGCGATTTTCAAGATTATTTTTGTGTTCGACAGAGCTTATTCCCATATAAATTTAGTGCTGCCTTGGTGGCGTGGTGGTATTTCGGTACGACTACGGTTCTGAGGTCTCGGGTTCGATCCCCGGGTCGGGCAAAGTGATATTGGATTTTTCCATATCAGCCCGGAGTCTGGAATTTGTGCCCGATATGGCGATAGGCTCGCCCCCTATCACATCTGGGACGGAACTAAGCTCGGCGAAATGTGGGTGTTCTAGTTCGCTAGTGCGCCTCTGCCTACCCCTTCGGGGATACAGGCGTGAGCTTATGTATGTATGTTAAATTTAGTGACGATCGGATCCATTTTAAAGTCACTGTGTCTTTAACCTTGTGATAAGGTATTTCGTGCACACCAGTCCGCGTACGCCGTGTCCCTGACTCGCATAGTTCCACGGCGTACATCGCACGCCCGCACAGAAATTAACATTTAATTGCTGATGCACCTCGACCTGTCGACCTTATTGCACGCACCTGCCCAAATCTGGTGAGCTGCACTCGATCTGTGAGTTCTGTGACCAAAAGTGATATGTTCGAGGGTCGATGCGTCTGCCCAAAGCGGTTGACATAGTTACGTTACCATATGGCATCTCCTATGCTACAGTATGAGTGCGCATGCGCCTATATTTCGAAAGGAGCCGTTGCTGATTATAATATTATTCTTCACATGGACGTAAAAAAAATGGACGGAGCACTAGGAATATTGAAAGTGAAGCAGGGTTTTTGGCTCATTCGATCAGTCGCCGCCATTAAGTTTTGATCGAATGGGCCGAAAATCCTGCTTCACTTTCAATATTCCTAGCGAGCTCTCCGTATTTTTTTATGTCCATGATTCTTCAAATACAGGTCGATTCATGTGTACAATCATCGATTTTAGACAACAAATGCCTATTAGGCTGTTATGGTAGTCAGTAAAAGTGAAATATTTTTGTTGTATCTACAACAATGTACAGTAATGCAATAATCGCCCCCTCCGCTTCATGTGGTAGCTTACAGACCTCGTACATAGTTGGTGGTTTTGGTCAGACAACCTTCGACGTATTATTTTTGTACATTAAATGCACAATCAAGTACTGCTAACCACAGCTATTTGTGTATTTTACTGACCTCTATTGCGCATCGGAGGAATTGTTGGTTATAAAAATTACCATAAAACCATATGGGAATATTGGGCAAGGCTAGAACCAGCTTCTATTCAGTTCCATTTTTAGTCTTTACCATGCTTTATGGGTACGTTCAGACCAGGGGTCAGATAAATTAATAAATAAATACACCCAACAGTCCACACCTAGTCCTGACCCCACACTAGGTATAACCAGTATCGTGGGTGTCAGAGACTATGAGAGACTTTCGGTCTCACAACACCCAGACTTGAAACAAATATTTATAGGTCATACAAACATTTGTGTCGGTGCTGGAATGGAACCCGCGGCCTCTCACTACACACCCAGCTGCGCCACGGAGGCTGTTTTCCTTGAGATTCTTCGGGGTGAATGCGATGAAGCCCAGACTTGAAACCAATATCTTTGGATTACACAAACATTGGTCTCAGTGCCGGCACCAAACCTGCGGCTTCTCGCTTCTCTACTGGGCCGCTAAGCCTATTTGCTTGACTTTAATATGACTGCTACGCGTTGAGCTGAAGTACTTACAATTTTGACCACTCTAGTGACTTAGATTAATGATAGACCATTGTCTAATGGCTATTAATTTGGTCAATATATTAATATCACGAGCCTCCACGGACCAGTATAACTGGATCTTAATAACGTTAGTTCCATACCCTGGCGGGGCCTGAATGGACGTGCTCCGTAATCAATCTCATTACTACAATATAATTCAATGTCAATTTACGCTTTCGATAAGGTATATCGCACACGACATTGAACCACCACTTTCCATAGTCCCTCCCCTGCCTCCTCCCCTCCATTGTCTCCAATGATAGAAGCAAAATAAGGACTTGGCATAACTACAAAAAAACGTGTTTACTTTGAAACCGGTTCCGCGATTTAATTTTACATGTAAGTTAACACCGTGTCGTAAGACTTAAATGTATAGATACTTATTGATTTTAAAACAAATACGGTGTTGAAATAAAACTAGTTTTTACAGATTTTATTGCGATTTGTTTTGTATTTATTTTATTTGTCCGACCCGTGACCCGAAGGCTGTAAAGATTTCGAAACGTTGGGACTAAAATTAAATATCAAATCCGTAAAAACTAGTTTTATTTTAATGAATAACATTCGCGTAAACCTAAGAAATCTTATTAATACGGTGTTTTACTTTAATTTCGGAATGTGGAGAGGATGCCTAACTTCTATATTACTGCCTATATTTGATGCCTGCCTGCCTGTATTTGATGCCTGCCTGCCTGTATTTGATGCCTGCCTGCCTGTGTATGATCTTTATTTCTCCTAATCACCATTGTGGCTTCTTTCCATACATTAGGCACACACTTACATATTTCGTAGTCATGCTTAGTCCTTATTATTGTTTTGTTTGCTCCTATCACACGTTTGAGTGATCACTTGTCAGCGGCAGACAAATCAAGATCGATTTCGATATTATTAACATGAATCTGTTGTCTGTTCCACTCGCTCTTCAGGCTCAGTGTATGTTGCTATCTCTGTTCACTGTCATACGTGACCGTGCGGAGCGTGACACCCTCACCATTTGTCATGGTAATACTTTTTTCGGGGCCCAGATAAGGAATATATTATGACACGTTATAAATTGGGCAAATTGACGTGACCGATTGGGGGGCGGGCTTGGAATCATGCTTGGGACTGTGGACCCGGCATTTTTGTCGATGTCGATGGATTTTGACGATAAAATATGACCAATGCTCGAATTCTACATCTGTACTAGAAAATTTATGAACATAAAAGGTAAAATATGTTTACGTCTTTCCACCTGTCCTTATTCCACTTCAATGTGAGGTCGGCGCAACACACTTTTCACAATATTATTGCAGAAACGACTCTGCTTACTTTTTACGTAAATCTTTTTGACGGGTCCAGTATCGGGTCAATCGTGATAGAAAAACAGCTTTGCCTGACCTGCGAATCAAACCCTGGACCTCTCGCACCACAGACCATATACGGCTGTTATCAGACCACTATGAGCAGTACTTTTTGAATATGTCGCATAACGTAATCAAGTGACCAGTCATTATATAATCAGTCGAGTACCATTTCAGTATTTCGCCGTCAATGTTTTCTTTGAATTCTTTTCCTTTAAGTTTCCGAGAATTTCATTGATGTGTAACGCTTTAAGTTTTACGCTTTCAAAATTCGTCGGAAAAATGCGATATTTCCTGGAACGGTGCGGCTTTTAGGTTGTATTTCGTCATCTACCTGCCTCGAGTGCGTTTTGAATGGTCGATGGCTCGACGCAGGAGTATTACATATTGTGGCGCTTCTATATCACTAGTTCATGATGATGCAGTAGTCTGTAGTCCAGAAATAAAGTCCAGTAAGAGGCGATCTTTCAACGTTTATAATGACAGACTCCGTTGCGCACAGCAGACGAATAATCTTCAGTGAAACGAGAGGCCGATAATACGATTTCCGAAAGATATTTGGTTAGATATTGGGGATCAAGTCTCAAGTTTATAGTAGACAGTTCAGTCGACACAAGACTCGAATCTTAGTGTGGAGTCAGAACTATGCACGAAACAGTTAGGTGTGTTATTAAATAATTCCAGTCAATTTACTGGGCCAATCCAATGACTAGAGAAAAATATCAGGGTGAGGCATAATTGTGAAAAAATGAAGCGTGCCGTATATGCGTATGTATGGAGCGAAACCAAAATGGCGACTGCGAAACAAATATCCCAAAAATATGGCAGTTAGGCATTTTTTTATATTCCGAAATTAGTATTATTGTAAATAAGACACCGTATTTATAATAAAATGAATAAGTATTTATACGTTACTTAATACTTATGACACGGTGACAATTTACATATAAATAGATCGCGAAATTTTTTTGAGTGGTAGAGCCACGCTGTAGACAGTAACGTCTTCAACACGAAAGGCGGCTCGACCGGTTGGTTAGACTGTCTCACACAAAACCGACGCAAAGTGGCAGCTTGCTGTCGCTTTCGTTCGATGAGTGAGATTTCCGGTGGCCCATCCCCCCCGTCTTTCACAATCCCTTTTCCCTCCCCTTCCATTTCCTCTTTTTAGGTTGGCAACGCACCCATGATTCTTATTGTGTTTTGAGTGTCTATGGGCGGTGGAGATCACTTCCTATCAGGCGTCCCATCTGTTCGTTTGCCAGTCTCTGCTATAAAAAAAAAGAAACTAAAATGGCGGATGAGCTTCAAAGTAAATACGTATTTTCCGTAGTTATGCCTCGTCCTCTTATTTTTCTGAAGTGATTCGGTCAATCATTAGCTATTAATTTAGGCCGTTAACACACTGACAAGTTGAATTGAAACATTTTTTCCCAAGCCTATCGGTCAGTACACAGAAACAAAACGCTCTGTCGACAATTCACAAGTTACCGGAAACAATAATGTTTCGTAACAATGAATTCCCACAGCACAACGCGGCATTACCATTACAAAACTAAAATGATACAATAACACAATGAAATGTGTTAATTTTCAAATCTTGTTTTTAATTACGCAAGCCTACGAGATATTGTCTGAGTCTTAGGCTGAGATCTATAGAGCGAACTTCGACTAAGTCTAAGTCAAAGTCACGAACTCAGTGGGGATTTGGAATTGTTAAATCGAACTTTGACTTAGTCCGTGTCATTTTTTACAAGAAAAACCAACTGACAGACAGACTAAGCAAAGATTTTCTCGCAAAAAATTACTCGGGCTTAGAAAAAAACCTTACTAAGTTCGTGACTTTGACTTAGACTCAGTCGAAGTTCGCTCTATAGATCTCAGCCTTAGGCTTGTCGTGTACTTATTTCATGTAAAATGTGACCCAGATGCTTGTTTGCTGAATTATTGCAATAAAGAATTCAATAGCTACTATTTTACTATTTGTTATCAAACAGTTTTCAACTATGCACTACATCATTCTCCGTGGCGCAGCGGGCGAGTAGCCGGCTGTGAAGCGAGAGGCCGCGGGTTTGATTCCCGCATTGAGACAAATGTTTGACCCACAGATGTTTGTTTCAAGTCTAGGTGTTGTGAGACCGAAAGCCTCTCATAGTCTCTGACACCCACGATACAGGTGTACCTAGTGTGGGGTTAGTACCCTTAGTACGAGTTTTTGTCGGTTATCGAAATGGACGATAGTTTACAGTTTCTCCATACATTTTTTAATTCATTATAGTTTCCGCAAAGTGGCGCTGCTAGTCAAATGTATGGATACAGGACTAGGTGTGTGACAGTTGGATGTATTTGTTATTATTATTATCATCATTATTTCATTTTGGTCTCAGTCCGTCGTAACATTAATTTGTCCATCATTCCATGTCTTTGGTCAAAACACAACACGTCTCGTTTTATATTAAAACTAGAATTTATTACAATGTAACTTAAAAGAACAATTATCTAGTATATAAATCAAGAGATGAGCGAAGTGATCAAGGGAAAACTACCTCTAGAAGAAAACATGTAATAAAAACAAAGTTTGGCAAAGTTGGGACAGTAGGTTACAGAACGTTTAAAGCCACAAAATAATACGATGCATTTAATATAACATCAGTTTAATTCCATCGTGTAAAGCCGGCTGAGCGCTGAACAAAGCTTGGACTTTAGGAAGAGGCTTACACAACTGATGTTGTGTAATATCAAGTGTTATTTATGTCTTCATTCCGTGTACCGCCTAGCGCCTAGGTCAGCTCAGCTGATTGTGTGTCTAGCGATTAAACGCTCTTTCAAGACGCTCGCATCGTGGGAATATTTGATTGAGCATAGGTGTCTGATGAGTCAATAGATAATTTATGTTCGACGTGCAATAAATTCGGTAATACTTGCAAAGAAATAAATGTAAACAACCGTATTGGACATGTATGTTGTTATTGAGTTACTTATAATCACAAGTTTAAAAACTTAAGAGACCGACTTCAAATACGATCGTGACCAAATTTATACGGAACCACACTTGAAATAAGCTCTATCGAATTCAAAAAGAATTTTGAAAGTCGATCCACATTTGGCAGATATATCGCGTAACATACATAAAAAGAATACAGATGAATTGAGGACCTCCTCCTTTTGTGGAAGTCGGGTGAAAATCGATCCACATTTGGCAGATAAATGTATATTGCGTAACATACATAAAAATACAGACGAATTGAGGACCTTCTCGTTTTTGGAAGTCGGTCGAAAATGTAAGCCCTCAGTAACAGTTGAGATTTTTATAACGCTTGACGTACCTATACTGATTGACGTATAGTTTTTTACACCTATCCTTAACTTCAATGAGGGGTTGCTTACACTTTTCAAGCATGTAACGGAAAGGATTCGACTTAGTTTTTACGGTCGGCTGCCTGCCATTTGGGAGATATTGACGTAGAACAAACATTTGCTGTTGTGTGAAGGCAACAGCGAAGATTCGCGAATATTCAGGAACGTTCGGTCTCCATCGCCGATGGCCCTTCGCAAACGTTCTTTCGCCTTCAAACCGTTGATGTGTACCCGCCATCAATTACAGTGTTATGTAATATTATTCCTTCTATTCTAAAAAATTCGTTGTCTTTGCCTACCTCTATGGGAAAAAGGCGTGAGTCTATGTATGTATGTATTCTAAAAAAATCTCTGTCTTAATGGACCTTAATTAAATCCATGCATTAAGATGTTTGAGTCTGGAATATTTATGCTCTCGTTCTTTGGAATTCGACCAGTCTTTATAACCGTTTCACGACTCGTTTATGATTACACGCTTGATTTATTACAAGTGTAATTAATTAATTACACATTGTAAGCGGTGATTTCCGCGCAAACAATGATTGCTGGCGTTTTAATTATTGTCACACCCACATGTTTACACAAACACGGTTTCATATAAACATTGTGTGTGACGTTAAATAATAAATAACACCCAACAGTCACATACATAGTTCTGACCACACATAAACGAGTATTGTGTCGTGGGTATCAGGAACTACGAGAGACTTTTGGTGTCATAACACCCAGACCCGAAACAAATATGTGGGCCTCCAACATTTGTTTCGGTGCGGGAGTCGAATTTAATTTAATGAAATGTTTTTTTCTAATTGGTTGTTTATTATATTACTGTATAAACTGCTTATATTTTTTTATAAAAACGTCAGAGTTTCTTGCCCGTTCTTCTCTGGCGAACCAGCCTTCCGAATTGGCGGTAGAGTACAATTCTTTCCGGAATCTAAGTAATGTGTAACATTTTATGGATTCAACAAATGATTTGATTTGAACTCGCGGCCTTTCGCTTCACAGCCGACTACTCCCGCTACGCTACGAAGGCTGTCCACAGTATAATATCCATTTATTTCTCGTGACTAAGTATTGAAGTATTCCGACAGCCATACAGCTGTTGTCAGCAGTTGCGAGTGATCAGGAAGCGGCAGACGATCTCAGTTACATCACCGGGAGACATGGCTCCGTGGCTCATCTCAAATGCCAGGTCACGACGGGCCACGAGCACTGCTCTCGTGTGAACGTGACATTAGGTAGTCCGAGCTAGGAAACAGATGAAATGTGAAGAAACTGTCCACATTGTGTTACTTTGTATGCATGCTAAGTCTTTGGCAAAGCAGTCCAAATGTGTTAACTGTACTTCGGAACTGTTAAATCGGAACCCAAAAGACCAGCTGCCAGAACTCAAGACACCGTGAGCTCGTACTGCATAGATCGGAACACAAATAATTAACCTTTTTTGATTTTGTATAATTTTTTAATGATGGTAGATATTGTAACACTAACCTTTTTTTGGACAAATGACACCTCAGTCTGACCCGTGATAACGAAGACTGCAAAGCCTTCGAAACGTCGGGAATAATAATTAAAACCTAATCGTGATAGAATCCGTAAGAATAGTTTTATTTCAATGTACTTCTTCTATCTGTACAGACCGTCTCTCGCACCAATGAGAAGTCAATGCATTATCCGTTTTTTAAATATGTTGCACAAAGCATTTTGATTTAGATTTTACGACCGAGCGCCTAGCCGCCTAGCTTGTCTGGAAGCAATTCTATCGGGATATCCAAATCATGTCAAAAATCACGTGCTGCTATATTTAGGATTTGAACACAGGACTCCCGGTCCACAAGTCTATATACGTCGCCACTAGACCAAGGAGGCGGCTCAGCTCTTCAGTATTCTATTAAAACTAAAACTAATCATCAGCTGTTCATTATTCTTGTCCGAAATGTTCTTGATTGCCTCGGTGGCGTAGCGGTATTGCGTGCGCGGTACCTACGGCTGTCGTCCTGAGGTTCCGGGTTCGATCCCCGGGTCCGTCAAAGTGATACTGGATTTTTTCAATATCAGCCCGGGCGCTGGAATTCGTGCCCGATATGGCGATGGACTTGTCCCCTATGACATCTGAGACGGAACTAAGCTGGCGAAATGTGGGTGTTCTAGTACGCTAGGGCGCCTCTATCTACCTCTTCGGGGATGCAGGCGTGAGCTTATGTATATTTATTTTTTACTACAACGCAAACTAATCATCGTAATAGAATCGCCCCATCGGAACGAATAGGCGAGGTAATGACGTTCCATTTCCGGATGTTGTGCTTTAACTATTAGGTCACTGTATCTAGTACATTGATAAGCAGTGATTAGGGCTAGGCGTGGGGTGCCAGCCGGCGTGGCGCCTCGGGCTACTTTCACTAGTGTCAATGACCGCGCCCGCCAAAATAATCGCTGTTACGTCACGCACATAGAGTCGAGTTACTTGCGGTTTATGTTTCTAGCGATGCGGTTTATGAAAGCGATGGTTTTTGTTTATTTTAGTGTCTAGAAAGGTGGATGAGACTAGGTAGATAAAAAACCAAGGCAAGGTTAAAAACCGACTGCAAAATAAATCAGTTCTGGAGTAAATTATATAGGACCACCATTGGAGTGAACTCTATCAAACACAAAAAAAATTGAAAATCAGTCCACATTTCCAGAAGATATCGAGTAACTTTATATGTATGTGCTTATAATAAGCACATATAAAAATAATGCCGAATCAGGGAACTTTTCCTTTATATCTGTATATCTGAAAAGGAAAAGGCCAAGAAACATCGTTACCTGTTTTCGAAACGGAAATGAACCTGGACCTCACCAATTTCTCAGTACTTAAGTACCGGCTAATACATCTATATATCTATCGCCCGAATGGTCACACGCTACTCATCTTTAACGGCTCCTTATTACAATTTGGACATATAAGGCGGCCTTAAATGACATAAGGCGAACCTTAATTGTATGAACATTCGGCGGTATGACACGTCAATGAGGTATACATAACTTAAATATCTAAGTTGAGTTTTTTTATATATTTTTTTTCTTAAAACGTTGCAACCAAAGACATTCAACAGTATATAGACGAGACAAACCAAACCTGGCCAAACCTTGTGATCCAAAAGTTATGACCTAGTGGTCATAAGTTACTTAGGTTATTTGAAATATAGGCGCGCCAGGTCGGCCAGCGAAATGATATCGAGAGAATAAACTTATCTTACGTGATTCTTAACCATTGACAAAATATTCTAGGCTGTAAATTGTATTTGTGATATTGGATTTTTCCATATTAGCCCGGAGTCTGGAAATTGTGCCCGATATGGCGATAGGCTCACCCCCTATAACATCTGGGACGGACTAAGCTCGGCGAAATGTGGGTGTATTAGTTTGCTAGTGCGCCTCTGCCTAACCCTTCGGGGATACAGGCGTGAGCTTATGTATATGTAAATTGTAATAATGTCCCTCGCATTGTAATAAGTAGTTGATGGCGGTACTGAAGTTTGAGATCAATTTCTTTGTATGGAATTCCTTAGGCTGTCTAGTTTCCTACCTGTTAATCCCCTCTGATAGATCCATTTATAAGAAAATTGTGTTAGAAATCCCACTGACCCGCTGTGGGATTTAAACAACATTATATACTGCCACTAGACCAAGCAGGCGACACAGTTCCCACAGTTTCTAGTTATGTATAACTACATAATTCGAATACATAATCGATCATAACTTAATAGCTGACCTATTTAGTAAACGATTATTATTATGAAAATATTGATCAAAACCAATTCTTATCATTTGTATTATATTATTATCGCGTCCATTCCAAACAATGGAGTGGAACGAATTATCAAACGCAAAACAAAAAGCGCACAATAATTGCGATTAATATCTGTTACTTATTAGTCAAATCGATCGAGTTAACATGAAGCCTGAATCGATAAGAATTATCGAACGTCGAACGCAACGGTAAAAAGTAAAAGTGGAATAAATATGGCGTCATGAGATCGCGATAGATATTAAATCACCATAGATAATAGGAGACAATAGAGAGAGTTTATTTGACGCCATTTTGATATATCGAATTTCGTGAGAAACGCCATTCGTTAGATTCACGGCGCGATTTGACATTCTATTACGTTTTGTTTGCGCGCAACGCAAATCGATTACGTTGTGAATGAAATCGAAATCGGATTATCGATTAATCGGTTTACGTCACTTGAAACAATTGAGTGTGAGAGTTTTCGTACAGTTTAATAACTGTTCTACGAGTTTTGTTGTTTTTAGGTTTTAACGGTCACATTATGTTACCTATGTGCCCTAGATAAATAATATGTTCTAGTTATACGTATGTAGATATTATTATTTATCTGTTTTGCATACTAGAGGTATAATCCCGCTATACGTACAGGGGGTAGGCAGGCAAGGACTTCCGGTTTCGCTCTCATTAATTTATTGGATAATGTTACCAACTAACTAAGCTCGGCGAAATGTGGGTGTTCTAGTTCGCTAGTGCGCGTCTGCTTACCCAGGGGATACAGGCGTGAGCTTATTTTATGTTACCAAAATGTAAATATATTTAAATCGTGCACTAAACGAGACATTATTCGAAGTAAATAAATTGAATCGGATAACTTAATAAACTATAAACTTGTCCTAAAATATTTACTACGGTAATATAATAATTTCACGCAAAGACGTTAGACCTTATTATGTATTCGTAACGAGGTCTAATCGCATTTACATTTGATAAGCGATAAACATTCATATTTGAACAATTGACGAGGACAGTCGCGTGCAAAGGACGCTTTCTCCACATTTCACCATCAGAATGCGCCATTTCTCCTACTCATTAACGACTCTGTCTCGCTCTGGCGAGTACTTTCACAAGTCGTCCGAGAAAGATGGCACAAGTGCTGTTATCATGGATCGGTATTCGGCAAGCGTGAAGTTACATAGGGCTCGTGACAGGGTACGGTGGTGAATGGAATTAATTTGTCAAACTGTACGCGACTGTACCATTCATGGGTGTAACGTGGAATGTATTTTTGACTCGAATGTACTTTGTTTGCGAGACACAATTTTATGGGTATTGGCGCCAACTCGAGCAAAGAAGAGATAACCATATATTTATAACGGCTTTTGATAATAAGTACAGTTCAAGACAAAAGTGTCTTTTGAAATTAATTCATTAATGTGATTTTTTAAATATGGTATAATCGTGTAGAAAACATATCTATCCGCATATTTTTGTTCACATTACCAACAATTAATTACTATAAAATAAATCATATTTTAATATTTACTAAGTAACCATTGCCATATATTTATTATGCGTAAATGGATTGTGCCTTCAAGCGAACAGCTACTGTCAATTCTAAAGATAATGAATTAGCTATTGTTATTTAGTTTTGTAATAACAAGTACATTGGTACGAGCACAGTATAAAAACGCAGTCTGTTATTCAATTTGCTTTATTACTGTAAATACAATCGAAGCGAAGTAATTTAAATAATTAATACACCCAACAGTCACACACTTAGTCCTGACCCCACACTAGGTATATAACCTGTATCGTGGGTGTCAGAGACTATGAGAGACTTTCGGTCTCACAACACCCAGACTTGAAACAAATATCTGCGGGCCACACAAACATTTGTCTCAATGCGGGAATCGAACCCGCGGCCTCTCGCTTCACAGCTGGCTACTCGCCCACTGCGCCACGGAGGCTGTCAAAGTCTGTCAAATTTGGCCTGGCTAAACTAATCACTTTCATCTACGTTTTCTATGCCTCATACCTGTTGTCTATGGAAATAGCTAATAAACTGCGGCCTACGACGGAAGAACTTAAGTGTAACTATTCTTTTAGCCTGGCTGGAGGTTGTTTCCTGAAACTGCAGCGAAATATCAGATTTTCAAACATAATTTGGCACTTCGGCGCTGATTTTAGACAAGTAGCAGGACAGACCGGCTACGTTATTTCGTTCGCATTAGTTTGGTAGAAACTTCAACATCATTTTAACACGAAAGATTACGGAATAGTTACTAGTAAGTACGGAGAACTACAGCCGCAATCGTATAATCAATGTCTGTTTTTGGTTAACATCAAACGCGTTGACAGACTAGTTTTACTATGCAACAAGTTTAAAACGCCTGTATCCCCTAAGAGGTAGGCAGAGGCGCACTAGCAAACTAGTACACCCACATTTCGCCGAGCTTAGTTCCGACCCAGATGTGATAGGGGGCGAGCCTATCGCCATATCGGGCACAAATTCCAGACTCCGGGCTGATATGGAAAAATCCAATATCACTTTACCCCACTCGGGGATTGAACCCGAGATCTCAGGACGGTAGTCGTACCAGAATACAACCACGCCACCGAGGCACTCAAAAATAATGCACACTGCAGCATAAATCAGTCTTAAAAATACACTATAATCAAGCCAAACAAAAACATTTACCAAAAATTACACGGTTATTTTTAATTAAAATCACGAACCGTTTTGTTTTAATATTGTAATTCGCAATGGACGACCGACATTACTGAGGCCGTGACCTGGTGAGGATACTGACGGGTCCCACCCTCCGAGCCGTGTCAGGGTCGGGAGGTGATGAGCAATGACATAATACTGGTGCGCGAGGCCAGCAGCTTTGAGAGCTACAGGGCTGGGAGTATGTGCATAGTAGAGTTAATACATAAAACAAGTTAAAAACTTAACAAACCGACTTCAATCGTGATCGTGTTATATGGGAGCACCCTTAGATTAAGCTCTATCGAACACAAAAAGAAACTTGTAAATCGGTCCACATTTGGCGGAGATATTGCGTAGCATAAGTAATTAATGGACCGACTTCAAACTTACCCGATCGTGACCAAATTTATATGGGACCACCCTTGACATAAGCTCTATGGCACACAAAAATATTTTTAAAATATCCGTCCTCATTTGGCGGAGATATCGCGTAACATACATACAAAATAAAAATACAGACGAATTGAGAAACTTCTCCTTTTTGGAAATCGGTCGAAAATACAGACGAATTTAGGACCTCTTCCTTTTTTTAAGTCGATCGATAATAATAATAAATACATACATCTAATAGTCGCAGATATAGATCCCACAATGGGTTTATCTTGTATAGTCGGTATCAGGTTTTTTTTGTTTTTTTTTATCCGTGCACGGCAAAGTGGCACGGTACACTACACCTGATGGTAAGCGTAGTGTAGTCCAAAAAAACCATCGACCATCGATAAACTAAGTTTATGAATGGTCGCCAGAGTTATGCCGGCCTGCATAAATGCTTCTCCACGCTTCGCTTAAAGGACCCAATGTCATAGGAGGGAGGGAACACGTGAGCCGGCAGACTATTCCAGAGCTTAACGGTACGGCAAAAGTAGGTAGAAGAGAACTTTTTGGTTCGTGTCGCGATGGAAGACACCACCAAGCTGTGGTTTCGTAAGCTATGTATAAAGTGTTTAAAATAAAAAAATGTCTTGGTGCGGGAATCTAACTCGAACGTGAATTCACGTGAAATGAAAATCGGTCCGCATTTGGTGGAGATATCGCGTAATATACATAAAAATATATTTAGGATTTAGGACCTCCTCCTTGTTTGAAGTCAGTAGATATTTATCGACCAATAATATTGTTGGTGGCAACCATCAGATGAACTGAGGTGGTCGTCCACGACCGAGTCATGCCAATTACGTTAATAGTACTTGCTATTAATTAATTATTTACACAATCACCGATTGTTTCGATGGACTGTTGTAACCATTGAGCGATTGATTGCTTGTTTAACATGTTTATGGTAGTAGCTTTGTCTGCGGCTTTGACCCGTGAGTTTTTTTTATAGGTCTACGAAGGTAAACGAGCAGACCCATCTGATAGTGCTGTCTCAGTGAAGTGGTTGTATTTCGGTACGACGACCGTCTTGAGGTCTCGGGTTCGATCCCCGGGTCGGGCAAAGTGATATTGGATTTTTCCATATCAGCCCGGAGTCTGGAATTTGTGCCCGATATGGCGATAGGCTCGCCCCCTATCACATCTGCGACGGAACTAAGCTCGGAGAAATGTGGGTGTTCTAGTTCGCTAGGGCGCCTCTGCCTACCCCTTCGGGGATACAAACGTGAGCTTATGTTATGTTATGTCCATCTGATGGTAAGGGTTTATCATCGGCAATGTCAAGCCGCTAGTTACCATGAAGAATAAAATAAAAGAAAAAGGTATGGGGACTGGCAAGGATATTTTCGAAACCTCACTGTAAGTCACTTTTATGGGCGGTGGATATCACTTACCATCATGTTACACCGCACATTTGCTTGGCTAATATAAAAAATCTTCCTTGAGCGCATGATACCTCAGCTCAAATTCAAATTTTGCACCCGTTATCTGTCCCTGCTAGAGTGCGCTATCGTACGCTGTCTCGCTCATACACTAATGGTGTCATAGGATGTCAAGCGGTGTTGATAAGACAAACAAGTGACGTAGCGTGGCGGGCCCGCATTTACGACGCATTAGGACAATTTATTTACACAAAACATAAGCTCACGCCTGTACCGCCGGAAGAATAGGCAGAGGTGCACTAGCGACTAGAACACCCACATTTCGCCGAGCTTAGTTCCGTCCGAGATGCTATAAGGGCCGAACCTATTGCCATATAGCGCTCAAATTATAGACTCTGGGCTGATATTGAAAACATGCAATATCACTTTGCCCGAACCAGGGGTCGAACCCAAGACCTCAGGATGGTAGTCGTACTTAAATACAACTAAACCCCGGAGGTAGAGTTTACACACATAGTAACACACAATCGAGGCACAATTTATTTTAGTACAATTAAAAAACTTTTCAATGGCGTGTCAGCGCTAACGCTGTCTGTCGGGCTTAGAAAGTTATGTTTGAGCCATGGATCATCGAACCATCAGGTAACTTTTCTTACAAGATAACTTTGGTTTAGGTGTCCTCTTCACCAGTCACACAGCCCACCTGTGCTATAAGTTCTCCTTGCTGGAACTTCCGTTGACAAACCTGTAGAGAAACGGATGTCAATGTTCCTCCACTGGATGGGGACAGTTTCTTGTCAGATAGGTTTAAGCGGCTCCTCCAGTGTTTGATGTTTAGCGGTGGTATATAGAGTTAGTCCCAATGTATGTAGAAAACTGAAAGGAGACTACAGGATTCGTAATAATAAACAACTTTTATATTTGCAAAATTGTCAATATACCTGATGTTTCATAGATATTGCCATTCAAAGATTTTATAAATAATCCGTGTACTTAACCAAAATAATTTAGGTGTATTCGTCAGTTCTTTGCGTTCTTTCTATGGAGAAAACTCTTATTTCTTACCCGATGATCCTCACACCTCTACGGACTAAGTCAAGGATGTGGATATTGGGAATTAAATGATTCACTGCCAATACCAGAATTCCAGAGTATATCACAGCTAGTATAACAATGTCGGCGCCGTCACTGCACGTCTTAAACAGCTCGCATAATTGGCGTGAAATGTCACCTTCAAGGCTTGGAGCCCTATATCTGAGGAAGGGAAAGAAAAGTTACGTACAGCTTTCGAATCCAACAGGAGGGCCAAGGGAAAATACCTATGCAAAATTGAAGGGCGACAGAAAAGCTATCTCGGAAATCTAGCTTTTGGTGACTTGTCATCGCAATGTAAAGCAGTTTCTACTAGCTTAATCTGCAGTCACTGCGTAAACTTGATAACCACAGTAAAATAACACTCATCTTTGAGTTGAACCCTTTGCCTCAAATTCGATTTTGTACAATGGTGGAGCCACGCTACTGCACGTTGCACCGGCGCAGCGTGTGTGGAGTACTACATGAATCCATATCCACCTGTATGCGGTCAGGCGAGAGCCTGAATCTTGGACATTCGAAAGTCGGGCATGGCTGATTGTATTCTCGTGGTGGTTCTTAAGACGTCCGCGGCTGAGTTAACCCTCGTTCTCAGGAGTTTCCTCAATTTTTCATATAAGACTTCCGACTCTGAAGAATTTTTGACATCCATCTATGTTGAAGACTGCGCACACCAATCGGAAATCAATCCTAATAGAAAATCCTAATAGAGTGACCGGTCGGACCTTTCCAATTATAGTCTCCATCACGTCCTTTTTTTCCAAAACTCATAGCAATTAATTAATACATGGCTCCTGAAGTATTTATAACTCGCCTCGTTGATCTATTCACTATTGGTAGCGTATATCGGGTGTGAACTATGAGGTCCTGGAATCCATTTCCAGATCGAGCAGGCGTTTTTGATTTTATGGGTGGGTCATTATACAGGTAGCCCATTGTAAAAACTAAGGCCAAACACCTCTGCAACATGCTTTAACAATGTGTTGCGTCGACTCCATACTGAGGTGGAATAAACGTACGCCTACATAATATCACGCCTGTATCCCATAGGGGTAGGTAGAGACTATAGATTTACACTTTGCCCGATTCGATTTCGCTTCATCTACTATCATGATCTCATTAGAGTCTGTTTAGTTTTTTATTTGTTCTTTAGTTAATATATCATCAATTTATCACCAATATAAGTGCGATGCGGTCGCCCTATACCGACTTTTCCATGCACACTCGTCTTTTGTCACTATTTCGACAATCTCCTATCATCTATCCTCTCAATATGTCTGAACCATCTCAACATCCCTTTCTACTTCTTATCACTACATCTTCTTTCACTCGACAGAGATCCAACACCACTTTATTCACACTCTATCACGCGACACATGCTCCTTCATGCTCTCATTTCCACCACCCTGCGGGCTTAGCCAAGTAGCTTATGCGCTAGTCGAATAAAATAGTAAATATATGGGAATGAGATAAGAGTACGCTATATATAGCGTACTAATAGAATAAATGTATAGGAATGACATAAGAGTCCACCAGTAAGCCCACTGATCTTACTTTCATGCCTGTTCTGTCACACCCAACTTTCACTCTCATTTATAAGTGTGGGCACTAACACTTCTTTATGAACGGCCAATCGTGTCTTTTTAGAGACCTTTCAGCTACTCATAAAGGTGTTCAGCGCTCCATTAACTCGATTACCTGCACATACTTGTCTTTTAATGTCGCTATCAGGCTACCCATCACTTATAAATATACAACCCAGATATACAAAGTCTTTCACTTGTTCTACTCTCTCGTTACCTATCATAATTTTGCACTCTGTTATACTTTCATTTCTTTAAAAAAACATACTTTTCGTCTTACTTACATTAATTTTCTCCTTTCCTTTTAAATGCATCATCCATAATTATTACCATTGTCTGTAATTCGTCCTAGGCGTTCTCCAAGTCTACAAAGGCGCAAAAGACTTTTCGTTCTTTGGCTGAGAATTTTTCCGGAAAGCTTCGTAGGGAGAAGATCTAATCCGCACATCCCATACTCTTTCGAAATCCCGCTTGTACATTCTATAACTTATTATTCGTCTCATACATTACCCATTTCAATCAGAACTTTCGCATATAATTTGCCGACAACACTAAGAACGTACTGTGATAGTCTTGCCGTGACTCCTTATCCTTATACAACGGAACAATAAATTTAAAGATGGAATAAAGGCAGGTGATAAAAAAATATACATGGTTAGTCGGAAAGTGTGTAGAGAGCCTTGGCCAACATAATGTATCATTATTAAATATTTCTACCGTAGATAGCGTACGTCTTTTAATCTTTCTTTCTACCTGCCCATAACCCACTTTCATGAGTGGTCGGTGCAACACCCTATTTCAAGCATATTGCAGAAAGGATTTGGCTAAGATTTTAGTTTAACCAGCTACCTGCATAACGTCAACCCCCTCCGGAGGATCCAGTCCCGGGCAAATTAAATTAGATAATTCGTTTTACCCGACCTGGGAATCGAACCCACGACCTCCCGGTCCACAGCCCATATATGCTGCCACTAGACCAAGGAGGCCACGAGCGTACCTCATCTTAATAGTAGGACATTTTTTATTTCATATAAAAAGTAAACTACCTATCCCACGATTACATATCGGCAAAATACGTGCCGCTTACGCAATGCGCGCGCCCCCATACTGTAATTTTAACTAAGATATAGTTACTATGCGTCTTTTAATTATTATTATCTAGGACTTATACAGCACATTGTCACTAGATAATCATCGATTTAGTAACAAAATCATGAAGTTACCACATTAATAGCCACTTAAATAATGATTTCAGATTAAACTAATTATTGAAATAAAACAATCTTGGTAGCTTAGATGTTGGTAGCACGCCCTGCGAAACATTTTTCTGTCTGGCTTTATCCCGGCCTTCTGCCAAGGGTCGTCTTCCTACTTAAACGCTTCCACTTCACACGGTGCTGAACGTCCTTCATAGTGAGGCTTGGCTCTCATATCTAGGAAGATATCTCCAGAACGCTTTGTGGGCCGTTCACGACCGTCCACCTACCGGAACAAATGCAACACTTATTTAAAATATAGCCTACAATACAAGTATTTGAATATTATATTCCTCATTTATTTCAATTAACTTTTTTTTTACATTTTTAAATATAAATTATATAAAAATAAATACATTTAAAAATATAAAAATAAATAAATATCACCCTCCCGATGACGAGGCTTGAAACCCAAGCCACCGGTGGTTAGGGGCTCAGAGTGAGGAACCGCCTCACAATGCGGGCCGTGTCCAATAACACTGCCTTCTGTATCTGGCTCTTGACCCAACGCCCGATTGAGAGCCTCTTAAGGTGTTGGTCGAGGCTCTTTGCTATCAACCCATTAGCGGTAACGACTATCGGGACAATGATTGTTGATTCTACATCCCACATGTCGGAAATCTCGTGTGCCAGATCCAAGTATTTGGACAACTTGTCCTTTTCGGCCTTAACGAGATTTTCATCATGCGGAATGGTGACATCAACAAGTATTGCCCGGCGCGCCAATCGATCTACTACCACAATATCAGGCTTATTGGCAACAATAGTCCTGTCCGTAATAATAGATCGATCCCAATACAGTGATGCATGTCCATTTTCAAGAACTGGCTGGGGCTGAATATTATATTTATTATTACAATTTTAATTTTGTTTTATATTTTCATATTTTATCTGTTTTTATCCATTATAAATATAATAAATAAATATAAATATAAAATTTATTAGTTCTCAAATGGAAATTACAAAAGCGAACTTACAGCTATTACAGTAATTAACAACTATAATAAGCCAATTAAAACAAACTGAGAAAACAAGTGACTATCTATAAAACATTAACTGTTAACCTCCACACTAGGAATAAACTTGTCTCATGGGGGTCTTCAAGAGTGCTTTTAGAGTTCTCAAATATTGTTCAATTAGCCATTACATACAAAAGAGGTTAAAGTGTGTGTGCGTGTTATGTGTGTGTGTGTATGTGTGCGTGTGTGTGTGTGTGTGTGTGTGTGTTATGTGTGTGTGTGTGTGTGTGCGTGTGTGTGTGTGTGTGTGTGTGTGTTATGTGTGTGTGTGTGTGTGTTTGTGTTTGTGTGTGTGTGTGTGTGTGTGCGCGCGCGCGTGCGTATGTGTGTGTGTGTGTGTGTGTGTGTGTGTGTGTGTGTGTGTGTGTGGGTGTGCGTGCGTATGTGTGTGTGGGGATGGGTATGCGTGTGTGAGCGTGTGTTAATATATTTCAATTCATAATCTTTAGGAAATCTTCGGTTTCAGAGTAGTCAAGGGTAAATAACCATTTAATATATATATATATATATATATATATATATAGCCTCATGTATATCTCCATATGCTGGGCAAATGATGTATTGCACTGGACCTGTTGCGTTCAAAAGACGCGTCGTTTTAAAAGTAAGGGGTAAGCGAGCGAGTTAATTACTTCTTTGTGCTGATTTAGTATTATGACACATATTATTAAAGATTTTTGTTTCTTAAGATTTCGTACTTATAAAAATTATGTTGAGTTTAATGGTTAATAACACTAGTAATGACGACGAACACTATGCCTCTGCATTATCTGAATCTGGCAATATCAGTGATGAGAGTTGCCATAGTGTTTCTTCGCTTCGTGATAACCTTGAGAGTCAGTTTTCGGACGTATCTAAGAATTTTAATATCGTTCATATTAATGCGAAAACTGCCTCGACTGCCTCGGTGGCGTGGTTGTGGTTGGGTACGACTGCCGTCCTGAGGTCTCGGGTTCGATCCCCGGGTCGAACAAAGTGATATTGGATTTTTCCATATCAGCCCGGAGTCTGGAATTTGTGCCCGATATGGCGAAAGGCTCGCCCCCTATCATATCTGGGACGTAACTAAGCTCGACGAAATGTGGTTGTATTAGTTTGCTAGTGCGCCTCTGTCTACCCCTTCGGGGATACACGCATAAGCTTATGTTATGTTTATGTAATGCAAAAAGTATTCCGGCCCATTTATCCGATATGTTGGCATGCCTAGACCATAAAAACCTTTACTTTACACCTCCGCTTATCTGCTGATCCTTTAACCCCTTCAGAATGTTATCTGGAAGAGATCGCTTCAAGCGATAAGACAGCGTATTGTAACATTTTATAGTTTAAAGTTCTGTCTGTACTGTTAACTTAATCCTTACTATGGTGTTAAAGAGTTATCTATCTATCTAATCGTTCACGAATGACAATATCTATGAAAGTATTAGGTATATTGTATTTTTTACTGATATATTCTTGTTCATTATTATGAGTTCTGTAGTATCCTTTCAGTTTCTTTCAAATATTACGACAAACTTTGTATATTATACGAAATAAAAGTTAACAGGAATACACCGTGTGGCACCAACATAACCTAAATTTCGTCGCAAAAATATAATTATGCGGTAATATGCACGGGCCAACCTAGATGTATGTAAACTTCAGTAAGTATACGGCGTGACGTCAAATCGCACGTTTGTCAACGACAAAAGTATTAAACCGCTAATATCAACTGTTTAAGGTTGCTCCGAACGTACATTATGTGCAAAAATTTAGAAAACTAAAAAATCAATCCTATGGTTATTCTATTTATTCGTCTTATTTTTTGTACAAGCCCTTGCAACATTAAAAGGTACATATATATATAGGGGACGATTGAGTGTCGGTAGGTCAGCGTCAATCATTATGTAAAAAGCTTAAATTACACTATATTTTTTTAATGGAAGACCCAAGCTGTTGACAGTTACTTCTACAACATTAATGGGCCGGCTCGACCTGTTGGATACCACTGTCTCACAGAAAACCGATGTAAAATGGCAGCACGCTGTTGCATATCGTACGGTGAGTTATATTTCCGGTGGTCCAATTCCAATCTCTTTATCAATCCCTTTTCCCCTCCTTTTAGGTTAGCAATATACCCATGATATTTTTTGTCATGGGTGTCTCTATCTATGGGCGGTGGAGATGACTTACCCTGACCCACGAGCAATCGTGTTACTGCTATATAAATACTTTATATTTAAATTTTTAATATACATATACCTAATAATTTTATGTAGGATTTAAAAATAAAACTTTATTTGGCAATATCTGTGAAAGTATTAAGTATATTGAAAAAATTGCAAAAATAAAAGTTGTTTATTATTACGAATACAGTATCCTTTCAGCTTCGTACATAATAATTTATGTTCTAACTCACCGTGTGTAATAGTAGAGGGCCCGTGACATTTGCTATACTTACGCCGCTGACACGTGACTGGATTTCTAATCTACTAAATATTCAGGTAAATGGAAACCTAGAAAATACTGACTTATTTATTAGAATATTCTCGTTATCATCATTATAAACACCTACAATACGTTGTTTAATTGATGAAGTATCCCAGATATATAAATTATATTTATTTATTTTGCTGACAGCAAGCGACACAACCTCCCCGTCTGACAGCCGAAGCGGGAATGTGTGCGGGCCGGGCGGCAGGGCGGTCATAAATAAAGCGGTGCGCAAAACGCGGAAATTTAGATAATTGGATCTTACAATAAAAAGACAAATTATTTTCAAAATCCAAAACACATAACCTATGCGTATTATTTAACTAAGTTACTATACAAAATTTCACGATCTTATTTGAAGTATGTAATGAGTAATCCGGGATATTAATTCGGTTTAGAGGTAACTTTGCAATTTTTTTCTATCGAGAAAATTTTAAGGAATCGTGTTTTCGCCACACATGTTCACTCACATAAGCCCTCGACTTTATCATATATTTATTACAAAGTAAAAGCTGCAGTATTGTTGATTTTATCCGGGTTCAAAATAAGCCATTTGAGGTAGTATATGCCCTTAACTAACTTTCGTTCATAGCATTCGATCGTCGATATCAACCGAAATTGATTTGCAATATCAAAACATCTGAAATAACAGCGACGCAAAATAATACGCCATTTTCCTCCAAGTCTCATATAAGCGAATGGCCCCATACATCGACAGCCCTTCAAAACACCAAAGGGCCTATTATTAAAGACAAAAAGCATTCGATAAAAGCCGCACGAGATCTGCAGCTGCGTATATTAACGGGCGTAGGGTTGCCATACAAAAAATATAAAAACCAGGATTAAAGGAAATACGAAGACATTTACTTGTAACCAATATAATATTGTAACTAATATTTTCGGAATGAAAACAGAAGTCGCCACCGATTTTAATTAGGCAAAATTTTCGTGAAATTATTTACAAATAGGTCAATTAATTAAACTATTAATTGACCTATTTGTAAATAATTTAACATATTATTAAATTATTATTCACAACTTGTTGACGCCAGGCAGACAGTCGTTCGAAAAACAAAGCCGAATCTGTTCAGGAACATACATACATAAGCTCACGCCTGTATTTCCGAAGGGGTAGGCAGAGGCGCACTAGCGAACTAGAACACCCACATTTCGCCGAGCTTAGTTCGTCTGTTCAGGAACATGGTGAATAAGTAAGTGTGTTAGGCCAATGCCATATTGCAGCACCACTATGGTAGATGGAAAAATAAATGATATTAAAAGAAATGATTATTAAAGCTCAGATGCAAGACAAAAGCAGGCTGCTCGCTAATTCTAAGATGCATGCTAAAACCAACACGCTTTATAAAAAAGGGGACATAAGTAAGAAAATACGATTGGTAGCCCTACAATCGGGTATCGCTAGCAAGAATCGCTAATAACACACCGTGCCGAAATAAATTTCGCCGATTGAAAAGAGTTGAAAAATGTCGGTAGCCGACAAGACTGGTATTACGTCTTTTAATACAATTGTATGAGTATGGTCTACGAGTCTTTCATCGTATCAATGGCTATTGAAAAAAAAACATTCTGGGTATATTTAGTGCCTTTATAAGTATGGGAATTCAAATATGAACTACTTAAGACCTTGATATATGTACATATATTAAATTGAAATGAAGTTACTCCACTTATGCTTGTTATGTTAGAAGTAGCATCACTTTCGCTATCTCTCTGACATGGCAGATATATTATAAAATCTTAAATGATATATTCAACTAGGGGTTTTCTATTGCATATGCTAATGTTAATGTGTTTTTTAAAATATCCGAGTATTCCCACGGAAAAAGGGGTCAACTTATTTTAACAAGGAAGTGACCTACTACTGACAATCTAATCATTATATCTTCATCACTTTCGATTCAAACACATTTTTCTGAGCAATTAAACTTGAAATATGGTAACACTAAGCAAAACAAATTTTTATTTAACATCATAAACATATCATTGAAAACGATTTCTCACGTTGGCAAGTGAAAGTTACTTATAAATATTAGTCGGGGTATTTATAACAAATTCTTTTCATTCATATTTTTATACAACATGAACATTAGAATTAATCGACAATTAATTGGCGGGAACTTGATTGTAACCTCAAAATAGTGTCCCACGCCCAACCGCCAATTGTCGTGCGGTTGCTAGACACAAAGTGGACTCTATTGGGTTGTAATAAGAGTGTTTGGTGTCGTAATTAGGTATTATCCATTAAGAAATCAATACGTCTATGTAATTACATTTTTCACCTTGCTCTAAATAACAAGTGTTGTGTTTGTCAGGTATGGTTGCTTTTATGATCGCAAAGATAGATGCAGCATTTATTTTTTATGTCGTCCATGGTGTATTTATAATTACTAACTGTTTTCGTATGGAAATTTAGAGAAATTTATTTTTAGTTTAGTTTAGTTTAGTTTTAGTATTTAAAAGTTTATTTTTCGGGATAAAAGTAAGCTTAGATATTAACACATATTAGGTTCATTTTATTTATATACAGAAGAGATGTATAATCTATGTAACTCTAAAGTTTTATCAAAATAAATTCAGTAGTTTTGCGTGAAAGAGTAACAAACATAGATCCAGATCAAACTGAATAAAAATAAAAAAAATCGTAACTTGTCATTTCTCGATATGGTATTCGAACTCAAAATATCGTAGTTTCTAACCAAACACCAATCAACGATCATTCTATAAATAGATTCCCTAGTTTATGGTGACCTGATTTCATATCTCATTATTTTCATTAAATTCCTATTATCTAGTAGCCAGCTGTGAAGCGAGAGACTGCGGGTTCGATTCCCGCATTGACACAAATATTTGTGGCCCACAGATATTTGTTTCAAGTCTGGGTGTTGTAAGACCGAAAGTCTCTCATAGTCTCTGACACCCACGATACAGGTTATACCTAGTGTGTGGTTCAGGACTAGGTGTGAGACTGTTGGGTGTATTTATTTATTTATATTTATTTATTTATCACTTCACTGTCAATACTAGGATTTTAAATAAAAACTTCAAATATTTTCGTATGACATCTTTAAAAACGTGGTGCCTTGTTCGCACAACATGTTTATATTATTGTCAAATATGAGATAACCAAACACCTGGATATTTTCTTATGACCTCTAAAATGTCCCAAATATTAGAGGGGACCAACCCCATTATTATCGCGAATTATTGGTCCCAACAAAGGCCGAAGGTCGCCCAACAAAGCGGTCTAATCCATTCAACTTTTCGTATTGTGATAGCGCAGGTGTCTGTCTGTCTGTGCGTGTGAACATTCATTTGTTTTGTACACTGTACTTGTTTTTGTGCAGTTGTGCAATTTCGATCTGTTAATTATACGAGCGATTGTAATAATGTGTGGTTTGTTTGCGCTAATTATAGTGTTTTGTCGGGTTTTAGTCCGTAGTTTTGTAATAGTTCATGTTAATAAATCGATGATAGATATTAAAAGTACTCATGTGTCAATCTTTGAGATGTTATTGAATAGCTATTGCTTTCCACTCCGTTTACAGCAGAGACTGGCAATTGCGTCACTTGATGGTAAGTGATCTCAACCGTCCATAGGCACCCATGATACCAAAAGCGTCATAGGTGCGTTGCCAACCTTAAAGGAGGGGATATTGGGCCACCGGAAATCTCACTTCATCCACACAACGATCTACCACTTTACGTCGGTTTTCTGTGAGACAGTAATCCGTTCGTGCTGTAGACGTTAATGTCTACAGCTTGGCTTTCCCACTCGAAAAATATGAGAATATGTAATACCGCACAAAAGTAAAACCATGTTCTCGCAAGTCCTACTTGCGTTTATGACGCTTATTACACGAAGACTTTCATCGATCAGCGAGAAAATCAATTTCCTCTCGCAAATCACACGCACAATCACTTTCTAAGCTGTTCGGGGTGGTAAGATCGTGCTGTGCCGGGTTGACTGACTCGTGGCTTAGCGGTTAGCGAGACTTGATTGCTTATTACAAGGTTTAATGCTTAGGGAAGTAATGTACTTGTAGTTTATATTGGCTTGTGAAGGCGTGAGCAGATGGTTGATGGTAAGTTTTTTTATGGTAGACAGTAGAGTCTACGGCACGAATGGGCCGGCTCTACCGGCTTGATGCCAAGCCGAAAACTGACGTAAAGTGGCAGCTTGTTGTTACGTTTCGTTGGGTGAGTGAGATTTCCGGTGGACCAATTCTCCCTCCGTTTCCCAATTCCTATGCCCTTCCGTTTAAATTAGCAACGCACTCTTGTTTTATTTTGTATCTTGGGTGTCTATGGGCGGTGGAGTTCATTTGCCATCAGGTGACCCAACTGCTCGTTTACCAGCTTTTGCTTTAAAGAAGTGGTTACCGACACCCATGGACTTTCCAACTATGAGCAAGTTAATGTCTGTCGTGGAAAGACAGCAATAAGAATTGAGGGGAAGAAATGGGGATTTTTGATATACTAAGTAAATTCTGGAAATCTTTGGGAGAGGCCTATGTCCAGCAGTGGACGTGCTGTGGCTGATGATGATGATGATGATGAAGTAATCATAAAGCTTAAAAACATTACAAACATACAGACTGGTAATAAAAGCTTAAAAACTGACTTTAAGAAGTTTACTCCGTACTTCTTTATTTTGACCAAATTTTTATGGGAAGACTCTGGCTCATCGAAAACAAAAATAATTTTAAACATCACATTTGCCGTGAAAAGTAAACAAATTATGAACCTCAATTTTTTAAGTCGGTTAAAAAATAACCCCCTCAAAATTCGAACAAGGCACAAACACAGAATTATTTAACCCTCAATAGCTATCTTATCTTTTAAAACGTAACCTTGGATAATTAGGTACAAATATTTTAAACGGTTATTCAGATCTTACACAAGCACCAACAATGGCCGGCCGGTGTGCCCACCCATTAAAGATACGAGATTAACGCATTATAATTGATAGCGACCGGGTGCGCCTGCGCAGCTAATTGGTCAAAACGACCTTATTGTTTGTAATTTGATCGGCATTCAACCGGTTAAGATGGGGTATGGGCCCGAGATTTGGCCATGACCGTTGGTATTTTAGGGTTTTATTAAACTGATGTTTATAACATAACATTACATAAGTTCACGCCTATATCCCCGAAGGGGTAGGCAGAGGCGCACTAGTCAACTAGTACACCCACATTTCGTCGAGCTTAGTTTCGTCCCAGATGTGATAGCGGCCATGAATACCTATTTACCAGAAGAATTGTGGTGGCGTTGCCGACCCTTAAGAAATGGGAATCAGGCAAGGGCCTCTGAATATTATTTTTTTTTCTGTGGGACCTAGTTTACGGCTGAACCAACATACTCGTTCTGTAGAACAAAATTGTCTACACCGTTGTAATTACTAAAGCCGCGTCTCCTGTACATGTTTTTTCGAAGCAAAACACAAAAAACACCTACACAAAACAAGGTTTTTCATTGTCTTCTGCTCATATAACAATGGACCATAGATACAACATGCATGTTTTGTGTAATGTTTTAGTGCAGGAGACGAGGTTTTATACAAACCACGGACGTAAAAAAAAGATGGACGGAGCCCTAGGAACATTGAAAGTTAATCAGGGTTTTCGGCTTATTCGATCAGTCGCCGCCATTACGTGTCAATCGAAGGGGCCGTAAATCGTGGTTCACTTTCAATGATCCTAGGGCTTTGTCCATCGTTTTTTTACGCCCGTTTGTATAAAGGCGCGTCTCCTGCACTAAAGCATTACACAAAACATGTATGTTGTATCTATGGTCCATTGTTATATGAGCAGAAGACAAAGAAAAACCTTGTTTTGTGTAGGTGTTTTCAGTGTTTTGTTTGCCTAGCGCTCCATCGCATCTTTTTTTATGTTCATGATACAAACATTGTATCCAAGGCTAGATACGCTATACCATCATAAAATATACTTAAAATAAAACTTATTAGTGCACTAACCTTAGAAATTAATTTAAGCTGTATTAGCTATAGTCGGAACACGCAACCGCATCGGTTGTTTCTAATAGCAATAAATCGCTTGCGCATGCGCACCATAACTCAGCTGCGCGCCTGATCGCTGACAGCGCACCTCATAACCGAGTCCTGGTTTATGTTGTAGATAATCCCGGTATAACGAACCTTGGTATTATAAACTCTCGATTATACACGAATCATGGATAGACTCGTGGCTGAATAGTTCGCATGATCATTGATATAGCAGGTCATAACTTAGTCCTGGTTTATGCTGTCAATAATCCCGGTATATCGAACTTTGACGTTGTAAAATCTAGTAGTAATATAAATACAAAATATTGGTAACCTGGGATTTTATTTGAAACAGATAATTAAAGATTTTTAGCAAAAACAATTTACATAATTTATACAGTTCTATATAAAAATAAAACTGAGAAATAAATATGATTGCGATTTTATTTAATTAAATCTCATGTTCTAATTTACCAATACAAATATTCAAATGGAACAAATTGCGTCCATTTATTTTATTACCTCAAAAATGCGTGTTACCACGCCTTTCGTTTTAAACGGACCGGCAACGGCCCTGCACTATTGTATTTGATTTAGAGAAATGGAAAGGCGTTGGCCATTGTTTTCTCTTTAAAATTTACAGAGCCCAGATATACTGTATTTGGTTTTGTAATGAAAGCTGATGTTTGAAGAAAGCTTTGTGATTTATAGAATGTGTTCTGTGGGAACGTACGGTGTGTACTGTGTTACTTGAGGACTTATTTAGTTTGTTACTTTGTAAGGATGAACAATGTGGATATGTTTTAGCCTCTGTGGCGCAGCGTGCGATAGGTCGCGGGTTTGATCCCCGCCCGACATGAATGTTGGTGGACCAAATATTTGTTTCGGGTCTGGGTGTCGTGACACTGAAAGGCTCTCGTTCCTAATACCCACGACACTAGAATCGATCAGTTTGAGGTCAGGATATGTGTGTGACTGTTGGGTGTTATTTATTATGTATTTATCAGAGGCACAAAAGCACGCTTTGAAATATAGTATAATCAGCCCTGTATCATTACTGTGCATTGTTGGGCATGGCCTCCTCTTCTAATAAGAGATACATATATTGTGTGTACATACATACCTATATTTTTAATAAATAATTTATGTATCTCTATTTCTTAAGTATGACTCCAATCTCGTTTCATGTTATTTGTAGACAAATGGTTTTGAATTCGAAATTCCGAAGAGTTTTGGTAGCATTCTCAACATGAGTCATTGATTGACATAACATAAGCTCACGCCTGTATCACCGAAGGGGTAGGCAGAGGCGCACTAGCGAACTAGAACACATTACTTTACATTAGTCATTGATTACTGAAAAGTTTATTTGATAAGACATCCTTTCAGAAATCAAGGTTACGTTTTATTGATTTCAATCGACAATTTTTTCCGTCCGTATTTTGAGGATAACCGATAAATTTCACGCCAAAAAAATTAGAAGAATAAGTGTATTCATCAAACCAGTACTCGTAAATTCAAAGTTGTAAGAAATTCCCAAATATTCCCGCTTACAGACACAAAGGGATTCATTCCATAAGATGCACATAAGAAATCAGGAACCTTAGCTCGAAAAACTATTGATTACATATTCGAATCGAGTTTACTGTGCACTTATAACATTTACAGTTTGATGATTATTGTTCACGTGGTAAAATTCACTATTTTAATATTACAGCCAAAATGTTATAGTGTCCCCGAATACTTAGCTGTAATAATATAAATAAAGTTTAAGTCAAATGGCATGAGTGCGCGAGTTCGATTCGAATACGCAGTCGATAGTTTACACGCTAAACCCCCTCTATAACAAGTACCAAAGTCACTTCCATACAAGTCGCAGTTGATCGATTGTCAAAGCAACAAAACTACAGAAGAAAAAATGTCAAGTGCAAGTCTTTCTTGTACGGAACACTTGTTTTGATTTAAGAGATCGCTTGGAAAGTGATTTATGAGCAATATTTTAAGTTGGATCAATTTTATTATTTATTTACACGCTTTTTTGTGGTGTTACATTGTATTAAAACCAAGAATGGTAGTGTTTATTGTAAGGGAGGCTCGTCTTGTGACCGTGGAATATTTTTTCTATTAGCTCACGAAGGCAGACGAGCAGACAACCCATTTGATGGTAAATGGTCATTGTCGTCCATGGACGTCGTAATACACAGCTAAATGGAAAGGATAGTAATGGGGATTTTTCTCTCAACTGGTCAATAGTTTAGTCACAGAAATCTGACGTGCATAATATGGCATCCTGCTGTTACGTTTTATTCCATCTCTCAAATTTCCGGTGGGCCTCATATTCTAACCCCTTCCCAGTCTTTATTCCCATCCTTTAAGGGTGGAAATGCCCCATGATAATGTTGATATCGTGGGTGCCTAACCCTCTAAGGGCTGTAGAGACCTCTTCCTGCTTATTTCAGTATCTGCCATAAAAGTTGATATAACTATTAATTTCTTTAATGTATAGTAAAATTTTATTAACTCCTACGGGACCCTAAAAATCATCACATCGTGTGCACATCGAAATGTGACTTGATGCATCGACAATACATGTTCCCGAATTGTCCAAAAAGCCGATGTTAATTGCTCACTCGTCATGCGGAGGGCGGCGCGTGCGCACGTTCGGGTGATGTACGATGCCCTTATTAGGCAAGGTTAGGGACCCTTTACAATACGCAGGTAAATTGTTTGTTGTAAAGAAAGGATCTATTTCGATCTTCTTGTATATGAAATAAGTGGCTACTAAATATCTCCCTCCCATTTCTTACCTTTTAGAGTTGTCCTTTTGCCGTTATCCATGGGCAAAGAATCCCCTTACATCTCCTAGTTAGTAGTAGTGGGGCATCTGCTAGTTTGCCTTCGAAGGCTATTTATAAAAGCATCTGCAGGTCTATTCTCTAAGGTTTCAGTTGTGAAAACAACGTTGCGGCATCGTTGCGGCAACGATGTTTTCATTTTTGTATTCAGCAAGGTACAAAGCGCACGCACTAGCGCTATGCGTGATGACGGCGTTTGACATAAATGTATGGAAAATGGTATTCTGTAAGACCCAACAACGTTGAACGCTCCGTCGATTTCAACGATGTGGCGTTTCTTAGAGAATCGACCTGCTGTTAAAAAAATCCGGGTTTCTGCAATCATAACCGTTTACCATTATTTTAAATATGTGAATTTTGGATTGACAAAATGAAAATGTTCAATATAACATTGATCAATCGGGAATCGGGGCTGTAATCTTAGTTCTGACATCTTTATTAAAACCTGTCTTTTTACCTCTTATTATAATGCGTTCCTACAATTAGCTATAAAATTACAATTCGCATGGAGTTTAGCCCTGGCCTCTGGCTGTAGTAATTCTTTTGCAATGAGACCAGTGGGTCGTTCGAAGTGGGGTTCAAGCGATTTAGCATCGCGTGTCTATGAACAAAATATTGTTAGTAATAGCGGAAAAAAATACAGCTTGGCAAAGTTATTATTGCGTGTGGTGGGGACGGCTCTAGCAAATTTAATGCTTACAGATAAATTATTATGATTATTTTTGTCTGTCAGATATTTTTTTTATTCGCGATACTAGGATATTTAGTAAATATATTAATTTCGGCACAGCGAGCGAGTACGTGTAAAACAAAAGCTGGGTTCGATTCCCGCATCAAGTCTTTTTTTTTCATTCACAAGATATTTGTTTCGTGTCTGGATGCTGTGACACCGTCAGACCCTCATAGTATCTGATACATGTTAATATTTATTTCGTTATATGCAAGTTTGGGTCCTAATTCTCCTGTCCTGGGTAGTAATTACGGTAATTATCAATTTGTTTCCGAATTTCGCCGTTTACACATAAAAGTTGCCAAACTTTACTGTGATTATAAGAAACGCTGGGTTATCACGTGTTCGCCGACGTCGTCGCACGACTAAGGCGCTAATGTGAAAGGTGGCTAACACACCAAAGGGACGCAAGTATTCATGAATAAAAATTCCGTACCAAAAACGAATTGGCGCCAATTAAGGCGCGTTTTGGAATCTCTAAACTTCAGGTTCGACGGCCTGCGCACGCACTGTCATTTGTATTGTGTAATTCTTTGGTATAACTTTATTTATGCTGCAATCTTTATTGAAATAAAACTTTTTTTACGGATTCTATCACGATTAGGTTTTAATTATTATTCCCAAAAATAAAATAGTTTTATTTCAATGTATAATATTCGCGTAAACTTAAGAAATCAGTATGCAATCTTTATGTTTGCTTCCGAAATATTAGTACGCAGAATTTTCTCTGTGTTGAATAATAAGTTACCTATCTCCAAGATTAAGAATACACTGTAATGTGGATTTTGACTAAACAGACAGGAGCAAATTTTCAATAGTTATAATCATCGCCTCCTTGGTCTAAAGACAGTGTGTATAGGCTGGGAACCGGGAGTTCCAAGGTTCCTGGGTCGGGTGGGGATTTTTCCTAAGACTATTTACCACGTACTAGATCTTCCAAAAGGGGGTTGACATCAGGCAGGCAACCGGTCGTAAAACTAAGGTAAATTCTTTCTGTAACATGCTTGAAAAGGTGTATTGCGCCGACCCCACGTTATGGTGGGATAAGGGCAGATAGAAATAAAGAAACGTATAATATGCAAAAAGGTAGACAACCTCCGTGGCGTAGCGGGCGAGTAGCCGGCTGTGAAGCGAGAGGCCGCGGGTTCGATTCCCGCATTGAGACAAATGTTTGTGTGGCCCACAGATATTTGTTTCAAGTCTGAGTGTTGTGAGACCGAAAGTTTCTCATAGTCTCTGACACCCACGATACAGGTTATACCTAGTGTGGGGTCAGGACTAGGTGTGTGACTGTTGGGTGTATTTATTTATTATTATTATTACTTTCCAACCTAAAACAAAGAAAATACAACGAAAGAATGATAGAGGGGCTTACACATCTGCTTACACAAATAATATTTTGTGGAATGGAGAAGTTATGAGCATTGCATTTGATCTCAAAGCCAAATCTACCCAAGACCTTACGTGAATACTATGTGAAGTATTCGTGACCCAAAACCTGTAGACAGAATGGGAAACTCAGAATGTGGGTAAATATCCACTTTCATTTCACATGGTTTAATCGCAATGCGTTGAAGATCACGCCGCTCCTCAGGGCATGATACGTCATTACCGCGAAATCGATTGACGTGTGATATATCGCTTTCTATCCACACTTAACGTATCATGTTGAAGTATGACTGATGGCTTGTTATGCGGCCCTTTTAGGAATAACCGTTTCTAACACTTAGATCGGAATATTGGACTATTTTAATATTAACAATGAGTTTAACAATGACTGCCTCGGTGGCGTGGTGGTATTTCGGTACGACTACCGTCCCGAGGTCTCGGGTTCGATCCCCGAGTCGGGCATAGTGATATTGGATTTTTCCATATCACCCCGGAGTCTGGAATTTGTGCCCGATATGGCGATAGGCTCGCCCCCTATCACATCTGGGACGGAACTAAGCTCGGCGAAATGTAGGTGTTCTAGTTCACTACACTGCGCCTCTGCCTACCACTTCGGGGATACAGGCGTGAGCTTATGTTATCATTATTATTTTTACCTAGTGCCTAGACAATTTGTTCTTGCTTATCCTTATCATCCCTGAATCCTTCGTACCATTTTTTTAATTCAAATACCCATTCTGTAGATATATAATTGTTAATTGACAGGTAATGTATTTAAATACACATTCCCCGTTATTTTAAGCTATAAATAATAGCAAGAGACAACTACCGCTTGTATCTGGGTACGGCATCTCGACCTTGGCCTCGCGTCTCCGTGCCTCAGGAGGGACTTTCACTCGCCCTCAGAAGGCACGCCATGCCAGCCGTTCCATTATCCACTTGTCGATCCTATACTTTATTGTTCTAAGCTCTGTAGTTTATGATGTCTTGGTACTCTTGGCAGAGAGGGAATATTCATAATCACTAGTTTCAAAACTTAACGGAACGACTTCAAATCCGATTGTGACCAAATTTATATGGGACTATCCTTGAAATAAGAATTTTGAAACTCTGTCCACATTTGGCATAAAAAATACAGACGAATTGAGGACTTTCTCCTTTTTGGAAATCGGTCTATAATAAGGATTGAGAAGTGGTCAATTATATACAAAGTTATGATTTCTTTAAGTATAGGAGAGTTTGGGAGAGGTTTTCGTGTTTCATAATTACGATTAACAAGTAAATAATATTTAACATTAAATACAGTCTTGCCTTCACAAAGAAAATTATCTTGTATCGTCGATATTACAAATTGCCCACAAAACCCAGACCTGAATTTAGATACATTTTTTAGTTCAGGCTCCGTGGCACTTGACCCGCCGCCGTAGTAGACGGTTCTGAAACAAGAACCCTAGTTTTGATCCCCATAAAAATGTATCAGAATATTTTTTTGGTGCCTAGGTGTTGTAAAACCTAAAGTCATACAGTGATACACAAGAATAGTGTGAAGTAAGAGATTAGGAAAAAAGGTCGCAGGAAGTCGCTGGGTGCAGGCCGCTTCCAACAGGTCGATCTGGAAATCTATGTTCAGCAGTGGACGTCCTATGGCTGATGATGATGATGATGATGATGATATAGAGGGGAAGCTACCGCCAAGCGCAGCGTTGGACGTCCACCTACAAGGTAGACAGACCATCTACTATCACAGGAAGTTGCTGGATGCAGGCCGCTTTTATAAGGTCTATCTGGAAATCTTTGGGGGAGGTCTATGTTTTGTGGTGAACGTCCTGTCCCTAATGATGATGATATTAATTCCTGAATTGAACACAACCACTAACCGAGTGCTTTTCTTGTCTATATTGTGATATGCCTGTATGTTTAAACCAGTATGCGCTCGAGGCTATTGAACAGCAAACCGCAATTCCACGACGACATAAAGCTAAACACACATAAACTCAATTACTCGTATATTTAATTCCCCATAACACAAGTAGCGTAGTAATTAAGGCGTCGTAAAATGACCGTAGGCTCCACCTTGCAATCGCATTAAACACAAGCCTTTGAAACTTAAATACGTTGAGTCGGGGATCTATGTTTTTATTTAGTAAGCAAAACAACATGTTCGTCTCGACCGTGGCCGTAAAATCTTCGTTGCTTCGTATGTCGATTAAACGACCAATGCGTATTCTATGGAAACGCATAAAACCTATTTATAGTGAAGATGTTTCAGGCGTCGACCTCTTTTGCCAAAGATTACTTGGTCGATTTGACGTCAACTTGAATTCGACAATTGTCAGATATGAGTTTTCTATTCTTTTAGTAGTTGGATTTTTTTTATAAATAATTTACTTAATTAATCGTAGACATGTCTTCGGAAATGTGTCTAGAGGAAGAACCACCAGTTGAGGTGCTTTTTCAACCATACGATGATTTGCCAAGCTCCGAGGAACCGCCAATGGACGAATGGTCCTCCCTGGTATTGCATAAGGCAAAGTTGTCAGAAAAGCAGGCTTTATTCGAAGAGGGTCTGTACCAACCAGGAAGTGGTGATGTGTGCGCAAAATATATTGAGATGTCAGATAGCATAGTTTGCCACCATCCTTTCTACACCTTCCCTGCTACAATAGACCCTGGCATAGAAGCAGCCTTATTTCAACCAGAATTACCCATCATACATCCTGACGATGGCCAGGAACTATACTTGACGTTATGTGATGAAGCAGATCTATGTCCAATCAAGAACTTTTATAAAGGATTGCTGGAAGATAAGATCGATTTACGGTATTACGGAGTAAATTCCAAGGGAGTACGATGCATGGCCTCGGCTTTGCGTTATAACAGAACTGTCAAAGTTCTTAATTTATCTGATAGCTTTTTGAGTGAAGATGCTTGTTACCATTTAGGAGATATGCTTGTCAATAACTCAGCTTTACAAGAGTTAAATTTATCTGGTTGTCGCATAGGTGTTAAGGGAGCAAAGAGGCTGTTTCACTTTCTTCGTTTTAACAGAACATTGAGAGAACTAAATTTGGATAAAAATCAATTGGGTGATGAAGGTATGGTATACATCAGCAAAGCCGTATTCCAAGGGTTGGATGTACAGAAGTTACATTTAAGCTATAACGGTATAGGGCAAAGAGGGGCTGGTTTATTAGCAACAGCTTTCGAAACAAATAATAAACTTATACTATTGGACCTTTCGTGGAACAGTCTTATTGGCGGAATTGGAACTTATAATCTGCTGTACAGGCTGCAGGAAAATAATGTTCTACAAGACCTAAATTTGGCTTGGAATGGTTTATCTGGATCCAGAATCGGGCAAGCAATTTCTAAAATCATGAGATCACCTAACCTACGAACTTTAGATCTAAGCAACAATAGGCTTAACGGTGAAGCAGTCACCAATCTAGCAACAAATATGATTAAACTAAAGAAACTGGTGACATTAGACCTATCCTACAACCCGATGTCGCCACAAGATGCGATCGAAGTATTATCAAAGTTTTTACTACCAGCTGTCAAAGTACAGAGGCTTGTCATGGAGAACGTTTTCGTGAATCAACAATTTTTAGCACTACTAAAGCAAGTTAAGGAGATGAAGTCACGAAAGAAAACTGAAATAATTTACGGAGGCCTCGTTGGTTGTTTCAAGCCCACAGGACCGGATCCTAAGTACCTGCTGCTCAACAGAGCCAATTTTCTATGCCAGAATCAGAAGAGAAATCGTGTTGATATAGTATTGGTGATTCTTCAACTAGAAACCGAGCGTAGTATAATTGCGATGAATGAATTTATGACAATTATTAAAGAAACCGGAGCGCCTTTAGACAACGATCTTTTGAACGAAATAGGAAATGTTTTTGCTGGCCCTAGTACTCCTAAGGCTAAAACTGTTGATATAAAGCTCCTTGCTGATTATGTTAAGAGGAAATGGCCCGACAAGAAGCTTCCACCAGTTAAACCAACTCCAGTATGAACAGCATAAGATGAAGTAGAATTTATATCAGGTTTTATCTTTGAAGAATAGTTTATTTAATACGTAAATTTTATTTTTTATTTAATTTAGATTTTGTATAATTTTTAGCATAATTTAGATACGTTTTTGTTTTAAGAAATTCTTTAGTTACTTTTAATAAAGTTATACATATTATGGAAAATATTTTTTTAATCATTTAATAGTTCACTGTTCTGTATGTTCATATAGCTGATAGACATCCTCATTGTATGAAATGATACACAAATATAAAATTTCTACTTCAGCCTTGCGGAGTGTACTGGCCTTACGTTATTACAGATATTTTCTAAAAAGGGAAATTCAATTTGAGTAAAACTACATTTGAATAGCTATCAAACACAATGCTGTTTTTCGCTCGCCCTTATATCGCGTGGTCTTGGCACAACGATTTCAGTAACATCTGCGACAGGCGCGTGATCCGCGCCCATTGTCCTGCGTCATGCGTCGTGAACTTCATCAACTGCTGCTGCATAGTATCGTGAAACCGTTTTACTAAGATTACCATCGTAATAGCCTTGTCTATCTCCATTGTTGATGATAACGTCACGCCACGAGTGGATACTTCATGACGGGTTTATGCAAATGACATGTCTTTTAGTGGTGTCACTGGACCAGATTTTGCAATGTCACGGCAATCGGAATTATGCATTGGAATTATGAGTTTTCTTGTGTGACGCAGCGTAGTTAGCGTTAGATGCAATATCATGGTCCATTTTCAAAACGCCTCGATATACGCTGCGTAAATCTACATTATAACGCTATTAAGGTTGGTTTGACAGTTTTTATGCTAAGGTTAAGAGTAATTTTTTATGTAACTTATTTTGATAATTAATTTAGTACCTAATAGAAAGCTACAGTATCCCTGAGTGACATAGGCTGAAGTTATCTTTATTGATTTCGAAGCAGCGCTGCAACCCTGTGCATGACTCTAGTTACTGGACTCTAGTAAAAAGCCTTTTCAGTTTGAATCGGAATTTAAGTGTGATGGACCCTGATAGATCCTATTAGTAACACCGACTATCATTCTTCGTCAGTTGATCAGCAGGCAGAGTAAGTTATCGCCCGACTTCCACAAAAGAAGGAGGTCCTCAATTCGTCTGTACTTTTTTATGTATGTTACTCGATATCTCCGCCGAATGTGAATTTTTCAAAATTCGTTTTGTGTTCGATAGAGCGTATTTCAAGGGTGGTCCCATATAAATTTGGCCACGATTAATAAATTGGAAGTCGGTCAGTTAAGTTTTTAAACTTGTGATTATAATTTTTCGGTCCAAACATGTTAATTTGATCTCTTTCATTCAAAAAGTTACCATTTACATTTTAGCCTACCGCCGACGACCCGAAGCAAAGCGAATCCTTTTCGCTTTTATTGCATGAACATAAAGTTCTGATCGTCGGTAATCGATCCAGCGTCGATAAATGCTATCAATTCCTTTGTTGTTCCTATTTAAAACAATCGCGAAATTACCTTCCCAGTGGCTCTTTTAAAACAAATTCACGATGTATGTAGTAAACGTGCAATCAGTTGCAATGAGTGCCAGTTTAATCGTCACCTTGGCTAAATACCTTTTAAGTTTCAATGGAAACCATTATCCGTTAATGGCAAATCGCATATTTGGTTATGCATTAATCGACACAGCGATTCTTTTAAGCAAAAACATTTTCAGTTGACTTTTATGGCATCGCTTACATGGATTTATGGGTTTAGACCTTAGAGAAAGAATAATTACCGCAGATTTTTATATAGATAGACACACGTCTCTCTCCCGTAGGCGTAGGCAGAGAGAAAGTAGGGTGATGGTAGGGAAGTGACTGAAAGTACTGGAAGCTGAGGAATTGAATGGAAAGGAACTATAATGCCCTATCCTAAATAATCTACCAGCCTTTCTCTAGCTACTGAATGAAATGAAAATGAAAAGAATGACGACCCGAAGAAAAAAGATAGAAAGAAACTCCGGGCTTATTTTTTTCATCACCAATTATCCCTTTACGTTACTTTTCGTAAAATCAAACAAACAAAAGTTAATTTAATCACAAGTTTAAAAACTTAACAAACCGACTTCAATCGTGATCGTGTTATATGGGATCACCCTTGAAATAAGCTATATCGAACACAAAAAGAAGCTTGAAAATCGGACCACATTTGGCGGAGATATCGCGTAACATAAATAATTTTCATAAGTTTAAAAACTTAACTGACCGACTTCAAATCCGATCGTGACCAAATTTATATGGGACCACCCTTGAAATAAGCTCTATCGAACACAAAAAGAATTTTGAAAATCGGTCCAGATTTGGCGGAGATATCGAGTAACATAAATAAAAAAAATACAGACGAATTGAGGACCTCCTCCTTTTGTGGAAGTCGGTCGAAAAGCGTTTAAAGCACCGGACTCTATAGAAGTGGAGACAATGTTCATAATAGTCTATGGTCACAAAACAACAACAGAATAGAACTATTTTTACTGATTCTATCACGATTTGGTTTTAATTTTTATTACCCGACGTTTCGAAGGCTTTGCAGTCTTCGTGGTCACGGGTTGGACTGAGATGTCATTTGTCCAAGAATATTAGTATTACAAAATCTACTTTCATTTTAGACTTACACAAATTTAAAAATTTTAAAAAGATAAAGAAACGTCGGGTAATAAAAATTAAAACCAAATCGTGATAGAATCCGTAAAAATAGTTTTATTTCAACAACAACATAAATTAATAAACAATATCTTTTGTTTCAGGTAACTATTGAACCGATACATTTCACAACGACACGCGATTCGCGACTGACATGGGTATGTTACTGTATTGAATTGTTGGTTGATTACAGCTTGTTTATAACATTTTGTTTACTAACAGCAATATGTTAATTAATTGACGTATAACATCATAAAGAAAAGAAAGAAAGAAAGTATTTATTCGGCACAGTATTAAGCGATACAATGGTAAACAGTCAGTCTATAAACAGAAAGAATGGTAATGGTGTAAGATTTTTTTTTATCTTTTGTGATTTTTACATAAAATTGCAGAAGCAAAAACATTAAAAAGAACAAAATTATTTTAATAACATAATTGTTTATTACATAATTATATCTAAATTGTGAAATGCATGTTGTTTGCAAGTAATTTAACAACACCATTATTAATTTAATGTAATAAAAAAAATTAAATACAAAAACAAAACGTTTATTATGGCGTTTTAATTTCTGACGACGAATATTTACGACCGCCGAGATAATAATCTATTTACTTTCAATTTTAATTGCTTCCATGATTTACACCGAATTCGGCTTCCGTCTTTATGCGTTCGAAATTTAATTAAAAATGTTAATCGATGCCGAGGTTTTTAATTATAATCGATATTATCTTTGAAAACGGCGGGATAGAGCGATAGGGAATGTTTTATGAACTTCGAGTTGACTATTTTATGATACTTTTTTTTACTTCAATTTTCATGCATTAATTAATACGATTTATAAACATAAATGGGTCTACTTGACTCTGATACCACTCACTGTCTTACTGAAAACCAGCCAAGCATCACATTTTATGGACAAAAATCTCAATATCTTTCCTAAACTCTATACTTTTCTTTCTATTCATGGGTCATTCAGTCATCATATTATAGGTGTTTTAATAAATAAATACACCCAAAAGTCACACACATAGTCCTGACCCCACACTAGGTATAACGTGTATCGTGGATATCAGAAACTACGAGACTTTTAAAGGCAGTAGAGTTAACGTCAGTTTAATTTCGCGGCCGCTATTATAAAAAACAATTTCACAATATTTTGAAGGAGTTATATTTTTTCTTTATCAAGGAATCTTTTACAAAGAGTCACAATATTCATTGAAAACGTATAATTTTTGAAGTAGTCAACACGTCATTAGAAAGTTATTATCAACTCGAATGCATTCAGTAACTGTATCAATGAAATTGTAACGCGAAAAGTAAAAGTGTTAGTCTGTGTGGAAAAGCCGCGGGGCCCGCATGTGGAGGCGTAAGGTGTGGTTCCGTACTTAGCTTCACATCGCGACTACGGACGCTGCTGACGCGACATTTACGGCCGGTCTCAATAAAAGGTCTCAGTTTAGAGTGCAGATAGATCGCTATTATGAACCAATCAAATCATTTGACGGAGTCATGTTCAAACTGTGTTCTTATTGGCTATTTTTTGAAATCTAAGTACACATTCGAACTGAGATTGTTTATTGGAACAAGGCGTTAGTCAATCGCACTGGAGTAGAGCGGATGGTAGGCCAATGTGCTTGCTGTTGTGTGGCTGCTTCTGTAAATGTCTTATTTCATGTTTAACCTATTTGTATTAATATATAGAATCTCCATTTTAGATAACACAGGCTTAAATTCATAATATGAAATTGTGATTCAGTTGTAACGAAATCCGACTTTTTATTTCTAAGAGTAAAATACACTCTTTTTTTATACCTCCCAACCCGGGGAGAGGAGAATTGTGCCAGACTCTTCGGCATTCCGTCAATGTCCACCGACAAGTACATAAAGTCACATCGCAACTCCGGTCTGCAACATCAATATGCGCTCTGCAGTCGCGTGCGGAACACCACCTTAAAGACTGTACTCTGTAGAAAGTCGCGTCGCAACTCTGGTCTGCGACCGCGGTGTGCGCTCTGCAGTCGCGTGCGGAACACTACCTTAAGAGACTGTACTCGTAGTAACCGCCCACGCGCTAACACTTTCTACACGAAATTACACTTTGTCGCGATCGTTGACAGATAGCCCTCATGCGGGTCAGTGATACGCGCCTGGATGCGTTACATTATATATTTTTTAAAATTGATAATAAATTATTTTATAGATTACAGCTTCCGTAGCGCAACGAGCGAGTAGCCGGCTGTGAAGCGAGAGGCCGCGGGTTCGATCCCCGCACCGAGACAAATGTTTGTATGGCCTACAGATATTTGTTTCGGGTCTGGGTGTTGTGAGACCGTGCGTCTCTCGTAGTTCCTGATACCCACGACACAAGACTCGATCTTAGTGTGGGGTCAGGATTAAGTGCACCACTGTCTTACAGAAAACCGACGTAAAGTGGCAGCTTGCTGTTGCGTTTCGTTCTGTGAGCGATATTTCCGGTGGCCCATTTTCCCTCCTCCCTCGCCCAATCCCTTTTCCCTCCCTTTCCATTCCCTCCTTTTAGGTAGGCAACGCACCCATTATTCTTTGTGTCTTGGGTGTCTATGGGCGGTGGAGATCACTTACCATCAGACAACCCATTTGGTCGTTTGCCAGTCTCTGTTATAAAAAAGAATTGTGGTCACCATCCAGTACACCTATCTTAACATCGGATGGTCACGTAGGCACAAGTCGAAACACGACGAAAGCGAAATTACAGCAACCGTAAAATACATAGCAGTAAATTATTTAAATTAGACCAGTTTGGTTGTATATTCCGCCTGTCGCCTGTCGCCTACGCTCGGTGAATGATTTTAAAAGTAGGCTGGTTATTGGCGCCACAACATATGGATTGAAGCTGTAGTCTATCTTACCTGTATACAGAAACGCCACTCAACTTTAATGGCAACTTACATTATAATCCAATGTGCACTATGTACTCACGGACGTATTAAAAAGAGGACACTGTCTCGCCTATAGTTAAAGGGACGCCACAGATAAGCCACGCACACAAACGGGCCACTACAAAAGTGCCATACGCACACACTTGGCCTGACCAGCGGCCAGAGCAGGAATATTCGGGCCGCTAGAAATCGAACTAGAGTGGTAGAGCCGCGCTGTAGATAATTACGTTTACAGCACGAATGGGCTCGACCGGTTTGATACCACTGTCTCACAGAAAACCGACGTAAAGTGGCAGCTTGCTGTCGCATTACGTTCAGTGAGTAAGATTTCCTTTGGCCCAATTACCCCTCCGCTCCCTTTCCCAGTCCTTTTTCCTTCCCCTTTCATTCACTCCTTTTAGTTGACAACGCACCCATGATTCTTTTTGTGTCTTGGGTATCTATGGGCGGTGGAGATTACTCACCATCAGGTGACCCATCTGCTCGTTTGCACGTATGTTATAAAAAAAACTCCGGATTCTTTAAGATCAAAAAGATTACAGTATATAGAGACGCCATCCGATTGTAAAACCCGTGTTTATGGTTGCGCGAAATTCCTACATCACCTTTTATGGAAAACGTCTATAAAAGAGATGGCTTCATCACAAATCAATTTTGGAATAATAACAAATCAATATGGAATTTTTAGTGCCTAGTTTTGACATTCGGTTCTGCCTACGCTTCGGTTTAAAAAAGTAGGTCAAATACGCCTTATAAGTGTAATATTAATTGGTAATAATAAATCATTTGTCGTTTAATTTTGTCCAAATATTGTGTAGGCTTTCTTTTTAGAGCGAAATGATAATAAATTATAAATAAAAATAAATGTAAAAGTAGTTGAATACTTTCGCTACTGTTTGGTTATATGACTGATTTTTGTAAAATATTTAAAACAATGAAAATGAAAAACCTATTGTGAAAGCAGAATTATAATCTTATTTCAAACACAAAAAAAATGTTTTTTTTTTAATAAAAACAGAATTGATATCTATATAAAATTGAGACATATTCAATTTATTACTAAGAGCACAATGGTGGGCGCGTAGTGAGGATATATTCGTGCAATCACAGACGTGACGTCACTTCTGTATCCGTGCATCCTTTTCCTTTATTTGACAGTTTTCGCTCCCTTCTACCATTATCATATCCTCATATTCATTCTAGACATTCACATTTGTATTATTGAGCGCACTAATAAAATTCGGTTAAATACATTAGATATGTAATCTTATTGTAAATTAACTTGAAATTTATCAGAAAAAATCGAGCCTGCATTTCCATTTATGTATAAGCTTGACTTCGGATTCGAATCCATGACTCAGAATTTGGTTAAATCACGAACCAACTGCAGCGATTATTTATTTACAATTCATTCCTTATCGCTATCAATGCTATCAAGTATAAATAAGTGGCAATAACTGAAAACTCAACGCCGAAAAAATTCGAAATCCCCAAAAGCCACACACGGTCAAATTACGCTGACCATACGAAATGTTGTGCTCGGCTCGTAAAACAATTTTATCGATAATATCTCTTCAATACGATATCATTACGGCAGCCCGAAACGTGGTCGCCAGTTGTGTATGAATTATTCATTTTATGCGAATGCTTGTATATATACAGGGTGGTGCATTAAAAGTGTTCAATATTGGGCCTTACTTATAAAAACAGTTTCACTGAGCAATACACTATTTTGACACTTGATATATTCACTTCAACTTTCAGATAGTGGTATCAACCCAGTTGTGCAGTCTTATAAAACTAGACCAGCCGTAGCGTGGCTCTACCACTCACTTTCCGTCGCCTCTATATAAACCATACTTTCTACAACACCCTGTATATTGCAAAGCAATGAACCCTTATTCGGCAAGTTAAACCCCAAGCGAGGAAATTGAATTAACTCGAGGGCCTCGTAAAATGATATGGAATTTTTACCTTAATTTATTGTTATTGTGGGGAAAGAACTTTCTGTTTCAGTTTTCTTTGCGTTTAAGAAGCGAATAATCTTTTTTCTCAAACATATGCTCAGGCATCCGCAGTATCCCCTTGTACAAATAATTGCAATGGGAAAAGTAGGTGGAAAGAGACATGTTGGTAGAAGGAGGAAATCCTGACTCGGGAATATAAGAGAATGGACAGGAATTTCCAGGGTAGAAGAATTATACAATCTGGCAAGAAATAGAAAGGAATATGCGTAATTGACAGCCAACATCCAGTAGGGGATTCAGGCACCGCGAAAGAGAGAGAGAGAGATAGAGAGAGGGAGAGAGAGAGAGAGATATTTTTTTTCGTTTATCAAGGCAGATGAGCAAAGAGCCTACCTCATGGTAATGCTATCACTTACAAAGTTACCACTAGTTTTTCCATCTTTCCTTATCCTACATTTATGTGAGGTCGCTGCAACACTTGAGTGGTAGAGCCACGCTGTAGACAGTTACGTCTGCAGTACGAATGGGCCGTCTCGAACGGTTTGATACCACTGTCTTATAGAAAACCGTCGTAAAGGGGCAGCTTGCTGTTGCGTTTCGTTCGGTGAGTGAGATTTCCGGTGGCCCAATTCCCCCCTTCCTTTGCCAATCACTTTACCTTCCCCTTCCATTCCCTCCTTTTAGGTTGGCAACGTACCCATGATTATGTTTGTGTCTTGTGTGTCTATGGGAGGAGATCACTTACCATCAGGTGACCCATCTGCTTGTTTGCCACTGTCTGCTATAAAAAACACACACACTTTTAGAGTATTGCAGAAAGGATTCGGCATAGTTTTTTACATGCCTATACGGTGTCACCCTCCTGGGGGAACGGGGGGTTTATAAAGCTACCCTTTCCACTGACAAATCACGGAACAGGTAGAGACGAGCAAAAATCGATTGCAATTACATCACCCGGTCTTTAAACGATAGCTCACGGCTCACACTTTTCGTAACAATTTAATTCCACTTCGCGCATCGTCGGCCAACGATTCGATTTCCATTTCGAAACGAGCCTGTCGGACCCGTGATGAGCGTCGAGCGACTCATCCACTTTGTAATGATTTACGACGACATGGGTCATACGGGCGGTGAATGTGCGCGGTACCGCTGCGGTTTTAGTACGTCGCGTTTTGGGTTTGAAAGTGAAATTGAATTACGACTTGTTGTGAGATATCTTAGTAAAATGTGTTCGTATCTTTGTTATTCTTTTATCATTGGTATATTTATGGTAACTGTTATAGGTAAAAAGATTGGCGTATGTATCATAATAATATCATGTATTATTTCTTTCTTTGCATTTAATTGCTCGTTAGACTTAGTTCATTTTATAGGAACTTATTTAATCGCCTTTATCATGTTAACTCGTGTATATAATATACCACATACATGCATAAGTTCAGGCTTATATCCCTGAAGGACTAGGCAGATGTAGAGAAATATCACTGATCTAATTTCCATCCCTTCATGGCAAATCCTATCGTCATCATAATTATCAGCCACAGACATAAGTCTCCCTCAAATATTTCCAAATCGACCTGTTGGAAGCGGCCATATCGTCATATCGGCCACAACATCCAACCCAGTGTATCTCATAAGAAAATACTTTTTACTCAAAGAAAATGTTACGTCTTATTTGCAATATCATACCCACGCTTCTGTACGCATTATCCGGCCGTATACACCCACACTCGTATGTAGGACACCTGCAGGCGAACGATTGACCCGAGTGCGCCCCACACCGATTACTACAGACCCGCCATCTACAGTTCAAACTATCGAACTATGATATCGATACTGAATTGTTTCATATCGAATAGAATCGATACAGTAATATCTGCAACAATGCATTCAGTGATAATTGTGCAGTTTAATGGCATGTGAATTCTTTTTTAGCAGTATGTGGATAGCGATGGACATTTTTTTGTATTATTGTAAATTTAAATTTATAATGTAATACAATTTAATATATTAATTTCCAATTCAAATAAACATAATATTAATATATTAATTTCAATTAAATTGGGTGCAGACTGCAGAGCACCCATTATAAAATTTTAGTGTTTCGATATAAGAACTTTGTATTGTAAATATCGATTGTCAAAATATCGATACCATGTTGGTTATTCCTATTTCAGTTGCAATAACACGCAAATTGTTCGTTACAATGATAAAAAATTATCGTAAATGTTTATTGTTTATTATGTTTAATGCCTCTTTATGTGTGCTACTTGGATATGGCAAATTACGAGGTAGTGGGTAATTTTAGTAGAGTAGGTTATGGTATAATTAATTGTTTGTTTTTACGCCTTTTCCTTTTTTAACCTACTTAAAAAAGGAGGAGGTTTTCAATTCCTCTGTATTATATTTTTTGTTTTGTATATTCACCGATAACTGGGATGCGTTTATCTATTTGGATAAGTCTTTTTTGGTTTGAATAGTATTGATCACAGTTGGCCTGATTAAACTTAGAATATCTACAAATACTATTATTTTTTTTGAACTTCAAAACCGACTTCAATAAGTCAAAATTAATAATCTCTTTGAACTCGCTGTTTTGCTTGCCCCGGAATTTTGGTTTTAGAGTTTATTGTTATTTTTTTCATTTGTACTCCAGGCATTTGTAGTTGGCGCTACTGCCTTCTCCTCTGGGGATAACAGACATGTGTGTGTGTAGGCTACAACCCTATGTAGCCTCGTTCTGTGAGTCTGTCATGGTCAAGAAGGAGGCTGCGGAGCGGGATCGGGAGAGGAGTGATCCCGCTCGAAGACGTGGACGCAGGAGTGGCGGTAGAGGTCGCACCCGCTCCTCAACCTAGGAGTGTGGGGAGTTGATCAGCTCTTCCCAAGAAGTGCTTCTATAGCATTGCATTGGAGGGGTTTTGGCGCGTTCCTATAGGAGGTCCCAAACCCTTCTGTAATGTAGATGGCGACGACCATGGGGTTTTAGCCGGTAGAAATCCGGCATACCCCGTCCTATCGACGGGGATCCAAGAGGATTTCCCCATGTAAAAAAAAAGGCTGCAACCGTATGTGTATGAATAGATAAAAATGTGTAGCGAAACCATGTTTTGAGTAGATGTTTCGTGTAATGATTTAGTGCAAGATAAGCTGTTTTATACCGTCATACATCACACAAGTGATGATTATTGTGTTAACATCCATAACTTAATCTGTAAATGTATGATTGTATGATGTATTTCATACAACAGTTAATTGAACATAACAAGCCGTCAATCTGCGAACTCCATCCAACTTAATCATATAATTGGTGGTTATTGTATGGAACAAAGGCCATACACAATATAATTGAGATATTTTTCTCCCGCCATGTTCGCGTACAGTACAGTTCTAAAATAAATACTGCTATCCAATTTTGAACGTTTCTTTTTGTTGCATAGGCTTGTAAATGAATAGGTGATTAGTGTACTGATTTCTTAAGTTTAAGCGAATGGTATACATTGTGATAAAATCATTTTTACGGATTCTATCACGATTTGTTTTAATTTTTATGCCCTACGTTTCGAAGGCTTTGCAGCGTGACCACGAAGACACATACAACAAATCGTGATAGAATACGTAAAAATAGTTTTATTACAAAATAGGTGATTAGTGATTACAACGACGAAACTATTTTAATATACTCTTACGGCCGGTTTCAATAAACGATCTCAGTTTAGAGTGCAGATAGATCGCGATTATGAACCAATCAAATCAAGTCATTTGACGGAGTCATGTTCAAACTGTGTTCTTAATGGCTAATTTTTGTATATATCTGCACATTCGAACTGAGATTGTTTATTGGAACCGGGCGTTAAATGTATTACTGTTTCTATTGTTTGGTTACTGTATTAAATAAATTTATTGCCTCAGTGGCGTGGTTGTATTTTGGTATGACTACCGCCTGAGTCTCGGGTTCGATCCCCGAGTGGGGCAAAGTGGTATTGGATTTTTTTATATCAGCCCGGAGTCTGGAAATTGTGCCCGATATAACGATAGGCTCGCCACCTATCACATCTGGGACGGAACTGAGCTCGGCGAAATGTGGGTGTTCTAGTTCGCTAAAGGGGATACAGGCGTGAGCAGCTCACGGTGGGCTTGTGTTATGTTATCAAATATATTAAAGTTATTGTATATCAGTCACCAGAATCAATACACGCTGCCTGCTTGGCGTGAAGCTCCTCTGGAGGTACCAGCCCAAGGCACATCATGTTAAAAAAATCGACCTGTAGCTCGATCATCTGTTTTTTGCTATTTCTCGCTAGCGAATCGGTAAAAAAATTATCGGAAATTTCCAACGTGATCGCTAGAGGCATTCGGGTGTTTTTCATAAAAATATTTTACGTATTCGCTAGCGAGAAATGTCAAAAAAACTACAAGGATTCGAACGCAGAGCCTTCAGTTCCTCAGCCCATATTCACTAGGCCATAAATACATAAACACGGTTAATAAAATTAACACGTTTACATCGAAAGTTGTTAGTTTCGTTACATATCCCATAAAGCGTACAAACGATTATTTTATTACATATATGTAATTTAATGCGCATGCGCTCATCTTATGGTGTTGTTTTCACCTAATTCCTAATTTTCACACCGTTTGAGATAACCGCTTTCACTAATATGAGCACTTACCGATTGATCTACGTATAATTGATTACTGCAGTAGCTCAACCATGAGTTTGTTGCACGTATTTACGCGAGCGAGGATGTAAAGCATTTGTATGGAAAGCGTCAGTTCCCCGCGTAACCGCTAGAGGCGTTCGGATGTTTCTCATGGCGCGAATTCATCGCGAATCTTCGTTGTCGCATTCACACAAACAAACCTTCGCTGTTGTGTGAACGCATCAGCGAAGATTTGCGAATGATCGGGACCGTTCGATCTTCATCGCCGATGGCCCTTCGCGAACGTTCTTTCACCTTCGTTCGATTGGTGTGGACGCGCCATCATACAAATATTTTACGGAGTCGCTAGCGAGTAATGTCAAAAGAACTCATGGTTGGCCTACAGGTGTAACAGATCATAATTGTCACGCTTTAAACTGTAGCTGTTATATTAATTTATTATTACAAGTTGTTTGAGTCGTCCCTTTGGTCTAGTGGCAGTTTCTATGGACTGTGGACCGGGAGGTCTTGGGTTCGATTCCTAAGTCGGGCGTGGTGTTTTTTAACTTTTCTTTGTCAAATTTTTTCTTTGTTGAAAAATGATTTATAACTGTATTTATAAATTACTAGGTGGACCGACGACCTGATAAAGGTCGCAGGAAGTCGCTGGATGCAGGCCACTTCCAACAGGTCGATCTGGAAATCTTTGGGGGAGGCCTTTGTCCAGCAGTGGACGTCCTATGGCTGATGATGATGATGATGAAGATGATGTGAAAACTGAGGAGGAGGGGGGGGTCTTAACATATAAGTACTACGGGTGGTCACCGAAGGTGGGACGGGTATACAAATTGTAAAAAATGGGTCAGGTAATATGGGTACGTTCTTCATTTATTTTGCGCGTATTGTCACACTGCAATCCCACCGCGCCACGCAAATATGTTACTTGAATATGATTAGTGTATTGTCGGATAGGTTTATTTATTTACAATGCAAAGCCACTAACGAGATGAAGGATGGGTTCACCACGGCTATACTGCTTTTTTATAACAAAAAGGTTCACAGTGTAAAAAGTATACAGTCTGTTAAAACTAGATGATGCAATTGTGCCACTCGCTGTAAAAGTTCCTTCGATGGGGGTTTTACTGAGTATACCATTAGCAACGCTCACAGACAACATTAAGACTCTTCTCACGATGTGTGATCGCCCGAGGATGTTCGTCATTTTAAGCAATTTTGTTATTCCAATATGTGATATGAAAAATAAGGCTGAAGTAGGCTGCAGCAGACTGTACCTTTGATTTGTCTAATACGCAGCAGTCGTATCGTCGTTACGGACGTGTCTACGCTAAGTGATGGAACTCTGTCCTACTTACAACAGTGCCTATGCACCATCTCTATATTACTTCTATGTTAATTATATAAAGAGGAATTCAGCCCAGACGCTTATTATTGAATAGCTGTTGCATGCTATTCTGCTCCCGTGATAACAGTCTTTTGTCGAGATAAACACTAGACTATGTCATTCTGATATAGTGTAGCTCTCTAAAAAATGCCGAGCTCATGTTCGTCCCAGATAGGAGACGAACCCATCGCCATATCGGACATAATTTCCAGACTCCGGAATACTGAATAGAAAAACCAAATATCACTATCCGATCCGAGGATCGAACCTGAAACCTTAGGACGGTAGTCATACCGCGCACGCAATAATACCGGCAAACAACAATACCTTTCTTTCTTTCTACCTGCCCTTATCCCACCTTAATGTGGGGTCGGCGCAACACACTTCTTCAAGCTTATTGCAAAAAGGATTTAGCATAGTTTTACAACCAGCTAGCTGCCTGACGTCAACCCCCTATGAGGGATCCAGTCCCGGGCAAATTAAATTAGAAAATTCGTTTTGCCCGACCTGGGAATTGAACCCAAGACCTCCCGCTGCACAGCCCATATATGCTGCCACTAGACCAAGGAGGCGCGGAGGAGGAGGCAAAAAACAATGCCAATTCGTTTAATTATACAGAACGCGACATCAACGCAATACACTGGTTCCCACATTTTCAATACCGAAAATAATATCTAAAATGGTCGGCCGTCAGGCCATCTCGATTGCGTGTAACATGGTGTCTCGGTACGTGGGCCCATTACGTACGGGTTGATTATCGAGACGGGCGGGAGGGCACAAAAGCGCCGACGCGGAAGATAATCCGGGATTAGACGCGGCGTCGATCCCGGGATTGCGGGACGCCCGGCCCTCCCACGGGACGGGCAATCTTTGAATATGAGGAAGAGAATCCTATTTTATGTTGTAACGGTTAGTTATGATAGTTTTTTAAGTGCCCGCGGTCGGGTTTGATTTTTGTTGCTCAGTGTTTTTTACTACCATAATAGTTTTATGGTGACTGGAAGTTGTGTATTACTGTTTAAAATTATAAGGTAGGTCTCTTGTGGGGTCGGCCTCGGTTGCCATCACCGTTTTGTCTAATTACACCGCCTAACCGTTTTAAAAGTGGATTTAAACGCGTTAAAGACAAATTTCTAGAAATTATGAGACTTATTTTGTCATTCAAAGTGCAGTTTTTTTTAATAACTGTTTTTCTTGGATATACATATGTATATGTATTTCGTGTATATAAAGCCACGTCTCCTACACTAAAAAATACTTAAAACATATACACAAAACATGGTCGCTACAGATATTTATCTATGGTCCATTGTGCTCTGAGCAGGGTACAGCGAAAATCATTGTTTTGCGTATGTGTTTTTGTGTTTTGTTTCGAGAAAAGCAAATGCAGGAGACGTGTCTCAGACAAACAACCATCTCGCCTAAATATTATTTGTGTGAAACATTTAGACAATGTTTTACCCATGGATTAATAAAATACATAAAAATTCAGTTGAAATATTTAGAATTTTTTTCCGAATTACTTAATCATAAAACAAGCGTATAAAAATACAGTACAACAATTTGGCGACCTTACATAAACGTTTGATTACAGTTTATTAAATATAAATTACAAATCCGTCGCGGGAGTGCAACGTTCGTAATTACAAACGATGCATGCGCCATCATGTACGGGCCAGTGTTAAATTTAATTACAACCTATTAAACGATCAATTTGTGTAATCGGTACTGAATGTACAGTATGGTGGTTGTAGTTATCTTGAAAAATAATTTTATTAAGTTTGTGCCTACTTTTAATATTAATCTTATTAGCAATACAGGTCAGGAGTCAGTACTGTGATTGTTGGGTGTTTTTTGTGATTTATTAGGAAAATAGCTTTATAATGCAGGATCTTGATACAAAATGTATTTTTATATCGTAGTGCGTTTTGAAAGATTTTGATCTCATGAAAGTGTAAAGACGATATCAAATCACTTTCATATAAAATTTTGACAAAAACAAGCATTTGTCTACACCATGATGCAATATTGCATTTTTTTCAAAGAGACAACTGATTGTTTCGTTTCTTGTCTTAGTAACTACCAACATACATAGGCTCAACCTGTATCCCGTCAGGGTTAGACAGAGGCGAACTAGTGAATTAGAATACCCACATTCCGCCAATCTCAACTATATCTATGGTTAAACTGCATACTTAAGATGTATACTTTTTATCAATATAATACATTGCATGTCGCCTCCTTGGTTTAGTAGTAGTAGATATGAGCTGTGGTCGGGAGGTCCTGAGTTCTATTCGCAGATCAGGCAAACCGATTTTTTTTTTGATTCGACCGGGAGTGGATACCCCATAGGGGGGGGGGGGGGGGTTTGACGTCAAAACTAAGCTAAATAATTTCTGCAATATGCTTGAAAAAGTTGTTGCGCCGACCCCATATTAAGGATAAGAGCAGGTAGAAAGAAAGATTGTAATACATTGCATTATAATAGATTGCCCAATTTTTTCAATAATTATTCGCTCACAGTAGTCGTATCATGGGTCATCGGGTCGCGCCCTCAACCTGCGCCTCTCCACTCATTACCTTTCTCAAAGCATCGTTCATTTCCCCGCTGTTTAAATGATTACCTCACCGTTCTCGCTATTCTGTTTCGCAAGTTTGGGATGCGCGGCCGGTTGCGCAAGCGCAGGTGCGCAAATATCAGGTGTGCATGCGCCGCGCTGTAATTACAGTGCGACGTCGCTCGTTGTAGGCTATAGCCCCCGATAGCGTTCTGAATGCGGCCCTGCAACAGTTATTAATTAATTGGTCACTGAAACCTTTATTCTGTGCTGCGGGCGATGTGGTTAGTAAAATGAATTTAATTGAGTGTAATTATAAGATAGAGTATTGCTTGAATTATGGTCCTGATAGTATAATAGCCGAAGGGCTTATGGGATAATAAATTTGATTCTGACGGTGGGACAATTTGATGTTTATGTGATCAGCAATTTAGCATCTATTAGATGGCGTAAAATTGTAATCCATTTGTAGGAGGAAAAGGGTAATGGACTTGCCATCAATAATTACGTTAAAGTTTGAATTACAAACATGTTTGTGAATTTACTTATTAAAGGCAGACTCTAAAACATTTGCAGTTCCGATCATTGTTTGAGAATCGTTCAATGCATAAGAAATGTTTCGTAATCCCATTAAATAAAGCTTTGTTGTATTAATATTCGACATTCGACAGCCTCTGTGGCGCAGCGGGCGTGTTCGATTCCCGCATTGAGACAAATGTTTGTGTGGCCCACAGATATTTGTTTCAAGTCTGGTTGTTGTGAGACCGAAAGTCTCTCATAGTCTCTGACACTCACGATACAGGTGGTACCTAGGTATACCTAGTGTGGGGTCAGGACTAGGTGTGTGACTGTTGGGTGTATTTATTTTATTTATATTCGTGTTTAATATGCGTCATTAAATTGACGCATGAGTGTAATTTTCGAAACGGTGACAAAAATGCATGCGATCGAAGTAGGATCCAATCAAAGAGCGTGTAATCGCAGACGCGCCGCGACGTAATGAATGCCTAACCACATTCTCAAGTTAATTACGGGTCTGCGTTTTGTAGGGGCACCACCGGCCCCTTAAGGGTGCCTTCACACGGTTAACAAAAAGGGACGAAATTTAAATAGTTATAATCTCCACGTTGTGTATGATAGAAAAAGACGGAGTAGAATTTATTAGCAGGTTTAGGTATCAGAAAAAGTTACTGATTTTTAAATTGATTATGCAGAGGTAATCCAAGTTTTTAACCTGTCTGGGAGACGCTTTTTAAAAGGAATAAATAAATACATCATTTAAATTATTAAACCTCGTCGCCTCCTTGGTCTACGGGCGGCATGTATGGGCTGTGGGAAAGGAAGTGCTGGGTTCGATTCCCAAGTCGAGCAAAGCTAATTTTCTAATTTAATTTGCCCGGGACTGGATCCCTCATAAGGGGTTGCCGTCAGGCAGGCGGCCGGTCGTAAAAACTAAGCCAAATCTTCCTTGCAACATGTTTGAAAAAGTGTGTTGCGCCAACCCCACATTAATTTCGGATAAGGGCAGGGAGAAAGAAATAATTTAAATTATTTAACCTTTTCTTTTATTCCCATTTCCATATTATAACGTTTGAAAGCTTGAATATTTTGATCGTGTGGAGGAAACCTAAGTTGTTAATAAAATACGAGTGGATTCGTCTCGAGCTGCTTTGTTATTGCTCCGGTGATCTTCCGCGTTATAATAACACGATTAAATGTAAAATATGTGGAGTCACACGCAGTAACGAGCTCATAGACTAATTAATACAGATTGGTTAGTCGATTCAATGGAGAGTTAAGAGTTGTTGAGTGATGTAAAAAATGTTTTTCATAGCAGGAGGCAGTAAATGAAATAATTAAGGGTGTACGGAATTATATTTAATCTATCTCTATTTCTAATTAGTAATTACAGCGCATATGGGCTATGGACTGGATGGTTCTTGATTCAAATCTTAGGACGGGAAAGCGGTTTCTTAACACAATTCGGTGCATGGATTTCTGTGGGTTGGGGTCATTAGGTCGGTAAAAACTAACGTCAAATCTTTTCTGCAACATGCATGAAATTGTGTTGCGCTGACCTTACATTAGAGTGGGATAAGGAGAGATAGGACAAGAGAAAGATACAATCCTACGCATCCCTGAGTGTCATAAGTCCCATAACTTTATGGGAAAAAATATATAACAGGAACGAAGCTGAAAATGACAACTGGTGTCAAGACTTAAGACACCTCTTACAATAAAATGGTTGCCTGGAAGAGATCGCTTTTAGCGATAAGGCCGCCACTTGTGGCACAGTTATTCTGTTGCTCACCTTTTCTGTTACCTGTTTTTATGTGTGTGTCTGCAATAAAGAGTTTCTATCTATCTATCTAAAAAAATCCTTTACATCTGCAGGTCGATTCTCTAAGAAACGCCACAACGTTGCGATCGACGACGAACTCGCGCAGTGCACATCGTTGAGATCGACGAAGCGTTCAACGTTGTTAGGTCTTAGAGAATACCATTTTCCATACATTTATGTCAAACGCCTCGCTCGAGAAAGCTATTTCGCATAAGTGCCGTCAACACGCATAGCGCTATTGCGTGCGCTTTGTATCTTGCTGAATACAAAAATGACAACGTCATTGCCGCAACGATGCCACAACGTTGTTTTCACAAATGAAACCTTAGAGAATCGACCTGCAGCACATATCTTGCATCCTCATAATTACAAACCGTCGATACAACCTCACATAACAAGATCAAAAAACGTGTCCGTAGCTTCCCCCCCTATTATTGAATCTGCATACGAACGACCGATGAAATGAAAGCAAAATACTGTGCAGTGCAGACAACCGGCATAAATCACTTTCGATCGATCGACTTTTATGCCTATTTTTGTCTTGCGTTTTCCTGGTAATTTTGACAGGTTTTTATCGGCGGATAAATTTCTGGTGTTAATTATGGATACAATATTCGTTTGGGTTTTGTAATAACACCTCTTGATGATAGGTTAGGGACTCGTGATGCAAAGATATAGCTGGGAAGTTTTTTGGCGGAGGTAAACGAGCAAGCGAAGCATCTTGTTGTGGATGATCTTCATTGGAGGACGCTTATCATCAGCAAGTTCGTTTATTCTTAAACTATAATCAGTAATTAGTCTGTAAGGTGCAATTGCAGCTCTGTAGGATAAATCGAGATAAGGTGTGACTCTAGATTAGTAGTAGCGCTGCATGACCCTAAGCCTTCTGAAGAATGAAAAACTAAATAAATAAAATGACTACCGCCCAGCACATCCATCCCGTCCGATATGGCGAAAGTCTCGTCCCTGTCACATAAATTTAGAATAATATCAGTCCTGTACTTTCCCACTGCTGGGCACGGGCCTCCTCTACTAGTGAGAGGCGCTAGGCTTTAGTCTACCACGCTGGCCTAATACGGATTGGTAGACTTTTGTAGAAATTCTTGTATGAAATTCTCAGTTATGTAGGTTGATGACGATGTTTTCCTTCACCGTTACGTGTCGTTAAAAAATATTTTCGAGGAGTTTGGGGTGGTCTAGTATTTCTAGCTGTATAGTTTGCTCTACCCTTATGGGATATAGGTGTGAACTTATGTATTTCCTACATCTTCAATCTCCATTGAATGATGCTATAGGCGTGTAAGTTTTTGTCGGGCTCGGCGCGGGCGCATGTAATCTCCGGCCATACCGAGTATCGTTAAAGGGTTTTTTGTCGGCCGCGTCACGTACGCGACGGTGCGGTTGAGCCGGCTAGTCTGCCCGGATCGGGTTCCGTGGAACAACGTGTTAGGGATCCTTAGGGTTAATGTTGGTATTAACCAACATTTCGAACTGAAAGAACCGCCCTTAATCGTAAACTTCAAATTGATGTTGGCACTCTATGATGAATTGAGTGATGCGTTTTGAATTTATACTATAACAGTTGATGATACAAGATTTTCGTTGACTTGAAGCATTAAATCACTTCCATTTTGTAAGTGATGTACAACTAAACTGAAAAAATTACAGTTAATATTTTAAAAGGATCTAAAAGCACAATAAGAGGCGTCCACTAAATAGAATATTTTGACAAAAATTACCCAGTCATAGACCTTCATCATCATCATCAGCCATAGGACGTCCACTGCTGAACATAAGCCTCCCCCAAAGATTTCCAGATCGACTTGTTGGAAGCGGCCTGCATCCAGCGACTTCCTGCGACCTTTATAGACCTTATGTGCTTGAAAACAAAAACAATCGTCTCTATAAAATACGCCACATAAAATGCTTAATCACTAAGTACTATATATATTATATACTGAACCCTGTGCATGTCGTGCCGCCTCGCGCTTGCCACTATTTTTTAATAACGCCCTCTTGCGGTCGCCGCAGGAAGTGTCATATACCCTCGGATCTCCGTTTAAAGCTGGACTTGCGGTTTTCGATATGGCTAAAAGTTCTCATGTCGTTAGATCGATTTTTTTATTATCTTTTACTCATACATAATACGTTCACACAGGTTTTTATGTAATTAGAGTATGGATATAGTTTTAATAAGCACCGTTGTGGTGTGGGGGAAACTAAATATCGGTTTGTGACAACAATTCACTTGTTTTTTTTATACCAGGGACTGGCAAACGAGGTCACATGATGGTAAGTGATCTCCACCGCCCATAGACACCTTTCTTTCTTTCTACCTCCCCTAATCCCACCTTAATGTGGGGTCGGCGCAACAGACTTTTTCAAGCATGTTACAGAGACGATTTGGCTTAGTTTTTACGACCGACCGCCTGCCGGCCTGCCTGACGTCAACCCTCTATGAGGGATCCAGTCCCGGGAAAATTCAATTAGAAAAATTACTATGCCCGACCTGGGAATCGAACCCAGGACCTCCCGATCCACAGCCCATAGACACCCAAGACATAAAAAGAAGCATGGGTTGCCAAATTAAACTTGGGAATGGAAGGGGAGAGGAAAGGGATTGGGAAAGGGAGGAGGGGAAATAGGTCACCGAAAATCTCACTTACCGAACGAAACGCGACACCAAGCTGGTACTTTACGTCGGTTTTCTAAAACTGCCGATGGTAATTTGTAAGTGTCTTATATCGACACAATGACCTGGAAAATAAGTTAACTCTAAATTTAATAGGTATGATACATAAGTGCACGCTTTTATCCGACGGGTAAGCAGAGGTGTAGCGAACTAGAGTGTTTGGAAGAGAACGCTTTTACCGTTATAGCAAGCGATAATTCATAATGAAAATACAATTAACATAGAAAAGTCAGAGATGTATGCTCTTTTTGGGATTGGTCTCGAACCTCCGACAGTTCTCCCGATAGTCCGCACCTTTCCCAACTGAGCTATCACTAACTATTGCAATACCAAGCGTAGATTCTCTACATTGTACATTGACAGCTTCCGTAGCGCAGCGGGCGAGTAGCCGGCTGTGAAACGAGAGGCCGCGGGTTCGATCCCCGCAACGAGACAAATGTTTGTATGGCCTACAGATATTTGTTTCGGGTGTGGGTGTTGTGAGACAGAAAGTCTCTCGTAGTCCCTGATATCCACGACACAAGATTCGATCTTAGTGTGGGGTTAGGACTATGTATGTGACTGTTGGGTGTTATTTATTTATTTATTATTTATTGTTCCATCCTCGATCACCTTATTCTTACCAACAGCTTCAGTATTGTCGGTATAAATATTAGTAACCTCCAAATGAGAAAGTTTTATATCAGCTGAATAATTAATGATCCTCTATCCTAGATCCTAGACTTTTGATCTTAACATCCAGCCCAGAAATAGATATTCGCGATTCAAACAGATATTTGTCTCGCCGCGGGGTCGAACCTGCGGCCTTTTCACAGCGCTTTACGCCTACCACGCCGCGGAGGCCGTCAATTTCCATCACCATTACAATAGCATTTCAAAACGTGTTCGTAGCTTGTAAACTCAAAATGTAATAACCATAGAGTTAGTACACTAGAGTGAACAACTGCCCACTATAAGAAGAGATGATGGATGGAAAGAGATGGAAAATATCTACTCATTGTCTTTGTTTCGTGCATAAATTTCCACAACACGTATGAATGTATTTGCCGCAGATTTACCTACATTTTAATTGGTTCACCAACCCAGAAGAACATACACCTATGTACTTGATGGTAAGTGGTTACTGTGCACTGCCTACCGGGGAAAAGAGTTAGCATTTGAGACGGAAAATGGATACCAACCTGCAAAGCTGTGGTGGTACTGAGCATACTCAAAATAAAGCAGCTAGAAAATGTATTTTTTTCTGTTTCTTTCTATTGGTTCAGCTTGCTTACTCTATGTATATTATCTCTACGTATTTCTAACTTGTAAAATCAAAATGTAATAACAGAACAACAGCATATTTGTAAATGTCAATAAAATATGTACAATTTGTATTAATATTTATTTCGAAATTTGTACTGCAGACCTTAGGTTGTGTTGTTGTACCGAAATGATCAATCTTCGCGTAATGATCGATGATTATTGTATTCGGGTTCATAGTTCAGGAAGGTGCGGATTTAGGTGCCTGTGTGGGGGGTTAGGGCTATTGGTGTGCGAAGGAATTATTTAATTGACCTGGACATTATAGTATCTTAGGTAACTAACTATACTATGCAGACTGCCTCGGTAGCGTGATTGTATTTCGGTACGACTACCGTGCTGAGGTCTCGGGTTCGATCCCCGGGTCGGCAAAGTGATATTGGATTTTTCCATATCAACCCGGAGTCTGGAATTTGTGCCCGATATGGCAATAGGCTCGCCCCTATCACATCTGGGACGGAACTAAACTCGGCGAAATGTAGGTGTTCTAGTTCGCTAGTGCACCTCTGCCTACGCATTCGGGGATACAGGGGTGAGCTTATGTTTGCTTACAACAGAAATGAGTCGGCTCGACTGCTTAAGTACCATTCTATACTTCGCATGTAACAGCAGTCCGAGCAGGAAAATTTCTGACAACCGTAAATGTATTCGTGCTCGATGCGCGTCTATGAAATTTGTATGAAATATTAATCAAATGTCATCAGTGCGCAGCGAGTTTACATTTAATTAGTTTTTCGTGCTCGGGCTACAGTTCAGTTTTGTACTTTTCGCTGTGCCTATGGCATTGTACCTATTCCGTTTGCATTCATAGGCAAGTAAAAAAAATACATTTATTCTGTCGTTAAAATCTAAGTACCGGCTTAACATAATTTGTGTCATATCGCAAACGCATTAGTCGTCCAGTCACGTATCTTTGCGCAACTGTGTACATGCGATTATTTCGGAATACCAAAATATTTGATATTAGCTAACGTAAATGCGATGTGCAAATGCAATATTTTAGAGGTAAATAACATACTCTATGTCTATCCATTATCTGTCTGACTTACAGCACAGAATACTTATTATCTAATACTTTTTGTATTACACTTAGGGCCTCGTTCACCAACTCCAAGTAAAGTGTTGATTAGTTACTTTCTGACTAGCGTTAATTGACAAGTAAGAGTTCCGAGTAACTTCTGTTAATTTCACAAGCAAAATTAGAGCTCTGAGTAGCAACTTACTGGTTAAGTGAATGATATCACAAATCCTGCGTCCCATTCGTTCAATATTACGTCAAAAGTATCTTATTACGGCAAAAAAACAGTCGTGACTCGTCGCGGGTCCGCACCACATGACACAAAAACCTACCGGACCCTTTTTTTTGCTATATAAATAGTTACACAGGTACTAAATCGTGTGTCCATAAGGTCGAGTTTTGCGTGACCCCTTCCGGACATCGGTGTTTGCTTCGCCCGAATTGCAGTTTGTTTTTGTTGAAACTACTTGATTTTTTAAATGAAAGGCTATTTTACAGTTAACACGTTCATTTAAAATGTTAAACATCGTTATTAAGGTATGACTACTATAATTTGATTTTATAGTTTATTTAACTACGATAAAATGTACAATTAACTGCCTACTTTAAACTTTAACCGTCAAGTAAACGCGCTACTTGGCAGACGACGTGGCAAGTAGCTTACTGGCCAGTTTAATCATAAGATGCATGCTACTCGAACATCGTGAAATTCACACGTGCAGTTACGGGTGACTTTAACTGACGATTAGCCTACTTGACACTTTACTCGAGGGTGGTGAACGAGGCCCTTAGTCTTTCTTTCCACTTGCTCTTATCCCACCTTGATGTGGGGTCGGCGCTACACACTTTTTCAAGCATGTTGCAGAAAGGATTTGGCAAAATTTTTACGACCGGCTAACTGTCTAACGTCATCCCCCTCTGGCGATCCAGTCCCGGGTAAATTGAATTAGAATATTCGCTTTGCCCCACCTGGGAATCGAATCCACGACCTCTCAGTCCAATCCCATATATGCTGCCACTAGACCAAAGAGGTGACAATTACGTATTACACTTACAGTATCTGGGATAAATATAATTTACATATTAATACGTAAAGCGAAAACTTTGTACTCCTTTTTAAGAGAATTGCGAGAACGGATGAACGTGAAATTTGACACAGTAAAGTTTATATGGAGAAGAATTGCATATTTTATTGTTTCTTATATAAAATGTGTTAGAAATACATTCAATTAATTAAAATAATTATGGTCGAAATTTGACTACTGAACGATCACTAGTACGATATGTATACCGGGTAACCCTCATTACAATAAGTCAGTACGTGTCGCCTTCGTTTAATAGTGGCCTATATGGGCCGATGATCGGAGGATCCTGGGTTCAAATCCCACATTGGGTAACGAGGGTTTTACTACACAATTCGCCCGGTATTGGATTTCCGAAGGGGTTGACGTAAGACAGGCAACATGCATAAAAAAGTGTACAGGTGAAAAATAATTATCTATTATTATAATACACATAACTCGATAGCTTTGTTTCATATTAATTGAGGGACAACAATTAGTACAATGTATGTTATATCCCGCATTAAATCAGGGGCCAAGGTCCCTACCACCAACCCAATTCCGTCCCTAAGCAGGCAGTGCGTGTGTTAGGCGCGTGCGCAGCGGTCACGCATCGTTCGGTGAACTATCGTATTTGTTTATTGCGCAAGCGTCGAGCCTTGGTCTGTGGTCGCGCAGTTCGGCAATATTTGTCTGTATGATTGATTAATAAACGGACTCGGACTGTGGTGAGGGGGAAAAAACTAACGAATTGATGTAGATTGTGGGTACTTTGGTGGTTGGAAATAAAGCAATTTACTACTCTTCTCAGATTTTAATAATAATATATGAATTGTATCGTCTGTGGATCATAGAGTACGAATTGATTCACTACAGTCATATTCACACCATAGCGAAGCGAAGTCTTTACCTTTTGTTAGCGATTACTTGCAATTAACTTCACGCTACCCTCTACAGAAGCAGAGCAGAAACATGCACGTGGGTGAAACCATAAACAATGGCTAGTTTTATATAACTACTAAAATATATTACATTATCTATGCGTATTTCGTAAGTCAAGCGCGTTTGATTTTGAAGTCATGCGTCAAAACAGACAGACAGGACGTCTGGTATTGTTATATTAGATGTGGAAACGGAGCATGAATGGTCAAGATTACGCGTGATTTGACACCGGTAATGGCTGCACAAAGATATGTGTGGGACGCTGTAATTTATGTAGGTTTGAAGAATTAGGCTTCAAGGTGCATTGCACATTGCACAAATGCATCCACAGCATTTGTACGCGGTTCAAGCAATGGTTTTTTTGTGCATATATATCCAAGGGATAACTCACTCGTATATTAATTAAGGCTGATTTTGTAATGTATTACTCGATGGATGCTTTAACGCCCGGTTCCAATAATCAATCTCAGTTCGAATGTGCAGATAGATTACAAAAATTAGCCAATAAGAACATGTCTCCGTCAAATGACTTGATTTGATTTGTTCATAATCGCGATGTGCACTCTAAACTGAGATCGTTTATTGAAACGGGCCGTAAGACGGTAATCAACAGATCGCGAAAGAGGTGGCGTGTTGACCACTTTAACCGAGACAAATGTTTGTGCGGCCCTTAGATATTTAATTTTGTTTCGGGTCTGGGTGTGAGACCGAAAGTCTTAATAGATACAACCCACAACACTAGACTCGTATCTTAGTGTGGGGTCGGAAGTGTATGTGTGACTATTGGTTGTTATTTATTTATTCACTTTGAGATAAGACCACTTTAACCGATAATGGTATTAAATAGGGTCAACTATAATATGTTGAGGGAAACCCGTGCCCAGAAGTGGGACGTTATAGGTTAAAAGAGCACACGTTTTCACATAGTAATCTGATTTTTACGGTTATTTTTTTATTCAAAATGAGCTGTGATAATGCCATTAAAGATGGCATTTTAGAGTTTAATTTAGATAAAGGTAAACACGCGCACGAAATCGTGGTTCACCATAGCTTGTCATTGCAGACGTACAGTGGCTCTCAAAGTGGGCTCAGATGTAGTTCCTGTAACAACGATTTTTTAGTTTAATCCCTATATATGGATATACCTATACATTATACATGTGGATTTAATGCCAGCAGCAAGCTACTAGTCAACCTTTGGGTGATGCAGACAAAAATAATTCCCATTGCACGTCACAAACATATAGGTATCAAGCCACTAAATAGCAAAATCATATTTTTGTTTACTGAAAAATATATATATTTCCTATGCCCAGCTGTGGGACAGTAATATTGCAGGGCTAATATTATATTATTTTATTAATATTTCCTACAAAATGACCGTACGTTGGTATTTATAGCGTAAATATTTTCCGTAAAACAGCGACACATTTTCTTGTCGACTCGTGTCAGTCGTGTCATTCACACTTTATCTCAACAGTTTTTGGAAATACACTTTTGTTTGTAATGTACACTGCCCAAATATAAGCTTGACAAAGTATTCTCTCTCCTCATACCTTTTCAAGCATGATGCAGGAAGGATTCGGCTCAGTTTTACGACCGACTGCCTGCTTGTCATCAGCCCTCTCTGAAAAAACGCAGTCCCCGACCTAGGATTAGGACTGAGGAGTTGAACAAATGAGAACTGAGAATACTGAGTCGGGATTCATAGCCCGTATATCAAATTCAAATTATCAATAATTATACCACACAACTTTTACACGTTATAGAATTTATCGGTAATATACCCTGCTGCTAAAGAGGGCGACATAAGATTGAGTACCACTGCCTAATGTTTTTTTTCGTCTTATTCCCGAGCCCCAGATATGATCTAATGGACATTCCGGAGTTGTTCCAGTGGGCATCATTTTTTACCCCATGACAGTCACGGCAATTAGGGGGACGAATGATGTCGCTGTAAAAACGTCCAGAAATGTCGCCTAATGGACGGAGCGGGTGTCTGTGCGTGTCCTGGAATGTTTGGGCTATTTTTGATGTTTACATTTGGAAGATTTTCAGGAAATGCTAGCATTTTAACAGGATTTCTTTATTTTGTTTTAAAATAGATTTTAATTTATAAATATGTGAGATTCGTGAATATTTTTGTTTGGTTTCAGGTAATATTCGAGGCTGGAGGATCTGGTGAATATTCGGGACGCAATTTACGAAATACAGTTTGTAGTAAATGTTTATTATCAAGGTATATTTTAGAACTGACTTACTTTTCTCACTATATAGGTTCGTTGACTAATGATACGGAATTTTAAAACAAAAATTAAAAATATCTTGTATTTGTATCACACACAGTTCAACATAATATATTATTGCGTACTAATATTATAAATACGAAAGTGTTTCTGTCTGTGTTTCGTTTTCTTTGACGGTTAAATTACTTAACCGATTTTGATAAAATCTGTAAAACATACTAAAATTAACATAACGTAACATAAGCTCACGCTTGTATCCCCGAAGGGCTAGACAGAGGCGCACTAGCGAACTAGAACACCCACATTTCGCCGAGCTTAGTTCCGCCCCAGATGTGATAGGGGGCGAGCCTATCGCCATATCGGGCACAAATTCCAGACTCCGGGCTGATATGAAAAATTCAATATCACTTTACCCGACCCGGGGATCAAACCCGAGACCCCAGAACCGTAGTCGTACCGAAATACCACCACGCCACCGAGGCATACATAAAATTAATACTGTAAAATTAGAACCCCAAGATGGAGTACGGATGGCTACGTTTGAGGTAAAAAAATAAGCAGAGTGAAATAGGGTATGAACGGAAACTTGTACAAGAGCGCTTAATACATTTTTACGCAAACGAAACGGACGAAAAAATTCGCCATATAGAAGAATCCCAGAAAAACTTTCAACGCGATCAAAGCAGCGACCATAAGCTAGTATTCTATAATGTGCTATTAAAACATTAGGCCATGTCCAAACGTTTATATCTTAGACGTATGACCGTGAATAATTTCCAAAAATTCCAACGCCATGGTCCTTTTTTATCCTCAGTAATTACTAACCAGATAAAATGTAAAAGACCAGTAAAAGGATTTAAAATGCGTGTCGAGGGTAAAATGGTTTTTGGAGGTGGCGGCATTTTTACTATTCTCCGAGGATTAGATGCGATCAAAGACATTCAACAGTAGTCAGTACATAGACAGGACAACAGCGCGAGACTTGTGATCTAAAAGTTGTGACCTCGTTGTCATAAGCGTAAAGCCACTCAGTCGGCATTCGTATTTGAGACGTACGTGCGCAAGGTTGTGCCAGCGTAATAATTTATTTATTTATTTATACACTTCATATACAATGACTGCCTCGGTGGCGTAGTTGTATTTCGGTATGACTACCGTCCTGAGGTCTCGAGTTCGATTCCCAGGTCGGGCAGAGTGTTTTTCTAACACTATTTGGTCTGGATCCCCCAAATGGGGGTTGGCGTCAAGCAGGCAGCCGGTTGTAAAACCTAAGCCAAATCTTTTCTACAACAAACTTGAAAAAATGTGTTGCGATGACCCCACATTAATGTGAGATGAGGTCAGGTGGAAAAAAGATTGCTCATTTTCAAACGCAAATGATGTTCTTGACAATAAACATATTCATCATAACGTAACAAATGATCAAGAACCCCGAAATCTGTGACAGAATATTAATGTTTTGTCAATACGACCTCCGTGGTTTATGACAAAACCAATTATTTACACCTACCAAAATCACAAACACGTGGCGATTACATACAAACTAGCATTTCTCAACAGCAAAACAAGATTGTTGGAACAGCTTTTGAAATTAGGCACCAAGCAGTCGGCTCGGTTTTTTCCCCGGCACATCGGTATCTTGCCGTGATTGATGGCCCATCTTTTGTCCAGGGGCAACCTTTAATGGGGGCCCTGACGTTGATTTAATAAAAACCCTTTATTACGGCATCAAAAGCGGCTGGGTCGTGTACAAACCAAACCAGCCTATGTACGGGTTAAGTTTAGTTAATGAGATATTTACGCATTTTAATTAGCTTCAATGCCTCATTTGAAACGTCAGTAGATTCTCAAATATAATTTCACTAATCACAGTGTTTTTGATTATAATATGGAACACTATGTAACAAAACCGTATATCCTCTAAATACTAAAAAGCTTCATAATATTTTTTTAAAATAAAAAATCTATCATATTTATTTCAAACAAAATCCGAAAAAGATTTTACAAAAGTACACTCGCCGCCACAATTCGCTCGTACCATTAATTTTCTCAATCACATACGTAACATAACTATTAAATAAAGTCTTTAAACCGCGACATCGGAACGGTGCAAAGATTTGCCCCCAACAAAAACACCATTGTTCGGATTCCCCCCATTTATCAAGACCACCTCGGATGGGCAACAAAAAGCAATCGCCTGTAGGTCAATGTACAATTAAAGGAGAATTTTGCTTCGACGATCGCTCACCGATGGCTCGATGTATCGTGCGCGGAGCTGTTTGACAGTAAAAAAATGAATTTATGAACATATTCAATCGGATTATTAATCTGTAACTCTGTACAAATACTTAATGGTTAACGCTTTTGTCCGTAGTTGTACATTAATATAATGATTTGTTTAAAAAAAATGTAAATTGAATGAGAAGAAGAATGAAGATTTTCACGAAAATAGTATTATTATTATAAAAAAGAGTAAAAAAAAAACTAAATTAAAACATTGAAATAAAACTATTTTTACGGATTCTATCACGATTTGTTTTAATTTTTATGTCCGACGTTTCGGAGGCTTTGCATGAAGACTCGTGGTCACATCAGACCCGTGATAGAATCTAAAACTAATCGTGATAGAATCCGTAAAAATAGTTTTATTTCAATGTATATTCACGTAAACTTAAGAAATCACTATAAATTAAAACATGTCGTCCAGAATAATCCGTTATATAACCGAACGGCATCCATCATACCAAAAATATTTTAATACAAATGCGAATTTACTACACACAGACAATTTAAATTAATAAAAATAAAAAGCGAAACCAATGCGAAAACAACCCAGCGCGTGCGCATCGTAAAATCGTTTTTTCATCCCTTTGACGTAAAATTCGGACGGGTCCCTAATAACGTTTCTTGTTTTGCTCATTTTCGGCTACCGGAATGAAGGGTAACACTTCGCTCCATCATTTTGAAGGCCAATTTGCGTGTCCAGCTTTTACTCATGTTTCTCGGAATTCGGGGTTATCAAACTCGCGCTGTTATGGCAATATTTGACCGCCAATGTTTGTGTGTTTGATCAAATATTTGAGGTATTATGTTACTGTGGCGTGTTTGCTGCGCTAATTTGATTTCTCACATTAGTGTTTGCTGGCGCTCCTAGTGTTTAATTTGCAGTCTAGGCGCACCTAGGTTGTCTAAAAACCTAAAAAAATATACATGGTGTTCGTACTACCTAAACCACGAAAGTGTCCGAGATTATAAATTGTATGGTATATAGTATCAGTGCCGTGCACTCCGTACAGACATACAGACAATATATATATACAGATTTGCAATAGGAGCGGATATATACAGATATACAGATTTGCAATAGGAACAGATTTTCAAAATTGATTGGAGATGAAATTAATGTATAATTTTGTAAGATTATTGTCCACCCCATTGAGAATATGAGTGCACGTCATTGTTTAGTACTCGTTTTACAGTAAAACTAAAGAATGTCAGTCCCACTCGCCTATTTATCTTTACAAATAGTTCTGAAAACCGACGTTTAGCCAAGTGATATATTAGGCAAGCTCAACCGGCTCTGAATACTTCAACTATCAACCAAGAATGCTGTATCAACTATCAACTACTATTTCAACCATCAAGATTACATTAATGTCACTTATTTAGTTTCGTTGCGAAATTATAATAGTATGGTATTTTGTGTCTTATAGGCTTTTTGGTGTAGTGGCATGTAGAGGTATGTATATGGAAACCGGGAGGTCCGGGGTTGGATTCCCAGGCTGGGTGTGGTGTTTTTTTAACACTATTTTCCCGGGACTGGATCCCCTAAACGGGGATTGGCGTCAGGCAGGCAACCGGTCGTATGCACTAAGCCCAGTCGTTTCTGTAACATGCTCGAAAAAGTGTGTTGCGCCGAACCCACATTAAGGTGGGATAAGGGCAGGTAGAAAGAACGGCAGTGTGTGGCTGTGAAACCGGAGATCCCAGGTTCGAACAGGGGGTAAGGCAACGCGGTTTTGTAATTTATTTTTCTGGGACTGGATCCCCAAAAGGGACGTCAAAATTGTCAGGCATACAGCCGGTTGCTTGAAAAGGTTCCACAGAGTGTTTGAAGTTTGACCTTAGAAACAACAGTCTTTCTTTATCCCCGTGCTATCCTGGCCTAGTGCCAGGGTCCACCTTCCTACATAAATGCTTCTACATCGCCTGGTTTTGAGCATCCTCTGAGAAACAGTATGATTGTATATTGTAAAAGGTGTGTGTAAAAGTACTGTACCACAACTGTTTCTTTTTATAACCCTGTACCATACCGCCTAGCAACCACATCGGTGATGCAACCAAACTTGCAAATGTCAGAACGTACGCGATGATTGATTGAGCGTAGGGTTGCCACATACCAATATTTTGTATAAGAATTCTGTATAAATATTATGGGTGTGAAAATAGGTTTGTTAATGTTCTGGTTAATCCATGTTTACGTAGATAATGAAAGAACTAATTTAAATGTTTTTTACAGATCATTTTAAGGATAATTATATTTATGGACCGGAGGCTTTTATTCAGAAAATATGACGAAAACTGACGCGGATGGAACTGTTTATAATAATTAATAATTTATAAAATAAGCCGTAATTTATCATGCATTGTTATAAATATTTCATATTTTTGATGTCTTCCAAACAATAAATATAATTTTTAATGTTTTGTAAGCCAACATATTCGAAAATTAAATAATTAAAATATTATTTTATCGGTATACTTGGCAACCCTAATCGAACATACGTCCATCTGTCAGTTACGACGTGACGTATGTGCTGGCTTCATACGTACTGACCTTCTAAGGTCATCGGCCACGAGGGTTAAGTCACATATAAAAACTGTTCCTAAGTTCAACTTACCCTGAGTATACACAGAGATTGTCTTGTTAACTCATAAATGTGTCGCAACCGAATGCAAATGTCAGAACTGGAGCGTGGCTTTGGGGCGGTGATTGATCGATCGACTTAGTACTTTGTGTCACGAGATGTGACTGGTGTCAGTAGTTCAAATGACTTCAAAGGTATTATAATCACAATGCTTATTAATTCCATGACAGCCTCTGTGGAAGTAGCCGGCTGTGCTAAGGGTCGCGAGTTCTTTTTTTTTTATAACAGAGATTGGCAAACGAGCAGTTCACCTGATTTTAAGTGATCTCCACCGCCCATAGATACCCAAGACACAAAAAGAATCATGGGTGCGTTGCCAACCTAAAAGGGGGGAATGGAAGGGGAGGGAAGGGGATTGGGAAAGGGAGTGGGGAAATAGGCCACCGGAAATCTCACTCACCGAACGAAACGCGACAGCAAGCTGCCACTTTACGTCGGTTTTCTGTGAGACAGTGGTATCTAACCGGTCGAGCCGGCACACTCGTGCTATAGACGTTACTGTCTACAGCGTGGCTCTACCACAGATTCGATTCCCGCACCGAGACAAATGTTTGTGTAGCCTACAGATCGGCATAGTAGAACAGTGACGTATCTGACAAATATTAAACTGTACAGGATATACCAATTGTTTTTTTTTTAACTAACTTTCTTAATTCTAAGTCTGTAATCTGAAATTCTCGGGTAAGCAGGTTTCCTCACGATGTTTACCTTCACTGTTATAGCAAGCAATAATTCACAATGAAAACACACTTAACATAGAAAAGTCAGAGGTGTATGCTTGGGTTGGTCTCGAACCTCCGATACATGTCTCGGCAGTACATTCCCAACTGAGCTATCGCTGCTAAAATAACCAAGCTCATTTTAATCAACATTTAAACAAATATATTTTGTATTTAAATAATTCATTACAAACTTTCTTGCTCAAATACGTCTGTCAGAGTGGCCGTATCGATAAATCTTTCTTAACATGCGAATTGTCAGCTCGAACAAAAACTCTGTTATTTTGTAACAGCGCGTGTCAATCAATTGTTATGTTGTTTAATTGTAAAATCAATTTGTATAATCCTTTGTTAGGTTTACAATGGTTTAAAAAGCTTGACCCGCCTGTCCATTCTCTCTGGATTATAAGTTACAGCTCTATGCAGAGTATTTGACAGCCGTGGTACTTGTGTACAGCCGTACTCCGTTGCAGTGTGAAATGGGCTGTGAACTGGGAGGTCCTGGGTTCGATTCCCAGGTCGAGAGGGGTGTGTTTATAACACTGATTGCCCGGCACTGGATCCCGTTAATGGGAGGTGACTCAGGCAGCCGGTCCTAAAAACTAAGTCAAATCCGTTCTGCAACACGCTTGAAAAAGTATTTGCGCTGACCCCACATTAAAGTGGGATAAGGGCAGGTAGAAAGAAATACCCTCGGTATAGTGGCCTGGTTGGTTGTGGTATAGGCCGCGGGCTCGATCCCGGTACCAAGACAAATGTTTGTTTGATACTTTTGATAGGTACACATTTGTTTTAAATTTGGATTTGAGACCAAAAGTCTCTGGTTCTTAAGACGCATTACGCGTATCCTAATGTTGGTTGAGAGTGTGTGTAACTGTTGCCTTTGTAAAAAAGGTACATCTTAGTTTAACAGGACCCTAAGAGTTGGTGGTAGAATTTTAAGGCTATTGCCCCACAGCCAAATACCTTCTAACATTAACTACATAATACCGAAATGCAATAATTATAATGTACATTATAATTGGGTGGACAGACAACTAACAAAGTTATTAAGGCTGTTCCTCCATCAAAGCTTAGATTAATATAGACATAGCTCTGGGCAAAGCTGTAGGCTTATATCTTGACATTTTTAATAAAATTAGGGTTGGCAGCACTGATATGGAAAATAAAAGGATTGTAAAAAAAGTAGGCGTGCATTCACAACGTTATTAAAATGACTACATTTATGAATAGTTATCATTAATATTTGGAAAATGTTATATTTGGCACCCCACGCTTTTTAAATTGATTTATCATCATCATCAGCCATAGGACGTCCACTGCTGAACATAGGCGTCCCACAAAGATTTCCAGATCGACCTGTTGGAAACGGCCTGCCAGCGACTTCCTGCGACCTTTATCAATTGATTTATATCGCTCTAGAACAAACTCTTTATACTGATTTTTTATAATGCGTTAAAATGCATGTTTTTTTAGTATTTTAAACTATTTTTTTTGTCTCTGCAAAAACGTTATAAGTAGCTAATGATTTTCAGTGAATCTTATTTCTTTTTTTTATCTCATTCAATAAAAATACCTGTCAAATATACCGCAAACTCATAAATCTCAACCCTAGCTTGTCGAACAATGGCGCTCAGTTGCGCAACTGAAACCGACAGACTCAGCGGCGGCGGCGCGGCGCGCCTCCACCGACCAGTCTGACGAGGGCCTTACGTCACTACATCATTTAGGGCGACTTGCAGCTCCGCAATAAATCTCGATTTATCCCAAATCTTGATTTAGGGTGACTTGCAGGACTGTTGCTAATCTAGAGTTAGTTACACCTTACCTTAATTTATCCTACAGCTCAGTATTCTATAACTCCTATCTGTAAATCAAGATTGGGGTTTAAAAGAGACATATCGCGGAGCTGCAACTGACCCTTAAAGATAGGAGTGAGCTGTAGGATAAATCGAGTTTAGGGTTAACTTTAGTAATAGCGCTGCAAGTCGCCCTCACTCAGTTATCATCCAACTGACACAAACTAAACTTAATTTAAGATTTAATTCAACAGTGTATTTATGTAAGCCGCCGTCTTCGCCTTCATCGCCTCCTTGGTCTCGTGGCAACGTAACTAGAGGTCCTGGGTTCGATTCCCAGATCGGGCGGGGTGTTTTTTTTAATGCTATTTGCCCGGCACTAGATGAGTTGACGTCGGGAAGGCAGTCGGTCGTAAAAATTAAGCCAACTCCTGTGGTTTTAGACACTGTATTAGAAGTTTGAACTTACGATCTCTCAGCAGTTTCCCTATAAGTCGCCTCTCAGCTAGATGATGTCGTGGCGAAATCTTCCAAACGCCTCTAAATCCACAGGACTCTCTAGAGGTATATGTATCGCAACACTCTCTTGCGTCACGTTATTTATTTCACCCCATTGTATGACAAAGGCTGGTGATTATGGGAATTACATAGATTAGAGGTTCTAATGAAATGTCAGTGGAGGTTACACCACGTGAGCGTGGGAGGAACAATCGGCGCGCGTGTCACGTATGAGGTCAATATTTGATTCCGTCCGAAATTATAATTTTATCATTGCGAAATGCAAATAATATGCAAATGGATGCAGGCCGCTTCCAGGTCGATCTAGAAATCTTTGAGGGAGGGCTATGTTCAGCAGTGGACGTCCTATGGCAGATGATGATGATGATGATGAAATGATAAAATGAGCCAATGGTCTCACTATGGAGGATGCTCAAGACCGGGCTAATTGGAAGCGTTTAAGTAGGAAGGCGGACCCTGGCAGAAGGCCGGGATAACGCCAGGCAGAAAGAAAGAAGATTACAAAATACAGTTTTTGGTATCGCATTTTTCTTGGCATATTTACGACTATACTAATTTTGTAACGGGGTAAAATTCTATATTACACCTTACCTGTAAATTCCAGCCCGAGTGGGAGATGGATGGATGTGGTAGGTGTTAGGCAAGGAGTAGCATAGAGATTTAGAAGGGGAAGTGTCAGGGGAAGGGTCATCCGAAAATCTCACCAACCGTGACGTAGCTGGTACGTCGTACGTTGGTTTTTTATGAACTCCCACTCCACTTTAGTCGTCGAAATAAAAAAATTCAAGAATGTTGCAGAAAAGATTTGGTTTTAATTTTGTCTACCGGCTACCGACCTAAAGTCAGTAATCTACATTTGAACAAAAATTAGAAAATTAAATCCGATTTATTTATTAGACACTACATGGAGCATAAAGGCAGAGTTAAATCTCTAAGCATCCTCTTCCAGTTAACCTTAGGATAATGAAAAGATGTAATAGTAGATCAATTAATTGTCTGACTTTTCTATTTTAAGTGTATTTTCATTGTGAATTATCGCTTGCTATAACGATGAAGGAAAACATCGTGAGGAAACCTGCATACCCGAGAATTTTCTTACAGCAATTTCGAAGGTATGTGATACTATTCTACCCGCATGAGGCCAGCGTGGTAGACTAAGGCGTACCCCCTTTCATTGGTAGAGGAGGCCCGTGCCCAGCAGTGGGACAGTAATATTACAAGGCTGATATTATTATTATATTTGTGTTTTAAAGGTGCAATATTAAATAACAAACAGGAGCTATCGTGTCGGCATACACGAAGCGAAAATAACAACGTTGTGAAACAGTTACATTGGAATTACATGTACAATTATCTGTAGCGAATCGTTTGTGTTTGAATAAATAAAAGTTTATTTGCTCGGGTCGAGATGGGTGGAGGTCATTCGGACATTAATTGTTCCCCGCCGTAAACCTTGCGTTTTTTTATTAACACGTACTGATTTTACTATAGAGGTAATATAATATAGCAAGGTTTTTGGAAATGCGATGTTCCAGTTGAAAGACATAACATAGCATAAGCTCACGCCTGTATCCCCGAAGGGGTAGGCAGAGGCGCACTAGCGAACTAGTACACCCACATTTCGCCGAGCTTAGTTCCGTCCCAGATGTGATAGAGGGCGCGCCTATCGCCATATCGGGCACAAATTCCAGAATCCAGCTGATATGGAAAAATCCAATATCACTTTGCTCGACCTGGGGATCGAACCCGAGACTTTAAAACCGCAGTCGTACCGAAATACCACCACGCCACCGAGGCAGTTGAAATAAATAGTAAATAATACTCTTTATTTCTTTTTTCATTGTGAAACGTTAAGCCGTGTCTCCTGCACTAAAACATTACACAAAACACCCACACAAAACATATTTATGTGGTCCATTGTTCTATGAGCAGGGAGACAGCGAAAATCATTGTTTTGTGTGTGTTTTTGTGTTTTGTTTCCAGGAAAACTAGTGCAGGAGACACACACGAATATTATAAACTTACTGAGTTCTCTAATGCGCATGCGTCAAAAAACAATTATAGAAAGAGTAAAGAATAATAACACACCCGTCTCATTGCATGCATCACTCGCTTACAAAGCAGCGTGGCAGTCGCCTACTCTATGGTAAATTATGTCTATGGATTTTATTGCTACACTTTATATTTATTTACATTCTTAATTATAGAAATGTTTATAATACTGTTTTTTATATTGGCAATACTGAGCACGTCATGTTAATACTTTTTTGTTGTGCAAAGGTCAGTGTTGCAAACGCTGGTGTGTGCACTAAGTTTCTTTAAACATTATTTTTGACCGACGTCAAAAACGGAGGAGGTCCGCAATTCGTCTGTATCTCCGCCAAATGTGGATCGATTTTCAAGGTTCTTTTTGTGTTTGATAGAGCTTACTCCATGGGTGGTACCTATTTGGTGGATCGGACTAATTTTGAAGTCGGACCGTAATGTTTGCTTGTTTGTGGCTATCACTATGATATCCACGGGCATCGAAACGAAAATATGTTCCCACGTTATTGTGACGTCAATACCCTCGTAAACATAATGTAACTTCTATTATTTGTTTACAAATAAAAATACATAGCACTGACTGAGTTACAAACTACGTCTTTAATTGACAGCCTCTGTGGCGCAATGGGCGAGTAGCCGGCTGTGAAGCGAGAGGCCGCGGGTTCGATCCCCGCACCGAGACAAATGTTTGGTCCACAGATATTTGTTTCGGGTATGGGTGTTGTGAGACCGAAAGTCTCTCGTAGTTCCTGATACACACGACACAAGACTGGTATCTTACTGTGGGGTCAAGACTATGTGTGTGACTGTTGGGTGTTATTTATTTATTTTATTTATTTAATATTGGAGTCTACTTATGGGTAAATAAGAGAGAAATATGACATAGACTTGTATTAGTTGGAATTCGTTTTTGGTATATAATCTTAACTGAATCATAAATTATGTACTTCCAAATCCAATGTCCAACATAGCATCAAATCAACACGGAACACACATGGGTTCAGTCGTATTGTGGCAGAACCCTAGTGGTTCAATTTAATGAGGGGTCATCCATCTGCTAGTCTGGTCCATGAACTCAAAACACTTGCATAATAAAAAGCATCAAAAAAGTCAGCTAATAACGCATCATTTTAAACAGAATATTATTTTACAAGCAATTCAATGTACCGCTAACCGCGAACTTAACAATGAGCAAAAACTACCACATAGAAACAATATTTAAGTATGGCAACAAATTAAAATACCATTACATACATGTTTCCGCACGATGAGTGACGTCGGCTTGAGTGTTGCTAACTACAACACGTGTACAGGTTGATGGAAAATATAATAAATAAATAATATTATTTTGTTTGTTTCGGTTTATAACAAATAAAATAAATAACGAAAGTTGCGAAGAGATGTTGCATCTCTTTGCATTCTTTACCGCTTGTACCACGGGGAATGTTCCGAGGAATTGTCTGGCCTAATACCAGCCGCCGAATTCCATTATCGTACCACACGCTACAAGCTGAAGTTTCATCCTTACCACCTGGATGAATGGAGTTCCTCAACAGTGCGTTTTACAAGGAACTTTCTTCGGCGTGCAACGTGCTTGTGGAACCAGCTTTCGGCGGCTGTGTTTCCTGACCGTTACGAGTTAGGGACCTTCAAGAAAAGAGCCTATATCTACCTCAAAGGCCGGCAACGCATCCATGATTCCCCTGGTATTGTGGATGTTTATGGGCGGCGGTGATCACTTAACATCAGGACCCACTTGCTCGTTTGCACCCTCTTCTATGAAAAAAAAAATAACACATTTTATAAGTAGAATCTATCAGTTATATTATATACATTTAAGATTTAAAAAACCATTAATAAGAAACAATAATTTGTTAGGAATCTATTCGTAATTGACACCAGAGAGGCATATAATTATTCATGAATTTTAAGTAACTCCCAAATGTATTGATTTTTTTAACTAAGTATTTAATGTCTTGGCACTATTCACTCGCCCTCTAACCCTCCTGAGTTCCGATATCCTTATTTGGCCATAAACATTGCCGAGGACTTTGACCATCACGAAAATAAAAAAAAATGGCTTACAAAGGTCGGTGGCGTAGTTGTATTTCGGTCCGACTACCGTCCTGAGGTCTCGGGTTCGATCCCCGGGTCGGGCAAAGTGTTATTGGATTTTTCCATATCAGCCAGGAGTATGGAATTTCTGTCCGATATGACGATAGGCTCGCCCCCTATCACATCTGGGACGGAACTAAGCTCGGCGAAACGTGGGTGTTCTAGTTTGCTAGTGCGCCTCTGCCTACCCCTTCGGGGATACAGGCGTGAGCTTATGTTATGTGTGTGTGTGTGTGTGTAGCTTAGCAAATTGCCACTTCCAGTGGATTTTCTGTGACTATGGCAATAATCCAGTCGAGCCGGATTCATGCTATAGCCAAAATTGTACACAGCGTGGCTTATACAATTTTAACAAAAAAATATTATTTAATGGAAAAAAGAATGCACATCTATAACATCAATCTGTATACAAAAGTGATGATAGCCCATCCAAATTGGCCGCTTACTCCGTAAAACCCTCTGTATTACATTAAGACGCGTCAAATGGTTTCTGGAAACTTCGGTAATTGTATGGTACGTTGGTTAACCGCTCATTTATGAGACCAAGTTAATTGAAACCTCTTTTTAACAGGAATAGAGTCGGTTTTTGAAACGTGGTTTCGATTATAAAGTGTCTGCAGTAATATGCAATTTTTGGTCTTTAATTAGGACACCATGTATTTTGGATGTAAAACGTTCCAGCTATCGAAAGAGCGGGTGTTCGTGTGTGGTATCTACAAAAAAAGGAGATGAAAATAAAATTATGGTTAAATTAATCTTTCTCTATGCTCTCATGATTTACACTATTATAAAATATAAAATCGGACATTATTTTAAAGCTTGACGAACTGTGGTTACACTATGCAGTTTGTTCTTCGGTTACGTAGCTAACATAACATAACAAAAGCTCACGCCTGTATCCCCGAAGGGGTAGACAGAGGCGCACTAGCGAACTAGAACACCCACATTTCGCCGAGCTTAGTTCCGTCCCAGATGTGATAGGGGGCGAGCCTATCGCCATATCGGGCACAATTTCCAGACTCCGGGCTGATATGGAAAAATCCAATAGCACTTTGCCCGACCCGGGGATCGAACCCGAGACCTCAGGACGTTAGTCGTACCGAAATACAACCACGCCACCGAGGCAGTCAGTTACGTAGCTATGAGATTATAAATATTGGGCCTTACTTATAAAAATAGTTTGACTGAGCAAATGGTAAAGAATAGTCTGGCCCTTTTATTTCAAACAATGTGACACAAGGAAAAAAGTGACAGGCTATTCTTAGTTATTTGCTCAGCTAAACTTTTTTTATAAGTAAGCCCTATAGTTTTTATTCAAAGTTCAGAATTTTTTTTTTATTGAAAGTAAAACTTATGACAAAACCATTGAATTTGATGGATATATGAATTTTGCAGTAACTGAATAATGAATTCATAACGATTAACCGTGAATTATTCCAAATGTATTAATTGTTTTTGTTTAATGTGCAATTAAGAAATTGGTACTCCTTAGTCTTTGCGTATCCCGTCGGGAGACAGGCGTGAGTTTATGTATGTATGTATGTATGTATGTATGTATGTATGTATGTAATTTTAATTATTAAGTCACGTAATGTATGAACAAAGAAATTAATGATGTGATCCAAGTGATATAAATTATTTTAGTCTTTTTTCGTGCTGTCAGGTTTACGGATCTTTACAGGCAACACGCCTCCTCTCCACACCTAATTAATCATCCACGACGTCGGGTCGTTGAACTGAATATTTGGGTCTCTATTTGGACCATACATGAAATTATTTATGAAACTAATAAGTTTTACTCGTATGTAAAAGATGTTTAGTATTATATATTGTGCAAGATTAAGTTAAATCCTCCTTGATTTAGTGATTAGCATGTGTTTTGTCTCAAATGGACAAAATGAAGGTTTCGTGGTTTAGAAGTGACAAAACCTTGAGATTTCTTGAAATCTAATTTATTTCGTAACTTTACAATAATTTTGTCTTTAAGCTAGCGCGTGCGACGTGTAAGTACGTTGACAAAGAGTGGGGTGGTGGCGTAAAAGAGAACTAATGATCAACGGTTTTTAGTGTTGTGCGTGTCTGCGACACACGACACGCAGTTATTGTAGAAACAGCTTTTGTGGCTACATTTATGGTAGGCGTTAACAGCGTGTGAATCGGAATTGGCTTCGAATCTCAGGTCAACGACAAACAACGCGTGTTTTACACTCTCAGACAAAATAAAGTTTGAAACTTAAAAATCGGGTTCATAACCTCATTACATCTTAATATTTATATGGGACCACTTTGAAATAAGGTCTGTCGCACACAAAAAAAAATCTAAACATTTTCCTGTTATCAAACATAAATACATATTTTTTTGCAGTCAGTAGAAAATAGCAGATAACGTAAAATAGCATGGAATATACAATAGCCGGTACGTGGTCTCCACTCGAGAACTTTTCTGCCCCATCGGCTATCAGTTCTACGAGCTATGTGCCCTGCCCACTGCCATTTCAACTTGCTAATCCTCTGGGCTATGTCGGTGACTTTCGTTCTTTTTTAAAGGTTGTAGGAATTCGCTGGATGCAGACCGCTTCCAACAGGTCGATCTGGAAATCTTTGGGGGAGGCCTATGTTCAGCAGTGAACGTCCTATGGCTGATGATGATGATACAATAGCAGTTAGCATAACAGTAGCTCAACTATGAGTTTGTTGCACGTATTTACGCGAGAGAGTACGTAAAATATTTGTATGGAAAACGTCAGTTCCCCGCGTAACCGCTAGAGGCGTTCGGGTGTTTGTCATTGTATTTTACGGAGTCGCTAGCGAGTGATGTCAAAAAAACTCATGGATGTCCTACTGTAGGTAACAAAAATAGCAGGTAACATAAAAAGCAAATTCTCATGACCCGCATTACCTTTTAGGTAGCCATTTCAAAATACTTGGTTTCGAAAGGTGACTCCAGACGGCGCGGGCCATAGGCCATAGACGGACAGACGCGACGGCGAAGCCAGTTCGACCCATAATTACAGGCCACGATTATTTTTTAATTACAACACTACGTAACCATACTTGCTGAGGTAAATTATACCTTACATAGTTTAATTTGAGATTGAAATTTCAGTGTATTGATTTTTTTTTCCAAAGATGATATCACCGTTTTGGCTGATATCGTACGTATCAGTATATCTTCGTGTCAAACGGAGTTAAGCAAAGAAATGTTTTTTGGCACAGCTGTGCTGTAGGCAATTTTGCATACAGAATAATGGGTGGACTCGACCGGAGTATTACATTGTCTTACGGAAAACCGGCGTGAAGTGGCAGCTGAACCGTTTCGTACGTTAGGTAAGATTCTCGGAGGTCCAAGAACTCCCTCCCCTACTCAATAATCGTTTCTTGTGACAGCGGTTGTGCTGTGGCTTGCTATTGCCGATGACCATGGGTCACCCCCTTAATGTCCATGAGTAACCCCTTACCATCAGGTGGGCGGTCTTCTCCTCCTTGTAAGCCAATTTTTTTTAACCCAGTTTGCGCTTGCCAATTGTTTGCAACGCGCGTTGTTGTGATTGTTACAATTCATCATCATCATCAGCCATAGGACGTCCACTGCTGCACATAGGCCTCCCCCAAAGATTTCCAGATCGACCTGGAAGCGGTATGCATCCAGCTATGTTGTTAAAATTATTATGTAGGAAATAATTTCTTGAATTACTACAAGAGTAATCCTTGTAAGTAGGTAAAAAGTTCTTCAGCTTTAACGTTCGCGGACGTCACTTACCCCTGCAACAAAAATATTTATGGACGAAGCAGTAAGATGTTTCTTTGTTTAAGAAATACACAACATCCATATTTCATGTTTGGTTGAGAATGTTCATCATGAAATGTAATAGGTAGATCGCCTGATGATACGCATTCTGACAAAATAGGTACAATAGCAAGTCTTCTCAAAGTTTCAAATAACATACATACATAACATAAGCTCACGCCTGTATCTAACACGACCTAGAACACCCACATTTTGCCGAGCTTAGTTCCGTCCCAGATGTGATAGGGGGCGAGCCTATCGCCATATCGGGCACAAATTCCAGACTCCGGGCTGATATGGAAAAATCCAATATCACTTTGCCCAACCCGGGGATCGAACCCGAGACCTCAGAACCGTAGTCGTACCGAAATACCACCACGCCACCGAGGCAGGCAGTTTCAAATAATATAAAAAATCAAATTATTAGGTATCTGCTTTTGCGTTTTGGCACAGCAACCTTAAAAACCTAAACCAGACTGTTTAAAAATGATCTAAATTGCTTGAATATTATGAAAAGGGAACTATGTGTAAATCAATTAAAAAATATTTTTTGTCTACTTGTCTGTCATAATGCAAATGTTATAGTACAACAACACTATTGCCATAACTCCATCCAAATGCCAATTTCAAATAATCTTCCGCCAATTTCAACCCAATAACAGTTTCATTAATCGATCGCGTTCAAGATATGATCTTTTAACACTTGTTTATTTACGTTTCTATCAAGTTACATCGCGGAGAGAGTAAAAAAATCGATTAAAATAATGATCGATGCATTCAATCGAGTAGAATTCGTTACCACGCTCAAAGCACTTGTATCGAAGTGTCGATAAAGCCAACAATCGGAACACTAATTATTTCTGATCGATGCGACGCGGCAATCAGGCGTGGGGTAAAGGGAGCGTTTTTTCAAACGCTTGTTCATGCGTTTTTTACTGATGTTGAAACGCCGTTGAATGGAAGGGGCACGATGGAGCGTCTTTCTATTCAAATGACTGTTGAAACTCTTTGAATGAAGTATATGAATGAAATGTGTCGAAAATGTAATATTCTATGGAAGTATTGCACTAATACATTGTTAGAGATAGAATGTCATAACAACTGCTCATTCAAGTTTAAAATGGCATTGGACTTACGTTAAATTGAAGGCCGTTTATAAAGTGAAACAGAACATACTTCTTCCACCTGTCATATCTCACTGGCGCAATACACTTTTAGGGATTTTGACGGGAAGTCTGACAGGGTGGGCGTCGCTTGTTAAAATTATTTCATATTATTCTCTAGAGCTGTGTTTGTTGGTTTTAAGTGTTGTGGTTTAATGCATCAAACTTCAGTGAAGATGGACAGTATTATGTGGAAAATTTTTAAACGGTGATCTTCGATGAGTTTTGCTTGGTGCGTTGGTTGGCTTTGTTCGGTCGATTCGCCGAGTGAAGGTCATCTGAGGGGCTCTGGACTGGAAGGAATTACCGCCATAATCCCAGCAGAGCCTTGAGATCATCCACATCTTGGTCTCATGGTCATTGTGAAAACATAATTGCTCTATTTATCTTGACATTGGCTAAATCACCGCATATGCGTGGAAGCCATTATTTTTAAAAGAAGAAGAAGAATATACTTTTATAAAGCACGTTGCAGAAAGGATTCGGCTTAGTTTTCATGACCTGTTGTCAACCCCTTTCTAGATTAGAGAAATCTGCTAAAGATCACAAAACAGTAAGGGCCCTACTTATAAAAATATTTACCCCTTTATTCATAATAACTTAGTAGCGCGTAATAAGACCGCAATAGTACACTTCATAAAAACTGTATTCATAATCGTTCAATAGCATTAAAACATTCCAACGTTCGATAGTGAAAACATGGCCGATTCCGATCAGCTGTTTCCAGTTTGATGTTCTTTCTTAATGATATTAATTTTGTTATAGTCTATGACCCCATCTAAGATTGATATATATTTTTAATTAATTGTTTGGAAACAATTAATAAAAAATATATAGCCAAGACTTCCTATTTGTTTCGAAGCTTGCCAGAGATAAAAATAATATTTTTTCTGTAATCAGCAACATTGTATTCGATAAGCATATATTAGTTCTCTTTTTGCTAAACTAGGCAAAAGTAGAGTTATGCTTTCGATAAGACCAAGATTTCATTATGAATAAGGGGGTTACGCTCTTCTTATCTTTGAGAATAGTTTGTTACTTTTTCTTGCGTCACATTGTTTGAAAATGAAAGGGACATGCTATTCTTAAAGATGAGAAGCACGTAAATATTTTTATTTATAAATGGGCAAAAAATGAGAAGAACTTTATGTCCACGTCTTATCGAAATACTATTGAATATACTGTTTTCTTAAGTTTACGCGAATGCTATTCATTGAAATAAAACTATTTTTACGGATTCTATCACGATTTGGTTTTAATTTTTATTCCCGACGTTTCGAAGGCTTTGCAGTCTTCGTGGTCACGGTTTGGACTGAGATGTCATTTGTCCAAGAATATTAGTGTAGTAGAGTTCATTTTAAAATTATACAAAATTAAAAAAGTTAACCGTTTATGTTCCGATCTACGCAGTACGAGCTCACAGTGTCTTAAGGTCTAGCTGCTGGTCTTTTGGGTTCCGATTTGATTAAATGTATAATTGCATCCCAGGCTTGTGCAAGCTTCCAACCATCTTCTCTATTGAAATTAGGATATTTTTTTTATTTCAATAGCCTCGCTTATAATCCTAGGTAGGAATCGTTGTTTCTTATTTATTATTGAATAGTAAATAAGAAATGATCATTTATTTATTATTAATTTATTACCTATCATTTTATATTTGGTGACCCAAATTCCAGTCTTCAGGCCTTCTATATCTTCCATAGGATTGCCCAACCGCGACCATCCCAAATAATTACTTAACAAGTAGTAAACGATTACAAATAATATTTTATTAGGCGACTCCCCGCTGGTTAATCATCGGTTAACAGGCCGGCAATCGGAGAACAATCATTACGAATAAATCGCTAATAGAACACTGTTTCATCAAGGTTTTTGCCAGGTCAAGAGGTCAGGTATGTGTAGAGATTTTGATGGATTCATGTGTGCACTTTCTTGTATGATCACACGTTTTTACTATGATTTATATCGCTCTAGAAGAAACTATACTGAAAAGTTTTTTTTTTGTTATAAAAATATTTTTAACTTAGTTCATTGTCCCAGATAAAAGCTTGTTTTTAAATATTTTTTTTACTTTTGTTTTATCTTTTTAGGTACTAGATAAGGTAAGTATTTTAGAGTAGGTGTGATCTTTTAAAATATTCTACGGATATGTAAAGTGCTCCTCAAGACGAATCAATCGAGCCCAAACTCAATGGGTTTATCTTGTTTAATTCACAATTTCATATAGTTGTCTTCCGTCTCCATCATCAGACCAGCTCTAAGGTAAAATACTATTGTATTGTCACCGAAGATACTTAAGTATACCAAATTTGAATCCAATCAGACATCGGGAAGTGGATCTAATTTAGTTTGCAAGATTTGATCACAGACAACGGGACAAGTGAAACAAAATAAAAAATAAAAAATATGTAAAATAATAATAAATATGAGATTAATGAAATTTGAGGCCGACGAGCAGTGGCGGCGGATCTATACAACTCGATTCCTACCGGCTTCTCTTTTCCGGATTGTGAGCTAAGAAATGAATTTTATCTAGGTAGGTAGGTTTTATCTAGGTAAGGTACTAGAAGGGAAAGTAGCTCTGGCTTCCTTTTTGAAAATTTTCACTCTTTGCCACTGCCGGCCAGTGCAACGGATCGATTCCTCTGGTATTGTGGATGTTTATGGGTATCGGTGATCACTTACCATCAGCCGTGCTATTTCCCTTAAAATAGCCTCACAGTTCGAGGCTGACACCAAGCGTTGAAAGTTGAAACAGAGGCGAACAGTGAAACGTATGACAATTTGACGTTTCGCCGAAGTTTTAGTGACGACCGCAAAACTGTTTTTTAGGCGAATAACCCCTCAGGTGACCCATCTATTGCCCCCCTCTTCTAAAAAACATGGAATTGATCCAGCACCTTTTTCTAATCTGAGCATGCTGCCTCCAAACGAATGAGATTCATTCAAGGATGCAGATATAATGAAATTGACCTGTGCCCTCTTCAGACATTTAATATTACAATTGATCCGATGTTATAACATTGCTCAACACTTGTCGCATTGTGCTTGGGCAACGATTATTCTTCTGTAAGTTTGGTAACCGGCGCGGTATGGACGCCCCGCTACGTAAGTACAGATAGCAAACAAAATCGCATGATTATATCGTTTTTTATAGTATGACTGAAAGCGGGAACAGACAAACAATCCGATTCGATTCTAAACTTACAACGATTGCAATAATTCTTATATAAAACGTTTCATCTCGTAATTCAATCTTTCAACTCGAGAGGATATCTTCTCTTTCGTTTTTCAACACGAATCGTACACGATTCTTCACTCTAACTCTACAGAGTTAGAGTGAAACACGCGATTGTCGCTTTCGTTCGGACGAACGTAAGTCTTCAAAAAAGTATGACGTTGACTTGACTAATGACAATCAAACACCTTGAAGATTCGTGCTAAAGATGGTGTCCCAGCAAAATTAGTCAAACAATGCGCTGTAATTACTTGGTTATACTTGTCGCATTCTTCTCTTAGGGAACTATCGTCTGATTAATCACTAAAATCTAAAATTGCAACGAGATAAGAGATAATAAGCATAGAGATGCTTTATTGCATGGTAATACATTGCAAGGTATAATAAATAATAATAATAAATAACCCAAAAGTCACACACCTAGTCCTGACCCCACACTAGGGATAACCTGTATCATGGGTGTCAAGAGACTATGAAAAACTTTCGGTCTCACAACACCCAGACTTGAAACAAATATCGGTGGGCCACACAAACATTTGTCTCAATGCGGGAATCAAACCCGCGGCCTCTCGCTTCACAGCCAACTACTCGCCCACTGCGCCACGGAAGCAGTCAGAGGATAACTAGAGGAAGTTAAGAAATACTATCATTTTACCATTGTTTTTCCGATACAGTAAGCAATGAACATCCAATGTATTTAAAGCCCGTTCAACATAATAAACGTTTGCATAAACTCCCACGAGACCAATGAAGTACCTAACTTAAAAGAATCGAAAGTAACACCACAAATTAACAAATACTTTCTCCGCAACAACCTAGCAATTACATTATCACAAAGAAGAAAAAACAATCGATTTATTAAAACTGTGTGAAAATCACACACAATGCCATAGACACGAGTTTTTTTCTGTCGCTCCCAGTACTGAATGAATGTAGATAATTATTTTAATATGTCCTCCATAACAACAGGAACACTTTCGCTTGCAATTTGCATTACTACCACGTTGTACCTATCTATTGGTTTTGCATATGAATTAATGAGGCAGCTGTACGAAGAGGTATAAATTCCAAAGATAATAGATTATTTTATAGTAGATCAAGATCCCAACGGCCCATAGACACAAAAAGAATCATGGCTGCGTGACCAACCTAAAAGGAAGAAAATAGGGATTAGGAAAGGGAGGGGGGTAATTGGGCCACCGGAAATCTCACTCACTGAACGAAAAGCGACAGCGATCTGCCACTTCACGACGGTTTTCTGTGAGACAGCAGTATCAAACCGGTCGAGACGGTGCTTTCGTGCTGTAGACGTAACTGTCTACAGCGTGGCTCTACGACTCAAAAGGATCATATTATCTTTAAAATAGGGGTGGTCATTTGAAAAATTAATATATTTCACAAAAAATCTGCCATTAATTTTGTTTTCAAATGATAAATGTGCAATATTGTTTTTATCTCCTTCAATACATGCGTGTGTGTAAATACCAATTATATTATATCTACTTAATAACTGTAATTTATAAAAAAAGCAATGTAATGGTAACATTCATATTTCTAATTCAACTTAATTGACAACCAACTCATTACGTAATACATATACCAAATTGGTGTGAATTGGAAATTGAAAAAAATTTAAATCCCACTTAATTATTTACTCATCATCCTATAAGATCCAATAAGATTAACGACGCTTACGCAAATATACCAAATCATTGTTACTAATTGGTCTGTGTTGCCTTATAAAAAAATTCAAAAGCTACCGGCGGAAATGGCATGTCCATTCAGCCATGAATGCGTTATTAGAAGAATTTGATCGCGCAATCATATACTCCGATCGCACTTTGCAGCGGCGTGAAACGCACTCGCGATCCGATTGGTCGATAATAGGTAGTGCGCCTCGCGATTGGCTGATACCGAGCACGTGCGTTCGAATACGCGATTAAAATGTCGCGTTTCTTTATATTATGGTTTATTTATTAAAAAATAATGATGACAGCTACCGATCCGTCCTCTAGTTATTCGATAATTTACAATGCGACTTTTATCGACATTATAAATTTTTTCTCTTTATTTTTTCTGATATAACGTTTCCGACGTCTATTAATTCCGTTTTACAACGGAAAAATGACGTCGTAAATGTCAGTAGAATTAATTTCGAGTTATAAAAAGGAAGTGTTATAAAACATGTTCATTAAAATGTGATTTGCATATACATTATTTAGTGGTGTTGGTTAGCCGGCAATAGATCCTTCAGTAGGGTGTCGGTGCTAGTTGGCGGCCGGCCCGTGCGTGAATTTTGCACCTCTAGTGTTTATATGCTAGCAGCCACCGGCTATCCGACTATCCGGCAGATAATGGCAATCTTATCTCGCCGTTGTATCGATGGCCGGCCGGCGTCCCATTAGTTGCCGGCCGACTTTCCCCGTAGGGTACCAGCGATTGTTGGCGATGGTCCTCCGACGCGGCTGCCACGCCGACAGGAATGAGGTGTGACCGCATAATGTTCCGGAACCGTTATTGGGAAAACTGTCCGTTTTAATTATCCGTGATTTTTGAAAGCGGCTTTCGCTTTGTGTTTACTTTGTTTCAATTGATTTTTATTTAAGATAATGACTTTGGTACATATGTTTAAGTGGTCGAAAGTAATTTATGTGACGTTTATCTGACAGGTTGTAAGTCCAGATAAATCTTGCTGGTTTGTGTTATTTTCCGCTTTGATTCAAATGTAACCCGAGCCGACCTTTTCTTGTTCTCGAAATATGATTTCTTTTCATTTTGAAATATGATTCCTTTCCAATTAAATAAAATACAAAAAATATGTGCCATAATATTTCAGAAACAAAGTTTATCGCATCTTAATTGTTACTTTCTCAAATGTTAAATAAGCATTAAAATTTTGCGTCGCAATAATTACCTAGAACTATAAAAATCTGTTCGATCCAAAATATCTGATTACGCCTGATAAACACTAAAATACTCTTATAAAATCACAATCTTTACTCATCGTATCAAAAAGCATTAACTTGAGTCGTCCAATCAAAACACACAATTCTAAATGAGAAGTCCAGATAATGAGGTAATGAAATGAAAGGATTATGATCCAAACATCAACAATAACATAGACAATGGGCTATTAACCAAACGTTATTATCCATACCCGTGATTCAAACCCGCACTTCAGCCGTCACTCGCAAGCCCTGCGCATTAGCAACACTGTATCATTATTATGATTGTGCGCACCTATATACCGTGGTCGTTACGCTACTTTCGAATGACACTTGCGCTCGCGCATATTTATGAATTACATATAATAAGCTGCGCTGATTCATGCGTCGTGTACGTTATAATTTCGGGGTCAATTTCGTCCGCCATTTATGGATGTATTGTTACAGTTCGATGTGTCGATGAATGGTGTCGCCACCCTATTTTTGAGTACGTGACTGTATTGTAAATGTTTGTATAGCATTCCATACATGACAGCCTCCGTGGCGCAGCGGGCGAGTAGCCAGCTGTGAAGAGGCCGCGGGTTCGATTCCCGCATTGAGACAAATGTTTGTGTGGCCCACAGATATTTGTTTCAAGTCTGGGTGTTGTGAGACCGAAAGTAGTCTCTTATAGTCTCTGACACCCACGATACAGGTTATACCTAGTGTGGGGTCAGGACTAGGTGTGTGACTGTTGGGTATATTTACTATTATTATTTATTTATTTATACATGGTGTATGTGGTCATAAGCTCAAGATTGTATCCCCTAAAGGGTAGGCAGAGGTGAACAAAAAAGGCTTTGATAAGAGGTTGTAATTTGTAGGAAAGATAACTAGATATGGCAGGAATGCTAGCAGGAAATGGACGAGAAAATAAATTAGGAAGCTTGTAGGATTTGACTGGAAATGTGCGTAAGGATGTGGAATGATATGAAAATCTCACATATCAGGAATATGTGAGATTTCCGGTGGCCCATTTCCCCACTCCCTTTCCCAATCCCCATCCCTCCCCTTCCATTCCCTCCTCTTAGGTTGGTAACGCACCCATGATTCTTTTTGTGTTTTGGGTGTCTATGGGCGGTGGAGATCACTTACCATCAGGTAACCCATCTGCTCGTTTGCCAATCTCTGCTATAAAAAAAAATGGAAATGCGATGAAGGCCTTTAGCAAAAGGCCCGGCTTTCTAAACGCTACTGTGAATGCAACCTGTCCTATACCAACCCATCGTACAGTTAGTTCGCACACACGTGTGTAATGGTCAACAATTAACCGTGGTCCGTGAGGTCAGAGGTCGATTCACACGGGGTCACCACCATCCAGTGGGGACACCAGTGGCCGCCAGCTGTGCGCCGGGCGTATTGTGAAATATGACATTTAACAGAATTACTGCTTTCGAGAATTATGTCGTAGCGTCTAATAGAGTTATTGCTTTGGGGGTTAAGCCAAATTGTTGTGTAGGTTTCATGAACATGACTGCCTCGGTGGCGTGGTGGTATTACGGTACGACTACGGTTCTGACGTCTCGGGTTCGATCCCCGGGTCGGGCAAAGTGATATTGGATTTCTCCATATCAGCCCGGAGTTTGGAATTTGTGCCCGATATGACGATAGACTCGCCCCCTATCACATCTGGGACGGAACAAAGCTCGGCGAAATGTGGGTGTACTAGTTCACTAGTGCGCCTCTGCCTACCCCTTCGGGGATACAGGCGTGAGCTTATGTTATGTTAAAATTGTGATTATTCCGCGTACAGACTATCAATACATACTAATCCAGCTATAAAATCTTAACACTTTTCTCAATCATCGACACACTGCCATGGCCTTAGAGAATATATCGTAGATTCGAAACTTGAAAAAATCTCAATCTTATTAATTATTCCATTCACTCATTCGTTCAATATCATTCAATCGGTGTGTTAAGGCGCGGCGCAAACGAGTCGAACACAGCCCTAATTACGTCGATGCCGAGCAGATATCGCTTGACATTTGGAAAACAACCAGCAGTAGATAGCAAACTGTGAAATCATTGTTCAAGCATTTGATTTCGTTTATTGTTCCAATGAGGGGGTAAAGCAAATGGCATAAGCCATAAGGCTTAATTCGTATTAAAATGTATTTAATAGAGTGAGGATTTTGATACATAATAAAAAAAAATCATTCCCAATTCTGACACCGGCAAGGTAAACGTCGTAACTTACTAGAACTTTACTAGAAGCGCGTCAAATATAAGATAAAATACCAATAACGGTGTTAAATCTCAAGTCGAAATTCTAAAACACTACGAGTATATCCAATATCAGTGCAGTATTTTGATAATAATTTAGTTTTTTTGTTGCAGAGATGGCAGCGTAGGTGGTTCGTCCTGTACGATGATGGAGAGCTGACATATTCTCTCGACGAACACGTAAGTACATATTAGAATTTATATTAGTACATTGTAGTTTCCGCAAGAGGCGCTACTAGTCAAATGTATGGAGATATAATGATTACTATCTTCGTTACCGAGAAGAATTTACCCTACAGGAATGACGTTAAGTCGTAATTTACTGAAAATAATACATAACATATCATAAGCCTACGCCTGTATCCCCGAAGAGGTAGACAGAGGCGCACTAGCCAACTAGTACACCCACATTTCGCCGAGTTTAGTTCCGTCCCAGATGTGATAGGGGGCGAGCCTATCGCCATATCGGGTACAAATTCCAGACTCCGGCCGATATGGAAAAATCCAATATCACTACCCGACTCGGGGATCAAACCCGAGGAGACCTCAGGACAGTAGTCGTACCGAAATACAACCACGCCACCGAGGCAGTCTGAAAATAATAAATAAAATAACAAAATTAATCTCCTACTGTGTAATTACATATCGTATGATTTCATCAAAATTCAATGTTTTATGTTGAGCAACTTTAAATGATACTTCACACTTATGATTGCTAGTGTCAGTGAAATATTGCTCAAACAAAAATCATACCATAATATACCTCTGTGGTTTTACAGGATTAATTTCGTCAGCGCCTAATACGTTGTAGTGTACCGCGAGCCTAAAACATGCTTATCAATATTCTCATATGTCAGTACCCCTAGTACGAGTTTATTTTGACAGTTCTCGATTCTCGAAATCGTCGATAGTTTGCGTTTTGTCCATACATTTATGGGCCACACAAACTCTCGGTGCGGGAATGGAACCCGCGGCCTCTCGCTTCACGGACGGCTACTCGCCCGCTGCGCCACAGAGCCTCTGTGGTATTATAAATTAAGCTTTATCGTTCAAAAATCTGTTTTCGCTTAATTCTTATTACCTACTTTTGCTCTGTTCCTACTTTGTAAGCTAGTACCTACGATTAAAGAGTCCCTGCTTTATATTATATTTATTGCATTCCGTGATTGAACATAAACTTTCTTGATTAGGAAAGTTTATAGATTCCGTATGATTAATTTTAACCATCAAGCCAAGTATGTCGGTTAACCGACGGCAAAACAGCACACAGACTCTTAAACACTAATTAATTATACAAATAACGCGACTTTTTGCTAAATGTTAATAAATTATCGCATTTCATTGCGCGCGATAAAAACTAACAGCCGCCATATTGGTTACCGACGCGACCCGAATGTCGACGAACGTTTCCGAACGCGAATTTCCACAGATTAAAATTCAGACTGTCAATGCGTGTGATGGTGAATAAATATCCGCATTACCCATAGCTTTAGGGTCCTAGCTATTTCTGATGTAAGAACTTTCTACGAACATAATAGCTAGTGAAATTTAACACTAAAGATGATAAGCGCAGTGTCGTGCCATGCAGTACTTTGGATATCGATGTTTTAACTAGCGTAGCTACTGCTTTGGATGTGCTTGGCTCATTATATTGGGAGAGCAATCGTTGCATCCTTTAGTGGTGCAAACAGTTGGTACAAAGCGATTCAGAATAATATAAGTAAATTTTAAAAAATATCCACTGCCTTCCACTCCGCATTGCACGATAACTTCGTCTCATGAGCTTCGTTGACATACTGCATAGTTTTTACACTGTCTCGATTTCATCTCCATTATCAATAACAAATCTCATCTTTGTCATAAATATTCATAGTAATTGGCATCGCAATTCAAAACGCGTACGAATGAATTTTAATACATCGCCTTATTTGGTGTGAGCAAGACAAAATATCATGAGGCAGGAAACAATGCAAGAACACTTTCTCTAGGTTATGGCAATGTGATAACTGTGGGTTTGCAAATTATCTACTATAATTTAATTAAAGATGTATTCAATTAATGCTATAGAATGACAACTGACAAGTAGCTTATGAATTTCTTCCCTGTATGAATTTAGCTCTTCTGACTTACTCCCTGTTTCTTCATGTAAAGCTAAAGTAATATAATATAATATTAGCCCTGTAATATTACTGTCCCACTGCTGGGCACGGGCCTCCTCTACTAATTAGAGGGGTTAGGCCTTAGTCTACCACGCTGGTCTAATGCGGGTTGGTAGACTTCACATACCTTCGAAATTCCTGTGAAGAAATTCTTGGGTATGCAGGTTTCCTCACGATGTTTTCCTTCACCGTTATAGCAAGCGATATTTCACAATGAAAATACACTTAACATAGAAAAGTCAGAGGTGTATGCTCCATTTTGGGTTGGTCTCGAACCTCCGACACTTGTCTCGGCAGTCCGTACCATTCCCAACTGAGCTATCGCTGCTGTTAAAGTAATAACTAAGCGAAAATAAAAGCAATATATTTTACTAGATTACCTAGACATCTTCTTCTTCTTCTTCTTTTAAGAAATATGGCTCCACCGCCCTGGCGGTGATTTTGCCAGTGTCACAGTAATTTATTTTATTTTATTCACCTTTTGAATAAGCATCCGGCCCATAATAAAAATATAAAAAGAATAATATAGTAAAAAATAAAAAATATTTACGGAAGAAAATAAGAAAAATTCGCTAGATTCGGACTAAGTAAAATTTTAGACAAACGGACAAGGAAAGGATTGTTAATACAAGGTTTTTTTTTGTTTCAAATAGCTTGTTAAAAAAAAATATAGAAAAACTTCTTCACCAAAAATTAATAGGAATGTAAGACTTTTTTTTTAAAACTACAGAATAAAGATACCTAGACATCACAAGTGATTGGCAAATGACAGTTCAAAGGTTAGATGCAAAAATAACGACAGAAGTAACACCAAAATTTGCACTGTGTTATCCAGGAATGAGCCAAACAACATTTTTTTATTGACGCCTACATGATCGAAACCATTAATAGACCATATTGATGTGATTTTTTGTGGGTTGGCTAATTTCTGTACAACACGGTCCAATTGTGAATTGTGAAATGTGAAATTTAGCTACTGCATTTACTTTTTATCTGGATTTAGCTTCTGATTAAGAACGTGGGGGTTGATCATGATATTTACCTTCAAAGCGACTCGGAATTAGTGATAGTTTGCTCTATAGCTTTGAACAAAGTACATTAACAAAACCTCACAAGAAACGCCTATGGACGTTACATTGTTAAAATAGTCACTAAACCTACAAACCGTCAAACAATTAACAACTCTAACGAACCACTAACAATGGTCAAACAGGTCCTCAACCGGGAATCGTACACAAAACCCCGCGGCCATTTGCACGTCAACGAAGATTTGCTAGTGCGCGCGCGATTAAAAACACCACGCGCGTCGTAAACGTCATTTTGAAGGGAAAGTCTGGAATTAATGCGCACGCCATGTTTATGGCTGTTTTATGTGTTTTCTATAACGTTAACTGTTTTCTGCACCGTTAGTGGGCTGTTTTTCATAGAGATGTTTATTTTAAAACTGATTTATTAGATAAGGAGTATTAATTATTGTATAACTGCCTCGCGCATACTGAGCATTTCAGTATGCTTGAAAAAGTGTGTTGCGCCGACCCTATATTAAGGTGGGATAAGGGCAAGTAGAAAGAAATAAAAGGATTCTAAGAAGTCTATCGCCCGAATGGTCAAACGCTGCTCAACTTTAACGGCTTCTTACATTGATTTTCGCCATACAATTTTGATAGATAAGTTGGCCTTAAAAGATATAAGGCGACCTTAAGTGTCTTGAGTATTCCGCGGTCAATGTGGTTGTGTTTCGGTACGACTACCGTCCTGTGGTCTCGGGTTCGATCCCCGGGTCGGGTAAAGTGATATTGGATTTTTCCATATCAGCCCGAAGTCTGGAATTTGTGCCCGATATGGCGATAAGCTCATCCCCTATCACATCTGGGACAGAACTAAGTTCGGCGAAATGTAGGTGTGCTAGTTGGATAGTACGCCTCTGCCTACCTCTTGGGGATACAGGCGTGAGCTTATGTTAAATTAAATGCAAACTTATATGGCAGCATATAAGTAGATAATATTTACAGTTTTACCGTTAATACTAATAGCAAACATAGAAACAAGTATGAATCATACAAAAATCCTTGCCGTTTCCTCAACAGTCGTAAATGTGCAGTAATTAACCGCTTAAGCGGCACTTACAGCTGATTTATTAATCTCTAGTATCTTAATATCATGTACCTGAGGCGGTTGGTTGCTTGCATATCAATGCAAATTATAATGGTAATAGGCTTCTCAAACTTTAGCGCTTGTATTTTGAAATAAAATAATAATTTATTATGTTATTTATATAAGTTATACAAGCTTCTGATAATAGGAGAGGTTAGGGTTTGCCGAAAACACTGGCATAATGCGGGTTAGTAGGCGTCACAAGTCCTCTTTCAATTCATTTTAAAAATTCTCGCTTGTGTTATGCATACAATGCTTAACTTTGTTACTAACCTGTCGTTAATTTCGTGGCAGGTTAACTTTAAAAGTAGCAAAGTCCATAGACCTTGTTAGTTAGTATATGAAGTTATTTTGGTAATTTTAAACCGAGTTCTATTATTACGTCTCATACGGTATTTTTTTTATTAAAATACCATTCCCTTACCCTTCAAGATGACCCTGATTTCTGGTATATCGGGAATAAAGTTATTAATTTCACTGCGAAACCACCGCGTTTCGTCACAAAGCTTGCCTGCAATTCTTGTATAAGCCTTTCAATAATGCTAATATATTTTTAGCTCGAAATCCGCTTCATTCCCATGAGTCTCGTTGTATAGTATATCTTACGTCCTTTGAGCCTTTTAAGTACAGTATTATTTCCGAGTGATAAAGCCACGCAATGGGGTGAACTCAATAGACTCTACTCTACTTTTTCACAGAAAATTAACGTGAAATATCAACTGCCTCGGTGCCGTAGATATATTTCGATACGACTACCGTCCTGAGGTCTCGGGTTCGATCCTCGGGTCGGGCAGAGTGATATTGGATATTTTCATAGCAGCCCGGAGTCTGGAATTTGTGCACGATATGGCGATAGGCTCGCCCCCTATCACATCTGAGACGGAACTAAGCTCGGCGGAATGTGGGTGTACTAGTTCGCTAGTGCGCCTCTGCCTAGCCTTCGGTGATACAGGAGCTTATGTAAATATCAAATCGTTGTTAGTGTTGGGGCGTGGAGCAACAATTGAGAAACACTGGATGGTTCTAAGACGGGTTGTCATTCCCCGCTACTTAGCGCTGAATGTCGCGCCTACGCTTCCGCGACAAGTACAACTATGGTGTACCAAACTAGAACCATGCTATTACAAGACATTACAGTTAGTGGGTAGACAAGAGACGTCAAGTCCAAATCGGATTAATATGAACTTTTATCAATATGCTGTCTGCATATTGACTGTAATCACGGACATAAAAATTAAGATGGACAGAGCGCTAGGAACATTGAAAGTGAAGCAGGGTTTTCGGCTCATTCGATCTATCGACAAGTAATGGCGGCGACTGATATTTTAAATCGACATGGGGATGATGATCGTTATAGTAAAGCAAATAATTGTGCATGATTTTGTGCATAGCCCATGGTCCAGTTATCTCCACAAATCTTGCTGTACCTGACTGCCTCGGTGGCGTGGTTGTATTTAGGTACGACTACCGTCCTGAGGTCTCGGGTTCGATCACCGGGTCGGGCAAAGTCATATTGGATTTTTCCATATCAGCCCAGAGTCTGGAATTTGGTCGCCCCCTATCACATCTGGGACGGAACTAAGTTCGGCAAAATGTGGGTGTTCTAGTTCACTAGGGCGTCTCTGCCTACCCTTTCGGGGATACAGGCGTGAGCTTATGTACCCTAGCCGACACCCAACACATGCATATGCAAACACGAATTAACAAATGTAATCAGACGCGGAAATGTACACGTGTGGGCGCGGCCTTGGCTAAGCTTATCGAGTTATGAATTATGAATCTATAATCATCTATAATGGAAAATAAATCTATAATCGATCTGGAAATCTTTGGGGGAGGCCTAGGTTCAGCAGTGGACGTCCTATGGCTGATGATGATGATGATGAATCATCTATAATCTATAATCCCGGAGTGACGACCACGACCACGCTGTCAAGAGTGTAGCGACTAGGAAGAAGAAGAACCATCTTGGCTGCAAGTCCCTCATACTTATGCCAGCTTCGAGGTCGAGAGTAGACTCCCGTCTTTCTGGCTAGGTGATTACAAGAGTCTGTACGAGACTATACCGCTGGTGGTAGGATATTCGTATCCGACCGGATGGCGACCACCGTACACACGGTGCTAAAACCTGCCATAGTGACCCACACTCCGCGTGGTTCGCGTTCCAAGATCAGCCAATTTACTACCGGTTCTCTCGAGGGGCTTGCGGCTTAACTTGATGGTTGGTTGAGACTGGTATGGGGGTATCCCTGTATCTGCATCGGTCTTCCGCCTGTCTTGTCGCAAGCCCCTCGATTTGCATCTTCCCTCTTCGGATTCGGAGTGTGAAGAAGCATAAATAGGCCGGCATGATTCTGACGACCACTGATGAACATAGTGTTTGTCAGTGGGCGCTAGTTTTTTTTTGACTGCACTACGCTTACCATCAGGTGCTGTGTAGTCACTTTGCCGTGCCCGGATAAAAAAAAATATCGCCCACACACCCACCAATCGACAATGTAACTCCTGAAAGGATTCATGTAACATTGTCTTCCGCAGCGAAATTAATCGAGCGGAGGTTGTTTTCCCAGACTCTTGTAACCAGTAGCTCAGTCACTGGACCTAAACGGATTTGGACCATAAAGTTGGTGTCAATAATAACTTCAGTTAAAGAGAAGATGGCTAGAAATCTAGCAGTAAAGTTTAAAATTTCATAAGGCTCATAGTTTTTGAATAATGGAAACTTGAATTTGTGGCGGTCTGCTGCAGTACATTTGCAAACAACGTATGGGTGATTAATTATATACGAAGCCGTTCCTATGCTAATTGCGATATGGTCGCATTCAGATTTTGAAATCCCCATGCATAATAATTATAAAAAATCTTTTCCTTTCTGCCTGGCGTTATCCCGGTCTTCTGCCAGGGTCCGCCTTCCTACTTAAACGCTTCCACTTCGCCCGGTTTTGAGCATCCTCTATGGTGAGACCATTGGTTCTCATATCTTCCTCCAGAACGTCCAGCCAGCGCTTTTTGGGCCGTCCACGGGAACGCAACCCTGGCACGATCTGGGCCAGACACATGCGACCGACGTACACCTGTGGTTTCCTCAAATAATATAATTATAAATAATTCACTTTACCATTACGCTTGGAATCGTTCTCACTGAATATGGAATTATTATTGGTAAAAACTTTGTGCAACACCCGGTATAGCACTCTGAATTAAATTCTGTAGAACACGAAAATAATCTTAAAAATTATTCCATATCTGACCGAGATATCAAATAATATAAAAAATACTGACTGACTGCCTCGGTGGTGTGGTGGTATTTCGGTACGACTACGGTTCTGAGGTCTCGGGTTCGATCCCCGGGTCGGACAAAGTGATATTGGATTTTTCCATATCAGCCCGGAGTCTGGAATTTGTGCCCGATATGGCGATAGGCTCGCCCCCTATCACATCTGGGACGGAACTAAGCTCGGCGAAATGTGGGTGTTCTAGTTCGCTAGTGCGCCTCTGCCTACCCCCTCGGGGATACAGGCGTGAGCTTATGTTATGTTATAAAAAAATACAGACGAATTGAGGACACTTTTTGAAGTTGGTTAAAAGTAATCCAAATATATTTTCGAATAGATATTATTACTATCATAACATGATCCCGCGATGGAAAGATATTGTGAATATGTACGATTTTAAATTAATATCAACATTGTAACATTCATTAGGGCAGAGGAATTCTAAGCCAACGTCCATTTTCAACATAAAGCCTGATTCACACCGACAGTTATGTGTTATCGCCTTTATTCTGCATAATTTTCACGTGAATTAAGTAGATTTAAATATTTGAGCGGTAGTTTGTATTCATATTTCATAATTTGATCGCGTATGTTATGGAGTCTGGTATCTCTTGTAGGTTTGTTTTTCAGTGACGTGCACATACCTTTTTATCAGGGTAGACAAAAATCTTGTAAAATGATTTTCTGTCATCTTCATTCTCATGGCAATTCAAATCGGAGCACTGATATTTTAACAATTCGTTTATGGTCACGAATTTTTGGTCATACATATATACATAAGCTCACGCCTGTATCCTCGAAGGGGTAGGAAGAGGCGCCCTAGCGAACTAGAACACCCACATTTTGCCGAGCTTAGTTCCGTCCCAGATGTGATAGGAGGCGAGCCTATCGCCATATCCAGGTCCGGGCAGATACTTAGTAGATAAATTCAATATTACTGCCCTACCCGGGGACCGAACCCGAGACCTCAGAATGGAAGCCAAGTCATCGTGGTACGCCAGAAAGTCCACATGGGTCTGTTATAAGGTATTCTGTCTTTTCACCTGCATTATCCCACATCAGTGTGTTACTATTCATTAATGAAAGAATTTGGCTTCGTTATTAAAGCGGTTGGTTGACATCAACCTCCACTGGAGGCGCTAGCTTTGAGCAAATGGTGTTGGAAAAGTCGTGTTGCCCGTACTGGGATTCGAACCCAGGCTCTCCCGACTGCATATTTTGAAACTGCTAACACCAAGACTAGTCTAAACTCTAAACCAGATGCGACTACGAAACTATACCTTAAAAACATTTATCAGTAGTCGTATCCCATAACAGCCTCCGTGGCGCAGCGGGCGAGTAGCCGGCTGTGAGGCGAGAGTCCGCGGGTTTGATCCCCGCACCGAGACAAATGTTTGTATGGCCTACAGATATTTGTTTCGGGTCTGGGTGCTGTGAGACCGAAAGTCTCTCGTAGTTCCTGATTCCCACGACACAAGGCTCGATCTTAGTGTGGGGTCAGGACTATGTATGTGACTGTTGGGTGTTATTTATTTATTTATAACACGATTCATAAATGCAATGTCTAATAAAATATGCATAACACAGTAATAACTCAAAAACACGCTCATAATGCGCAAACACGTCGCACAACTTAGATAACAATCTCGCAAATTCAGCATGATGAATTAAATTCTAGCACATTTTCTTTTCGAAACTGTACATTTTACCCCTACACTACATCCCCATATCTCATGAGGGACAGTTTATATCCCTGGCATTTGTATAAATAGTCGGACAGAGTGCTCTTTTATGGAGGAAATAGTAAAACTGTCGACGCGGCGGTTTTAAATTTCCCACGCTTTTGCCAGCAGCGGTTTGTCGCAGCTGTCGCACGCGCAATACGGCGACGTGTGTACGCGGCATACACGCTCAATGGACTATGTAAATCTTTATCAAATGTTTTTTTACAGCCTCCGTGGCGCAGCGGGCGAGTAGCCGACTGTGAAACGTGAGGTCGTGGGTTCGATTTCCGCACCGAGACAAATGTCTGTGTGGCCCATAGATATTTGTTTCGGGTCTGGGTGTTGTGAGACCGAGAGTCATTCGTAGTTTCAGATACCCACGATACAGGTTGTACCTAGTGTGGGGTCAGGACTATGTGTGTGACTGTTGGGTGTATTTATTTATTTTATGGCAGAGACTGACAAATGAGTCACCTGATCACCTGACCTGTAAGTGATGTCTACCGCCCATAGACACCCAAGACACAAAAAGAAACGTGCGTTGTAAACCAAAAACAAGGGAAATAGGGATTGAGGAAGGGTAGCGGAGAATTGACCAACCGGAAATCGATTTCGATTGTCAAAAAGATTCCTGCTCTGGTCACTGATCGTAGTTCTACCCGTTGCATAACAATAATAGCCTTACAATAACTCCCTATCAAAGTCTTCGAAATAATCAATTTTGGCGTCTCTAATAATCTTTATTAACGGTCTTCGAAAATAAACAGTAAACCGTTACATATAACCAATTTAAATAATTGATGCATAATAAATTGGCGTTATATAAACATTCAAACTGCCGGTTGTGTTTCACAACGCCCACTGTCTGAGACAAATTGTTCGTTGATCCCTGTTCTATACACATTTTTATCGATAACAATCGGTACCAATTACAATTTGTTAGATAACTAGAGACATAATGATCTGATGCTACCCAAATATTACGTCAGCCGTCTGTGAAACTTCATGGATCTTGATCACTTATTGAATGTCTACTATTATTTCTTTTTGATCCTAGCACTATACTGTTAATTTTTGGAAACTATGTCAATGCAATCACAATAGGTTACGTTCACAAACTACACCATCATAAATTTGATTTCCTTTAAAGTTTATACTATTTGTAATATCAGATCAAATTAGGATAACCAGGTGTTTCGTTAACAAAGGTAGATGAACAGACTGTTTTCCGCTTTACCGTCGCCCATAGACATGGCAATGGGCGTGCCCCCACAGCTAAGTGGCTTCTATCATCTTCTTCCTAGTCGATCCCTCAATGACGAGGATCGTGACCACATAAAGTCGCCAAGCTGAGCGATCATTGGACATCTGGACTGTTCGATAAAAGCAACCTCCAGCACCCTTTTTTTGGAATCTGACCATCTAGAGGATGCTCTTTCCTTGGCCGTTTCCCTTCAACTCGTCCCAGTATTATGAGTTTCTTCAAACTATGCCTAGGAGATCGTATAATGTGTCTGAAGAAACTAAGGGTCCGTTTCTGGAAAATAGCCGATTCTAACATCTAAAGGAAATTAATTACAATTAGGATGGGCATTAATTGGACCTCCGGAATTAACAATCACTGTACGAAACTCAACAGCTGCTTCTAGGCATCGCACCTATTTTTTTTTCAGTAGTATGGGTTTCTGTGGCTGGAGATCACCTCTCACCGTCGTTAGCCAGACCCTGCTATCTAAACTTGCTCTATTTTTCGATTGTATCAAACTCAGTTAATTTCGTGTTATGTTATTTAGAATCACCAGCAACCGCTCGCCTCATTTAATCGCCGGAAGTCGTGGGTGTTTGCTTGAGGCGCTATAACCATAATAAAAGAATTATGTGGCTCAATGACGAGATTCGGAAGCACTTTAATTTGGGTCATTGTTAAAGTAAATTACTTTAGTAATAACTCTATGCATGAGTTGGTTTGACCCTCCTTACTCCTATGATAGGTGGTTGTTGTTAGCAGATTTAAGATTTGTTATACTGCTCTGATACGCATTAAACAAAAATAATGGTCAAAATTTTAGAGATTGAATGGATTTAATTACTTATGTGTGTGTTTTGCAATAGCTTAGTAGTTATTTTACGTTTATTATTGGTAACCTAATTATAAACGATCAAGAATTTACGAACGTTATAAGCACAAGTTTTAAACAAGACAAAAATAAAAACACCTCGTTTCCTCATGCTGATGACATCCTATCTTACACAGCCTTGTATGAATCAATGTTTATTTTTCTAGAATATTTCCTATATACACGCTACAGTATTCTAGTTTTAGAACATTCGGGAAGCAACTGGTCTAGACGAGCTTGCTCGAGTTTGCGTCACAGCGAAGCCCCACTCTCGATATTGGATTAGGGGACGCCCCACAAAGGCTAGAAGCGGATGACATGTCGCGAATTTGCAATACGTAACTTATTTGTCGTGTGATAAATTCGATTATGTTCCTTGTTTATGCTCTATTTATGTTCTTGGATAAAAGAGTATGCCATGGATTTTACCCTGGAATTTGAATCAAATTAACAAGAAAGTTCCACTGGAGGACCTCTATCTTAATATTTGTTTTATGTTTTTCTTTTTGTAACAAGCTGGCGTGTGGTTTACCTGATCCAAATAAGTGTATATAATCGCTCTTATAGGTATAGTCATAATCCTCTGGAACAGGTGGAACACCACCTAGGGTGTTTTACATGAGTATTAATCAAACCTCCGAACCACCGAAGCTTACTTTCTCAATCTGTGTCACTACATCTCCCTTCAATTGCATTTCACGTGTATCTCTTATAATGCTATTTCTCACTGTATCATTTAATCCTATAGTCACTTTATAAATGTCATTAACTCCACGACTGTTATTAAGCCGTTAAGCTACTTACTGTACTGGTACCCCTGGGGATTTTGTCTCGGTAATGTCTCTGGAATTGCAGTAAGCAATTAATGCACCAGCTAATGCACGCCCTTTGTGTAGGCAGCTGTGCGGATTAATATCAGCCTTACAAATCATTTGTGTAATTGTTTAACAATTAATGTGTTCACATTGTTATTTGTAATTATACAATTGGTTTTGATACGATCTGTTATTCGGTCAAGCGCCTTATACAGGGCTCTTAAAGACCGCCGAGTGTAGTACACGTATAGGGCTCGTCATGTTTACTGAATCAAAGTTCTAAGATTTCGAAGTGAAAACAACGTTGTGGCATCGTTGTGGCAACGATGTTTTCATTTTTGTATTCAGCCAGGTACAAAGCGCACGCACTAGCGCTATTCGTAATGTTGGCGCTTATGCGAACTAGCTCTCTCGAGCAAGGCGTTTGACATAAATGTATGGAAAATGGTATTCTCTAAGACCCAACAACGTTGAACGCTCCGTCGATTGCATCGACTTGCGCTGCGGGAGCTCGTCGTCGATCGCAACGTTATTGCGTTTCTTAGAGAATCGACCTGCTGATGATGGTAGAACTGTATTTGGGTTACAAATATATACATATTAGGAGGTAAAGGCTTATCTTAGTATACTCCATTATTAAAGCAAATATAACTCAGCCAAATGCCGACGTCTAACCGTCACTCGCATCTTTTCCAAGACGTCGATCCATTAAGGACAACCTACATTAAGTCTGCCTAAGAGTAGTCTTCAGCACAAGTCTACTTCACCGACCATATTCAGTTGTATGTACCGACCATTCCGTGTGCAGACATGGCGGCTCATGTGGGCCTATGTAGGTTTAACAGTGGAAACACTGTTAAAGCTTACAAGCAAATTAATGTAAGAATATTTTCTCGCGACTTATTGAGGTCAATCCAATTACGATTATATTTCTATAGTGGCAATCAACAAAAATCTCATGCAACGTAGTTGTTATTTAAGCTTATGCTATTGATAGTCTTCAAATACATTTTAGTTGGACTAGCTAAATAGACAAATGTGTCATGCACCGGTACCGAGCAAACACAAGAGACTAATTAAGGTTTGGCTGTAAAAATATATTTATCAAACAATTATTTGTTTAGTATTATGAAAGCGTGGGTAACAGCACGTGTGTCGTCTCTCGCGCCTTCCCGCGGAATGCGGCCGTCGCATTTTTGATTTTGTCAAGTGCGTAAACCATGCGCACGCGCAGCCGCACCCGCTGCGATTTGCGCTTCCGTGTACATCTTGCCTAATATTAGGCGGTGTTTACACTTTCTTTGCAACGCTTGTAGGTCGAGTAAGTTAATGTGTTTTACGTAATTGGGAAAAGTGTTTGAGTGAAAATATTTGCTGTTGCCCTACAGGTCAGGGAAATCTTTTAGTATAGGTGCAATATGTACAGACGTGGGCTTAGGTAAATAGTTTTTCTTTACACATTCTTTTACTATTACTGCTCAAAGTTACTCACATATCATCACTGATTTACTTGTGACTAGCTTCTGGGAAGTATTATCGTTGATATGGCATATTAAAAAAAATAGATCTTAGATTTGACACCCTCGTGGCGCAGTGGGCAAGTAGCCGGCTGTGAAGCGAGATGGCGCGGATTCGATTCCCGCATTGAGACAAATATTTAAAAATATTTAATATTTTCAAGTCTGGGTGTTGTGTGAGTTGTGACCAAAAGTCTTTCATAGTTTCTGATGCCCACGATACAGTTTATACCTAGTGTGGTGGTCAGGACTAGTTGTGTGAATGTTGGGTGTATTTATTTAAATATTATTTATTTACAAAATTTTAAAATTATATAAAATTCAGCGCAGTTTAATCATCCAGGATATTCATATTTCTATGAAAAGCCATACAACTTTACATGTAACTGCTTCGTCGTAAATTACGATTTACGACACAGCACAAACAATTGCGACCAGCATCCTACTTTCCGCGTGTTTATTATGTATATATTAAGTAATATGTTACAAAGGTAAGTTTCTCACGAAATTACTTTGTTACATTGCGGTGAGACAATGACCTGCGAATTACAGATGCTCCCGTTACGGTCAATAGTGTTGCGTGATGAAATTTGACAAAAAAACATGATAAATAAATAACACCCAACAGTCACAACTCAAAAGCAGCGATAGCTCAGTTGGTAATGGTACGGACTGCCGAGAGAAGTGTCGGAGGTTTGAGACCAACCCCAAAAATGGAGCATACACCTCTGCCTTTTCTATGTTAAGTGTATTTTCATTGTGAAATATCGCTTGCTATAACGGTGAAGGAAAACCTCGTGAGGAAACCTGCATACCCGAGAATTTCTTTACAGGAATTTCGAAGGTATGTGAAGTTTACCAACCCGCATTAGGCCAGCGTGGTAGACTAAGGCCCAAGCCCTCTCATTAGTAGAGGAGGCCCGTGCCCAGCAGTGGGACTGTAATATTACAGGGCTAATATTATTATTATTTATAGTCACAACTCACACGCAGTCCAGTGTCCCCAGCAGGATGCTCGTCTATTACATTTGTATGAAATATTAACCAAATGTCACAAGTGCGCAGCGAGCTCGATACGAATTCGATTGTCGAAAACATTTTGGAAATATACAAGAAAAACAAAATGGCGGCCACTTTTTTCAATTTCCTTTCCGGATTCGTGGTTTGGAACTACGGGCGACCCAGGTATTGATTTTGAAATCGGGTCAATGGACCTGTCAATAAAATTCCAGTATTGCGACGCAGGATCACGAATAATGAGACTTTTGGTCTCACAACAGAAACCACAAAGATATACTTGGCACACAAACGTTTGTCTCTTTACAGGATTTGAACCTCAACTTATCAAGTCACAGTCAGCTACTCGACCGCTGTGCCACGGGGGCTGACAAACTACTTGCGTTTTTACACCTATTACTTTATACTTAGCAGTATCTAGTACAGTTTATGTAAACTATTGCCAAATATTTAACGATATTTACAGTAATTTTAGAACCCAGTTAGAGCCTAAAAGGTTGCACCTAACCGGCGGATGCCGTCAAGCAATTAGCTCACACCCACATCTAGGGCTGTCGCTTACAATAGTAACATAACACCATGAACCATGAAATTAATATTATTATGGATCCAACATATATATACGAATATCATAGAGATTTAAAAGTCGCCTCCTTGGTCTAGTGGCAGCATGTATGGGCTGTAGACCTGGAGGTCCTGGGTTCGATTCCCAGGTCGGGCGAAGTAAATTTTCTAATTTAATTTGCCCGGGACTGGATCCCTCATAGAGGGTTGACGTCAGGCAGGCGGCCGGTCGTAAAAACTAAGCCAAATCCTCTTAGCAACATGCTTGAAAAAGTGGCATTAAAGTGGGATATCCCACATCCCACATTAAAGTGGGATAAGGGCAGGTAGAAAGAAAGAATCATAGAGATTTAATATTACTAACTATAGAGGGGCTATCAAGCAAGTTTCCATACAAAAAAATTGATCTCAAACTTCAGTACCAACATGTACCATTTATTAAAATGCAAGAGCAATTATTACAATTTACACCCTAAAATGTTCTGTGAATGGTTAAGAATCACGTAAGATAAGTTTATTCTCACAATATTATTACGCTGGCCGGCCTGTCGTGCGTATATTTCAAATAAACTGAGCGACTTATGACCGCTAGGTCGCAACTTTTGGATCACAAGTTTTGTGCTGTTGTCCCGTCTATCTTTGACTAATATATAACATTTTTTTTTAAGATTTGAAGACATGTAACCGTTTTAAATAAATAAATAACCGGCTTGTAAATATTTTTTTTCTCTTTCATAAAGTTTATAGTAAATAATAAAGGCTATAATAATAATGGCGATAGCCTCGTCCCCTATCACATCTGGGACGGAACTAAGCACCGCGAAATGTGAATGTTCAAGTTCGCTAGTGCGCCTCTGTCTACACTAGTCAAATGTACTGAGATTTAACTATCATTATCGAGAAGCATTAGTACTAGGACGAGACTAGAGGTACCGAGTGAGAGTGTCAACCCTACTAACGCCAGTCGAGTGTCGCGCAAGTTGCACAACGCATCCGCCAGAACACTTGTAACTAAATGTGTCAAAACGGATGCGGTTATTAGCAAACCCCAGCTCCGCGCTAGAGAGTCGACGAACTGCAACACTTCGATTTGGTTAAAATATACAGAATCTATCAATTTCGAAGGCTGACTAACAGCCACTTAAAATGTGTTATGATTGATCTGGAAAACTTAATTTCCAACTCCTTTGCTTTCTGTTTGATTAACGTTGCAAACTGTTTTGATGAAAATAATTCTTTTCTGATAATAAGTACAATGCAATTCAAAAACGCATAAAATTTGTTTTGTATTCGCAGAGCCTTGCCAAGCGTCACCTGTTCGGTGTGTGAGATTTCCAGTAGTCCAATCTTTTGTTAGTCTTTCCCAATCCCTTTTCCCTTTCTTAAAATTTTGGAAATGCACCCATGACTCTGTCGATACCGAGGATGTCTGTCTGTGCGTGGGTATCTTATTATTACTGACGATCACTTATCATCAAGTGAACCACCTGCTCTTGCCAGTTTCAGCTAAAACCTTCAACCAACGATGCCTTTCTGCGTTTCTATTACCCGTGGTCTAATGATCTAATCATTCAATAAAAACGCTCAATTGTACGTTGACGCCGAATTCATGACATGTCAAAATCATACTTTCCCGCGTCATTTGAGACAAACGCGAACGCGATCGTTTGCGTAACCGCATTGACTACGACGTTCATGTCGAAATTTCGTTCATTCACTTCATATTGTGAATGACAGATTGTGGTCGTAATAAAGTTGTCGGCGTAACGTAATTTAATAATCTATAGTAATACATATAATAAAGCTGAAACGTTTGTTTATATAAACGCGTTAATCTCTGAAAGTATATGATAGTGACAGTATAAGTACCTCGCTCTATGAATCCGGGGGCTGTAGGTTTGAAACCCGCTTCGCCACAAATAAAAATTCAGTCGTACAAAGACACGAAATAATTTTTTTTCCTCCACGTCCCGTTTACCCAATGACTAGCGAAAATAATATAAGGACTTGGCACAACTACGAAAAACACTAGTTTACTTTGAAGCAGGTTCCGCCATTTTAGTTTCGCGATCTATTTAGATATTGTTATTTGTAAGCTGTCACCGTGTCATAAGAATTAAATAACGTATAAATACTCATTGATTTTATTATAAATACGATGTTTTATTTAATTCCGATTATCGCCCGTCACTATTTAATGGGATATTTCTTTTGCGAAGTCGCCATTTTGGTTTCGTTCCATACATAAGGAATGTTTAATTTTTTAGTAGTTATGCCTCGTCCTCTTATTTTTCTTTAATCATTGCGTTAACCCGATATCAGAACTCATACACTTTCGCATAATGAAAGTAAAGGGCGATTAATGCAATCGATTTGTAAATAATCGAGTTTATTTTTTAAAGCGGCATTTAAAACTGATATTTATTGACATATCGATCACTGTTTAAAAAAATCGTATAGTCTGTGGTCACGCCCCGTCGGTCACCCACTTGCGTACTGGCCGCAACATAAAACCCGTGCGATCGATTTCCAATGCGTGATTTAATTTACACTTTTAATTTTTCGTGCTGGCACCATTCAATTTGTGAGATTGGCAGTACTGTAATTTGAGATTAAGGAAATTATGTGGAAATAAATATTTTAAATTCATACAGATAACATAGTAACAATGAAAACAAAAGATATTTCATTGGTTGCGTTTATTTAACACTATAAATTGTTTTTCATATTTGTTGTATGTAAAAATATACATTAACATAACATAAGCTCACGCCTGTATTCCCGAAGGGGTAGGCAGAGGCGCACTAGCGAACCAGTACACCCACATTTCGCCGAGCTTAGTTCCGTCCCAGATGTGATAGGGGGCGAGCCTATCGCCATATCGGGCACAAATTCCAGAATCCGGGCTGATATGAAAAAATCCAATATCACTTTGCCCGACCCGGGGATTGAACCCGAGACCCCAGGACAGTAGTCGCACCTAATAAATATTAATTAAGGTCCAATACATCAGTCTGTTAAAGCTGAAGTTATTCTGATAACAAGCAATAGTTTTAGTTTTCACGTAATATAGAGTTGTATGCAGCATGTTTTAACACCTTCCGTGACACAGCGGGCGAGTAGCCGACTGTGAAGCGAGAGGCCGCGGGTTCGATCTTCGCACCGAGACAAATGTTTGTATGGCCTACAAATATTTGTTTCGGGTGTTGTGAGACCGTACGTCTCTCGTAGTTCCTGATACCTACGACACAAGACTCGATCTTAGTGTGGGGCCAGGACTAAGTATGTGACTGTTGGGTGTTATTTATTTATGTATGTTTAACTAATTTATAGCTAACTTAGCTTAGCATTTTAGCATTCTATCCTAGGAACAAACTTGGATTTCTATCACAGAAGCGGAGCCGACAGTAACAGTTAGTCTGTCATAAAGTGCAACGGTAAACCACAGTTAAAAAATCATCAAACCATTTATAGTGCATATCATTTGCTAAGATTCCATCGGACATTTTATTCGCTCTCCAGTTAGCGCGATTGTTATCAATTTGTTGAATAAATTCACCGCATAGGTATCCACAGTATGTTAAGCCACTTCTTTGAAGAATCTTTCTTTCTACCTGCCCTTATTCCACCTTAATGTGGGGTCGGCGCAACACACCTTTTCAAGTACGTTGCAGAAATGATTCAGCTTAGTTTTTACAACCGGTCGCTCGCCTGACTTCAAACCCTTCTAAGGGGATCCCGTCCCGGAAAAATTAGAAAATTTGCTTTGCTCGACTTGGGAATCGAACCCAGGACCTCCCGGTCCACGGCCCATACATACTGCTACTACACTAAGGAGGCGATCACTTCTTAAAAGAATAAACTAACAAAATACAATATTATTTTGGGTTATCCCTCTTTCAGCTAGATTTGTGTTACAGTTAGGACTACAAAGAAGATTTATAATACGGTAGGCTGGACAGATATTTTATAGCAGACATGGCGGGTCGCCTGGTGGTAAGCGATCTCTGCCGCCTATAGATATTAGACACCCGTACCAAAAGAGTCACGAGTTCGTTGCCAACCTTTTAACGCAAGAGAGTAGGGAAGGAAAAGTGACGTGCAGTCCATATAGAAACAGAGACACTGTCTACCCTAGCAACTTGACAATTACATAATTTAAAAAAAAAACATCACTAAAAACAGATTATCACAAAAGAAGCACTTGCATTGTATTTTAAATCAACACGGGGATGATAATGATGATTGTAGTGAAGCAAGAACTGAAGAAACGTTTTTTGTCTACCCTGATCTGAAGATCTCGATACCCTTTAGATTCTTAAACTGAAACGTCACTGGGAAGGAAGTGGGGCCTTTAGACCTCTGGAACCTCAACGACCGAACAAAATTCAACAGCGAGCTGCCACTTCACGACGGTTTTCTGTAAGAAAAGAATCGAACCAGTCGAGTCGGCCATTCATGCTGTAAACATATTACAACGTGGCTCTACCATTCAAAATACTTAACGCGAAATTAAATCTAAGCTAAGCACAGCTTAATTTTTTTTACCCGACTGCCTCGTTTACGTAAGCCGATATAATATTTACCGCCGATATTTTTAAGTGGTAAAGCTACTCTGTAAACAGTAACGTCTACAGCACGAATGGGCCGGCTTTAAACCGACGTAAAGTGGCAGATTACTGTCGCATTTTGTTCGGTGAGATTTCCGATGACCCATTCCCCCCCTACCTTTTCCAATCCCTTTTCTCTTCCCCTTCCATACCCTCCTTTTAGATTGGTAACGCACCCATGATTCTTTTTGTGTCTTGGGTGTCTACGGGTGGTGGAGATCACTTACCATCAGGTCCCATCTGCTCGATTACCAGCTATTGTTAAATCAATCAGATTGTTAAAATGCAACATTACCGTACCTTTTCTTTCTGCCTGGCGTTATCCCGGCCTTCTGCCAGGGTCCGCCTTCCCACTTAAACGCTTCCACTTCGCCCGGTCTTGAGCATCCTCCCTAGCGAGGCCATTGGCTCTCATATCTTCCTCCAAGACGTCCAGCCAGCGCTTTTTGGGCCGTCCACGGCTACGCACCCCTGGTACGATCTGTGCTAGACACATGCGACCGACGTACTCCTGTGGTTTCCTCAAAACGTGGCAACATTACCGTACCGTGGCTCTGTATGTGGAGCTAATATAAACGCAACCTGTCCGTTTGTTTATGAATCAGACGGACTTGGAAACTAGCATTAATATCGCGATAACGCTTTAAACGGCTAACTGTTACTCCAATAACACTAGGTTACAGATGTCGGGTGTCTGTGTGTGTTACTTTGATCTAATAAAGTTACACTCATAAGATTGTCTTGTAACTGCGAAGGAATAGAAGGCTTTCTTTCTACCTGCCCTTATCCCACCTTAATGTGTGGCCGGCGCAACACATCTTCAAATATATAGCAGAAAGTATTTAAATGATAGACGATGATAGAACGATATGGCGATAGGCTCGCCCCCTATCACATCTAGGACGGAACTAAACTCGGCGAAATGTGGGTGTTCTATTTCGCTAGTACGCCTAGTATTTACAGGATCCAGGGCAAATTAAATTGGAAAATTCGCTTTGCCGGACCAGGAAATCGAACCCAGAACCTCCCGATACACAGCCCATACATGCTGCCACTAGATCAAGGAGGCGACTGTTACCGTATTATATTGTTAATTCGTTTGTCTTAATGTTGTTCGTCACAAGAAATCTATGCTTTCGGATGCTACCACTTTGCGATAATCCTTCAAATTATACATTTTAACAAACAGATCTTATATTTATTTATTTATATATGGTACATACAACAGATTATCGTTATTAATATTATTATTGTTTTTTTTTTATTTTTTACTTTGAAGACGTTTCTAAACTAAACAATAACCTAAGGGCATGCACTCAGTGTAAACAATAGCAAGTAGATAACTTACATTAGATATTATGCATAATATAACTTGATAATTATAAAACTACAATTTATGAGAAAAATAAAATTAAACTAAAATGAACAACTAAACTTCAATACTATATAACTGTGTTTTAACAATTTTCTTAAACTGCACATATTTCTGGCTGAAAATGTCAATGTCAGGATGTTTGACAGTTACTTCATTATATATCTGCACATACGGACCACGGGATTGTAGAAAGAGGTGTTGTTTTTATAAGTCTGCGACGAAAACACATCAGGTCTTCTGGTAATATGCCTAGTATTGAAGGAGAGCAAAGATAGTAAATCGGGGGCATTTAATTCAGAATGCAAAATTTTGTGCAACAACAGTTCGTTGTGTTGACGACGAAGACAAAGGCTATGCAGATTGAACTTATGTATATAATAATTCATTAATCAATCGAAATCACTCTCTCATCCTTTCAATACATCTTTATATATGACAACAAATTGGAAATTCGTGATAAAATCGTCGATGACGCTCGAAACGCTACCGCCATTCATCATGGCGTATGCCAGCGATTTGCCAGTCACTGGCGGAATGTGCCAGAAGCCTGCCGTCTGCCAGACTGCCAGACGTGTGTTTAGTTGCGAAATAACAGGCCTGGCTAATAAACCGTGATTTGCGGCGGCTGAAACGTCGCCATAGAAACGGCATAAGGCGGTCCCACCGACCTGCGCAGGCGCACCCGGTGTGGTACAAGTCATAAAATGTTAATAAACAATAATAGTTTCCTACAATAAAAGCTATTAAATTTAATTGACTCATAAAATTATGGCTTTTATAGTTTATTTGATTAACGGTAAAGAAGTAAATAATAATAATGAAAAGTTCTTATTTTGGTGCTTAAGTTTTTATTATCAGAAATAAGTGGGGTGTTATCGAAAAGAAATTCAGACAGTAATACGTCTATATAATACTTCGATCCATAGAAATATAACTAATACATACATAGAATCGAGTGCGATGCGCGCTTATAGCATTGGGATAAAATTTTAAACAATACCCACGATACAGGTTATACCTAGTGTGGGGTTAGGACTAGGTGTGCGACTGTTGGGTGTATTTACTTACTTATTTACTTACTTATAATCGTTTTCCAGACTTCTTAGGAGTCGTTAATTTTTGAAGACCATTTGGGCTCGTGAATTTTAATTTCGGTCAAAGTCAATACCGTTTGAAATATACGGATTTTACTACATATATTGGCGAATGAAATAATAAATAACACCCTACAGTCCCACACATAATCCTGACCCCACATAAAGACCGAGTCTTGTGACTTTCGGTCTTACAACACCCAGACCCGAAACAAAAATCTGTGGACCACACAAACATTTGTCTCGGCGCGGGGGTCGAACCCGCGGCCTCTCACTTCACAGCCGGCTACTCGCCCGTTGCGCTACAGAGGCAGAATTGGGTATATGTTAATTTATGTATATCGCCCGACACTCGCCAAAATGAAAGCTGTTGAACGCTCCCGCTCCCTTCCCCGTCGTCTCTTCTCCCTTCCACCGTACATAAGCAACCATTAGTATACACAACGGAGCAGAGTATCGACACAGGCGGAACACGGAATGTATTCAGATTGATGGACCATTACAAAAGAAATGCCGCTCGGTTGTTTTAGATAAGGACTTTGTTTTGATCTAATTTTTACAAACTTTTGTATTGAAGATACACGGACATGCAAACTAATGATTTTAAATGACATTTTTCACGGATTGGAAACTCAACGTAGGAAACCCAACAGCTGATTGTCACTTAACGTCGGCTTTGTGTGAGGTTAGAGGTAGGTGTGAAATTCCAGTCGACCCGGCCAAGTCATGCTGTAGACAAAACTATCCACACATGCGCGTAGCTTTACCATTCAATAATCTTCAACTTCATTATTTAAGGGCTACTTGCAGCTCCGTGATTAATCTCTACCTCAAGTATTAATTTAAAGATGGAGTGCGCTGTAGTATAAATCGAGATAAGGTATAACCCTAGATTAGTAATAGCGCTGCAAGTCGCCTTAAGAATACTATTTCATGATGTCGGTGTGTTTCATAATCCAACTTTCATGTTCTTATTTACGCATTCAATCAAACATCATTTAATATTGAAACGCCACGCTTAGGAAATTGGTATTTTTTTTGGCAATGCCTTAATTTATTTAAAACATTTTTCTTCTCCAATTCCCGTGATATCTTCATCAAAGTTCATTTTTCCCCAACACATGTCACCAACATAAAGATTTATTGACATTTTAAAAAAGTCCTAGTGACGCGAAACAGCGTGTTTCGTAACATATTAAAAGAACATGCTTTTAGAGACCACACGCGCAGTGATAAGCGTTATCTTGGACATTAACAACGCTGTTGACAAAAGAACACGAATAAACTGGAATTTGAATGGAAAAAGTTTAACCCACATCGGAGCGTCTCTATCTCTGAGCTTTTAGGTTATTGATGTGTCTGTATTTGCCTAGTGGTAGGGTTGGGAATAGGAATTCTGGTCGTGGAACCGACTGGAAAAGAAGGAGGCAGTTTCAAACTTCGTCTGTGCGATATGCCATGTTTAGAGCAAAGTTTTTTAAAAGTGGTAGATCCACGCTGTACACAATTATGTCTACAGCACGAATGGGCCGGCTCAACTGGTTTGATACCTCTGTCATACAGAAAACCGACGTAAAGTGGCAGCTCGCTGTTGCGTTTCGTTCGGTGAGTGAGATTTCCTGTTGCCCAATTCCCTCTCCCTTTCACAATCCCTTTACGCTCCCGTTCCATTCCATCCTTTTAGGTTGGAAACGCAGCCATGATCCTTTTTGTGTCTTAGGTGTTTATGGGCGGTGGAGATCAGGTACCATCAGGTGTCCCATCTGCTCGTTTGCCAGTTTCAGCTATAAAAAAATAAAAATCAGTTTTTACGAGACAAGATCTTAGGCTAAAAGTTGATAAGACTTCATAGATCATACATTCAACTGCAGCCTTTGTTGAAGTAATCCGTACTACTCCACAATACTGTAGCCGCCATTATCCTAGCCTTGGTCATCCATAAAGATAAGGGTTCTTCCTTAAAATCGAAATATGTTAACAACTTGACTATTTTTTTTATTAATTTTATATGAAATTTACGCCATCCAAAATATAGTACTGAAAGATTTATTAAATATTTTTTTTTATTAAACATTATAAGCATTTGAAATTTTGTGTAACCTTCAAACTGCGGTAAAGAGAAGTATGAGCATAATTACGTCAGGGCCATAACGGCACGTGCGTTAGAAAGGGATAGCATGATATCCCCACTACATATACTCTTGCTCATTAAAGAATTTAAAATATGAATTACTGACTCATTTTTCACTCATTTCGATGCAGACTTTATTAAAGAGTTTCTTTTTTCTTGTATTTGCTAGTACACATAAAAATGTGTACAAAATCAAACATAGTCAAGTACGCAATTCCTTTAGACTCTATTGTCACTGTACTCTACATACACAGATAGCGATCGGAATGCGGGCACACGCGCGTCCGGAAGTGTCGCCAAACAATACGCTATTGTGGGCGGGTAATTACTCGCGCCGGATGCGACGTCATTGTTGCGTGGCCCAATTTAAATTGGTGTGTTAAGGTGATGACACCGTGAGGTATGTGAAGGCTCGGTAATACAAGCTTTTTTTGCTAAATCTAAACTTAAACAATTTATAATGTATGCCATATGTTAAGAGTTGCTGTCTCATAGAAAATCGACGCAAAATGGCAGCTTGCTGTTGTGTTTCGGTGAGTGCGGTTTCCGGCGGCCCGAATCCCCCGTTTCCTTACCAATCTATTCTCCTCCTTTAAGCACCCATGATTCTGTTAGTATTATAGGTGTTTATGGTCGATGGAGATCACTTACCATCAAGTGATCCACCTGCTCGTTTGCCAGTCTCTGCCATAAAAAAAGTTATTCAAATATTTTATTGGTAATCATTATAAAATCAGTTAATGTTCACAGAATGGGTCGTATTATAGTTTTAAATATTAATCATGGAAGTAATTCGAAGATATTAACATAGTTTGAAATTGCTGTAAATCTGAGAACTATAAACCAGATTGTAGAAAATGATATAGCACAGTAAACTAAACAATTAACGCGCTATTTATGAATGCTAGTTTCACTTTGTTCATTATAATAGTTTTATAGTAAGTAAGCTATAAATAATTTTCGCAGTTTATTATTAAAGTAAACTGCTTGAAGAACTTGAATATCGAATATTTGATATAAAAGAATTATATAAAAGAATAGAAAGAATTCTCGGCGAAATGTGGGTGTTCTAGTTCGCTAGTGCACCTCTGCCTACCCCTTCAGGGATACAGGCGTGAGCTTATGTATGATATAAAAATACATTTCATACAATTGGGTACTTGACATTTTTTTAAAAATTAAGTTTGTTTGAAATTTACGTCATCTAAAATATGGAACAGAAAGATATATTGAAATATTCTCAAAAATAAATATTATATGCTTCTGAAATTTAATGTAAAGTTCAAATTGCGGGAAAGCGAAGTATCAGTATAATCACGTCACCTCCCTATCAGTATCTGCGTTGGAAAGGGATAGCAAGATATCTCCAATATTTAACACTCAAGAATTAAAATATAAATTACTGCCTCATTTCTGGGCCAATTTCAATGCAATTTTACAGAAGGGTTTCTTTTTTGTTTTGTTTGCTATTCCATTAAAAACTAGTATAAAATCAAACATACTCAAGTACCTAATGTTTAGCAAATTTAACGAATCTTTTCCGTCACAATGGCTTCCTGTATCAAAATGGGGAAAGTTTCTTGCGTCATAAATCCCGACGCGCCCATTACGTTTCCGCCCTAACCCAACGCATTGTGATGCCCAATTACAATACAATGAGCAATCAATGCACGAATAATGCGACATTAATTGTTGACACACTTATTAATTGCTCAGTTTCCATTTATCATCACGACGTGTCCTCAAAAGTGAACAAAGCCTCAGGTCGATGGCTTTATGATGTCATAATGTCACTGATGTGATTTCAACTAGATATGTATAATTAAGTTTACGCGAATGCTATTTCATTGAAATAAAACTATTTTTACGGATTCTATCACGATTCAGTCCAACACGTGACCACGAAAACGGCAAAGCCTTCGAAACGTCGGGAATAAAAATTAAAACCAAATCGTGATAGAATCCGTAAAAATAGTTTTATTTCAATATATAATTAATTCATAATTGATAATCTTTTTAAAGTCAAGTTGATATCACAAAAAGATATGCGTGTGAAAGATTTTTCGTAGTTGCTGTAAATATTAGTTTGCCCGAAACGTTTATTCCTATGTTAACCACCCCAACAACCATACTATAACAATACCTCTGTGGCGCAGCGGGCGAGCACCTGGCTGTGAAGCGAGAGGCCGCGGGTTCGATCCCCGCACCGAGACAAATGTTCGTGTGGCCCACAGATATTTGTTTCGGGTCAGGGTGTTGTGAGACCGAAAGTCTCTCGTAGTTCCTGATTCCCATTGCACAAGACTCGATCTTAGTGTGGGGTCAGAACTATGTGTGTGACTATTGGGTGTTTTAAAAAAATCAAAAAAAAATATATAAAATTATTTACAAGGTACATACATCGCATAAATAACACATACAGAAATGATCGCAAAGAAATAAACCAAAACAGCAAACTAAGTTTCTGTCTCCCAAACTAGGCTTATAAGCCTGTATCTTGTGAGCCAATGTTCCTCCCAAAATAATTATATCTAAATGTGACTAAACTTTTACTATGGCGTCACTATGCTTCATTTTATGCAATGCATTGCCAAATCAAATATGTACAGATAAAATAAGGGATGTTATATCTTTATATTTATACTCTATCACGATAGCATTATCTCATTCACAATACATCCTATTTCAATCAATTTCCAGCTCTCTTATTCGAGCGATCCATATGAATAACATATATTTAACATCAGTTTCGACACTTTCTGAAATACCTTATCCCCGAATTCAACCGCGACATGTTCATATAATGCACTTCCATGTATGCGTAAAAAAATTGCAAATTACGCCGTCTAATGGCAGTCTATAACAATAAACGTAAGACTTTCTGTTTGTAAATCACATAAACGTAATGAATGGGATATTGTGAAAGTCAGGGCAATATAAGTAAGCGGCGCGGAAAGCAACTAGCGACCATTACATGAAATGATATAAGATCTACGATCTATAGAGATTACCAGGTGGTCGCCTCCTTGCTCTAGTCGCAATATGCACTAACGAATGGACATAGCACGTATGGGCCGGCTCGACCGGTTTGATGCCACTGTCTAAAAACCGACGTAAAGTGGCAGCTTCCTGTCACGTTTCGTTCGCTGAGTGAGATTTCTGGTGGCCCATTTCTCCCTCCTTTTCCCAATCCCTTCCATTCGCTCCTTTGTGGTTGACAACGCACCCATGATTCTTTTTGTGTCTTCGGTGTCTATGGAGATCACTTACCATCAGGTGACCCATCTGCTCGTTTAGTCTCTGATATATACAAAAAAATATGGGCTTTGAACTGGCGGGTCATGGTTTCGAATCCCAGATGGCAACGTTGTTCTTTCATAAATTAGGGGTTTCATCCGCCAGAAAGGGTTCACGTGATGCAGGAGGTTGTAAAAGCTAAGTCGAATCGTTTCCGCAGAAAGTGTGTTACAGGGACCCCACGTTGGAATAGGATGTGAGGAGGATCACTACTTGCCCACTTCATCATTAGAACGAGAAGGCGACTACAAACGAATGGACATTATAACTTTATAAATCCTACAGGACAATGGCGTGCATTTCTTATAGACAAAGAGACATTGTCTACCCTGACAATTTGCTAAAATTACATAATGAAAGAAAAAAATTGTCACCAAAAAGAGTTTTTCAAACAGCGCTGGGTGCATTATTTAAAATCGACGTGAGAATGATCATGGTGGTTATAGTAAAGCAAGAATAATTGAAGAAAATAATTATGCAAGATTTTTGTCCCTAATATCAATGCCTGTGCACGTCACTGCTACAGGAATGGAATGAAAGCAGACAAAGCCGCGTTAAAAACTAGTGCGTAATAAATCATCTCGACTCGCCGCACCGTAATCTGAGATCGTATACAATCAAAAATGATTAAAAACATCGAAATAATTTAACGGATAAGACGATATAAGAGGCTTTTTGGAAATCGATCGCGGCGATCCCTATCTCGGAAATTGTATCAATAATGTATGCGAGTTTTTGTCGAACGATACGAAAGTTAATTACCGTTCGATTTTTTTACGTTATGATTTATTCGATTTTCGTAATCGATTGTAGTTTAAATGATATAATCAATAAATTCATTGATTTTAATTGTAATTTGTTTTTAATCTTGGCAACGGTTTTATTATGTTTGAATTTATGATTTGTTTTTGTGTGTTTTGTTTAAAATCGAATCAATTTGTGGAATTTCTAATTTAAGGTAAACGTTTTATTTTTTTATAGTTTACAGAGACAATAAGCCCTACTTGAACCAAGCCGTCACTTTACGTTGATTTTGTATGAGATAGTGGTACTATTACCACCTAACCTATGTTAATAACCCATTCGAACCTACCCATTCATGCTACACGAAATCTTCTACAGTGTTTCTAAAACTTGGCAAACTTGTTAATACTGGACATGAAAACGTTTTAGTGCCCATACAGATAAAATTAATAATGCTTAAAATTATATTATTCCCACATAAAATCAAGAAATCCATTTCAATTTGTCAGAAATAAATAATGTTCTGCGAAGCTAACTAGGGTTTACGCAGACTCAGACTATTCCACGTCAAACCATCGGTTTAAAATATAACAGTCATTAACATTATTTAACCCTTAACTCAGTATGACCGCGTGAATGTATGTTAATACCCACCATTTAATCTCTGACGTGGTACTAGAGGCCAGTTCGGTCCGGTTCATCGGCCCACCCTATAATTGGGTTTGTTACCCCATTTGCGGGGTAATCCATTACGCTGGCAACACCGTGTCCGCTTTTAGATTAGCTGTTCTGTGTTAATAAGAGATTGCGGTGTCGCCCGTGTCACTTGAGCGATTTGCAAGCAAGCTCGCCGCGCAGGGTTGCCAGTTTAGAATCAACATTTACCTTTTTTTTTTAGTAAATTGGACAGTGAAGTTGAGCCGTGGTTTAGCATTTAGAGTTTATTTAACTAGTTTCTCTTGATTTAGAGGATGGAAATAAACTATGTTGTATTTTGCATACGTATTTTACAATATTATGAGACATTTAGGATACAAGCGTGAGCTTATGTTATGTTATGGTGTTTAGGATTATATGTCATAATTAATAAATAACACCCAAGAATTCACACAAATCGTCTTGAATAAGTTTAGAAGTACTTCGTTGTTTAGAGACTTTGAGCCTCACAATCATAAAAACCAGATTCTACCCTTGATTAAAAATATTTGCGGATCACACAAGCAATTTTCTAGGGCTGGAAATCGTAGCAGTGCCTAATATTTCTTCTAAAAACTGCACAAAATGGTAAAGTTGCCTTTACTCTTCTAAAAAAGCAATTTGGGACATTTTTATCGTATGGTACAGTTACATAAACGAAAGCGACAGATTGCAAATACAGTAATTTTAGATTTCTCGAGAATCCAATGTTCTTGTGTTCAAAATACGTATTACAATGCCTACAATCAAAAACCTTTTGCTTTGTCCAACCTGTGGCTTTGTTTACATTAAGAGCGAATAGTATGTTTTTCGCGCTATCGTGACCGCCCCAGGCATCTAGTTCTGCGGTCGCCTTTACGCGCCTAGCATTCTTGTATCTATTTGATTCAAATTGTTTGTCGATAATAAAGCTGTGATAACTTACCGATAAGGAAATTCTTGAGATTGTAAGTTTAAAGTAATTTGATATTGTTTTGTTTGCACTAATATTGAATACTTACCGTGGGTGTTCGACGGTAGCTTATCTGTTCCCTCTGATAACTAAGGCTGAGATCTATAGAGCGAACTTCGACTAAGTCTAAGTAAAAGTAACGAACTCAGTGAGGATTCGATTTTTTTTACATCGAACTTTGACTTAGTCCCAGCCATTTTTTACAAGAAAAACAGACTGACAGACAGACTAAGCAAAGATTTTTGACTTAGAATTAGTCGAAGTTCGCTCTATAGATCTCAGCCTATGACACAAGAAATTAACGGGACTATTGTTGCTATTAAAGGTTAATTGTTTATATTAATATAGAGTATAATTTACGTAATGTGTAAGCACGAGTATAATATAACATGATACGCAATTCTTTGTCCAATTCAATTGAATTATTTTGGACCGATTTATAACCTGATGGCTATTCCGGTCTAGTTTCTGGGTCTGCCTTCCTACATGAATATTTAACCGAGCATTTTTTAGTGAGAACGTCAATATATTCAAAATGTATTAAAATACTTAAAGTTGTATATCTCATATACTTGTTCAACTTGAAAATATCCAACCCACGTAACACTACAATTACAACTTTATATTTCTCAGTTCTGAAACTGCAGATTAGTCATCAAATTACTTACATTAACAACGCAATAAAACTATACTACAAAAGCGCCGACACTTAACATCCCTAGCATACAATAGCGCACAGAGCACACTCCATCTGAATTCATTACATTAAACGCGTTACATTTCACTCGATGAGTGCACCGTTAGCGAGCGGTTAGGCGACGCCCACGCGCCCGTGCCTTGGACCCCACGCAATCACCCCAAGTAAATAGAACAGGATTTTTTCTACAGTTATGTATGTCTGTACAAATATATTTTCACATCTTAACCACTGCACTGCTTTTGATGAAAGGTCTGAAGAAAGCTTGAAGGAAATAAATTTTATCTCAGAAAAACCTATATGGTGAAATGAGGTTTCATGCTTAATTACACAAATCGGAAAATATACATAATATAAAGAAAGGAAAACCAGAAAACCATTTCAAGATTAAATTTATCATTAGAATAGAGAACCATCACTAAGCCTCACGTCAAGTCACCAGTCTCTTGTGCCATTTATATAGAACTTACATAGTACAAAACCAGACACTTACATTTAAATTACGACAAGATTACAACCATAAATATAATGAATAAACAATTTCCAACCATTCAATTTCCATAGCAATGTTACCATAGGCATCACGACGCGGCGCAGGCGTTCCGTTACAAAAAAATTACAGTCGCGTCTAACCATGGGGAGTGTTGCGTAATCTTACGTAAAACGGAACGTGGTGCGCACGCGCACCGTTTTCGAACAACCACCCTATTCTCTGTGCTTCGATATTTGTTTGTATTTATGTATCTTAAATGTCAACTACACATAATTTGTCATTCGTTGTAGATACATTTAACATTCCGTTTACACAAAAAAGGCAAAACATTATTATTACATTATTTTTCTGAAACTACGAAACTGTTTTAAGAATAGTGTCATTAAAAGAACCAATCACTATACTTAAGCAAATTATTTTGCAAATCTTTCGTGTCAGGAGAGAAAGTCTTGTAAACATAAATGTATTTATATAGTGCAAATATCATAATGAGTTTATCAAAACATTCTTATTCATATTTATATCAATGTATTCCTATTCATTAGTGAGTAAATCAGTACCCGTAGTAAGAGTTAATGCTTCTCGAAAACTATGATAGTTATTGTTAAATATCTATACATTTATTTAGTTCATTATAGTTTACGCAAGCGGCGCTACAAGTGAAATGTATGGAGTTTCACGAAAACTATCATAATTTTTGTGAAGCATTTACTCGCACAAGGGGTGCAGGACTTTCATTATGTTTAGATATTATTAACGTGCATACTAGCATCCTCTGTGCCTATCATCACATCCTGATTGACCAACTGTCGATCGACATAATGTCGAACGGTCGCAAATCACGTTCACATGTCGATACCAGCGAAAGTAATATTATAAATCAAAATGTTTGTGCGTGTCCCGCTGTCGTTCTGTGCATGTTACGACGTTAATCAATTTTGTAACTGAAATGAATTTGGACGTTTGTCGAGCAACAGTTACACCGTTGTTACGTGATCGGACCCCGAACCCCGGACCCCGCGCCCCAGGCCGAAATTGTTGCACGGATTTTGTTCAGTGCGATATGATATGAGAGCAATATGGTTTCATAATTAGATGTAAAATGATTTCTTAAGTTTACCTGAAATATTACACATTGAAAGAAAACATTTTTTTGCAAATTTTATCGTGATTTGTTTTTTAGTTCCGACGTTTCACTAGCTTTTTGGAAAACCTACAACCTCAGCTATACCCGTGACCTGCTGCGCTTGCACTAGAGATGTGCGATGTAGCGAGACGGTGTGCGAGGACAAAAATCTACCAATAATATCACTTCATTTTGTTGGCCTTATTGGGCCACCTTGCTTCGTCGCACATCTTTGGTAGAAACGCAGCCCTAAGCTTTTGTTACATCGCGATTAAAAATAAAAACAAATCGCGATAAAATCCGTAAAAACTAGTTGTTTCAATTGGTGTAAAAGATCGCACTAAAACGTTATACAGACGTGAGAAAAGACAGCCACGGTGGCAAAGTTGTATTTCGGTACGACTACCGTGATATTGGATTTTTCAATATCTGCCTGAAGTCTGGAATTCGTGCCCGATATGGGGACGGAACTAAGCTTGGCGAAATGTGGGTGTTCTGGCCCGCTAGTGCTATTAAGAGTGATATGGGTATGGGACTATTATCAGGCCCAAATGCACTCAAACGTTTATCCTATTGCGGCAGTCACCTCTCGTATCGAACGAGCAGCTTTTCCAGACAATAATGTGTGGAGACCGTTTCGGTCGGTGGTCGCCGGTCGTGTGGTCGTTTGGTCGCAGCGGTCCCGTTGCTCTGAAGGCGGATCGCTCTATTTCGCCGTTCCACTCGTCAACTGCAATCTTTCGATGTCCGCTTGTGTGCGAACGGTGCAAGTGACACGATTTGGCGATATAAATATCAAGGGGTGTTTAAAAATGGTGGAAATCATCTACACCAGGAGTCCTAGTACGAATATCTGTCGCCGATCTGATTGCCGTTACTTTATGTCATGTGGTAGCAGGTACATATTATGTCACTTCAAGGCAATTCATGTATGATTAATCGAGTTAAAAACTCAAACATACATTGATTGTCCGACCTGGGATCTGAAGCTAGGGTCACGCGATTTCTAAATTTACCATAAGGACACTTAATCATTGAGGCCACAAAAGTCATAAAACTATAATGAATAACACCCATCAGTGACACACACAGTCTTGATCCATTATATTTGTGTTGAGGTATAGATCCAATGCCCATGTTACAAGAGTTAAGTCCTTATTTTATGTTGTCATTGTTTTATAAGTTTATGGTAAGAAATGTCAAAGAGTTGGTAGTGCTTCTTCCGCTAACCAAAATGTAGCCGCCATGTACGTGTCAAGTAATTAAATAAAAGTGAAGTAATATGTTATAAATATTTTATTAAAAACTACATAAGTCTCCCAGCACACATGATCCCAACCTCGACAATTTGTTTCATAAATCGTGGGTATCGGGAACTACGAAAGATTTTCGAACCGGTAGCCATTTGCTTCACCACCGGCTACGCGTCCGCTACACCTCTGAGGATGTCTGTCTGGCTGTCATAAAATTTCAACAGATACGCATTGTCCTTCAAAAGTTAAGTCGCTTCAGTTCCCACATCAGGCCAGCCCGTAACTGTCGACCTAGACATTTGCATACCGCTAGAATAAGTACCGGCCCATGATCACTGATAAATACTAAATTATACGATCGATGGCATGTGATTAAACGTTAACCTGCAGGGCTCGTGGATCCCAAGGTCCTTACGAACGTCTGTACCCCAAGTACAAGTTTAGTTTGACAGTTCTCGATTCTCGAAATCGACGATAGTTTACATTTTTGTAAAATCCAATATCACTTTGCCCGACCCGCGGATCGAACCCGAGACCACAGGACGGTAATCGTACGCAAGCAATACCACTGCACCACCGAGGCAGTCATACATAGCGGATAATAATTTAATTATAGCAATATTAAATGCGTTTTTTCACTCGTAATTAACAAGCCAACTTTTGCTATTAATGAACGTGTAACTAATTACACCGATCCTTAAGAGCTATGTGCCTGTAGGCCGACAAAATGATAGCATTTGGTTGCTGTGACGTTGATATGTGTGTCGGCATCGGTTAGCCGCATGGAGAATGCCAAAGTACTAAACGGTGATAAAGCGCGATTTTTTCAGTATGGATTGATATATGTATTGCGGCATTTATTAACGCGTAGGTCTAGTGGCAGCGGATATGGGCTATGGATCGCCATGCCGACACACATATCATAGGATTTGAACCTAGGCCTATCGACGTAGGCCTAGGTTCAATTTGAACCTAGGCCTACGTCGATATAGGATTGAACCGTTCAAATCCCATATCGGACAATACCCACACACACCCACTACGAAAAACAAAACACAAAACACAAAATAATTCACCCGTTAGCTGATGTATGTATGTATTTATAAAATGTCCTCATATCCCGTTTGTTCCGCAGCCAGACACGGTGCCGCAAGCCAGCGTGGACATGACGACGGTGCTGGAGGTGAGCGAGGCGGACAGCGTGACGGGGCATGCGCATAGCCTCGCCATCACCGCCCCGGAGCGCGTCACCTTCGTCAAGGGCACGTGCAGGGAGGAGGCGCGCTGGTGGGCCGACGTGCTGAGCGTCTACCCGAGGAGTAAGGTAAGCAGATGGAACTTGCAAGCGCTGGAAATACTAGAATGCTTCTTTCATTGCCGTGATGAATGTTTTTCTCGGCTTTTCTTTATTTTTCTTAAAAATTCCAGATCGAACCGTTGGAAGCTGCTTGCATCCAGCGACCTTAAATACTGTCATTACAGAAGACAGTAAATGCTAAATTACAGTAGTAGTAATCGCCTCCTTGGTCTAGTGGCAGCATATATGGGCTGTGGACCGAGAGGTTGTGGGTTCAATTTCCAGTTCGGGGAAAGCAAATTTTCTTATTTAATTTGCCTGGGACTGGATCCCCCAGAAGGGGTTGACGTCAGGCAGGCAGCCGGTCGTAAAATCGTAGTCAAACCTTTCTGCAACATGCTTGAAAATGTGTGTTGCGCCGACCCCACATTAAGGTGGAATAAGGGCAGGTAGAAAGAAAGTCAATGCTAAATTACACAAGTTAGATTTTACCCGGATGATAATGTATTCGCTTTTACTTCAGGTTGTACATGGGTGGGGAGTTCAATTTAGTAAAAGTGGAAGTCATTAGATAGGTATTAGGTTCGAAAATTAGATAAATTAGTATGTAATTTGGTAGAGATTGTATGTACTGGTAGAGATTTCTACGACATGACTGGTGAGTTCCAATGTAATTGAGGTTAATTTTGTATAGGTCCATGTTCCTATAATATAGGGAAACCGAAGAATTATTCATTTTATGGATATTTAAATTCTCTTATAGAACAATGTACTTTTTAGCAGCTCCGCCATAAATCTTTGTTTATCCCAAATCTTGATTTAAAGATAGGAGTGAGCTGTAAGTTGCCCTATCGTGTTCGTATAATAATAATTAATTGATCTTCTTCCACCTGTCATTATCCCACTCAGTCGTGGGATCTACGCGACTCACTTTTTCAGGCATGTTGCAGAAAAAATCGGCTTTTAGTTTTTACAACCGATTGCTTCCGGGGGATACAGTCCCGAGCAAATAATACAACCTCCTTGCCTGACCTAAAAATAAAATTCAGAACCTCTCCGTACACAGCCCATATAAATCGACATTGCATTTTGCAGGCGACAATCGTTAGTTTGAATAACTTTGTTCGTTGTCAAATTAACTAAACTACATACTATAACAAACATAACATAAGCTCACGCCTGTATCCCCAAAGGGATAGGCAGAGGCGCCCTAGTGAACTAGGACACACCCACATAGGGGGCGAGCCTATCACCATATCGGGCACAAATTCCAGACTCCCGGCTGATATGGAAAAATCCAATATCACTTTATCCGACCCGGGGATCTAACCCGAGACCTCAGGGCGGTAATCGTACCGTAATAAATCCACGCCATCGTGGCAATTAAACTATAACTAAGTCCATTTTTTCTACCACCACATCCATAATTTGCAGATATAACAATCGAACGTTGAAAGCCAGTCGCAACCGCACGTCAAAATTATTTCCCATTCTGCTTTTAGCATAGGTCTGTCTCATTACGGGCCCCACCGCCGCATTTCTGAAATTGCCTGGCCAACCGACAATTTGCGCACGCGCCGCTTTCCCTGCAGGAAGTAGACACACGTCCCATTACCTGTCATTACCCACGGGGTGGGCAGGGTAAAATATACAGTAGTGAGGTGCCAAGTGGTAGCAAATGAGAGGTGGAACAAGTTTGCTCTTCCATTACATAGGTTTATTTAGCTGTGTTTTCCGATTTAAGCATCAATAACCACAAGTTATAAACTTAATGAACCAACTTCAAACAAATATGGGAAAAATAAAAGAATTTTGGAAATCGATCAGGATAACATCAGGTGACCCACTTGCTCGTTTGCCCCCTCATCTATAAAAAAAAATACCTTACAAGCTTACATACATACTTAATAACACTAACCTACCTAAATTAGTGATCTAAGTTAATAAAATTAATATTTTTTATATTTATGATAGTTTTCAATATACATTAAGTAACTCAGTACAATCAGTACCACAAAATAGAAAATATTTAGTACTAACGCCAGTCCTTTTAAATCCTTATAAAGTTGTGCATCAACCGACACAAAACACTACTTTATTTTTGGAATCGAACCGTGATCGACGAGGCTGAGGTATGAATAAACATGCGCCACTAAGCATATAGTCGTGCCATCATTATTTATATGCGAGTGAAGCATCTATTGCGTGATGTGAGCTGTCATGATGACGCTTCCTTACTCGAGGGTTTTGACCTTTGCGTGTGACTTTATTACATTAACTCGGTTTCTCAAAGGCTGATCAATGCGAACTAACTAAACTATATGCTTTTTTTTCATATGCCAAATCCTTTTCCCAAAACAGATGGTCAAACTAATTGTTGTCCAGAAATGTTATAAATATGGGCAATGTTAGATCCAAGCGGCTTCCTGGTATGAAAAATGAGGATTAAGGAGTGTTTGGGACCTTGGATATCCACTCCCTGTACGGAAAAAATATCTAGAGGCGTGATCAAATCCATTAATTTCAGAATCCCCTATTATTTTGACGGTCGTATATCAAAATCACAGCTCTCAATTCACTCTCAAATGAAACATCTAATTTCTGATTCGCCACCCCTCACATTACGTAGCCTCGGCAAACCGTAGCACTGATTTGTCTGCCTACCCCTTTAGGAACAAATCTCATTATAACACGCGAGTCATAATCTAAAACAGCACCAGACTAGACTGCCAACTTGGCTCAGCACCTGGCCACCTGCCGACGCCAGTGGGTCTCACAAACGCTCTAGGAATGCTGAATAGCTTATGCAATTAGCTAACAGTCTAGCCGTCCCGTAACACGACAGGATGCGGCCGCTAGTTTTTATTAACAATATAATAGCGATACGTTACACCGGGGTGGTATTCTCACGGTGTAGAGATTATGTCGAATGCCAGCGTCTATCTCCCTCGTATACTTTCTTTCTATCTGTCCTTATCCGACCTTAATGTGAGGTCGACGCAACACTTTTTCAAGCATGTTGCAGAAATCATTGGGCTGTCTTTTTACGATCAGCTGCGTGCTTGACATCATCCCACCCTTTAGGCCCTAAATCCCCTAAAATTTAAGGGATCCTATCCCCCTCTTACACTGAAATGGAAAACTTGACGTATGGATTTTTACATGTACACATTCTTGTTTAGGATGTTCCATTTCACAAACACCATTTAACATAATAGTAATTATTTAATTGAAGGCGGTAGAATTTCTATTATTTGTCATGATTTTAGCGGTAACATAACACACACTCATTTAACAGCACTTACTATTAAATGTTTGCACATCAGAAACAACAACAGTGTGAATTTGATTACAAAATTGTAACAATTAATTATAACTACATTTAAGCAAATATTTTTTTATTCACTTATATTATATGTGACATGTCTCATGTTAATTTTTCACACAGAAATAACATTCGATAAAATGTCGAACGGTTAGAGAATAGCCTCCCAGCGGTGAAGCGGTGACAATGCGCTCAGTAGCGTAACGTCGCACTCGTATGTCCTTGGTCAATGGTCACTATTGTCCAGTGTTCAGTGCCCTGTGGGGGCACAAATGCGAGGTTGACAGTCTACATTATCATAAATAAGTACATAAGTCCAACGTGTTATGACTAATGAATGAAGATAGATTGACAGCCTCCGCATCGCAGTAAGCAAGTAGCCGGTTGTGAAGCGATAGGCCGCGGGTTCGATCCCCGCACCGAGACAAATGTTGGTTATTATGTGGTCAGGACTATGTGTGTGATTGTTGGTTGTTATTTATTATTCGATAGAAAACTCTTTATCGTAGATACATGCAGAAATATATGCCTGTTTCATTCACATAACAGCAAAAGTTTGTTCGTGAAACATTCGTTCGGTTGGTGTGTACCCGCCATAACAGTTACAATAAGTTTGGGACATCTATTACGTCCGAATGGTCAAACGCTACTCAACTTTAACGGCTTCTTACACTGATTTTCGCCATACAATTTTGACAGATAAGGCGGCCTTAAACGACATAAGGCGACCTTAAGGCTCAATTGCAACACTATTATTAACCTAGAGTTAGTCCTAACCGCAAGCTAAATTGACAGAAAATGTATGAATGACATGTAACTTAACTTGCGGTTAGGACTAACTCTAGGTTAATAATAGTGGTGCAATTGAGCCTTAGTTTATCAACATTCGGCAGTTAGTGCTATAGAAAATGTCAATGCTCAGTCATTAATTTAAGGTTCAATTAATAAAGTTAAATGATGTCAGCGATGGCCTGTCCGTACTCAACCCAATTTTTCAATTGTGAGTAATCGCTGTCCGATCGATTCCTTTGAATTTCATCTCTTGGTAGCGGTTGTAGTAAAATAGTGTGTAGTAGGTAAAGTTCGTTTAGGCGCTAGTTTACCTCTGTTTACCGCTTCGGAGATACAGCAGGGTTACCTCAACCTCTTATAGCAGTATTATTATAATAGTTCTTTGTTTGTTTTGTATTGGAATCGGCACAAGTAAGATGATAATAATACTGCAATAAGAGGTGGTGGTAACCCCCCAGGAGTGATATTTTAATATATAAGTATTTTTTGTTTTGTTTTAAATATGTTTTTTTAATTGTAAGTAAGTTGTTGCCTGTCCTCTTTTGGTTTGACAAATAAACTTTCTTTCTTTCTATATGCCTTATAATAGATAAAGTGATATTTCTTTTGAATAAAGGTAAATGGTGCATCGCGCACAGACAAGACTGTAAAATCCTATCATGACCAAATTGTGGGACCATCCTTGGAATAAGTTAATAATCTTAAAAATAAATAAATAAAATAAATAAATAAATAAATAACACCCAACAGTCACATACATAGTCCAGCAGGTCGATTCTTTAAGACACGTCACAACGTTGCGATCGACGACGAGCTCGCGCAGCGCACATCGTTGAGATCGATGGAGCGTTCAACGTTGCTGAAATCGGGATTCGCTAAGCCATTATTTATCTCCGTCGATCTGAACAATGTGTGAAACAACGTTGAAATGTAATACGAGATAGTGACATACCCTACTGTTACCGATCTTTAACCGGTAAACTATAGATTAGCGAATTTAAGTCCTTATCTCTCATTTGAAAATTATTTAGATGGTTTATTTGTGAATAAGACGCATTTAAGTGGTCTTAAAATATATTATTATCAAATAATATGCCTTTTTAATATTATTTAATAAACTTTACAAGCCTGAATGACTGATTCCTTAGTATCGTTCACTTTTTAAAAGAGTGTCAGAGTACAGAGGTTAGAAGCAGTTAAAAGTTTATTGGGAAGTCATTGTAGGTTATATTTTGTGAATAATGAAGATTATTTATTAAAATATTTGAAGAATTACCTACAATTTACCTAACAGACTTAGTTATTTAAACGAGACTTATTTTGCTAGAAGTGAGTGAGAAATAAATGAAACCTTATTAAGAATATAATATAATATGAGAAACACACAGAAACACAAAACTTGCTACGATGATATGATAAATTACAATGAAATTTAAGTGATCAAGCCAATGAAATGTGAAGTAAAAAAGAAATATTATTATGTTGAGTTATCCAAATCAATATTTTCTGTAATTTCATTCTTCAAACATCATAATTAAAAGACCAACAGCAGCACAGATAGATGTTTTTTCTTTCATTTATCGTATTTATTTGCTTCTTGTAGTAAAATCATACACATAAAACGACCAACCATTGTATTTAAATCCAATTAGTAAAATTATACTATATATTATATATTAGTAGGTAATATACTATGCAAAGAATACTATGCTTAATGAAATCAAAGAATGCTTAATAGAACTATTATGGATTATGCACTCTTTATTTTAGTTTTCTTGTACCAAATTGGCACTAAAATACAACAAAAGCGAGGATTCGACAAAGTCAGAGACGCTTTTGTATTTGACATAACAAATTGAGGACGAGCTCGACGTTGAGGGCAATTTCAACGATGTTGGGTCTTAGATAATACCATTTTCCATACATTTATGTCAAACGTCAAACATAGACGTCTAAGATGTCAAACGCCTCGCTCGAGTCATCACGCATGCGCTAGTGCGTGCGCTTTATACCTTGCTGAATACAAAAATGAAAACATCGTTGCCGCAACGATGCCGCAACGTTGTTTTCACAAATGAAACCTTAAAGAATCGACCTGCTGACCCCACACTAAGATCGAGTCTTGTGTCGTGGGTATCAGGAACTACGAGAGACTTTCGGTCTCACAACACCCAAACCCGAAACAAATATTTGTAGGCCATACAAACATTTGTCTCGGTGCGGGGATCGAACCCGCGGCCTCTCGCTTCACAGCCGGCTACTCGCCCGCTGCGCCACGGAGGCTGTCCATATTTGGCGTAGCATACAGACGCATTGAGTACGTCTTTTTTTTAATTCGGTTGAAAATATGCCAGTTGTCTTCAGGCCCGCTGCTAGCTATTTGAGCGCCCGTGTGAAATAGGTACCTACCGGAAAGTCGTCGTCACAAATATTCAACATTTTAAATGCGTATTAATTAAATATTTATTATTTTTTTAGAATTCCGTCCCTCATAAGGAAAAAACGGAACCCTTATAAGAACACATTGTTATCCGTCTGTCAAGACATATCTTGAGAACGCATGGAGGTATCATCGTTGAAATTAAAACCATATACGCAGATCTGTAGACTTTTGAAGTTTATTGATGGGGCGTCGAAGTGCATTTGGGGGCGCGCTGGAATTCCCCGAACGTGAAACTATTGCCCAGTTTTTTATTTTAGAAATCCCCATACGCGCCCGCGGCCTCGCCTCCTAACTTCAGCGTTTATTTTCAAAACTAATCAATAGAAGTCATTATGACAATAAATAGAGATATGCAAATTATGAGAGTTTTATCTTTTAGTTTTCATATTTGCTTTTGCCGCCCCCTTGAACATGCCGCCCGTGTGCGGTGCACACCTTGCACGCCCGCACGTAGCGGGCCTCGTTGTCTTACTACATACTCTGTCCTGTGTAGCCCAGCTGCGTGCGCGGCCGAGTTGTTAACAAATGTGGCGCACAATTAGCGCAGGATCGGGTTACGTGCGCCGGCGCAGCTACACACGAAATTGACCTCGTCACCATTGCCTAAATGGGCCATGGGGCTAAACACTCTAGACTTCGTCAACGCGTGGAATGGGTAGAGGGAGAAATGATTTTAGTTTATAGTATGATCCCTCAGAGGGGGTTGACGTCAGGCAGGCGGCCGGTCGTAAAAACTTAGCCAAATCATTTTTGCGACATGCTTAAAAAAAGTGTGTTGCGCCGACCCCACATTAAGGTGGGATAAGGGCAGGCAGAAAAAAAGTAGACATTGATGAAATGAGCTAGTGGGCTCTAGACTTCGTTAACGTGGAATGGGTAGAGGGAGAAATGATTTTGGTGTTTCATAGTAGAGACTGACAAACGAGCTAGTGGTTCACCTGTAGCTCGACCATGACTTTGTTGCACGTATTTACGCGAGCGAGGACGTAAACTATTTGTATGGAAAACGTCAGTTCCCCGCGTAACCGCTAGAGGCGTTTAGGTGTTTGTCATACAAATATTTTACGGGTCGCTAGCGAGTAGTGTCAAAAAAACTCATGGTTGGCTTACTGATGGTAAATAGTCTCTACCATCCACAGACAACACGATACCAAAGGATGCGTTGACAGTTGACTACCATAGAGAGTCTTCTTACTCACCACACATTGTACTGTGTACCTTCCTTTGGTATAAGCGGTGGTTAACTTTAAAACTAGTTTGTAACATTATTATCCCAGAACTATTCGCCTTGGAGTAAACCTCATCGAATGTAAAAAAATCCGAAGTTTTTTTGGTATCGACTATCGAGAGGAATAAATACACCCAACAGTGACACAACTAGTCCTGACCCCACACTAGGTATAACCTGTATCGTGGGTGTCAGACTATGAGAGTCTTTCGGTCTCACAACACCCAGGCTTGAAACAAATATCTGTGGGCCACACGAACATTGGTCTCAATGCGGGAATCGAACCCGCGGCCTCCCGCTTCACAGCCGGCTACTCGCCCGCTGCACCACGGAGGCTGTGAAATAAACCACAATCCTCATTATCGAATTAAACATCGCTATCAAAACACCGAAAAAAACTAAGTATCACAATATTCGCAACAATCGGACACAATCGAGTTATTGGCGCGTCGAATCGATTGCAACGAGTTAATGAATGTTAGTTAACGTTCGCCAGTTTAGTGGCCCAGTTAAAAACGGCCGGTGTGATTCAATCGGTCACGTTACGTAATAAAATGATTTAATAATAACGTGCGTTACGATTATTATAAAATTAAAGTATCGATTTTGGTTTTAAAATTATTAAAACATATTTTTTCTAATAACCGAAGTCATATACTACTGACACTAAGATACGATGGCCAGGTGTGGTGGATATCAGGAATTCGTTTTCAATATAGCCTCCGTGGCGCAGCGGGCGAGTAGCCGGCTGTGATACGAGAGGACGCGGGTTCGATCCCCGCACCGAGAAAAATATTTGCGCGGCCCACAGATATTTGTTTCGGGTTTGGGTGTTGTGAGACCGAAAGTCTCATGTAGTTCCTAATTCCCACGACACAAGACTCGATCTTAGTGTGAGGGGTCAGGACAATGTGTGTGGCTGTTGGGTGTTATTGATTATTTATTAGACCCAGACTCGAAACATTTATTAACTACTTTTTGCGGTACCGCCCGCGTGGCCATATTGGTTCCTTATTTAATTTTGAAAAAAAAATCCCTTTTAACGTTGGGTTGAATTTTGAAATAATCTTCTTTATTGTTAACATTATAAAAATAGCATCGATGCAAAGTAGCGTCCTGGGTCTCAAAAATTTAAGCTGTTCTAGTGACAATCGTTTGATCAATTAAGTGTCCGGTGATATGGTTGTATTTCGGTACGACTACCGAACTTAGGTCTCGGGTTCTATCCGCGGGTCGGGCAGTGATATTTGATTTTTTCCATATCAGCCCGGAGTCTGGAATTTGTGCCCGATATGGCGATAGGCTCGCCCCTTATCACATCTGGTACGGAACTATGCTCGGAGAAATGTGGTTGTACTAGTTGGCTAGTGCGTCTCTGCCTACTCCTTCGGGGATACAGGCGTAAGCTTAAGTTATGTGTATTATGTTTAGTGACAATCATCTGTCTTCGTTACTTATTTTTATAACAAATGCTGACAAACGAGCATTTGGGTCATTTTATGGTGATCCATGGCAACTGTAGCCCGAGCACGAAAAACTAATGTAAATGTAAATGTATTCGAGTTCGCTGCGCACTGATGACGTTTGGTTAATATTTCATACAGATTTCATAGACGCGCATCGAGTTCGAATACATTTACGGTTGTCAGAAATTTTCCTGCTCAGGCCGCTGCATTGTTCCAGGCGAAATGTAGTCACTTCCATACCAGGATAAAGTAAAAAACATTTAATAATCATAATAATGAACTACTATGAATATTTCTGGAGTGACACATAATTTGTTGATCGGTATTATTCGCAAACTATTTTTTGTCGTATTACATTAAAGGACAATAGTCCCGAAGTGGTTTCTATATTTTTTACATGACATACGTACAAAGGAGAAATATGTGGTATAAAAAATATCGGTTAAGTGCGAGTAAGGGAACCTAAGTACGGGTTCCGTATACAGAGCCTTTGGAATATAATAATGTACCGACAACAAGGAAAAGGTCCTCAATTCGTCTGTATTTTTTCGACAGACTTCCAAAAAGGAGAAGGTCCTCAATTCGTCTGTTTTTTTTATGTATGTTACACGATATCTCCGCCGAATGACCCATTTTCAAATTTTTGTGTTCGATAGAGCTTATTTCAAGGGTGCTCCCATATTTACTCTCTCACGCCAAAACGACTGAACGGATCGGGATAAAATTTTGCACAGATACATATTGTAGTTTGGAATATCACAAATGTTCTTTTTTGTAACGGAAACTTGTACATGTACATGTCCGTGGGATAAATTTGTGTCTTCTGTTAATAAATTTCCACACCAATGGAGTTACAGGCAAAAGCTAGTATACTGTAAAAACAACTACTTAAAAACAAAACTAGTTTTAATTTTCGTCACCTCCTTTAACTGTCAAAGGTCAAGGGCCAGAAGGTGTCTTTTATTAGAATTTTATTTTAAAATCAAAGGATCTCTAAAAAGCTGTGAGTTTGGAGGCTGGGTGCATTGACCCGCGCGGCGCCGTCCTATCGTGCCGGCATGATACAGATACGAATTACGATGCCGAGATTTTAGTGTATTACACGAGAAAGATTAGTGTGGATATGACTTTGACAAAAAAATAATTTTATATAACCAAATTTAAAATCGCTATAAAACCTGGAGTTCTGGTTTAAAATCCAATATGGGGATATGAATCTTCAGTCTGTAAAATGCAATATTGTTGTATGTTATGTGAATGACAGTTTTCTGTTTCTACTCTGGCTTATATCCACAGGCAAAATTAACCATCCAGGGACCGAAAGACTAAGCCGTATACCGGTTTTAATCGGGCTTATTTCTCGACTTTGGTGGAAAAGCTTTTTACAATTTGTTTAAATGGACAAAATATTTACATTATTAAAGACCCAAGGTTTCAAGTTAAAATTATGTGTCATGTGAAGAGTTAAGAGTGTTATATTATTTGAAGTAAGACTTTCAGGGCTTAGCTTATTATTAATAAAAACTTAACGGACTGACTTCAAAATTTATCCGATCGTGAACAAATATATGGGACCACCCTTGGAACTATCGAACAACATCTTGAAAATCGGTCAACATTTGGCGGAGATATCGCGTAACACACATAAAAAACAGACGAATTGAGGACCTCCTCCTCTTTGGAAGTCGGACAAAAAATACAGACGAATTGAAGACCTTCTCCTTTTTGGAAGTTGGTCGACGATTTGTTCGTTAGAATAACCATTGGGTTACAATGACTAGTAATAATAAAAAAAAACTAGTAAAGGTGCATCCCCACTACACTGTAGTCGGGCGCGTGACGAGAGCCGATGACGCAGCACCCCCGACCCCTAGCGGACTCATCATGCACGGACATGTGGTATTAATGTTATTTCAACACTACACATACACAGACAGATAGACAGACAGACGGGCGCACTGGCCAGGTCTAATATTATACCATGTTGACCCAAACATTTAATATCGGGCTGCCATAAATGTTAGAATTTTAGAACAAAAAAAGGGGTTTTAACATAACATAAGCTCACGCCTGTATCCCCGAAGGGGTAGCCAGAGGCGTACTAGCGAATCTGAATATATTAGAACACCTACATTTCGCTGAGCTTAGTTTCGTCTCAGATGTGATAGGGGGCGAGCTTATCGCCATATCGGGCATAAATTCCAGACTGCGGGCTGATATGGAAAAATCCAATATCACTTTAACCGACCCGGGATCGAACCCGAGACCTCAGGACGGTAGTCGTACCGAAATACAACGATGCGACGCCACCGAGGCAGTCGGCACAAAACAAATATTTGTGTAATTTTGTTGCGGCTACCCCATTAAATTGAGATAAGCTCAAGACGACTCTGAAAGTCTATTGATATTCTCATAGCTTCTGTAATAGTTATTTTGAATATGTGTACATTAAAATCAAGTACACATAACAACTACGACTTCCGGTCTCACGGCATCCTTATCGGGACATCATATCCTTCATCATCTATAAAACTGTTGTTTATCAGGTCAACGACCCCTAGCACATCGTGCTTTAGGATATAAAACCACGTGCACACTAGTAAATATTTATTATATAAACTATCACAACATAATGAAGCTCGAGGCATTTTAGTCTTAGCCCGTAAGTCTCACGGTACCTAGCTTTTGTAAAACGCTTATTATTTTGGGAGATATGGCTCTGTTCTTTGGAACAATTCTGCCAACACCGAGTGTGACATATGGAGAGCAAACCACTTCAATGCGAGATGCGCGATTAATGCAGTTGATAAACCCAGAAATAAATAAATACACCCAACAGTCACATACATAGTCGTGACACTACACTAAGATCGAGTCTTGTGTCGTGGGTATCAGGAACTACGAATGACTTTCGGTCTCACAACACTCAGACCCGAAACGAATATCTGTGGGCCACACAGACATTTGTCTCGGTGCGGGGGTCGAACCCGCGACCTAACGTTTCACGGCCGGCTACTCGCCAGCTGCGCCACGGAGCCTGCCAAAAAACCAGCCAAGGAAGCCAGAACAAAGGACCTCTTGCGAAAACTGCAATCTTTCTACCTGCCCTTATCCCACCTTAATGTGGATTGGGCGCAACACACTTTTGCAAGCATGTCGCAGAAAGGATTTAGCTAAGCTTTTACGATCGGCTGCCTGTCTGACGTCAATTCAGATTCTGATCCAGTTATCCAGAATTAAATTAGAATATTCGCTTTACTGACCTGGGAATCGAACCCACGACCTCCCGGTCCACAGCCCATATATGCTGCCACTAGACCAAGGAGGCGAACTAAAATAAATGTATTGAGAAAACGAAATCTATCATAATCAAAACTCAAAGCTTATTCTTACTAAGAGTTCACAATAACTAGTAATATAAAATCGCGTGTTGTAAACGGCGACTTATTAACGGTGCGACCGCGCCGGCGCCACTCGGCGGCTTGTGGTTTGTTTTAATGTACTCGATACTCGTTATTTTCACGTTTAACCTTTCAGCAAGCCATTAATCAACATATCTTTATTACTATTTCAATTACTCGTTTGCTCGAAATACTTTTTCTTATCAATTTTTCACCGTATTTTACGGTAGAGATCAGAAACGTGCGTCAAGCGTTAGTGAGGACGCGTTTTGTTGTGGTTTTTATTGTCATTTTCTAAATAATAAAGGAATAATACACCATATAACTCGCAATATCATTTATTAGGCCGAAGATGGACATTGTATTGGGTTTCATCGCTTTATTTTTGTGAATAACTGGATAACAACCACTGTACACTTGACGTAAATCTAAGATCCAAACCAGAAGGGACGTAATATTTGGACAGGACATGGACACTTTCGCCTTCCACGTTGACCTATTGCAGGTTAGTAGACTTCACATAAAAAAATCTCATCATCTTTACTTTAAAACTCTCAAATATTTTCCTTGATCAAAAACATTACCATAAAAAATGATCATTAATGAATACACAGGTCCGTCGAGGGGCTTGCGGCATGACTTGATGGTTGGTTATGACGGGTATGGGGATATTCCTGTATGTGCATCGGACATCCGCCTGTCTTGTCGCAAGCCCCTCGATTTGCTTCTTCCCTCTTCGGATTCAGAGTGTGAAGAAGCATAAATAGGCCGGCATGATTCTGACGACCACTGATAAACCCATTGTTTGTCAGTGGTCGCTAGTTTTTTTGGACTGCACTACTCTTACGCGTAGTCACTTTGCCGTGCCCGGATAAAAAAAAACTTCGGAAATTTGGAAGTGCGTACTCGTTGGATCGCCTTATGCTCCATTTCTGAGGTTCTAAAAGCGCTTTGCATGTGTGATAACCAGATAATGGTAATATTTGTCGCAGTAGATCTGTTACTTACTTAAGCAATTTTTAGTCTGTTAAATATGAAATATCATTCAACCCAATGAAACAAAACAATGTATAACAAAAACTTATACAACGCCTTATTATCATTAGAATGGCTGTAAATATTGAATAGATATACCACAGTTAAAATCCGAAAACCGCCTCTGCACTAAAATTACACAAGACACCTACAAAAAATGCATTTTTTATCTATGGTCCATTGTTCTACGAGCAGGTGACAGCTAAGATCGTTGTTTTGCGTATGTGTTTTTGTGTAATGTTTCGAGAAAAACTACTTCAGGAGACGCTGCCTTCATCATCTTTCTCATCAATCGAATCCACTCTCTTACGGCCGATTTCAATAAACGATCTCAGTTTAGAGTGCAAATAGATCGCGATTATGAACCAATCAAATCAAGTCATGTTCAAATTGTGTTCTTATTGGCTAATTTTTGTAATCTATCTGCACATTCGAACTGAGATTGTTTATTGAAACCGGCCGTTAGACCATCGCTGCAGCTACAAACGTTATTAAATTACATGGAACGCAATAAATACGGATTTATGGAAATATATTATCCAAAACCTAATCCAATCAATAAGCCACAGGCAAAGTAAATTAAACCATCTAGAATTATTATTAATGTTAGCAGTCGAAATGCTGCCTCGTGATCTATGGTACAATAATAAATCTTGTTTTATGACAATATTAATAAAAACCCGTTGGTTTGAATTAAAATATCGATGTTAATTTTATGAGTGTAAGCTATAAATGTTTTATGTCATTGAGAAATGGCGGCTGAATTTTGAATATGAACTCGCACCGTGGCGAAATTATTTGATAGGTGCATGTTTGGTGAAAGAAAGATTAATGCAATAATTAATAGTTTAATTCGTCTTTCTTGACGATTTCTATTAATTGAATTAGAAATGCTTTGTTAGCTAGTGACAACGTAGCCTCGCCGCCATCTTGTTTCTAGCTTGGCGAATAGTAGATGCACATATTTGAGTGGTATAACCACGCTGTAGACAGTAACGTCTACAGAACGAATGGGCCAGCTCGACCGGTTTGATACAACTGTCTCACAGAAAACCGACGTAAAGTGGCAGCTTGCTGTCGCGTTTTGTTCGGTGAATGAGATTTCTGGTGGCCCATTTTCCCCCCTTCCTTTCCCAATCCCCTTTTCCCTTCCCTTCCATTTCCTCCTTTTAGGTTGGCACCGCACCCATGATTATTTTTGTGTATTGGGTGTGGAGATCACTTACCATCAGGTGACCCATCTGCTCGTTTGCCAGTCTCTGCTATAAAAAAAAGAGTTGCACAAAACTTACCTTACACTTACAATGAAAGATATAATAGATAATATTAAAACTCCCTAAAAAGCCTTTATCTTTCTTTCTACCCTTATCCTACTCTAATGTGGGATCGCCGCAACACACTTTTACATGCATGCAAAAATGATTTGGGTTACTTTTTACCACCGACTGCCTGCCTGACGTCAACCCCTTTTGGACAATCCAATACCAGACAATTAGCTTTGGAAGAACCCCTGGAGGGGAGATCGGTTGATCTAGGTCATCATCATCAAGATCAAAGTCAGAACCTCACGGTTAAAAAAATCTGCTTTTATACCTTAACCTAAACCGTCAAAAACATTAGTCAATTCGACATTATGACGCAATTTAATTGATAATGTAGGGAGGTCCTAAGACTTTATTAAAAAAATACACCCCAAACTAAGATACGAGTCTTGTGACGTGGATATCAGGAACTACGAGAGACTTTTCGTCTCACAACATTCAGACCTGAAACAAATACCTGTAGGCTATACAAACATTTGTCTCGGTGCGGGGATCGAACCCGCAGCCTCTCGCTTCACAGTCCGTTACACTGAGCCACGGATGCTGTCAAACTTTAGTTCAACTAATTTGAAATTAATATCGTAATATACGTAAACTAGGAATTAAATTAGCAACTCAAACAACTTAAAAAACTTGCCACACATCCTGGTATCACAGTTTTTTTTACAAAATCCGCTTCCCGTTGCAAAGGCATTTCACTTTCCAGTTACTAGGTGTTATCCGTCAACATCGTTCATTACAGGCCAACAAATTAAATGCAACTTGCAACCCGTTCAGATCAAGAGCGAGCGATTCGACAATTAATCCATTACGGAACTTACACTGTAGGGCTGTCACGCCTTTCAGATTTTTGTTTAGCTTAATTTTATATTTGGCGATATCCTGGCTTAATGGCAAAGTCCCTCCAAATATGAAGTCTAGTTCGTCTATTAGTGGTAGTAAATAATGTAGTTTAAAATAATAATAGCACTTTTTAACGATATGCTAGCTCAACACCTAGAACTGGACATATTTTATGATAAGGTCGGCACATTTAGAGTACTACTGTTGGCCTACCTTAGCTTTGCCTTGTAACGAATTGGATTTGTCTGTAAGTTACTTGTTTAAATGAATAAATAAATAAATAAAAGGGATTTCTGTATTTATAGTGTATTTGATATTTAATAAATAAATAAAAACCTTTTTCTTAAGCTAGTATACAAATTAAGTTACTATAATAAAAAATAGGACATTAGTTATGAAAGAATTTGGAATGTCTCGGGAACCCCAGAAAATCGGTAACGACATTGTAAATAAAATAAGGAGAAAATGGTTCGTAGGATATGTAAGTAAGTAACTTAAGTATTATATGTGAATTTTGATATTTTCAATAGTTAGAAATTCCCGGGATTCAATTTTTTTCCCGGGGCCTATACGCTTAACATATATATGTGGCGCCTCTAACGGGTTAAATGATAATATCAAAATGTTGCCATTTGCCAACCCTGATCGGAGTCGCGCCCACCGCCGCGCGCGCCGGCGTAGTTAACAACTCGCAACTATGTGCTTTCGAACAATTAAACGATACGTGACCGTTTCTAAACACGTTTTCACATTACCTACCAATCCCTGTTAGTACTGCATCTTTTGTTTCTGATCTGTTGCTATAGATTGCTAATCTGCGGGTTTAGACAAGTGTCTTATGCACTAGTCGAATAGAAAAGTAAATGTATGGAGATGACATAAGAGAACGCCGCATACAGCGTACTCTTATGTCATTCCCATACATTTATTATTCTATTCGACTAGCGCATAAGCCACTCGTCTAAGCCCACTGGGGTCATAATTGGTACTTGACTATTTTTTTAAAAGTGTATAGGGCTATTTATTAGTTATCCTAAACATGTAAAAAAATATTTCGTAATTTATTTTCATATATTTAGTTAAAAAAAAGCAAAAATTAATATGTAATTTAGTTTGCCGCCAGAACGCTACCTGTTTAACTGTAGCTACGGGTGACGTCATTGTTCCTTACCATAGATACAAAATCGCTTTAAAAAAGGTTTTGAGGAAATAATATTTATGATTTCAAACTAAAAAAAAAACTGTCAGATGTGTCGATGAAGTCGCCGCGCACTCTATTGTTTTTATTAAAATTTTGTTTGAAAATTCAGTATGGAGATAATTTTTTACATACAAACTTTTTGTAGTAATGTAGATTAACGGCCTTTTTACTCTGTGGAAAATGGGGTGAAATGTTTTGAATGCTGTTAAAGTTAAAATAGGAGTTTTGGCGGGAATTTAACGGTGCGGATGGTCGCTTGTTTTAATGATTTCATATTTTAGTCTAAAGTTGTGTTTGTGGTTTAAATGTGATGTGTATCTAAACAATAAACATCAACGAAGAGGGACAGTATGTGGAAGCTTTGAAATAAGTGATTTTGGATGCTTTTTACATAAACTCACGCCTGTTTCCTGTTTGCTTCGGTTCAAACACACCTCTTTCGCTTCTTCCACAGTCATCAGTCTTTTCATGCACGCTCGTCGGTTACGAGAACTCCTTATTTGGCCCTTTTTCAGGAGATCGCCAATTTGGTCCTTAAAGGTACGTCTAGGACGTCCTCGGCCGACACTACTATTCACTTCCGCTACATAAATTTCTTTCGTCACTCTGCTTTCATCCATCCTTTCAATGTGGCCAAACCACCGAAGCATTCCTTTCTCAATCCTCGTCACTACATCTTCCTTCAATCCACATTATCCGCTTTTTGTCGGGTGGATGGGTCGACCATGTTCGATTCCTCCGCTGCGAGAAAATCATCTAAAAACCATCACACTGGAAGGAATTGATGCCAAAATTCCAGCAATGCCTTGAAATCGACCACATCCGATTTCATTGCGCTTGTGAAATTCGATGAAAAAATTAATATAAAAAAGCACATAAGACGAGGCTGTATGGGCTAGATCCCTTTGCCTTCGCAAAAGGATAAATTGAAAAAAAAATCAAGGGTTGTAATGTGTTATTTTTGTTCGCAGGGTCGACACAAGAGGAACGCCACGTTTCCAGGCGGTCAGACAGCGAGCCTGCTGCAGTCATCAACAACTAGGAGTAAGTATACCTCTAAATCACAACTTCTGCTGATGTGTCTGGTGACCACCACAATACAGCAATCAGCATATCCAACAGCTACTTATTTCTTTCTCTCTGGCTTTGTTCTGGCGTAAAGCTCCGTTTTTAACACGAGAAAATAATACCAATTGATGCTATTAAACTTCATTGTATAGGCTGTGATTTTGAAAATAATTTTACTATTAGAAAGCCACACTATCCTTGAGTGACAGGCCTCTTCTTATCCTGATCACGGGAGTCACAAGGAACAGCTAGTGGAATACCCAGTGTTAATTTTAAGACAGGAGCATCCAAGACTGTTTCTAAGAAAGCTAGCGTCAAAGATATTCCAAGTAAATTCCGTGAATACCTTTAATGGTATTGGTATTGACTGTGGGCTCTTTTATTTGCACTTTGTTATAAAGCCGAGCCGCTACGTATGCCGTAAATGTGAGCTAGAAACCTAACTTCAACCAGAAGTGCAGGATCTAGCATCTCCACAGGCTTCTCGGAGCGACCTCTGTGTGTTAACCTTACACCCTCACCAGGATGACGTTCTTTAGTCGGCTAACATACACCTCAGAGGCTGTATCTTATTCTATCATGCATCTCGTTCATAGAATATTCGGCGGACGCGTCTACGCTTCGCGACGTGGCGGACGGGTGCGGCGGGACGAGGCCGAGGTACTGCTCCGGCGGGGCCACCACCTGGCCGGGCCCGCGGGTGCAGCCGCCGCAGCCGGAGATACCCAGCCTGGCCGCGCCCGCACCCATCGACACCAAAGGTGTGTACTTAGCTGATAAGAAAGAAGACCTGCGATGTATAAATATTTTTATCTTGCTCACACACTCGCTACTTCAGCTCCTGTAAGCCAGAAGCAACAATGTCACAAATTTACGACATCAAATACTGAAGCTAGGATGCTAGGCCAGTCTTTATCCCAATTAAAATAATGAAATGAGAAAATATGAAAATTTTGGAAATATCAGTTTCTACTTCTTGTAGCAAAGCAGGAGACTAATAATGTATTAAAGGCACAAAACTAAAACTAGTTACGACTGTGCTGTTTCCATACTTAAAAATTCTTTGAATAAAAAGTTTAACAAAAATGACTAAACAAAATATTATTCATAAAACGTAACTATAATTTATAAAATGCATAATAGTGGATGCTAATGGACAGTTATCATTGGATCATTAGCGTAGAAATTGTCTATTATACCCAAAAATTGCATATTCGCGCTAGTTTGCCGAAAATGTCAAATCTATGTGAATTTAAGTGCTGACGTCACACGTTGGCGCCAGTACACCCACGCGCGAACTATGGCAAAACCAAAATTATAGTGTTCCGTTACGGAATCGGTAAAAATGTATTATATCGCGCCGGATGGGTTCACCCGTCTCAATTCAATGCAACACAATTGGCGATCTTATTTTGATACCCTTATTCTTGAATCCATTCGACATTTTCAAATTCTCGACATTTCTGAAACGATTAAATGTCGTAAGTCGTAACTAATTTTAGCTGGGTTTTATACCGTTACCAATCGTCAATTGAGTGGGTAGTGACAGGTCGCATATGTGGTTTTCTGTGAGATAGTGGTATCGAAGCGGTCGAAATTACTAAGCCCGCCTATTCCTGCTTCAGTACTACGTAGTGCTACGTAGTTCTACTATCACGTAATCAACAACCTAAGTAAAACACCTAATTACAAATCATTATTTCTGGAGAAAAACACAGTAGTAGCGTTTAGAAAATTGCAAAATAGTCATTGTTTTATTTGTTACCGGTAGTGTACTACAAAGACATAAAATTACCCATGCACAAGGAAGTTGTGTTACATTGACAAGATAATAGCATAATTGCATATACTCATGTTTGACCCATGCTGACCCTTCGGACACAGCCGGCTATTCATTCAACGAAATCTCAATCCATTTTGACACATTTTATTTATAAAATTACACCAACATACATATATAACGATAGTGCAGGGCGTGGAGAGACTATGGTCGAAACCAGCCTCAAGAGCATGCATATCTGTTTTATAAATCGATGATACCCAATGTTATCTATATCGACTCCTAGTGGGTCAATGACGATCTAGAAGTAGTCCATCTGAGCGCCAAAAAGAATTGTGGAGTCTGTGAAATGTAAACGGGGGTCTACGATCGATCCCATAGAATTTAGTTTTGACTTTAAGCTAATCAGAGGATCTACCCAACGGGAAATACATGGCAAGTGGTCTACGATACCAAAAAAATTAAGGACCTCTGATTCTAAGTGAGTCATTGTGAATTATCAGTTATTGAAATGGTGAAGGAAAACCTGTATACTTGAAAATTCTTCATAGGATTTTTAATGGTATGTGAAGTCCATTATCGCATTATGCCATTGAGGTGGACTGAACTCTATCTCTCTATAGTAGAGACGGTATATACTCAGTAGTAATATTATATTCTTCGCTATTGCTCCCGGCTCTACTCTCATGATACTTTTCCCGGGATAAAGTATATCAGATATATTGAAAATATGTAAGAGTGAAATCATTTTCTAAATCGATGCTGTAGTTTCAGAGATTAACGCGTTCAAACAAAGACACTTTCGGGTTTATAAGATTAGCGTAGGTTTCATAATAAATAATAACAGGCAGCTAAATTATTATTACAGTCTTGACGTATTATACCATGATTTATGTAACGCCTTAGCAATATATCATTAACTATGTGCATTTGGATAATGCATAATATAATTACATTTAACGCGTGATAATTTTAATAAATTATATTACCCGCCCATATATAATTAAGACATAATTCGTTCCCGTCGAAATGTCGAATAAATCTCACAACCATACAAAATGTACATAATTATTACCGTTGTGAGAATTAACGCCATTCAATTTTGGAATTAAAAACATAAGCATAGTAGGTGTTTTAGTGTTTGTCTTTTACAGCTTTCCCCATTCCCGTGAACCCGGATAATTCCGGCTATATCTCGTGTCCCGGGGTTCGTAGTTTGTTATTAATAAAAACAAATTATACACCGCCCTGAAAAGAGAAACATGTCAACAATAGTTAGACAGTAAACCGTATCAAGATTTATTTACTATATAAAGGTATATATTCGATTTAATAGCAACTTTTCTGTTTTATTATTTATATTTATTTTTTACGTTAGAAACTCTTGATTTTTTCTATTTAATAATTATTCCTTATAATCTATTGTGTAATTTCCGTTCTTGACTTCTCAGGATTTCCAACACTTTCTTGGAAGGTCACATTTGCAATGTCCCGGAATATCCCGAGAACGGGATCTCGCGAAAATCACTAGTGTATTCGATTGTGTAAAACAATTTGTCGAATGTGATATAATGTCGATCGCGTGGGAATAGGCAGCGTGCACATTATAAGGGCGGTAAAAACGTGTCAGGAGGCGGGACGCGTTATTTATTCGCCATTCGAATGAAGTAATCACATCTTTATACTGAATATGTAAATCATCGGATCGGGTGTGACTTTTTGTATACTGTGGGATATTTAATGCGAGGGTCACTGAAAGGTTAGTTAAGGGCGGTGCTGGGTTATAAATTTCGGGGAGCAATCCACCGCCAAGGTTCGAGAAGTCTGAATATACCAGAGGTCAACTATTTGTATTGCGTTCGCGGTACGACTACCGCCCTGAGGTTGTAGCTGCTCCAAATCATTTCTGCAATATGCTTAAATTTATTAATATATATTTGGATTCATTTGATTGGCATTGGCCAGAGCCAATATAAATTCGGCGGTTACTCTCTTTGGAAATGGTGTCAGAACACCATTTCCAAAGAGAGTAACCGCCGAATGTTCATACACTTAAGGTAGCCTTATGTCGCTTAAGGCCGCCTTATCTGTCAAAATTGTATGGCGAAAATCAATATAAGAAGCCGTTAAAGTTGAGCAGTGTTTGACCATTCGGGCGTAAGAAATTTATTTTGAACTTTTTAAAGTCAGCTTTAAGTTTTCTTAGACTTTATTTTGTAGCTTTACCAAGTTTACGTGGGACCAACTCTATACAAACTAATTAATACAAAAAAGAATTATCAAAATCGGACCACCAAAGACATTCAACAGTATATAGACGGGACAACAGCACAAAACTTGTGATCCAAAAGTTATGACCTAGTGGTCATAAGTCGTTCAGTTTATTTGAAATATACGCGCGCCAGGCCGGCCAGCGTAAAAATATTGAAAGAATAAACTTATCTTACGTGATTCTTAACCATTCACAGAACATTTTAGGGTGTAAATTGTAATAATCGCCCTTGCATTTTAATAAATGATACGTGTTGGGTACAGAAGTTTGAGATCATTTTTTTGTATGGAAACTTGCTTGATAGCGCCTCTATAGTTAGTAATATTATTTTTTTCGGATTAATTTTCGGATATAACATTTCGGATTTATAAGTGAACATACAAAAAAATACAAAGGAATTGCGACTGCCTCGGTGGCGTGGTGGTATTTCGGTACGACTACGGTTCTGAGGTCTCGGGTTCGATCCCCGGGTCGGGCAAAGTGATATTGGATTTTTCCATATCAGCCCGGAGTCTGGAATTTGTGCCCGATATGGCGATAGGCTCGCCCCTTATCACATCCGGGACGGAACTAAGCTCGGCGAAATGTGGGTGTTCTAGTTCGCTAGTGCGCCTCTGCCTACCCCTTCGGGGATACAGGCGTGAGCTTATGTTATGTTATGTTACAAAGGAATTGATTACCTTCTCTGTTTTGTCGATCAAATGTGGTACACTTACCCTACATTAGAGTGGGATAAAAAACCACTGGCCGGTGCATAAATACCACATCCTACAGCTATTTCCAGGCTTGAAAGTCAGGTATCCTCATTAATTAGCTAAGCATCCATGGTGCAGGTTGCGAGGTGGTCAGACCACCCCAACTAGCCATAAATCTGGACACAATCCGAGACGCGTTAGACCTAATTAGAACCCGTTAGATCTTCGAGATGGTGCGAGCTTGAAGGGTAGTCTATGTTGGGAACTGAAGCGAGTTAGTTGAGCATATTTGTGCCACCTATCCGCACGTTCATAGCACACACCAACCGAACGAAGACGTTGTGTGAATGCAACAGTGCAGATTCGCGAATGATCGCGAATGAAACGATCCATTTGTGCTGTAGACGTAACTGTACAGCGTGGCTTTACCACTCAAACTATGACTATGACTAGAGGCGCGAGTTCTAATTCGAAATCGTTGCGTGTCTATGACATATTTTGTATAAAATATTAACCAAACGTCGTCAGTGCGCAGCGAGCGCAATACGAATTTGATTGTCTAAATTATTGCTGCTAGGGCCACAGGTCTTCCCCCTGTAAAATCCACAATAGCTGAGATAATCGCTGGTCTTCTATGCATTAAATCCCGCGAAACTAATGATAAGCGTCAAAATACAAGCTAAACGAGACTTTCCACAGATTCCAGCGTGTCAATTAAATTCACCACAGTTACAGCAATAAATAACATGCCTTTGAAGTACTGTCTACCCGCCAGCGGCAGGGGGATTGCGATATTATTCACAAACTTAGATCCTTGCTAATAAACGTATATATTTGACATACCAATTATATGCTGATTTTACTGCTTTCGCTCGATTTCTCCAAGGCTGATCAATGTTCAAATCACTAATCAATTTTCAGATGTTAAGCAGAATTGATATAAGTAGACTTTGGACACATTTAAAATTCTTACGGTATTGAAATTAAACTATTTTTACGGATTATATCACGATTTGGTTTTAATTTTTATGCCCGACGTTTGACCCGTCTGACCAGTCTGACCCGTGACCACGAAGGCTGCAAAGCTTTCGAAACGTCGGGCATAAAAATTAAAACCAAATCGTGATATAATCCGTAAAAATAGTTTAATTTCAATGAATAACATTCACGTAAACCTAAGAATTCATTATTCTTACGGTAGTTTTTCTTCACAGTGTTGTCCTTATAATAACAAACCCTGTAATATTACCGTCCCACTGCTGGGCACGGGCCTCCTCTATTAATGAGAGGGGTTAGGCCTTAGTCCACCACGCTGGCCTAATGCGGGTTGGTAGACTTCACATACCTTCGAAATTCCTATGAAGAAATTCTCGGATATGCAGATTTCCTCATGATGTTTTCCTTCACCGTTAAAACAAGCGATATTTCAAAATGAAAATACACTTAACATAAAAAAGTCAGAGGTGTATGCTCTATTTTGGGGTTGATTTCAAACCTCCGACACTTGTCTCGACAGTCCGTACCATTCCCAACTGAGCTGTCACTGCTTTTGTCCTTACAATTAATTAATTTTAGAAACACGACCTTCAGAAATGAAGTATGCGACCACGACGAAGTAGTGAAGTGTACAAAATGCAAAACCTAACCCCTCTCATTAGTAGAGTAGCCTCGTGCCCAGCAGTGAGAGTCCTACTGTGAGAGACAGTAATAGTGCTGATATTTTCCCTCCACAAAGTTGGACCGTGTTACGCAGAAATGATCCAACCCATATTTTTTTTTAAATTTTATTGATGCCAAAATGTTCTAAACCATTAATAGACCATATCGGTGTCAACATTTTTTTTTTTTTTGTGAGTTGGATCATTTCTGCGTAACACGGTCCAATTAATTACATCTGATATCAACTTTATGCACACACAGGTGCATATTTTATAGTTCCCCGAAATTATTCAAAATATGTTATCTATATCTGCTTGTAATCGTAAAAGTTTTGTCGGCGCCTAAAATGTTTTCACGGTTTGCATTTAATATCTGTTTATTATGTATTTTGGGGATATTAAAATCATTCCCGCAGTAATTATTAATGCCATGCGTACAGCTGTAGCCGCTGATACATATTTATTAACTTTGAGTAATGCGTTTTATTGCAATTAAAATGTAACAGTCCCACATAAATAACACATTTGTGGTTCTGTCAAAATGTGATTCTGAGTGGATAGTGGTAGAGCCAGACGCTTTAAGTAATGTTTACAGCACGAATGGGCTGGCTCGACCGGATCGATACCACTGTTTCACAGAAAACCGACGAGCTCGCTGTTGCGTTTCGTTCGGTGAGTGAGGTTTCCTGTAGCCCGAATCCCCCCTCCCTTTCTCAATCCCTCTTCCCATCCTTTTCGGTTAGCAACGCAACCATGATACTTTTATGTCTAGGGGGGGGGGAAAAGGTGATGGTACTTAACATCAGGTGACCATCAAGCTCGTTTGTCAGACACTGCTACAAAAATCTAGCCAGTGTAATTAATGTGTTGCGCTGACCCCACATCAGTTTGGGATAAGGGCAGGTAGAAAGATTGTGATACAGGTCAAGCCTATCACTAATCAGCCCGGGCTGATACTGAAAAATCAATATCATTTTACCCGATCTGGGGTCGAACCCAAGACCTCAGCACAGGAGGCAGTCTTAGGTCAGCCTTAGTCGAACTAAGTCTGAGTCAATGAAACGAACTCAGTGAGGATATGATATTATTAAATCGAACTTGGGCTTTACAAGAACAGACTGACAGACAGACTAAGCAAAGATTTTCATGTAAAAAATGACTGACTAAATCAAAGTTCGATTTAATATTTCCAAATCCTCACAGAGTTAATTTCTTTGACTTAGACTTAGTCGAAGTTCGCTCTACAGCGGCCTGAGCAGGAAAATTTCTGACAACCGTAAATGTATTCGAACTCGATGCGCGTCTATGAAATTTGTATGAAATATTAACCAAACGTCATCAGTGCGCAGCGAACTCGAATATATTTACATTTACATTAGTTTTTCGTGCTCGGGCTACAGATCTCAGCATTATAGATAGGCTTATTATAATACCTAATAGAATTCTAACAAAACAAATACCAAACCCACATCAATTGCGCTTCACGCAGACAAACAAGATAACAATCACGCAAACAATCAACATAGAGGTGTACATATTGCAAGGTCGGATGTAATGTCAGATGCGCCTACGCATAACTCCGCATAAGCTAGGTTCGCACCTTACCACAAGTCACAACCTATGAGACGCTGACGTTCCATACAAAATTCATACATACTGTATTTATACATAAGCTAATTAAGCGACTGCCTCGGTGTCGTGGTTGTATTTCGGTACGACTACCGTCCTGAGGTCTCGAGTTCGATCCCTGGGTCGGGCAAAGTAATATTGGATTTTTCCATATCAGCTCGGAGTCTGGAATTTGTGCCCGATATGGCGATAGGCTCGCCCCCTATCACATCTGGGACGGAACTAAGCTCCTCGAAATGGGTGTACTAGTTGGCGACTACGCCTCTGCCTACCCATTCGGGGATATAGGCGTGAGCTTATGTATGTTATGTTAATTTAGCTAACGCTTGTACCTTCGAATGGGCAGGCATAGAAGAGCTAGGTCATCATAACGCCGTGTTGTTTATTTGTAATTTTTTTATATTACTTGCAAACGAGCACCGCATGGTCTTCATCGCCCATAGACACCCAAGAAAATCATGGGGGTGTTGCCAACCTAAAAAGGAGGGAAATGAGGATTGGAAAAGGAAGGGGGGAATTGGGTCACCGGAAATCTAACTCACCGAACGAAACGCGACAGTAAGCTACCACTTTACGTCGTTTACCTGTGAGACAGTGGTATCAAACCGGTCGAGCCGGCCCATTCGTGCTGTAGACGTAACTATCTACAGCGTAGTTCTACCATCAGAATTTGACGTTTTTGTCTAAGATCTAAGACCTTTGAATGTATGAAGTCTATACTTTTCACCAACAATTGTGAGTTGTCAACGCGCATATTTTGTAAAGCTGTTCATAATTTATAGAAACAAACGTGAAGGCAGATAATGCTAAGGTTAATATAAATTAGTGTCATATCGTTATCCCGAAGCGAATTGTGATGAGGCAACGTCGCAGTCGGGTTTCGAAATTGCTTTGCGTTGAAGTAGTTGATAGACTTGATGCACCTGTTTAGGGATTAAATAACTTAAAATATAATAAAAAAAGCAGCGATAGCTCAGTTGGGAATGGTACGGACTGCCGAGACAAGTGTCGAAGGTTCGAGACCAACCCCAAAATGGAGCATACACCTCTGATTTTTCTGTGTTAAGTGTATTTTAATTGTGAAATATCGCTTGCTATAACGGTGAAGGAAAACATCGTGAGGAAACCTGCATACCTAAGAACTTCTTCACAGGAATTTTGAAGGTATGTGAAGTCTACCAACCCGCATTAGGCCAGCGTGGTGGACTAAGGCCTAACCCCTCTCATTAGTAGATGAGGCCCATGCCCAGCAGTGGGACAGTAATATTACAGGGCTAATATTATATTATTTATTTATTATAATAATAATAATATTAGCCCTGTAATATTACAGGCCCATTGCTGGACACGGGCCTCCTCTACTAATGAGAACGGCGAGGCTCCACGATTTGAATTAAACGCTTCGTTTCTACGCTAGAAACGGTCGCGGCCATTGTGAAAATCGAATCGTCAAACGTCACCCTAATCCGTTGGTCGAAATTTTACGCCACGCTGGTTAATGCGGGTCGGTAGATTTCACATACCCTTGAAATTCTGGAGAAATTATTAATTATGCAGGTTTCCTCGCGATGTTTTCCTTCATCGTTACAGTAAGCGATAATTCATAATGTAAATACTAACTACACTCCTTTCTACCTGCCCTTATCCGACCTTATTGGTGGGTCGGCGCAACAAACTTTTTCAAGCATGTTGCAGAAAGGATTTGGCTTAGTTTTTACGACCGGCTGCCTGCCTGACGTCAACCCCTTCTGAGGGATCCAGTCGCTTCATCCAGAAAATTTGCTTTGCCCAACCTGAGAATCGAACCCGGGACCTCCCGGTCCACAGCCCATATATGCTGCCACTAGACCAAGAAGGCGACTAAATACACTTAACATACACAATTCAGAGGTCATAATCTTTTTGGGTTGGTTTCGAACCTCGGATACTCCTATCTACCCACTATCGCTGCTAAAATCTTTGAACCACTGTTTTATGTATTGCGTAAAATATTGTTTTAGATAGACTCCCGCTTTTATCTCCATAGAAGTAGGCAGAGACGAAATAGAGACCTAGCGCTAAGCTTTACTCTAAGTTTTATGGAAAAAAACTTGTGATTCGACGGCACGGACGTAAAAAAAGATGGACGGAGCGCTAGGGACAGAAAGTAAAGCAGGGTTTTCGCCCCATTCGATCTATCGACCCGTAAAGGCGTGTATGTGGGCACCTTTGCACAGGCTCGATTGTGTGCGTGGCTTCTCTGGGACGGCCGTTTAACTATAGGCGAGGTGGTGTCCTTCTTTTTGTTTACGTCGGTGTTCGGTGGCTTTCTGACCTCCACAGTGCAATGACCGAATAACGTAAACAAAGTAATAATAAAGAAACATTTATATCAATTATCTATATTGAGAGTTATTTCTATTAAAAATAATTTGCTTAATTTAATAATCGCCGATTTAATAATTAACCACCGAAACTTGTTTGCAATAATCACAAAATAATAGTTCCTGACCGTTTTCCTGACTTATATTCGTGGTATAAAAAATTAAGAACCGCTCACTCGTCAGTATTTAACTTATGTGATGAAAAAAAAGAAAAAAAATCATTATCACGGGTCGTTGACCTGTGTTAGTCATTAGTGCTACTCTTATGACGCTTTCGCCGAAACGTTTTGGCAACTCATCATTAAGAGTTAAGACTGTGAATCAATTGAGGAAATTTACCACTGAGATTGGGCAGTGGATGCTGACGCAATTTGTGTGTTGGACATACTTCTTTCTTTCCACTCACAGTGCACTTCTTTAAACATGTTGCAGAAAGGATTTGGCTTAGTTTTTACCACCGGCTCTGCCTACCTAATGTCTACTTCTCTGGAAGAAATTGGACGGTCATACTCTTTCTATCTGCTATTATTCCACTTTATTGTATAAAATATATACGCAATACACCTTTTGCAAGCATGTTGCTGAAAAAATTTGGCTTAGTTTTTATCATGAGTGTCTGCCTGAATTCACCTCCTTCTGAGAAATCCAGCTCCATCCAAATCACGTCAAAAAACCGCCTTTTCTCGATTTAGGTATTCATACTTTCTGGTTCCCTTAAATAGAGTTTTATCTCTTTCATTCTCAAAGAATTTGATGTAAAGAAGAAAGAGAAAAACTAATTTTAAAGTTAAACAATGTTTAAAGTAAGAGGCATAGCACTAAATTCCACCTGAAGCACGCACAAGGTCACATCTCGAAATAAATGCACATAATACAGTGCACGGCACGGTGGCGCATGTATGACTTATCTGCTACATATCTCACCGCTGCAGTAGTAATTGAGGGGATCACTTAACGAGCGCATCGCATGTGCCAAGGACGCAGCTTTAAAACGGCTAAACGGCGGGTTAACAGGTTATTTACGGGTTACCGGCGCCGTATCGACCTGGCTGTCTGTAACATAACATATAACATAAGCTCACGCCTGAATCCCCGAAGGGGTAGGCAGAGGCGCACTAGCGAACTACAACACCCACATTTCGCCGAGCTTAGTTCCATCCCAGATGTGATAGGGGGCGAGCCTATCGCCATATCGGGCACAAATTCCAGACTCCGAGCTGATACGAAAAAATCCAATATCACTTTGCCCGACCCGGGGATCGAACCCGAGACCTCAGAACCGTAGTCGTACCGAAATACCACCACGCCACCAAGGCAGTCAAGGCTGTCTGTACAAGGGTTGAATTTTGTGTCGTCTGTGAGATGAATTTTAATTTGCATTCGATTAAAAAGCTTACGCCTGAGACCCGACGAGCTAGGCAAACTTAAATCTACTTAACTATCTACTTAACTACTTATTTATAGGATGTGAAATTTATTTTTCTGTTAAATAATTACTTCTCCATATTATGGTTCTGAGAGATGTTAAATAATAATTCTATAGACAGTTTTTCATTGCGTTCCGTTTCACGTATTTGTTATTTGCTTCATATATTGTTGGATTGTAAAAAAAATATATTGTTACTATGCTGCTACATTGGTTCATTACATATTTAATGCAAATTGTTGCGCGATTAAGTTATATCTATGTTTAAAAGAATTAACTAAATATGTTACAATTATTGCCTACTGTACGAGTACACCCATTTTTCCATTGCAATTTATCCCCGTTATTAAAATGTTATTCGCAAAACATTGCAGATATAATTATTCGTTTTTCCCAACGTTAAACGTTATGAGAAGGTGTTATTATGCTAAATTGTAGGGCTGCTTCTTTGAAAGCGGTTAACTCTGGTCAGATCACGCAATGTAAAGGCGTCATGCACGGAATCAGCCAATGTTTCTTTTAAAATGCAAGTCATTTGAAAAATAAGCGGGAATTGCACATGCGTGTTGCTATAGTTTAGTCAATTGTAGTTCAACTGTAATGAAAAGATAAATTTGAATTATCGTCGCTGGTTTTTTACAATTCTTACACTGATATAATAAATAACACCCAACAGTCACACACAGTCCTGAAACCCCACTAAGATACGAGTCGTGTGTCGTGGGTATCAGGAACGAGAGACTTTCGGTCTCACAACACCCAGGACTCGAAACAAATATCTGTGGGGTATACAAATATTCGTTCCGGTGCTGGAATCGAACCCGCGGTCTCTCGTTCACATCTGGCTATTCGCCCACTACACCACAGGGGCTGTCGATTATATACCTCGTATATATTATATACCTTCTAAATTATATATAAGAGAATGCTTTGAGGTCCTACCTTTTGCTTGAGGTCTTGGGTTCGATCCCCGGTTCGGGCAAAGTGAATTGGGTTTTACAATACCACCAGTACCAGCACGGAGTCTGGAATTTATAGGTTGTAGGGTCGCCCCCTATCACATCTGGAACGGAACTAAGCTTGGTGAAATGTGCGTGTGCTAGTTCACCTCTGCTTACCCCTTTGGGGATATAAGTGCGAGCTTATGTTATGTTATGAAATGAATATACTCTAATATTCTTTATGAAATATGAGGTCGCCTCCTTGGACTAGTGGCAGCATATATGGGCTATGGTGGGTCGTGGGTTCGATTCCCAGGTCGGGCAAAGCGAACTTTCTACTATAATTTGCCTGGGACTACATCCCTCAAAGCAAGTTGATGCTAGGCAGGCAGCCGGTCATAAAATCTTAGCCAAATCCTTACTGCAACATGCTTGAAAAAGTGTGTTGCGCCGACCCTACACCACAGTGGGATAAGGGCAGGTAAAAAGATTCTTTATGAAATGTTGGCAGAACTTGTACTTGGTACTTGTACATCATGAGCAGTAAAACAAGGTGTCAGATCGGTATCGCCGCGATATTTGTGCTATCTCCCATCGGTAATAGTAACCGTTTAATAGCATTCCATATACTGCTAAATGCCAGCCAATGTTAACGAGAGCCTGTTTGACCTTTATTTATAAATAATTATTCGTAAATATGATATTAATAAAGTTAATTGTACAAAGCCTGACTGCCTCGGTGGCGTGTTGGTATTGCGTGCGGAACTAAGCTCGGCGAAATGTGGGTATTCTAGTTCGCTCTCTCTACCCTCTACCCTCTCTACCCTACCTACCTCTACCCTACCCTGCCTACCCTCTCTCTCTACCCTCTCTACCCTCTGCCTACCCCCACGAGGATACAGATGTGAGCTTATATAAATACTTGCTGCTGAAGAATGAGTAAAGCTGAAGACTTCAAAACCAAAATCTATATCGAGCTCACTGACGTAAAAAATAAATGGAATAAGCGCTAGGAACATTCTTTTTTTTTTATTTATTTATTTCACACAAAACAGGTTACAACCATTAATACACAATTATTCTTACAAAATATGCTTAGTTCTAGTTGTGACCCAAAACTTGTGTTTAAAGTAATGTTAATTATAGAGGACGAGTTGACAATATTACAAAGTAGGTAGTAATGTTACGTTATTAATTATTAAGTACATTAAAGTGACTTTAACTAAATAAACCAAATTTAAGCAATAGTAAATAGCCAATAGTTAACGGACTAAGTAATAAGTAAGATGATAAATAACTATGACGTATGATGATGTAACATAACATGAAAATATATAAAGAATCCCGCAGTTGATTAATTGAAGATATTTCGGATCTCTCTTTTGTAAGTAGTGATCGTATTTAGATATATATCTACAGAAGAATTCTTAATATTAAGTTCATTATACTGCCGACACATTCGTACAATGGGATTATAGTAGGATATATTATTGCGAAATATTAAAAGGGAAAATACGTTTGGTTTCCGACACCTGTGAATTCAACAGTGAAGCAGGATTTTCGGCTCGTTCGATCTATCAACACGTAATGGCGGCGACTGATCGAATTAACCGAAAACCTGCTTCACTCTCAATATTCCTAGCGCTACGTCCATCTTTTTTATTTGCCTCCGTGATCGAGCTATATGGAGCTATTGAAGTGGAAACGAGCATCATTATATGCAAACAAAATTACGATATGACATTTCTACTTTTATGTGACTGTTTCCTTAAAAAAATAACGTTCTAAACTTGCTGCGGTTCAAATATTGTCATGGTTTAAAATGGTGGTGACTATTTACTTAGGGGATAAGCTATACATTGCAAAATAATCTGCAGTGCTATAGTTTTTTGTTTCAAGATATGGGTAGGTAGCAGAGATCAAAATCGATAATAAATATCGGAATGCTGTCGGTGCAAAAAAGCCATAAAACCAACACCGCCGCGACAAGCTTTGTCGGCGCAAGTATGATTCAATTTAAAATCCAACTAGATTTTAACACACACTATGGTTGCACGCGACTTCGTTCGTGTTAAATAGTACATCGAGTAATCTAGATGTTTATTATAGAGTTTGATACTGTGAAAGATTAAAATATAATGCTACAGAATAACCAAAATTACAACTTATATTATGTTAAAGGTGTCAAATAAAATGCCTTAGGTACCTACATATTTACTTATAGATAATATAGCTTACATAATAATCACAAGTTTAAATAGTCACGGGCGGCTCGGCCTCCGGTGGCCCATACGCTTATGTAACATATATATGTACCGCCTCCGACGGGTTAAAAACTTATCTGACCGACTTCCAATTTACCGATCTTGACCAAATTTATATGGGACCACCCTTGAAATAAGCTCTATAGAACACAAAAAGAATTTTGAAAATCGGTCCACATTTGCCGGAGATATCGAGTAACATACATATAAAAAAAAATACCGACGAATTGAGGACCTCCTCCTTTTAGGGAAGTGGCCCTAAAAGCTTACGTTAATACTTACGGTCAACAATTATTTGCAAAAAAATGCATGTTTTCGAGAGTTGGGCTAAAACAGTTTTATAGAACTGTGCTGCTGAATTAATTCTTAGAATGTTCCTACAAAATACAATTTTATGATGAATAAAAATATACATAGAGTATAGTATCCCAACGAACGGAAATTCGATAGTAATCTCGCTATAGCCGCATGGTTAAATACCAAACGCTTACAAATCAACATATCAAAATAAAAACATAATTTTATCATTGAAATCAACTGAACATATTTTAAACGCCATAACTTCTCGTCAGCGCAGGAGCGTGCGGCGCGCTGTAAAAAATGATTTTTCGAAATATAATAGTTGCTCTCCCAAGTCCCACGTAATGGCGGTGTCAGAATGTCGCGTAGATCAGCCCCGACGAGATTTAGTGAGGAAAAAATTGCTAAGTTTCATAAATATGAATGGACCGCGTGTTGAGTAAATCATCGACACCCACTGAGCACGCGGGACATTGTATGCAGCTAGGGTGACCATGGCGTTAGAAATTTTAGAGAATGTCCGTCGAATGCTCATACACTTAAGGACGTTTTATGTGGCTTAAGGCCGGCTTATCTGTCATATTGCATGGCGTAAAACGATGTAAGAAGCCGTTAAATTTGAGTAGCGTTTGATCATTCGGGCGTATACCTTTCTACTTACTCACACATGACAATTTTTCAAGCATTTTGCAGAAAGAATTCGACTTAGTTTTTACGACCCGTCTCCCACCTTACGTCAACCTCCACTGGATCATCTAGTTTCGGAAAATACGCCATCTAAGCTAGACTGACTTTGCAGAGACAACAAGCAGAGATAATAATTCAACAACGCAAAGGGTTAATCGTATAGAATTTTCAGTGTGGATCTATTTACCACCACTTTGACTATTTCTAAAGCTAAACAATTTTTGTGCCTAAAACAAATTTTTGAGAGTGACATAGTCAGACAATTGGTAAAGAGGCAAGCCTTTGATACAGCTCGCAGATCGTGTAACAAAATGAAAGCTATTGCTTTTTAACTTGCGTAATATTTGAATTAAATTAGTTACGACTTGCGGGTTCATTAGGCACAACACTTATAATCATTACGCAATATTTATGTTTAAACGATAACTGTTTTCATTTTGGTACCAACATAAACTGCTAAATTACTATCATTTACACTTCCGATCTACTTGTTATAATATTCCCAGCATTTGAACGCTGTACCTTACCTTTTCTCTAGTATTTATCCTCCAGACACAACGGTCACCCTACTCACTAGGCTCGTCCCTAGGCAACGAATATAAAAATGTCTAAAACGCTCTGAACCTAGGTTTCTCAAAAATTATGAACACTTATGAAGTATTTAACTCTTAAAGAATGTGGTTACATTCTTTAGTTAATTGTTTTTGTGGCCATTTATCAATATCGGTTAACTTCGGAGAAGTTTCCACCGATACACAATGCTGAGACTTTAAATTTGCAAAAATGAATACGTCATACTATAATTCTTTATTATTTTCGACCTGAGTACTTGTCCGGGACTGGATACTCCAGAAGGAGGTTGACATCAAGGAGGCAGTCTGTCATTAAAAACTAAACCAAATTATTTCTGCAGCACATTTGAAAAAGTGCGTTGCGCCGACTCCACATTAAGATGGGATAAGGCCAGTTGTATAAAGAAATAAAAGTCAGTACAGACACATCATCTAGTACCACGTGAGATGTCTCATTTTTTTCACTTATATTTTTGTTTTGTGCAGTATACACAGACCAGCCGGTGTCATCGGCATCCCCACCCACGCGGGACAAGATCAACGGCGAGGAAAAGGCAAGATCTCGCAGAAGGGAACCCTGGGCAGAACCAGCCGCGCCTCCTGTCACTGATGAGGGTACGTAGCTTAAAGTATCGTCTCGTATCAGCACTGCTGTTGATTCCTGAGAAAAAGTGATCTCAAACTGACAGAAATCTAGAGCTCATTAAATTCTATCAAAGCGTATTTTTCAGTTTCTACCACTCAGTCGACCTCGTGTCACACGTTGCAAAAATGATATTTCTAATTTATTCTATATACATGGACTCACGCCTCTATCCCCGAAGGGGCAGGTAAAGGTGAAGTATAGAACTAGAACACCCGCAGCTTATTCTAGCATCTATGTATGTAGCATATCTGTATTTAATAATACAAATTTCATCATATATAAGCTTATTAAAGATATTTTCATGGTCAACCACAATTGATTATGTCGCAAGTCCTTATTCAATCACCTACATCATAATTTCTTTGCTGACTACCTTCAAATTGAATTACAATCTTGATTTTTTTTTCTAAATTTCAGCAGGTGTGCGATCACCTTTACTGCAGCAGCAACACCAGCAGTATGACGAGCAGCTGCGTGACATCGCCGCATCGCTCACTAGACCCAGGTCCAGAAGGGCGCTACCACCTACTCTAGAGAGGCCCACCAGGCTTCCACCGCCAGATAGACTCCCGGTAGGTATACTCAGGATATAGAGCTAATTTTTCTGGCTAAGACTGTGAACCACGTGATAGAGTAACTAGGTCTTCCAATTGAGTGTTTTTTTTCTTAGTATTGAAATTATCATTAATAAGGCAAGAAGTACACCTTCTATCACATTTTCAGACAGACATATTGTTGGTATTTCATCAATGAAAAGGACCAGCACATCTGCCTTTCCCATTCATGATTGAGGAGGAGGATAAAGATATACTGGTCATACAGCGACCTTTTGTCAAATACGTAATTAGGAAAGTTCAACACTCATTAAGTACATGGTTCATTTTAGGCTCGTGGATCACCAGACGGTGGAATGCCAGCAGAAGAAGGCAACTCAAGCTCATCAAGCGAAGGTAGCGAGCCTACCGATGTAGTAGAAGCGACCGAAGGCGGAGAGGGTGGAAGAGTAGAACTTCCAGCGGAGAGGCTCCTTCATGCCAGGGCTGGGTGGCTCCAACGAAGAGGACCAGGAGGCTGGTCACGTCACTGGTTCATCCTCAGGGGAGCAGCCCTCTTGTACTTTAGAGATCCACATGCAGAACATCGAGGTTTAATGGATGGAGTCATCGATCTGAGTGGTATATCAAGGGTGGTAGAACTGCCAACATCAGCATCTACTAATGGATACGCTTTTGAGACTGAGGTAAGAATTATAACAATTTACTTCAAATATATGTAACATTATATTCTGTACCAGCAAGGTTCTAACGACCCTTATTAATTTTACAGACTTGGGATGGAAAACATATAGTGTTATCGGCGGTGACAGCGGGCATTAGAGCTAACTGGGTATCAGCGATGAAAAGAACAGCTGGTCTTCCAGATACAGGACCATTGTCACTAATATTAAGGGAGGATTCTGTCGATCAAGCGTCTGAGTCATCAACGTCACCTATCACGCCGGTCACACCGATTACTGGGAAAGTAGCACCGTTTTCCTCCGACGAAGAGTATCGTACAGCTTCTGAAGGCGGCAGAAGAGATAGCGCTGACTGGGGCGATGTAGGAACACAACCACCACCATCCCCCATATTAAATCGCACACCAATATCTAAAGTCAAAGAAAAAGTTCGCGGCAGAAGCAATCACCAAACAACAACAAGAACAGATGCACCTAAAGATGAAACAGACTCCACCAAAGACAAAGAACACCCCCCTGTTGAAGTTGATGAAAACGAAAAACCGATAGAACCGAGAAAACGCAGCTACATATCGACTATTGACAAACAATCGATAGAAATCGAAGATTTACGCAAACAGTTAAAACTGGCTTTAAACGACCTCCACGGTGCGGAGACGGAACTTGCGAGGCTACAGAAATTAAAAACAGAAGCAGCTTTAAGAGAAAATAAGATGGAAGAATTAGTAACAACATTACAAAAGAAAGAAGAGGAATTGTCAATTAGGACGAAAGAAGCGGAAAACTTTGACGCGATCAAACAACTTTACAACCAAGATAAGGCTTTGTGGGAGAACAAATTGACTGAAACTCAAAATTTCTTAAAAGATTCTACTGACCATTGCGAATTGTTGACACGCCAACTATCGTCGGCACAAGAAAACATCAAACAGTTGCAGCGCGAACTGAATGAATTAAATGAAAAATTATTAAAGAGCATAAAGGAAAATGAAAGCTTGTATGCTAGGATAAGAGAACTAGAAGGTCGTGTGGTGGCCGAATCACCAACAAAAGAGAAGAGAAAGAGTATCGGTTCCCTAAGCGATCTCACAAATTTTAACCAGGATATAAATCCAGAAACTTTAGAAAAAACAAGGCTGATCGAGGAATACGTAGAAATTAGAGCAAGGTTTTTAAAAGCTATTGAAGAAATTAAAGCTATGAAGAAAGAACTACGTGAGTCTCATAGTATGTATGACGAACTTGAGGTAACCAATTTGAAGTTAAGGAATGAAATGAAATTAAGGGAACAGTGTAGTAGATCGGAAATAGATTTGATGGCAGCTAGGATATTAGACTTAACTCAGAAGTTAACAGCTTCGGACAAGCAAGTGCGGACGCTAAAACATAAAATCCAAAAAACAGAGTCCAGAGAGAAGAGACGAAGTTTGTCATTGAAAGGAAGAGAGTCTATGACATTAGGAAAAGAAGTCGAGGAGAAATTAACAGAGCTAGAGAACAAAATTACCATGCTAGAGTCGGGAGAACCGGTTCCCATGATTAATTCACCGTCGAAGAGTGCGTCGCCTGCCAAAGAAAAAACTACCAAATCCGACAGCCTCACAGACGAGAAACGAATGAAGAGACTGGCTGCTCGCCTAAGGAGAAAATCTCTGGACAGCGCCACAAGTTCCGAGCCAATGAAGATGCTAGTAAGATTAAGTTCATTAGAAACCAAAGTTGCCTCTGCTTTAGAAAACCGCCGAGATCTTACAAATTCGTGTGAATCATTAAGTCAAGCGACGAGATCGACAAATAGTCCTATTAATGACAGTCCTGAAACATCCTCGGTCGGTACACAATCACAGAGGCATCTTCTGGACAGATTACAATCTCTTGAAAATGTGGTCATACACTCGAGAAATAAAGTAAACGAGTGTTTATGTCAGATGAGCGCGATGCGAGCGGCTAAATCGAGGCGGTCACCCTCACCGAACCTTGAGAAGAAGTACACCATGAAATCTTTGGAGAAGAATTTAACAGATGTCAGCAAGAAGCTTCAGGAGTGTTTCGATAAATGCGTCATCGATGACGATCAAAAGCAAGACCAGGAAGTAAATGACAGCGTCGCACAAGTAGTGGTCCAGCTCGAAGAGCAATTGAGGGCTAAACTTCTTGAGATATCAAGGCGAAAGGCTGCGTTATACGAGGCTGGAGAGTTGACGCAGAGAAAGAGCCTGGAGATCCTGGCGGAAAAACTTGCTTACGAAGCGGTCCTCGTCAGCAGGATACAGGAGGCGCTCGAGTCATCTAACGGTAGCAGATTCTTCGCCAGACTTATTAAATCTGAAATTATCGAAACTAGTCAACTGATAGAAAACCTGAAACGGAAGGTGAATGGCGGAGGGCACACAAACACCGGAGTGAGGAGTTCCTTGGATTACCTCGCGAGGATACTATCAAGGAAGATCGACATCGTAAACGGATCAAGGGAGGCGCGCGATCTTAGAAAAACGGAACTCATAATCTACAGTGCCGACCTCGAAATGTTGAAGGCGTCCCAAAAGGAAGTCGCAGAAGCGGTCGACAGGTATAAAACGGAGAAACTGGGCGAACTGTGCTCGGCGCTGGCCAGCGAGACCCTCAGCCACGCGGCGGCCGACGGAGACCTCGAGCTGCACCGCGCCAACCTCGAGGCGGCGCGCGTGCGCGAGGCCTGGGCCGCCGCCAGGGACGCGCTCGGAGCGGAACTCGTGCAGGCCGAGGTCGCGCGCGCGCTCAGCAGAGCCGCGCAGGTCTGCGAGGACCAGCTCGACGAGTCGCGCAAGGGCAGGCTCACGCTCACCGCGCAGGACCGCGCCGACCTCGAGCTGTGGTGGCAGGCGGCGCACGACCACCTGCGCTGCGAGATGGACGCGGCCGTGCGCGACATCGCCGCGCGGTACCGCTCGTGCCTGGCCGGCGAGCGGCGCGGCCGCGAGGGCTCGCCCGCGCCCGACAGCCGCGCGCTGCTGCAGCAGCTGGCGGAGGCGCTGGCGCAGAGGGCGCTGGTGGACGCGCGCGTGGCCGTGCTCGAGGGCACGTACCGCGCGGCCGAGCCGCACGACGAGCCGCGCCGCAGCGCAGAGGACGCCCTCTCCTCGCTGGAGAGCGACCCCGCCCGCGAGGCGGAGTTCGTATATCTCTTCCAGCGCTTCTCGACCGAGTGCCGCGCGCTCTTCTCCAGTGACTGTTCCGGTAACAGTGAAGACTCGATGAAGATCGGCGAGAGCCTCGAGCGGGTGGAGGCGGCGGTCGCGGCGGTGGCGCGCCGACTGGCGGCCGACCGAGCCGCCGAGCCCGCCGGGTGGGACGCAGGGGGGCAGGGGGACGGGGAGGGGGAGGCGCCGCCGGAGGGGGTGCGCGCTCGGGTGGAGGCGCTGCGGCGGCGCGTCGAGGCTCTGCAAGCGCTGGTGCCCTGCCAGCACTGCAAGCAGCTGCAGGACGCGCTTGACAGGTAAGATACGCTTTAATAGTCACAAGTACATGCATAATTTGTACTTGACAAATATTTTGTATTTATCTTACATGAAATTTACGTCGTCTAAAGTATAGAACAGAAAGAAATATTCTTAAAAATAAAAAAGAAAAAAGGCTTATAGCCTTTGAAATTTGGTTTATCCTTCAAATCGCGAGAAAAAGAAGTATCAGTAAAATCACGTCAGGGCTATAACGGAACGTAGGTTTAGTTTTTACAGGAAGGTTTTTATTTTGTTTTATTAGCTATTACATATAAAAATGTGTATATAATCGAACACTGTCACGTACCCAATTGTAATACATTCACTATTATCTTTTGTAAGTAATAGAGTATATGTAATATGCAATTTTCTTGAAAGTGTGTAACAAACGACACACTTGCTAGTTTATCCCGTTCCCACTGTGATGTTTATAACTGTTTGTGCAGGTTGCACGAGGAGCGCGCGCGGGGGGAGAGCGCGCTGGCGCAGCAGGCGGGCGCGCTGGCGGCGGCGCGGCGTGCGCGCGCGCAGCTGCAGGCGCAGCACGAGCGCGAGCGCGTGGCCCTGCGCGAGCGCGCGCGCACGCTGCAGCGCCGCCTGGCCGCGCTCGACAACGAGTACTCCGCGCAGCTCGACAGTCTGCGCGCCGCCTACCAGGTCAGTGTAGTAAGTAACCACTATATGTATTTGCCATAGACGACAGCATTCATAGTTTGGGTAATACCTAACTAAATACTTGTAGGTTCTTGATATCCAGATATTGATACTTTTGGATACCTGCTCACTATTTCATCACTCCACGTCGCCACACCAACAGCCAGTCTAACCCGCCACAAAAGATGTTTCACATCAAAAACAACATAACCTACTTACAATTCGACTTCGGCACTTCGCAACGTACCAATCCCTTTTAGTACGTCTAACTATAATATTTGCACGCAGAGCGCGGTGTCGGCGGACACGCACGGGGACGGGCTGCGCGCGCGCTACCAGCAGGAGATCGAGCAGCTGCGGGCGCTGTGCGAGAAGGGGCTCATGGCCATGGAGAGCTCGCACCGACGCATCGTGCGCGAGATGGAGGAGAAGCATCGCGCCGAGAGGGAACAACTCAGGTACATCTAGAGCTTTCGTTCTTTATGAAAGATCATACGGCTAATTAAAGTTGCTTACTCTAAGGACGACTTGCACCACTAGTACTAACTTACATTTAGTCTTAACCTCAAGTTAAATTGAAAAAGTAATATATGAATGTACTACATGGAATTACAGATAATATATGACGATATTTAATTAATTACAAGTAATGATTTACATGTCATTCATTTATTTCTTTTTCCATTTAACTTGAGGTTAGAACTAACTGTAGGTTAGGAATAGTGGAGCAAGTCGCCCTAAGGGAGAGGCTGGGGCACCGTGATGAGACAGCGAAGACACCAAGTCTTCCGAATGTCTTTTTAGTTTACTTGAAACTACATTTTTATCTAATCAACTTCATAAGGCGGACTGACTCAAACTGAGGCAGTGGCACTTAAGTTGCCTTAGACCGAGGCAACACTTTTAGAGGCTCTCAAAAATGTCATATTGATGTACCTATTGTTTACTTATGTGATTAAATTGATTTGTTCCACAGGCTAGACAAAGAGCAGGCGCTCGCAGAGGAGACGCGCGCGACGCTGGCCGCCCTGGACGCGATGCGCAAGGCGCACGAGAGCGAGGTCCGCCGCGAGGTCGACAAGTTCAAGGCAGAGTTCCTCACTCGAGGCGCGCACGGAGACCTCTCGCATCTCAGCTCGAGGCACCAGTGAGTTTATAAACTGAATAAAAGTAGAGTTAAGTCCGTAACCGACCTATCCATGGCTGAATATAAATCCCCTAAAACCAATTTCCAAAAAACAGGAGATCCTCGATTCGTCTGTATTTTTTTTATGTGTATTACGCGATATCTCCGCCGAATGTGCACCGATGTTCAAAATTCTTTTTGTGTTCGATAAGTTTGTTCGATCGATTGGTCACGATCGGATTTGAAGTCGGTCCGTTAAGTTTTTAAACTTGTGATTATTGTTACTTCTCACGGATTATCAATTTTTATTCACCGTTCAGAATATACCAAATCTTTTGAAATTAGGAGTGTCACAAAATAATTTTAGTCTATTTTAGACGGTGGCGTAGCTATACCATCTGAGGCCCGTGGCGAATTCATTTGATGGGGCCCCCATAAAAATCGTCACGTTGTAATTAAATTTTAATAAATCACCTGAATTAGTTGAAAACATAACATAACATAAGCTCGCGGCACATCGGACTGGGGCCCTCGGACCAGGGGCCCGTGGCATTTTGCCACTGATTTTAGAGGCAATTGGATATCGATTTGTGTTTTTTGTGTCCAGACAGGAGATGGAGGAGATCAAGCGCGAGATCCTGTCGCTGTCGGAGAAGTACTCCGTAAAGTGCGTGGAGTCCGCGGCGCTGGAGGAGCGGCTCGCCTCCGCCACCGCGCAGCTCACGCAGGCGCACAGCCACATCATGCAGCTCGACGCCAGGTACACCTCCCCTGCCGTCTCCCTCCCTCCCACCCTCACACATGATGCGTGGAGTCCGCGGCGCTGGAGGAGCGGCTCGCCTCCGCCACCGCGCAGCTCACGCAGGCGCACAGCCACATCATGCAGCTCGACGCCAGGTACACCTCCCCTGCCGTCTCCCTCCCTCCCACCCTCACACATGATGCGTGGAGTCCGCGGCGCTGGAGGAGCGGCTCGCCTCCGCCACCGCGCAGCTCACGCAGGCGCACAGCCACATCATGCAGCTCGACGCCAGGTACACCTCCCCTGCCGTCTCCCTCCCTCCCACCCTCACACATGATGCGTGGAGTCCGCGGCGCTGGAGGAGCGGCTCGCCTCCGCCACCGCGCAGCTCACGCAGGCGCACAGCCACATCATGCAGCTCGACGCCAGGTACACCTCCCCTGCCGTCTCCCTCCCACCCTCACACATGATGCGTGGAGTCCGCGGCGCTGGAGGAGCGGCTCGCCTCCGCCACCGCGCAGCTCACGCAGGCGCACAGCCACATCATGCAGCTCGACGCCAGGTACACCTCCCCTGCCGTCTCCCTCCCTCCCACCCTCACACATGATGCGTGGAGTCCGCGGCGCTGGAGGAGCGGCTCGCCTCCGCCACCGCGCAGCTCACGCAGGCGCACAGCCACATCATGCAGCTCGACGCCAGGTACACCTCCCCTGCCGTCTCCCTCCCTCCCACCCTCACACATGATGCGTGGAGTCCGCGGCGCTGGAGGAGCGGCTCGCCTCCGCCACCGCGCAGCTCACGCAGGCGCACAGCCACATCATGCAGCTCGACGCCAGGTACACCTCCCCTGCCGTCTCCCTCCCACCCTCACACATGATGCGTGGAGTCCGCGGCGCTGGAGGAGCGGCTCGCCTCCGCCACCGCGCAGCTCACGCAGGCGCACAGCCACATCATGCAGCTCGACGCCAGGTACACCTCCCCTGCCGTCTCCCTCCCTCCCACCCTCACACATGATGCGTGGAGTCCGCGGCGCTGGAGGAGCGGCTCGCCTCCGCCACCGCGCAGCTCACGCAGGCGCACAGCCACATCATGCAGCTCGACGCCAGGTACACCTCCCCTGCCGTCTCCCTCCCTCCCACCCTCACACATGATGCGTGGAGTCCGCGGCGCTGGAGGAGCGGCTCGCCTCCGCCACCGCGCAGCTCACGCAGGCGCACAGCCACATCATGCAGCTCGACGCCAGGTACACCTCCCCTGCCGTCTCCCTCCCTCCCACCCTCACACATGATGCGTGGAGTCCGCGGCGCTGGAGGAGCGGCTCGTTTTGGGTCGTGGGTGTCTATAGGCGGTGGATTACACTTACCATCAGGTGTCCCACCCGCTTATTTGTCAGTCTCTGCTTAACCAAAAAACAACATTCACTTTCCTTGTCAATTTTTTCCAAAAATATATACATTATGTTTGATGAATATTATTCAATTTCAGAAATAAGCAACTACGCGCCCATCTCATATCAGAGGCGAACGAGATGAAACACTCGGAGGGCCCGCTGTCGCAGCTGTACGAAGACACAGGCTCGGTAAGCACATCACCTTGTAACACAACGTGTAACATCACCGCACTCCGTCCACCACACACGGCATCACTCGCTTAGCATCGGCTACTGGCGCTTCGTTCACACGCTCACGCTTGGCATGACACCACGCACGTACCGACAGTAACACCCGTTCATTGAGCATTTTTTCATATTTTTGTAAAAAAAAATCGAAACATCTTTTCTTTTTGTAAAAAAAATTTGTTCTTTGTAAATATTCTTTTGCGACGATCGCACTAATTGAGCATAGTTTATTTTTTATTGGCATGATATGGCATTACGTCCTCACTCCAAAAAAAAATACAAATAGAAAATAACGAATTCAAAATTCATTCATGCATTCATTAAACATAAATGCATTTAATGATTAATTATCAAATTTCATTTCATTTCATAATCGTATCCATATTGCTTATTTTCCCAGTTCCCCTATATCCAAAGTCCTCAAACCTGTTTAATCTATTTATTAATAAGGTAGACTATAAAAATACATTAATTCTGCCATTAAAGGGTAAATGTTATCATTATTTGATACAAAGGACTAATAATTGCTATTTCATACCTTTTTTACACAATTTTTAACAAATTAAAACTCACTAAATTTTTGTTGAAGTCATCCATATACATAATTGACGGACAGTATAATACTTAGAAAATTATGTCGAATCATTGTTTCATTAAATCTGATTTATTATAAAGCTCAATAGTTGCGATGCGTCGTTTTCGACTAGTAGGTGATAGGTTTATACTGTCCTTTTGATGTAATGCAACATGGCGTGTCGGTACATAATGGCGGGTGCACTAACAGCATGGGATGTCGGAGGCGCCGCTGTGGAGCCACTTGCGGCACCTGGCCGCGGCCTGGCAGCGCGCCAACAAAACGCAAGGTAACGCACATTGTTAACCCTAAACAGTGGCGTAACTATAGTATTGGGGGCCCGTGGTAAACCGTGCTGGTGGGAGGATATTCGTATCCGACCGGATGCCGACCACCGTACACATGGTGCTAAAACCTGCAATAGTTACCCACACGCCGTGTGTGGTTCGCGTTCCAGGATCAGCCAGTATACTTCCGGTTCTCTCGGTGCAGTGTAGTCACTTTACCGTGCCCCGATAAAAAAAAACTATCACGGTGTTTTTGGCCGGGGGTGGTCAACTTATTTTCAGCCAGTGGTCTCCTTCTGCCTGGAGGGGCGAGGGCCCCCTAAGGTTACCGTGAGAAGGGACCCGTGGCATTTTGCCTGGATGCCACCCTGTAGTTACGCCACTAATCCTAAACCATTTTTTAATTTTTCAAGATCTGAATTATTGATTAATTATTAATTGACAATAGCCCGAGCTCGAAAAACTAATGTAAATGTAAATGTATTCGAGTTCGCTGCGCACTGATGACGTTTGGTTAATATTTCATACAAATTTCATAGACGCGCATCGACTTCGAATACATTTACGGTTGGCAGAAATGTACCTGCTCAGGCTGATATTAATTATTATCCAAACGAATAAGCCAATTATGAATCATCTTTTTTTTTATTTTCTTTACCTTTATTTTAAGTTCGTTAGTTTATTAAATTAACTTAAAAAACAATTGATATTTATTTTAAAGCTAATTGAGTCAAGGTTGAACAGATTTTTCTCGTGTTATCTTTAAAGCAGAATAATTAGAAATTGCGTGACGTTCGTGAGATACAGAGGTGATTGTATTTAAGTAGCTGGTTAATTTCAAATATTTAACAATGACGTCAAATTAAATATACCATTATTATTCATTTTATGTAATGCGATTTAGATATTAATTGCTAATAACATGTAGATATGAACTAACATCCCAGATATGGATTTTATGTAAAGTATAGTATGTATAATGCACATTACAGTGTTATTAGATACTTTTTATTTATTAGAACAGAAACCAACAACAATGTGTTAAATTTTTTATTTTTATTCCTCTATTTATTATCCTTTTAATTTCTTTAAACCAACTACGCCGTATTACACAGACCATCCCTTACCTACCTATCCCCATTCCTGCTTGTCCGGTGGTGGAGAGTGGAGACTATAAAATATACTTCATTCTGCTTTTTATTTTCTTTAACTTATATTTCAATGGGTTTTCAAAATGCTGTCTGATTGTCATTTTGGTACCAAAAGTGATTTTAGCTAAGTACAAATGGTCAGCATATTGATTTGTGTTGGTATTGCAGGGGAAGTCGTCAAAGTCGAGCAGCCTGCTGGAGGCGAGGGCGACGCGCTCCAAGATACAGTTCACGAAGACAGACACCAACAGAAACCTGCAGCTGTCGCCCGTACAGGTAACATTACATATTCACTGTACACCACACCTTAGTCAGTCAGTAAGTTCGTCCAGATCTGCTTCTCTTAAGGCGGTCGTAACAGAGAATCCAGTGGATGCGGTCACTTGTCCGGTCGCGAGGACTTTTTCCTTCTACTTTACCTCTCACAACCAATTTGTGAAGGTTATCTGATTGAACACGGGCAACTAGGTGGATACTTTCTACCTGCCCTTATCCTACCTTAACCCGTTGGAGGCGGCACAATACACTTTTTCAAACATGCTACGGAAAGGATTTGGCTAAGTTTTTACGACCGGCTGCCTACCTGACTTCAAGTCCCTCTGGGGGAAGGAACTAGGAGCACCATCATCATCAGCCACAGGACGTCCACTGCTGGACATAGGCCTCCCCCAAAGATTTCCAGATCGACCTGCTGGAAGCGGCCTGCAACAAGCGACTTCCTGCGACCTTTATCAGGTCGTCGGCCTACCTTGTAGGTGGACTCCACTAAACGCATACTGTGATAAAAATATATTATAACCTTATTTATGTTATTTCCAGAACTAAAGCCAGCGCAGCGTTGTTCAGCAAGTGGCCGCACCGGCATAGCGCCGCTTGTGGGTATGGTCGCCGAGCGGAAGAAGCGCTTCGAGCTGCTGTGATCAACACAAACGGACGAACGGACTTAGTCGATACTGATATCGACTTCAAGCTAGAACTGCACTATCGTTGGGTTGAGTTTTGGCTTTATTTTGTATCGACAGTAGTGCAGCTCTAACAGATTATCGACAATAAGGCATATATCGTACACCCACCACACTAGCACCTGGCCACTTCTTGTTTGTATCCCGATGTTACGCGTTGAAATTATATTTATGTGTGTTGTTCATATCGACTTATATTAAACATAATAAACGAAAGTGGTATAGTGGAAGTCGATAGGATACTGTTCGATAACATCGAAAATGTTATTAAAAAACAAAGCTGGGTCGTAATGCGTAGAGTTCAATCGCTAGTCCAAATTTATTTTAAAGTATTTCAATTTTATACATTATCGATAAAATGTTTACATCTCTATCTGATTTTTGTTTAGTATATCCAATACAGTTAGCATATATTAAATAACAATTTTAACTTAAATTGTATGCAGCGAATATAGAAAATGATTGAAACAAGCAATCCTATCGACTTATGCTGGTGTTATATTATTAAAACTTTTATATAGATTAGTCGCAGTTGAATATCATTCGTTCAATATAGAGTGAATGAGTGAAACTGCAGTATTTATGTTTTGAACTTAACTTTGTGTTGCTTCCATTGTATTTTTGTTATATTTCTAGAAGGTAGTTATTTTAAGGCCAAATAACTTTCTATAATCACCAAGTGGCCAGACTTTACTCCCACCCACCACACAAAATGTAGAAAATTATATAAATCGTTTGTTTCTTACGTATTGTTAAGGTTTTTGTATATTCATCTATTTAATTCATTTAGTGCGAGCGACTCTGATAGATTGTCTATGGTTTGCGTCGACGATAGACGATAGTTTAGTCTATGGTTAGTGATTTGTTTATTGTATATTCAACACCCTGTATATACTAACGACTATGTATACTTATACTGCAAGATTTAATTTTTTATTGTTTAAGGAATTGTTACCAAATATTTTTTCATGTATTATTTACGTTGAATGTTTCGGAGACGTGAAATCTGTCTTCCTGTGCCCTAAATATGATTTCGTTTTCCTTTTCATATTATATGATTTGTTAAAATATTCTAAAAAATGAATAAGTTATAGTATAAAATCTTTATCTTATCCTAATTATTTATAGGAACTTGTTAAAAATTTATTATAAACTATTAAGCTTTACTTTCTGTAGACTCCCATAAAAAGTTTATTATACAGTCGCAACTCCGAAATATTTAACATTTCTTGTAGGCTTTATTTAAGAAGGGAAATAAGTTGAAACGCGAAAGAGATTATTATTAGATCTATTTAAAAAATATATCTAATGTTATGGGCGCGAAACATCTAGTTAAATATTTCTTAATACTTCATGATGGCAACACTTAAACTTGTAAAGTACCGAGTTGGAATCACGTGTTGACAAACAGGTACAGGTAAAAAATATTTAAACCCAATTTCATCATTCATAAACATTGAAGTAGACAAGATAATATTATTATGAACATAGGCTTTTTCTAAAAATAAAAAAAAATCTGATCACGAATACTTCCGTAAGCAAAATGACAAATCTTAAAAAAATAATCGATGCTATCTGAAACTAAAATTTGTCTGTTTCACTCTCAACATTTTTGATGTGGGGATGCAAGGGACAAACTAGTTTTAAAGCTGAACACCACTTATTTTCTTAAAGGCACTATTGCCAATCGGCATTATGAAGTATTAGGAAACATTCGCGTCCGACCCCAGAGGCACTTAATCATTATTTAAAAGTTTTGACATTTCCAAATAACACGTCTAACTTTGTGTAACTCGTTACCATACTATCGCACTGGGCATTTAAAATTTGTTTTTTTTTTCACTTTGTTGTGTACAGTAACACGAGCGTATACCCGTGACTCGCAGCTTCCGTGTGTATCTAATTGCTCAATGTTATCTAGTTAACTATAATATGGGATACCAAAACGTCATAGCGGACTAGTATACACTCTATCTGCAGATAACTTATGTTTGGTGCGCGTAACGTGGAGGCGTGGCGCGACTCGCCGCTGTCTTCACCGCGTACATACTGTAATACATACACTGTGTACATATTGTACATAATGTACATAACGCGATATGGCAGCGGACACTCGCGCACACGACTGTACAAGTTGATTTGTAAAGTGTTGGTTTATATAACAAAGATTTTTAAAATAAATTACTTAATACAAATATATTGTTTTTATTATACAAATCGTCTTATGTTCATTGCACTATTACTAAAGGCGACTTGCAGCACTTAGTTAAATCTCGATTTATCCCAAATCTCAGTTTAAATATAGGGATGAACTGAAGGATAAATCGAGTTTAGGTCTAAGTCTAGATTAGTAATAGAACTGCAAGTCGCCCTAAATGAGTTTGACAAACATTGATATCCTATAGTAAAATTAAAACATAATTTTTCTGTATAAAAAGAATATTTTACAAGGCATGTATACAAAACAAATTAAATAAAAAATTATAAAATTGGGTCTCATCCTAAGAATCAAACCTAGGACCTCGCCAGTCTTACAGACTAAGTACACTGCCAATAAGTATCCAAATTAACTCGATATAGAGCAATGATACTCATATTCATGATAACTAACCATAAACAATAGATTTTTAAAGAATCATCACAGTATAAAATTTACAATACAAAATATATCGATTCCAATACTGTAATAATTATTGTATTAGAAAATAATTATAATACTGAGTATTCATATAAACTATAACTAATGACAAGTGGAGGCAAAACTTACAGAAAAAATAAGCTCTTGAAACTTATAGCCTCACGCAGCAAACGAAATAAAAAAAATATAACATAAGCTCACGCCTGTATCCCCGAAGGGGTAGGCAGAGGCGCAGTAGCGAACTAGAACACCAACTTTTCGCCGAGCTTAGTTCCCAGATGTGATAGGGGGCAAGCCTATCGCCATATCGGGCACAAATTCCAGACTCCGGGCTGATATGGAAAAATCCAATATCACTTTGCCCAACCAGGGGACAGAACACGAGACCTCAGAACCGTAGTCGTACCGAAATACCACCACGCCACCGAGGCAGTCTACAAGTAAACAAATATAACCTAGGCATATCTAAAATCAAAAATTAACTGAATATTTCCAGAGATAAATATTAGGTATCAATCTAGTAACGAATAATAATAATTTCGGATAATAAGATGACTTGACGCAATATCTTCAAATTAAAACCTTATTCTAAAATAAAACAAAATCAATATCTAAGTCCTTAACATGTAGAACATCAAGATACTTTCTTGAACTTTGAATGATGATTCTTATCGTATTGTATAAAAATTCTGCATAACATAAGCTCACGTCTATATCCCCGAAGGGGTAAGCAGAGGCGAACCCGAACACAGAACAGAGCACATTTCGCCGAGCTTAGTTCTGTCCCAGATGTGATACCTCTATCAGCGAGCCTATCGCCATATCGTGCACAAATTTCAGACTACGGGCTGATACTGCTCCAATATCACTTTGCATGGCTCTGGGATCGAATCCGATACCTCAGGACGATAGCCGTACCGCGCATGCAATACCACTACATCACCGTACATTACAGGCAGAAAAAATCTACAGTAATGCCATATTCTTGCATCTAGTTGAAACTAGACTTAATACGGCCCTGAAAGATTGTGTTACAGGCCATGATTATATTACAGTAGAATAATTATACAGTCTGCCAAGTGACAGCTAGATGTAGCTGTGAGATATCAGATGATACAACCCAAATAGCAGTATCACTGTTACTTGGGTGTATACTGTCACATTTATATATACAGAATGTAACAAACGCGTTAAGAGACTATGTATTTTAAACTAGAATTAACACTTTGTTGATATAAAACTAATAATCTAATCCAATCTGTAAAACCTCAATGATAATTTATAACACAACTAATTACACAATAACAAAATTATCATTATTTATTTCTAACTCTCTGTACACCATCATCATCATCATCATCAGCCATAAGACGTCCACTGGTGAACATAGGCGTCCCCCAAAGATTTCCAGATCCTGTTGCAAGTGGCCTGCATCCAGCAACATCCTGCGACCTTTATCAGGTCGTCGATCCACCTTGGAGGTGGACGTCCTACTTACGTCCTCTGTACACCAAACCACACTAAATGGTTCGTCTATTCAGTTAGTACATTTTTTTTATTTAGGATTATGCGGTGTCGTTCAATTTTGATTACAAAAATGTGTGGTTTTAGAATTAATGACCATGGATATGGTTTAATGTGACATACAGTCCATAATATAACTCTATAATATATATAGACCAACTAGGACTCCATGTCAATAAATAGACTGCGCTAATTCAACATAAATTACCTCAAATACATAATCGCATGGTGAGAACAAAAGTCACTCGATCCAAAATAATTAATTAAATTATATTTCAATTATATTGCCTCGGTGGCGTGGTGGTATTTCGGTACGACTACGGTTCTGAGGTCTCGGGTTCGATCCCCGGGTCGGGCAAAGTGATATTGGATTTTTCCATATCCGCCCGGAGTCTGGAATTTGTGCCTGATATGGCGATAGGCTCGCCCCCTATCACATCTGGGACGGAACTAAGCTCGGCGAAATGTGGGTGTTCTAGTTCGCTAGTGCGCCTCTGCCTACCCCTTCGGGGATACAGGCGTGAGCTTATGCTATGTTTAATTAATTTAATTATAATTCAGTTAAATACATAACATCATATTGACTTAAAAAAAAACATGCTTCAGTAGGTAACCTTCCAAAAATAGACTTATTACTTCTAAACAAGGTCCTAGGCGGTATCTTAGTCCTTCATGTCATTTTTTAAACTTTCCGCGCCCGCCTTGGTAACAATGAATACAATGACATATTGTTCATATCATTCTAAAAACAATTTTGTATTTAGTCACTTGCATTCTCACCCTACCTTATATCCCCAAATATTACAATGTTTTGGCGTATGTACTCATACAGCTTCTTTTGTTTTCACAAGACATACACTTTGCCCCTAACTTATAAAAATATCAAAGCACTGCTTATCTTTAACCATAGGTTGTCCCTTTCATTTTTAAACAATGTAACGCAAGGGAAAAAGTGACAGGCTATTCTTAGCAAAATGATAAGCGAAAATGTTTTTTAAGGCCATTTATGAATACCAAATAAAATATCGCATCAATATCCAATACAAATAAGGGCTCATTATCCTTTCTTAATTCATTAATTCATAATTTCTTAATTCATAATCCTTTGCCGAAGGGTAGACAGTGATGGGCGTAAGTTCTGAATATTCAGGCGCTTAATATCTGATCATTTTAACACACACTCCACAGCCTTCATGGTGCAGCGGGCGAGTAGCCGGCTGTGAAACATGAGGTCGCGGGTTCGATTCCCGCACCGAGACAAATGTCTCGTGTGGCCCATAGATATTTGTTTTGGGTCTGGGTGTTGTGAAACCGAAAGTCTCTCGTAGTTTCTGATACCCACGATACAGGTTACACCTAGTCAGGTCAGGACTATGTATGTGACTGTTGGGTGTATTTATTATTTATTTATACTATGTGTTGGCAGTTAAGGAACTATAAGTGTATGAGAGGGTTATCTGCAGGTGTGTCCTTCTGTTTGGCGAGCCTGGCGCGCCACTCGCTCCTGTCGGCGAGTATCTTGCGACCGTACGCACCGTGAATGTCTCGGAATGGCACCTTCTTACGCGCCATCTCGGCTGGTCTTACGTTCTCTTTGTCTGGGAATGTTGTTATTTATTAGATAGAGGTACATAGCCACAGACATAATCGGTGCCCGAAATTGATGGGAACGCATGTAAACGGTGTTGCCGTCAGGCTCGAAAAGGAAGGCTGACAGGTGACTGGTCGTAAAATGTTTACTAAGCCAAAACTTGGTACAACATGAATTGAACAGTACACCGACATCAAAGGACAAAGCTTTTAAAAAAATAATGATATACTCACGATGCCTACTCCCTGGCACTGTCTTGCCCTCACTCTCGGTGACTCTGTTGAACGGATTGTACCGCTGACCTCTGGGGGGTGCTTTGGGCTCATCATCTGGAGGTGTTATGGTGACTAGGGCGGCTGCTTCCGCCGCTGCTTCAGCTAGGATTATAAAAACAAAGTTTACCTTATCATTTGTAGTATTTCTTTATTGCTTGAACAATAAGTAGCATGACTCACGCTATGATGTGAAATTAACATGCTTGGTTAACATTGCTTCGACCAATGTGTGATAATTAATATCTTCATTATGAGACAGTAACTGCTTACTTTTGCATTTTTTGTGCACCAGCTATAGGCCTCTATAAGAATATCATAAATATATATTCAGTAATATCAAAGCAAAATGCTATACAGATCACCTGTTGTATATTATGAATGTTAGTTAATGAGTGAAAGTTAATTGTTTTTCAATGCAGAGCATTGTTGCACATCTTATTGAGGCTTCAATAATAAAGCCTTAGGGTTATAAAAGACTGTTATTACATTACTTATAGTGACATTAATAACTTTCCCTTTTATACAAAAGAATAATGTATATATATTTTTTTTATAGCAGAGATTGGCAAACAAGCAGATGGGTCACCTGATGGTAAGTGATCTCCACCGCCCATAGACACTCAAGACACAAAAAGAATCATGGGTGAATTGTCAACCTAAAAGGAGGGAATGGAAGGGGAGGGAAGGGGATTGGGAAAGGGAGTGGGGAAATGGGCCACCGGAAATCTCACTCACCGAACGAAACACGACAGCACACGCAAGCTGCCATTTTACGTCGGTTTTCTGTGAGACAGTGGTATCTAACTGGTCGAGCCGGCCCATTCGTGCTATAGACGTTACTGCCTACAGCGTGCCTCTACCACTTGAAAAAAAATTACAACTTTCCTATACCTTGTGCCTCATCCAGCTGCCGCTGTAGCTCGGCAACCATGAGCTTCATGTAGTCATAGCTGGCGCATGCTAGAGCCTTCATCCACGTCTCCATGGACGCCTGTGAGTTTGTGCACAGGTAGTAAGTACGGCCTCCCTCACATTGGAACACTATCTTGAAACTGTATGCTTCTTCTTCCGTTAATTCTGGGAACATAATGTGAATAGTGCAAAATATAATTTAAGTTCATTGGGTGATTTGAAGGACCCCTCTTTACATTATATTTGACGTGATAATGGCATAGATTAAATATGTTTTATTATTAATTACCTTAATTACAAGCAGCGATAGCTCAGTTGGGAATGGTACCGACTGCCGAGACAAGTGTCGGAGGTTCGAGACCAACCCCAAAGTGGAGCATACACCTCTGACTTTTCTATGTTAAGTGTATTTTCATTGTGAAATATCGCTTGCTATAACGGTGAAGGAAAACATCGTGAGGAAACCTGCATACCTGAGAATTTCTTCACAGGAATTTCAAAGGTATGTGAAGTGCACCAACCCGCATTAGGCCAACGTGGTAGACTAAGGCCTAACCCCTCTCATTGATAGAGGAGGCCCGTGCCCAGCAGTGGGACAGTAATATTACAGGGCTAATATTTATTTATTTTATTTTATTAATTACCTTATTGGTTTAATGTATCTTTTAGCTGAGAGCTGTGAAATATTTATTCAAATCTTAGGTTAGGCATAGCCATTTTTCTATCACAAGTTGCCAGGGGCTGGAGGGATCCAGTTATGTAAAAACAAGTGATATAAACTGTGATCTATACACATTTATTACAAATAATTTACACCCAATCAAGGTTGTTCAGCAGGTTGTTTTTATTTCTGATAAAATAAAATATGTTTCTATGTACCTATCTACCCACTAAATCAATTACAAATTGTGCAGACAACAAAACGTATTTGAAGGCATATGGCACACTACCGTTGAACACTTGAGATTTTGTGCTCTTTACGTTACTTACCTATAGTACACCCTTCTAGTATAATCACTCCCACAGGCTCTTTGTCGCCTTTCTTATCGAAGTAGAAGAGAAGGTTGCCCTTCAGCGTGAACCACCGTCGCTGGTAGCTCTTGCCGACTTCGCCCCGCATGTCCAGCCACCCGTCGCGGTCCACGGGCGTCGCGGACGACGCGAACGCGCACAGATTCTTCTCGTTTATTTTCATTGTCATCACTCAATAATTCACAAGAGAATTAGATAGAAAAAATATTCACTGAAACTATTGTTTGAAACAGGGTTGACATTGACACTCGTCCTCCAATAACATTGAAGTATTGATTGCAAAATATGCGCGATAAAAGTTGACGCAATGGTTTCTTTTACCTATTAGTCATATTTGATTGGAATATATTAGGGATTCTTCATTAAATTACTTTCTAATACAAGAAAAGAGTAATATTATTCAATAAACATGACAGTTTTCAGACGACACTCGAGTCAATTTGACAGTGACATTTGACAATACTTGACATTGACAGTAATATCGGGCAACCCTGAGATTATTTATATATGGCAACCTGTTTTAACACCATAGACAACAAATATTTACAGACAAAGGTGACATTTTATTCTGCCAATCATAATGCAATATATTCTTTGGCTTTTTCGAAATCCAAGCCACTGCAATTTATGATCGCGTTTAAATTCTTTGATCGTACTGTACTACAAGCAGTACAAGCTACATGACCTGAAATCACCCAGAGTGGCGGCCGGTCTTATACTGTTGACGGTACGGCCGGGCTGGCACAGCAAGGACATTGTAAATGCTCTAAGGTTCACAGCATCGTCTTATTGATTATATTTCATGCTGAGAAATCACTAATTTAGAAAGAATTTATTTGAGGATGCTCACTCCTCATCAGCCACAGGACGTTCCTAATATGGTAGAGGAGACCGAGGTACATCGCCCTTCACTCATCTGATAACCAGTTGAGACATATTTTTTATCAAATATAATTTATTTACAAATACGCCTATAATATTTTGCCTATCGAAATGTGTTCATTAACTATGAACTATAATTTTTAATTAATTTTTTTGTCACAAACTTCACTCTTGATAACTAAAAAAATATAGTTTTTAACATGGAGAATATGCCTTGGTAGGCTTGTCTACTTATTATTCATGGCTACCTCGCAAGCAGGTATATCAATATAAGACTGCCTCGGTGGCGTGGTGGTATTTCGGTACGACTACCGTCCTGAGGTCTCGGGTTCAATCCCCGGGTCGGGCAAAGTGATTTTTCCATATCAGTCCGGAATCTGGAATTTGTGCTCGATATGGCTATAGGCTCGCCCCCTATCACATCTGGGACGGAACTAAGCTCGGCGAAATTTGGGTGTTCTAGTTTGCTAGTGTGCCTCTGCCTACCCCTCCGGAGATACAGGCGTGAGCTTATGTTATGTTATCAATATAAGTAACTACACCGATAAGTCAATAAAAATTGGTATCGTAAGTCTTTCTTATATTATAACTAGCTGACCCGCGCAACTTCGTCTGCGTATGAGAGAGAGGGTTGAAAGAGTGAGTCGTAGGCACCTATAGCACAATAATTCTAAAAAGGTAATGATATGTTCTACTAAACTTCGAGAGATAGTACGTGACTTCGGTGCGGTTCCATCAATCACCCCGTCTCTCACACCGGCAGTCACACCATCTGTCAAACCGTCTGTTCGGTCACCCAGTCGATCACCCCGTCTGTCACCCCGCCTGTCACCCCGTCTGTCACCCGTCTGTCACCCCGTCATTCACCTCGTCAGTCACCCCGTCCGCCACCCCATCAGTCACCCCGTCCGCCACCCCATCAGTCAGCCTGTCAGTCACCCCGTCATTCCTCACGTCGGTCACCCCGTCAGTCATCCCATCAGTCACCCCATCAATCACCCCGTCAGTCACCCCTTAGTCACCCCATCATTCATCCCCTCGGTCAACACAAAAATATTTTTTCAAATCGAACCAGTAATTTCCGAGATATAAAATTCCCCGCTATCAGAATTTTTCATTTCTGCTCCGCTCCTATTGGTCATAGTGTGATGTTATATAGCCTTTAGCCACCGTCGATAATTGGGCTATCCAACACAAAAAGAATTTTTCAATTCGAACCAGTAGTTTCTGTCTGAGATATAAATTTGAAAAATTGACTATTTTTAATATGTATTCTGCTATTCGGGGAGGAGACAAATCCAACGAATCAAAAACCATGAAAATTGGTTCAGCACATCTCGAGTTATAAGTGTTGTAACAAACCCGTCTTTGTTTTATATATATAGATGAATTACAAAATCAATCGCCTGCAAAAAAACCGTTATGAAAAAAGGTATGACAACTGTTCGATAGACAAGCTATTGTAGCGTGTTTGTAAATAATTAATAACTGATAAAATAAGTCTCATCTGGTTACCAGATGAGTGAAGGTCGATATACCACGGTCTCTTAGACCAATACTTGATGGGCAAAAGTAATCAGTTTTTGTACCTCTATCGGAGATTTATCTAAGAGTTCTGTGAAAAAATATTTCTCTAGTTACTAGTGGAACCCGATATTGTCATTGACTCTGAGATTATATTTGGCTAGTTAATACAATATTATTTCGGTGATTAATTTGATACATTAAATTGGAAACAAAAAATAACTGAAACACAAATAAAACAGTGCTTTTAAATAAGTCATATTTTATTCATAATTATTATTACCTATTTTCACAGTTATTTATAAAGTTATATTATAATATCAATTATTACACTAATTTTGTATTTACGAATCTTCAATGATTGCTTCATTTAGAAAATTTAATTTCCACATCAATCATCAGATCCGACCGCTTACCAATACTATATGACAAAATGGTGAGGTCTATGTACATTACCATCCCGATTCCCTAAACAAATTGACAAATTCACAATAACAAAAAATATGTCAAAACGAAAAATACTAAAAATAATTCATTCAACTACAAATCTCGCTTAACAACTGTACAAAATATTACGAGTGGTTTCTTTAAAAACGTGCTCCGTCACCGGTCGCACTTACACATCGGCAATGTGGGCAAATAATTAACGAACCGTATTAGACACTACGACGAGTATGTACAAAATGTCCTTTTACAAAACAAAAAATATAAACTATATACAACATCATTAAATATTCTCAAATGCTGTAACACATTTAAAACATTTCATATTCAACTAGGCATAATTCAGTTAAGCGGCGGGCAGTGACTCGGCGCGTGACGTCGCGTCACGTGACACGACGCCCAGTGACGTCGGGTGACGTCACGCGTCGTGCGTTGCCGCCCGCGCGCCCTCTAGCGTACAAAACTCCTGTACAATTGCCTAACACCTGACCGCTTCATCACTGATGCCACCGCCAGTACAATAATTAGGTACTAAGCAACAAATAATTTACAATTTCTTTTTAGTTTTTTTACATTTGTTCAATAAGAAATCAATCGGTTTTGATTTTTTGCTTCGACTTCGGAAATCAGTCCACATAAATAAGACAGAATGGAATAAAAATCAATAAAAGTAACACACGATGCACATCACGCGTCGGACTTATTTACATGTGTTTCTCACAGTATAATTATCTCTCGCTACTTCTTATATTTTAATAATATATTAAAATAGAAAATTTCATATATATAATATAATATATAGCTACTATATTTGGAGATTCGACGACGCGACATCGCCACGCTGTTCAGTTTGGCTCCATTTATATAAAACGTGTTATCTAATTAAATACAAATGCTACATCAAACATCATCTAGGGGGGCTCTCTTTATTACTATTTAACTAACCATAAACTATTGGTGTTAGTAATTAATAAACGAGCGGAGGTTTTCCCGTATCATAAGACATTATACTAGCGTAAGTTTAGAATGTATTGTTTGTAATTTGTACGGACACATCGCGCTGGCTGGCCGCGGACCCATCAGTCTCTGGTACAACCACAGACTGCAGTAGACCCTCTCGCGTCGGTGCGATGTGGCGTCACATCAAGTAACTATTGAGCTTTGTTCCCTCGTATAAATAATATGAGTAAACAACCCAACGTCTCCACGGTCGAATTGTCTAAATACAATTTGTTCCTAAAATGCAATAACTTAACGATTCGCGCATCTAAATCGTGTCGTATAAAATATATAACATATATAGAAAATAAACGTAGTATTCAAGCAAAAAAGTTTTATACAAAAATAGTGTTTAAATTAACAATTAAATACATTGTGATTAGTTAAAAGACAAAGAAACGATGAATGGATACCGCGAGACAAGATGTGTGGACTTTCATTGAAGGAAACTGAACATTCGGTACAAAAAAAAAACATTAAAAACACTAAACATATCTAACTCCTTTGGTAATTCATACCGGTTTATATATTAATAACGAAATATATTACACATAATTACAGCACAACAATGTAAGTATATAATTACACATCAAAACAACTTGTGACTTTGACATACATTTGGACTCAGGTAGCCGGAAAATTGTCTATGCCTGCCCATTTATAGATAGTGAAAACTAAATCGCCCTACATAACCTCGAGAATTTGGAGACCATATTTAGGATAGAACACCGGGGGCGCTACTATATAATTCGACACGCCGCCCTTTGAAGATGTAGAGAAAACGAGTGGGTATTAGTACGATACGTTTTTATGGATCTATTTATTAATGAATGGTGCTCTATTCTATTATAATCTAATTGCGGACCTGCCTGATACTTGTACACTAATTCTTTTGCTTTAACTGCAATGGTACATTATGGCGGACAGATTCTTAAAATACCAATCCAAAGTATTTGTGTATTATTTTCTTTGAATACAAGGGTAATATGGGAATATCAATATATAAATCTTAATTGACAATTGTTTCTGTGTATTTTCTGGTAAAAGTGCTGTCTTCAGGAATCTTGTATTTATCAAGGTTAAGGTAACATGCATGAACAAAATTCTTCTATTAGCAGACGAGCAACTTTAGTTACTGCAACCGTCAACTTTTCAAAATATTCCGTTGTCAGTTGCCAGTTGCAGCAACAAAAGCCTTCATCACAATCGATGTTGAAACTCGAGCGCCCATCGCCTAAATGTGGCCCTGTTCTGTTAATATTTAAAGCAAAATATATTTAAAATCGCATATTGATTAATTTGTATAAATGTCACCAGAGGCGTAACTACAGGGTGGCATGGTGGGCAAAATGCCATAGGCCCTCGATCGTAAGGGGACCTCGCTTCGATTTGAAGGAAACCCCGGCCTGAAAAGCCTCGGCAAAATGGACCCCATCTTATGGATTTACCACGGGCCCCGAAAAGTACACTTACGCCGCTGAATGTAACTGCTTACAAAAAACACAGGATAACTTTAAATTGGTATTTTCGAAGTCACTCCGCATTTATAATCTACAAATAGAAAACATCTTGCAAATATACAAAATTGGTGTCATCTGTAATTATTATACTATCTAATGTCCTGGTTTACTGTATTACAAAATCTACACTAACTTCGGTAAATCATTCGGAAACTCACTTCATCCCGTCTACAGTGGATGCACCATTGTGGTGGTATGGTTTTATCGCTATGTTTTTCTTCTACTGTTTTGTATGGAATTACTAATTATATGTAACGATCTACACAAAATGAGGTTTGAAATTATCATAGGAAATTACATCGGGAAGTTATCGATGTGTTTCCTCAACGACAAGACTGCAATGGAAGTCATACCGTTTGTGTTTCTATGTGAAATAAGATTATTTAAATAGGTAACGTGTTTTTCATCGAATATCTAAATTAATGCATATTTTGTAAACTGTTCCCAAATTCATTTGTTTTTATACTCTATGGCAAAGCAAGGCTCTAACCAGCATCGCACCAGTGTAGTAAGCCCTTCCCAGTCCAAAAGTATTCTTTTTAAAAAAAGGTCTTGGAATAGAACATTCCAGGCTAAGAAAAAAGGATGTGTAAAATTTTAATGGGAGTTTGTTAAATTTCTTATTTTGACAGAGTTTGCCATTTGATTTAACTCTTCGTTTATTAAAAAAGCAGAGGCATCGTTTATCAAAATACCAATATATCCTATATAAAATTTTAATCACTTGACATAATTATCATAACATATTCGATGAAAAACAATGGATAATCTCAAACTGTTAAAAAAAAATCACTAATTTGCTGTTGACTACACTTAATAGATTGAAAGGGTTACAATACGCCGAATTGGACCATTGTATGTATCCTCTGATACGCTTACACTATAGCAAACTAAATTCCCGGCATACACTCTATATTCTCTTCTATACTCGCTTAACGATCAATGATTTAGAACATAGCGACGCTTCGTCTAACATATATGCTTTTACAAGTTGCCTCTTGATATTAAAATACTTGTAAAACAAAAATTTCAACTAATATTACAATTTTCTGTCTGATTGAAGATTGCATTGATCAAATAAATAAAAAGATGAAAAGATATATAAAAAGGTGTTTCAAATGATTATATATTATTTGTAAAAATATATTATAATATGTAAAAACATTTTGCGAATTGATTAAAAATATATAAAATCATGTGCCATTGAAAACCATTTACAAAAGTTCAAAGTAAATAAACTGTTTTAATAGGTATTATACTTCATCAATAGACAATTTGTATAAACACACGCTGAATTATCGTAATCGCCGCTTCTACCACACGTCTATATAAATAAAAAAACATCGCCCACGCGAGGCGAATCACGCCGTTGTCCGTCAATGTTTCAAACGAGGCTCTTTCCTTACACATATCACATAATAACTACTTACATAAGCCTGATACTTGCGCCAATCGACAATGTCTCTGTGCGCTTACGTCTTCAACACGCGCCTTCTTCGAAGCATATTATCGGTAGGTGTTTTAATATTAGTCGGAATTATATATTTAGAACGACAACGCATACCATAACAGTACACGGAAATGCATGTCTCGAGTAAAACGCAAGTCGAATATGTAAATACACAGCTTATAATTCAGTTATCTTGGTAATTTTCACTCTAATCGAATATATATTATCGTGAACGAGCTATTGACTTATCGTATGACTGTCATCGACGGCACAAGTATCAAGATATGCAAACTACTCTTAGACCTTCTTATATACTATCCTAACATCTTCAACAATTTCTCATTAGATATTTAACTCTCGGGCGCAAATTTGAACATCTCTAAACGAGACTACGAGAATCGGTAAACTAGGGTCGATAATTCAACACTATTGAGCATTATTTTTATCGATAACAATTTTTGCGCCCGTTCCCCTTCCACACCTGATCATGAGATTTTTAAATAACAACAACTCTATCTTATTCGGTGAAATGCCCTCAACATTAGACTTATCGACATGTAACAAAGTGTCAAAAGTGCGCGAAAATAAAATCCCTGGCTCTAAGTGGTAACCATAAACAACAAACATCACCAACCTCGTCAAAACAAGCATAACATCTACCGTCGAAGTGAAAGAGACGAGACGTCACTTCAGTCCGATATACTCAGTGGATGGTGTACCGGCGACTCGGTGGTCGGTTCCAAGCAGACCGCGTGGTCCCATTCGAGTGTTCCCGTGGTGTGGCGCCGGAGTCTACCCGAGCGCCGCGGCCGTGTGGTACAGCTGCATCAGGACCTGCACGTGCAGGGGCAGGCAGGAGAGGCGGTCGTGAGTGTTCCCGTCTAACGCGAGCCATGATAATGCGTTGTAACCCTCAAGCACGTATCTGAAATATTTAATCAAATGTCAGATATGATTCAAAATAGACTGTATATTGTGAGTTCATTTAACTTGAGTCATGTGTGATTGGTAACATTGTTGAATACTGAGGGACTTACTTATAAAAACAGGTTAACTGAACAAATGGTGCAGAATGGTGAAAAAGGCCTATCCCTTTTATTTTCAAACAATGTGACACAAGGAAAAAAGTGACAGGCTATTCTTAGATATTTGCTCAGCTGAACTGTTTTTATAAGTAAAGCCCTGAGTGGTTAGTCGCATTTAAAGAGCACATTATCTTTGATAGCGAATAAAAAACCAACTCAGTACTCAACAGTGCTGCCAATCACACACGGATCAAGATAAAATTAACGGATTAGACTGCCTCGGTGGCGTAGTTGTATTTCGGTGCGACTACGGTCCTGACTCCGGGTCGTGATTTTTTTTCAATAACAACCCGGAGTCTGAAATTTGTACCCGTATGTATTTATGGCGGTAGGCTTGGCCCCCTGTCACATCTGGGATGGAACTAAGCTCGACGAAATGTGGGTGATTTAGTTGGCTAGTGCGGCTCTGTCTAGCCCTGGGGATCAGTGGCGTGCAATCCATATAGAAATATAGACACTGTCCACCCTAACAATTTGTTATTTCCAATAAAATTAAATTAACAATAAAATTATGTCAATAGAGATTTATAAAATAGATTGCTATTTTATCCGAGCATTGGCTCGGATTATGTTTTAAATTGATACGTAGATGATAATCACTACGATGGTGACGTATTTTTTTACGTCGTCTAAAATATAGAACAGAATGAAATATTGAAATATTCTCAGAAATATAAAAGTTATAAGCCTTTGAAGTTTGGTGTAACCGTCAAACTGCGGGAAAGAGAATTATCAGTATAATTACGCCACCGCCATAACGGTACGTGCGTTGGAAAGGGATAGCAAGATATCTCCACTATGCCTCCACTCCAGAATTTAAAATATGAATTACTGTCTCATTTTTCAACCAATTTCGATGCAGTTTTTAGAGAAGGGTTTCTTTTTAGTTTTATTTGCTATTCCATACAAATATGTGTATAAAGTCGAACATAGTCAAGTACCCTATTCTGTAAGATTTTTGTGTATTCTAATCGGAATGTGTATGCACGTCACTGGGATAGAGGCGCGGATGGGATACAGGTTATGTATATATGTTCATGTGGTGGTGCCGTACCTCAGCACGTCGGTGGTGGTCTGCGAGTCGAGCGGGTGCGCGTTGTGGTCGCGGCGCTGCGTCAGCGAGGTGAAGTCGTCGGCGGCGTGCACCGAGTGCAGGTGCAGCGCGTTCTTGAGGAAGGCGGGGCAGGCGCCGCGCAGGTGGCCGCAGCCCGCCCACCACCAGCCCGGCATGTTGTCGAGCGGCGCCGTCGACACCAGGTACCCGAGCGCGAGCGGCTGCTGCAGCACGGTGCCCACCTGACACACACACATACATTCACTATAACAAAACACACTGGCGAAATATATGAACTATTACACAATCTATCAATTTATAGTTCCACCTTTTTTATATCAGAGACTGGCAAACGAGCAGAAGCCACCGCCCATAGACACCCAAGAAACAAAAAAATTGGGTGCGTTGCCAATCTAAAAGGAGGGAATGGAAGAGAAGGGAAAACGGATTGGGAAAACGATCTAATTAAAAGTAATTATAGTAAGCACTTGATGCATGAAGACAAGAAAAATATTATAAAACATTTTTCGATTAATCAAGTTTTTTATTTTCGATATTCAATAAATAATATCGATACCAGATACTAAATGAGTGATCGATACCGCCGGTCGATAGTGCTGTAAACGTACCTGCTCCTGGTGCTGATCGTGCTGCAGGTGTTGGTGCGCGGGGTGGTGCGCAGGCGCAGGCGAGCCGCCGGGCTCGTCGTCGGCGCGCCGCGGTGATCCCTGCGCCCACATGTTGTTGAACATGTCTCCGATGAGCAGCTCGTTGATGTTGTCGTCGGCCATGTCCTCGTCGCCCACGTCCACGTCCAGGAACATCATGTCGCTGTCCTCGCCGTTCGCCATCGGTGGTTCGAATGGCATCTGGTTTGACTGCAAACACATTGTATAAATGTCACTTATGCTCGATTTCTGAGGTCTTTAACAGTGGTTTATGTATTTGATAACTAGATCTAATTGTAATCTAATTCTTTCTTTGCGTCTACCTGTCTTCATCCCATCGTAATGTGGGGTCGGCGCAACACACTTTTTCAAGCATGTTGCAGAAAGGATTTGGCTGTTTTTACTACCAGCTGCCTGCCTGACGTCAAACCCCTCTGGGGGATCCAGTCCCGGGACAATGAAATTAGAAAATTTGCTTTGCCCGACCTGAGAATCGAACCTACAACCTCCCGGTCCACAGCCCATATATGCTGCCACTAGACCAAGGAAGCGATCTAATTGTAATCTAATATTATACCTAAACACTTAAAAATGATATCTAGTTATCTCTATAGTTACTGGTCACCTCTTTATATTTTTTGAACACTAATAATCGGACAATATGTATGTGTTTAATAAAAAAGATATTACTGGCAATATTATAAAATATTCAACAGTTTCTATCATACCTGCGTGGTGGCGGAAGTGGGGAAGACGAGTATATGCGTGGCGGTGACGTCTCTCGGCGTGTGCAGGTGCGACTGTATGGAGGCCTGCGAGAACCGCTCGTCCGGCGTAAACCGGTCGGCCATCAGCCGCAGGCACGAGTCGGGCTCCGTAGAGACCAGGCACGCCGACAGGATGCACGGCACGTGCGCCGGGTACAGCACCGAGCAGCTGCCGCAGATCTCGCGCAGCATGTTCGACGCGCGGTCCAGGTGCTTGCGGGACAGCAGCCAGCTCCAACCTGAATAAATATAGTACAATTAGTAGCAATTCCAGCAGATCAACGACAGAACTGGCATATCAATGTACAGCCAAAACTATTGGAGCTAGGAACGTAAAATTTTACACACAGCTTCCTTTTATGACGTAGGCGAAGAAAAGATTTTTGTAAATTCATCCCCTAAGACTCCTACGTCGGGGCAGACTCTTACATGGGTGTAGTCGCGGGCAAAAGCTAGTTGCCTTATATATGCCTAAATTAATGGCGCCCCATTTTCTCTATTTTATCTTTAATTTACGTCACATCTTTACCTGAGACAACACATCAGGTTGTCAATAATCGATATGATATAGAACTCGCCTTTGAGTTCCCCATGTCCGATCCGTCCGACGCGTCCGACGACGAGCCTCCAGGGCTGCGCGGCCTGGCTCATGACGCCCAGCATGAAGTCCATCAGCTTGGTGAGCCCAAGCCGGCGCGCGGGCCCGTTCCGTCTCCGGCGCGAGCGGTGCGGCACGTGGATGTTGATGGCGGCGGTGTCGAGCAGCTCGCCGCGCCCGTCCGTCGCGCAGGCCAGCAGCCAGCGCTGGTCGTGCGAGAGGCAGTACGAGACGTACAGCACGGCGCCCTCGCCGCCGCCCTGGCCCCAGGTCTCCGCCACCTCCTTCAGTGCCCGCGGCGCCGCCAGTACCCACGCCGGTGAGAACAGTTTGTACGCCGCACGGTTCTTCTCCTGCAGCATCGAAACACCACCGAAATGTTAGACACAACTAGATCACTCACACTCACCAACAAGGGCGAGCCTAAATACTAGGCGTACACAAATTATTATTGTATTATGATTGTTGAATCTGTGTCGCCTTGGTCTAGTGGCAGCATATATGGGCTTAGCGATAAAAAGCTTCTCCCCGCGACACAGCTACGCGAACAGCATATATTATGAGCTGTGGATCGGGAGGTCCTGGGTTCGATTCCCAGGTCGAGCAAAGCGAATTTCCTAATTTAATTTGACCGGGACTGGATCCCTTAGAGGGGGATGGCGTCAAGCAGGCAGTCGGTCGTAAAAACTATGCCAAATCCTTTCTGCAACATGCTTGAAAAAGTGTGTTACGCCGACCCCACATTAAGGCGGGATAAGGGCAGGTTGAAGGAAAAAAAAGATTGCCCAATCTGTCCATTGCATCTTGAACCTCACTGTTCGCAGCCATAGGATGCTGCCGATAGACCATTTAGACAGCTCAACACTTTATTACAATATAAATACTATACATAATATGAAGCAATATAGCTAAAGCAAAGATGATCCAAAACAACAAAACTTTCATTACTAAAACTCCTAACGTAGTTTTAGCGGTTTGAAGAGTTAGCAGTCTAGCGTTTAAACTTGATTGGGTAAAGTAACGAAGTGCAATAATTACTCGATGGCTTCCATCGACTGTTGTCATCACAGTGAGATCTTTATAATAAATCGATAGTTTTCGATTGGTTCGTAACAGTACCGAGGTTCGCAGTTTATATTCAGCGGGTGTGAAGTGTACACATTGAGCAAAGGAGACAGAAGGCTTTGTGTTAGTAGTAATAATTACGTACGTCCTTGGAGTGCATGAAGAGGTTGGCGTGCGCCGCGGTGCCGAAGCCGGTGAGCGACTTGCCGTTGGCGTGGTGCGCCAGCAGCCGCCGCGCGCCGCTGAACACGCTGAACGCGAGCGCGCGCACCTCGTCCGCGCCGCTCGCGCCCGCACCGGCCCCGGCCCCCGCGCCCGCCCCACCACCGCCGCCGCCGCCGCCGCCGCCGCCGCCGCCGCCGCCGCCCGCCGGCACGCACTCCTCGCTGCCGCCCATGCCCCACACCTCGCACACGCTCTCCAGCGACACGATCTGTTCACGTAAACGGTCAGCTGACAACGATTACACTACACTGAACATGTGAAAAGCTGCAACACCATTCATTGATCTAATATAAAGTGTGACTACTCCATATTACTCTCATAGTAAAATAATAATCACAAGTTTAAAAACTTAACAGACCGACTTCAAAACGTATCCGATCGTGACTAAATATAAGACCACTCATGAAATAAGCTCTATCGCACACAAAAATAATCTTGAAATCCGTCGACATTAGACGGAGATATCGCATAACATACATAAAAAAAATACAGACGCATTGAGGTCCTTCTTCTTTTTGGAAGTCAGTCGACAAATGCTTTTGTTTCGATCTTTCAAGCCAGATTTAATCCAACTTCTATCGATTAATGTACACATACCTTGATGAGTGGATTGTGATGCATGAGATGCGTGTGCGTGGTGGCAGCGAGCCGCAGCAGCGAGTGCAGAGCCTTGGCGCGGTCGGCGGGCGCGGCGGGCGGCTCCACCAGGTACAGCACGAGCGCGGGCGGGCCGCTCTCGTCCTCGTCGCACAGCGGCGCCGCGGTGGGCGTGGCCGTCGCCGGCTCCGGCTCGTGGTCCGGCGTAGGCGACGAACCTCCGTCCGCCGTGCGAGTCGGCGACGACCCGCCCGAGCCCTCGAACAGCGTCCGATCCACCGGCAGCGCGGCCAGCTGAGGCACCACGCTCCGCAGCGCCTCCGCGTACGCGCGCACGTACTCGCCGAGCCGTCCGGGTGGCAGTTCCCCCGCCCACTCGTCGCGAGTACCGGAGGGGCCGGCGGGGGCGGGGGCGCGCACGACACCGTCCCTCGCGACGCGCCCCACCGGCCTGTGCCGTCCGAGCCGACACGCCTCGTACGCGGTGGACAGTTCGCGGAAGAACATGCGCAGCGGGTCCTGCAGCGCCTCGCAGTCGGCGCCGACGACGACGAACGCGACGTCACGCGAATACGAGTAGGGTTCGAGCGCGAGTCGCTCCCAATGCCGCAGCGCGTACGGTGAGAGCGAGAGCCAGTCGCGGTCGTGTCCGACGAGCAGCGGCGGCACGGGCTGCGGCTCGCAGAGGTCCTCGTTGCCGCGGCCGGCGAGCCGGTGGAACTGTCTCCAGGTGAGCGGGCCGGTGACTCCGTCCCACATGCGCGCGCCGCAGCACCGCTTCTGGATCGCGTCCTGGAGAAGCGGCCGCAGGCGACGCATCAATCTGTTTACAATGACATAAATAAATCTTATAAAGTTACTTAATGCCTGTGAATGAAGCTTATCCAACTTTAATTCATAATGAAGGATTAATGGAATCGGGAGAGGACAATACTAAAATTATCAAACCAGCAAAAATGACGAAATAAAATCGAATTTATGAAGTAAAATATCAAAATATTCGATAAGCGAATGCGTGTATGCATACCTGACAACGTCCCTCGATGATCTCGGCGCCCGCGCGCTGATGAAGGGCCAGCGGTGCACGGCGCCGGCGGCGGCGGCGGGCGGGCTCGGCTGGCTGCTCAGCGCGCCCGTGCGAGACGCTCGCAGCGCGCGGGCGGCCGCGGCGCCGCCGTCAGAGTATCTGTATAGTGACAAGTATTAAACCGCGCCGACAACACTACCACCAATCATATCTACTACCAAACTATTGTTCATAGACTAATTGATCAAAGTTATTTACATTGCGTGATCAATATAAAAACATGTAAATATTTTTTTTATTTTGGTATTGGGACTAGATTCTAAATTCACGTGTTGTAATTGTTGTAATACGATTCATAACAGTTGTCGGGCACAAAAGCGTACCAGCTGTCCTCCTTTCACCGTGTGCTGCGCGATCCCGAATCAATCGCAATCTTATTCGACCTAAGATCTTCGCAAAGGCGTCAACCCATCTGCCGCCAAACACTTGCAACCACTTTCTATGACAAGGCGTCCACTCTGTGCCATAATCCACTTGTCATCAGCTCTTTTCCTATTAAAGTTATTTTATCATAAAAGAACAAATAACATAAAATTTTTATGTTACATTTATGTAGACTGTAAATGGACGAGAGTTTACTGTGTAGTAATTACTAGACTGCCTCGGTAGTGTAGTTGTATTTCAGTACCACTACCGTCCTGAGGTCTAGGGTTCGAACCCCAGCCCGGATTGCCCAGCCCAATATCAGCCCGGAATCTGTGCCCGATATGGCTATAAGTTCACCTCCTAACACATCTGGGACGGAACTAAACTCGGCGAAATGTGGGTGTTCTAATTCGCTAGTGCATCCCTGCCTACAGATGCGATGTATGTATGTAACTACTAGGGTAGATGCTAACTCGAGCAGGTTGACGCGCAGGTCGTCGTGCTTGTGCGTGCGCGCGGCGCGTGCGGCGGCGCGGTGCAGCGCGGAGGCACTGCCGCCGCCGGGCGCCGCGCACTGCGCCACCACCAGCGCCGCCACGTCCACCAGCCCGCCGCCCCCGCCGCCCCCGCCGACCCCCCCAGGCTCCTCCGCCACGCCCGTGATCTCCATCTCGTCCTGTACAACAAACCATCGCATTTTTTTAAATTCTAACTCTGACAAAATTTAATCGGAGGAGTGAAAATGTATGTTGTTTAATTTGTGGGATTCCAGGATTTCTTTCCACCTTCCCTTATCCCATTTCAATGTAGAGTCACGGCGCAACACACTTTTCAACTTCCTTGACTAACGTCAATGGTATTCAGTTGGGGGCAAATCGTGCTAGACACACACCCCACCCTACCTGGGAATGGAACCCAGTATCTCCCGGTTCAAAACATGTATACGCTAGACCGGTATCTCTGGACACTAGACCAGGCAGGCGACGGTGGAATTCCAGACGGTGATTCCACTAATTAGATGATCTCATTCTGAAACCCGCGTCCCTAGCACTGACCTCGTAGAAGAGTCCGGCCCGGTGTGCGAGCCGCCTGTTGACGACGGCGCTGAACCCGCACGTGCAGCGCGCCGGCTCGTCGTCCACGCCGCCGCCGTCGATGTCGTCGAGCGGGCCCGCTGCCCCCGCCCCGGCCCCCACACCGCGACCGCCACGCGGACTCAGGTACGTGGATGCGTCCCCGCCGCGGATGTTGCCCACCACCTGACAAACACAGTTTTTTTAAATCAGAGACTGGCAAACGAGCAGACGGGTCACCTGATGGTAAGGGATCTCCACCGCTCGTAGATACCTAAGACCCGAAAATCAAGGGTGCGTTGCCAACCTAAAAGGAGGGAAATGGGGATTGGGAGAGAGAAGGGGGGAATTGGGCCAAAGGAAATCTCACTCACCGAACGAAACGCGACAGCGAACTACCACTTTACGTCGGTTTTCTGGGAGACAGTGGTCGAGTCTGCACATTCGTGCTGTAGCGTGGCTCTACCTCTCAATATTCATTCAATTCATACCTACCTCTCAATATTGTTATAGAACCTTACATTGGAATAATTACACTTTCTTCAGTCAGGTATATAATTAGAATATGATAAGAACGCTAACCGCTACTGATAAATCAGAACACACAAAAAGGTTTTATACACTTTTCGAGATTAAAATTGAAATTTCAAGGTGATGATTTTGTAATCTTTTGTAGCCGAAAATAATAAATCAATAATAATTATGCTTACGTTTTCTCACCATAATTAGAACTACATATGAATGATATGAACTACATATTTTAGGGAAAGATGTCAAAATGGTGAGAGTTATATTTATATCGATAATGTACCTGTACGGTATCATACCTTGGGCCCCGCGTTGCAGACGCACAGCGTGCAGCTGTCGAAGTTATGGTCTCTGAACACGTTGAGCACCGTGTCGGCGAGCAGCACGTTCAGCAGCAGCGGGCAGGCGGAGTGCGCGGGCCGCGGCATCGCAGCGCTGGAGGCGCACGGCAGCGCCACCGGGCCGGCGCCCGGCCCCGGCGCGGGGGTCGCGGTCCGGCGCGGCGCCGGCGAGCCCCGCGCCACCGTGCCCGCGCCCCCGCTCCCGCCCCCGCCGCCGCCCGTGCCCGTGCCCGTGGACTCGCACGAACGGCGTGCGCGACCATCGCGGGACTCGCTCGCGGGGGACGCTGACCGCTTCACGCCTGGCAGAATATATCACACCTTATTTAATAAAATCTCTTGTGTACAGCCAAATTTATGTTATGTCTCTTAAAAACAATGTCATAAAATGCGACAACTTATATGATAATCGAGTTACGTCACAATACCCAGCTTACATCACAAAGAGCTGTCGTTGGCATTGTGTGCAAAATAGAAACAACTGCAAAGTGACCATTACTCGAATCGGTCAGGGGCACATTTTGCCGCAACGCAGGCGTGTGTGTGTGTGTGTGTGTGTGTGTGTGTAACATGTATGCGCCACGTCTCACCGGTGCGATGTTCGTCAGTGTCGGTCTCGGCGTCGCGCTTGGCCTGCTCGCGGTGGCAGCGCGGCCGGTACACGGCCTGCGGCGGTAGCGACACGGCCGGAAGCAACTGGCTCGGCAGCATCGTCAGCGGCGCGTACTTCGACGAGCCCACGTACTTGTACACCGTCGGTGGTTTGAACACGAATGACCAGTCCTGTCACGTACCATGGAGTCGTTTTATGAGTGACTATACAACATTAAAATAGTAGACAGTGTTTTGCTTACTAGACTTTCCAGCTATCCAAATGCCAATACAACAGACAACACACACAGAAGAAATAATTTTAAAACTTTTTTTTAAATTTTCCTAAGACAATCTTGCAAACTGTATGAGATGCCATAATAACAGTTGATGTACCTCAATGGCGGCGTCAGGCGGCGGCGAGCCGGCCGGCGGCAGGTGTCTCGGCGGCGGCGCGTCGTCGGGCAGGCTGAAGCCGGGCGAGGGCTGCGCGTGCGCCTCCATGCTGGGCGGCGTCGGGAACATCTTGCTGAGCTCCTCCGCGCGCACGCACCGCCCCGCCCACCGAGACTCCTCGCCGCACGACACTTGCATCTGCAACAACATACAACATATGATATACACAACACTTACATGCACAATACACAAACAAACATCGCAAGACCTAATACTCTTGTTCCCTAGCAGGGACCACCATACCCACCACATAATCTTTACTACTTATTTTCCTACCATACTTTCTTTCAATAAAACATATAAAGATGTAAAAAATGATACAAAATACAAATATTCGAGATAAGTATCGATTATTTATCGATTGAGTATTATCGATTTAGTGCGAATCCAAAATACTCGTATCTTGCTCATAGTTGTATGGTGCATAATGTCATTACCATAATATAAAAATACCGATATCTGAAAAGATCTACTAAATAATCGACAATGGAAAATAGTGTAAAACGTCAGACTACATCGAAATAGATCTAAACGTATCGATATATAAAAGAAGGGTGTACACTCACAAGTCTTACCGTCTCATCACCGCTGGCCGCGTCGTCGGAGTTGTCGAATATCTGATCGAGGTCCTTGATCGTCGGACAGAGGCCGTCTGACGTGAACAGGTTCTTGTACTCCTTCGTGTCTTCCTGTTCAATAAAAACTTGTATATAAAACATGAATGTATATGAAACGCGATATAGTTCGCACTTTTTTCCCAAGCATACCTCGCAAATTAGCAAGGACTATACACTATATAGACACTTGGTAAACGAACTGTACCGAATATGTACAGAGCCTACCGACTAAAATGATACCGCATTGACATTTTGTGACAAAAATATTCCCCAGATATTAATAAACTATTGAGAAATGAGCCGTAAGTGAGAGTGGGTGTTACTAACGGTATGGTCCTGCCGCTCCTGCTTGATCTCGACCTTGGTGTGGTCGAGCATGACGGCCATGCTGGTGTGGTCGTGGCCCGCGTACAGGTCCTCGCCGGCCGGCACGCCTAGAGCCAACTCCTCCCGAAAACAGTTATCCTCGCTTTTGAAACGCTTCACGGGGTGTTCCAACCTGCGAGCATTAACATTTTAGCTGCAATACTTTTTTGAGGCAGTACCATGTAACATTAGGGTCCTTCTGCAGCAGTGTGGTGCATTTTTACCGAAGTAGAGCGGGTCTGTTAAACTAATCAGATGATTCAATTTCCCATTTAGTTTTATATAGGTATTGACTATTGTATAGGTGATTGGTAAGTTTCATTTTAGCTCTTATTACTTTTCACATAGTTTCATATTAATCATCATCATCATCATCATCACCATCAGCCACAGAACATCCACTGCTGGACATAAGCCTCTCCCTGTTGGAAGCAGCCTGCATCCAGCGACTTCCTGCGACGGGCGACCTTTATCAGGTCGTCTGTCCACCTAGCACGTCCAGTTTCATATTAATGTAACCAAACATTTAACACAACACAACTGTACTGAACGGTGTTGTTGCGCAAAGTGGTCATGCTGTTGTAGCGAGATAAAAGATACACGTCAACATACTCTCCGGTTGACGTGGCCGTTGTGCTCGCGAATGATATAGAAGTCAGTGAAATTTCTTAACAGTGTGAGCCTTAAGTTTATGTATTATGATGTAGACTAAAGAGAGAATCATATTATTATACATAGTCTCATGTCTCAACTCTACACTTGGAATACTTGTCTTGTGTTGTGGGTACCAGGAACTTCGTTATCCAATGGTGACAGTGGTAACTCACCACCTACGTTTTACAGAAATATTTAAGGATGACACAACTTCATTAACTTTTGTGCGAAAATGTAATTCGCGGACACTCACCCCACCACCGGCGTCACGAAGGCTGTGATGAGTGTACAATAACGCCCGGTTCCAATAAACAATCTCAGTTCGAATGTGCAGATAGATTACAAAAAATAGCCAATAAGAACACAGTTTCAACATGATTCCGTCAAATGACTTGATTTGATTGGTTCATAATCGCGATCTATATGCACTCAGCCTCTGTGGCGCAGCGGGCGAGTAGCCGGCTGTGAAATGTGAGGTCGCGGGTTCGATTCCCGCACCGAGACAAATGTCTGTGTGGCCCACAGGATGTTGTGGGACCGTGCGTCTCTCGTAGTTCCTGATACCCACGACACAAGACTCGATCTTAGTGTGGGGTCAGGACTATGTGTGTGACTGTTGGGTGTATTTATTATTACTCTAAACTGAGATCGTTTATTGAAACCGGCCGTAATCAGACATACTGACCATGCGTAAACGGTGGTGTAGTCGTAGAGCATCCGGAGCGCGGTCTCGTCCTCGAGCGGGTCGGGTCGGCGCGGCGCGCGCGGCAGCACGGGCCGGCGCGTCGCCTCCGCGTCACCGCCGCCCCCACCACCCCCGCACCACCCCGACCAGCCCGACCACGACGGGGACTCGCCCTGTAACAAACGCAACACATTATAACCTTACTCATTAAATGCATCGATATAATAAGTTCACGCATGTAGCCCCGAAAGTGTAGGCGAAACACTCATTCATAGTCATGTAAAGCCGCGTCTCCTGCAATGTTTTTTCGAAACAAAACACTAACACAAAACAAGGATTTTTCATAGTCACCTGCTCATATAACAATGCACTATAATACAAAAAAATTTAGATATACAACGTCTTGTATATATGTATGTTTTGATAATGTGTTAGTGCAAAAGACGCAGCTTAACTGGAACAAACTTATCACCATATCAAAAGAACATCACGTGCTGTGTGGTCACTTTGCCGCAAAAAAAAAAACACCTTTTACAACTCTAATCAATTGAGATTTTCAAGTTAAACACATATTGTGATTGTTCAGCCTGGAATTCCAACAACTTTCCACCAATAATCTCCTCTCTCATCTCATTGGAATATAAGAGTAGATGTAAGTAATATGTTAGACTGACCTGATTGTAAAGCTTGGGCGGCGGCAGTGAGGGGGGCGCGGGTGTGGGGGGCGCGTGCGGGTCCGGCGTCGGCGCCGGCGTGTGCAGCGTCGTCGGCACCGCGCCCGCGGACTGAGGATAACACTCATGTTCAAATCATAGCAGTCCTTTCCGCAACATCTTATAAAACCTTTACTATACCAAACCTAGATTAGAGTGGTATAATGGCAAATAAACCTGATTAAATAAACAAACTTTTTAGTTCAACAAAGATTGTACAACTTATTTTTTGTAAGTACTTTTTTCAATGTCCTCGTGGTCGACATCAATAACGTTAGATAGGCTGTTGGTCATAAAACCTAAGGCGGGTAACCTTCTCGGCAACGAGATCAGGGGGCTGACTTTTCAGTCTTGGCACTAGATTTGAATTTAACTTCGACTGGATTTTATTTAGTGACTTAAAATTATATCAAAATCGTGTTAAAAAGTGCATTAATGTCACGTTAAAAATTACCAAACGATAAGTTTTTAAATTTAATGCAACATTAGCGCACTTTTTAATTCGATTTTGGTGGAATTTTAAGTCACTGAATGAAATCGAATCGAATTCAAATTGGAATCGAGTGTCAAGAGGCAAGGAGCAGTTATGTTTTTAGGTATGTAGGTGCAACCTAGTTGTGTTGCCCCGACTCCACATTGTAGTGGGGTGAATGCAGACAGTGTAGGTCGTGCAGGTCGTACCTGGTGGTGGTGTATCGCGGCGTGGTGCGCCGGCGAGGGCGGCGGCGGGCCGGCGGAGGGCGGCGCCGAGGCGGCGGGCGCGGGCGAGCCGCCGCACGAGCCCGGCGACCCCGCGCCCGCCGCGCCCGCCAGCGAGCCCGCGCACAACGGACCTCTGCGCACACCGGACCACGACCATCATTATAATAACGTTACACTTACAAACACTGACACTGATGGCGCGTACACACCGCCCGAACGAAGGCGGAATAATCTATACCTTTTGCGTTCACACACTTTAGCTGTTGTGTGAATGAAACAGGCATGATTCGTTCGCCATCGTTCGGCCCCGTGTGTAACCCGCCATAACACACTGCACGGACGAACTGAACGATCGGTAATACTTTGTTGTTTACAAGTCTGTCGACATCGAGTTGTTGACGTATAAACATCTATAGGCATGTAGGGCCTTACTTATAAAAACATTTTAGCTAATCATATGGTTACAAAGTCTTGTCACTTTTTTCCTTGGGTCACATCGTTTGAAAATGAAAAAGACAGACTATTCTTAACCATAGGATCTGTTAGGAAAACCATAAGAAATGTTTTCATAAGTAAGGCCCGTATATTGTATACATACTAAACGGACGTATCTATCGATATGTACTTTTTGTTATATCGATTTTATATGATTCTCCCTAAATCCATTGCACATATTACCTAGAGTAAATAATAATACCCAAAAAAATACCGCTATTGTACATCGCATACGTATAACCAATCGGTCAATTTCGTCCTGCAAATCCCAGAAAATGAGACAAAAAAAATGACGCGAAATGAATGACGTCTGAATATCCCTCGTGATTCGATGAAACAATGCTCACGATACTCCAGTTATGAACGCTAGAGATGAAAGGTAGATGTTATACATGATTATCGATAATTTTAATGTACTAGTTCGTCGCTTATAAAAACAAGATAAAAACACATTATAAGCAGCGAACGTATAGCGATCGAAACGTGAAGGCAGGACGGCTCTCGTCTACGAGGCGTCGGCGATGGTCGACATGAGGATAACTCTGCAGATGATTCTCATGAAAACACAAACATTTGTGGTATGTCGCCCCAAATGTATCAATGATGATAATCTTAGTACAAATGGTAACTCGTTTATCCATCGACAAAATTTAAAAAATACTAACAATATATCGATAAACAAGTTATCAAGTGCCATACACAAATGTCGATAAATATAGTTAAAAGTTAAAATATAGAGAAGACACAAAACATGCAATTTATATGGCATATCCATTCACATTTATAATTACATGCACTATTTGATCTACAATGCAATATAATAACATAGGCATCGCATCATGCACTAAACAAGCATTGCATTATTTGTGGCTCGTTGCATGTGTAGTTCTGTTAATGTGTGCATTTTTATACATTGAACTTTATGAGCTTCAACAATTTAAACAACTTAGATGTTATAATCGATAACTTGGCGTGGCATTAGAAACTGTGCTTCGGCTATATATTTACAAAAGACTGCAGCAGGGTGTGATGGTGTGTCGAAGCGTTAGATGTGTTGTGTTGTGTCGTGTGTCGTGTGAGGGTGTGTCGTGTGTCGTGTGAGGGTGTGTCGTGTGAGGGTGTGTCGCGTGTACACTCACCGGGTGGGCGCGGGCGGCGGTGGCGGCGCGGCGTGGCGCAGGCGCGGCGGGTGCGCGCGGCGGTGGAAGGGGGGCGCGCGGGGGGCGCGGCGCCGCCGCCACCTGCACCCACACAACGCTAGCCCCGCCGGCGAGCCCACGCCTCTTCACACTTTAACTCTCGACTCGACACTCACGCACCGACCACCGGACCGGACCGACTTTACTTTACTTTCCCGATAAGCCCGATATCGACTCGCTCCCGGCTCGACGTGCCAGGTTACACTGCGGGTTCTCTCACACCGTCAGTGTGTAAAGCGATTTCAAAAGCTATATAATCGTGCAATCTACATTTACCGCGCGCAATCATACCGCGTAACTTGTTCGATGCGACATTTACAAATCGACAACGATACGAATTCGAACATCGTGACAGCTATGAGATATCAAAGTGTGACAAGAGTCTGCGTCAGCCACGGCGAAGGAATCTAAAATTATTTATATCTTGGACCAGTTTACTTTTAAATTCCTTCGACGTATCTTTACATACCAACATACATGTCGACATGTACGTTGGTGAAGCTTCAACCCTCTACAGCTTAACACTACATAATAAAAACTAAAAATATATATAAATCAGAAAGAAAAAACACATTCGCATACATAACATCTACCTATCAAATCTACACGGCTTTTAAACCCTGTTAGAGTAGGATCACAGTCAATATGAACCTTTTGTCGCTGTATTACGGTTCGATATTGCTTGTGATCACAATGCAAATCTATCAAGGAAAGTAATTAAATAAACTTGTCTCATACATACGATACATAAATACAGTAGCACAAACACAACTACATCTATTGGTACTGCTTCCTATCTACAATATATTTAAGTATCACTATATAATTTGTATATAGGCGTTTCGTGCGCGCGTTACGGAAACTATGTATGTTGTGTAGTTTTTATTGTCAGCACGACTTTATTACAATGTATTGTACAGTTTATATACAATTTTATGGTTTTTGTACAAGACTTGATAATGTAATTTTAATAACAAAGGTCGATAGTGAAAGCAAATGGAAAAATGTGGAATTCTTTTGTATTACAATAAAAATAATATCACAAATTGTTGATTATTGCTCTATGTAAAAACAGCAGGGTGTTTATCATTACAAAGCGTTTATCAAATTGTTCGTTGTGCTAATAAAGACAAGCAAGTTTCCATAGTTTGCATAGCGCACGCTTCTAGAACGTTCTGCACAGTAAGAGTTAATGGTAACACCGCTCCATAAATGGTGCGTGGGTGAGTACTCACTTGGTACAGGTACATGGTGTTTTGCGGGTGGGATCGACAAAGTCCTCGTTCTTATCCGCGGCGGGATCGGCGAAACACAACTCAGCGCTCTGCAATGTAAAAACAACCTTATAACATGAGATCAGTTCATGTTATCTCGAATGACAGGCCTCTTCAATATCCGCTTTAAATTATGTGTATTCAGATCAAAAATAGAGTGGCTACAAAAGTCATTCTTAATAATCTAATGTTTATAATGTACGATAATATATAATGCCGCTTCCAACAAGTCGATCTGGAAATCTTTGGGGGAGGACTATGTCCAGCAGTGGACGTCCTGTGGCTGATGATGATATAATGTACGAAGACATTATGTGCAACACATATGGTATCACTTTTTTACCTCAAGAAAAATGACACAAAACTGTCTTCATTAATGTTGGAAGTACACTCGAAATTGTTTCATGTTTTGTAACAGTTCCGTTTCCAACTTCCAATAGGTGATCATTACATGTAGAATATTGTAGATCGTCAATCAGTTATTTAGCAAAGGTGGCGAAGCTTGATGGCGAAGCGGTGTAATACACGTGGATCGCGGACATACTGAGTAGTTTGATGTGGTGGAGTTGGCAAAATAGTTGTAATGTCTCAAGGATTATAGAGTGGCAGAGTAGTATAGGTAGTGGAGTGGTAGAAGGGGCAGTGTTGGTGGCGGATGGGGCGGAGTGTATGTGGCGAACCGGGCGGAGTGTCGGTGGCGGACGGGGCTGAGTGTCGGTGGTGGAAGGGGCGGACCGGGCGGACCGGGCGGACCGGGCGGATCGGGCGGATCGGGCGGACCGGGCGGAATGTCAGCGACGGTACCTGGTGCGGCGCGGGCGTGGTGAGCGCGTGCAGCGCGCGCGGCGCCATGCGCGGGGGCGGGGGGCGCGCGCCGCCCTCCATGTCCGTCACCAGCGCGTACGGAGCCGGGTAGCGCATGCGCGACCCGCCGCACACCACCTGACCATGCAACAAAACACTATATATATACACAACTTATCAAACATAGGAGTATACTTATGAATATAAGCTTTTAGAAGTCAATTAATTAATAATCAACTTATGTATCACCTGTGACTAACTTAATAGTGTTTATATTCAATAGCCTGACTTCCGTACCGTTTCCCAAGTGTAACCTCATCTGGTGACGAGGTGTTGTAGAGTACATACCTCAACGGCGCCACAGCCTTGCTCGAGCGGGTAGAGATGCCTCCATGCGTCGAGCAGGCGCGCGGTGGCGGCGTCGGTGTCGCTCCACCCTCGCCCGGTGAGCCGCCCCTCCAGGCCGAACGGCGCCAGGATCACTGGAAAATCACATCATCACGTTAATTTTGTTATTTACTATACAATTCTCGAGTTTTAACTTACAATACTGCACCTACTTAATTGTTTTTACTCTTGTGAGTAATATCAGGGCCGACATAAAAATTATCATCTTCCAACCAACATCCATTACTTTGGGGATAACTAACCTCTAACTCAATTCATTCCACCTACCTTAATCCCACTCCAATGTTTGGCGCAAGATACTTTCTCAAGCGGAAAGGATTCTACTTAGTTTTGACGACTGGCCGCTTGCCTGACGTCTATACCCCAGGTCAATAAGACATTGTATATGGACAGCCTCCGTGGCAAGCGAGTCTGTTGTGAAACGAGAAGCTGCGGATTCGATTCCCGCACAGAGACAACATTTTGTATGATCCACAGATATTTGTTTCGGGTGTGGGTGTTGCAGGACCGTAATTATTTTTATTTTTTATAGCAGAGATTGGCAAACGAGCAGATGGGTCACCTGATGGTAAGTGATCTCCACCGCCCATAGACACCCAAGACACACAAAGAATCATGGGTGCGTTGCCAACCTCAACGGAGGCAATGGAAGGGGAGGGAAGAGGGATTGGGAAAGGGATTAGGGAAATGGGCCACCGGAAATCTCACTCACCGAACGAAACGCGACAGCAAGCTGGCACTTTACGTCGGTTTTCTGTGACACAGTGGTATCTAACCGGTCGAGCCGGCCCATTCGTGCTATAGACATTACTGTCTACAGCATGGCACTACCACTCAAAATTCCCTCGTATAGTCCGATTGCTAATTAAACGGAGTAAACTGACAGATCGAAATGTCACTTTCCAAAATAATGTTGCTTACTTTCAAAACATAGTGATTGATCTAGTTCAATTTTTGTCATTCAAAGATACAATAACTCAGCACTACTTTGCAAAATTAGAATTTTATTGCGTATTTTTAGAAATTTCAGCTCAACCCATCGATTAAAAGACCGTGTCAATAAGTTTACGAAAATAATCACAACACATACGCGAAATTATAACAATGAAAATTACAAATATTACTTTTAATTTTTGAGAAAAATTACGCTCAGGACATTCATAGCTTTTGTAAGTTTTATTTATAATGAACCATGACTATAATTCCAGTAGTCATGCCATAACTTAGCATGAAGTAATTTACTATGACTATAATTCAATAGACATGCAGTACTAATAACACATTAGGCAGGAATTACGACTTTAAGTTGGACTTTGGAAGAGGAAAGAATGAAATGGTTCACCGAATTGAAATGTTTAAATAATCTTGATCTTTTTACCGCAGCACTATTTAATGTTCATAAAAAAGTGGCAACATCTGAAATGTCAGATTACTCCGTTTAATTAGCAATCCTACTATAGTTCCCGATTACCACGATCCAGATAGGGTCAGGAGTCAGGACTATGTGTATGTGTATGCGAGTGTCGGTCCATACCCTTGGCGTCCCCGTCGTACTCTGCGGAGTTGATCTTGGCGAGCCGCTTGTGCGTGAGCGTGCGCACGGGCGGGTGCTGGCGCACGTCCACGGACGCGCACACCGTGCTCTCGCCGTGCAGGAAGAACGCGAACGAGAACGACAGGTGCCACGGGCTGCAATGTAATAAAACATTTAACCGTTACTTACGCACATAATACGTGATCATGTGAACATCATGTGAATTGATATAAATTAATTATTTGGTGTAGTAAATTGACTCTAATAATATGATTAAATAATAATATGGTATTTATTATTTAATAATATGATTACTCCAATTATTTTTTTATTGATTTACTGCGATTTCTCCACCCCGTGACCATGGAGACTTTCGAAATGTCATGAGACCAAAAATAAAAACGAATCGCTATAAAAGCCGTAAAAAAATTGTTTTAACTTATATTAAACGTAAGAATCCATTGCGATTAATTATTTTGTTATTATATTATGAGGACAACTTGGAGGACTCGTTTCCTCGAAGCGATTGACCGGTGGCCTAGTGGTTATCTACACAATCTTATGAGTTCAAACCCCAAATCTACCCAACTAGGAATCACAAAGAGCGTTTTAAAAACTATTGCCATACACACAACATAACATAACATATGGTCACGTCTGAATCCCCGAAGGGGTAGGCAGAGGCGCACTAGCGAACTAGAACACCCACATTAAATTTATGTAATAATCAATACAATTTACTTTTACATAATTATGTAAACAATATAAATGTGTGAAGGGGAACGAAGTCACGCTCTGATGTCTTAACGAGCACAACACAGATACCTTCTTGTTGTTGTAGGAAGAGCGACATGTGTTGCCACAGACGCCGTTTGACAACAATCCATAGGAATTGTTACAAACTCATCTTCCGTTAGTTTACATCGATGCAAAGTGAATTCACTCATATAGAGCCTTATTTGTAAAAACATTTTTGATTATCCTATCTTTAACGGATGGTCTCAATTAACGACCTCAGTTTAGAATACAGGTAGATCGCGATTATGGACCAATCAAATCAAGTCATTTGACGGAGTCATATTCAAACTGTGTTCTTATTGGCTAATTTTTGTAACCTATCTGCACATTCGAACTGAGATTGTTTATTGGAACCGGGCGTTAGTTTGTCACTTTTTTCCTTCTGTTAAATTGTTTGAAAGCAACCAGCTCTTAAAGATAAGCAGCATTATGTTAGAAGAAGCTTAGGATCCTCATGTACAGCGATTACAAGTCTTGCGTTGTACCTTCCCTTATCCCATCTCAATGTGGGTTTGGCGCAACACACTTTCTGAAGCACGTTGCAGGTAATATCCGACTTAGTTTTTACGACCGGATGCCTGACTGGCGTCAATCCCCTCTGGGTGTCACAATCCCTAGCAAATGGGTAAAAAAACTGCCCGACCTGGTAATCGGACCTGGGACCTCCCGGTTCACAGTTCATACACTGCCATTAGACCAAGGATCCTTCTGTACTATGTTTGTTGGTTCTTATTGTACTTGTAAACGATACGCACCTTTTGCCAACATCCTCTTCGTCGCCATCGTAGGGCTGCACGAACCACTTGCCGAGCCTCACAAAGTCCCGCGATAGGAGACATCTGAAAACAAAACAAATATTCATTATCTTTCCATAGTTTTTTTTGTCTTGTCTAGTAAGAAGCAGTTTTTCATCAATTTAGTGTAGTTTGTAAGATTGCCAGAGACCCAACGAAACCCAAACATCAACCTTCCTCTCACCAAGGGTCACCAAGCCGTGGCGGAATGTTTATTCAGTTATCACCATCAGGTGACACGCTCGATTGCTCCCCGCTTCAATAAAAATAACGTTTCAAACGCAATTGAATTTCAATTCCCCGTTTGAGTATTCTCGAATGATCCTTCGAGCCGGATCGGCAACACATTATGTCATCTTTTAGATGTATATTTTTAACATAGGATGCAAAGTAACGTAAGAAGCTTGCACATGCAGCGGTGAAGACTGGAAAGTGTTCAATAAAGTGTATCATTTCACAGGCCTTCACTGCAAGCAATGACACGAGAGCTGGGAAACATTTTCCGACTTTACGACTGTGTATCATGTTGCTTTTATTCGCGTATCGTGTGTGCAGCGTACCGGGTTTTATATGTAGGTCTGTTCATTTTTGCGTCTTGGTTTCTGTACATCAATATGTAGTCTAGTAATCGGAGATGATAATGTGTTTTATAAACATATCTAAGACCCAATTCGTTTAATTATTCGACATATGCGTATTCCTATTATTTCCAACTAGACTTCTTCGTAAGTTTGTGAAGTATATCAACAGCTTCATATTATTAGCTAATGGACGAAGGGCTAACCTTCCTCAATCGCAGAAAAACAAGTATCTGTAATAAGCAATTTACAGAACAAATCTATTCATGACTCTAAGGACAAAAGAACGCATCCATAAGTAATATGACGATAAATCGTGAACGCTGTCTACACGTGATAGTTTTAAATCTCAAAAACTATATAACGACTAAGCGGCTTAAACTGCTGACAGTATTTAGCTCCAGCGGATTTATTCCCCGACGGACCTTAATATCTAGATCAAAGGACGCTTTATACATTTCTATACAATGGTCATTGAAAGAAACTCTGTCGGCAATCTATCATAGATACCTTTGACTAAATCTTACATTGTAGTATGAGAGACTGTATTTTTATGTAGTCTTTGCTGGTTGTATCTGATAATGTTTAAACGATAGCTACCACTATGCACATTGTTATAGTCAACGGCTCGCTATGATGGCATTAAGTTTATCGCATTCCGTATATCCAGTGTCTACAAACCGGCATAATTTTGGGGATATTGAGGAACGCAGTCTTGTCGCTCGACATTATATTTGGACTGTATGCCACTGATGTCCTACTGTCAGGTCTAGTATGCCTACATAAAAGACACTGAATGAAACACTTCGTGTTGGTAATCTAAACAGCTTTCCATCCACGCAGCGGCGTAGCGTGGGTTTTCGCCGCCCGGGGCCGCCCGGAAATTTGCCGCCCCTTTTCAACCGACTTAAAAAAAGAGATTCTCAAGTCATCGGACTAATTTTGTACGAGTATATTACCCATGTGAGTATATGAGCCCCAACGCCCGCGCCGCCCCAACGCCCGATTCACCCAGCATCCGTGCCGCCCCAACGCCCGCGCCATCCAGAGCCCACGCCGCCCCATCGCCCGCACCGCCTGAGCGCCCGCGCCGCCCCAACGCCCGCGCCACCCAGCATCCGTGCCGCCCAAACGCCCGCGCCGCCCCAACGCCCGCGCCAACCAGAGCCCACGCCGCCCTATCGCCCGCACCGCCCCAGCGCCCGCGCCACCCAGCATCCGTGCCGCCCCAACGCCCGCGCCATCCAGTGACCACGCCGCCCCATCGTCCGCGCCGTCCCAGGGTCCGCGCTGACCCATCGCCCGCACCGCCCGCGTGCGCGCCACCCCAGTGACCACGCCGCCCCATCACCCGCGCCGCCCCAGGGTCCGCGTTGACCCAGCGACCGCGCCGCCCCATCACCCGCACCGCCCTAACGCCCGCGCCGTCTCAGGGTCCGCGCTGACCCAGCGACCGCGCCGCCCCATCATCCGCGCCGCCCCGACGCCCGCGCCATCCAGCATCCGTGCCGCCCAAACGCCCGCGCCGCCCCAACGCCCGCGCCATCCAGAGCCCACGCCGCCCTATCGCCCGCTCCACCCCAGCACCCGCGCCACCCTGCATCCGTGCCGCCCCAACGCCCGCGCCATCCAGTGACCACGCCGCCCCATCACCCGCACCGCGCCATCGCCCGCGCCGTCCCAGGGTCCGCGCTGATCCATCGCCCGCACCGCCCGCGCGCGCGCCACCCTAGTGACCACGCCACCCCATCACCCGCGCCGCCCCAGCGCCCGCGCCGCCCCAGCGCCCGCGCCGTCTCAGGGTCCGGGCTGACTCAACGACCGCGCCGCCCCAACGCCTTGCCATCCAGAGCCCACGCCACCCCAGCAACCGCGCCGCCCCATCGCCCGCGCCATCCAGAGCCCACGCCGCCCTATCGCCCGCTCCACCCCAGCACCCGCGCCACCCTGCATCCGTGCCGCCCCAACGCCCGCGCAATCCAGTGACCACGCCGCCCCATCACCCGCACCGCCCCATCGCCCGCGCCGTCCCAGGGTCCGCGCTGATCCATCGCCCGCACCGCCCGCGCGCGCGCCACCCCAGTGACCACGCCACCCCATCACCCGCGCCGCCCCAGCGCCCGCGCCGTCTCAGGGTCCGGGCAGACTCAACGACCGCGCCGCCCCAACGCCTTGCCATCCAGAGCCCACGCCGCCCCAGCAACCGCGCCGCCCCATCGCCCGTGCCATCCAGAGCCCACGCCGCCCAAGCGACCGCGCCGCCCCATCACCCGCGCCGCCCCAACGCCCGCGCCGTCTCAGGGTCCGGGCTGACCCAGCGACCGCGCCGCCCCAACGCCCGCGCCATCCAGCATCCGTGCCGCCCCAACGCCCGCGCCATCCGAGCGCCCGCGCCGCCCCAGGGTCCGCGTTGACCCAGCGACCGCGCCGCCCCAACACCCGCGCCATACAGAGCCCACGCCGCCCCAGCGACCGCGCCACCCCACCACCCGCGCCGCCCCAGCGCCCGCGCCGTCTCAGGGTCCGGGCTGACTCAACGACCGCGCCGCCCCAACGCCTTGCCATCCAGAGCCCACACCGCCACAGCAACCGCGCCGCCCCTTCGCCCGCGCCATCCAGAGCCCACGCCGCCCCAGCGCCCGCGCCGTTTCAGGGTCCGGGCTGACCCAGCGACCGCGCCGCCCCAACGCCCGCGCCATCCAGCATCCGTGCCGCCCCAACGCCCGCACCACCCGAGCGCCCGCGCCGCCCCATTGCCCGCGCCGTCCAGCGACCGCGCCGCCCCAGCGCCCTCGCCGCCCGGGCGCGTCGTATTGTGTCGCGTGAATCCTTCGCACTCGAGACACATGGCGCATTAGCGCATACGTTTTGATTTTTTAAATTTAATAAGTACCTATACAAAAATGCAACGATTGCCGCCCCTTCTCATGTCCCGGTGCTATGGACCCGACGCTACGCCAATGGGTAATACCTAGTGTGGATTCAGGGCTATGTGTGACTGTTGGGCGTATTTATTTATTTTCTTTTTATGCTGAAAAGAATTGCGGCGCTTAACGCGCCGCGCCGTGTGCCGCCCCTCTTCAGGTGCCGCCTCTCTTCATTTGCCGCCCCCCTTCATGTGCCGCCCGGGGCCCTGGGCCCCTCCGGCCCCCCCCACGCTACGCCAGTGCATCCACGGTATCGCGCGAGGAGCTACAGAGTTCTTTATCGTAGAAGCATTTTCCACGTTACATCGAATGCTAGTTGTTGCAATGTAAGGACATCAAATCTGCCTTCCTCAAGCTAAAATGTCGTTAAGTGAATAAACCTTATTTTGTGATATCTCCAAAATACGTGTACACAGAAATTTTTACTTAGTCTGTCAGTCTGTTTTTCTTGTAAAAAATGGCTCGAACTACGTGGAAATTCGATTTAAAAATTCCAAATCCTCACCGAGTTCGTTTCTTCGACTCGGACTTATTCGAAGTTCGCTCTAGATCTCAGCCTAACAGTGTTAAATTGCCTACAAGAGTGACTAACGCGTACAGATGCAAGTCAGTTAAAGTGTATGGATCGACAAGAGCAGTTCGCGCCATTGTACAGTCGAACAACTCGCTCAAACCACGACAACGATCACGCGCAACACTTGGTTGAATCGCCTTTTTGTCCACTCTAGAGTCTCGGTCGTATGCGAACGTATTACGTAATGGGACATTTATATCGTGAATTGTTACAAGTTACTATATAAGGCATGACTTTGTTGTTTGCAATGATTTGTTTGAACAAGTTGAAATTTATTAATTAGAGGCCTTTTAGGGTTTAGAAGCGAATGGCAAAAGACCCGCCCTTATAATTTCATCACATCACTCGGAAACTATAAAATACTATTATAATATAGCGACATGTTACATACAATTTCATTACCGTTCATCTATTGTTCTAGAGTCACCAAATTAACGCTACATGCATTCCCATAAAAATATTCAACGTTGAAACTTTCACTAGCTGTGTATGGCGTACCGCGCACAACATTCATCGTTAGCATCACGTACTACTCAAGCACGGATGTAAAAAATAGATGGACGGAGCGCAAGGAACATTGAAAGTGAAGCAGGCTTTTCAGCCCGATCGATTTATCGACACGTAATGGCATGTGTGTGCGTAGGGCACTTTTGTACAGGCGCGTTTGTGTGCGTGGCTTCTCTGTGGCGTTCATTTAACTATAGGCGAGATGGCCCCTTACAAAAATATTTAAGCGCTGCTTATCTTTAACCATAGGTTGTCCCTTTCATTTTTAAACAACGTAACACAAGGAAAAAGTGACAAACTATTCTTAAAGATAGACAAGTGACAGGCGAAAAGCGAAAAGACAAGCGAGTCTTTTTATGAGTAAGGCCCACGGTGTCCTTTTTTTTACGTCCATGTACTAGTACTCACAGTCTCAAAGCGTGTGCAGAGGTGGCACAGAGTACATGTTTGTTGTTGCATACTATTGAACTGATGCTAAGTATATAACGCGTATTAATAGAACGTTTTCTGATTATATCTTAAAGCCGACGCCGATCGCGCGCTCACGTGCATACGTTACAAACGATTCGTGTGCGATGTATTATATTGAAGGCTAGCATGAATAACTTTCGAGTTCGATTATCGAGTTCGAAGCACACCTGCGCACGGTGGCTCGTCTCCATACAAGATGTTAGACATTTTTGCTTGCTATTCGACATACATATATCGGTTGCTATTACATTAAAATAGTTTTATTCGATTACCCTTACCCTCTTATTCATAATAACTTAGTAGAGCGTAATAAGACCGCAATAGTACGTTTCATTAAAAATGTATTCATAATCTTTCAATAGCGAACGTTCGATAGTGAAAACATGGCCGATTCTGATCAGCTGTTTTTTCATTTTGATGTTCTTTCTTAATGACATTAATTTTCTTATAGTCTAAGATTGATATATATATATTTTTATTAATTGTTTCCAGCCAAGACTTCCTATTTGTTTCGAAGCTTGCCAGAGGTAAAAATAATATTTTTTCTGTAACCAGCAACATTGTATTCGATAAACATATTTTAGGTCTCTTTTTGCTATAGTAGGCAAAAGTAGGGCATGCTTTCGATAAGATTAAGATTTCATTATGAATAAGGGGGTAAAAACTATAAGTCCAATCCAAAAAGTCATTAGAATATGTGTTACGTTTTGATATAAAAATCGAATGGTATACTTTGTATAATACTTTTTTCAATAGCCTACGTCCGACCTCTTGTATGGAGAGGAGCCACCGTGCTGCGTGGCATTTATTTAAAATATACAAATTCGTTATACCGCAACGAGATCGATTCGAATAGGGAGTCGAAAGTTATTTACGCTACGGTGACGGATAACTAGAAAGTATAAAATTCACTTTTCAAGTGTCGTTCGATTGTCCCGCCACCTGTCGTGCCAAACATGTAACTAAACAAAGCTGCAAGTCGCCGAGTATCCGACAGGATTATCGGGTTTTGCAAGATCGTGATAAATAATAATGAAACAAGAATTATTATATTATGCATTATTTATAGTAATTTAGTATAGTAATTCTTAAAAAAAAAATCGTTCAGACTGCAATCTATAACTGGATTTGGCGCAAATTACTCATTTACAAACTCATTGACATACAAATATTCAAAAAACGTTTTCCTTAAATCACAAACGGTATATTTTCCTTATTATGTCTATAAAATAGTATTAAAATCGATCGATCAGAGTCATGTACCCTATTACATCAACGACCGTGGTAGAAACACCTACCATATGAACTACCTCCAAAACGTCCAGCCAGCGCGACGCTTTTTGGGGACGCACTTGGTACGATCTGGTACAGACACCTGCGACCGACGTACTCCTGTAGTTTCTTCAAAACATGACCAAACCATCTCAAGCGACATTCCTACAGTTTATGTGCACGTTGCGAACGCCAAGACTACCGCGGATGAACACGTTGCGCTTGCTAGAATTCAATCAGTCATTTATCCTATATTATCGAGGACTGTATTGGAGTCACACTACCATACAAACTTTCTTTCTAGCTGCCCTTATTCCCATCTTAATTTGGGGTCGGCGCAACACACTTTTTCAAGCATGTTGCAGGAAGGATTTGGCAAAGTTTTTACGACCGGCTGCCTGCCTGACGTACGTCAATACCCCCTGAGGGATCCAGTCGCGGTCAAATTAAATTAGAAAATGCGCTTTGCCCGACTTGGGAATCTGACCCACGACCTCCTGGTCCACATACATGCTGCCACTAGACCAAGAAGGCGATGCTACCATACAAATCCCGATGTCTACTGATTTCATAAGTTTACGCGAATGTTATACATTGAAATAAAACTATTTTTTCGTCGTGCAGTCGTCGTGACCACGAAGACTGCAAAGCCTTCGAAACGTCGGGCATAAAAATTAAAAACAAATCGTGATAGAATCCGTAAAAAAAGGTTTTTTTTTCTATTAATCCTGATGTAATCTATGCACGGAGTTCATTTCGGTTGGTCGACCGTACAGTGTAGTGTACTATCTTTAACTTCCACTGGACCACTCTAGCTAGTCCGTCAGCAGTCAGCACAGAGCTCGCGCCGTCTCGTAAACAAACCGTGGCACGCACACTGAATCATTATGTTATTTCTTAAAACTGTTACTAATGTTAGAGATGAATCCTAGTGTTGCATAACGTGACCTTGCGAGGCGCGAGCGCGCGACTCTATCTTTGAAGATTGAAGCTTACTTCAAGCTTACTTTCTGCTTTCAGAAACATAAATAGTAGAGCCACGCTGTATACAACTATGCCTACAACTATTCAGGGCTATTACCATTGTTTAACAGAAAGATTTTGAGTGGTAGAGCCACGCTGTAGACAGTAACGTCTACAACACGAATGGACCGGCTGGACCGGTTTGATACCACAGTCTTACAGAAAACCGACGTAGAGTGGCACTTTGCTGTCGCATTTCGTTCGGTGAGTGAAATTTCCCTTGGCCCATTTCCCCTCCTCCCTTTCCCAATCGCTTTTTCCTTCCCTTTCCTCCTTTTAGGTTGGCAACGCACCCATGATTATTTTTGTGTCTTGGGTGTCCATGGGTGGTGGAGATCACTTACCATCAGGTGAAACATCTGCTGGTTTGCCAGTCTCTGCACGTAAGTCGATAAGTGACAGATTGCTGTTGCATTTCGTACTATAAGTGAGATTTCTGAACACCTAAATAAATCCCTTTTCGCGGTAAGCAGAGCGTCTTGGTGTATGGACTATGATAACCACACCATCAAATATTGTACATCTAAATCAAAGACATCATTGTTCATAGAAAAGAAATGTGAAGAGCTGCAACTAGATTTATAAACCGAATCACAGTGCAGGCGTTTATTCCCAGATTTATTACACGTAAAGCCATGTCAGGGACTATGCAATCACCACATAGGCTTTACAATGTTAACTTTACATCAGTAGGCACCAGCATCTTCAGACATAAAACGACGCGGTTATCAATCCTACCTCCACTCTGTTTTCTATGTAGTAAGATTTAAAATTGAATGGCAATTGGTGCCATTTATTAGGTCTACACTACGGCCACCAACGCGGATCGACTCGTGTTTAATCGTAATAAACCTCTTCCCGTGATAAGTGAATGATAAACTTCGTCCCGTCGACCTTGAACTTTGGGGTGGTTGTTTTTTTTTTCCTTATACGTCCAATACGCGCTCCATGTTTAATCAAAATATTTGTTCCAGTTAAAAATTGTTTTTTCTTTGAGAAATAATATTTTTAATGTATGTACCGATCCGAGTTCCTTTATTTTTTGGTAGCTTTAAATATTCCACAACAGACAAAATGTAGTCATCATACTTGAATATAAAGAATACTCATTCTGTATGTAATTTATTACTCATTGTAAATTGTAATAAAGGAAAAATCTTTGCAAAATTGGCCAAAATTAAGTAAAATCTTTTGAAGTGAACATTAACTACTTTTCCTACGATATAGAGGTATGTAGTATATGTGCTGTTTATGTGTATAATAACATAACATAACATAAGCTTACGCCTGTATCCCCAAAGGCAGAGGCGCACTAGCGAACTGGGTTACCCACATTTCGCCGAGCTTAGTTCCGTCCCAGATGTGATAACGGGTGAGCCTATCGCCATACCGGACACAAATTCCAGACTCCGGGCGTATATGACAAACCGACCCGGGTATCGAAACCCGAGACCTCCGAACGGTAGTCGTACCCAAATACAACCACGCCACCGAAGCAGTTTTTCTACAATTAAATATTATTCAATTAAAACAATAAAACTGTTACATAACGCCATGTCGACGGTTCAACGTAAACTTTCACATTTCGGCCTCAAGTTTTGCACAACTTATTTTACTGTTACTGTCCAAAAGTTTTAACTTGTTAATTGTTATGATTCTTTGTTAATTATTCGGTAACAATTCATTCCATTTTCATAATCAATTTGACCTTTAATAATAATAAATGAAAAATTAGAAGGGTTCCGTTTTTGCCATTGACGGTTCCCTAAAAAGATACTGTTGGCCTACCTTAGCTTTGCCTTGTAACGAATTGGATTTGTCTGTAAGTTACTTGTGTAAATGAATAAATAAATAAATTATAAGTGTTCCGTTTTTGCCTACACGACTACACGATGGTGTAGTCTTCTGTCGTAATAGGTGTCAGAAACTACTAAAGATTTTCGGTCTTGTAACATCCAGACCCGAAGAAATTAATATTCGTGGATCACATAAAAATTAGTCTCAGTGCGGGAATCGAACCCACGGCCTCACGTTTCACACCTACCTCGTCCACTGCACCACGGAATGTAAGTGTAGCTTATCGTTATATCAAGATTTTAAAAAGTGAAACCTCATTTTCCTTTCTAATAGGCAGTTGTAGCAGAATAATTTTACTTACTCATTCTTATGACATACTATAGTAGGATTGCTAATTAAACGGAGTAATCTGACATTTCAGATGTTGCCACTTTTTCGTGAAATTTAAATAGTGCTGTGGTAAAAAGATCAAGATTATTCAAACATAATTATCAATTCAGTGAACCATTTCATTCTTTCATTTTCTAAAGTCCAACTTAAAGTCGTAATTCCTGCCTAATGTGTTATTAGTACTGCATGTCTATTGAATTATAGTCATAGTAAATTACTGCATGCTAAGTTATGTCATGTCTACTGGAATTATAGTCATGGTTCATTATGAACAAAACTTACAAAAGCTATGAATGTCCAAATGTAATTTTTCTCAAAAAATAAAAGTTGTATTTGTAATTTTCATTGTTATCATTCCGTGTATCTGTTGTGATTATTTACGTAAAATTATTGACACGGTCTTTTAATCGATGGGTTAAGCTGAAATTTCTAAACATACGCCATAAAATTCTAATTTTGCAAACTCGTGCTAAGTTATTGTATCTTTGAATGATAAAAATTGAACTAGGTCAATCACTATGTTTTGAAAGTAAGCAACATTATTTTGGAAAGTGACAATTCGATCTGTCAGTTTACTCCGTTTAATTAGCAATCGGACTATAATATTACTAATTAGACTTTACACATTAACGGCCGATTCCAATAAACAATCTCAGTTCGAATGTTCAGATAGATTACAAAAAATAGCCTATTGTTTGTACATGACTCCGTCAAATGACGTGATTTGATTGGTTCATAATAGCGATCTATCTGCACTCTAAACTGAGATTGTTTAATGAAACCAGCCGTAAATGATATTATTTTGAGATTCCTATGCGTATAAGATGCCTTAAGCATTGATGAGCGTTATTCCCAGTGCATGTGCGCATCTATCGCCGTCCGCAGTGTAGAGTTGCGCACGAGCATGCAAACTGCCTGCGCAGTAGGGGCGGGGGGGGGGGGGGTTCAAACGCAGGTGCTAGCGGGCAATCCGCGGAATGCATGCACAAACGCACTCGATATACTAAACATGGGGTTACCATCACCTCTTCGACGGTGGTGCCATAATATAAATTTGGTCACGATCCTATTCGAAGTAGGTCCGTTAAGTTTTTAAACTTATGATTATATTGCTATTTCATTAAATGTTAAATATTAAAATTATATTTCCTCTACATCTAAAACCATTTACAAACTTAATTCAAAACAAACAATGTATTACCGCAACTCGATAGAGACGTAAACATTTGTAATAAATGAACGCAACTAAATATCAAATTAAATTCCAACTAACAAACAATAACGCGGCAGTTAACAGCAAACAAATCTTTACACTATAAAATGGACCGTGAAATTATCAACTCAATCCAAGTGTCGGAGATTAACGAGCCGTCCCGATTCCCGAAGGATACAGTATCCTTTTTTCGGCTCTCTCTTTTTGCTTCTCGATTCTCGTGTAAGTCGGGTCGCGCGTCTGGTCGCGTCGTGTGCGTATCGTGAGTGGTGCGGCGGGATCGCGTCGACGGAACGCATTGTTTCTTTGACATGCCGCCAGCCGACGGCGGGTCAACGACTCGTCTGGATTTCGTTCATATTCCGAGATTCTCTGGCGCTGTGATGCACGCCGCGCCGCGCCGCTCGCGAGTCGAGCTGTGGCCGGTGGCTGCGCTCGGCCTGTTGCGTCACACTCTACAATTTGGTACTTGACTAATTTTTTTTAATTAACTTTATGTGAAATTAATGCCATCTAAAATATAGCACAGAAAGAAATATTGAAATATTGTCAAAAATAAAAAAAGTTATAAGCCTTTAAACTTTGGTGTAACCTTCAAACTGCGGGAAAGAGAAGTATCAGTATAATCACGTCACGGCCATAACGTGCTTGCGTTGGAAAGGGATAGCAAGATATCCCCACTCTTTCTAATTGCAGAATTTAAAATATGAATGAATGTCTCATTTTTCAACCAATTTTGATGCAGTTTTTACAGAAGGGTTTCTTTTTATTTGCCATTTCATACAAAAAGATATGTAAAATCAAACACAGTCAAGTACCCAATTGAATAAACGTCTTGTTTAAAGACTGGTATGATCGCTGTGCAGCTCTCATTATGTGCAGATTTCAATTAATCGGCTTTGACGACTATTTTCTAGTTTTCCGCGGGTGTTTCACTGTATTTGAATGGATGCTCCAATATTTTCGTATTATTATGATATCGTGGCACGTGTATAAACTTTTTGCGATGTAGCGTATTGCGTAACAGCTGGTAGACCGATTTTCGCAAGATATCTATCTCACTTGGTTTCCGCATTCCTGCCACTTTGCAAAAGTATTTTATGAAAGTAACTTAATACATATGCAATTAATGGAATATTAAGCGATCATAATGCCGATATTTATCTCAAATTCATATAAAATTCGAGTTAAACACAAACATGCGCATCAAATGGAGCGCACTTTATTCGCATTACGAAAACCGGTCTGAATTCAGTCCGAAATGTAGCATAAGAACGGCGCAAAGTCAATCATTATCATCGATGGAGCACACCTCAATTATCAGCACACAATGACATGTTACAAGAATCGTTTCAGTTTAACGAGAGGCGTGCCTCGCCCGGGGCTCGAACCGGAGGGCGGCTCGGCAAAAAACGACATTAGAACGTCCAGGCGAGCGGCGACCTTCACGATATTATGGTGTCGCTTCGCGGGTGTCGGCCAATGCGCTTGCGCATCCGTCAGATCAGTGCTGCCACTTCTAAATCCGTCACGCCTTCAACCTCTTTTAAGTAATTGCTTTAATAATGTAAAATAAATATTTTTTATTATAAATTTATAAATAAGCACAGTAATTATATTTTAACATCGTATTAAGAAATATGTGCTCAAAATAGGTAATCACAAATTTAAAAACTGAACGGAGCAACTTCAAATCCGATCGTGACCAAATGTATATGGGACCACCCTTGAAAGAAGCTCTATCGAACACAAATTTTCAAGATCGGTCCACATTCGGCGGAGATATCAAGTAACATACAAAAAAAAAATACAGACGAATTGAGGACCTTCTCTTTTTTGGAAGTCGGTCGAAAAAGTAAAATGTAGAGTCGAATTGGACCGTGTTGTGCAGAAATGATCCAACCCACATTTTTTATTGATGCCAACATGATCTTAAAGTCTAAGCCATTATAGACCATATTGATGTAAAAAAGAAATGTGGCTTGGATCATTTCTGCACAACACGGTCCAATTAATTACAATAAATCCTTGACTATGCGTACGATACATCGAAGTCTAGACAGATAAAAGGCTCAATAGAAAAACAAACACGTAATTATTATATTAAGCGAAGTCGTTTTTAGTTGGGATGACCTACTTTTGTCTGTAATCAAATTTACCGAGTCAAGGTGAATGGCAGAATTTAAAATGTAGCGACATTTTGTATCTGTTTATTTTGATACGAGGATATTATGTATATCTTATTTAGAGCGTAGGTGATAACAAATCAACAAATCACGTGACATCGAGCGTCGGTAGCATCAAACGCCTTGAACATAAACAATACAAAACTCGCAAAAACATGGCCGAGCTGAAGAAATACGAGCTTGTGCTCTACACCTCCCGCTACCTTTAACGCCCGGTTCCAATAAACAATCTCAGTTCGAATGTGCAGATAGATTACAAAAATTAGCCAATAAGAATACAGTTTGAACATGACTCAGTCAAATGACTTGATTTGATTGGTTCATAATCGCGATCTATCTGCACTCTAAACTGAGATCGTTTATTGAGACCGGCCGTAAGTCTCCGAAAACAATAACTGCGCTATCGGTCGTGACTCGTGAATGACTTAACACCGACCAAATTATATTATTACCCGCATATTAATTGTACATGAATTTACTTTCAGCAACTTTCTACCGAAACCTTTTTTTATTCTATGCACACAAAACGAACTATATGTACTATCAAAGATTTCTACACCTAGCACGGTCAATTAATTCGCAGGACGTATCGAAACATGCGCATGAGACGCCAAATGCTTCATTGATTTCAAATTTCGAACGCTCATCGTTAATCGTTAATAGACAATCGATATGGCTTGTGGTTTGAAATTTGGTGATACGGCTTTCTGTAGATAGCGCCGAGTGCAATCAATTCACTAATGTAGAGTTAAATCGATGTTTATAACTCATGTCATCTATGCTTTACCTTTCAATGAGGTTGTGAAGTGCTTTGAACAGCAGCGATCGACACTCATAGGACAGGCCACTCTCCCACGACCCCTGCTCGCCTTCTGTAAACAAAGAAACATAATGTTACACTCATGCATTGGATATTTTTATTTGTCATTCACTAGTGACTACGACGAACCAGAACCTTACAAAGGAGTCAAACAAACAATATTTGTTTATAAATAATGGACAAATTAAAGCTTATCTTTAGTCTGTAGCCATTCGAATTCCGTCTAGACCAATAACATTAAACGTTTCGTCCTATCCTATCCACCTCCGCCATGTCACCTTGTCAGTGACTGCATTTCCCTACACATTTTACAATATAGCCACGGGCTCACGGGGTCGGGCACCCACCGCGGCCATCAGCCACCGCTGCGCTGCACGCCTCCCGTTCAAGGTCGTTATGACAATGAAAATGTGCACAATAAAGCGGAATGGAGGAACGATAAAATCTTGGCTGGATGCACGGCGGCAAGTAACGCTACAAATAGCTGTTGTTGCATTCGCATCACGAGATAAACTTGCCATATCAACAACGTTTAGATGCGAAAACAACGCGGCGCGCGCGACCGCCGTTGCCGCTCCAGCGCTGCAGCGCGGTGCTGCGGCCTATGATGCCGTCCCGCTCGCACTTGCCTGCGGTCGCGACCCGATCACCGATGTGGTGTGTGACGTCACGCGATACCGACCGTGCCGCACGTGCTTGTGTTCGTACCCGCACCGCGCGGTGACGGCGCCGCACACATGCGAGCAGGCTGTGGCGGTGGACAGCGGTGTGCAGCGGTGGATCACAGTTGGCGGCAACGCTCGCGCTCGCGCCACCAATCGCTGCCTGATTATTGACATTGAATTTTCCACAGCATTATTATAATAAGAGGCGACGTGACAGTTGATTCTCTAATCGCAGATAAAGACGTGCTCATTATCAGCATAATGACACGTTAATAATTATGTGTTCAGACAGCTCCGGGCGTCGCGTTGGAATGTTTATCGCTCACTTGTGAGTTGTGCGGTAACCGCTCCAGATTGTATTATGAAAGCTGTGCTCGTGCACCACAGGTCCACAACACGTTCTGTGTTTCTGAATAGGTTTGTTGACAAATATTTGGGGGAATAAATTAATAAGAGGTGCCAGTTGCCACTGAAAGTTGTAGGTCATAAATATCGTAGTATCATTTATATGGATTGGTAATGGGTGGCGTGACTTGACGCTTTCAACCGTATATGTGTGAGCGCATCGATCGCACAAAGACGTCCACGCTGGAGCGGTTCCAAGCGATCAGCCTTGACATTAGATCCAGGTGCGACATCTGTCGGTCACGCGTGTGCAACGTTGCGCCGACACGCGCATACCTTACAACTACTAATGTTCTAGTTATTAGCATCTTTACCGCAGACGTCAATATTGGGCCTTACTTATAAAAGCATTTTTAGCTGAGCAAATGGTTACGAATAACCTGTCACTTTTTCCCTTGCGTTACATTGTTTAAAAATGAAAGGGACAACCTATGGTATAAAGTTAAGCAGCGCTTAAATATTTTATAAGTACGGGGCATTAAGCGTCTCGTCATAACACCGCGGGACAAAAGGAACTAGTAACTTCCAGAATTTGAACACGCCGCGCCGGTCCATTATTAATTCGATGGTAAATACATAACTAAACCAAATTAGGAACTTAGTAGCTCATTTATCATTTCTGCATTGACGAGAGTTACGCTTTTGGGAATTTTGTAGAGCATGAATAGGTGGAAATTACCGAGGTGCTGTCACTTACAGAAATAGCTGAATATAGCTAAATTTCGTTGAGTGAATAAGAACTCTACCGTTAGGATTTTTCCAGAGGTCTCATTTTTACCCTCAAAACCTCACTCATAATAAGAAAAGCAGTAACTATCATTTAACGACAGTTTTCTATGAGGCAGTTATGTCACTCTGGCCATCGGTACCATTACCAAAAGAATATGGTCGCAGTTTCTCGGGGCTATCCCACTTCTAAATAATAAGTCCATTCTAGATTAAGAACTTCTACTTTGTTATTATTTGTGAGCGGTAGGAATCACTTATATCAAGTACCTAGCCTATTCGATCAATAAGTTATTAAATTACGTCTCAATCAACGCAAATCGAAGACGTCCACACTTTCCATTTCGCCAAAACGTTACACATTTCAAGTGGCATGGACAAACAGCGAAGTCAAGTTAGGATTGGTGTTGAGCAATGGGTTTAATGTTTGAATTACACGAAAGTTCAGTTGAAGGAGTGTAATCAAAGCGGCCTGTAGATTGCCTGCTGGTTCGGACAGCAACTAACCACTCAAGGGCGTCGGGAACCACTCGAGCGTACAAGACGATTCACTTATATTATTGTTTAGGGCGACTTGCACCACTATTACTAACCTACAGTTAGTCCTAACCTCAAGTTAAATTGAAAATGAAATATATGAAGGGCATGTAATTCATTACATATAATGTACTACATGTAATAACAGATAATAAATGATCACATTTAATTAATTACATGTAATGAATTACATGTCCTTCATATATTTCTATTTCAATTTAACTTGAGGTTAAGGCTAACTGTAGGTTAGTTATAGTGGTGCAAGTCGCCCTTAGAAGCTAACAAGACTGAGCCTGAGATCTATAGAGCGAACTTCGACTAAGTCTAAGTCAAAGAAACAAACTCGGTGAGGATTTGGAATTTTTAAATCCAACTTTGACTTAGTCCGAGTCACTTTTGACAAGAAAATCTTTGCTTAGTCTGTCTGTCAGTCTGTATTTCTTGTAAAAAATGGATCGGACTAAATCAAAGTTGGATTTAAAAATTCCAAATCCTCACTGAGTTCGTTTCTTTGACTTAGATTTAGTCGAAGTTCGCTCTATAGATCTCAACCCTAATGCTTAAACAGAACTTGGGGGAAATTCTTATTCAGCTAATGTAAGTGATCCCGAAAACCCGTGACTAAGAATACTATAGGAATCATGGAAACTGACCTTGGAAAACCGATGGGACATATGGGCGTATCGTTTGAAATTTCTAGATATCTCGATCTACCTTTTTTATCCTCAAAAACCAACAATATGAAGAAGAAGAAGAAGAAGAAGAACAAGAAGAAGAAGAAGAAGAACAAGAAGAAGAAGAAAAAGAAGTAGAAAGAAAGTTTATTTGTCAAACCAAAAAAGGACAGGCAACAACTTACTTACATTACATAACATAACATAAGCTCACGCCTGTATCCCCGAAGGGGTAGGCAGAGGCGCACCAGCGAACTAGAACACCCACATTTCGCCGAGCTTAGTTCAGTCCCAGATGTGATAGGGGGCGAGCCTATCGCCATATCGGGCACAAATTCCAGACTCCGGGCTGATATGGAAAAATCCAATATCACTTTGCCCGACCCGGGGATCGAACCCGGAACCTCAGAACCGTAGTCATACCGAAATACCACCACGCCACCGAGGCAGTCTTACTTACACGTTACTTACATTAAATAAACATAATAAAAATTACTTATATACTAAAATGCAGCGTGCCTTCATGGCGACAAATGTGGTCAGCTCAGCATTATGCTGTTATGGTTCACATCATAGCACAGCTCTGGTTTTCAGCTGACCATCTAGTGACAGCGAATGTCAATGGTTTTTCAAGATAAACTCCTCTGAGTCGACAGATTTATGTCGAAGAAACTGTCTACAGCGTAGCTCCAACCACATAGGGGTTTATTTATAAGAAATCATAGACTATATAGGTATATAGTCTACGTAGGTACGTATGGCATTTCTCATTGAACTGTAGTCGACGGAAATAGTATTCAATTAATATGAAATGCAACGTAGGAACTATGAATATAAAAATAATTCACTAGGAACTCAAGGCTAAATTCACACTTAATGTTATTAAAAATATTTTTACCCCAGTGGCCTTAATCAGCTGGAATGACAGTGCATTTACATTAGTCGATTGCAATTCAAATAACTCGTGTCGATTCAGTGTAATCGACTCTATTAATAAGTAGAGACTGGACGTAAATCTCATTTATAACTGAAAAGAACATTAGAGCCTTCGAATAGTATCAGAACAGTTTTTATGACCATGATCGTATAAAATATCTAATAATCATATAATACTGTCTTTTCTTTCTACCTGCCCGTATCCCACCTTAATGTCGGGTCGGCGCAACACACTTTTTCAAGCATGTAGCAGAGAGGATTTGGCTAAGTTTTTACGACCGGCTGCCTGCCTGTTGTCAACCCTCTGGGCAAATTAAATTAGATAATTCGCTTTGTCCGACGGAATCGAACCCACGACCTACCGGTCTACAGCCCATACAATACTGTCTTTAGCGTTGAAAATTGTAAATATTCCCCACATATCAACGTTTTACGTCTACCCTGGACCTATACCCATGACGTCTACATACGCATACGGACGTCTACGTACGGATGTGCCGGCTCGACCGATTTTATACTATTGTCTCACAGAAAAACGAGTATTTATATTGATGGAAAAACGGCAAAAAGTGGCAGTTCGCTCTCGTGTTCGGTGAGTGAGATTTCCCCTCATCCCTTTCCTAATCCTTATTTCCCTACTTTTAGGTTGGCAACGCACCCATGATTCTTTTTCTTTCTTGGGTGTATATGGGCGGCGGAGATCACTTACCATCAGGTGACCCATCTGCTCGTTTGCCAGTCTGCTATAAAAAAAGATCCATTCCTACGGTACATGCACTCATAGAGTCCAGTCTCTACTAAAGACATTAACTGGACCTGTACAACAATTTACGTAGTGCATCAAAGAAGTGCACTATCAGACAATTACCGAACCGTTGGCGGCATCGGCACTCGGCACTCGGCACTCTGCAGTCGGCTCCATCAGCCAAGGTCGTTAGCGCAACAACGGTAACCGTACCGTACTACAGTACCGATACACTCGGGTGCCGGCAACCGGGGCAAGTCACGAGCGGACCCGAGCCGTGCCATCGCGACCACATCGTTCGCCACCCATCGATCGCCGCACCACCGCCGTCGGCCACCATCGCGCGCCGTTCACACGACGCATTGGACTACGAACGCTGGCCATCCCACGCGCCGCGGGTCAAGATGATTGTAAGGTTTTGCGCGACGACGACGAAATTATTTCGACACTGCTCCGATTTGCATTGCCTGTTTTATTTCGCAACCGGTTACTCCCTTCGACGGTAACGACTACACAAACAGAGTCTGTTTTATGCGGGGATCGTATTAATTTTACGTACTGGTTTGTGCCACTGTAGTTAAACCAGTCGAGTTGATATTATGTGCACATTCTCGAGTTACACGGGCGCTTATTCAAATGCTAATTTGAACGTACTAATGCGAGTTCTTAGTAGTTGCAACTTGCAAGACAAACTGAGTATCGAACTACTAGAACTTTCCGTTGAAGATTTTATCTTGTTTGACTTTATGCGTAACGTTTCTAAAATATAAATATGGCGTCGTCAATTTCAAAGTCAGGGTCACACGGCTTTGTGTAAGCATTTCTAAATAAGTGTTTTCCTGTTGCGCAAAAGAAAGCCAACGGGCCAAAAGTTGGGATAAGTACTTATAAACTGGGGTGCATGGGTGTGATCAATATATGGCTTGGTTGGTGCGTGGTGTGTGCAAGTGCATACTTCGACGACCAATTATTTGTAAGGTTCAGGGACTGCCTCGGTGGCGTGGCTGTATTTCGGTACGACTACCGTCCTGAGGTCTCGGGTTCGATCACAGGGTCGGACAAAGTGATATTGGATATTTCCATATTAGCCCGGAGCCTGGAATTTGTGCCCGATATGGCGATAGGTTCGCCCCCTATCACATCTGGGACGGAACGTAGTTCGGCGAAATGTGGGTGTACTAGTTCACTAGTGCGCCTCTGCCTACCCCATCGGGGATTCAGGCGTGAGCTTATGTATGTATGTTCAAGGTCGCCATGTGCGGTGGATTGCGGCGATGCTGTGGCGATGCGGTGACGGTGCCGCGCCGGTGCCGGCACCACCTTGCGAGTCGCGAGCCACGGCCCACGTCGGGATCGATAGCGGGTGCCGGGTAGACGCCGCGCCGCGCCGCGCCCGGCCCTCTTCGCGCGCGATTATCACCCACTATTGTTTGTTTGGAGCGAGCGCTGCGGTTAATGTCGCCGATAACGCGCTGATAAGGAGCCGACGCTATTACACGCCCGAACATAATTGAATATGTTGCGTTACTCTACTTATGACTGTGAGAACATTCCTCAATTGTACAATGTACAGATGGGAAATAAAGAGACGATAACGTTTAACGGCCGGTTTCAATATACGATCTCAGTTTAGAGTGCAGATAGATAGATAGCGCTTATGAACCAATCAAATCAAGTCATTTGACGGAGTCATGTTCAAACTGTGTTCTTATTGGCTAATTTTTGTAATCTATCTGCACATTCGAACTGAGATTGATTATTAAAACCGGCCGTAAAACTTCAACTGTCGTTACTACTAAAATTAAACTACCGTAAAGTCTACATATTTTTATACAAGCTGCATTATTTGTTGACCTCTGTCAATCGAGTGTGCATAAATACGATTTGTAGCTCAAGTACGGTCAAGTCATTAATCATTTCAATAAACGTTTTCATTGAGAACGTTTTGCCGACTCTCCGTACACGATTGTCGGTTGCATTGCGAACCGTACCAGATGGTAATCTGATGGCGGGTACACACCAATCGAACGAAAGCGAAGGGTCATCGGCAATGGGGACCGATCTCGATCATTCGCGAACGCAACAGCGAAGATTTGTTTGTTGGCCCTTCGCGAACATTCTTTCGCCTTCGTTCGGTTGGTGTGGGCCCGCCACCATGCGCGGACAATATTTTTAACAATCACAATCTCGGCATGTCGCAACCTCCTCGCAGGTTCAATTTAACGCTAGTTTAAGTGTAACTATTGTATTGGGATTGTTACGTGAATATTTTGAAGTGTGTTAAATTATTTTATTAAACTGTACAATCTACAACTCTACATAATTATGTCTTCATGAAATGTATAACAAATACTACTATACATACTTGCAAAAGTGCTCGATATTATTATTTTTTCTTAGAATCTGTTTATGAACAGGACTGACTCTCAATGTTGGGATCTGAATACAGCGTGTTTCGCGTTATTGACGATGGACGTTTGCTGAGTCACAGACGACGCGAAATAGCTTAACTTACCGCCGAATGTTCATACAGTTGAGGTCGCATCATGTCGTTGAGGCCATCTTATCGCGAAAATCAATAAAAAGACGTTAAAGTTGAGTAGCGTTTAACCATTCGGCCGATAGTCTAGCAGCAATTTTTCAGATAACTACATCAAAAACATTACTTTTATTTCGACGCAGTCAAGAAACCGCATTGAAATTGGACGATCTGATTGCGCGTTACAATATCACAAATTTTGATGCGTTTTTTTAATATACCTCTATAGAATGATTCAAGATAAAGGTTTATATGTATAACACATGCATAAATTCATGCCCTAGAGGGATGTAATGGGGGATGAATGTTTGTCAACTTTCACGGGGGCGTAGCCGCGGGCAAAAGCTTTCATTATAATATGATGAACACGACGCCTTTTTGCGTCGGCGGTTAAAAACGAATCATCCGCCCTCATACAATTCATGTATTTAAAACAAGTTTCATTATTTAAAACGCCAGACGGAGTACAAATCTCAGACAATGTTTAATTTCAATATTCAATCACGGATCGTGGTTTGCCTTTTTTGGACGGTCGTCGTTGGCAGAATTATTATGCTCCGAACGCAATCAGTGAGGTCGAAAGAGACATAGCTAGCCCGTAAGAAGCACATCTATTTACTCTGACATACATAATGCTCGGTACAACCAACCGACTGAACGTTCGCGATTCTTCTCTGATGCGTTTTGACAAACAAACCTTCGCTGTCGTGTGAGGCTGAGATCTATAGAGCGACCTTCGACAAATTCTAACTCAAAGTAACGAACACAGTGAGGATTATGACTTAGTCCGAGTCATTTTTTACAATAAAATCTTTGCTTAGTTTTGTCTGTCAGTCTGTTTTTCTTGTAAAAAATTACTCTAAGTCACAGTTCGATATAACAATTCCAAATCCTCGCTGAGTTCCTTACTTTGACTTAGACTTAGTCGAAGTTCGCTCTATAGAACTCAGCCTGAATACAACTGCGAAGATTCGCGACCGTTCGTTCGTTGGTGTGTACACGGCATTAAACATTCGTTAAATCGCATTGTAATGAATAAAGATTGAAGTTTATACTTTTTGATACGATTGAATGACAGACGGGTTCGTTCGCCCAATGTGCAAGTGTTATTGTTTATAAGCCCCAAGCAGTTGCAGCACCACTCGCAACTTGCGAATCACAAAGCTCTGCATGCCACTGCATTGCGCTTATTACATCGAGACAGGGTGGTGACTGGTGAGTCTCATACTAGTCTCACTACGTAACTATGCAACTTATACATTTTTTTTATGCAACTTACTGCACCTTTATATCCTCATAGAGTCGATTATAGTAGGACAGCATTCATTTACATGTCTACCACTTATCGACAGCAAAAGGTGGGGAAAGAATAGAGAGACCGATCCCACCACTAAGTGGCACATGGGAAGAGACAGACATAAACATGAGGATAACAGGATATTTAGCATAAACATAATCTTACGCCTGTATCCCCGAAGGTAGCAGAGGCACACTAGCGAACTAGTACACCCACATTTCGCAGAGCTTAATGCCGTCCCTGATGTGATAGGGGGGAGGGGGAATGTTTAGGTTACTATAATAAACATTGCGTGTCAATTGAAACAAGTGGTAGTCAGCGTCCCGCCGCGAGATGGCGCGCTTTGTTTATTTACATGGCGGTGCTGTAACACCATAACACTTGACACATATCATGGATTCACGGGAGACCGCGACTAACCGAGATATTTTAGGGTTCCCTAATTAGCAAGAGGGTCATCTAATGGAAAGAACCGACAAGGAGAGGACAGATTGAGGGTATAAAGTCGATGTCCTTAATTGTTCGTTCTTAAAGGTCAGCTTGATAAGAAGTTATGGTTTGGTTTGAGGGAAGGACTCAATACTCGGCCAATACGTGTGTGAGTTTGCGACTATGGTAATACAATAGTCACACTCCATAGAGTGTGGACTGTAGACAAACTGATTGTAGCATACTCTAACTATAATAACACCGCTGAGCTTCACAACTGTCGCAACAACATTACAATAGTAAAAGCTCTTGTTAAATACGCGGGGTATTTAACCCGATGCGGCGCCGTCTGATAATGTAATACAAGATCGTATTGAATTCGCGCGCGCCATCCGCGACGCCGACCGATAGCTCCGTCTCTGTCGCGCACACCCGCCGCCCACGTGCGTGTGACGTCACGTCGACGTCACGGACCGCCCGAGAGCCTCGCCTCGCCTCACCTCCGAGCCCTTCCCGCTTGTTTGGGGCTGATGCGGCGGTGCGGAAGGGGTGGTGCGGGGGCGGACAGGCATGAGAGGGAACACTTCAACACTTGAAACTATCTCATACGGGTAGTTTGTCTTCGAGATTATTTCATAACTTTGGTATATTATTTAACAGCAAACGCGTAATTGATACTCACAAAACAGTCTGAAAGACGAACGTAAACAAAGCCAAAAGCAAATAACAAAATGCCACGGTGGCTTGTTTGTATTTCGGTACGAGTTACGACTACCGTCCTAACGTTTCGGTTTCGATCCCCAGGTCGGGCAAATTGATATTGGAGTTTTCCATATCAGCCCGGAGTCTGGAATTAGTGCCCGATATGGCGATAGGCCTCTATCACATCTGGGACAGAACTAAGCTCGGCGAAATCTGGATGTACTAGTTGGCTAGTGCGCCTCTGCCTACCCCTTCGGGGATACAGGCGTTATGTTATTTCATTTCTAATATTTTTAAGACAGTAACATATTCACACAATATTCTCGGTGTATAAAAAGGTCGTTTAAACGTGCAATTCACAGACCGCGACCCTCAGTTCATCGCCATTTATTTCATTATCAATATTGCGCATAAACCCTGCCCCCGCGACACCGGCAAGGCGGAATTGCGCACAGTGACGGACTAAACTCTAAAGTGGGGCATCAAAAATAAGTAGGACTCGACTCGGTCACTGTGAAAAGGGCAGACAGTAATCGAGCCAAAGTTTATTTGCAACTTGTTCGCATGTTTATTTCCAACAAGAGTCACTTAAAACTTTGAGTTCGCTTGACTGAAATAATTTGAGATTATGGTTACGAGATTTTATGTGTATTCTTGTATCTTGTTTTTTTCTTTCTACTTGCCCTTATCCCACCTTAATGTGGGGTCGGCGCAACAAACTTTTTCAAGAATGTTGCAGAAAGGATGTGGCATAGTTTTTACCGGCTGCCTGCCTGACGTCAACCCCCTCTAAGGGATTCTTGTATCTAGTCTATTTTGAATTAATCAATTACACATTTCATTGACTTTTATGAACATTTAGAGTTATCGGGATTGGAACTTGTGTCCGCTATGGCAACGGCTTAGGTATGTAAACTCTTGAAATATGCATTTATAATATAAGACTATTAGCCCTGAACATTACTGTCAGGCACGGGTCTCATCTACCAAGGAATAAGCATTAGTACGTCAAACAACCTCTGAGTACATAAGGCCGCGTCATCTGCACATGTTTTTTCGAAACAAAACACAAAATCACCTACACAAAACAACGTATTTCACTGTCTCCTGCCCATGGAACAATCGACCATAGAAAAATTCTGTGTTTTGTGTAGTGTTTTAGTGCAGGAGACGCGGCTTCATAGGAACACAAGACAACATGCTCTCTACATCAGTCGGACACGGTCCTGGCATGGAGCGGGCGCGGAACCCGGGTGGGTCCGCCGACCATCTGCGCGGCCCCGCGACACAGCTGCCCGCCCCGACCGAGGCGACGCGACGCCAAGCCGACCCACCCTCTCAACTTTTGTTTTAGTTAACTATCGGCTCATGGTGCAGGAACGATCGGCACACATTGTTTAAAGGGGGTTAATATCATCACTTCTATATACAGCAGAAGTTTAAACGTTTTGAACGTAGGTACACAGCGTTTAAAAACGTAATTAATTGTGTTCATCATGTATAAGCAAGGACGCTTATGATAAATCTTATTTCAATCTCAATAAATAATGCCTGAGTATAATTTTATAATACGTTATACCTACGTGCATTGGGGATTTAAAACCTTCAAAAGCAAGCTATCAACAGATCAATGTCTATCGCCCGGTTCTAATAAACAATCTCAGTTAGAATGTGCAGATAGATTACAAAAATTAGCCAACAAGAACACAGTTTGAACATGACTCTGCCAAATGATTATTTGATTGGTTTATAATCGCGATCTATCTGCACTCTAAATTGAGATCGTTTATTGAAACCGGCCGTATGTGAAGAGCACCCTTATATCTTATCCTAATTTCTCAAGCGACCATTAAACATACATACATACATACATAAGCTCACGCCTGTATCCCCGAAGGAGTAGGCAGAAGCGAACTAGCGAACTAGAACGCCCACATTTCGCCGAGCTTAGTTCAGTCCCAGATGTGATAGGGGGCGAGCCTATCGCCATATCGGGCACAAATTCCGGACTCCGGGCTGATATGGAAAAAATCAATATCACTTTGCCCGACCCGGGGATCGAACCCAAAACCTCAGAACCGTAGTCGTACCGAAATACCACCACGCCACCGAGGCAGTTAAACAGCAGACCATTAAACAAGCCTATAAAAATGGCAAACTAAATAAAAATGCAACGGCGAAGAGCTAAATATCGCAATCAATCATAGCATACCATAATATTTATTGTTGTAAGTTGTGACCGAACACATTTTAACAAGTATGAAGAAACAATTAAATAAATCGACACAATTATAACAAGCAGACGACAGGACTTGTGTTCACGCCTCTCATTAGTGGACATTTAATTTACCCTGTTTACCATCGGGTGTGGCATAAAAAGACTATAGCAATAATGACAGGTTTATTATAAAAGTGTAGTGGTTGTGCTTAAAATAAACAAACTCCACGGCGGGTAACAAGAGGGCGGTAGTTTCAAGGTTGCAGTCAGACATCGGTTACTCGCCATGTAGCTGTGAGGTGAACGCAATCAAATATTCTTGGTGTAATGATTACACTGTACCTCTAATTTGGGGGTTGACTCCTGACGCTCGATTCAAACTTGAATTCGATTCGGTTTCATTTATTGACTTAAAATTCAATCGAAATCGAGTTAAAAAGTGCATTAATGACACGTTAAAAAGTACCAAATGACAAGTTTTCGAATACTATGCAATATTAGCGCACTTTAAATGTATGTATGTGTTATGTAAAAGTCGATTTCGGTGGAATTTTAAGTCAATAAATAAAACCAAATCGAGTGTCAAGAGTAAGGGGGCAAGTGGAGTGGGTTATTCAAGAACCAAAGATTTAGGACGCCATTTCTGTACCCTAGTACGAATTTATTTTGACAGTTTTCGATTCTCGAAATCGATTACAATTTGCGTTTTTTTCCATACATTTGATCAGTAGCGCCGTTTCGCGAAAACTACAACGAACTAAAAAAATGAGAAACTGAAAACTATCGTCGATTTCGAGAACCGAGAAAAACTCGTACTAAGGGTAAGGGTAACTAGGGTAAATCGTAAGGGTACTGGAAGTAATTTATGTGCTGACATTCTTCAGCAATGAATAAAGAACAGAATCTATCATCACTTTAACCGCCGAATGTTCATACACTTAAGGTCGCCTTAAGTCGTTTAATGTCGCCTTATCTGTCAAAATTGTATGGCAAAAATCAATGTAAGAAGCCTTCAAAGTTGAGCAGCGTTTGACCATTCGGGCGTAAAGGACGTAGATTAATTAAGAGAGTCGTCACTCACCAGGTCATGCACTGGTTAAGCTTAGCAGTTTTGCTATAAGTGCAGTTGGGTAAAAATGCCATACATACCTACATAATACAAGCAATATAACACAACACGATGAAGGAGCAAGTCCGTGAACGCGCGTACAACGGTGTTTTCGCAACCGCCGCGCAACAGCCATGGTGGCGGACCGCGGACATGACTTAACCGAATCGAATGTGTAATAATGGACTGATCGTGTAACCCCAGTGTTAATGCCTTGAATCAAATGTTGTAGAAAGAAGAATAGCTATACTACAGCAAATTCTGATGCAAGTACCTTTGGATCGCAAAATGTTGAGTCGCTGCAAGGGACGAAAGCGGGCACTATCGTATTACTTTCGCAATTACAAAACGTTACTTATTTTTGTGACAATTCATACTCTATGGGCCGAATGGTCAAACAGTGCTCAATCATCCAAGTCATTTGAGCACTACCCAAAGTTAAGCAGCCAATAATTTTTGAGCGGTATGGTCGTACGCACTTGAGAAGACTTGTCGGAAAAATCAGCTGAGGATCAATCATTTTGCTACAGATAATAAAAGTTTGTTCTCGATTTCAAAATTTTAATAAAATTATATTTATGTTTCGTTTCACGTAGAATCATTATATTTAATGAAGTTTTTTTTAAGATATATATAAAAAATAATTGGCAGAATACACGATTCAAAAATGTTTATTTAACCTTTTTGCTATTCATGTGCCATTCCGATTATATTTCATCTGTAGTAAATTTTTTTGCAATGTTTATGTTATCTCTGCCTATCTTTTGTTATTGTGAAGGTAAACACATTTTTATATAATAGAAACGGAACTTAAAATGGATCTTTTTTTAATATTTATTATGATGTTGTTAAAATATTTACCACTGGCAGAATGTTTCTTTCGTCCTTAGCCAATGATTTGTGTGGAAGAAACGAAACAAAAATTGGCAAATGGCGACCTGTTTGTTTATATTTATTTTCGTATTTGATTTTCGTATTTAAATAACTGTGTTTGTTGTATGTGAAGTGATTTTGTTTTATGTAATAAACATCAACGAAGATGGAGAGATTATGGAAACTTTGAAGTTTGGATGTGGAGAATATTTCTTGGAGCGTTTCAATAAAAGGAGTCTTCTCGAATTTTTCCTGCCGCCCTGAAAAATACTCCGCCCGATCTGAGAATGGAATTCAGGACGTCCCAGTTCACACCAGCTTCATCAGAATCATCTAAAAACCATTATATTGGAGAGGAATTCGGCAACATGCAGTGTTGTTTAATAGGATTAAATAAAATTAATCATTGTCTTTTTGAATTGTTTTATTTGTCTTGGCTTCTTCGAGTGCGCTATATTCTAGTTTAGATAATGATATTGAGGAAAAATACATTTTATTGAAATCAAGGGGTAGGTAAACACTACACGGAACACGGAAATTATTAAATACAAACCTATGCCCGCCATTCCGTTCGTGTGAAATTTTATTTATTTAAACAAATCTATCCTACGGAAACCATACATTTTTTCGGGGAAAAAAGTAGCCTGTGTGCTATTTCAGACTTTAATCCATTTCTGTGCCAAATTTCATTCAGATCTCTTCAGCCATTCTGGTGTGAAAGAGTAACAAAACATCCATACATCATCACAAACTATACAATAGTTTCATTTGAGATTGGTCGCAGGTACTCTCAAACTAATTTCGATTAAATGCTAGTTAAGCGGGCCTTAAATAGCTGTCAAACTTTAGGCAGTTGTTGGCCATGCCGTTTTATGAAATAAGCGGGCCTTAAACTGGGTGCTGCTTACATTTAATGTGAAGAGATAGGTTCTGTTTGACCATGCCAAATTGACGAATAACGAGTGCTTAAATCGGTAAGGCCATCCTAAATATTTAGGGAGCGTTTGACCATTTGGGGGTATATTATGACTTTAATCTTTCTTTCTTTCTGCCTGGCGTTATACCGGCCTTCTGCCAGGGTCCGCCTTCCTACTTAAACGCTTCCACTTCGTCCGGTCTTGACCTTAATAAATTAATTATAACAACTTAAACCTTTCCCGTAACGTAGCGGTTATGGAAATGCCGAGTTGCGTCTTTCCATCATAGTATCGATCTATAGTTAGTCTCGAACACCATGGGACGTGGCGGTAGGTGCGCACGCGCGTGCCGCGTCGATAAATAGCTCGATCCGTCGATACACGTCACGGCGACGTTATTAATAAAACCGCGAACCGCCGCACCGCGCCATCGCGCCACGGGCAACAACCCCGCGGCGGCTCCTTACGCATCGCATGCAGCGGTTACATCACGCGCACAGACGCGCGTACTCGCGACCTACAGCCCATACCTTGGGAATTACAACCCTTAGCTTTACCTAGAAGCAACTCTCTCCTTCCGGCAGCCTATATGTCATTCCAATGGGCACAACACACTTTAAGCATGTTGCAGAAAGGCTTTATGATAGGCCTAAGGCCGAAAGGGTTTATGAAAAAAAATTATGATCGGCCGCCTAACTGACGCCAGCCTTCTGCAAATGCAGAGGTCACAATTCAGGGGTTATGTTTTCAAGTCTCTCAACGGGAACTTAGATGGAGAGTTTATCACACGACCTAGGCTAGATGAAAAGAAAACGAGAATAGTATGATGCGATCTGGTTAATGAAGTTTTAATAAATTCCTTTGCTTATGTCTCGAAAGGCCACTTGCAGCTCCGCGATAAATCTCAATTTCTCCCGAATCTTCATTTAAATATAGGAGTGAGATATAGGATAAATCGAGATTAGGTGTAACTCTAGATTAGTAATAGCGCTGCAAGTCGCCCTAAAAACTCTTCTTGTGAATAGGGCCTTACGTGTGTAAAATGGTAAGAGAATATTAGAAATTGCGCTTGTACAGACTGTCTCTACAGTTTATATCAACAGTTTTCTTTCTACCTGCCCTTATCTTACCTTAATGTGGGGTCGGCGCTACACACTTTTTCAATCATGTTGCTGAAAGGATTTAGCTTAGTCTTTATAACCGGCTGCCTGCCTGACGTCAACCCCCTCTGAGAGATCCAGTCCCGGACAAATTAAATAAGAAAATTCGCTTTGCCCTGCCTGGGCATCAAGCCCAAGACCTCCCGGTCCACAGCCAATATATGCTGCCACTAGACCAAGAAGGCGACAATTTTTATATCAACAGTATTATTCATTACTAAACACCATGATACAAACTTACTTAGAATCTCGTCAAGGACTCCGCAAGTCCCTTTCGAACCTCAAACACAAGGTCAGCAGATTTATTTCATATTTTATGGTGACATTTGAATAATAACCAGAGGATGACTGGCCAACATTTGGGTGTTATTATTGATATTTCCTAGAGGTTAAATGGTTAAAATTAGTTTAAAAAATAAACGAGTACAATAATAAAACAAAACGCTTACGTAGGCTTGCGTTAGTTTACACAATGTACTAAAATAATAATTTTGCAAAACAACTTGTTTCGTGCAATTAGTGTTGTGCAGTCCTTTGATATGTCAGGCAATTGAAAATAATTAATTTATTGCGAGTATGAATCACTAAAGAATATGCGTATGTCTATTTATATTGGTGCCCTATTATCAACACACTATTATATGAGTGGTAGAGCCACGTCTACGGCACGAATGGGCCGTCTCGACCGTTTTGATACCACTGTCTCACAAGAACACCGACGTAAAGTGGCAGCTCGCATTTCGATCGGTGAGTGAGATTTCCGGTGGCCCAATTCTCCCCCCCTCACTTTCCCAATCCCTATTTCCTTCCCTTTATTCCCCGGTTGGCACTTATGATTCTTTTTGTGTCTTGGGTGTCTATGGGAAGTATGGTAAATTAAGAATTATAAGAGACTAACGGCCGGTTTCAATAAACAGTCTCAGTTTGAATGTGCAGATAGATTACAAAAATTAGCCAATAAGAACACAGTTTGCACATGACTCCGTCAAATGATGTGATTTGATTGGTTCATAATCGCGATCTATCTGCACTCTAAACTGAGATCGTTTATTGAAACCGGCCGTTAATTGATAGAGATCTATCATTGCTATGAAAAAAGAGGAATAGGTAAAGTTGAAATTAATTCCAAGTTGACGCCACAACAACCCGGTTTCGGTTTGTGTCTGAAAGCTTTTTTAATGGGAATGAGGCAAATCAACGATACAGTTAAAATAAAACGTGTAACAAGAAATGGAAGCCATTACTGAGACTACGTGACGCGCATCGCTCACAAATATTGTTACTCAAGTGGAAAAGCGCAATGAGCGCATTTACAATTCGGCGACCTTTAATACGAGTTTTGTAATTGCAAAAAACATGTAGTTTTCGATTTCTATACATTTGACTAGCTGCAGTAGCGCCTCTTGCGGGAACTATTTTCTTTATTTTTCTTTCTCCCACTGGAGTATGACAGCGCAACAATTTGTTTCCACCATGTTGCAGACACGATTCGGGATAATTTTTAGAGGTTAACCGGCTGTGTGCCTCACGTCAACTCCCTCGGAAGGGTCTTGCGGAACTACAATAAACTAAATGAATGTATGTATAAAACATTAACTATTACCGTTTTCGAGAAGTGTCATTACACTACTCCACCGTGGAGCACCGGGCCAGTCAGTAGCCAGCTGTGAAGCGAAAAGCCGCGGAATCGATCTCCGCAATGAGACAAATGTTTGTGTGGCCCACAGATATTTGTTTCAAGTCTGGGTGTTGTGAGACCGAAAGTCTCTCATAGTCTCTGACACCCACGATACAGGTAATACCTAGTGTGGGTTCAGGACTAGTTGTGTGACTTTTGGGTGTATTTATCGACTGACTTCCAAAAAGGAGGAGGTCCTCAATTTATCTTTTTTTTATGTATGTTACGCGATATCCCCGCCAAATGTGGACCGATCTTCAAAATTATTTTTGTGTTCGATAGAGCTTATTTCAAGGGTGGTCCCATATACATTTAGTCACGATCGGATTTGAAGTAGGTCTATTAAGTTTTTAAACTTGTGATTATTTAACTCAAAACGTTACTCGTATTAGTGGCTCTCTGGTAGAAGCAGTCGACAGTCGATACCGTCGTCGGCCTACACCGTTACTCACGCGACACGACATCACCCACTCGGAAGCGAGTAGGCGCTCTTTCCCACGGCCCGCAGTCCGCAGCGGCAGCCATCACCCCGCCCCGCCCCCACAAATGCGTTATTTTTGTTAAATTTTTTTAAATTTATTTTTTTATAGCAGAGATTGGCAAACGAGCACATGGGTCACCTGATGGTAAGTGGTAAGTGATCTCCACCGCCCATAGACACCCAAGACACAAAAGAATCATGGGTGCGTTGCCAACCTAAAAGGAGGGAATGGAAGGGGAGGGAAGGGGATTAGGAAGGGAGTGGGGAAATGGGCCACCGGAAATCTCACTCACCGAATGAAACGCGACAGCAAGCTGCCAGTTTACGTCGGTTTTCTGTGAGACAGTGGTATCTAACCGGTCGAGCCGGCCCATTCGTGCTATAGACGTCACTATCTACAGCGTAGCTCTACCACTTTTGATTACGAATTGTTAATAGATGTGCAATTATCTTTTATCAATATGAGACTAGTGGCTCATATTTATCGGGAATTATTATTCGGTCTCAAAACACTGCTAAAGTATAAATCAGTGGCGAGTAGTGCGAATTTTCAATAGGGAAGCCAATGTTTCTTTCTCTTGTAGAAAATACCTAGAAAATATTAATTAGCCTACAATCTGGCAAAGGGAAGCCAGCAGGAATCGGGTTGTATGGACACTTCGCCACTGGTATAAACTAAGTTAATTATTCAAGTAACAAAGATGCAACCATTAATGTTTATTACAAACCGGAGTTTGTTTACTGTTATTACGCTCGTCATTCGCTTGACCATTATGATGTAAATCTTAATGATGAGTAATTAATATAACATAATAATTATGTCGTAAAAGCATTTACTGTGTAATAAATAAACATGTCACAAGTTCAATAAATGACACGCATTCCGCTCCTCAAACATCGGAATTTGGCTCTGAATTAATTTAAAATTATTAATGTTTAAAATTGGCTATATTATTGAATTACATATCGTATTGGCTGATTTATCATGACAGCCTCCGTGGCGCAGTGGGCGAGTAGCCGGCTGTGAAACGTGAGGTAGCGGGTTCGATTCCCGCACCGAGACAAATGTCTGTGTGGCCCATAGATATTTGTTTCGGGTCTGGGTGTTGTGAGACCGAAAGTCTCTCGTAGTTTCGGATACCCGCGATACAGGTTACACCTAGTGTGGGGTCTGGACTATGTATGTGACTGTTGGGTGTATTTATTGTATTTATTTATCTACTTTAGCTACAAAAATTTGTGTGAGTTTTGTAATAATTGGATATCGTTAAAGTAACTGCAATTTATATGGAAAAATATAGTTATCATTTGTCAATTATATGAAACTGTATTCCATACATAACTTAAACGTGACCGACTAAGTAAACCATAGTAAAACTACTCGCAGGCACACACACACAACCCCTCTCACGTACGTAATACGTAAATTACGTAATTGACAGAGACACAAAGCTGACAACACTATCTCTACCACAAGCTGCCACACCATCGAAATATTATAAAATGTGGTGGAGAAAGTAACGCTGCCGTTTTATGACTAAAATGCAGTTAAATAAATAAACCTAATTTTCAGACCTCAGTACATCAGAATGCAAAGCGATAACTGAAGCAATTTCTTCTGTCATTAATTATTTGAGAGTGTAAGAGTTGAAATAAAACTATTCTTACGGATTCTATCACGATTAGGTTATGTGTTGTGTGTTTGGTTATGTTATGTCTGACCCGTGACAACGAAGACTGCAAAGCCTTCGAAACGTCGGGAATAATAATGAAAACCTAATCGTGATAGAATCCGTAAGAATAGTTTTATTTCAATGTATAATATTCGCGTAAACTTAAGAAATCAGAGTGTAAGAGTTAATAACAACAGCAACAACCGCTTCCAACAGGTCGATCTGGAAATCTTTGGAGGATGCCTATGTTCAGCAGTGGACGTCCTATGGCTGATGATGATGATGATAGTTAATGACGATTATTTGAATAAATTTATGGACAAAGAACTGTCCACTGTCATTACTCATTTACATGGACAAATTATTATCCTGGAATATCCCAAAAGACTTACAGTTCAAACCCTGAGCAATATAATATCTACGTAAAAACTATAATGACAACAAACTGTTCCACACGTCTGCGTCAAAACACATGATACCCATAAAACCTTCAACTCAGCGTTAGCCAACATCTAGTTACATAGGAGGTGGCGGAAGGTGGCCCGCCGCCGCGCGTTATCAGCAATCAGCATCACGAACTTAATCCGCGATGAGATAATATTTGCGATAGATAACACGGAGCACTGTCATGGAAACTCTACGCTACGATGCATGATAAAAAAACATGCGTAATGCGAACATGTACTTTGTAATTTTCGCAACAAATTGCGTAATTACTATAACGTTTTAAGCGCGAAACTAAAAACTAGGTTAGGTTTGGTTAAAAACTTCAAAGACAACAAATTATAACGATGCAACACTCGATAAAATATCACTTCACATCGTTATGTAAACAAGGACTGCCTCGGTGGCGTAGTTGTATTTCAGTATGACTACCATTCTGAGGTCTCGGGTTCGATCCCCGGGTCGGGCAAAGTGATATTGGATTTTTCCATATCAGCCCGGAGTCTGGAATTTGTGCCCGATATGGCGATAGGCTCGCCCCCTATCACATCTGGGACGGAACCAAGCTCGGCGAAATGTGGGTGTACTAGTTCGCCAGTGCACCTCTGCCTACCCCTTCGGGGATACAGGCGTGAGCTTATGTATGTATGTATGTAAACAAGAAGATAAGTAACACAGACGAAACAGCTCATCTTTATGGGAACAATACTGGTTTTGAGATGAAGTCATTCAAGGGTGCACAGTAACGTATCCCTGCTTGTAGGGGGCACGCAGGGGCACCGAAAGCGGGCGCCAGGTCAACGACTGTTCCCTGCGGCCTGCGGCACGCGGCACAGCCATCCATCTAGTTTCGACACGGACAGGGAGCCGGGAGCCACGAAAATGGGACAGGCGTCATTCAGTTATGTATAATGTGAAATCAATACGGGGAATCACACCAAAATGCCTTACTAGCCAAGAACTTGTCGTTTGCAATTGCATTAGGAGTATCATTACTAAAACAACGAAGAATAATACTTTAAATGTTTCCAATACCACGTAAACCAGTTGGAGTACGTCGGTTAACGTTTAAAACAGTAGAGTTCAGTGACAGCGGCACGTAAACGGCAACAAACGAACCCATTGTGTGGAATTTGGGCGACGGTCCCGCCACAGATGCACCGAGCCGCGCGCGCGCGCCCCTTAGCCGTTTATCAGACGAACATTTGTAGCGGTTGTGAGTTGTTAAGGTGCATTACAACACAGTGTTCATAGTAGTGACTGCCTCCGTGGCGTGGTGGTATTTCGGTACGACTACGGTTCTGAGGTCTCGGGTTCGATCCCCGGGTCGGGCAAAGTGATATTGGATTTTTTCATATCAGCCCGGAGTCTGGAATTTGTGCCCGATATGGCGATAGGCTCGCCCCCTATCACATCTGGGACTGAACTAAGCTCGGCGAAATGTGGGTGTTCTAGTTCGCTAGTACGCCTCTGCCTACCCCTTCGGGGATACAGGCGTGAGCTTATGTTATGTTATCCTTTGTTACCGTCTGGAACCAGTCGGCTCGCAGTCCTTGGACATCTGTCGACATAATGGTGCACGGGGACATGTGCGGCGTGGATCAGGTGTCGCGACGCACTGACCGCGGGCAAACCCGGCGCGACGGGTTACCGAGCCGGTGCCCGCGCCCGCCGCGCCGCCGGCCACCGACACCAGAAAGTAAAAACTAAATATTTGTATCATCAAACTGCACCGGTATGGAACGCCGAAAACCGCGCGCCAATTACGGCGCGGATTTAGAGATCGGCGATCGTGATACGAGGCGGAAACGAACAAAAACACGACAATCGGACGACAACGACGAGACAATTAGAATTAAAGTGAACAATGTCGCATGAACAAAAAGATGTAGACTGAGGCTCGTTACGAATAACGAGTCGTCCTCGGAGGCGAACGCGAAAAGAAACGATTTAATTGCGTCCACAATTAGCCCACAAAACGACCTGTTGCGTTTGGATTACTGAACCGTTTAAAAGAGAGACACAACCCGTGATTTATGCGGACCGCTGGGATCGTCCGCTGATATACTACTTACACAAGTTACAACGCTGCATGTCCGTGCGTACGACTTAATCACAACATTATTAGAATATGAAGACGAGTGCTGAATAAACAACAAGCACACATAACACATAACATAAGCTCACGCCTGTATCCCTTAAGGGGTAGGCAGAGGCGCACTAGCAAACTAGAACACCCACATTTCGCCGAGCTTAGTTCCGTTCCAGATATGATAGGGGGCGAGACTATCGCCATATCGGGCACAAATTCCAGATTCCGCGGTGATATGGAAAAATCCAATATCACTGCCCGACCCGGGGATCGAACCCGAGACCTCGGAACCGTAGTCGTACCGAAATACCACCACGCCACCGAGGCAGTCAGGCAAACAACAAAGTTGTTATGTAAAATAAGAGCACTTTCAATTATACTTCCTCCCTAAGAGCTGGAAGGGTAATTGCAAACAGGATATTCCCTCGAAAAAAAAAGCTAAACTATATTTGACAGCCTCCGTGGTGCAGCGGGCGAGTAGTCGGCTGTGAAGCGAGAGGCCCCGAGTACGATTCCCGCATTAAGACAAATATTGGTGTGGCCCAGATATTTGTTTCAAGTCTGGGTGTCTCTCATAGTCTCTGACGCCTACGATACAGGTTATATACCTAGTGTGGGGTCAGGACTAGGTGTGTGACTGTTAGGTGTACTTTACTTATTAATGCAACCAACTGTACAATGAGTAGTGACCCATATTAAACACGGTGACAAATCCACTGCAGCCCACTGACCCGTTCCGACTAGTTCTTGGATCAATCTATAACTTGAAAGAATTACTAGTCAGTTTTCTCTCATGTTCCGCTCATCCCCTAACTATGGATATATCTCTGTCTAGATTACGACTTTACCCCTGTACAAGTGTTGAAACTCGTCGCGTGTAAGACGTAAACCCATATTATCCGGGAGTATTAAAACAACGCGTGTCAGCTAGAACACATTGTATAAACCGACACTCGACTTTGAATCTTACTGCTCACAAAATTAAGTGTTGAGAAGAATGATGGGACGTGTCATTTAGAAGAGCTACACCATCGTTCGTCGGGAGCATTAATCGGCTAATTAGCCGTCAGACTGCTGCAAACGACGGATTTGTATTGTCTAGACTTATTCCGGCTTCGTGATAATAAGGGAACAAACCGAGAACAGTAGATGCGTGTGTATGTTCATGGTCTGAACGTCGAAAGTCTCGCTGCAAGTAAACGTCTTTTGAATATTATCTGTTTCGATCGCGTAAAGTGAATTTACGAGGAACAAACGGTTGTGCGCTCATTTGTTTACTGCCTGGATTAGCGATAATGCAATATCAATATATCTACCTCCTAGCCTAACAAAGACTTATAGACAAATATATTATGATTTATGGATCTTCTAAACGAACGTCTCGAAAATAGCGTCTAAAAAAAGTTATCCGGCTCGAAGGACCAAAAGATATACTACACATTATTTTAATTTTGAGGAATTGGCATTAAATTTAGATAAGATCACTTAACTTATTCTAAATCATAATCTTTTGTTAATTAAGTTACTGTTTACACATAGGCATTGGATAAACTGATGCGATTTTATTAATATGATGAAAACGACATAGTAACGTAAAATATTGACTCGGTAGGTACAATGTGCGATTTATATAAATTGTTCAGTTCAACTGCAACCGATATAATAGATTTAGAGAAAATCCAAAATCTATAGGCTTTTTGATAACATTCACAAACCAAAACATGACCTAACAACTAAATCATAAGACTCTAAATCTAGAGACAACTTTTACCCAAAATCAATAAGTAATAACCAAAGACTTTCATTTATATTACTAGCCAAGCTGTTTAGTTGTAAAATTGTGTCACATTACGGCGAATGTTTGACGTTTGACGGCTCAGGAAAAGCGCAGATCTCTATAGTGAATTGCGGTCAATTAACGAAAGCTTAGTGCGCAAATTCTATGTACCGATCAGCCTGTCTAGTAATACATAGAAGTCTTTGGCAATAACCAATCATCGAAACTTTGTACGCAAAACAAGAGACGCAAGCTAAACGAGCGCACATGCGATATAAAAATACGTATGTAGTATTGAAAGTTTCGAAGAATAACATTAAAAGTAGTGTCCGATGAGGTGCTCAATGAACTTGGGACATTTACTAGGTGCTGGCAAGGATCCAACGCGCACGACACCCGCGCCGCCAGATGGCGAACTCGATTGGTCAACGGCGACACGGAACTATCGCAAATGAGGATGTTACGGCACTTACGGCCATATCCAATAGTGCGTACCTATCAATTATTGCTCGTTGACGTCCTACGTAATTGAGTTGCCGTTGTTGCTTCATATAGCAGCGTTGCATTCGAAACTTTCCGCACATATTTCTCAGCATGAATGTACTGTCTAAATACATTTTATCATACGTACATAATGAAATTCAAGATCGCATTAGTCATGACAGAAAATTGCAGCGGTGACGTTCAGAAGGAATGACAACAAAGGTGCATGTTGGCGGCATGACACAGTGCGTCAGATGACTTTTTGAACGAAATCGGAAACAATCGTAAGTCTAAGGGCATGTATTCTGTAGATCAACCATGAATTTGTTGCACGTCTTTACGCGAGCGAGGACGTAAAATATTTGTATGGAAAACGTCAGTTCCCCGCGTAACCGCTAGAGGCGTTCGGGTGTTTTACAAATATTTTACGGAGTCGCTAGCGAGTAATGTCAAAAAACTCATGGTTGGCCTACTGGAGACGAGTGGCGAGGCGAAAGGGTTGTGGGCGCGGGTCGGCACTCCGCAGTCTGCACTTAGTATACAAATCGCGGTGTGGCCGCACGGGGCCCGTATCGATCAGCGAGCGGGCGGCGTGCGGCGGAGGCGGCGGCGGAGCGGGAAGCGCGCGCCGCACCGCCCGCTACGTGCCACTTATCGCCGTCTTCACACCTAATTTATCGCGTGTCGCAATCGGCGCCGATGTTTGTATACAGCGCTTATGATGCCTCCCCGCCTTTGCGTACATATTTTTATGCTCTTTTATCGCGTCTCGGCGATAACAATTACATCATTGTTATTATTTAAGTACCGTGCTACTGTACAGCGTAGTTACACCCAATGCACCACGAAAAAGCCTTTCGTAGGGCCATGGCATACATTATACGAACTTTCTCTAATATATTACAACATGCACAAATTTGTGGTGAAAGTGCTATTTAAACCAACTACAAGCGTATAAAATCTCTCATTAAAAATTAACTGCGTGAAACCATGTTGCGAATGGTGAGTCTCGAAGCATGTAAGTATTTATTCATAAAGTACATATTAGAAACGTTCACACGGGTGCGTGAAGGTCGCAGGACACGTGGCCGGCCGGCGCGTAAATTGGAACGTTTGCGTGGGGGCGTGTGGACGCGGCGCTCGGCTGACCAATCCGCAGGTGGCGAATGCGGATCGATAGCGATCGCTCGCTCCCGCCTCCGCGCCAGCATCCGCTCGCACCGTAACTGTAGCTTAAACGTTGTAGTGATGCAGCTGCGGTGCTTGCGACCGTCGCGTCGATAGCGCGCGAAGGGATGAGCCGTAGACGCATAGATATTATCATTTCATCGTGGAACATTACTAATGCGTATTTAGCGTTGGACACGTAACTACGTAGGGTTAAAACGTCATAATATACTAATAGAGCTTAAAAAATACTTATCATTAATTTTACATCCTATATAAAGCCGGATTTAATTATTTTATACCTCGAGTACCTCGACCCACATGCAAATTATCGATATATTCAAATTAAACTATCCATAGATATAACCATTACAACGATAACAAAATTATATACAGCTCTATTAAAATTTACACAGCCTATTTTATAAGGAACATAATTATATTGAAAAAAAATTCCGAAAATGCAAAAGACGGGCCAATTAAAAGTTTTGAAAGTTTCGTGATCTAAAATTTAAACTTTTTTTGTAACCAATTAACGACATTTTGTCTCCTTACAATAAAATTACCGAATAAAAACTTGTCGAGTTCATTCACATTACTTTTATACGATACGTGATAAAAAGCTAATTGTTTTGTTTTAATTGAGCTATAAACTGACGAAGGTAGTTATTTAGACGTTAAAACACCGTATCGCAGATCGGCACACTCAGAACGTTGAACAACCTTCTTTCGGACACAGTCGGATAAAAACTATGACTAATAATTTATACCCCAATCCACTATGTGCCCACATACAAGTTATTGTAAAATGACATACTAAGTACAAACCACGGACGTAAAGAAAAAAAAGGACACCATCTCGCCTATAGTTAAACGGACGCCACAGAAGCCACGCACACAACGCCATTACGTGTAGATAGATCGAATGGACCGAAAATCCTGCTTCACTTTCAATGTTACTTGAACTTCGTCTATCTTTTTTTTACGTCCGTGGTCTAAACATACAAATCCGATATAATGGCAAACAGTAGAGTAACTACAGGGCGGCACGCCGGCAAAATGCCACGGGCCCAGACCATAGGGGGCCCCAGTACCGACCAGAGTGAAAAAAAAACTTTGACCATATGGAACCGTGCGCGAAAGGGTCCCATCCGATAAATTTGCCACGGGCCCCGAACAGCATATGTAGTTACGCCACTGATGGCAAACAAGGCTAAATCTAAAGTTAAATACGTAATGTAAGCTAAGTGGCCAGATGACATCATTTAATCGGCCAGTATCGATTAGAAACAGTTACTGGTGCGAGAGAACCGATCGCAATGTCAATTGTGGGCTACAGTCGAGCGTGGGTCGGGGTTCAACAGCCCACAGTCCCACTGCGTCTACCAACTCTACGGGCTAATGTTTTGGTGAACAAATATCAGCTAGCACAACGATATCGGAGAGATTTGACACTGCTTTTGGGTTGGGCGGACACAGTTTATAAAATAGTGGGCAAGTTCTTTATACACCTATGGATGGCCAATTGAATTTATGATAAAATGTTATAACCTGAATAGACAATAATTTCTAATACAATATCGTGACATCAACAAACGACTATCTAGGTAGCTAGCTTGGGTTATTTTTGTGACGTATGCATAAACATGTTATTGGTTTTTCGTTTGGGGCAGGCCTATGTTCAGCAGTGGAAGTCCTGTACATGATGATGATAATGATGATAAAACAAATCCACACAGAGTCTAATGACAATCAACTTTTGAAACAAAACTCGGAAATATTACAACGCCAGCTATCCATCATCAGTCAAAACATTCTTCTCTGATGCAATCCTCATGCTAATTACAACGGAACCACAAGGGACTCAGCAGCGCGGCTCGACAGCCCTTCAAGCACTTGAAACGGCGCGCGACATGGCGCGATACTCCATCCGTCCTCGCGACATGAGACATGTCATGCCTCATTTTATTACAAAATGAAAAATAATAAAGCCTCATAAACGCAACTCACAGTTTAGCCACGGTTAGTTTTCGTGTATTAATACTATTTATTTAAATAATAAATTACTTAAAATTGTTCGCCTGTAATAAAATCGGCTGCTTGTCCTAAGTCAACCCTGTTCTGGGCGATTCACGTCCAAATGGTCAAACGCTACTCAACTAAACTAGACGACATAAGCCCACCGTAAGTGTGTGAGCATACGGCGGTAAGTCAGTTAATCGTGTTAGAAAAACACCTGCCCAACCTGGAAATTGAATCCAGGACCTCCCGGTTCACAAATTACAGTCCAGATACGCAGGCACTAAACCAAGAGACCACTCCATCCTGAGTAGCCCTACGCAAGGCTACTTTTTATCCCGACGACGTATAAAAAAGAGGACTCCGTTACGCCTATAGTTAAATGAACGCCACAAACGCGACGCCTCTACAAATGTGTCCTACGCACACAATAACACTCCCTCTCCTACCCTGCTTCACTATCAATGTCCTTAGCGCTACATCCTCTTTTTTTAGGTCCATGCCCAGGAAAATACTTTTGTCGTGTTTTAAGAAATCGGAAGTGGTTCCTTCCTGGTGGTGTGCAAACATGCTATCGACAAAATTAATTACCACCAGCAAGGTTGACCTTTACGTCGCCTAAAAATGCATTCACGTATGACCTTCGGAAAGAGAAACTTGCGCAACTAGTCGGGAACCACGAGGATTGAACTGGACTTCGAACCTCGTGACACCATTAAGTCTCCATGGTGCAACGGGTGAATAGCCGACTGAAAGGAGTAGCTGCAGATTCAATTCCGGTACCAAAACAAATATTTGTATAATCCACAGATATTGTTTCAGGTTTGGATGTTGTACGACTGTATCCCTCGTTTATGATACCCTCGATACAGTTTGAACCTAGTGCTGAATTAGGACTATGGGCCTGAATTAGGGCCTTACTTAGCCTATAAAAACAGTTCAACTGAGCAAATGGTAAAGAATAGTCTGGCCCTTTTATTTTCAAACAATGTGACACAAGGAAAAAAGTAACAGACTGTTCTTAGCCATTTGCTCAGCTAAACTGTTTTTACAAGTAAGGCCCAGTATGTGTGACAGTTAATTGTACATTTTTGTGTGGTCTGCATTGACAAAATCTAGATGGTAAACTATGACCTTTATTAATTTCATTAGTGAAGCGATAAAGCTCGTTTGTATCTGAGCCGCGCACACCCACGCCCATAGCGGGTGGGTAACGTGACATTAAACCCTCGCACCCTTCCTACACCCCCTACGGCGTCCTCCAAGTCCGCTCCCCCCTCCGCCCGCCAGCGCCGTGCACCGGCGCGGCGTCCTCAACCCCGCGCCCTTCGACCCACGTGCCTCGCCCCGACGTGTGTCGAGCGACCTTCGAGACCGGACGATAACTTCGCCGAAATTCGTAGTAAACAAAATGTAGGTACAATTACTATTTTCGCGTAAGAGGCACACAAAGGAGACGTTTAGCGGCGTGTTTTTCGAGCGCGGTATACAGTACGAGCGCTCTTAAAAGCTTTGAAGGTAAAAGACGTTCGAGGAAATTGGTATCGTGAAGAACCTTATTATTGGAAGAGCATAGACCACTCACATGCAACCTTTTGCACGAAACAACTCCCTGCGACGAGAAAATCGCATTACGTTACGAATATTCTTCGTCTACGTCCCTGACACTATTGCACGGAATCGAATTTCTTCCAATAACATACAATTGATTTATGCACTTCTTTGTCACATTCACAATAGTTTTGACTTTCATGTCAAAAGCTATGATGAAACCGTATTTGCATCATCATAAGTGACGGGAAAATATTAAATCTGAAACTTCTCCCATAAACAACTACAAACACTAAGGCTGAGATCTATAGAGCGAACTTCGACTAAGTCTAAGTCAAAGTAACGAACTCAGTGAGTATTTGGAATTGTTAAATCGAACTTTAACTTAGTCCGAGTAATTATACAAGAAAAACAGACTGACAGACAGACTAAGCAAAGATTTTATTGTAAAAAATGACTCGGACCAAGTCAAAATCCTTACTGAGTTCGTTACTTTAGACTTAGTCGTAGTTCGCTCTATAGATCTCAGCCCAATAGAAACTACTCGCATGAAACTACCAAACGTGTAACAATGAATCAAGCGAAAGAATAGCGTCCAGCGATCTGCATGCACAAATCGTTGTCACTCTTCTTTAGTGGTGTGGGGCAGTGGACAAACCCTTCTCCCACCGTGCACGACCAGCGTTGGCCTAAACAGATTATACGGCGTCGCGTCCGCACTCCGCCGGCGGGTCAGCCGTTAATCTGTTCGCAAATAGGCGCACGTACTGCGGGCTGCGGCGGCGAGCGGCGCGGCGGCGGTGTCAAATTATAACCGGAGGCTGTCGGTTAAACGACCACCGAGATCGCATCATTAGGGGATGGGGATGTGTTAATCTTTTATTATATTAGGGATTATTTGCGGCGAGTGCCGGTGGCCGGTAATTGAGTTCGGCTTCCGATATTCGGCGATCGAAAATGTGAGACAAAACGAACAAGTTTCGCAAACTCGACCACACTGAACGACGAGGACGGCGGCGATTCGAAAGTTACACCGCTTCGTATTAGTCAAATTGAATATTCGCATGAATTAATTGTGACGTTCAATAAAGTGTTCTTGGTGATTTTTAGTAAAATCAAGTTTTTGATCATAACCGGAAATGCATTGTAGCTCTACTATTCCAATATTTACGATAACATAAACTAGATTTAATATAAAGTCGTAATATGAATGAAAGGCCAACACTAATTGGTCGATTAAAAGACGACCAGTTTTCCACCAACAGGAAAACAATGCCAATAACAAATTCTGAGAAATAGAATCCACGCGCAGCCCTAACCAAAGTGAAAGACAGCTCTACAATTCGATCTAGTAGCAGTAAGCAGATGAATAAGCAATAATACGGAGTGTGGGCGTTTTTTTTAAATTTGCAATTGCGATTGGCAAACGAGCAGATGGGTCACCTGATGGCTCCACCGCCCATAGACACCCAGGACACAAAAAGAATCATGGGTGTGTTGCCTAAAAAGAGGAAATGGAAGGGGAGGGAAAAGGGATTGGGAAAGGGAGTGGCGACAGCAAGCTGGCACTTTACGTCGATTTTCTGTGAGACAGTGGTATCTAACCGGTCGAGCCGGCGCATTCGTGCTAAAGACGTTACTGTCTACACCGTGGCTCTACCACTCAATATGAGTGTGGGTGTGGCTGTGCAGCTTGCATGCAGTAGGCACTGTGTACGGGAAATTGCAATACGTGCGATGCTATTTCCGAGTGGCCGCACTCCGCAGTCAGCATACAGGGCGACCTTCGACTCAGTCGCGCCACTGCACGGCCGGCCACGCCGCGCCATACTACTTGTGCAAACCGGACCGGAACTCACAACATGTTTTGCCTAATGTGTACGAGATTGTTTTGTTGTATTTATATACAATCCAATTATACGTAGCATCAAACGTACAACAGTCATCGTACTTCACATGAGTATTGCCTCACTAGAGTATGCTCAATAGTGAACGAAGTGGAAGCGTCTAAGCAGGAATATCTGAGACCCAAGCCGGGATAATAACGGACAGAATGAAGGAAAAGAGAAAATCATATTGTGGCCTCCTGTCATTAGGACCCGTGTACATGATCACCATTACAATTGGGTACTTGACGATGTTTGATTTTATACACATATTTATATGTAACAAATAAAATAGCAAATAAAACTGAAAACAAACCCTTCTGTAAAATCTGCATCGAAATTGGCTGAAAAATGAGGCAGTAATTCATACTTTGAATTCTGGAGTGGGGGCATATTGGAGATATCTTGCTATCCCATTCCAACTCACGTACCGTTATCGCGTGACGTGTTTGTACCGATACTTCTCTCTCCCGCAATTTGACGGTTACACCAAACTTCAAAGGCTTATAACTTTTTTATTTTTGAGAATGTTTCAGTATTTCTTTCCGTTTTATATATTAGACGAAGTAAATTTCACATAAAATTAATTTAAAAACTAGACAAGTACCCAATTATGTAATGACTATGACACTTCAATCAAATCCATCACTTATCAACGAACCATTTAAACCATTTATTTTCGAAGAGAAGAGAATTTAATAATAAAGTAATAAGGTCAACGTAAACAAGATCCGATCTCATAAATTATTATTTTTTATTGTGTAAACTGTAAAGGAATTAACATTACAGTAACATAACATAACATAACATAAGCTCACGCCTGTATCCCCGAAGGGGTAGACAGAGGCGCACTAGCGAACTAGAACACCCACATTTTGCCGAGCTTAGTTCAGTCCCAGATGTGATAGGGGGCGAGCCTATCGCCATATCGGGCACAAATTCCAGACTCCGGGCTGATATGGAAAAATCCAATATCACTTTGCCCGACCCGGGGATCGAACCCGAGACCTCAGAACCGTAGTCGTACCGAAATACCACCACGCCACCGAAGCAGTCATTACAGTAATTCATATTTATTCCACGGTTACGAGACAAGAAGGTATGTTTTATTAAATAATTGACCAGATGTCGAGGCTATAGGTAAAATGATATGTAATTAAATAAAAAAAAGTTATATAATACGAAACCAGAGGCTTTCACTAGTAAATGCCACTTGCTATCGATATGTCAACGAAAGGCCGATGTGCTTTATCACCACATGATTGAATTCACAGATTTTCGAACAAAGTCCACCTTAATTCTGAACAGTGAAAACTTATAGATCCCTAAATTAAATTACATAAATTACGCCAAATTTACGAATACCTAAAATCATCAATGCAATACAAATAGAAGACATTTAACCGTTGTAAGGAATATTTAAACTAAGAAGAACTCTGAGAAAAAAGACCAACTGGCAACGAACTCCCCTAAATAGAGATCGATGGAGACAGAGATTGTGATTGATATAGATTGTGGAGGAGGCCAAAACCTACACTAGGTTGTAGCGCCATAGGAACAAGAACATACATACATACATACACACTCACGCCTGTATCCCATGGGGGTAGGCAGAGACTATTGAGCGCCACAAGCTACGATCCTGACACACCTCTTTTGCCTCTTCCACACTCGTGCATCTTTTCATACATCTCCGCCAGTTGAAGGTACTCCTCACTTGCCCTTTTCGGAGATCACTTATTTGGTCCATGTATGTTCTTCTCCAGCGCCCTCTTCCGAACAAGAACAATAAGGAATATTTAAAACGATGATGCCAGAGGTAATCCACAAGAACTCATAAGATTTATAAGATACATGTTTATTACGGATATTCATTTTAATTGAAAAAGAAAACATGTATTTTTTTTAATTTGATCAAAATCAAGGTAGTCTGAAAGGTCCTTCATCCGCAAACGCTTTGGGTGCCAAAATCCCTGGTTTACATCAAATACGAATCGCTTCCCAGGGGGCTGACTCTTAACACTCGATTCGATTTTGAATTCGATTCGATAAATGAAACCGAATCGAGGTCAAATTCGAATCGAGTGTCAATAGTCACCCCTCTGGTTACGGCTGAAGGGTGTCTCAATACCCAACTTACATACCCTTAGCCTTATGATTTATTTATTCCTCTTACCTTTATCCCACTACAATATCGCGTAAGATACTATTGGAAAGGATTCGGCTTAGTTTATACATAAAACATAACATAAGCTCACGCCTGTATCTCCGAAGGGGTAGGCAGAGGCGCACTAGCCAACTAGTACACCCACATTTCGCCGAGCGAAGTTCCGTCCCAGATGTGATAGGGGGCGAGCCTATCGCCATATCGGGCACAATTTCCAGACTCCGGGCTGATATGGAAAAATTCAATATCACTGCCCGACCCGGGGATCGAACCCGAGACCTCAGGACGGTAGTCGTTCCGAAATACAACCACGCCACCGAGGCAGTCGTTAATACATATTATCAGTTATTATGCAACTATTATAAGATTGAAGTAAGCGGCCAGATGTTCAACACATCAAAAGGGCCTGCCCTTGCGATGCCTGCTGCACATAAGCGGAAACTGGGTGACCGGGAAAGAGTTATCGTAGTCGCCACTCGACTATATTTAGCGAGCGATGCGATTCGCGGACATAACGCTGCACCGCCGCGCTGGGAACAACCCGCGACATTGAGAGATTGAACAAAAAACATCTCAACACAATTCAGTAACTTGGTATTATATATCAGTACTAGTTGTAGTAAGCACTAAGCAGCGATAGTTTAGGTGGGGATGGTACGGACTGCCGAGACGAGTGTCGGAGGCTGGAGACCTACCCCAAAACACTTAACAGACCGACTTCGCCACTATAATAATATTACTGCCCCACTACTGGGCACGGGCCTCCTTTAGTAATGGGAGGGGTTAGGCCTTAGTCTACCACGCTGCTCTAATGCGGGTTGGTAGACTTCACATATCTTCTAATTTCTTGTGAAGAAATTCTCGGGTATGCAGGTTTCCTCACGATGTTTTGCTTCACCGTTTATAGCAAGTGATATTTCACAATGAAAATACACTTAACATAGAAAAGTCAGAGGTGTATGCTCGATTTTGGGGTTGGTCTCGAACATCAGTCACTTGTCTCGACAGTCCGTACCATTGCCAACTAAGCTATCGCTCCTTTCCTACATTAATTATTTAAATTTAATTGAACATAACATTACGTGAATGTAAGTGTACATAAACCCGTTGCACTGCGGTCTGCGAGCGACGAGCATCCCGCGACTCGGAGTCGGTCAAACGATCGTCAGTTAACTTGATGAACGTTTTAGAAAGTGATATCTGTGTAATCAACACTTCTTTTGAATGGCGTGCTATTACACTCGATAAAAAATTTAGGCAAATGTCGCTTCCGCGTTTTACGCCGAAAACGACGGCTGAAATGAGTTTGTATCTATTTCATTGAATCGTTTTGGTGAATTTGTAATATTACTAAAAAAACATACAAAAATTAAAGTACGGGAAAGATAGTGAAATATCGCCTTTTTAGTCGATTAGCAGCGGTTTTTATTTTGCTCGGAACTGGATCCATTAGTCAGTCAGGCAGCCGATCATAAACACTATGCAAAATTCTTTCTGCAACATGCCTAAAGAGTCGTTGCGCCGACCCGTATGGTACAGGGATACGTGAAAGCAGATTATAATTAATAAAATAATTATGCACTTTGTATCATGTTAAATGAACTTCAAATATTTAGCTTCATTTCCTCGCTGTTCTAGCGATATTTTCCTATGAATCAGTGTCGTGCACAAACATTCAAATGGGGTAGACAAAAATATTGCAAAATTCGTTATTCCATTATTGCATCATCGCGAATAACACTATTATTACCATCATTGATCGAGTAATTGATTTAAAATATGAACTGAGCGCGGATGTTTTGAAAAACTGTTTTTGAAATTTTTCTTTCATTAGCAAATTGTCAGGGTCAAATACTCTATATGGATTGCACGCCATTGTTATCAATGCGACAAGCATTTATCGAGGGGTGTTGGCTATTCAACGCGGGGCGATAAAGGCACGGTAGCAGATAATGCGTTGTTCCCACGCTCGCCGCGCCGCGCCGCCGCCGACGCGACTGCTCGTATCGTAGGACACGCAACAGCGACGTTCCTCGCAGCCCGGCTCGCGAGTCGCGATCTGACTTGCGATTTGTGCACACCTCCGCGCTCATTGCTCTATCATGCTCATCAATAAACTAGACTTAAACGAGAGGATGGCTAGCAATCTAGCGGTAAAGTTTAAGTTTTTTTTAAATCCCCATGCTTAACAAATGATTTAAAAAATTAAGTTAAATTTTTTTTAACTTTACCATTGCGCTTTAAATCTTTCTCCCTATATGTGGAACTGTTATTGGTACCGAGTTTATGAAACACCCGTTATGTATTAATTTAATAATTTAATTTTGAAATCACTGTAGGCATTGTTTGAAATATTGAGAAGTACACACTCCCCTTTTCCAATAAAATGGATATTATTTTTTTCTTGAACGGCAATGCACCCATGAAGTCTCACGTTATTATTTGCTTGTAACTGTACTAAAAATGATTTCTTTTCTCTTGTCGCACTATAAAATTAATGTCTTCATTTTATAATTATGTATTGATGTATCAATCATAATAATAATTATCAACTATTACTCTGAAAAATAATGCAGGCCGCTTGCAACAGGTCAATCTGAAAATCTTTGGGGGAGGCATATGTCCAGCAGTGGACGTCCTATGGCTGATGATGATGATTACTCTGAAAAGTCTGGTCCATTACTTTCTTTCTACCTGCCCTTATCCCACCTTTATATGGGATCTTTAACACACTTTATCAAGTATGTTCCACAGAGGATTTGGCTTAGTTTTTACGACCGGCCGCCTGCCTGACGTCAATCCCCTATGAGGGATCCAAGGTAAAGTTCAGGCCCATTACGAAAGGCTAATATAAAAATTATAAACATTGTTTCTAAACAGGCTTTCTAATTTGGCAATACCAAGGATCCAGAAGCCCTATCGAGCTATATTCCCGAAGCGTTACAAACAATTCCGTACCAAATACAAAACTTTTACATCCAAAATACCGTTCCAGAACAAACTTAAATTCAAGGGCAGAATTTAAATGAAAATTACCAGACGATTTGAAGCCAACACGGTTGGTAAATATCGGATTCTTCTTTAAACGCTTAACTTTTCAAGAGCATAAAGTGTTTAAAAAGTATGGAAATGCAAAAGAGACTAGAACTCCCAAACTGTAACTATGACGTGCACTTATAAAAACTTTTGTAAGCAATGCTCGAAAAACGGTAACGTATTCAAAATAGGTCGTGAACTCGACGTTACAATGAAACTCGGTTATTTGTGTGGAAAAAATAGAGTAATGAATATAATTGGATTGCGTGTTTAAGGGATTTGATGAATGTCATCTTCGACGATACCAACGACGTCTTTTCACCCGACTTCCTAAAAAGGAGGAGGTCCTCAATTCGTCGGTTGTTTTTTTAATGTATGTTACTCGATATCTCCGCCAAATGTGGACCGATTTTAAAAATTATTTTTGTGTTCGATAGAGCTTATTTTAAGGGTGTTCCCATATAAATTTGGTCATGATCGGTAAATTGGACGTCGGTCAGTTACGTTTAAACTTGTGATTATGAAGCAATCGAGAGCATCTTAGCTGCCACGTTAGATAAAAAGGACCACTGATCTTATCCAGTAAACAAGTTTGACAATAAAGCATCTTTACATAGTATAAAACAAAGTCGCTTCCCGCTGTCTGTCTGTCCCTATGTATGCTTAGATCTTTAAAACTACGCAACGGATTTTGATGCGGTTTTTAATAGATAGAGTGATTCAAGAAGAAGTTTTATATGTATGATACATGCATAAACTCATCCCCTAAAATGATTTAATGGGGGATAAATGTTTGACTCTCATCGCGGGCGCAGCCGCGGGCAAAATCAAAAATAAAATAATCATACCTACATAATGCGGAAACCCAACGCTCTAGTTCTAGCTAAACAATAACCCACAAAACGAAACCTTATCTCCAGCTAATTAAGAGTGAATTATGATGATTAGAGTGTGAACGCGCGGTAAGCACGGACGCGGCGTCATTCAACAAACGCAACATTAGCTAAATAGCTACATAGTGGTTACTAGTGAAGTAGTGAACTAAACGGGTGCGTAACATTTTTACGACTACTTATCACGTAGGTGCGATATTACACAACTATTCCTATGGCAGGTTAGCGCCACTCATTTTTATATCAAACAAATTGTCCCGTATTGTGATCTAGTTTATAGCGTTTGGAGGTTTGTTTCCAAGTTTATAGACTATTTCTTTGTTATTGCACGTCACAGTATATTATAATCCAGTTTACGTCAAAGCGAAGGTTCCTAACAACACGATTCCTTACAGTTGTGAATTGCCCTTTAAAACATCAAAAGACTTTACTTATAATCTTTTCGCTAAGAATAGCCTGTCACTTTTTTCCTTGCGTTACATTGTTTAAAAATGAAAGGGACAACCTATGGTTAAAGATAAGCAGTGCTCAAATATTTTTATAAGTTAGGGGGTATAAGTTTTTGATAAACAAAGTTACGCGAAAAACGTACTTTTTATTTAAACTTTTTGTCGTCTTTATCTTACCATTCTCAACGTTATGGTAATTAAGAATGAAGATTACTATTATAATAAAAATCAGATCTTCCATTACAGATGAATTACAACCTAACAGATTTATGTTAATTGAATCTCAAGCTCAACACGATAAATAGTTAAATACAACAACAGTCGTTAAATAAAAGAACTTTAAGCTGCGTATTCATTATACATAATATACAATTATTACTATTAATTGAACCGTGTTATGCAGAAATAAGCCAACCTAAAAAAAAAAAAAAAAAAAAACGAAAAACCACTCATTTCTACACAACACGGTCCAATTGATCATGAGTTCATGGCTACTACTCTCAGTTGGGTATGGTATGGACTGCCGAGACGAGTGTCGGAGGTTCGAGACCAACCCCAAAATCGAGCATACACCTCTGACATTTCTATGTTAAGTGTGTTTTGTTTGTGAAATATCGCTCGCTATAACGGTGAAGGAAAACATCGTGAGGAAACCTGCATACCCGAGAATTTCTCCATAACAATTTCGAAGGTATGTGAAGTCTAACCCGCATTAGTCCAGCGTGGTAGACTAAAGCCTAACCCCACTCATTAGTAGAGGAGGCCCGTGCCCAGTAGTGGGTTTCAAGTGGTAGAGCCACGCTGTAGTCAGTAACGTCTATAGCACGAATGGGTCGGCTCGACCGGTTAGTTACCACTGTCTCACAGAAAACCGACGTAAAGTGCCAGCTTGCTGTCGTGTTTCGTTCGGTGAGTGAGATTTCCGGTGGCCCATTTCCCCACTCCCTTTCCCAATCCCCTTCCCTCCCATTACATTCCCTCCTTTTAGGTTGGCAACTCAGCCATGATTCTTTTTGTGTCTTGGGTGTCTATGGGCGGTGGAGATCACTTACCATCAAGTGACCCATCTGCTCGTTTGCCAATCTCTGCTATAAAAAAAAAAGTGGGAAATTAATATTACAGGGATATTATATTTTTTATTATTTTCATGGCTACTAGGAGCTACGCATAAGAACGTATGAAGCGCTAGTGGATCGTTCCGTTTCCGATACATTTGCTGTCGCTGCTGACCGCTGCTCGTCGTGTTCGGCTGAGACCGCTAAATGTGCCAGTTCAAGGTCGACCACGCCCATCTCGGCCGATGGAGAGCCGAACCGCAAATTGTATGATACAACGCTTATTATGGGTCAACAGTGTATGACCGACATCACCGACGCGACGTGTGATGTAAACGACGCTTTACAACGGTTTTTGAACATTATTATGAGACCTGCTGGTTTAGACAAGTGGCTTATGCGCTATTCGAATATAATAGTTGGATAGAATAAATGTATGGGAATGACATTAGAGTACGTCGCATATAGGCGCTCTCTTATGTCATTCTCATACATTTTTTTCTATTCGACTATTCTATTCGACTAGCGCATAAAAGCCACTTGTCTAAACCCGCTGTTATGTAACAGGAAGCGTTTAGGCTTGGATTTGAAGTTCGAAGTATCAGTGTGATTAGATCGACAAAACTTCGATTGAGTAATATGCGATCATCACAATCATAATCATTAGCCCTTTTCCCGTGACGTGCATAGACATTCCGATCAGGGTAGACAAAAATCTTACACAATTTACAGTAATTCATATTTTAAATTCTGCAATGAGCAAGAGTGCGGGTGTAGTAGGGAGATCTTGCTCCTTTTCCAACGCACACACCGTTATGGCCGTGACGTGATTATACCGATACTTCTCTTTCCCTCAGTTTGAAGCTAACACCAAACTTCAAAGGCTTAAACTTTTTATTTTTGAGAATATTTCTATATTTCTTTCTGTGCTATGTTTTAAATGACGTAAACTTCATATAATATTAATTTTTAAAAAATAGTAAAATACCCAATTATTTTCTTCAACTCTTGCGACACTATTACAGTGATTATCATCTCTGTGTCCATTTAAAACATAATCCAAGCATTGCTATTTTGAAAAATCTGTATTTAGTCATAATTTTATTGTTTATTTATGGAAATAGTAAATTGTTACGGTAGACAGTGTCTCTTTATCTATGTAGACTGCACGCCACTGCCCTTTTCTCCCCTCTGTTACATATAGGTCTCTTCTTTGGGTCGCCTATTTTGTAACATAAAAACAAAAAATATATAGTAATCGATTAGTTAAGACTACGTTGGCAGAACGACTCGTGTTCCTTGGGTAATTAAAAAAAGAGTTCATTTGACATTGTGTTTTGTCAGATTGACAGATGAGTTATTGAGTGATTTGAATTGTCAGATGTCGATCGGTGCGATTAATCATGTTATGGTTTGTGATTTGTGATTTGGACTTTTGTTTTGCGTCATGGAGTTTTGTCTATTGCCTGGCGGAAAGGTATAAATAGCTCCGCCTCTCAATCGGGCGTCCCTTTTTCTGAGAATCTCGATCTGCGAGCATCGATTTCTTTGGCGTGTCGACTTGTGGCGGTCTGTCCGCGGCGGAGACCAGGAGCGCTCCCCATGCGGCGCTTCGGTACCAACAGTTAACCAGAAGGTCCTAAGGCTGAGGTCGGCAGCTTAGGACATCCATCTATAGGCATCCTTCGCGTTCCCTCAAGGTATGGACACGTGTATTTTCCTTTGTAGTCACCAATCACATGGTGCTTTTGTGTTTCTAAGGTTATAACCTGGAATTCATTGGTTCCAGGGGCCTTCTTGGGTTTAACTATCCTTCCTGGATGGTCTCCATGGTCTGGACTGCATTACCTGGGTGAGGTGCGGTCCAGGGCCGGCTGCGAGGGTGACGCTGAGCGCGTAGCCGCGTCGCCGCGACGTGTTGGTGTCCACGTGTTTGGTGGATCACTCCGTTTTATATGAGGTTATGCTCGGAGTTGGCTGCGAGTTCCACTCCGCAAACCCTTTAGAAGGTACCTCCAATTTCATTTCCAGTCTGTCCCGGAGGCTGGTGGCGCCCTTTTAGTTTTTCTTTAAATTTGTATTTGTGGTAACAGTTTACTTTCATAACATCAAAATTAAATGTACTCGAGCATTGAACGATAGCGAAACCAGTAAGCTCACGACCCGCTCTGTATCTATTTTATAAAAAAAAAGTAATTTAATTATAATTATGTGTATTATGTGACATTTGAATAATATATAGATTGTATGAGAACATCTCGGTCTTTGGTTTTTTAATTTGTTTTAACCTGACACATCGACCAAACATACACTTGTTACAGTACACTTGTTACATTACTTGTTACAATTTTAATAATATCCACCATTTCTTAACACAATCCGACCAACATACCACCAAAACAAAACTATCTTTAGACGTGTACATCCGCAATCCAGTGCCGAAATGTACACAAACGCGTACTGTTGGCGCATACGGCATACTGCATAGCCGCCGCGTACGATAAGCGCATTCGATACATTATCGCGAGGTCGCCGACCCCGCAGACGGTTCTCGTAGGAAGAGCAGTCGGGCGCATCAAAAAATCAAAATATTTATTGAATCCATGAAAAGTTACTACATTATTTAGATTCCGTCAAAGTTCCTCTACCACCAGTTCGGAAGGCCGTTTCGCCAGAGAAGAACGGGCAAAAAACTCTGGCGTTGCTCTTTTAAATGCCAGCTGACAATAATTGCTTATAAAGTACCATATACAAAAAAAAAATCTATATAAATTAGAGCAGCTAAACCACCAAGGAAATACATACAAATTAATTATTTAAATAGTTGTGTATTAATGATTGTAATCTGTTTTGTATGAAATAAATAAAATATACAATGGCTCACGATGAACCGATCATCGATTATCAAATTTGTTAGGCCGTCGCCAACTGATCGACGACGAGCTCACGAGCGTCCAGTTAATAGAATCGCAAGGTTGAAGCAATTGAGGCGATCAGGGGCGCGGGTGACGCCGCCGGCCGGCCGCCATGAAGGTGCGCACCGCTTTCTACTTCGAGAAAGAATGTGTTAAGCGTTATCGTATCATTGTACGCGGCACTGAATGTTGAATTCATAAATGCTATTGAGGACTTGGAATAACATCGAATTATATTCCTTACAAGTACAAGTTTTTTTTTAATTTAATGACAAACGTATCTAACAAAACGTTTTGCGACAGATTTAACAAGTTTTGGATAATAATTACGCAGCGTCGTGCATTCCATATAGACAAAGAGACACTGCTACCCTGACAATTAGGTACTTAGTAATTGCATAGGTAATGAAAGTAAAAATCAACACGCAAATTGATTTTCGAAATAGCAGTGCTCGGTGTATATTTTAAATCAATACGGGGATGATGATGATGCTTATAGTGGAGTAAGATTTGAAATTATTATGCAAGATTTTTGTCTACCCTAATTTTAATGCCTGTGCACGTCACTGCAATAACGACTATAGCTCTGGCACGTCCGTCTGCCGTGTGACCTGTGTCACACACGTACGTGTACGCTTTGAATACTTTCAAAGTATATAATTTAACGCATAAAACTACTATTTGTCCAATAAACCACGGCACATGAATAAAACAGTACAAACATCACGTGCTAATAAATTGTCGACAAAGTATTGTATAAATCAGCGCTAAACGATTCATTAGACGCCCTAGAATCAAGTGCCGAGTACTGATTACTGAAACGTCTCGTCTGTGTTAATGGTTATAGCTTGACAAACATTTTTGTTTGTATGATGGAAGCGCCACATCCAAATACCAACTTCGACATAATTAATGTAATCAAATTTAGATTAAATAGTTTTTTTTATATTTTTAACATAACTTAAGCTCACGCCTTAGTTTCACTTCTGATAATCAACAGTATAAATAAAACAAGAAGTGTAAAATTTGCCGCAAAATAAATTAAAACCTAAAATTATTTGTAACGGAATATTGATTACATAAAGTAACATAAGCTCACGCCTGTATCCCCGAAGGGGTAGGCAGAGGCAGACTAGCCAACTAGTACACCCACATTTCGCCGAGCTTAGTTCCGTCCCGGATGTGATAGGGGGCGAGCCTATCGCCATATCGAGCACAAATTCCAGACTCCGGACTAATATGAAAAAAATCCAATATTACTTTGCCCGACCCGGGGATCGAACACGAGACCTCAGGACAATAGTCGTACTGAAATACGACTATGCGACCGAGGCAATTTTATATTTTTGTTCATGAAATGTCTATGTCCAGCAGTGGACGTCCCCTGTGGCTAATGATGATGCTGATGATTATGATAAATAAGAACAGTTGAGTCATTTTCTAAGTTAAAAAAATAGTTTGTGTCTATTCACTCCATTTCACTGTATATTGTTGTGATTACATTACCGTATATCGCTCATTTGCGATAACAGTGTCATATCTCGAAAACCTCGATTTTTAGAGAAAACGCTCTTAAAGTAAAGCTTTAAATGTGTTTTTTGTATGATCGAAGTTTTCGAGATATGACACTGTTGTCGCAAATGAGCAATTATATACCCAGGGCCTTACTTAAAAAAACAGTTTAGCTGAGCAAATGGCTAAGAATAGTCCGTCACTTTTTCCATGTGTTAGATATTTTGAAAATGGAAGGGACAGACTATTTTTTACCATTTGCTTAGTTAAACTGTTTTTATAAGTTAAGTCACCAGACAATAAATTCACACTTTTTCACCATTTCGCCGAACACAGAGGAATTGCCATAACTGATATGTGGATTGCGCCTCTACTGCGGATGCAGATTATGTTTCATTTCATTCTATTTAGTCATAGGCTGAGGGAAGAGCAACACGGTGCAAACTCGTCGGCAATGTCAATGTCGACGACAAGCCGACCTTGCTACGGCCTGCAGGCGGCAGTAATTATTTCCGTTATCGATACTTAGTACTTTACTAGAATCGATATTATATTCATATCAGAGGCTGTCAAACCAACCAGTGAATATAATACTCAAACGTGAGATGCCCAGTAAAAAAAACACTGAATTACATCAAAGACAAAAGACATTGATAAGTGTTTAAATTTTTGTTTACATTTTTGACTTACAATCGTGAATCGACTATAGTACTGACTGTTGGAGGCAAGTAAACTGACAGGAATCGTCGCACGATCCGCTAACCGTGTACTCCACTGACACATAAAATTATTACTTAGGCCATTAGTGTCGCCACTCGCTAGTGATAAACGATTTATTTATTTATGTGGGTTAAGGTATGACAATAGCTTACTGAGTAGTGTTTATGCAGTTCATTATAGGTAAATAATGTCAAGATAATATGGCCTCATTAGGCTAATTCGCAAAGGGGTAAGTATGGCCGTAATTAGGACAACTATATTTTACAAAGTTTGTTATCATCCGTTCATTACTGGACATTGCCCACTTAACAAACATCATAGCCCCTTACTTATAAAAATCCTACGCTTTTGGTCGGAGATAGACTGATTAGTTTCTAGCTGGCATTTAAGACACGCACAATGGCTCGATTTTTAACGAACTAAGTGCGGTGAAAGGATCCCACAACCAATACCAATCGACCCTTCATGTGATAAGGGCCGAGTGTATCGTGTTTCTTGGCACAAATTCTAACACCGGCAATTTGATTTCTCAAATTAAATAAACATCACAGCATTAGATTGTCCGGCCTGGAAATTAACCAAGGACCTCACTGTTGTATGCACGCTGCAACTAGACTAATGACATCGTAAATAAAATTAATAGAATATTTAAATTACGGATACTCGAGTAAGTTTCCTGTTTAAGACAAATATGCGTTTAATTAAACCGTGATTATAAGATACAGTGGTCTGAGTAAGGCATAGTAAGGTATTCATTCTGCGACTATGAACGCGAATATACCTCTAAAACTATGGATGCGTTATTTACATTTGCGATCATCGATTCATAAACTCATGCCTGTATCTCCGAAGAGGTAAGCAGAAATAAACTAGAGAATTGAAGCACCCACGTTTCTTTCGCCCATCACATTTCCGTCCCTTTTTACAGGGCATATCGTCATCATCATCATCAACCACAGGACGTCCATTGCTGGATTTAGGCCTCCCCCAAAGATTGGTCCTTCCAGATCGACCTGTTACCTTTGTCAGGTCGTCTGTTCATCTTGCAGGTGGAAGTCCAATATTGGCATCATCATCATCATCAGCCATAGGACGTCCACTGCTGAACATAGGCCTCCCCCAAAGATTTCCAGATCGATTGCGATCAAATTGCGCAGTGTAGGGCGTCCACCTACAAGGTGGACCGACGACCTGATAAAGGTCGCAGGAAGTCGCTGGATGCAGGCCGCTTTCAATATCGCCATACCGGGCATAAATTCAACATCAGACAACCCATGTTACGGAATCCAATGTTTATGTATTTAACCTAATAACATAGTTAAAGATGTTATAATCGAAATCACAGATTTATAAATATCTCAAGTGTTTGCGCGAAGCTCGCGCCGCGCCGAGGCTTTCTATTTAGACTGAATGAAGACATCTGTTTTTGACACAGCGAGAATTTCAAACATTCTGTGCACAAGGTTTGTACCTACAAGCACACATGCACAGACGTCTAGACAGATATTCGATTCACATAACTTCTGCCGCCACAACCACATTTGTGAGACGCATAACCATTTCACATCTGGGCGTTACTCTATTTTTACCAAGTACAAAGCTGAGGCGTCCATATAACATTTCTACTTTACTTATAACCAAGTTATCTGTAAAGACAAAAATTAGCATCAGCTTCTTCCATGACAACTTTCATTCTTCGCCATTGCAGTATAGTCAAAATAGGTTATGTCTGTATATAAAGGATAATGGATGCCGTCAGAGGCGGCACATATATATGTTCCATAAGCGTATGGGCCACCGGAGGCCGAGCCGCCCGTGACTATCTACCACTGCTCTGGATGTATGAGGTACATTATCAACAACTCTTATTACGATAACGCATATAATTGATGTTATAAAACATTTCCTTATGGAGTTGTGGCGTGTTGCGTGCAAATCGGCCGGCAAAAGGAGCAAAACAATGATCACGTACAAAAATAAAGACAGTTTATGTAGATTTATGTCACGATCTATTTCAGTACACGGCCGGTGGCGCGTGAACTTGCCCGCCAGAGGGCGCGCTGCGGCGTTGCGCACGCGCATACACTTCAATAAGAGGAAAACTTCACGATTCAAGGAACCTATTGTAAACCATCACCGACTTCTTACTTAGTCATCTGAATTATTGTTTTTTTGCGTATAATACAGATACTATGACAGAATTCCGAAAAGTAAATAGTCATAATTTTCGATCGTGCGGTACGATAAATTGCTGACTCATGGAATATGCAAAAAATGTGATCTTTCATGAATCGAAGTTAATGTAAATACACAGAGTATTGAAATATAATCCGTTTCAACTCGAGTGTGAAATAAGTAAATAAAATCGTGCAACTATCAAATAGAGTGCGAACTGAACGTCTCAATTTACAAGGGATGTTATGCATCTCCGTAACCGAAATTATTGGATATCCATTACTATCGGAATAAAATATCATCTAAAACCGTAAAATGATCTGATATGAATTATTTCAGATAAAGACAATTGAACGTGACCTTTCTACAGTAATAATATAGTTTTCATAATTGAATTTGTGCCCGATATGGCGATAGGCTCGCCCCCTATCACATCTGGGACGGAACTAAGCTCGGCGAAATGTGGGTGTTCTAGTTCGCTAGTGCGCCTCTGCCTACCCCTTCGGGGATACAGGCGTGAGCTTACGTTTATGTATGTAATATAGTTTTCTTCCATATAATTCAGATATCAGGGACTATGTTGAATTTGTATCACTGTGTTTAATGTACAAAAATCACAAGTTCAAAAACTTAACAGACCGACTTCAAATCCGATGGTGACATATGGGATCCTTGAAATAATCTCTATCAAATACAAAAATAATTTTGAAAATCGGTCCACATTTGGCGGAGATATCGCGTAACAGACATAAAAAAAATACAGACGAATTGAGGACCTTCTCCTTTTTGGAAGTCGGTGGATAAAGACTTATTCCTTTTTTTTATTTTCATTTATGTGAAAAAAAAATCATATAGATAATGTTCTAAATCGGAACAGTTTAAACACTTTGATGAAACACTATATCTAGATCTGAAACGTCATATCCGTCATATAAGGCAGCGGTCTCGAACTCAGCGGGCTGGGAGCAGCGGCGACGGCGCGTTCCAAAGCATACATTTAAATTGGTACTGGCTTCGAAGGCAGCGGCGCGCCGACGGGTTTAACAATACATTGCCGCGCCGCTCCCCGCGCCGCCGCCGTTGAGTTCGTGTCCGCAGCCTAAGTGTCAATCCGCAATCGGGGCTTCGGAGGCGGCACGGTAGAGTAAATCTCCGAATAAGACGTTTGTAAGCGGCACGATCTTCAAGTTTCTCTAGTTCTCTACAAAACCACCTGTTGTAACAGATTGATCTGTAAACCTACGCGTTTGTTTTCACATTTATTTTCTTTGATACAGGATTGTTGCGACTGCCTCGGTGGCGTAATTGTACGACTACCGTATCGAAGTCTCGAGATCGGCCCCTGGTCGGGCAGTGATATTATGTTTTTCTATTCCGTATCAGCTCGGAGTCTGGAATTTGTGCCCGAAATGGCGGGAGGCCCGCTCTCACATCTGGGACGGAACTGAGCGTGGCGAAATGTGGGTGTTCTAGTTCTCTAGTTCACCGCTCTGCCTACCCCTTCGGGGATACAGGTATTATTGTTCTTAAATAACAAGAAAGATGACGAGTAGTCTCAATATAATTTTATCTGTCCTCATTGCGCAATGACATAAACGTGGCTTGATTTTGCGATGTTTTTTTTTAAAAACACAATTAGTACATAATGCACAAGTAATCCATTTTTTCCACCTTACTTGACCCCACTCACAGTGGGGTTCTGTACCAACCACACCACTCGCTTTTCAAGTGCATTACAGAAAAGATTCTGATTTTTTTTACGAACTGTCCGGCCAACTGACTGTCCGACACCAGCCTCCTCCGAGGGATCCAATACAGAAAAAAAAACAGACACCCCGGTTCGATTCCAAATACGCTGCCACTAAATCAAGATGTACGACAGTGGCGATGATGGCGACAAACAATGTACTATCATGTACAAATCATAAAAATAACAATTTCTATCGGCATATTAAAAATTTCTACTAATACATTTTAGTAAAAGTTATCTGATAGGCACCCAGTTCTATGATAACTAAATTTCAAATAGATACGATTTATTTATGATAAGATAAATTATTAAACACAGAGTTGCTGTAACTACAGCAGTACTCTATACGTGTTTTACAACAAAATATCCTCAATATAAAAAGGCGTAGAGACTGTGCACTAATACAATTGGATTAATTATTATAATCATCATCATCATCAGCAACAGGACCGTACACGGCTGGACATAGGCCTCCCCTAAAGGTTTCCGGGCCGACCTGTTGGAAGCGGCCTGCATCCAGCGACTTCCTGCGACCTTTATCAGGTTTGGATTAATATTTCGTCGGAAATTCATTCACTGATAAACGTGCATTCTAGTTTTATGTTTAACACTTGCTACAAAAATCCGAGGTAAATAATCCCTCAATAGTAAGTCTCAGAGAATCTTAGAGATTTCCAAAGAAGCTATTCAAGTCTCAGGACCTTGCAAAAAGCAAGGTCTTCTCTAGTCTAGCTGTAACTCACGATGGCGCAATGCGGTGTATAAATTCTAAGAATGGGTTTTTATTTGCAGTGAAATCCACTACATTAAACAATAAACATACAAATGCATGACTGTGTTCTGTTAAATTATGGGGACTCAAATAATTTCCCATTTGTCCAAAAAGAATCTATGTTTAGTAAAGTCCAATAATTACGGCGAAAAAAACAACAACTACGAAACAGTCCAGTTACAGCAGATATTGTGCACACTCAACACGTCAGAGTAAACAAAAATAAACAGTAAACATAGAAAGCGGAACGCGGGACATTAAACTCATACAGGACGCTTACAAACTATTGTGACATTATGAGATTCGTTTCAAACTCAGCGAGACAACAATAAAGACGTTATGAATTTTGTTCTACGTGAAAAATCTAAATGTGGTAGCACATAAGCACTAGGCGGTCCTCTAAAGAGGCCGTCGACTCGACGCCGAGGCGTATTTTGGATGGCGACGCGCATGCTTCGTCCACTTCAAATTTTGTGTTCTTATTTTTCAGAAACACCTACCATTTCAGACGCTATTAGGGGTTCAAGAGCAAAAGAGTAACGTATAGGTCCACTTATTCAAAATAATGACGTCCTCGTAGAAGTTGTACCCAGTATTTTGAGGTATATGTATATAGAACCCCTCTCATCGGAAGAGGAGCCCCGTGCCCAGCAGTGGGACAGTAATAATACAGGGCTAATATTATTATATTTATGTATATAGACTGATGAATGCAGAAAAGCACTACCATAAACCCATGGACATCAGCGATGCTAAGATAATATTGCTTAGTCAAGCCGGCACCATTTTTTCACCTAACAATCCACTTTGGGAGAAAGTGGAATGGTTATGTTGGACTCGCCGGTCTTACGACCCAGCGTTTAGCCACCTGGGAAAGATGGTTAACATCCAGGCGATCGCTGGGCCGAGTCCTTAACACTATTTACACCCTACACTGAAAATAACAACCAAAACCCCGCGATGGCCCTCATCGGCGCATTAAGGACGGCTACGGTTTCCCAAGAAGAGAAGCGCCAAGTCAAGCCACCTATCATATAAAGAAATACTGGCAATTACAAAGATGCAGTGATATTTGAGCCTCCGGAAATCTTACCCCACCTTACGAAAGCCTACAGAAGGCTGTCACATCACAAGGGGTTTCTATGAAGAAGTGGATTACTAATTGTGGGCCCTACTATCATTCTTATGTCACCGGTGCGGCTCCATCACATAAACGATTCTTCGCCTGCAAGCTGGAGCCCTCGACATCAATATTTTCAGTATCGATGTCGCCAATATAAATGATCCATGGCTACGACGCAGCGTTGGTCCACCACATAAAAGATTCTTCGCCTACAAGCTGGAGCCCTCGACATCAATATTTTCAGCATCGATGTCGCGAATATAAATGATCGTATCCCCAGTGATGTCAGATACGCTCTTTACAACGTAGGCGGTTGTACATTACGGGTGGAGTGTCGGTGAAAGGGCGGGGGTGAACGTAAACGAAGATCCTCCGAGATTGCCGGAGCGGAGTAATGAAATTTTATGATAACTCCTTTAGCAAATGGGCCGGCGAAAAGTGAGAGTTTTTATCGCGAACGAGATATCAGCGTCCGTTATTGACTACTTAATATAATACAGTTTTAAATTGACTACGATGTCATTTATTTCGACGACAATTATCACACATACAATCACATACACATACCACCCTTAGATCGATAATACTCGTAATGTATGTAAACTGTTTTCAAATATAATTCCGATGTAATCTCAGATTTAAGAATTTCGTAATTAGTCGGAAATAATAAAATCAAACGTTGAAATGAGATTCAAGAGGCTAGAAGGTAGATCGTAAACAAAACGGTATTTTGCTAAAAATTACACATTGCAAAATTTCATAACATCAAAATCCAAATGTAACTGAATAAATCAGACAAAACTTTAAAAGGTTCGGTATACTACATATTACTTACTAGGTAATAAGTAATAATGTAATCTAAGTTGGGTCAACAAGGTGTTTCTACTCTGTAAAGACTCAATTAATTTCAATGTCAATAATTTTAATTATTTTGATAAACATTGAAGTTGTTTTTACGGAATTGGTTTTTGAATATCACGTTATATGTAATTACTATTACATATAATGTGATATTATAACACTATGCATTATTCCTATAGTATTCATCAAATATTTCAATTACTTGTAAAAAGGCAGCAATAGTGCTAAATATGATAATCAAGTGTCAAGTGGTAGAGCCACGCTGTAAACAGTAACGTCTATAGCACGAATGGGTCGGCTCGACCGGTTAGATACCACTGTCTCACAGAAAACTGACGTAAAGTGGCAGCTTGCTGTCGTGTTTCGTTCGGTGAGTGAGATTTCCGGTGGCCTATTTCCCTACTCTCTTTTTCAATCCCCTTCCCTCCCATTACGTTCCCTTCTTTTAGGTTGGCAACTCACCCATGATTCTTTTTGTGTCTTGGGTGTTTATGGGCGATGGAGATCACTTACCATCAGGTGACCCATCTGCTCGTTTGCCAATCTCTGCTATAAAAAAAAAATAAAAAAATCGCCTGTGGGTTGGTTGAGGTAGCAACTAGCGTCTAGCGGCGACAACGCTTTGATTCGAACCGACCGCCCACACATTCGCGGTGCCTTCGCATCGCGACGACTGCCTGCGCGTCTTCTACGAAACCACACTTGTTTTTTACTTAAACGGAATCTTTAAAAGTATAGCAGTTTAAGGAAACACTGTATAAATAATGGTAATTCTCGTAAATCACAAAGTGATTTACAGTTCATAAAACACTTGAACGCTCGCTCGCCTTCCGCCCGCGGAGTCCAGTTATATTCTTTTAATTACTGTACCATTATTTTAACAAAGCGCGGAGACACTTTTGATACAAAACGCAATCCTGCGTAAAATTCTTGTATACAGCGAAGAATAGAAACGCCCTAAAGACCGCTGTAATTTCGGTCCTGCGCCGCATCGCTTAGAACAATCTCTAGTTTGTACTCGTAGTAGTACATTAGTGTGATTACTCTTTTAGAACACTGATCCGCGACCATTGCAGACGGAGCGTCGCGACGCGCGCCGCCGTCCGCAAGATTAAGATCTTTAAGCTAATTGTTGGCGCACTGTGTCGGCTACTTAACGAGTTGTTAAGTAGCGTCCATTGTGCGGAGCCATCAGTCGACGCCGGACGTTTTTCTTCGTGCTAGTTAATCTGTGCGGATTGTGTAATGTCAACTCCGTGTTACATGTTCTTTGTATTACACAAGCGGTGTTTGTTTTGATTTGACGCGTATCAAGGGGTGATTAGTTAGAACGCGGACGTTGAATTCACTTCTTCGCGTGATGACATTTTTTAGCATTTGAATATAAAAAAGGATCATTCGTATTTATCGTAGAACTATCCTTTTCCGACCGTCTAATATCAACTAGACACTAAATAAAGAACATGAGTACTCACGGCTGGTGATGAGCTCTGGCGCGACGAGCCCGTTGAGGTCGGGCTCCTCGCCGTACCAGAAGATCCAGAGCTCCTTGGCGGCGCGGAGCGAGAGCGGCGGCGGCGCGGGGGGCGCGGGCACGGCCATGTAGTCGAGCGTGTCCACCGGCTGCGGGGAGGGCACGCGCCGCCACACGCACAGGATGTCGCCGGCGAGGCAGCGCGCGTAGCTGCTGATCACGGGGTCGGCGAGCGGCGCCGAGCCCTCCTCGCCGTCCGCGCCACCGCCACCGCCGCCGCTCGTCTCGCCCCACACTAACTTACGCCATTTTATGCCATACAACTCCGTCTGTAATGAAGAAATACTCTATCAAACATCAAAACTGAAACGGGTTCAATGTACAGAAAGAGATAAGAAAGTAAACAAGGTAGTATCGTCTCAATCAATCAATGATAATCAAGCGCTATCAACGCGTAAATTTAAGACCTGTAGGCCAGCCATGAGTTTTGACATTACTCGCTAGGGACTCCGAAAATATTTGTATGAAAACACCCGAACGCCTCTAGCGGTTACGCGGGGAACTGACGTTTTCATACAAATATTTTACGTCCTCGCTCGTAAATACGTGCAACAACCTCATGGTTGAGCTAAAGGTAATTAATAATTAGATAAAGTTTTGAACGTTATACCAATAGAAACTCCTAAAATAAAACACATTACATTACGTTTCCCTTGATACCTCACAGACTGTGGCATGGTTCACCCGAGATGGACGATGCAGCAATCAAAGTTGTGAATCACCACAGTATGCGATCCAAGCATGATGTCACTACGGCATCGGGCACGACAGTCGGCGGTGAATTTATCGAAACTCGTAAAACAGCGATGATCATGAACGTTAACAAAGTGAATCAAACAGGACCAAAATTGCACGGAGACCTCGAAAATGTTCTAAAAGTGTTTTTGGCACGTGTCCAGGGGCATGGAGGTGCAAACTCAAGAGCAGAATGTGTCGAGACATCCGGATACATCCCGGAAAACTGCGCGGGCCCTGCTGAGAGACGCTTTTCCACTAAAGTTGTCGAAGAGATGAAAAGTACCTCTTTATTGTATTGTGTACCAGTAGAGTAATTTTTTATGTATGTTACGCAATATCTCCGCCAAATGTGGACCGCTTTTCAAAATTCTTTTTGTGTTCTGTAGAGCTTATTTCAAGGGTGGTCCCATATAAATTTGGTCACGATCGGATTTGAAGTCGGACTGTTAAGTTTTAAACTTGTGATTATCTCATTCCCGCTATTCTCAACGCTTCTTCGATGCACTTTAAACTCACGAATGCGGAATCCATGGAATCCCCAATCACGGGCCCATCTGCGATCCGTACGAAACGCCGTTAAATATTTTAAAACGCCGCACTCTTTGTAGTCCGCTCTACAAAGTGCTACCGATGTTACTGTCTAATTTTACGCCACTATTGAGATTGTAAATCCGTCAGATGAAAGTTGAACATGAGTGTTTGACAATGACATGTCTATTTGGGTGTTGTTTACACACAGATTAGCTGCTTCAATGGATAGGTGAAGGTCAAATGAGTCTAATAGTCATTGAATACTATATTAATGCTTCGGTGGCGTGGTTGTATTTCGGTACGACCACTGTCCTGAGGTCTCGGGTTCGATCCCCGGGTCGGGCAGTAATATTGGATTTTTCCATATCAGCCCGGAGTCTGGAATTTGTGCCCGATATGGAGATAGGCTCGTCCCCTATCACATCTGGGACGGAACTAAGCTCGGCGAAATGTGGGTGTACAAGTTGGCTAATGCGCATCTGCCTACCCATTCGGGGATACAGTCGTGAGCTTATGTTATGTATATTGTAATAAAATTCGTATTACATGAGATTATATTAACAATTATTATTATTTAAGCCAACACACATGAATATTGTTTATACAGCTGTAACCACACGAGTTTGACATAATATACCTGACACAATAGACCAGAGGTTCCCAAACTTATTTTGTCTACTGCCCACTTTGAAAATAAATTATTTTTTAGCCCCCCCATTTTTTATCTACTTAAAAACTACTATAACTTCAAATTAAATAAATTATTGTGAGCTATATCAACGGAACCCCCCTTTAGGCATGCAGCGCCCACAAGGGGGCGTTATCACCCACTTTGGGAAAGACTGCAAAAGACGGTACCTACATACAGATTTCAATATGGTAGAGATATACACTCAAATATTTAAAGAATAATGCATTAATATCACTACAGAGTGATAGAGTTAAATCTTCATGTTACATATTAGTCGACTTCTTGGTCTAATGGGAGCATATTTGGGTTTTGGGTTCGCTTCCTAGGTCGGGCGACGTTTTTCTGACACGATCTTCCCGAGAATGTATCATCCATAGGAAGGTAAACGTCAATCAGGCAGACGGTCGTAAAAAACTAAGCCGAATCCTTTCTACGACATGCTTGTAAATTCACTCTCTATTCTTAAATGTATTAGTCATTACTATGAGAACATTGGCTATTTAATTAAACATAAGCTCACGCCTGTATCCTCGAAGAGGTAGGCAGAGGTGCACTAGCGAACTAGTACACCCACATTTCGCCGAGCCTAGTTCCGTCCCAAATGTGATAGGGGGCGAGCCTATCGACATATCGGGCACAAATTCCAGACTCCGAGCTGATATGGAAAAATCCAATATCACTTTGCCCGACCCGGGGATCGAACCCGAGACTTCAGGACGGTAGTCGTACCGAAATACAACCACGCCACTGAGGCAGTCGGCAGCAGTTTTTTAATGAAGTATAAAAGCCTCTCAATATCACCGTGGTAAATATAGACGCGTCGGAGATGGTCGATGTACCCTCTAAATACAGGTCATGAGGTCAATGCCCCGTATGCGTGAATTATACAATTATTTACATATACATGGTTGTTATTGGCGTGTCCTTAGATAATGGACTACTGCAGCAGAGCAAGATTGGTAAACCAGTAATTATAGCTAAATAATGATTATGAATCAGCGGAAAAATATTACGAAATTACAACCGAAACTACATTCACTTTTTAATTTGCCTTAATTGCCCTTATCCCACCTTAATGTGGGGTCGGCGCACTTTTTCAAGCATGTTGCAGAAAGGATTTAGCTAAGTTTTTACGACCGGCTGCCTGCGTGAAGTCAACCGCCTCTGAGCGATAAACTCTCTTTACATTCTATATTATTTTATTGTCAAAAATCTACAAAGTACATCTTCATGTGTGGCAAATACATAGTATTAAAAGTATTGTATACCCTTACACAAAGCTCTAATAGACATACCGCCGAATGTTCATACACTTAAGGTCACCTTATGTCGTTTAAGGCCGCCTTATCTGTCAAAATTGTATGACGAAAATCAATATAAGAATCCGTTAAAGTTGAGCAGCGTTTGACCATTCGGGCGTTAGAAGTGGAAACTTACGTTGAAAAATACACGACTATTAAAAAAGACAAAATTATGTTTGAAGTCCTCGCTCGCGTAAATGGGCCTTACTTATAAAAACATTTTCGCTAAGAATAGCCTGTCACTTTTTTCCTTGCGTTACATTGTTTATAAATGAAAGGGACAACCTATGGTTAAAGATAAGCAGCACTTAAATATTTTTATAAATAAGGTTAAGTTAAGTTAAGTTAAGCCTTTTATATATGTAATTTATTGTAGTAACAGTATATTAGCTCGAATAAATTGTACTTGTGCCTTGTATATGGACAAATAAAATTTCTTTCTTTCTTTCTAAGGGACAATACGTGCAACAAACTCCCGGTTAAGCCACTGATAGCGGCTAGAAAACACGAATTTACGTTTTCATTTCAATGTTTCTCATCATCAGTTAAATCTTGGTAGATATTAACCGTATACGTTATAAAATATTTTTTCCATAAATCAACAATCAATTGGTCGTGTAGACGCGGAGCGGGTGCGAGATTGCCGCCATGTGGCAGGTGGCGGGTCGACCTTGGGCATGCAAATATTTTATCGGGTCAAACACCTAGCAGTTCTCGTGTGCAATCGGCGGACGTTCTCGCGCTCGGTGAAAACTTCGCGGTCAAACTAACCTATGTTTAGTTTACTACTGGTAAATTAACGATTGCATTTTTTTACAGCAAGCGGTAAACGAGCTAGTAGGTCACCCCTAGTACGAGTTAATGCTTCTCGAAAACTATGATACTTATAGTTAAAACTCCATACATTTGAATTGTAGCGCCGCTTGCGGAAACTATAATGAACTAAACAAATGTATAGAGATTTAACGATAACTATCATAATTTTCGAGAAGCATTAACTCGTACTAGGGGTGCTGATAGTAAGTGATCTCCACTGCCCGACAATATTCACTATAACAAAAGTCAAGGGTGTGTCGATCTAAAAGAAACGAGGACTAAGATAAATAGGGGGTACATGGGTCTCATAATATTATAGTAATTTGCATCAACAATTTTACTAATCGAATTTTAATGCGATTCAGAAATTGTACTACACATTCTTGGTTAAGTACAACAGTATTAATTGCCCAAATACAGACTCCACAAATATAATTTGAATTAATAATTCTTAATAAACTTGAACTCAATGTGACGTATCCAAATTGTAAATCCGATTCGTATGGAATTAAAACAACGCATCCAAAGATCGAAAATACATTTCTAATTTAAAACGTTGGAGTACGAAACCAGACGATTATTTTAAACCCTCTTAACCTCTCAGAGCAGTTGGAAACAGTAATACCTCAAAACTAACACTATCCCCGCCGCGTTTATAATCAAAAGCCAATCTATTGGTTATAATTGAGCCGACAATGGCGGGTGTTAACACTACTTCAGCACACGGCGCGGCGTGGCATCCGCGAGCCATCTGCGGCGGAAGGGCGGCACACCTGGCCGCGCGCAGGGTCGCCGCGTCCCCTGCGGCCTGCCCAACCTCCAAACGAGTTCAGTATTAACTTTCAAACGAGGGGTTATCGCTCGCTTTCGATACCGTGTTGAACCGATGTTTAGACATTACAAGTATATTGTCGCTCGTGGTTTTATTGTTTTTTAACGGCCGGTTTCAATAAACCATCTTAGTTTAGAGTGCAGATAGATCGCCTTTATGAACCAATCAAACCAAGTCATTTGACGGAGCCATGTTCAAACTGTGTTCTTATTGGCTAATTTTTATAATCTATCTTCGCATTCGAACTAAGATTGTTTATTGGAACCGGGCGTTATTGGACTTGGATGTAAGCGAGGATAGACAGTTTATTGTGCATTCAATTGCTTGCGGGTTTTTACGGGTTAAGTTAATGATATAAAACCATTTTACAATTTATAATATTAGCTCGGTAATATTGCTGTCCCACTGCAAGGCAATGGCCTCCTCTACTCATTTAAGATCATGTTCGCACTTGGCTTAACAATAGTAAGTTTCCAATTAATTTATTTATTGTACACATTTATTGTAGAACATACAAACAGAACTTTGAATCTTTCATTAACTTTATATATTTCTATGAAAGATTAACAGGAAAAATGCGCAAATATTAGACAAAGAGGGCAACGAATTCCAAAAAGACACAGCCCCGAGTCAATGATCTAATGTCAAAATAAACTTTTACTTTTCATTTGAATACTTTGAAGGCTGGATTATTTAATACAAAGTGCATTGACCTCCTTCTGTTTAAGAATAAAGTTTGTTTGATTCTCACAAACATGAAAGTCATTAAGCCACTGCCGCCACTGGTTAGATAATAATGCGATATTTTTTTATATCAGACTGGCAAAGGAGCAGATGGGTAAGTGATCTCCACCGCCCAAACACCCAAGACACAAAAAGAATCATGGGTGCGTTGCCAAGCTAAAAGGATGAAATGGAAGGGGAGGGATAAAGGGATTGGGAAAGGAAATCTCACTCATCGAACAAAACGCGACAGCAAGCTACCACTTGACGTCGGTTTTCTGTGAGACAGTGGTATCAATCAAACCGGTCGAGCCGGCCCATTCGTGTTGTAGTCTTTACTGTCTACAGCGTGGCTCTACCACTAAAAAATGAGAAGAATTCATAAGGTGTAGAGACCAAATGTGGAGACTGGTAGTATTTGCAGGGATATATAAATAAGATAACATACACGCAACTACTGCAACCTCGGTCCATCGCGCCTTTATCCGTCCCATGATGGCGACTAGACTTTACCACAGTATGGGGCACAAATTCTAATTTTGGAGAAGTAATGTATCATCATCATTATCATCATCCATAGAACGTCCATTGCTGAACACACATAGACCTCCCTCTACGATTACAACTTATGCGCATTTAGTTTTTTTCAATGTAATTATTGGTTTTATTGCCTCTAGAATTAGACTTCCACATATTAATTAGGTCTGCAATAAAATCAACTGAAATTATTTATTATATCCATTAATTTAAAAAAAACATCATGTACCTCTAGATTCTGTATTTTTATCGCTAGTCCCGAATGCCGTTTTGCCAGAGAACGAGCAAGAAACTCTGGCGTTAAATGAAATTCTAGCATCAATCGCAAGTATTATCCTAAAACACGTTTAATACGTCTCCAGTTTACCCCCACACCCCCCCAACAAAATTCGTCTCGGTCTCCGTGGCGGTACCAGCACGCGAGTCCGCTTTCTAACGGCCGATGCGCCCGCGCAGATCGCTTCACTTTCTATTGTGCGACGTGACGGCGTTGAGTGCGCTCCATCAAAACAAACACGCTCATTGCTCATGCGCATTACGGTTGGAGATAATCTCAAGATGAGATGAAGGCTGGTTGAGCGAAAGAAACCAGTAGCCCGAGCACGAAAAACTAATGTAAATGTATTCGAGTTCGCTGCGCACTGATGACGTTTGGTTAATATTTCATACAAATTTCATAGACGCGCATCGAGTTCGAATACATTTACGGTTGTCAGAAATTTTCCTGCTCAGGCCGCTGGTTATACTTACTAATATGCAGAAAGTGACAGAGTAATTTCTCAAGCACAATCACACGAAACATGCATGTTCTCACTTCACGTCGGTTTTCTGTGAGACGGTGGTAACAAACAGGTCGAGCCGGCTCAGTCATGCTAAAGACATAACTGTCTACAGCGTAGCTCTACCACTCACGTTAGTGGTTAAGTTGAGGAAGATTGGTGAAATGTGCAGTTATGAAAATGTAGAGTCATGCCGCGCCGGTCTTGTGCCGCACTTTAATCAAATTTTCTTTGCTCCGTCTTCTTCTGATAATACGATAGTTATGTCTATATCAGTCCGTCGGGGCTCGACATAACTTTCCAGATGGTAGAGAATCTCTTGGTTCAGTCGCCTCTAAGTCTAGTGGATTATAGTATATCAGCCGTGGACCAGGAGCTTCTGGGTTGAAATACCAGGCCAATCAACGCAATTTGTCTAACAGGATTTGCCCTGGACTGATTACAAGAGACCGTTGACTGTAATATCAGTCAAAACAACCAACAAGCCGAATGCTTTCCGCGACACTCTTTGTCTCATCTAAATGTCTTTGCAATCTGGATCTTATGCCGCGTCTCCTCCAATAACAAAATACCTACACAAAACAAGGTATTTCTATAATTTTTGTCTATAGTCCATTATTATATGAGCAGGAGACAATGAAAAACCTTGTTTTGTGTAGGTGTTTTTAGTTTTGTTTCGAAAAAACATTTGCAGGAGACGTGGCTTAAGATACACATTCAGCCTTCTGAGTTTATAACTCGCGATAAAACAGCACTAGAGAAGCAGGAAGTCTTATATAAAACCAATTTGTTATCCGGTACATAATGAGCTAATATGTCATCAGCGCAATGGTTTGTCTCTATCACTCGTGTAGTACTCATGTTAAGGCAGAGAGTGATAAACGTTTGATAGCCAGCGTTGGTTAATGGAATGTTTATGAATAAGGCGAGCAGTTTAATGTATCGGCGTACACCCACGCGGCGAGGTCAATGGTTCGCGCTCAAAATTCAAGTGTCTGCACCTTGTTGCAGGGAACTATCACCACAGCAATTAATTACGCAAAAATATTCTGCCACAAAGACCGACCTGGTGTGAACGAGCCACCACGGCCCACGACGACGGGACGGGGACGGGACGGCGCGAAATCTGCGCATATTTGAATTTAAAATGAGAACCAACCGACAGCGGCGCCGCGGGAGGACAAGATAACACCCGTATAATGCCCAAACTAAAGCCTTTCCGCCCTCGGCGCGGCATCAAAGCGCGGTTACGTCACTCGAGCTTTCAAAGTTCACGAGTATGAATGTAGAGCTTAGCGCCGCTATGCGCTTACCGCGGCCGAATCGCGCCTTTGAATTTTTAATACTTCAATATTCAACGTAACAGTACAATTGTTAAGAATGAGCAACGTACAGAATTAGTGATGATCCGAGTGGTTTCCCGGGCGGGTCCCTTTATCGCGGCCGCCCACTCCCACGATCGATACGCGGCCGCATCCTCACGTTGATGTCTTTTGCATCGCTATATTTGGACATACGCAGGAACCGCTGACAATAATTAAACCGTTATCGACTCGCTCGGTGCACTCGACAACACCGCACTACACCGGTGCAAAGCGTTTATAGAGCGTTTAAAAAATACGAAAACCATAAAGGCTCTACGTTTATACATCGTTTCGGACAACCTTACGCAACACAATAATTAGCTCTACCCGTAAACAATGATCCCGTAAAGCGATCATAACCTAGAACGGAAAAAACTGCACGTCCAAAAAAGTCGAGCACCGCTAGACGTGCGAACGAGACGACATTAGCGCGGGCGATGTCGGAGGAGCGGTGGCGGCGGCGGGGTGCGCGAAAGTGAGAGGAGGCGAGACGTGGAGCGGCAACGTCGCGCGCGGTTACGTTACGAGCGGGGTAAACAATCGAGGATGATGTGACGGAGTGGCGCGGTGCGGTGCGGTGCGCGTGCGGCGTGCGCCCCTGCACTTCGCTACTGCATTTTTGACGTGTGACGTCACTTGATACGTTTCTGATTAGCACCGCGCACTCAGGGGGTTGTATTCGCGCTGCACTCGCGGTATATTTATACACGCCCTTCACGGCACATAAATGATGGATGAATTCGCACCAGTGTTTAGCTAAAACTTGTTTGTAAACACACACACGCATGCCGAGCCGATCGCCTCGCCGGTCGCTATACGTAGCAGTTTTCCGTGGAATGCGAGTTCGCTACAAATATTTAACGTTGTTGATAGCATTTGGCATACAAGTTACAACAAGCATGTTATGTTTAAGTGGGTCAAGTTATTCTACGAAATATATGCCCACATTATTCAGCTGTACAAGGTTGAGTGATACGAGGTATAAATAAATAATAAAGCACTCTAACTTCGATCTTTAAAAAATGGAACGCAAATTCTGTTAATTAAAAAAAAGACAAAAATTAATGTTCCACAAATTTTCCGGAAAACTAAACACAAATCGATTAACAAGCGACTATCGACTATCGATGTATTAACGTAATTATTCACACACGTACGTTATTTACTGTTAGGACACGCATAGTAACATTTCCTTTTGTTGCCAGTAAAGGATCGTACAAACAATGCCAGTAGTATACACAGAGCAAGTAAGTACAGAAGTGTTGCGCGCAATGAGATTTAATAATACTAATTTTGAGGAGCTATCAAGCAAATTTCCATTAAAAAAAATTGATCTCAAACGGCAGTACCATCTACCACTTATTACAATACGAGGGCGCTTATTACAATTCACACCCTAGAATGTTCTGTGAAAGTTCAAGAATCAGGTAAGACAATTTCAATTTTATTGTCTGACGCCCGAATGGTTAAACGCTACTCAATTTAACGGCTTCTTACATTGATTTTCGCCATACAATTTTGACAGATAAGGCGGCCTTAACTGTATGAACATTCGGCGGTTAACATTATTACGCTGACACGATTTTGCGCGCGTATGTATCATACACGACTGAGTGACTTATGACCACGAGGTCACAACTTTGGATCACAAGTTTCGTGCTGTTGTCTATATACTGTAGAATATCTTTGGTTACGCTAACTCCACCTACCAGCAGCGGTCGACACGACAGGCCGCTTCCTTCACCATCATTATTATGGATTACGCGTGGCTTATGTCACATAGCTGTTGCCATGACCGCCAGTGTGCGGCGAAACAACGGAATATTTAAAACTACCACAACTTACGGCACGTACCAAGAAATAACCAAAAAATACCGTTCACTGCCAACATTAGATAAATTTTGGTTGAACAATAAAATAAATTGGATTATCTCGATTTCTTGGTCAAGACTTATAGGGCCTTACTTATAAAAACAGTTTAGCTGAGCAAATGGCTAAGAATAATCTGTCACTTTTTTACTTGTATCGCATTGTTTGAAAATAAAAAGGACGGACTATTCTTTACCGTTTGCTTAGTTAAACGTCTTATAAGTAAGGCATTGACAGCATAGGCTGTGGCTGAGTTCGAATCCCAGATTAGACACAGCGGTCTTTCTAACACAATTTGCCAGAGTCTGGATCTCCAAGAGAAGATTGGTGTCAGGTAGGCGGATAGTATAAACACCAAGCTAAACCTTTTCTGCAATATACTTAAATAAGGGCGTGGCGTCATCAGTATAAACACCAAGCTAAACCTTTTCTGCAATTAAATAAGAGCGTTGCGACATGGAGTGGGAAGGGAGGTAAGAAAGAATATAGTAGAAATTTGTATTGACAAATATCTCGGCATTGCGAATCCCAGTATCTAATCTGAGGTATACACACAACAGGCAGAGGCGCGTCCTCACCTGCACTCCAAATTATCAACAAACTGTCTTATCTAGCCACGCCTTATCTACGGTAAATTTCCTTAAATATGCAGGGATTATCTTCATTTCCCTTGTCTTTTCTCATACATGTATGGCGTTCGCGAAAGAGGTTCTATAGATTTTGTAGAGGTTTCGATCACCAAGGTTTTTCGTAAAACTATTTTGATTAAAGATTTTTTTTCCGTTAGGAAAGGAAACCTATTAACAAGTTTGTACTTTAATCTGAAAAAATGAGTAAGGGATGAATATTGTCTTTGCAACAATCCAGAAATCATGTTCCAGAATTAATTCTACCTGTCCTTATCCCACCTTAGTATGGGATCGGCGCAACATATCTTTTCAAGCATGTTGCAGAAACGTTTTGGCTTAATTTTTACGACCGGCTGCCTGACTGATGTCCATCTCTTTTGAGGGATCCAGTCCCGGGAAAACTAAATTAGAATTTTCGCTTTCCTGACCTGGGAAACGAACCCACCACCTCCCGGTCCACAGTCCATATATATGAGGCTACTTCTTTCCACCAATGTGGGGTCGGCGCAACACACTTTTTCAAGCATATTGCAGAAAATCGCTTTGCCCAAATTACCGTCCAGAATGCGGCAATCAAATTCCGAGAAGCACCCGCAGAGGAGAGATCTACGAACATATATGATATACGCCACTTTCATAAGATGGCAGCCACCATGAAATATAGTCGAGGGCATACAACAACAGTTATTCGCCATAACTTCTGCCGTAGTACGCACACCGTCGCACAAAACTGTTCTACACGGCCATGTTTCACTGCGGGCATGTGTGGGCGGTGGCAAATGGAACACGATGCTTCTCACTCTGTCTCATCAACGGCGCACACGTGCGAACAGGACGGAGACAGTGGCCGTCGTAGGAGCTGAATGCTAAAATGATTACTTCTGGAATAGTGGTAATAGGATGTCGTAGATTCGCAGAAATTAGCATACGACGCGAAACAGAAAGCTTCTTTGTGATTTTGTTTTGTTCTTGTGACATTGTAGCTTGCGGACGGACGTTGGATTCTTAATGAGCTCTATTAATTGGATGGTATTTAACGTTCACCCATATTTTTTACATTCATTGCTCCAAGGGCACACTAGGTCCAAGAATCTTAAGGTTGCGGATACCCGACCCCCGATATGATGATTTTCTTAGAATATAGAAAAAGTTTTGCGAACTAAATTAATGTCTATAAAAACTTCCCTTGTTCCGCTCCTTCCCCATTTTTATACGTGTGACCTAAACGCATATGTTCTCTATAGAGAAAATCATTTTATAATAATTACACACAGACGTAAAAAAATATGGACGGAGCGCTAAGAACATTGATGTGAAGCAGGGTTTTCGGCTCGACGCGTAATGGCGGCAACTGATCGAATGAGCCGAAAACCCTGCTTCACTTTCAATTATCCTGGCGCTCCGTCCATCTTTTTTTATGTCCGTGTAACTTAATTTGCAATAATCATAATGCATGAACTCACTACTACATTCTCACTAAAGCCACTATAACATAACACAAGCTTGTACTCGCGAAAGGTAGGCAGAGGCGCACTAGCGAACTAGAACATTTCACCGAGCTGATAGGGCAAGCCTATCGCCATATCGGACACAAATTCCAAACTTCGGACTGATATTAAAAAATCCTATATTACTTTGCCCGACCCGGGGATCGAACCCGAGACCTCAGAAAGTGCCGAAATACAATTACCCCATCGGGGCAGTAAACACTAAGGGCGACTTGAAGCGCTATTACTAATCTCGAATTACACCTTATATCGATTTATCCTACAGCTCACTTTTATTTTTAAATCAAGATTTGGAATAAATAGAGATTTATTGCGGAGCTACAAGAGGTCCTAAAACTACGATATAACAAAGTAGTATGTAGTAGGAAAACCCTGTTGTTCACAAAAGATTAAAATTCTCCGCGCCACGGTCTACACTCGGCAGGCTAGGCGCATCAACTCAACTCCTCAAGGGCGAGGACAAGCGAATAATGAAATGATAAACATGTCCTACGTAAAGCTAGGAATGACGACAGTGGAGTTGTTGCGGTTAGTTTCTAGACCTTTGCTGGTATGCTATACGGACCATATAATATGTACGAGATGAATAAAAATACGTGTGTCACTAAAGCGTGACACGATAGAAGGTTTTTGCTGTTGCCTTTTTGACACATATTTTTAAAAAATACAGTAGCTAAAGTGAAAAATTGGCCAATGCAAATGCGTGCAATAAGTACTTGAAGTAACCCGCTATTAAATGGTACACGCACATGCCCATGTTTAGACAAGTCAATACTTGAAAACAAAAACGGCCTAAACATAACAGTACATTCATTGGTCAACATGTATTGGTGTAAACAAAAGAAATTTGCAATAATTTTTTGTCAATACTTTCATAGAATACATATTTGCATAGAATTTGTGCCCGATATGGCGATAGGCTCGCCCCCTATCACATCTGGGACGGAACTAAGCTCGGCGAAATGTGGGTGTTCTAGTTCACTAGTACGCCTCTGCCTACACCTTCGGGGATACAGGCGTGAGCTTATGTATGTATGTTTGCATTCAATTTATTTACTTATACTCCGTGTGTAAACAGTTGCTTACAATTATTGAAGATCAATTATTCCGCGTAATTTATTGCATTCAATGATGCCACTTGTATGTACAAGAAAATGGCATCATGTAAATGGGGCTTTATCTTTATATACGCAATCAATCACCAAGGTCGCTCCGAGAAGCCTGTGGAGACACCAGGAGGATCCTGCGCTTCTGGTCGGAGCTAGGCTAGCTAGATCTCTAGCTGGCATTAAAAACACGCACAATGGTTCGATTATTTTACCGAACTAAGTGCGGAAAAAGGAGCCCAAAACCAATACAAAATAAATACGCAATCACTCATTATTGGGGTAACGTGAAGATATAGGGAAATTATACTAGACTATGTATCTAATGTCTATGGACTACGAAAGTTAAATTTTCAATAAGAAAAATTGCATTTGCCCCGTGCCCGATGGATGTTGTTGGTTGGTTGGAGCGCACTTGGGAAGGCCTACGACCAGCAGTGGAGGGCGACAGGCTGGCTATAGGTTCGCCCCCAACCCAACACACTGAGGGACCGAAATAAGTAATAACGAACGGAAATAATGCAATGTGTATTTGCCGCCTCCAACAGGTTAATTTAGCATTGATCAGCCTATGAGAAACGATGCGTTGGTATCATAAAAACTTTGTCATTATTTAAACATAGTTACAAAGCTACCTTTTGCGTAACTATCGCCTGGCAACCATATTGGAAATAGTTATTTCTGCTGATGCTCGGCCTCAGTGTTTAATATGCGCTGAGCCTATTGTTATGCGTCAAATGCGATCGGGAGGCACGCGCCATGGCCCGGAGGCCGCAGGCGCATGTATCAACACGCCATCACCTCGACAAACTTTACGTATTGATATACGATAAAAAAAAATACCGTTCCTGTTGCGTGATAGTATTTGAGAAGTAGATAAGAGTGAGAGGTTGTTTGTTTAATCCTTTGTAACTCTTCTGTAAAAACTGCATCGAAATTGGTTGAAAAATGAGGCAGTAGTGATATTGGGGTGGGCTCAAAATCAGCCTGGAGTCTCGAATTTGTGCCCGAGATGGCGATAGGCTAATTGCGACAGTTCGGCTCTGCCTACCAATTCAGGAATACAGGCATGAGGTAATCTATATTGTATGCTATTTCACTGGACCCTATAATAATGTAACAATAAGCTCTATCTATAATAATTAAATAATACATTAATTTACACGTTTGCATCGACCGTTTCATGGACTCTGGACCTTTCGTCTTCAAAAACGTAATCCAAGTAAAAACGATTGCACAGGCGGAAACGTCAAAAGTAGTTCATGGCGACAAATTATGCAATTCATTTTATGCCGATGGCAACCGTCTGGAAACGGTCTTGACTTTCAATGAATAGATTTTGAGTTTCACGGTGGTTATAGGAGCTTTAAGCTATAAAACATATAATGATTTCTTAGGTTTACGTGAATGTTATTCATTAAAATTAAACTATTTTTACGGATTATATCACGATTTGGTTTTCATTTTTATGCCCGACGTTTCGAAAGCTTTGCAGCCTTCGTTGTCACGGGTCAGACTGACCTCAGTCTTCGAAACGTCGGGCATAAAAATTAAAACCAAATCGTGATATAATCCGTAAAAATACTTTTATTTCTATAAAACACATTCAAAATTGTGTCATCAAAATAAACGCAAAAAAATCATAGCTACTTTCTACAGACTTTATTCGGGCATTCTGACAGAAACGTTATATTTTTCTAACGACTTCCAAAATGGAGAGGGTCCGTATTTTTTTTATACAATATAACGCAATAACTCCGCCAAATGTGGACCGATTTTTAAAATTCTTGATCGATAGAGTTTATTTCAAGGGTGGTCCTATATAAATTAGGTCACGATCAGATTTGAAGTCGATCTGTTAAGTTTTTAAACTTATGATTATTCAGGATCGCCTTGCGTCCTCTACACACCCTCACGGGGGCAAGGCGTTGTGATAACAGGCGCGATAAGAGCGAGGCCGCCCGCAGCCGCACAACCAGCGCTTGAGCAACCTCCGGAAGGTCGAAGTAAACAAAACATGTAAAAAACATAATACCACAAAACTTTTGGAACTGTCGAAAAATACACCGATTAATACGAGGGCGCAATAACATTTCCAACTCGTTTCGAAAGTAGTTTTAATACCAGAAACAAGAACCAACAGATTCGTGTACAATACGTGAACGTATATCAAAACAATTGACCCCGCTATTTACATTACAAACTAGGATTTTATAGCTAAGCGGTTGGAACTGTTTGTAAACAGATCAAAGAAGTGTTATTGATGCCAGATTATAACAATCATTATTTAGATGTGACCATAAAGTCCCAACGATTTAATTGGCACGAGCATCGTTTTATGAAGGGTACGGGATAGTGCGGCAGGCAGGCGGCGCTGTGGTACACCACGCAGCTAACGGTAAAGGCGCGCGCCGGCAGCGGTCAACGAACCCCGCGACCTTACGTCTAGCCTAGAAATTTGAGGGTCTGCCCTAGTTTTTTTAAAACAAACATATTGTGTAACCGACAGCAACGTTTCGATCGGATACGCGCTATTATTTGAACTCAAAGCAGTATGGTCAAAACTTTACGAGTAGTTTGTAACAGTACAATGAATATTAATATAATTGATTTATATCTGAGTGACCATAAACAATGCAATCCAGAGATTAGGAGCGTCGGTTCGGTCGCTGCGAGCTGACGGAATGCAGATTCCGGCTCACGGCTGCAAAGCTCCTATGCATACAAAAGACGGTGGAAAATTACGCCGAACGCGCCTCGGGCGAATGTCACCAACTAACTGAGAACTGAAAACCGATGACACAAAGTATACTCTGGATGAAATATGCTGGGGGCGTTTATGAGAATTTCCGTAAACTACTGAAAATGAAACGCGGTTTATATCGATTTTGATATGTATCGATCGAACGCGTCGATTTGTGCACTGCATTGCTTCTCAGGCGCGTCTCACGACCGCAGCCTCAGCGGCCGGCGCGACACGTAACCCCCGCCCCGCGCCGGCCTCCCCCGCGCCGTGCACCATTTACTAAGTGGGACGCGACTCCGACTCGACCGGTGTGACAACAGACTACCGACACATAGACAAACCTTATTAATTACATACAACAACAACCAGTCAAAGCACGTACTGTCAACCACATAAAAAACATTATAAAGACGTTAGTCTCCGCCAAAATCATGTGTCCTTCATAGTATGTGTCATTCCACTTAATATTCAATCGAAGGTCTGCTGAATTGCGACATGGTTTATGTATTAAATTAATAGTATACCGGAGATTTGTTCCGAGACACAGTTTAGCCAAATCCGTCGGGCGGTCGGCGAGCGTCGGCACTCGACATGAACGAGTTCACACCTCGCCGTCTTTGCGGTGGGGGGAGGCGCTCTTGGGGGGAAGGGGGGATTACATTGAGTGAAAGCGTTTTAAATTTAATAGTACGCCCTCCGAGACTGCAGTCGGGCGAGATGCCGGCGCTCTGTTCGGACCAGAGGCCCTTGTTTACCGCACCTCTAATGCACAACGTTGCGAAACCAAACTAGTTCTTTGCTTTGACTACCGATTTAATGGTACAAACATAACGCACTTTCATGCGTTGGAAGAGAGTATATTGTTGCACCGTCGCTTTGAACATTTCATACGTCGGTGGCTCAGTAAATGGGGTCAAGCATGTAAGGCGATACATCACTATGTAAATGGAATTATGTAATACATTAATTGGGTGAATTTCACAATAATTGAAACATAAGCAACGCTCGCTAGCTTCATCGGTTCGTGGCTTATCTATTACTTCGAACATGGTATGATTCTAGTACGTCAAGTCAGATAACTAATATAATATTTTAATATGGAACCGGAATCACGATTGGTATTTGGACGAGAGAGACATATTACGACATAAATACATGTTATGATTCACATATCGAACCTAATCAAAATTAAAACAACTTTAAAACGACGAAAAAGTTTAAAATTAGCAATCATCAACGAAATAGCAATATCCGCGTTGAACAGGTGCGGTGAAAGCAAACAATGAACGTAGACAGAAAAATAGAGACATACTAGTGGAAATGAAATAATTTTGACCCACATAATGTCTACAACAAACTCGGGCCTCGGCCCGCGTCGCTCGGATTCGTGCTGGGCCTGTAGTTGTACGTAAACGAAGCGTCAAGCGACGCACTGCGACGAGCGAAACTCGTTTGAGCGAAGGCGAAGGGACGCGAGACGCAAAGTTTTTTCGAATTTCAATGTTCAATATTGCGGATGTGAATTATATTCAAACAAAATAAGACAAAATAACGACGTGTATAAGACGCAACACTACAGATCCGTTTCACTGCATACCGAGGTCGTCCAACGGGAAGCCAATACCAGTTTACAGAGTCCTACTTCAAAGATAAATATTTAATAGGGAGGCTCTATTCGCACACCCACGATAAATCTCGATACAAACACACGACCTAGCCGGACAGTCAACAGATCCACGTAAACATGTGTACATAACGAAATATAATCCCATTAGAAGCACACTTGTGAGTTTTCACAGTACGCTCCTCACAAACCTACCATCCCTGAAAACAATGTAACAATCGTATAGAATAACCTTTAGCCGACAAAAGCGAAAGTGGACCACAAGGCTACCGAAGACTCGTTCGCGCCGATCGATATGGCATAAACCTAAATGAGGCATTTTTAATCAAACTAATGTACATTGTAAATGCCTAGTTTAGGATTCGTCTGCACGTTATATTGGAAGGTTTAAATGTCAGAGTTCGCTTTGAAGAGTCTACTACTTTGTAGCAAACCAGCTAGGGTCAGAACTATTTTATTAGTTAAGATTCCTAAACGGATATTAATTACCTAACTCTAGCAACGACTTATAATCATTACGAAATCCAATCCAAGTGTATACAGGGTGTTTCATAAAGGTAGTATCAATAATACTACACTTAAAGACAGGATGGCTAGATACCTAGTGGTAAACCTATATAAAATTTCGTAAGGCTCATAGTTTTTGCATAATGGGAACATTTTTTCTGGCTTATTGGGTCAGCTGCTGTACATTTGCAATCCACCTTTGGGGTAATTAATTATTTTTAGCATACAAAATGCCATTCCTATGCTAATTGCATTTTCCGATTTACAGGTCGCATACCGATTTTAATATCCCCATGATTAATAATTTACCAAAAAAATTAAGTTCAATTTATATTTTTTTAACTTTACTATTACGCTTTAAATCAATCTTCCTGTTTGTGGAATTGTTATTGGTACCATAAATAAATAATACACCCAACAGTCACACACCTAGTCCTGACCCCACACTAGGTACAACCTGTATCGTGGGTATCAGAAACTATATATATATATAGTTCGGTGGTATCGGTATAATAATAAAAATCCAATACAATTCTTGATAGTTCCATATTTGAACACTAAACTACTTCAAAATCTACACACAACCAATAAGTTGAGCAAATATTTATAAAAATTGCCTAGATGGGAAACAAGCGTTGCGTCGTGTGGAGTACGATGGCAGGCGGCATCGAATGTGGGCCGGTCTGCGGGCACCGAGCACTCTTCTGTTATCTTGACCTACATATCGTGACCGCGCTGGCGGCCACCGCTGTCGCTCTTGTAGCGGAAGATAATTGCTCACCGATGGAATATGGCCGACGCGACGTTTTGCCACGGTGGGATACTCAATATCAAGTAAATATTTCAATATAATAATTTTGAATGCAGAAATTATAGCAAACATTATAACATGGCATCAGAACGCGCGCGATTTTTCACGGTAACAAAAAAGGTAAAAATCATCGCGATGGTAAAACGTTGAGACACATTACCACACCGCTGTCCACCGCTCGTAACATCGATAACCGAACAGGTTGTTTTGTCACATCTAATGACCAAAAACGAACGTACAACATCGAGAAAGCGCACGGGCGTTTTTCCTCGAGACGTGCTCATCAAAACAGAACCTTGACCCGGTATGTGTGGCTCGTAATAAAACGAGGAAAGGACAAGAGGCGTCAGAGGAGCGGCTCGCCGATCGACACGGTGCTGTGTCATGCTCCCGGCCGCATACAATATTATCATGTATCGAGTTAGCATAATGTTTAAAACATTATAAAAAAAATTACTAATAACATCATTCGAGACCTCGATTTCATCACAAATATCACAATCGACGTTACATTTATTTCTTGATAATAGGAGTCCAGAAAAATATAGAGTTTGCAATAAACTATAATTGACCAAAAATAGTTAAAATAATCACAAGTTTAAAAACTTAACAGACCGACCTCAAATCCGATCGCGACCAAATTTATATGGGACCACCCTTGAAATAATCTCTATAAAATACAAAAAGAATTTTGAAAATCGGTCCACATTTGGTGGATATCGGTTACATAAAAAAAATTGACGAATTGAGGCCCTTCTCTTTTTTGGAAGTCGGTCGAAATTTAGCATAGAAAGCAAGAGGAAAATAAAACTGAAGGAAGTGTGTCCTGATTTGAAGCTGCTAATCTCCTATCATTCATTTTACAAAGGCACTTCTCGCAACGTCTATTTAGAGGTAGAATTGCATAACAAAATAAAAAATTGTTATAAGAAAATAAATACACATAATTCCATTGAAAGTGTGTTAAACGAAAGCACTTATCGAAGGACGATGTGCGAAGGACGCAGCCAAGAGCTTGCAACAACTTTCAAGGATCGCATGACCTCCATACTTTCTGTACAATTTTTCACAATGTCGGAATGCAATTGTTTTTTTAAGTTTCGATATAAAAGAAACATACATTATACAAAGATTTATAGTTCACTAATTACACTAGAATAGTCACAAGTTTAAAAACTTAACTGACTTCAAATCCGTTCTAGACCAAATTTATATGGGACCACCCTTGAAATAAGCCCTATCGAATACAAAAAGAATTTTGAAAATGGGTCCACATTTGGCGGAGATATCGCGTAACATACATTAAAATACAGACGAATTGAGAGCCTTCTCCTTTTTGGAAATCGGTCGAGAATAAGACGTCACTCGGATAAACCAAGTTGGTGAGGCTGTACTTTAGACATTATATGAGATAACTATTATAATTGGACGTAGATACGCAAAAAGGATCCAACCCACAGTATGGTCGAAAATGATCTGAGTATGCGAAATTAGTTTATAAGGTCTATATTTTCGGCTGACTTCCCAAAACGGAGGAGGTCCTCAATTCGTCGTTTTTTTTTATGTATGTTACTCGACATCTCTGCGAAATGTGGGCCGATTTTCAAAATTCTTTTTGTGTTCGATAGGGCTTATTTCAAGGGTGGTCCCATATAAATTTGGTCACGATCGGTAAATTGGAAGGCGGTGAGTTAAGTTTTTAAACTTGTGATTTTCTAAATTAGAACTTATTTCTATAAAAAGGACAACAATATTCTTACAACAATGTCCCTAAACAACAAAATAACAAAATATATTATTAATATGCAAATACAATTTAAACTTTAATGTTCATTCAATAGTGTCATTTTGTGGGTTGGATCCTTTTTGCGTATCTGCGTCCAATTGTATAGTTACCATATGAAAAGCCAGAATTTCACAATACCTCAACAAAACTGATCTAGATACTTACGGTGTGTTAAGACTTATGAAAAGCATCAATATGTAATCTCGTACCGCTGTTCCATGGTACTGCTCTAACAATGATAATTCTCTCAACAAAAAAACCTCATACAACCAGTTTAGTCGCAATGGCATGGCGTTCGAGTAACTAGTGCGTCATACAAGTACACACGTCATACAAGTTCCCCAGGAAAATACTTGTTTTCCTTGATGCTACAATTTTGCGGAAAATAAAAGGTATTAACATGATATTTTAGTCTAAGATGCACTTCTAGTCATATTTTCATAGCATATATTAAGGATATATTAACAATCGTATTAAATATATGAATGCCATGAGTATAATTGTTGAACGAGGAGCGTTGACTGACATCAATGGTCAGACAGGCAGTCGTAAATACTGAAGCCAAATCCTTTTGCAAAATGCTTAAATGTATCTTGCTTCGACCCCACATTGACGTGAGATAAGGTTCTAGACAGATGGACTGCACTTCGACTGCTTCCACCGTGCAGCCTCATCGCAGTCGGTGTGCAGTTCCAATGACTGCACGCTGACTGCAATTTTGACGTGCTATGTGTTGGACCAACTGCATTCAAACTTCAAATTGGCAGTCGCAGTGCAGTTGAAATGCAGTCCGTCTCTCTAATTCTAAGAGCAGGTGATGCGGAACCTCAATATAAAACATCTAACATAAGTTTTGAAGAAGCACAGCGAGATAAAAGAGTCTACAAACGTATTGTTTATCAGCGAGTAGCGAGTGATAGCGCGTGACGTGAACCGCCGACCGACAACCGCTGTTACCAATATTGACTACACCACTCAACCCGCGACAATGTCAACAGTTTTCAAACGACGATTTAATTATTATGTAATGTTATATATTTGTTACACAATCGAGTTATCGAATTGTAATAGTACAATATAATAGAAAATGATGACATTTGTTCATTGCTGTCGTGTGAGTAGTGGCTAAGTTTATTTTTTCTAGATGTATTTAATTAAAAGTTTTAGCATTTACCAAAATTTGAAGCAAAGCTACTATTCAAGTTATGTCCGAAGCTTACACACATTTCATATATTAACATGAAAACCAAAGTTTGTTCCTTTTTCAACGTGTCCAACAAAAATAATGAAAGAGATAAAAGAAACAGAGAAGAAGTGACATTAAAAATATAATAAGAGCTTCTGTTACTAATGTAGCATTCTTGTTTTGGATCTTGGATATCCTATCTATCTATATTGAAATACTAATGCATGATGATGATGCAAACGCAATACATCGAAATATATTATTATTTTTTTTTAAACTGACTGTTTAGGAATAATATTGTGATGATTACTTCTTATGCCACAAATTTTACTGAGAAGCAGAGCCCAGCAAACGTTGTTGGCAATCGTTTGGAGGGAATACAAATATTGCTCCATTCTGAAAGTCATTATACTAGAAAAAGTGCATTATTACTACTGATTTGTCCGATAAGATATCAATGAAACAGCTTAACGTATTTGAAATAATTCCTATCAATAAGTGTTGAAGAAATAATATTATATTCATCACATTAAAGGTAATCATGGCCAATGATCCATTTGTAGCTGTTGATAAATAAATACATCCAACAGTCACACACATAGTCCTAACCCAACACTAAAATCGAGTCTTGTGTCGTGGGTATCAGCAACTACGAGAGATTTTCGGTCTCACAAAACCCAGACCCGAAACAAATATCTGTGGGCCACACAGACATTTGTCTCGGTGCGGGAATCGAACCCGTTCCGGCTAGTCGCCCGCTGCGCCACGGAAGCTGTTGATCTTAGATTACATTTTAAGACCTTAGGTGGAAGGGTGTTTTTGTGCCAATATAATTCATAACTGTTTTGTAATTGCGACCCTTTTGTTAATAACCGTTTTGGTATGGTTTTGAACATATAATAATCTTATTTCTTTTTTCCACTTGTCCTTATGCCACTTCACTATGGGGTTAGCACAACACACTTTTTCGAGCATGTTGCATACAATATTCGACTTTAATGTGTACGACCGATTCTATCTATCTATAAGCTCACGCCTGTATCCCCGAAGGGGTAGGCAGAGGTGTACTAGCGAACTACAACACCCACATTTCGCCGAGCTTAGTTCCGGCCCAGATGTGATAGGGGGCGAGCCTATCGCCATATCGGGCACAAATTCCAGACTTCGGGCTGATATGGAAAAATCCAATATCACTTTGCCCGACCCGGGGATCGAACCCGAGACCTCAGAAACGTAGTCGTACCGAAATACCACCACGCCACGGAGGCAGTCTCGTACTGTACGACCGATTATGTAACGTCAATATATATATATAATGATTAGAGGTTCGCCGTTGTTCGCAAATCACACAAAATAGTTGTGAATCTTAGATATTTTAAAGATACTAAAATATCAGCCTCCGTAGCCCAACGGGCGAGTAGCCGGCTGTGAAGCGCGAGGCCGCGGGTTCGATTCCCGCATTGAGACAAATGTTTGTGTGGCCCACAGATATTTTGTGAGACCGAAAGTCTCTCATTGTCTTTGACACCCACGATACAGGACTTTCGGTCTCACAAAATATCTGTGGGCCACACAAACATTTGTCTCAATGCGGTCCTGAGTCCTGAGACTAGGTGTGTGGCTGTTGGGTGTTGGGTGTATCTTAGTTTACCTCTAATATAGTTTTATCAAACTACTATGTACTTCCATTTTCATCCAATATAAGGAGGATTTAGAACATTCATATAAAAAAGGGCGGGGTCAGATTAGAGTGAGCCACAGATTGTAACTACGCAGGCGAAGCTGCGGCAAAATATAATGAATAATAATACATATTATACAAAATTCGGTGCTGCCTCGGTGGCGTGGTGGTATTTCGGTACGATTAGGGTTCTGAGGTCTCGGGTTCGATCCCGGGGTCTGGCAATGTGATATTGGATTTTTCCATATCAGCCCGGAGTCTGGAATTTGTGCCCGATATGGCAATAGGCTCGCCCCCTATCACATCTGGGACGGAACTAAGCTCGGCGAAATGTGGGTGTTCTAGTTCGCTATATTATGTTATGTTATTATACAACATATTATATGATGACTTTATGCGACAGTCGTATTTTCTCATGACGTAAAAAGCCACTATGCAGTGAATACCCGATGAAACGAATCTTATACTCCCAGAGACTGTCATCACCAGATTCCTGGAACCGGCACCATCACGCTACGTGATGCTAGTCACGTGTCGGCGACAGCACGAATACGTGTTCTATCTCTCGTTACACAACTCGCGTGACAAACGACTGTAACTCGTATACAAAAACTATAATTCATAAAAGATGGTTTTGGCCTCACTTCCTGATCGAAAGTAACTGAAGGCTTCTAGAGAGCTCTCAAGCTGTACAGACACATGTGATAGCGTCTCTGGAAGTTGAAAACTTTAACTTTGAAATTAAACTATTTTTACGGATTATATCACGATTTGGTTTTAATTTTTATGCCCGACATTTCGAAAGCTTTGCAGCCTTCAGGTCAGACTGACCCGTGACCAAATCGTGATATAATCCATAAAAATAGTTTAATTTCAATGAATAACATTCACGTAAACCTAAGAAACTTTAACTTTGTTTGTGAGGAAAATAAAATAGAGGGAAAAGTTTGTAAAACGATACTGGAGACCGGAAGCGTTCCTTTCCTATCCTTCGACTTTTAGTTTAGATTTTAATCTAATATACTGCCGCTACATTACGCTAGTAAATTTTCCTTTTTCAAACGGTTCCTTTTTATTCATAATTCATATTTGGCTATAAATATTCTAGATGTATACTGGTGCGATGTCGATAAACGATAGCCAGCCGCTGTGGTTCAAACCTTGATATTTATAGTGTCCGTGATAACGTTATCAGCTGTGAGGTGACGGATAAGAACCCCCGCGACATAACAAATCTGCCACGCCAGGTTTCTATAATTTATTGTATTTTATTAGCTTCAATTCAACTGGCGTAAAGTAGCAGCTTGCTGTCGCGTTTCGTTCGGTGAGTGAGATTTTCGGTGGCCCATTTCCCGCCCTCCCTTTCCCAATCCCATTTCCCTCTCCTTCCATTTCCTCTTTTTAAGTTGGCAACGCACCTTGATTCTTATTGTGTCTTGGGTGTCTATGGGCGGTGGAGATCACTTACTATCAGGAGACCCATCTGTTCGTTTGCCAGTCTCTGCTATAATAATAATAATAAAAAAAAAATTAAATCGAATGTTACAATACTTCGCTTCGCTCCACCATCTTAAACATAACAAAATAATTATGTGGCAACATTTCAGATGCATTACGTCATGCCAATAAATAAGTGCCATAATAATCTTCTATTGTTAGTTATTTAAATAAAGTGTTAAAGTTATAGTTATCTGTATACTGATTAGCATTTTTTCTCAATTCACACTAGTTTAAGCAAACAAATAAAATCACGGGAATCATTGAATACAACATTCTTGAGGCAGTTTCGACTTTCGACGACCCAGACACTATAGAGTTTACTTATAAAAACGTTTTAGCTGAGCAAATGGTAAATAATAATCTGTCACTTTTTCCTTGCGTCACATTGTTTGAAAATAAAAGGGACAGACTATCCTTAACCATTTGCTCTGCTATAATGGTTTTTATAAGTAAGATCCTATACTGTAAAAAAACAGCACTAATTTTATGTCTATAACATAATGAGAAGCATTTATTTACCTATCAAGATATTATGTATTCTGTAAGCGTTAAATGATGCTGACTTTTTGTTCTCTACATTTAATTAAAATAGCGAATCATAATGGCGGGTACACACCGGCCGAACGAAGACGAACGAATCTATACCTGTTGCGTTCACACAAACAAACTTTCGCTGTTGTGGGAATGGAAACAGTCATGATTCGTTCGCCTTCGTTCGGTGTGTACACGCCATAATGTGTAGGAGCGCGGGTCTTGTCCGGTGCTTGTGGCCAACTGTATCGCACATTCGACAAGTGACCCGTACCGACGCAGATCAACCGTTTAACTACCGAGAGGTCATTACAGCGGCCTCACTTATCATACACCGAAGGGACCGCACCAACTGCGACCTAAAAAGCTTTGACATAGAGTGCAAAATAATGCGACACCGCCGCACTAGTAAGGCACAGATTTCGTAAAGCCAGGTAGAAGTTTTTTAACGACCTTGAGGCAAGCTACGAAAGCAAGTTCCCCGTGTTCTTGGACATAATTGCTTATTTATTAACAAGACGAGACTTCTGTATTAACCCATAACTACTTTATTTAATGTTTATGCTTCCCTTCATAACATGCGGTAAACGTGTTTATTTAGCCGATGTTATGTTACATACCGTTCAAAAACAGAATTCAAATTGAAAGTTTACATCAACATACCTCGTGTTGTATTCGCAAGAAATTATAGGAAAAATACGAAAATAGTACGTGTCTCGAAATTAGCAGTTACAACGAGCTGTTTATTGCAATTAGCTAGTTCTTGATGGAAGCGACCGCTCGGCAATTAGAGTTCATGTTTAGAAAGAAACTTCATAAAGCGTCCCCCCGCTTTATGACATACATCCCCCGACGCGCGCCGCGCCGTGACCCATAATACCAAGGATTCATAACACTGGGGAAATGAACACATTCAGGGCAAAATTGAAGTCGTGCTCTGTGTGCACAGAGGGCGATAAGGGGGTTGAGGCCGCGGCAGGTCGCACAGGCAGGCCGAGCCCTGCGCCACGGATGCCATGAATAACTTAGTGACGAATTTCGACACTCAATGGACATCTAGCTGTCCATCTATGCCGCAAGAGCCTCGGACAAAATGGCAACGAAACGGGATAGCTTAGGTATTTGTAATACTTTTAAACTGACTAGACAATCATACCGAAATATAGGCAAGGAAAAGATAAAAATGTTATAGGTTGAAAATAGATGTAGAAGTGGAAAAATAAATATTATTGGGAAAAGGCACAAAAAATATTTAACAATGAAAGTTTTTGTAACGTTTGTAAATGAAATATTTGTGTATTCAAGAACATGTTTTAGCAAGTAAAAGAGAACAAAGCCGGAATGCAAGTAGATAATCTGTGCAAACGAGTGATGGTAGGGCGGAGGCGGAGGCCCTCTTATGGGAATGTTACAATCATTACAACCATTCATAAACGGTTGAATGAGCGCAAGAAGGCGGCGCGGCACAGTGCGCGCGCGCAGCCGCCCCGCGACATCTGTGCTGTCGCCGCGAAAATGCCGCGCGCTAAACTTGAAGTTGAACACAGGGCTAAATAAACCGGAGTAAACAGTCGAGACGCACCGCCGCATGTCGGTGGAAAGCAAAAATAAACCTTAACGTCCCAATGTTCGACCGTAGCCGACCGTAGTGTTACAAACTGATGAGTATGGCGGTGTAATGAACCCGTCGACTAGTAAGTAGCCTCTGATGCGTCACCGCGGCCCGCGCGACTTGAACCAGTAACATTCCACGCGACAAAACCGTGGTGTCCGCAAACGACGCATAAATAATTAGACAATAAGCAGGCAGGGCAAGAAATCGGTAATTTGTATCGCGTCGAGATAGGCGGAGCGCAGAGGGAGACGGGTGCAGGCAGGCGCGCGCCGCCGCGGCGCGGAGATATGGCAGCGCGTCAGGTGGAAGTGGCGCCCGTTCCGTTCTCGCTTCTCGCCGAGCCCGAGGACGAGCGCGGAGCGCCGAGCGACCGCCCCCGGCGCGCCGCCACCCACCCCGCGCGCCCGCTAATCCTCACCCGAACACAATCTGATAAAATTCGCGCCAGCTATGAACATTACGCAAAGCCACTCGACGCTACAACACGCCGATAATGAATGACCCCGACGATTTCTTTGACACGCTCGTACATAAACACCGCGTTTCCGTGTCGGCGTCGTGTCGCATTATCGAACCGATCGGCACGTTCGAAAAATGTAATAAGAAAGTTATTTCCTCGACCTGGCGAAACTAGTCTTGCGAACGCATTACTGTTCGCGCTTCGGCCAGGTGAATTCAAAATGACCTCTATGGGCCGATGGCTTCTTGCGGCCTCGCCGCCTGAATGCGTTGACATTTTGTGGGTTAGCAACTCGACATGACTCTATGTTGAGGCGAGAATGATGCCAGGATGACTAACAAACGAGCGACTTCGTTCGACTCAACGCAAATTGTTTCGTACAAAAACTTTAACGCAATAGATCGATTTGGCAGCCGAATCGCAATAAGGTGAATTTTGTATATCAGCGTCCGATGACGATAATCAGATCATCCACTTACGACGTCGTGGTCTCATTATTTACGAATTCCTAAATGAACCACCAATCTACTCTAAACAACAGCCCGTGGCGTAGGTAGCACGGAAAACGTAATGATTTCGAAAGAAAAGTACATACGAGTTCTTTCATCAATGTAAAAGTGACTTACCAAGGCGAAGAAGTTTGTATGGCAATCCTCGAGACTTGCACCGTTTGTTTGGTGATTTTGATGCGTCATGGTAGTCCCGGGCACTTCATTTTCATTTCACAACACTAAAAACAGGTGTAATCTTAAAGAAACCACTCAAAATCTTAAAATCATCACCGACATTTAGTGTAGTTTTCACCTTTCAATGGCGACTGGAAAATGGCGGATAGGAAACAACAACCCAAGCCGACAGTGCTGCACTCAACGGCAGTAACGAAAAACTAGTTTCGTCCAGAAATGTTAGAACGTTTCATTTTACACGACGTACTTTTTAAATTACATAACATAAAAAAATAAAAGGAAATGATGAATAAAATTAAAAAAGATACAGTCGAAAAACTATAAATTAATTTAGTTTTACGAATACATTCTTTTTTTTTTAAGTTTTCTGAATTTATATTTACGTATTTACAATATTTATACAATTATGTAGTATAACGTTCTGTGTATAACGCACAGTGTTGCTGGTGGCTGTCAAATACGGAAAATGAAAGGGAATTCTATTATCAAAACATCATAAAAAAATTGTATTAAATAGTCAAATAATTACATTTATTCAAATTACTTAAGCTTTAATCTAACATAGAATGTTTCGAAATGTATTGCTACCGTTGCAGCGAACAAATTTACAGGTTAGGTTTGGTTATATTTCTAATATTTTTCTGTTAAAATTAGTAAAGTTATGTAATTAATTGCAATTTTGCAGGTAATTTCAGTGAGAAATGCTCAGAAGAAATATCCTAAAGTTGGCAAAAAGCTTCAAGCAGCTGCGGAGTCTCTCGCAGCGCGAGGGTAAGATATCATGGCTTCAGTTGTTACATCTCAGTCTGTTAGAATTTATTTTTTCATATTTCATATACCAGCTTAATAACGATGTCTAAAATATTATGCGTTCTGCAGTCCTTGAGTTATTTTTAGTGTGTACTTATATCCCAGTAATTCTGTAATTCAGCAATGTGCCTATAACAATACCAACAGTATTTTAAGAGTTCATGCAATGTGTTTGGTAAGCTCACCTGTATCCCAGAAAGGGTAAGAAGACACAAGAAGAAGTGATAATGTCATGATAAGTGGGTGACTTTTGATACATATCCCTTTTTTTTTCAACATGTCTGACTTGCAATTTTTTTGAGTAATTGATTTATTAACTGTTGTTGGCAAAATCATCAACCTTTGATGGAGGCCATATTTTTTAAATAAAGAAGAAGATACATATCCCTATACTGGATTAGAGTGACAAATCAGGTGCAGGCTATACATCAAGGATACAGGTGGGAACTTATGTATATTCTTATGTTTAACCCATTGGAGGCGGCACATATGTATGTTATATAAGTTCCTCGGCCACTGAAAGCCGAGCCGCCTGTCACTCATTAAAAACCAATATCATGACGAAGAATGTCTTGTAATTATAAATATCTTATAGTTTTAATACACAATTCCAGATTTCTCCGGCCCTCCAAGCCCTGGGATCCACCAGCCAACATTGAAGAAACAATCTTGAAGATATGCACTGCTAATGGTCTCAATGGCAACTCTAATTTTGAAGCCCTAGATTCCAAGTTTAAAGTGCTGAAAACATGTTATGAAGAGACAGGACACAGTGTACCAAATTCACTTCTGTACACTATTGAATCAGTCTGTAAGTTTTTTCGACCGAGTTCCAAAAAGGAGAAGGTCCTCAATTTGTCTGTATTTTTTTTTATGTATGTTACACGATATAACCGCTGGACCGAACTTCAAAATTCTTTTTGCGTTCGCGAGAGCTTATTCCAAGGGTGGTCCCATATACATTTGGTCACGATTGGATAAGTTTTGAAGTTGGTCTGTTAAGTTTTTAAACTTGTGATTATTTTATAGAAGATACTGCCAAACGAGCAGGTAACCTGATGGTAAGTGATCTCCAGATCCCCACCACCCATGGACACTTATGATACCAAAAGAATTGGCTGTGTTGCCAACCTTAAAGAAGAAGTTTAGGGATTGAGAAGGGGAGGGGTGAATAGGGGCATTGAGAATCTCACTCACCAAACTAAATGCAAGAGTGAGGTTCCATTTTACATTTGTTTACTGAGCAACAGTGGTATCAAACTGGCCAAGCCGGCCCACACAGCCCGCCCTGTCTACAATCATGTGAATATGATAGTATTTTAATTTGGAGTCATTTTTTTTAAATATAGTATAGATGTTACATCTGGCTTCCTGGCAGAAGTCAACTCCCTTTGGGGGATCCTAAGTATGTTGATTTGGCGATATGGCCTAAGTATGTTGATTAGTCATCATGGCCTAACTCTTACGTGGAAAACATTCAAACAGAAAATTTTAGTTATTTTTCTTACACCTACCCTTATCCTTTTTCAATATAAGGTCAGTGCAAGATTTTTTTTTAAATATAGTATAGGTTTTACGTCTGGCCACCTGGCAGAAGTCAACTCCCTTTGGGGATCAAGACCTTGGCAAATTGTGTTTGTTAAACAAGTTTGCCTTGAAAGAAATGCTGAAACAAACTCAAGGGTTATGGCTTTTTTTAAAGTCCAGACAATTGGATACTTGACAATGTTTGATTTTATAAAAAAAATTATATGTAATAGCAAATATAACAAAAATAATACCCTTCTGTATACAGAATGCATCTTTTGAATGCATCATCTTTCGATGCAGGACCTGCATTGAAATTTGTAGAAAAAAGATTGTAATTCATATTTTAAATTCTGCAATGAGCAAGACTGGGGCATAGTGGAGACAACTTGCTATCCCTTTCCGACTCGCACACCATTATGGACAGTGACGTGAATATTCTGATGCTTCTCTTTCCTCCATTTTGAAGGTTACACCAAAATTCTAAGGCTTATAACTTTTTTATTAGAATATTTCAATATTTCCGTCTGTGCTATATTTTAGATTACATAAATTTAATATATCGTTTTTAACATTATGATATGCAAGTGCAATGTTTGGCATTATGGAATGCATTTGTGAGAACATTCATAGGAGTGTAGGTTGGCCTAGGATTCGAACTTCGACCTCTTGGTCCACAATCCATTAATACTGTCCCTAGACCAATATTTTTATTTTTTATATTTTTTATTTACAGATGATTTAACAGAGTTCTATATGACTCCTGTGGATACAAGAACACCGTTTGATGCCCTAAAACAGATGGATTTACCGAAAAATCTGCATGTGCAAGAAAATTATGTTAGGTTCCACCCTGGTTAGTATTCTATAATACCAAGGTATGTGTAGTACACGCGCGAGTCATTTCAACTTTTTTTTACCCGACACTTGTAATGGCGGGTACACACCAACCCTTAGATTATCCACCAACCGAACGAATGTTCGCGAATCGTCGCCTGTTGCATTCACACAAACTTTTGCTGTTGTGTGAATGTAACAATGTGATACGGGAACGTTCGTTCAGTTGGAATACCCGCCATGACACTTGTCAAAAGTTAAAACAATGGAAACATTCTTGCGTCCTGCCACATCTTAAAGCAGAATCGAGCAACACACTTTGTCAAGCATGTTGTAGAAATGATTCGGCTTAGTTTCTACGACCGGTTGACTACCTCACATCAATCCTCTGAAGGATTCAGTACTAGGTAAACCATGTTAGAAAAACACATGTCCAACCTGACAATCGAATCCAGGACTTAGCGGTTCCCAGCCCTGGATACATAGTGCCAATAGACCAAACAGATAAAAGCTAAAACATTGATCAAAACTATAAGGCCGTGCCTCCTGCACAAGTATTTTCGAAACAAAACACTAAAACACCTACACAAAAAAAGAAAAATTAGAAATGCTATGTTTTGTGTAGGTGTTTTGTGTAATGTTTTAGTGCAGGAGACATGGCTTAAGAACAAAAATATTGCTTTTCTTTTGTGAGAGCTTTTACAGAGTTTCTTTTATACATAGCTACGAGACACTATACAGTGCAGGTAGTTGCTACCTTGAAGACTGTTGTATCTTAAAATTTATTTTATTTCAGATAAAGATACTTTATTCAACGGCAAGTCCGCATTCCCGAAGAGTTCTACAATAGTGACCGGTTTGAAGGCGCGCAAGAAGTACGAAGGATACAATGCGAAAAGATCGTGGCCTTAACGTGTTGTAGTTCTATATGTTTAAGTTTAGTTAGTTCCTAATAAAACATACGTAAATGGGTTTTCGTGTTTCACTTTCTATATACCATAGTTTTTTTTATCCAAGCATGGCAATTACACTACACCTGAGGAGTTACCACCACCTCTTATAGCAATATTATTACAATTTTGCTTGTTCCGATTCCCGTACAAAAAAAACGTAGTAAGATTATAATAATACTGTAAGTATAATAATACGGTAAGTAAGATTATAATAATAAGAGGTATATATATAGGTATAACCCCCCTGATGGTAAGCAGTCAATGGCGTGCAGTTCATATAGGCGATGAGACACTGTCTATGCTATCAATTTGTTATTTGCATAAATAAAGAATATAATTACAAGTTTTAAAACTTAACAGACCGACTTTAAATCCGATCGTGACCAAATTTATATGGGACTACCCTTGAAATAAGCTCTATCGAAAGCAGAATTTTGAAAATCGGTTCACATTTGGCGGAGATATCGCGTAATATACATAAAAATACAGACGAATTGAGGACCTTTTCCTTTTTGGAAGTCTGACGAAAATTATGACTAAATACAATTTTGAAAACAGCAATGCTTGGATTATGTTTTAAATCGACACAGAGATGATAATAACTACGATTGTCGCAAGAGTTGAAGAAAATCATTGTGTAAGATTTTTGTCTACCCTGATGGGAATGTCTATGTACGTCATTGATTACAGTGTAATCCAAATAAACTAATGACCACCTCCGACTGAGAAGACCTCTCGCTGGCGGCCCTAGTTTGGGCTACAGCCGAAGGACCTGGCGTACGGTGGCCCACTTCCGCGAGGTGGGCATCTCACAGAAGGAAAGTGCCCAGAGATTGGGAATGACCAGATTGTTAATAACTGACTGGCGCCTCACCCAATGAATTGGAGAGGTTTGAAGAATTCCACCATGGTCCATCTCCTACCCATCGTGAGAGGCGACTTATAGGGGCCTACGGGAGTCGCGAGGGCTGTCCATGTCGTAGCTCCCCTTTAAGTATTTTGTACGTACGACCTTGGAATGGATGGCAGTACGGATGCTCGATCTCGTGCTGGCGTTGAGGCTTAAGAGCCCTCAAACAAATGGAGACCGGTTGCAAGACGGTGCTGCACCGCGCAGTCGCAGAGCCAGTTCCGGTAGAAGTACGTAACTACGTAATTTATTACAAAGACATACAGTATATTAAAATTTAATTTCCTTGTGTTGCGCTGATCCCACATTCAGGTGGGATAAGGGCAGGTAGAAAGAAAACCAAACTATAGGAAATGATCAATTTAAAAAATAATGACTAAGTAGAATGTATCTACTGGTGCACATTCATAGAAGATATAAGCTTTGTTGATAATTATTATGACTGTAATTCAGTAGATATGCAGTAGGTACATATTTAATTAGAAGCGCAAAATTATTATTGAATATTGAATAATGAGATACATTTATCCAAAAAATTATTACTTACATAATTTGAACTTCGCGGCTAGTGTTGTGAATGTACGTTTGAATCAATGATTAAAGAAAAAATAAGACTGAATTTGACTTTGACCAAAGATAATTATAATATTAGTTTCTACAAGTCACTTTGCCTTTTGCCTTTTACTTATCAGTTATCAGTTGGTTATCACCAGAAAGCTGGCTATTCAGTATTTAAAATATAATTCCACACATACATGTAAAAACAAATAAGAAAATTCTTTGAAATAAGAATAAAAGCATACAAAGTATGTAGTGAATGTAGTGTTTGTAACGGAATACGGAAGTTCTTTTGAAGTTTGAAGTTGATTTGTTTTGAAGTGTCGTTGTGGCTACATTCTCTCTGGTTTTGATCTTTTGAACGTTTAACGTGTTCTGTGTTTTGAACGAAAGTAAACTGCACCGGATTTAAAAGTGGTTAGCGGTTATTAATTATCATCGTCGAAGATTTCAACTTACCTGTCTGCAATTCTGCAATATGTCTAGGAGAAATTCTTCTGCACATAGTGATGGAGACTTAGAAACTGCTATTATTGAGTGGGATGTGCCAAGTTTTGAAAATCTGTTAAAACAGGTTGGTCAGAAGAATGCCACAGTGAATTCCAAGGACACGACAGCTGGATTTGGGCTAAAAATTCAATTTCCCCGTAATAAAAACGATATCTTTGAAGTATATTTTATTTCACCAGATGCTGCTAATTTAAAGTGCGTGCTGTTGTTTATGCTCCACGACAGTTATGAAGAACTCATAAAAATTGAAAAAGATTTTCCTACCGTCCAGGCAAACAAATGGCAGTACCTAGCTACTGTAGATAAAAAACAGTTAGACATAGATGAAGGCGGCACCATAACCTGTGAATTTGAATATCACATTATTCGGGAAGATGCGCTGAATCTATTTAACATACCTAAACCTCAAATAATTGGTGATTTTGAGAATTTGCTAAGTACCGGTTTATACTCAGATTTCATGATAAAGTCGACTGAAGGCATTGAATTCAAAGTCCACAAGGCTGTGTTGGCAAGCAGGAGTGCCGTTCTTAATACACATCTAAAGTATAACACTAAAGATTGTCATACTATTGAGACTGCATTTGAGGCAGATGTGTTACGGGAAATACTAAAATTCATATACAGTGACAAAGCTCCAAGAGTTGATGAGATGCCAGAAAAGCTATTAGAGGTAGCAGACTTCTACCAACTCATCAGATTGGTAAGCATGTGTGAGAAAGCTATACATAATAAACTTACTGTTGAAAATGCTATAGATACACTGAAGTTGGCGGACAAGTATTCACTTAAAACTTTGAAGCAATTAACTCTGCAATTCATTAAGGATAGCCCAAGTTCCATTATAACTAAAACAGAAGGCTGGTCCACACTTACATCTTCGGAGCTGATTAAATGTGTATGTGAGTATGTAGTGGCAGATGATGTTGAGCAACATATACTGATTTGGCAGAAATAGTCATGCTGTATGAAGACAATAACTTATAAGGGAAAGCAGAATTTTTAAAGATTACCTGAAGAGTGCCTAAGATAGTGTATTGGTTTAATTAATAAGATGAACTGAGAAAAGAGAAAGTGAAAACTAAACCTTAATTATACATCATAACTATAATTTTATAAATGTTTGAAAATGTATCAAAACTTTATAAAGATTGGATAGACATGTGATATTCGTAAATTTAAGTTTATTTAAAAAATAGAGCCTAGAAACATTTCATAATTAAATGAAGAGTAAATACCTATTTTGTCACAGAAATAAAAAAATATTGTCATACTTGAATTACAAATAGAACAATAATTACAACTCATGGTGACACTCATATTATCTGTTACAAGATAAGCTCACAAAATGTAAAATTTATCATGATTAAACTGTTCTCATAATTTTATTAAAAACTACGAACCAAATTTCATTACAGTATAAACTTTCTGTACCCACTATATTGTTCCCCGCAGAATAGATTCAAAAGGTTTTTACTCAAAGACATTCAACAGTATATAGACAGGACAACATCACAAAACTTGTGATCCAAAAGTTATGACCTAGTGGTCACAAGTCGCTCAGTTTATTTGAAATATACACTCACCAGAGCGAATATTATGATTTTGATTAAGAGAATAAACTTATCTTACATGATTCTTAACCATTCACAAAATATTCTAGGGTGTAAATTGTAATAATCGCCTTCGCATTGTAATAAATAGTTATTGGCGGTACTGAAGTTTGAGATCAATTTCTTTTTATGGAAACTTGCTTGATACCTCCTCTATAGTTAGTAATATTAAATATCTTTGGTTTTACTTCATCATTATTCACGCTGTTAAAAATTATTTGATGGAAATTTAACTGTAATTCTTAAGACCAATTTTTTCATTTTTATACTTCTAGATATTTTTAAAGTTTATTTGAAAATGTTATGTATGTTTAAGTCATAGATATAAGACTTAATTAATTATAATGTTTGAATTTCTAGGTCCTATTGGAATTGTACAGTTGTGTGATTTTTAGCAGCTTTGTGGTCATTATTCGACATATCCATATGTATGTATTTATATAGTATTCAAACATTTTATTTGCTAAAATTAATATTGTGCCTTAATTAGAAATGTTGAAATTATTGTATTTAAAAACATTCCTAGTCCATTACTTAAGTCATTATGCTATAACTGTGCTTCCAACCTATAAGGTATAATTATCAGTAACTAAAATATGTATAATAAAAGTATGTTTTAATATACTCTTTTATTGGTTACGAACCCACTGCCGTTTCTGTAGTAGCCCATTAATAAATCATATCATGCATACTTATGCATATCATATCCCCAAGGGGGTAGGCAGGTAGGCAGAGGCGCAACGAGTGAACCCACTTTTCGCCATGGGTATTTCCGTCCCATAATGTGATAGGAGGCGAGTTTAGTCTTTTAGAATTTAGATTAATAATTGCGACCTACGTAAATTATTGAATCTCTCTGGCTGTTGATCATGTATCATCTACACACTATACAAAAATATTGAAAAAAGAAAATAAGTTGGTACACCCAACAGTCCTGATTCCTGCCTTCAAACTAGGTTTAAAACCCTGTTACATCGTGTGTTACTGGGTATAAGAAACTACGAGAAATTTTCGGTCCCACAACGCTCAAGCCCGAAACATATTTCTGAGTCATATAAATATTTGTCTCAGTGCGGGAATCAAACCCGCGCGGCGGCCTCAGGACCAAACTCATGACCAGTTTTAGTTTGGATTGAGCTTACTCATTAGGCTTAGTTTCTACTGTGTGCAGAGAAAATACATTTCTATGTTGGTAATACTGCTGCGTGCTGACATTTGACAGTTAATTAAATTTTTAGGTTAGGTTTCAAAATGCAACAATGAAACATAATATTTACGAAAATTAATAAATTACCGGTCGATATTTTGTATGGAGTACGAAAATGAACGCGCTACTGATTCTATTCTTAATTTTTATAGTCGTTTACTTTATTGTCTCCTGGTAAGCGCCGTATGATGGATGACATTGTGACTTTGTATTATTGTTGTTTTGTTTACTAATAATTTATTGTGTTCGGATTTATAGGCTGCTGCCGACTTGGTTGGCATGGTTATTCAAGAGGAAATACCATATAAAGTTGAGGATAGGAAGGATCGCTGTCCCGAAATTGATATTAAGGGACGTAAGCTTATCCAAAGAGAGATATTCAGTTGTGAGTACCGAGAATTAGTGGCAATCAATGATACACAGACTGAAAATTTCAATACATATGGATTCAGGTGGTATTATAGTTATATCGGATATACTTCTTCTTCTTCTTCGTAGTCTTCATTGCTGAAGGTCGTGCCCGTCTTGAAAAGCGTGAATGGAGTCTTTGACGAGCTGCTTCCATACCACTCTGTCTTCGGCTTGTCTCAAGGCGGTGGTAATATTGAGTCCGGTTATGGCTTTGATCTGATCAGACCAGCGGGTAGATGATCGCCCGCGAGGTCTTCTACCATTCACTTTCCCAACTACAACCAGTTTGTCCAAATTATCTGGTTGTCTTCGGGCAATATGGCCAAAAAAAAAAAAACGGATATACAGTACTATCTTAAAGATATTTATGCAATAATTGTATATGTTTGTAATTTTCTTTTTAACAAATGATTAAAATCTTATATAGCACCCATTAGACATATACCATATGTTGCGAAAACATCACCGGATATGTTAGTACATCACTAATTAATTAAGTTCTTAATTTACTTCCAACCTAAGGAAATGAAAGTAAAAAATACTGCTATAAGAGGTGGTGGTAACCCCTCTGGGTAGACAAAAATCTTGTAAAATGATTTTCTACAGCTCTTATATGACCATTACTATTGTCATCATTCTATTCAAAATAGAATCCAAGCACTAATATTTGGACAATTTGTATACTGTCACGAATTTTTGGTGATGATTTATGCAAAAAGCAAATTGTCAGGGTAGAAAGTGTCTCTTTGTCTATATGGACTGCACGCCACTGTATTTTAATTTTAATAACAGGATCAAAATTTTATTTACACAATTTTTTTTCAATACATTCAGCTAGTTCTGCATGGTGTACAATGTTATTTAACCACCAAATATGTATAAAATAATAATACACCCAACAGTCACACACCTAGTCCTGACCCCACACTAGGTATAACCTGTATCGTGGGTGTTGAGAGACTTTCGGTGTCACAACTCCCAGACTGGAAACAAATATCTGTGGGCCACACAAACATTTATCTCAATGTGGTAATTGAACCCGCGGCCTCTCGTTTCACAGTCGGCTACTCGCCCGCTGCACCACGGAGGCTGTTGATATATAATTTTTAAAGATTACATAAAATTTGGTGGATAAATCTATCTCCTTAGCATAAACCTTTTCAATCCCATATATACGTAATAATTAACATAAAACTTTACAGCATATTGATGAAATATCATTCCAAAGCAGTTGTTTCAATTCTGAAATCAACAAGCTTGTGTCGGTTGTGATCAGAGGTGTGGAAATCACCAATAATGTGGAGGAAAAACGGAGTGTTGTTGTTGAGACCATCCTTAAACCTTTACTGTCAAAGCAAAACTCACTCTCCAGAGATGGAGCTGAGGAAGAAATCTCCGCCAGGGTGATTGATAGAGACTTTAATGGACTTGCACAGAAAAAGCTATTGGATTTTAGAGATAAAAAACTGCCCCCGAGTCTGATTATGTTTGCTCAGGTATGCATTACAATAGTACATTTTTACAGAGTAGTAACATATAAATAAATTATAAAGAAAATGTTTCAAAATAATGTGTACTGATTTCTTAAGTTTACGCAAATGTTATACATTAAAATAAAACTATTTTTACGGATTCTATCATGATTTGGTTTTAATTTTTTTAATGTCTGGAATGGTAATTAAAAGCAAATTGTGATAGAATCTGTAAAAATAGTTTTATTTCAAAATAATGTGTGTTTAGAATGTAATTAAAAACCATTTAAATCCTATGAATAATATATTTAACACCAAAGCAAAACATGCATGGGTGATTTATCTCCTCGACAAATTGTAAATTCATTTATAGCTTCAGGTAGCAACAATAATATATGCAAATGTAGCTACAGCAAATTAGCACCCAGTATGCTTATCATACGCTGGTCATCTCAACCATAACATAAAATAAAGCAAATTATCGAAATATTAAAAAGTTTCATTTTACTAGTTTATGGGCGTGCATGTATTCAACGCTTCCATCACAATACACAATGGGGACCCTGATAACCCATGCTCCATCAACGCCACGGCTTCTGAGGTCCACGCCGACGGTGCCGCGGGCGGGCCGGCGCGCGCCCTCGTCTTCAGCACGAAACTGGTGGAGGCCACTGCCAGGGTCGTCAGGAGTGGGGAGTGTCTCGGAGAGGCTGCTTGCAGTCTACTTATTGAGGGGACGGTCAAAGCTGACGGCCCGTTAAATGTTGAGGTAATTTCTTGGTAAATAAAGCACTTTAATTACAAAGGTATTATAGTATTAGTGTAATTTCATATTATACATAAAATATATACATAAGCTAACGCCTGTATCCCCGAATGGGTAGGCAAAGGCACACTACTGGAGTAAATAAAAGTCTAAAAATTGTATCGTTTTTGTATGTTGTATCTAAACTACACCAGATTTTTTTCCACTTATCCCAACATAATGTGGGGTCGGCGCAACACATTTTTTCAAGCATGTTGCAGAAATAATTTGGCTTCGTTTTTACGACCGGCTGCCTGCATGACGTCAACGCCCTTCTGAGGGAATCTACATCACTACTAATGTGAGTTTTTATGTTATCATTACATATTTCAAACTTTGAACGCATATTATATTCATGTGACTGCCTTGGTGGCGTGGTTGTCTTTCGATACGACTACCGTCCTGACGTCTCGGCTTCGATCCCCGGGTCGGGCAAAGTGATATTTTATTTTTCCATATCAGCCCGGAGTCTGGAATTTGTACCCGCAATGGCGATAGGCTCGCCTCCTATCGCATTTGGGACGGAACTAAGCACCGCGAAATGTGGGTGTTCTAGTTCGCTAGTTCTGCCTCTGCCTACCTCTTCGGGGATACAGGCGTGAGCTTATGTTATGTTATATTCATGTTTGAGTAACAATTTGAACATACAGAAAATCCACACAACTATAACAAACACGGTGGTGACATTCCAAGACGAGCTGTACCAGTTGATGTTGAGACGGGGGGGAGACAGGGGTCCTGTGTCACAGCCCAATGAGGATCACATAGCCACACTCATACCAAGACTGTCCCCTATCATACCAAAGGTATGTGTACTTTAAAATAGTTTAAAGTTATTTCACCATTTTAAAAACAACTTTACAAATGGTTACTGTTGTACCGCATTTAAGATGTTGAGCTATTTACAAAATATAATTATATGTTCGTTTTTCAGATCTTTAGTTTAAGGATAGATACAACAAAAATCGGATGTTGCGACAAAATTACACGCACAAACTTCGAAATGTGGCTGCAGAGTTTGCAAGTAAGTGGATAAAAAACAAGCACTTTATAATGTAAACAAAAAATATTTTCTCTATCATTGTTTCAGCTGATGGTTTGGAATAAAGCTGGCGAGAAAATATAAATAATAAATAAATAAATACACCCAACAGTCACACACCTAGTCCTGACCCTACACTAGGTATAACATGTATCGCGGGTGCCAGAGACTATGAGAGACTTTCATTTAGATAGCACCTTGTTATCGTATTTCGTTAGATGAGTGTGATTTCCGGGAGTCCAATTACCCTCCTTTCCCATATCCCTATTCCTCTTCTTTTAGGTTGGCAACACACCCATGATTCTTTTTGTGCCTTGGGTGTCTAGGCGGTGTAGATCACTTAACATCAGGTGACCCACCTCGTTTGCTAGCCTCTGTAATAAAAAGCAAGATATTCCGTGTGTGGTGCTGGTGAGTAGTATGTTGAGTGGTGAGTGGTGAGTGTTGTGCAGGTGAACTCGCGGTTCAGCGCGGCGTCGGTGCAGGTGGAGGCGGGCGGGTGCCGCGTGGTGAGCGTGCCTCAGCTCTACGTCGCCTTCCAGCTGGACCAGTACCAGCTGCTCACCGACGAACACACGCTGCTCTTCCTTAACAAACTCAAATTGGATGCCAAGGTGGGATGCCATGACTGTGTAGGAGTGACGTGCAGTCAATATAGACAAATAGACACTGTCTACGCAATAGGGTACTTGACTAATTTTTTTATTGATTTTATACGAAATTTACGTCATTTAAAACGTAACACAGAATGAAATATTGAAAAACTCCCAAGAATAAAAAAGTTATAAGCCTTTGTAGTTTGGTATAGCCTTCAAACAGCGGGAAAGAGAAGTATCAGTAAAAATCTCCTCACGGCCATAACGGTGCGTGCATTGGAAAGGGATAGCAATATATCTCCACTACGCCCCCACTCTTGCTCATTGCAGAATTTAAAATATTAATTACTGCCTCATTTTTCAACCAATTTCGATGCGGTTTCTAGAGAAGGGTTTCTTTTTTGTTTTATTTGTTATTTACATATAACAATGTGTATGAAATGAAACATAGTCAAGTACCCCATTGTATGAAACTTGTGGTTTATTTTCAGCTCGAGAAAGCTGTACTTAATTTATACTTAATAATAAGTACACTGAATATCACGTACAATCACAAGAACGTTTTCAAATGGTACACAACATTTAGAGAGAAAATATTCCGAAACAATAAGATGCAAGTGATGGAAACACCTAGACGTAAGTTTCATTAAACTATTGCTTTACGAATTTAATTTTAATAATATAATAGACTGCCTTCGTGGCGTGGTGGTATTTCGGTACGACTACAGTTTTGAGGTCTCGGGTTCGATCCCTGGGTCGGGCAAAGTGATATTGGATTTTTCCATATCAGCCCGGAGTCTGGGATTTGTGCCCGATATGGCGATAGGCTCGCCCCTTATCACATCTGGGACGGAACTAAGCTTGGCGAAATGTGGCTGTACTATAAATAATAAACTTATGTTACGTCATTATTAACCATTTACGAAATATTCTAGGGAGTAAATTGTAATATTCACCCTTGCATTGTTATAAGTGGTTGATGGGGGTACTGAAGTTTGAGATTATTTTTTTCGTATGGAAACTTACTTGATAGCCCCTCTAGAGTTCGTGGATCGTTCATGAGCCGGTAGAGCGTTATGTTACTCGGGTGTCGATCAGGTGGGGGTGGTGGTGCAGGTGCAGGTGCAGGTGCCGGGTGGTTGGGTCGCGCGGCCGCCGCGTGCGTGGTGCAGGGGTGCGCGGAGCTGCGCGCGCTGACGGTGCACGCCGCGCTGCCGAGTGTGCGTGCGCGTGCGCGTGCGTGTGCGCAGCAACACGCGCTCGCCGCCGGCGCCGCCGCGCTCAAGGTCAAGCTCGACCAGCTGCTTGACACCAGGGGTGACCACACTATACAATATTATAAATATATTCTATACAGGAAACAATTACATCAATATTTTGTCTAATAATAAGGATATAACGTTTTAGAGATTCGTTATTAAACGGATATAGCAATATCGAATATTGACTCAAATATCATTTAATGTTAACATTAAAACTCAAACAAAAATGATTTTTCAAATTCAATTGTCGACACTAATCGCTTGGGCCTCTGTGCACATTTATTTTGTTGAATCCAAAAAATCAGCACAAAGTTTATCGAACATTTTTATATATTTTCTAACATTACCCAATATCATTGATTACATCTAGAAGAGGCATACAAGTCGTCGATGGCGCGGCTAGTAGTCGGGTCTCGGCACTGGAGCACCGAGCTGCTGATGGACGGCGGGTGGCTGGCGACGGGACCAGGATGCCTGCAGCTGAAGGACGCGCCCCCGAGGAGACAGCACGCGTGGGGCTCCGCGCTGCTGGCCGTGGCGCTCGTCAAGTGGGGCAGCCATGGACCCAGGGATTCTAAGGTACCTGCTGTTGATGACTCGTCTGCAGCTGAAGTAGGAATCTCTCTATGAAACAGCTCCAGCATGGAGACACACAAGGGTGCAAAATTTGTTTAGAATTGTCCAAGCACTACTTCGGTTCAAACTAAAAATGACGCTAAAAACCTAGATAGTCAAAGCTACATTGTGTAGCTTCATTCAAGAAGCCTTTACTTTACAGGTGGAAGCAATGATGGATTGCCTCCGTCTAGAATGGAGCACAACCATCGCCGAAACAATAATCTCGTTAATCGAGTGTCTAAACCAGTACAAGACCACGCCCCACCACAAACCGGAACCTCCCATCGACTCTATGGACACCCCATTAAACATAGCAGTGAATGTAGCGCTGTCTCATATCAATCTCTTTTTGATTGTGAATGAAAACATGTGCCTGATGACAAGGATAGACGCTGTGACTTTGGACAAGACAGTCAGCAAGTCTGGGGCTGTCGTGTCAGGGTTGAAAGTGGTGGATATGGTGCCTTATAAAGGTAATTTTATATTAAAATCACTTGCAAAAAATCTGCCGAAATATTTAAGAGAAAAATTGCCAGTTGCGATAGTAAGTTGACCAATTCTTATTGCTCATTTAATTCATGGCTTATTTACCAAAACCACGGGTGTCTATTTCAACTTATCATCAAGTAATTTACTAGTTCTTTCGCCTTTCAATAGGAGAAACTTTTTCATTTATGAGATTATAATTATTAAAAATATAATTGTTTCGCTACATTAAATGGTAATTTTTCTTATTCTCAGGTAACATGCAATGCCAAAGATCAGACGAGATACCGACCACGTTCTTCCACGTAAAACTCGCCAGAATCGAACATGTACCCTCTAAAGAGAGACATTCTGTACTTCTAGACTTTCAGTTTATGGAAAATGTCGACTTTGAATGGAGTGCGAATCTACATCTAAAGATACTGACGTTTGTGAGGGCCATTAGGGGCTTCAGAGATCAGTTGAGAGAGATAAAAAGAGACAGTAATGTCGACTCGCAGCCGGTGAGAAAGAGGACGCTAGATTGGCGAGTATCGTTTAAGGGTGAAACTAATTTAGGATTAATATTGTCGGAACAGAATAACATGCTTTTTGGGACTGGTGAGTATGGTTTGAAAGTCGATGAAAATTACATAAAACTTTATCTCTGAGGAATAATAATTAATATTTGATAATCGAAGACGACAAAATCTTTCACTTCACTCAGTTTACTTTTATTTATATACATTAGGTACTTTTCATTCTGATTCAATTATTAAAAAAAAAAATTCGTAAAATGAGCTTTCCCTCCACTAAATCACGGTAAAAAATGTACGTTTTTAAAATGGTATTTTACTCATCAAGCCACGCCTATTTTTTTCCCAGACGACATGACGATATCGTACGACCACGAAGCTGGTTTATCGATAGTTTGGAGCAAACTGCACATGGTGCTGAATGGAGACGAGATGATCACCGTCGATGGGTACTCCATGGAGCGGGCCAAGGATGACCATGAAGTGCGAGTCGAAAGAAAGGCCAACGAAGGCTTCCAATTGACGTGGAATAAGGTTTGGTGAGTCGATAGTATAATTGGTAGGTTTTAGTAGCCGATAAACTATTTTTAATAAAGAGGGGTTTTTTAAATTGCGTATAATTAGCCGATTAAATAATTCAATTCTAGGGTATAAAATACTTTGGTAGTCGGTAGGAAACGTGTCGATTATGCTCTCGCTGTGGCAAGCATCAATACTTAAGGTACGGTAACCATAAAGCGACACGCTTTACTTTTACCATAAAGCGTGTCGTATGCTGTATGCTACCATAGTGATCAAAAAATGTTTTCTCAACAAGTTTTATAAAATGTATTTGGGTTAAAGGTTTTATATTTATGAAAATTATTAAGATTTTGATTTTCCTCTATGCTATTACTGGTTTTTATTATTGCATTAGATAATTCTGGTAGACGAAAGTCCTAAATCTGATTAGTAAAGAAGGCTCGTGTTTAATAAATAGGAGAGCTTAAAATTAAGACGACATGACATCGTTGTTCCAGGGCGGTGAACATCGACTCGATCCGCGTGATATTCCCGTACAAACATCGATTCGCGGAGTCTGTGCAAGGAGACTTCGTGTCGCTCTTCAAATGGATCAAGATGGTGCACGGTATCAAGAAGAAACCCTTCACGGCTGACAGTCCATTGCCTAGTGATTTGCATATAAAGGTAAGTCATATTAGACGTCATATGTGTCGATAAAGTTCCGCCTCATTTATCTAGTCGTGTGGCGATGGCGACAATCGAAATTCTAATGTTGGTAGATAAAACGTAATTTTGTAAACGTCATAACACAAAAATTGAGTATTACTATCATCATCATCAGCCACAGGATGTTCACTGCTGTTTATAACTATACTTTTTTTTTTTTGTAGATTGAAGAGCTTCTGATAGAAATGAGCGACGATCCGTTTGAGGTGAAACTGCGCGACAATTACGAACTATTGGAGGACGAATACAAGGAGAGTCAGAAACGACGGACAATGTTGGATGCTAAGGTAAGATTACTCGTGAATATCTTATTTGAATAATTTAATAGCATGTTTTTAATGTGGTATGTATTTTTGGAAAATAGATTGACCATTTATTTTATAGACAATATAACACAGAAGGTGGAAGGTGAAGTTTTTTGAAAGTTGGCACTATGTTAATTGAGGGACGCACAGCAGATGAAGCTGTGTTGACGTATTTTTTTGGTAATTCCTTTTTAACGACTCCTCGCCTAAAGGGCTTCATTTACGTCGAGACCATAGATCGCATAAGTTTTGCAATCCACTATTATGGCGGGTACACACCAACTGAACGAATGTTCGCGAATCTATGTCTGTTTCATGGCGGGTACACACCGGCCGATACGAAGGCGAAAAATCTATACCTGTTGCGTTCACACAAACTTTCGCTGTTGTGTAAATGAAACATACATAGATTCGCGAACATTCGTTCAGTTGGTGTGTACCCGCCATAATAGTGAATTGCAAAACTTATGCGATCTTGTCGATCGACACCACCCGCCATTACATATCGGTAGTGAGTACCTGGCCTTGTAGGTGGCGGAGCTGTGCGCGCCGCAGCTGTTCCTGCCGGCCGGCAAGGTGGAGGAGCTGTACTCGGCGCTGCGGCACAAGGACGCGCAGATCTACGTGCAGCGCAGCCGCGCCGCGCCGCCGCCCCGCACGCGCCTCGTGGCCTGCGCGCTCACGCGACTCGCGCTGCTGGCGCTGGCAGACCCCACCCTGCACGGGGCTGACAACGCCAAGAGGCGGCTCAGGGAGATCGACGTCGACAGGTGAGCGGCAACAAGCTCGCCCACGTGCAGAGCTATGGGCCTGGCAGCTACTGATGTAGTCACCACCACAACCTGCCCCCTTACTCTTGACACACGATTCGATTTTGATTTTGATTTGGTTTCATTTATTGACTTAAAATTACACCGAAATCGACTTTTAAACTGCGCTAATGTTGCGTAATATTCGAGAACTCGTCATTTGGTAATTTTTAACGTGACATTAATGCATTTTTTTTAACTCGATTTCGATGGAATTTTAAGTCAATAAATGAAACCGAATCGAATTCAAATTCGAATCGTACATCAGGAGTCACCCCCAAATTCATCGAATTACTGACACTCGCCGATCCTATGCTATAACGAACTGATCACGCCAAAAGGCGGCTCAGGGAGATCGATGTCGACAGATGAGAAACAATACACTCTAGCAGATGAAGAGCTGCAATCCCGGCAGCTATTGATGTAATTGGTAAGGTGAAGAAGCATCTCTGGCTCTCATCAGGTTCATCACATGTGGTCTTTCCAAGATCGCATTCCTGGCACCCGCTGATCCTGTACTAACGGGACTGTTTACGTCATGAGACGGCTCGAAAAGATAGACGTTGACACATAATCATTGTTCCAGCCCCTGGCCAGAAGACGGCGTGGAGTTCTCCACTCTGTGGTGCCGGAGTATCAACCTGACATGCTCTCAATGGCAGCTCCTGCTGAGAGACTTCCCGCAGCCACTGCTCAACATGAGCGACTTGCGAATGTGGGGAACCCTCATGGGCGCCGAGGAGATGCCACCGCCCAGAGGTAAGGACAGATAAGTTACCCGATTGTGGTTTTAGAGTAGTCCTAACTCTAAAACATGTATATTTCTTGAAGTTATACTTTTTTTGGGCGCGTTTAGGTGAGAGTAAAATTGAAAATTGCGCGCGCATACCGTTACGGTAATCCGACAGTATGAAGTTAGCCATCAAACATACTTCTTTTGTTTAAATATTTGTCTTTGATGATTTGATCATTTTTACTACATTAATTCGTTTCATTAGCTACGCCAAAGAAGTATAACTTCTAACGCTCGTTCATAAGTACTCAACATTTAATTTTTATTCATTACAAGCACAAAAAGTATCGATATTATTTTTGTTTCATATCGATATTGTGAATTTCGATATAGCGAGAAAAATATCGATTAATATAAACATTTTTGTCCTGCAGCGGTACGAACGGTGGTGATCAACCAGGGCGAGCCGTGGGGTTCGGTGGAGCTGGAGCGCAGCATGATGCTGCTCAAGTGGTACTACGACCTCTGCTGCGAGATGGCACAGTACAGCTACGCGTTCGGACCTTGTTGGGAACCAGTTATCGCGCATTGTAACCTTTGTAAGTGCTTTTTATATGTCTTTTCGTCGGTGTTGGATATTATTATATTTAAACATAAATGCGTAAAGTATTTTATGAACGAATACGATATGAATACGAATGACCTGAATAAAAAAATAGTTATAAAAATTATATTGTTTTGGCCAACAGTAATCAGTTATTTTTAAAAGTTGACATAAACAGGATACTCGGCTGTCGGTAAGCGCTATTCTATTCTCCTTACAACGTGCATAACACAGAACTCTAATTAATTACTAAAATATGAGTGTGCACGGTAATATACCAGATGTTTTTTCTCCTAGCCTTTGACCAAGTATCTCGACCGTCGTTGGACCCGTCAGCTCCGCTGGCGTGGTGGGACAAGGTTCGGCTACTGATGCACGGGCGCCTCACCGTGAACTGCGCGCGGTTCACGTGTCTACTGCACGTGTCGCTCGACCCTTACAACACCACCGAGGAGATGGAGGTCACATGGACTGATCTGGTACTCGACTGGACCAATGGTGAGTTCGATAATTTCTCGAACTGACGTTGCATATTTATTCACGTTTTTAGGGAACCTTTAACTTTCGTTAGCTTAATAATCTCAATTTCACAATTATCAAATTTACCGACTCGCAACCTAATAGGCTATTTGTTAAACTGCTGTGATAGAGTATTTGTACTGCGTATACGGTACGTAGTACAAATACCCTGACCCTGATTTTTATTTCTGTCCGGCTAGTATGCGCGTCACAATATATTTCGAGAACTGACTAGAGAGATTTTGTCTACATGTAGTCTACAATATTGTATGAAAATAAACGAGGACGCATGTTAGTGGCCGTAGAGAAAACTGGTTATAACACGACAAAAATCGTAGACAAAATTTTCTCGTGGCGGGCATGCTAAGCGAGCTGGATCGAGTAAAATGATATTCGGTTTTTAGCTTAGCATCTGAACTTGGACGTTTGCCCGATTGCGAAAAGCTTGCTATCATCACATAATAAGATGGAAATAAGCTTGAGGAAAAGTGTGTGCACTAGTTGCGTCTGTATAGTATCTCGATATACGTGTCCCGCAGGCAAGCTCGGGTTCCTCGGTTCGCTGGAGGTGCTCGTGCGCACGGCGAGCAAGTACGACGACTGCCGCGTGGTGGTGGTGCCGTGGCTGCGGCTGGGCGTGAAGCTGGGCTGGCTGGCGGCGGGCGAGGCGCGCGACCACCTCGCCGTGGCGCCCTGCGCGCCCACGCGCCTGCCGGAGTACTCCAGCAACCAGGCTAGTCATATACTACATCACTACCAGATCTACATTCATCATTATTTTCCTAATCGACTTGAGATAGAGATTAAGGTAGAGAGGAAGAGGAGAGAGAAACGAAAGCCACTAGAAATCTCATTCACCGAATGAAATGCAAAGGCGAGCTGTCACTTTACTGGGATTTTCTGTAAGACATTGTTTCCATTGTAGTTTGTTGTCTTTATTTTAATACTTATTTTCAGGAGCACGATTCATACAGAGCGTTTCGGTCACAAGGACTCGACCTGCATTTGAGTATTGAAACGAAGCCTAGCGATAAAGATCCGCATGGGCCCGTCGTGCTTTTGTATGGCAGCACTCTCAGGTAATCGTATATTATTTACTGAAACCCGTAATAGATGACACTCTTGATAGAACTCTTGACTCTTGATTTCTGAATTTCCTTGTCTTTAATCAACCGACTGTTGTTGGCAGATGGTTCGAGAGCTTGAAGCTGATCCTGTCAGGCATTACTCGTCCCACTCGCCGCGGCAGACTGTTCAGTAACGTGCGCCCGCGCAAGCCGCAGCTCTCCAGGCATTACCGCAGCGTTAGCGTCTCTGTCACACTTCATAACCTGCAGGTGACTTAGTTATTATGTCTAAAGGTTATATCAACCTTTTTATAATCGATAAATTAAAGACTACTCAGTCAGTACACATATACAATGTTATAACTAGGTGTGCTACTGGTCATCGTCATCACTCCAACGAGGCATTGAAGTTCTGGGCGCCAGAGTGACCTGTGGGTCGAAGCACAGGCTGACCTTAGTCCCCACAACGGATGGACTCGTGCGCAGACCTCGCGCCAACTGGACCACTGTGTACATGAACTGTGACATCAATGACGCAGAAATATGGCTCAAGACGCTCGCTTCAGCTAACGACGATAAAGAGGGCGATGAGGTAAGATATGATCTATTTCTTTATGCCTGGCGTTGTCCTGGTTTATGCTAGCTTGTTGTCATATTCAGGTTATCGATATTCATCATATCGTCCATATTGCATATTTAAGTAGGTGTCTGGTTTCTATACCTAAATCAAAGTTCATTTTTTTGCGTATGAACACATAATATTAAAAAATAGTTTGATTTTCAGTTAATTGTTATAAAAGTCTCCTATTTCTTGAAGTTTTAAAATATGATGGTAACTTTGATCGTTTGGTCGATGATTATACGGATAATTTACATGTATAGATTTGAAATTAATACTCGATATGACGACAGGCTCGCCCCTTATCAAAGTAACACTTGGAACTTTACCTACACTTACGACATATACATCTATGATATTCCGAGTTTTGAGGTCTTGAATATTGGATATTTAATCCATAGTTTAGTTTCGTCTATTATCGATATTTGTTATTGTCTCTAGCTCTCAGCGCTTACCCCAGCTACGATGGAGAAGTGTTACTGTCTGTCGGTGCGGCGCGTATCGTACGGACGAGAAGCGTGCGGCGGAGTGGCGCATCGACTCGCCGTGCACGACCTGCGGGGGGCGTGGACCAAACTCAACAGGGACCTCGCGTTCGCGCTCATCGACACTTATATCAAGACGCAGGTATTTTACGCACTACTTACACTCATATTACTGTATTTAATAAAATATCGTTATGTTATACAGTGTTTGGTTCAAAATACAGATCCTTATATTCCTTTATTGTACGCATAATATTTATGTTGTATAATATTTACATTCATGATTACTTACAATCATTACAAAAGTGTCGATATGACCTTAAATGTAAAAAGAAATTTAATCTAATGAGTTGTTTTTACAGCAATTAAAGAAAAATCTATCGACCAAAGCCTTGAAAGAGGAAGAGCAGCCGGCCACGTCACCGAAACATCAGCGTGAAGCAGACGTCATTTCACCACCTCCATCGTCGTCTTCTCAGGTAGACCTCTTATCTTATTTTTAATATGATGATTTAAAAGGGGTTAACTTGAATTCTAAGTAATTTTAGTGCTAAAACTAGATGTGATATCGATATAATGATTTCTAAAACCGATATAAAAATAATGCAAAATAGACATAACATTTCAAATGTGATCGATGTCGAACTTTACTCAGTCGTGCATTTCGAACTCGAGATATTTATATTAGTGATATAGGGTATACGCACTGATATCGATATTGTCGTGTAACTGTATAATGTACGTGCGGCAGATGAACGCGGGTCCCGGGTCGTGCGGCGGCGGCATGCTGGCGGCGCTGGTGGCGGAGGCGGGGGGCGAGGCGCCCGTGGTGTTCAGCGACGAGCTCAGCGGCGCCGAGCCCGCCGCGCCGCACCAGCACTGCAACAGGCATCTGCTCGACGACGACAACTCGCACACTGCTTGCCTCAGTCAGTTGTTATATTCATTCCATTATCCTGGTATAATTAATTGGTGGATGGATTGTTTTATGTGCATTTATTTAGCCATTTAGTTTCATTAGGTATGTCCTATTTTATGAATTATATTTATTATACCAAAGGGAATTTTAAATAATTTTCATAGTAAACTACGATGTAACGTTATCGATTTCTTTTTATTGTTTATGGATTTGATTACCGATTTTATGTGAAATATTTAATATCCTGCTGGGTAAATCTTGTATGGCAAGAGGCCTGATGTTGTGACATATTGATGTTTCCACTTTGAATTTTGGTATCTTTCTATGATTACTTTTTATTACATCGGAGTTGAAGTGCACTTTCATTTTGTTTATTTACTGCAGTAGATGAATGCGATGCGTCTAATTCGAATATCTTCATTTGTGAATTCAGTAGAGGCAGATTTAGTAGATTTTTGAATGTGTCGTTTCAGAGCTGCACATGTTTGTTTGTGATGTACAGTTGTATAACCATTCTTGTCGTCCTCGCAGTCGAGCTGGTGAACTCGCAGGTGGCGCTGCGCGGCAGCGAGAGCGGCGGGTACGTGGTGGTGTGCGCGGCGCGCGCGGAGGTGCGGCAGCGCGTGCGCCGCGCGCCGCCCGCCAGCGCGTGGTCGGGCGCGCTCTCCGCCATGCAGTACTACGCGACCGTCTCCGCGCTCGCGCTCGCGGCGGACGCGCGCCGGCTGCACGGTAACACTGCACATGCATGAAGCTCAAAATTACTTCAAAATAAATATCTGAGTCGCCCCGTAGTTACGAAATGCAAATCTGGAATTGAACTGTAAAAAAATCATTGCCGCCATTTTGTTTTTCACCCGATTGGCTTTATCGGCGATATTGGGTCCCTTGGTAGTTCCGAAGCATAGATTCGATATCAAAGTTCACAAGCGAAGTCTTTACTTCGATTTTGTGTGAATACACACACTTTTAAATTTCATTTGGCCGAGTCTCCCCCAAAGGGGATTGTCGTCAGGCAACCAGTTGTAAAAAATAAGTCAAATAATTTCTGCAACATGCTTGTAAAAAAAGTATGTTGCACTGACCCCACATGATGGATGAAAACAGGTAGGACAAAAGTAGTGCAATACAAAAAAACAGCGACCACTTACAGACAATAGATTTATCGGTGATCACCGGAGTCAAGCGAACTTCCATGAATTTCAATACTCGATAGCTCAAAATATAATAAATAAAAATTCAATACTCGATAGCTTTGATAAAGCGGTTTATCGTGAAGAAAATCATAGATATAAAATCCTATCAACAGAAAACATCCAATGGGTTTCGGTGGAGGAGATAGAAGAGCGATGGCAAGGCACGGAGATCAGCACACTGCCCGATGTGCCGCGATTAGTCGGCAGCGGACATTCTGCTGGTGGTGTTATCGGAAGTACCGTTGGACCCAGTGCCGATACCGGACTTGCTCAGGTATCTTCACAATTGATTACTTCCTTTGTAACAATACGATTTTTTTATCGATAAAATGACTGAAATAAATGTAATAGATGAGATGGGTGGAAAGTTCAGCATAGCTATAATCCATAATTGTGCTCACAAGGGCTGTGACAATATCTTTGTTAATTGGAATTCACTGTAGACTTAAATCGGATCACATACAGATAAAATAAATACAACAACAAAATTCATTGAGGGTCGATGCCGTCAAGGCGTGTCACACGTATTACTTTGCTATCGGTCGGGATTAGTTTGTCAAGTTGTTAATTTAGCACGTCGTCATGTGATGGTGTGTGGTTGTGGTTGTGTTGCAGCTACAACGCATCGTGTCGCGCTGCGCGTGCGAGTTCCACTACGTGTCGCACGAGGAGGCGGAGCCGGTGGGCGGCGCGGGCGCGGGCTGGCCGCACGCGCACCCGCCATACGACTCCTTCACGCTCATGCACCACGACCTCGACGTCTGCACCAACTCGCTGCAGGTCAGTGCGATACGTCATATACAGTCTATATCGATTTACCTCCAAATTGGAAATACTGATTATCGACATCGAACTTCTTAGTTAGTGTTATGAGGGCGTGTCGAAATGTTAAGGCTTCGATTGTGTTAAGATGAACAATGTCGTTTACCGCTACGACAACTATAATAATCGTATTAATAGCATCTGACGATAGGCGATTTTCAGAAGTATTTGAGACGTACTCTAGAATCGACTATTGTCTTAATGTAAAACGTAACTCATCCGCGCAGTTATAACGAGACGTTCTATACAATATTCGTTTAATTTATCGTTGCATTTATGCACAATTAATGGTCGATGGATTTATCGATACAATGACTATTCCCGGACAGTACGCGATGCTGCTGGACGTGGTGAACAACGTGGTGCTGCACGTGGAGCCGGAGCGGCGCCGCACGCTGGAGCGGCGCGCGCGCATGCGCTTCCAGCTGCAGCTGCACCAGGACCAGGACCCCAGGCATCTCATACACAAGCTGCAAACGCAGGTACTTTGCATATGCGCTCCTCATAATATGCAAAGCCCGTATCACATAATATTTTCATTATCATCATCATCAGCTATAGGACGTCCACTGCTGAACATAGGCCTCCCCCAAAGATTTCCAGATCGATCTGTTGGAATATTTTCGATATTATTTTATTAAGAGAAAAAAAAATCACTCTAATGTATTACACATATTAACGTTGTAGTGTAGATGGGTCTTTATTTTGTTAAATTAGAGTGTGTTTTGGAAGTGTATTTATAATGTTTTCGTAATGATCGTTAACAATAAAATATCGATAATTTGTGTTGTGTTGTTACTAGGTGAGGGAATCTCTGGCTAGACTACGACGTTTGGAAAAGGAGTACTACCTTAAGAACAGATCTATCACTGGACACGATCCTGTTGCTCTCGCTGAATTGAAGAGTCTTGACGATCAAGTAAGTTTTATTTATCGATTTGTAATTTAATGATTATTTGGCAATATTAATACTTTTTGAACGATTGTGAAATATTTTCGATTGATAGTTTGTGTTTGTTCTGTCCAATATGTAATATTTCAATGATTTTTACATAAACATAGAATAGTGAGTGATAACTTTTGTTTGATTATTTTTTGTAACTTGAAAGATAATTTCAAAAAAATATGTTATCTAAATTGCACATGTCAGAAAATAGGAGTTAATAATTTTGTTACGGTAATATTATTCAGGTGATCGATTTCCAATTCTGACATTAATAATTGTTTCATATCGATTAACTAACTTAGACCCGCCGACCGGGATATCGATATATTTTTTTGAATATCGATATGTAATATCGTTACGTGTCCAGGTGAACGAGTGCAAGGAGTGCGTGTGGTCGCTGGGCGAGGAGCTGGACGCGATGGTGCGCGCGTGGCGGGAGGCGGGGCGCGGGCGGCGCGGCGGGCCGGCGCCCCGGCATCCCCGGGCCCCGCCGCACCGGTACAACGAGATCTGCTTCAAGAGCGCGCGCTGGAGGCTCACCGACGCAGACGGACAGCTCGGCATCGCGGACCTGCTGCTCACCAACTTCCTGTTAGACGTTATCTTTTGCTCATTACTTACTGCCGCTCCTGACGTAATAGTCTGTCACTCAGAGATAATGTAGCTTTTTAATAATGAAATTGAAGTAGAAATTACTGCGTTCAAACAAACTTGTTAGCTCTATAATATTACATTGATCACGTCCTTATCCTGGAAAGGGTACGCAGATGTAAACTAGATATCGATATCTTCTAAAGCTTTCCGTCTTTAATATCACTTTAGCCGACCTGAGGATCGAACAAAGACTGTAGTTACCCGCATAGGCATGCACAATATAATCAAGTAAAGTAGAGTAATTTATTCAATATGCCTGCCTCGGTGGCGTGGTTGTATTTCGGTACGACTAGGTCCTGAGGTCTCGGGTTCGATCCCCGGGTCGGGAAAAGTGGTATTGGATTTCTTCATATCAGTCCGGAGTTTGGAAGTTGTGTCCGATATGACTATAGGCTCGCCTGCTATCACATCTGGCACGGAACTAAGATCGACGAAATGTGGGTGTTCTAGTTCGCTAGTGCGCCTCTGCCTAACCCTTCGGGGGATACAGGCGTGAACTTATGTATGTATGTATGTTATTCAATATTACTATCCTTTACCCGTCATTCTCTACAACACTACCATCATACCGTGACCGGTCCATTCCCATGAACGTCTGAACAGGCGTTCATGGGGAACGAACGTGAATCTTACGTCCTTTCTGTTTGGCTTAGATCTTACGGGGTAACGACTAACGTGAACGGAATTTAGAATATTTTTTTACAAATTTTATCAGCGAAGTTAAAATTAAAGTTTGTTAATTTTTGTATGTAGGTACACGAAAACATCGAGGTCTGACGATTCGGTGGAACATCAATTAGAGGTCGGATACGTGAGCGTCAAGAACCTACTGCCTAATGAACCGTTCCCGGAGGTATGTTGAGTTGGCTTGGAGGTTATAGGGCCTTACTTATAAAAGCGTTTTTAGTTGAGCAAATGGTTACGAATAACCTGTCACTTTTTGTCTTGCGTTACTTTTTTTTTAAATGAAATGGACAACCTATGGTATAAAGATAAGCAGCGCTTAAATCTTTTTATAAGTAAGGGGCATAATGTACTGGAATGTAGTTGACTGCACGCGTAATAATGGGATAAATGTAAATCGAGGTTACCTGATTTTAATGGTTCTGTTGCAGACGTCGCATATAGTATATACAGTGCGTTCCACTAAGCGTTCACAACGATCAAAATGCTCTTTTAGCCGTTCCACATGACGACCGCGGTCGTTGTGGTCGCGGCGAAAACGTCACTTATGACGTCATGACTTACGCTCACGCGAAGCTCACGACGACCCATCTAAAAAGGTGGGTCGTCGTGATCGTTGAGAAAATTAGCGGCGTTTTCAAAATTCAATGCATCAAAAATGGCGACCGTTAAGCTTACGTTATTTCATGCGGAAATATATATTTTAGTAAAAGTGAATGTTTCTGCCGTGGATATAAAAAATTAAATTATATTTTTTTTTCAATATAAATCGATTTAAACAATAATTAATCAAGTTTATTTTCAAGGCTTAGAGATTATAACCAAACCTGTTAAATATTTTGCATTATTTTTATTAACTCGCCGTTTGTATTATTTACCTCCACGCTCAAAACGCTCTATAATCCATTCCACTTGAGTTTACGACAGTAACGCTCACAAGCAAGTGGAACGGTAAAAACTGCGGTCGTGAGCGTGATCGTTGTGAACGCTAAGTGGAACGCACTAATAGTTGCATGTTAGTTATAAGTAAAACTCACCGGGCACAGAATTTGAACGCACATGATTGGACGGTCGGCGGCGGTGTCCTATTAGTTGGGACCGACCGTCGCCCCCGCAAGAGATAAAATCTGCCCGCGCCGCTCATTGACCGGAGCGGTAGAATCTTAGTCGCGCACCCGGTGAGAGTTCACATTGTTAATATTGTAGAATAGTAGACCATTTTGTGTAGTTAAGTTAGTATCGAAAAGTGTATCAAAAAGTATTAATATCTGAAGCAGTGTGTATCAAGAATCGTAACAAGGAAAATCGTTGTACAGAAAAAACCTACCCGTAGTTATAGTGAATATACATCTGAACACGAAGATTCTACGGCTTTTATTGGAATTCCCGCCTGCGGCAGAAAATTATTAATTCATCGTCTACAGGTTCAGTCAATGGTCAGTTCAAAATTAAATATCTTGTGATTGTGTACGTGTGCGGGACGTCGCAGCACCTGCGCCCCGCGCCCCGCGTGCCGCGCATGCGCACCGCAACTGCGCATCGCGGCCCCCCTCACACCGGCCCCCGCTGGATCAACTCGCGCGCTCATTGGCCGAGCGCACAAGCAGAACATCGCGCACCTTAGAACTCATCCCGACGCGTCCTGGGGAAGAAAAGTAGCCACCCTGGAGCGCAGCCGGTAGTCCGCGATCCGACTTCAGAAGAAGAACTTCAAAATCAAGAAAGAAGATAAATCAAGAAAGAAGAAAAATCAAGAAAGAAAAACGTCTAGGGAACGGCGTTTTTGTCAAAACGCACGATTGTCGCATTGAAATTCTGTACATATTGTTTTAAAACGAACTACTTTATTGTTTCAATATAAGGCGAAAATATAGGTATTTTGTACAGAATAGTAGTACAGTTTCTTTCTCCCCTCCGACAAGAACCTGCAGCCACCGGTGTCTGGACCCACGCAATCCCAGCGCACCCGCACATTTTCTGGTCCTTCAGAAGCCGAATTAACGTGGGTTCAAGATGCCGGTGACTAGGTCGGTCGGGAAAAGGACTGTGTCGGCTACTGCGACCGACTCGACCCCCGGAACATCGTCTGCGACGCACACAGATACCACCGTATCGGGCACCGAAACCAGCGGCATCACGACGGAGTACACGGGAACATCGGCAGCGACGCAAATATCAACTTCGCGATCCCCCCCCGCCGCCTCGCGTTCCCCGCCGTCTACCGTCGCACCGTGTCCGCCGCCGCCGCCGCCGCCCGCCGCCGCCGCCGCCGCCGCCGCCGCCGTCACCGCCGCCGCCGCCGCGCGCCCCGCTCCCCCCGTCGCGGAACAAGAACCGCTCGCCGCAATAACCGCGTCGAGAAGAAGCAGACCGGCATCGATTAGAAGTTCCAGATCACGTCGCCTCTCCAAGGCCAGGGCGGAGCTCCTTCATCTTAAGGTCCAGTTGGCCGCCGCCCGCATCGCGGAAATAGAAGCGGAATCAGACATCGAAGACGACGCAAGCACCGCCGTCACGGAAGTCGAGCAAGAACAACGCGTACACAGCTGGTTAGAGAACAGCCGCTTGCTCGCGATCGACGACCGACCGGCCGAAGTCGCGCACCCCGAACCTCAGCCGCCGACCGAACCAATCCCAAGAAGGGATACCCCGGCGACTGCACCGGCGGGAGTCACTGCCGTACCCCCGCACCCCCCGCGCCCTTCGACCCCCGAACCATCGATGTCTCGGCCGCCGCCGCCGCCGCCCCCGCCCCCGCCAGCGACGTCGACTTCGCCGCATACTGCCACACATCTTTTTGAAGTCGGACTCATGAACACGACTGCGCAGGTACCGCCGCCAGTGATCACCGCCGCATCCTGGCAGAACTTTGGGACTACGCAGCCGCATCCAGAGGTCGCCGCCGCACCCTGGACATCGGACCGCCTGAACCTCGGCACCGTGCCGCCGCCTCCGCCAGCGCCCGTCGCCGTCGCCGCCGCCGCCACCGCGCCCTGGCACCCGAACTTTGGCCGCACTGAACCGCCGCCGCCCGCGGCCTGGCAGCAGACCTACGAGACGTCGCAACCGCAGCCAATGATCACCTGGCAGAACTCCGGACCTGCGTCGCCGCCGCCGCCGCCACGAACAGATCCGCCGCAGTGGACGCCGCCCGCGCCCGCTCCCGAACCCGGCGGAACGATCGCCGTCCACCAGAAGAGGACGGACCTGCAGGAGCTCGCATCGGCCATCACGCACGCCGTGCAAGCAGCGCAGCACAAACAACCATTAAGGTACAATGACTTGCCTACTTTTAATGGTGCACATCAAGATTGGCTCACGTTTCGCGCCGCGTACCTCGAAACCGCGCATCACTTCTCCGCGCTTGAAAACATGTCACGACTGCGCAGAAGCTTGAAAGGAACGGCTAAGGAAGCGGTCCAAGGTTTACTGATCACGAACGCGGATCCAAACGGGGTCATGAGAACACTCGAGACTCGATTCGGGCGACCCGACTCTATCGCATCTGCCGAGATAGAGCGACTCCGGACATTGCCGCGCCTCACCGAGTCACCGAGGGAACTTTGTACTTTCGCCACGAAAGTCGAAAACATCGTAGGTACGCTTCAAGCACTGGACTGCGCAGTATATCTCTACAACCCGGATACCACGAAGAACCTGATAGAAAAATTGACGCCGACTTTGAAGCGGCAATGGTACGAATTCTCCGCCACACAACCTAGGGGTAATCCGGACTTATTGAAATTTAGTAGATTCTTGCAGAAAGAAGCAGAGATATGCGCGCCATTCGCACCGCCCGAAGCTATCAGCGATCGAACACCCAGCAAACCGAACACCGAGACACGTCGGCAACGTGTGCACACAGTCGCGGAGAAGAACAAGACTAGCTGCGTCTTATGTCAACAAGAACATGGAATCTCCGAGTGCGCCACGTTCAAGAACGCAAGCACCGACACTCGCTGGGACTTAGCCAAGAAACATCATTTATGTTTCAGATGTTTACGCACAAGAACCAAACAACACTCGTGTAAGCCTAAGAAGTGCGATATCGACGGGTGCGTGCATTTACATCATAAGCTCCTTCACGCCAAGAAGAAGGACACAGAACAAGAGGAACAGAAGGTCAACTCCGCATGGTCACCGAAGGTATCATTTCTTAAAATAATACCAGTACGAGTCTCAGGACCGGCGGGAGTTGCCGAGACCACAGCGCTGTTGGACGACGGGTCTACGATCACCATCATCGACGCGAAGCTCGCTAGAGATATCGGAGCCGACGGCCCTGAAGACCCCATGCACATCGCCACATACAACGGAGACCTGGAAAGTTACGCCAAGTCACAACGGGTAAGCTTCAGGATCAAAGGCGCGAACCAGCGTGAAGAAACGATCCAGGCACGCACCGTAGAAAATCTACACCTAGCGGCACAACGCATCCCGAAGGAAGCCATCGAGGAATGTGAACACCTGCAGGGCATACTCTCCGAGTTGCAGCCGGGCGAGGCGGAGCCTAAGATCCTAATCGGTCAAGACAATTGGCACTTACTTCTCGCCACAGACGTCAGGATCGGCAAGAAACACCAACCCGTCGCGTCCCTCACACCACTCGGCTGGGTAGTCCACGGCAACCACACAAGAACATTGGGTCACCGCGTGAACTTTCTGCACCTCTCTACGACCGACGATCATCTAGAGGACTTGGTACGTGAATATATCACTACGGACAACCTTTACGTGGACCCCAGGAGACCGAAAAGCGACCCAGGAGAAAAGGCGCTTCGCATTCTCGAAGAACACACCCACAAAGAACCCGATGGCCGATTCCAGACGGCTCTCCTGTGGAAAAAGGAGGACGTCGCGATGCCGGATAACTACGAGAACACGCTGAAAAGGCTTCACAGCATTGAACGAAAACTGGATGCGAACCCGGAACTCAAGAGTAGGTACACAGAACAGATGGACGCTTTAGTAGCAAAAGGTTACGCCGAACCCGCGCCTCCGTCAACGAACCGCAAGCTCTGGTACTTACCTCACTTCGCAGTTTTCAACCCGATGAAGCCCGGGAAGCTACGCGTTGTCCACGACGCCGCAGCCAAAACCACAGGAACTTCGCTGAACGATCAACTACTTACCGGACCCGACCTGTTGCAGCCACTCCCAGGGATATTAATGAAGTTTCGTCAACATCCGATTGCAGTCACGGCTGATATTTCGGAAATGTTCATGCAGGTGCAACTACGACAAGAAGACATGGACGCACTCAGGTACCTGTGGAGAGGGGACATACGCGATCATCGCCCACCTCGACAATATCGCATGAAATCTCTGATCTTCGGGGCATCAAGCTCACCCGCCACAGCTATCTACGTGATGAACAAGAACGCCGAAGAACATCGACACACCCATCCGGAGGCCGTGGATGCAATAAAGAACAAACACTACATGGACGATTACTTGGATAGCTTCGAATCCTTGGAGAAAGCCGAGAACATAGCAAAACAAGTTCGCGAAATACATCGCGGCGCTCATTTCGAACTAACGAAATGGTCATCGAACTCATCAGAACTGTTACAGGCATTGGGCGAAACCGGTGGCGGCGGCGGTACTACGGTCGATCTGGACAACACCGAACGAGTGCTCGGACTGATCTGGAGACCGGGCGAGGACAGTCTCGGATTCAACCTGCACCTCGCTCGCATCTCACCGAGCATCATGGAACAAGAGACCCCTACGAAGCGACAAGCGCTAAGAACGGTAATGTCGTTATTTGACCCACTCGGACTCGTGTCCCCTATAACTGTACGAGCGAAACAGATACTACAGGAAGTCTGGAGGCGTGGGACATCATGGGACGACCCCCTAGATCCGGACCTGGCGGCGAGCTGGTCGAAGTGACTCGCCCACCTGAAGAACTTACGACACGTATCCGTACCAAGATGTTACCCCGGATATACCGCAGCAGCATCGCTTCAACTTCATGTCTTCACCGACGCAAGCGAATCCGCATACGCAGCGGCACTATTCTGGCGAGCTGTGGACGCGGAAGGCCACGTCACCATCATCCTGATCACGGCAAAGGCAAAGGTGGCTCCGCTGAAGACAACATCGATCCCGAGGATGGAGTTGCAGGCTGCGGTACTCGGCGCCCGTATGGCAACAGGCGTACGAGAAGAACACGAACGAAAACCGGAAACAACAACATTTTGGACCGACAGCCGCACCACTCTAACATGGATACGCACAGGTTCCAGGTCATATAAGCCGTACGTCGCGCACAGAGTCGCCGCAATAGAAGAAGACAGCCGGACGAGCGATTGGCGATGGGTGCCGACCAAGCTCAATGTTGCAGACGACGCGACCCGCGACGTGCCCGACAACTTCAATGAACAGCATCGTTGGTTCCACGGTCCCGAATTCCTGTACCACGATCCCCAATTCTGGCCAGCGGATGGCAATGAAGCAATACCGAACACAGGCGAAGAACGGGCGCTCGCAGTCGTTACGACAAGATCACCGAAGCTCAGCGAGGCCCTCCCGAACGTCCACCGCTTCTCACGGTGGTTACGCTATCTCCGCGCCACAGCTAGAACTTTGCAAGCCATCGAACTATTCCGCCGAGCCCCCAGGAACAAGGTGAACCATAAAAAAAACGCGCAGAACCCCAGCTCTGACCCGACGTGGCGACGTACCAAGACCACCGCCACGCGACCCCAAAAGGCACAAGTTTCGGCATCAAACCCGGATCTGTACCCAGCCATCCCTGCAGACATCCAGCGACGCGCGGAGCTCCTCATCGTACGAACTTCGCAGGAAGAGTCTTTCGCCGAGGAACTACAGACCATGAAGAAAGGACGAGACCTGCACCGCGACAGTCGGCTCTACGCGCTGAGCATAGAACTTTCCGAACACTGCATCAAGCTCAAGAGTCGCATAAGAGCCACCAACGGAATCTCCGAGCAGCTCAAGAACCCCGCAGTACTCGACGGCAATCATCGCGCTACGCGCTTATGGATAGAACACGTGCACCAACAACTGCACCACGCGGGCGTCGAAGCCACCGTAAACGAATGTCGACAACAATATTGGGTACTGCGTTTAAGACCGACAGTAAAGAAAATAGTGAGCCGGTGTCTACGGTGCCGCATACGAACAGCAACACCCCCGCAACCGATCACAGGAGATCTGCCGCCGTGTCGACTAGCACACCACCAGAGGCCCTTCACATTCACAGGCCTGGATTACTTCGGCCCTCTGAGCGTCACGTCGGGAAGAAGCCACTTAAAAAGATATGTAGCGCTGTTCACGTGCCTCACAACACGCGCTATACATTTGGAACTAGTGCCGTCCCTTAGTACTGACTCAGCAATAATGGCGCTAAGAAGAATGATCGCTCGTCGCGGATGTCCGACTCAGATCTGGTCAGACAACGGAACTAACTTTCACGGTGCGGAAAAGGAACTCCGCACCGCTTTGTTCGCAGGAATCCAGAGCGAGGCAAGCAAGAGATCAATAGACTGGCGGTTCATCCCTCCTGGCGCGCCGTTTATGGGCGGCGCCTGGGAACGTATGGTGCGATCGGTGAAAACCGCACTCTGCACCGTTCTGCACGAGCGGCACCCCACAGAAGAGGTCCTGTGCACGCTGCTCACCGAGGCGGAGTACACCGTCAATAGCCGACCGCTCACCCACGTGTCGGTTGCTCCGGAAGATCCAGAAGCCCTGACGCCCAACCACTTCCTGTTGGGCGGTCCGGGCCGAGTCTCCGCACCGGGCACCTTCGACGACAGCGACCTGAACCTGCGTGCCAGCTGGCGCGCCTCGCAGCGCCTCGCCGACCTGTTCTGGGCTCGCTGGCTCAGAGAGTACCTGCCGGAGCTGCGCAACCGACGAGATCCGCGCGGAAGAGGACCTGAGCTCCGAGTGGGCGACCTCGTCCAGATCGTGGACGGCAACCTACCTCGCAACGTCTGGGTGCGCGGGCGCATCAGCGCTACACACCCGGGACCTGACGGCATCGTGCGAACAGTCGACGTGAGCACCAAGGGCGGCGTCTTGCGGCGCCCCACCAAGAAGATCATCATCATCCAAGCTGCGGATCCCGCACCACAACTGGCTGCATCGTCCACAGCGGCGGCGGGCGATGCACGGCGGGAGTAATGTGCGGGACGTCGCAGCACCTGCGCCCCGCGCCCCGCGTGCCGCGCATGCGCACCGCAACTGCGCATCGCGGCCCCCCTCACACCGGCCCCCGCTGGATCAACTCGCGCGCTCATTGGCCGAGCGCACAAGCAGAACATCGCGCACCTTAGAACTCATCCCGACGCGTCCTGGGGAAGAAAAGTAGCCACCCTGGAGCGCAGCCGGTAGTCCGCGATCCGACTTCAGAAGAAGAACTTCAAAATCAAGAAAGAAGATAAATCAAGAAAGAAGAAAAATCAAGAAAGAAAAACGTCTAGGGAACGGCGTTTTTGTCAAAACGCACGATTGTCGCATTGAAATTCTGTACATATTGTTTTAAAACGAACTACTTTATTGTTTCAATATAAGGCGAAAATATAGGTATTTTGTACAGAATAGTAGTACAGTTTCTTTCTCCCCTCCGACAAGAACCTGCAGCCACCGGTGTCTGGACCCACGCAATCCCAGCGCACCCGCACAGTACGTTTACCAAGTCCATTTTTACTTGAACTGAGTTGACAGATTCATAGTAATTTTTGTAAGCGACCTGTGAAAACTTTTGTTGTGTTATAATTGGGTACTTGACTATGTTTGATTTTATGCTCATATTTATATGCAAACAAAAGAAAAAAGAAACCCTTCTTTAAAAATTGCATCGAAATTAGTTTAAAAATTGGGCAGTAATTCATATTTTAAATTCTGAAGTGGGGGCATAATGGGGATATCTTGATGTCCCTTTTCAACGCACGTACCGTTATGGCTTGACGTGATTTTACTGATACTTCTCTTTCCCGCAGTTTGAAGGTTACACCAAAATTCAAAGGCTTATCACTTTTTATTTTTGAGAATATTTTAATATTTCATTTTGTTCTATATTTTAGACGACGTATATTTCACATAAAATTAATTTAAAATAATAGTCAAGTACCCAGTTGCTCTATTTACCTTGTAATTGGCTAAATCGTCGCATATGCGTGGAAGCCATTATTTTTAAAAGAAGAAGAAGAAAACTTGAGGTAAGGACTAATTGTATGTTAGTAATAGTGGTGCAAGTGGCCCTAAGCGGAATATTTAGTGCAAGATGTTTGAGCCGGGTGCCCGTGCAGGTGCTGGTGCCGCAGGAGCCGTCTGGTCGCGCGCCACTAGCCCGGCGCGCGGCGCTGCGCGTGTTCTGCCGTGACCGGCCGCCCGTGGGCGGCATCGCCGTCAAGGAACACTTCGAGGTCAACATCGTGCCCATCAGGATCGGTCAGTTCACCCGCTTCGTTCTTTCTGCTTGGCGTTCCGCTCCGTTCCTAAATTCCCATACCAACTTCCATCCCCTATGCCATCCCTATAATTCCTATAGGGATAGGGATTGATTTAAAGAAATAAAGTACCCCATCCCGTCGTCAGGGCCAAATGTATCCTCATACCGAATTTCTTCAAAATCTATTGCGGTTTTTAAATACCCATACAAACTTTCATCCCCTATTTCATTCCTTTAGGGGTCGATATAAAAATAATAAGTATGCAGTTGTGTAGTAAATTATATAAAGTACTAAAATGTCGTGTTTGACATCTGTAGCTTCAACGGGTGGCTTTTTCACCCTTTTCACGCCCTTAAGGGATTAATTTCTAAAAATCCCTTCTTATTTTACGTTCCTCGCTCCAATAGTTTAGGATGTACGTTGATTTTATCAGTCAGTCAGTATTGCCTTTTATATACGTATAGATATACTCTAATTAAACATGAACTAAATTATTATCCTACTATGGATTCAAAATATACACTTGAATAAATAACGATATGCAATATTTATTTGTGCTCATTACTTGTTTAGGGTCGTAACTTGTTATAGATACGGTTTGGTTTTTATTAATTTATTTATTACAGCAATAACTGTGTAATTATTTAAAAATATTTTATTATCTATTACTGACTGTTTTATGTTTACATTTTGAATATACCGGTACTTCGAAAACGCGATCTGTCGGAGTTGTATCAAGAAATTCAGTCGTATATTTTATTTACATATTTCAGTTTTTAGAAAAAAAAAAAATTTACTAAAAATGGTTTTTGTATTTGATCTTTGAAATTTAAGCATGGGCTACGAGGGAAAGTTAGAAAACTCCTTAGCTGATGATGTTAGTTATATTTTTGACCATTATTAATTTCAATTTATTTTCATTAATTAATTTTTTGGTCCCAGGTCTCACAAAGAAATTCTTCAACACAATGCTGAAGTTCTGTTTCCCCGAGCGTGACCCCGACGCCATCGACGACGTTGAAGAGGAGGCGGAGGGCACCCTCAGGCCCTCCTCATCCGCCAGCCTCGTCTCCACAGGCTCCAAGAAGGTCAAGAAGAAGAGCAAAGATTCCAACTCTAATTTCTACGTGAAGAGGGATAAGAGAGACAAGGATGATGTTGAGAAGATGAAGGTATAGGTTTCACATCAGTATTTATTAAGAGTACTAGTCTTTGGTTGATAGACATTTTTTTCATTCCCTCCTTTTAGGTTAGCAACGCACCCATGATTATTTTTGTGTCATGTGTGTCTTTGGGCGGTGGAGATCACTTACCATCAGGTGACCCATCTGTTCGTTTGCCAATCTCTGCTATTAAAAAAAGACAGATGGTCGTACGAATAAGTCGGATTCTTTCTGCAACATACTGTCATCTTTACACCAACATTGATTTCTGATATTCAAACTATCACAGTTTTGGTAGGGTCTCTGGACCATAAGTCCCTCGTAGTTCTTGATATCGAAGATACAGTCTTGGTATCAGGGCGTTGTGCGTGACTGTTGGATGTCTTTATTTTAATTTTTTCTACAGGAACGTGCCGAGAAGAACAAGCTGTTCATATACATCAAGATCCCGGAGGTGCCGGTGAGGGTCTCGTACAAGGGCAGCAAAGAGAAGAACCTGGAGGACGTGCGCGACCTGCCGCTCGTGCTGCCCACCCTCGAGTACCACAACGTCACCTGGACCTGGCTCGACCTGCTGCTCGCCACCAAGAATGACACCAGGAAGTGAGCATCATATATCATGAACTATTACTAGCTTTTGTTTATTGTTTTAATTATAAATTGTAATCTGTATATGGTGTACAATAAAGAGTTAAAATAAAATAATAATAATAATAATATATTCCCGTGTGGGGACCATTTGGTCGAGTGTCAATTTGACAGTGGATATGTGCTATGGATCGAGAGCTCCTGGGGTCGAATCCTTGGTCAAGCTAAGCGAATCTTTTAATACGATTCACCACGCATCCTGGTTGGTTTGTGACGAGTTCTCTAATGGTGATATTTGTCGTCAGGGTGATCCTGTCGCAGGCGATCCGCCAGAAGCTGCAGCTGCACCGGCGAGCCGCCGCCGCGCCCGACCCGCACGAGGACGATAAGGCGAGGCTGCTGCTGGGGGACAGGACCGTGAGTATACGTCTTATATCTATCTACCATCATCATCAGGCACAGGACCTCCACTGCTGCACGAAGAATCCAAGGATTTCCAGACCGACCTGTTGGAAGCGGCCTGCATTAACTACCATACTGGATAGTAATTATGTTACTCTCTCGGCAATTGGCAGCATATGAAAGTTGTGGACGAAGAGGATTTTTAGCTTCTGGAACTCGATATGAATTAAATACTTTATCATATATCATATCCTATGACGAGAACCATCTAAAGTTCTAAACTATGTGTGCTCTTATTAAATCTCTACCTACCACCATTGATGTAGTTTTGATAATAAAGAAAGCGGACATGGTGTGTAAGCTATTGAAGAATCTTGAGCGGCGGCGTAACTGGACTGTTCGGGGCTCGTGGCAAATTCATCTGATGGGACCCTTTTTACCGAGGCTACTTAGGCCGGGGTCTCCTTCCAGTCGAAGCGAGGGCCCTTCACGGTCGAGGGTCCATGGCATTTTGCCCGCCATGCCACTCCGTAGTTACGCCACTGATCTTGAGGAAAATTTGCAATCATTTATCGATTTACGGTATTTTTTTAAATGCGTAACTTTATTCTAAGGAAAAGTGTGTACTGTGACAGATGTTTCATATATTAACTGTCAAAACGACAACACTATTCTTCAAATAAAAATTATTTGGCTATTGAAAAATTTGTCCTAAGTCGCATTATCACAGTGGTTTTGTAATATTTTTAGGATAAAAACAAAATAATATTTAATAAAATTACATACAGTAACTGTCTTTTAGGTAAAGAACCTTGTAAACGACAAACAAGACCATTCATCAAAAACATTAGAATATTTTTCCTCTATAAGTAGTTTGTGGTTTATTATAAAAAGTCACTATTCATGTAAAGTCTGTAATATTTAGGTCATGCTAGTACGATACAGGTGTTCAGTACAATAGTGACGTCAGGTTCTGACGCGTGCACGTCAGGTGGGTCCTTGATCTAGTCACGTACGTCAGTGCGTCAGTGATGGATTCTAAGATTTGTCTTATGGTCACTGTGGAATGGTACTGTGTATTGTTTTGTATTTGAACTATTTACGTTTTCCTTATAGACAAATGGGTAGGCCGATTTACAACTCGTTCGACATGAAGGATTTCCCTTGTTCCTTAAACCCATGACTTGATGCTGTGACCATTCCACGTTGGGTATGTTTTTATGTCATAGCAGAAGCTGGCAAACGAGCTGGTGGGTCACCTGATGGTAAGTGATCTCCACCGCCCATAGACATCAACAACACAAAAATAATTATGGGTGCGTGGCCAACCTAAAAGAGGAGAATATTATGGTTTTAGAAATGGAGGGAGAAATTGGGCCACCGGAAATTTCACACACGGAACGAAACGTAGCAGCGAACTGCCACTTTACGTCGGTTTTCTAGGAGACAGTAGTATCAAACCGGTCGAGCCGGCCCATTAAATCTATACCCCTAGTACGAGTTTAATTTTACCCTTCCCGATTATCGAAATGGACGATAGTTTGCATACATTTGACAGCAGCGCCACTTTGCGGAAACCGCAACGAACTAAAATATGTATAGAGAAACCGAAAACTATCGTCGATTTCGATAATCGAGAGAACTCGTTATAAGGGTACTGTTTATAGCGTGGCTTTACCTCTCATAAATCAACCTTGTTCACAGGTGGCCGAGAGCAAACCTCAAAAGAAAAGCAGCCCGAGTGTATTCAAGTTTTCCAAATCATAGCAATCAATAACAAAAAAGAAAAAATAACATTACATGCGGGTCGAATTGATAACCTCACATTTTAAGTAGGTTACAAAACTGATATCTGCGGCCTGAGCAGGAATATTATTGACAATCGAATCCATACTGCCTTGGTGGCGTGGTTGTATTTCGGTACGACTACCGTCCTGAGGTCTCGGGTTCGATCCCCGGGTCGGGCAGAGATATTGGATTTTTTCATATCAGCCCGGAGTCTGGAATTTGTGCCAGATATGGCGATAGGCTCGCCCCCTATCACATCTAGGACGGAACTAAGCTCGGCGAAATGTGGGTGTTCTGGTTCGCTAGTGCGCCTCTGCCTACCCCTTCGGCCATGCGTGAGCTTATGTAATGTCAAATTAATATTGAGTTCGCTTCGTACTAATGACGTTTGCTTAATATTTCATGCAAATGTCATAGACGAGCATCGAGCTCGATATGAATTCGATTGTCAAAATTAATCCTGCCAGGCCACTGAACAAGTTTCAACAATGACTGATAATGTATTCCTGAATCTTATCAAACGTATTTTGTAATGAAAAGACTTTAGATTAAGTTTGCATCGATGTTAGAAGACCATTCTTGACAGCCTCCGTGGCGTAGTGGGCGAGCAGTCGGCTGTGAAGCGAGAGGCCGCGGGTTCGATTCCCGCACCGAGACAAATATTTGTGCGGCCCACAGATATTTGTTTCGGGTCTAGGTGTTAGACCGTGCGTGTCTCGTAGTTCCTGATACCCACGTCGTGCGTTTATTTATTCCACTCTGCCTACTTATTTGGTGGTATAAGCGTGAATTTATGTTGATATGCTTTATTGTATGTTATTATATGTATACAACTGAGAGGAGAAATAATTTGGATTAAATGAAAGCTTGGCATGGCGGGCGAGTAGCCGGCTGTGAAGTAAGAGGTCGCGGGTTCGATTCCCGCACCGAGACAAACTAAGAATGAAGGTAGGAGACTAGACTTTTTCCTAGGAAAAATACTTAAATCTTCTTCCATTATGGAGTGACCATATTTATCGACTTTAAAACGGTGTAAATGACGTCTTTTACGATTTTATTGCATTAATAAAGATATTTTGGGCATCTCAAGCATATCTCGCGGTACGTAGAGCGGTCACTCAGTTTGTATACGATACATACATATATAAGCTCACGCCTGTATTCCCGAAAGGGTAACTAGAACACCCACATTTCACCAAGCTTATTTCACCATTCCCAACTGAGCTATCGCTGCTATAACATTGCAAGATAATTTTTTTTCAGTTCGATAATTATTTCCATATATCATATAAAAACTGATGCCTCGGTGGCATGGTTGTATTTCAGTACGACTACCGTCCTGAGGCCTCGGGTTCGATCCCCGGGTCGGGCATAGTGATATTGGATTTTTCAATTGGATCAGCCCGGAGTCTGGAATTTGTGCCCGATATGGCGATAGGCTCGCCCCCTATCACATCTGGGAAAGAACTAAGCTCGGCGAAATGTGGGTGTACTAGTTGGCTAGTGCGTCTCTGCCTACCCCTTCGGGGATACAGGCGTGAGCTTATGTTATGTTATTTGTGATCTAAATTGTGTGGAATATAAATTAATTTCTTACTTTTATGTTTTCGTTTTATCTAAATGTTTACTCTGTAGAGTCGATTTGTATTTTGAATAGACTACCTAACATACAACAGTACCGGATCTTGGGTGCCAGGAGGGCAACAGACCCCCCATATCTCTTGAAGTTCCATACTCGTATTTTAAAATTTAAAGTTAACACAGCTGGTACGTACACTCTTAAAATAAATTATGCTGCAAATAACATCATCATCATCAGCCATAGGACGTCCACTGCTGAACATAGGCCTCCCCCAAAGATTTCCAGATCGACCTGTTGGAAGCGGCCTGCATCCAGCGACATCCATAATGGTCGCAGGAAGTCGCAAATAACATAGTGTACTGAAATCTAATTATTTTAAATAATATCCCAGGAAATATTATTTAATAGAAAACAGACTACTCATGTATATGTAATTTAAAAGAGGTGATTACCTTTGAATTTGTTTCGGCATTTCTTCTCAGGGTTAGCCACGAAATGCCGACGCCATTTTGGGATCATAATATTCGATTGTGACCAAATAATTACATTCAATCGAGTAACAGACTATGAGATAAGTAAACTACTATCATAATATGTTTCATGTAATAGTCAGACATCGTCTAATGTAAAAGGACTCGCGCCGTCGTGTCATTCAATTTTGAACCCTACTCCACACATAATAGAGTTCTGATAGTCAGTACCGTAGAGTTGATACGATACCTCCCGGCTTACCTTTGCCGAATTGTCTACTTCATATAAGCTTTGGCTTTCCTTTTAAAAATGTTTACCCTTTGCCAATGTGGATAGTTAATGGTGCGCGTAATTTTATATTAGAACCATCAATGTATTAATTACCTAGATGCACAGTTGACGCTCGGAAAATGGGACAGCAAAGGAGTGCTTAAGCACTCACTTTTGTATACAGTTGGATGCCGATCGAATTCTACGTTGAGTTAATTAGAACTTGTGATCTTTTTCTTTGCTGAGACCACTTTTTATGACGATATTTGTAAAGAACTGTGTATCTAGGATATATTAAATCGATGATTAGAACAGTTATACCATAGTATATAAATAAACTAATATAATGGTGCTCTACAATAACTTAATAGATTTGTAATTATTAAAGACATCCCGCAGGCTTATATGTGTATAGAATCAACTTAGATTTTTCACGCAATTTATCGATACTCAATTAAAATATATGATCAAGATAAGTGTTTAATTACATACTGCTCTGGCTCATTTTTTGTCATGTCAAATTATTTGAGGGTGAAAGAGACAGTTTATTACATTAATCCGTCGGAGGCGGCACATATATATGTGACATAAGCGTATGGGTCACCGGAAGCCGAGCCGCCCGTGACTATTTAAACATTGGTTTAAAGCCATGTATCGCTTCTGATTTCTAGCTTTTGTTTGCTGTAGTTGCTGTTAAGTTGCTTTTAAATTATAGATAAAGAACAAATTGTTAGCTAGAAGTTACTTTCATACTTGTTTAATTTAAATATTATTCTTCATAGTATATTTATTTAAATATGCAATAACTTCGCATTTACTTGATAATTTAATATTCTCATTATTTTAGTTCCTATACAATAGACATTTGTATAATTATTTAATTATCTATCTACAAGCAGTTCCTTATTCGTTTCCTAGAATATACAGATGATTATTTAAAATTTTATGGGATTTTGGTCAACTTCTGCTAAAATGACTTTTTTGTGCAAAAATACTAAATCCAAAACTTAGTTGTTTAGACCGAAAAGGTGTTTAACAGGTCTGCATTTGGCATTAAGTATTGGGTCTCAAAATGTTTGTATACGTTTAGTTAAAAAAATATTATAAAAAGCTTAAGGCATTTTTCGGAATTCGTTCCTATTTTCTCATCCTTGTAATAATATAATTGTTAGCTTATATTTAAATAGAAAATAATAAAAGGCAATGATTCATTTGAGTTTAAAAAGACTATTTAAAGACGTAATATTATTTTAAGTTTAACGGCCGAATGTTTATACACTTAAGGTCGCCTTATGTCGTTTAATGCCGCCTTATCTGTCAAAATTGTATGGCGAAAATCAATATAAGAAGCCGTTAAAGTTGAGCAGCGTTTGACCATTCGGGCGTTAGTTCCAAAGGCTGAAGCGGTATTCAACTCTACGGCTAATTACATTTTAATGCGTCATTATTTCCACAATTAATGTGATCTTAAAATGACAAAAAACGATCTTAAATGTTTGAGTTGCATTTCGGTATTCAGATGTAAGTTTATTTATTTAATACACATTAAGTATATTTTCGGTGATTATGCTTGTAAAGCTGTGAAATATACTGCATTCAGTATTTTATTTTTAGCTTAGCCTGGCCTGATAATTTGAAAAAAGACATTTTATCAAAAATGAAAGTTTAAACAACACAACCGTGTTGATATTTATAATATTAATCAAAAACATATAAGAAACTACTGCTTGGAGGTCATGACACCAAAATTATTTTTAAGTACGCTTCCGCTATACTGCGTTGATAATCTGCGACCCCAGCAGGGATAATTTTGATGATCGAATTTGTATCACTGCACACTGATGACTTTTGGTAACATACAAATGTCATAAGGGCGCATCCAAAAGTCACATGTCATTAATCTAAATGCCCATTGATCTTGACTCGAATTCGATTGTCACAATTATTCAGGCTCGGGGCCTATGCTTAGGACGATGACAATATCGGTCATTTAAATTTAGGAATTTAGTATTTGATGATTTATTCTCTGCGCATGATTGTCAGGTCAGGCTTAAATCGACCTATCCAAAGAATAAAGTTACATATGAAAATGAATCGAAATTGCTTTCTTATTTTTCTAAGCTTATATTTACCTATATATTTAATTAGTATTTTTTATTAAGTTATGACATAATAACAAGTTAAATTATACATATATAGACATAGCTTAAATATTTACTAGTTAAATATATAGGTAAATATAAGCTTAGAAAAATAAGAAAGCAATTTCGATTCATTTTCATATGTAACTTTATTCTTTGGATAGGTCGAAATATGTTACATAGGCTTATGGTAAGCGAAAATGTTTATACCAATTCCTGCTATTTTTATAAGCTTGTATGTACATTAATGTAACGTATTTCTTAATCGGATGTGTTTATTAAATGTTATCGTATTGTATACGGAGTTTTATTTCTAACTAACTTTTGCCTGCGGCTACGCCCGCTCTCACGCGGACGATGTTTTTTTTTTTTTTTTTTTTTTTTAGCAGAGATTGGCAAACGAGCAGATGGGTCACCTGATGCTAAGTGATCTCCACCGCCCATAGACACCCAACCATCTCAGCCCCCCCCAACGACTGATAAGTGATAAGTACTTACATTCCCTTACATGAACAATTATTTTTACTCTTCCAGCCCGAATTCTTAATTCTCCGAAACGAAAAAGTTCCGTTCGGAACCCGAGACCTCAGGACAGTAGACGTACCGTAGTACCGTAGTATTGTTATTAATTATTTACTTTTTGCGATGTTTAAGTAGTATCGCCCTAAGGGGCGGGAAAAGTGATATTGGATTTTTCCATATTCCGGAGTCTGGAATTTGTGCCTGATGTGGCGATAAGCTCGCCTCCTCTCCCATCTGGGACGGAACTAAGTTTGACGAAATATGGGTGTTCTAATTCGCAAGTGCGCCTCTGCCTATCCCTTCGGGGATACAGGCGTGAGCTTATTTTAATATTCATGTTATATTGATTTTTTTTTTGGTTACGAGATAAAGTTGCGAGGTATTTTATTGTTATATAGATTCGCACGTTATGTTGTTTCCATGTCGATAAAATAATGAATTGGTTATGCGTATTGTTTCGACAGAAACCAGTTGTGCGTTCCACATTTTACGATACCTCACGGGCAACGAATCAAATAAAAAATAATCAACTCGCACACGGTAACGTATCGGTTGCAATTGATTTGTATTACCGGTATTAGTAACCGGTGTCTTATAGCGATAATACCGTGATAAGCAAATTCTGACATATAAGTTCGAACCCCGGGTCGGGCAGTGATATTGAATTTTTCCATACCAGCATGGAGTCTGGAATTTGTGCCCGATATGGCGATAGGCTCGCCCCCTATCACATCTGGGACGAAACTAAGAGTTACTCTATGGAACTAAACGCGCCCAAATGTGGGTATTCGCCCTAGTTTGCCTCTGCCTACCCCTTCGCCTGTAGCGTGAGGTTATGTATGTATGACCGACGACGGAGAAAACAGGAGGCTGTTTTCACACTGGTCCAGTGGTGATGACTATTCTATAGTGTGTCTTCCTTATAAAATTTCATTCCTATATGGGGGAAATAGGCGATAAACACACTATTTGTAAAAGAAATACAATATAATCATAAAAAAATTACCATGTTCCGAGTCCGTCGAGTAATAAAACTGAATCAAACGCTAAATAATAGACGTAAATAACAGTGATGAAAAAGATTTACATTTTATACAATCACAATACAATGTAACTTTAAGTTATTTCGGGAAAATAATATAATTAATTAGTTAATTATGTAACCACTTTAGTCATATTGATGGTAATTAATAGTGAACAGTGGATAGTATAATTTAAAAGGTAATTATTTAAATATACCTGTTGTTAAATTGCAAATTATTATCCAATATAATTTAACCATGATTGTATTCATAATTATTTCTTAGCTCTACGCGAATATGACTATTGAAGTAAAATATTTTTACGGCGCAATAATGAAATGACTATACGGATAGTCATTTCATTATTGCGCCGCAAAAAGACTCCGTAGTCTGAACCAATAGATAGATAAATATCAGCCCTGTAATATTACTGTTTCACTGCTGGGCATGAGCCTTCTCTACTAATGAGAGGGATTAGGCTTTCTTAGTCTACCACGCTGGCCTAATGCAGTTTTGTAGACTTCACATTCCTTCGAAATTCTTGGGGAGAAATTCTCGGGTTTCCTCACGATGTTTTCATATATGATAGCAAGCGATAATTCTTAATGAAAACACACTTAACATAGAAAAGTGAGAGGTGTATGCTCCTTTTTGGGTTTGGTCTCGAATCTCCGATACTCGTCTCGGTAGTCCGTACCATTCCCAACTGAGCTTTCGCTGCTTAATAAATATTATATAAGATAGATAAATAATTATTAAATAAATATAAGGTAGATGTTAATGAAAAAAGTTATAACTTTTTTTAGCAAATACGGTCAAACGAGTGAGTGGGTCACTTTATAAGTGTTCCTCAACGTTCATGATCACCAAGTATCAAACATCAGTGGATGTGGGCATCCGGATATCTTACTTAACGTACTGAACGCAGCTCGCGATTTAACTACGGATTGTGAGATAATGGATTTATGGAACTCTTTGGTAGAGTCGACTGATTGGCTATTTATATTATAGAGTGTAGATAAAGCCGCGTCGCCTGACATGTTTTTTCCAAACTTTCTTTCTACCTTCCCTTATCCCACTTTAATGTGGGGTCGGCGCAACACATTTCTTCAAGTATGTTGCAGAAATGATTTGGCTAAGTTTTTACAACCGGCTGCCTGCCTGACCCCTGTGAGTCAACCCCCTCTGAGGGATCCAGTCCCGGGCAAATGAAATTAGAAAATTCGCTTTGCCCGACCTGGGAATCGAACCCACGACCTCCCGGTCCACAGCCCATACATGCTGCCACTAGACCAAGGAGGCGACATGTTTTTTCTACAAACAAAACACTAAAAACACCTACCCAAAACAAGATAGATAGATGATAGATAGATAACTCTTTATTGCACACCAAGAAAAAAAAAACAAATTATAAAAGGGACTAAGTAATACAAAGTGTAAACAATAGGCGGTCTTATCGCTTACAGCGATTTCTACCAGACAACCTTTAGATGGAGAAGATTTAACAAAAGGTTTTTTTATTGTCTCTTGCTCATATAACAAAGGACCAAGCGCAAAGCACTGAAGGGGGTTGATGTCGGACAGGCAGCCAGTTGTAAAAACTAAAGCGAATTCCTTTCTGCAACCTGCTTAAAAAGTGTGTTGAGCCGACGCACATTGAAGTGAGATAAGGGCAGGTGGAAAAGTAAAAGATTAATGAAAGATATAGAGATAGCGTTACCGTTTAAAATTTAAGAAAAAACGCTTAATTTTTATATCAAAATTATATCGCATAAAACCTGATTTGGAAATCTATAGTCCGCTGTGAACCTTATTTCACTAGAACAGGGAAGGTTTCTCAGTGACCGTTTGCCAAATATTGTTCCTATTAAAAGTTCCACGAGTATAAAGATGTAAATCAACCCAAATTCGCATTCCTCCACGCCTACATAGGCTTCTGTCAATATTTACCGCGCTCTACCGTAGCGTAGGTACCTATATCTTGTTTCCAAGGATATAAACATCTGTTGGAATTAAGTTTTATTAGCACTTAGGACTCTATTTGCATTATAACTATGTATGTAGGTTATCGGTGTTTGGTTAATTCAATGAAATTGCAGTAGGTAACGAACAAATGCATCCATTTGTACGCCAGACTCTACAAAAGTACCATTCACATAATCATTGACCGTTTTAGAATATTAACGCAATATAAACAGCTCATATTAACGAGAAAAAACGCGCGAAGCCATCATCCATCTCGCGGGCCATTTTCCTATTTTCACGGCATTACCTCACCGCGCGGCCTTGTGCGTCAACTGGATTTCGAACGAGTCAGTACTGCGCCGACCGTCGTGGGGGAATAGCGTTTCGCCGGTCGTCATTCCACGACTACGAACTCGTAAAGTTTTCGAACGAATCATGAGGACGAATTATATAATTAAAATAGTGTATGATAATTAATTTTTGTTTGTGTTGTGACGAGTAATCGACAATGGCGTTATCTTTGTGTGTATTTTTGTGCGTGTGCGCGTTTGCCGCCGGGTTCAACGTGGACATCCCTTCGAGGGTAGTTTATAAGGGAAATGAGAATTCTATGTTTGGATTCACCGTCCAGTCGCACGTGGAAGGCGACCAGAAAATGTAAGTTTTTTTTTTTATAAATTACTTAGTACATTTATTTAGTCATCTAACTTGATTTATCATAATCGTGATCTAAGTCGTGAGTTATTTTTCCGCAAATGTTGCCATTGTCGAGGTCATAAGCACGACTCGGAACGTCATTTTTCCGGCGCCAGTGATTTTTATTAGGACTTGGCAAAGAGCAGTGGAATAAACGTGCGGACAATATGTTTTTCATTCAGATTGTGTGATCATAATATATATTGTTATATTTGTTACTCCACGAATATATATATATATACCTACTTTATATCTACTGTATACTACTTCAATAACAATTGAAAAACAATAAAAAAAAACTTTATTAAAAATACAAAATTAAGTTGCTTATAATATGTTGTTTACATGTTAAAAGGCTAAGCTTGGGGCGGTCCCACCACATCGCGGAACCGCAATGATACGTCCCGTCCCAATGGCAAAAATCTATAATAATAAGTACCACTTGTCATCACGTCACCTACGAATATATTTATCCATATCAAGCATTTATTGTTTGGTTTATACTCTGTAGGTATCAACAATTCCAAGAACCTAATTCATAACACTCGACCTGACCCAAATCCTTACGGATCACTAAACATGTGGCAGCACGGGAATCGAACCCGTGGCCTTCAGTTTCTCAATCGCCGGACGAGGCAGTTCATAGAATTATAGAATAAATTATAGGAACGTGCATTACAAACATCGATTATGTGTAATATTATGATTAATGCGTGGACGTCACCATCGTGCCGAGGTCTTAAGAAAAGGTGGCATATGAGTCAGCGAGGTTGACTGTTGTCATGACAAATCTGACTGTAAACTGCTTATTATTTAAAATAAAGAGCAACGTTAGAGTTTCTTGCCCGTTCTTCTCTGGCGAACCAGCCTTCCGAACTGGCGGTAGAGTAAACATTTTAAACGGAATCTAAACAATATGTCATATTTTATGGATTCAATAAACGATTTGATTTGATTTGAAATAAAGCTTGGCAGATTTATCAAGATGGGGGCGCCACTAGCAAGTGCTAAGTAAAGACCTTAGGGTAAAGACGCGTCTCCTGCACTAAAACATTACACAAAACACCTACACATAACTTGGTTTCGCTACACATTTTTGTCTATGGTCCATTGTCCCATGAGCACGAGACACCGAAAAACATTGTAGGTGTTTTTATGTTTTGCGTCGAGAAAATTAAAGGGACATAAGACTTAAACATAAGAAGCGTGTAAATATTTTTATAAGTAGACATTTATTACTGTCCTACCGCTGGACATATCCCCCTAATGAGATGGGTTAGGCCTCAATCGTGATGGTCTATTGGGGTTGTAGAATTCACATTCGAGTACTTTTGGAATTCTTGTGGATAATTCTTATGTATACAAGTTTTGTGACGTGTTTGCCTTTATCGCTATAGCCAGTGATGATTCATAATAAATAAAAACGTAACCTAGAAAAGTTAGAAGTGTATGCTCTAGGGCTGGTTTCGAACCTGCGATTTAGTATAATATTTGGCATAATAAAAGAGCTGTGGCTGATTTAGTTGAAATGTGAATGTCTAGAAACTTAAGCTGCGAGATCGTTTTCTAAATGCTACATTAGATTAATTAAAAAGTATGACAAATCCAAAACTTTCACTGTCATTGTGCCCTAGAGATAACAAAATGACTGTTATCGAATTTAGCTGCGTAAAGAACAAAATTATGCAGCTGTAAATATTTTCATTTATCATTATTTCATAAAAAGCTTTACTGAGTCTTGACCCCATTAAACGAAGACGTAGCGTCATAAAGTAATATTTTTGTTTTGCGTAATAAAAATGTGGAGTACAGCCTCTTTTAACTTAATATGTACAAGGATATATTTATGATATTTTCGTTGACATTATGGCGAAGGCAATTTAATGATTTTGACGAAGATTTTAAGGGGTCATTGCCTCAAAAAAACAGGATGTAGAGCCATAAAGTTACATTTAAAAAAATGTAGGTATTGTTTTATGTAAAAGCAGCGATAGCTCAGTTGGGAATGGTACGGGCTGCCGAGACAAGTGTCGGAGGTTCGAGTCCAGTCGCAAAATGGAGCATACACCTCTGACTTTTCTATGTTAGGTATAATTTAATTGTGAAATATCGCTTGCTAAAACAGTGAAAGAAAACATCGTGAGGAAACCTGCATACCCGAGAATTTCTTTACAGGAATTTCGAAGGTATGTGAAGTCTACCAACCCGCATTAGGCCCGCGTGGTAGACTAAGGCCTAACCCCTCTCATTAGTGTCGGAGGCCCGTGCCCAGCAGTGGGACAGTAATGTTACACGGCTAATATTATTATTATTATTTTATGTAGAGTCTTTTATTGCAAATCCATTGATTTACGATGTGTGCCACTGAGATGAAGCATTTAATAATATTTTTATTAATCAAGGTACCGTTTGCCAACTGCCTTGACATTACTATGGCATTAAGATCAAGATACCGGTTAAAGTATGTCCATTTTAACCTTTTGGTTAAAAGTGACGGTTAGCTATTCGTCAATTAGATATTCCGTTGCGTTACGTAAAATTAGCTAAGTGTATATAATTAATCAAACCCCACAGGAATGCCAGATTATCAGCAATTAACGCTTTTAAATAGTATTCAAATACGCATGTCATTGCACTGAATGCATTTTTTTCTATAGAATAATCTAAGGACTGCCTCGGTGCGTAGTTGTATTTCGGTACGACTGCCCTGAGGTCTTGCTTCGATCCCCGGGTCGGGTAAAGTGATATTGGGTTTTTCAATTTAGTTTCAGCCCGGTGTCTAGAATTTGTGCCTGATATGGCGATAGGCTCGCCTCCTATCACATCTGGGACGGAACTAAGCTCGGCGAAATGTGGGTATTCTAGTGCGCTTCTGCCTATCCCTTCGGGGATACAGACGTGAGCTTATGAATTACATTAATTTATTATTTACATTAAAAAAAGGTAAAGGTCGCAGGAAGTCGCTGGATGCAGGCCGCTTCCAACAGGTCGATCTGGAAATCTTTGGGGGACGCCTATGTTCAGCAGTGGACGTCCTATGGCTGATGATGATGATGATGATGATTATTTACATTAATTTAATCTAAAGATTTTTCTTAACATATTTTATTGAGGTTTAGCGATAAGGATGTCTAGGATAATTAAGCCTATTTCTCATATTTCGCACTGCGCAGTGGCTTGAAAGAGGTGTTAGTTTTATTCATATTCAATTAATATCTCTAAAAATTACTTTAACATGAGAAAAATAATTATTGTGTAAACTAAGAATGCATTAAAATGTTGATGCAAGTAGATGAATGGAAAGTATCTCAGAATCGGGCGAAGTAGAAATGAATTCTCCACGAGATACGGGCGTGATGTAACAGTGTATGTATGAAAATAATTATTCTTAAAATTTCCATAACCACAACGGAAAAGAAAATATTCTGTACGTTTTTACCTCAATAAAATTTCATTGAACCTTCGTCTCAACTCAGACCGCCATACAAACATAAGACAAGGTTGAACGTTCAAGATCTTGCACTGTATACGATGACATCATCGGCACAAGTGCGGTTTTTAGCGCCCGCCAATACCCATGTTTTAGTTACACTGCTTTTGTTTGCGGAACCTTGAATTCGCGTCGGAATTCTGAATATTAACGTGTTTGCAGAATACCATCTTGTATGAAATATGTGATCGAATTTGTGGTTTGAAGTCATATTTACACTGTTCTAGATAAAAAACTTCTAAATAAAAAGTATTTGTGGATATTAGTGTTGGTTACGCATTTTTATTTTCTATTGTTCCTATTGCAGCGATAGCTCAGTTGGGAAATGTACGGACTGCCGAGACAAGTGTCGGAGGTTCGAGACCAACCCCAAAATGGAGCATACACCTCTGACGTTTCTATGTTAAGTGTATTTTCATTGTGAAATATCGCTTGCTATAACGGTGAAGGTAAACATCGTGAGGAAACCTGCATACCTGAGAATTTCTTCACAGGAATTTCGAAGGTACATATGTGAAGTCTACCAACCCGCATTAGGCCAGCGTGGTAGACTAAGGCCTAACCCCTCTCATTAGTAGAGGAGGCCCGTGCCCAGCAGTGGGACACTAATATTACAGGGCTAATATCATTTATTATTATTATTATTGTTCCTATTCTATTTATTTGTTTAAGATATAAACTGTATAACTGTTTATGTCGTCTCCAATAAATGAAAAAAAGTCATTTACTACACCATATTGATCCTTGATATTAGTCGCCTCCGTGGATAGTGGCAGAGTAAGTATATGAGCTGTGGGCCGGGAAGATCCTAGGTTCGATTCCCAGGTCGGGCTAAGCGATGTTGCTAATCTGACTTGCCCGGGACTGCTTCCCGCAGATGGAGGCCGATGTCAGGATGGCAGTGGGTCGTAAAACTAAGCTAAATCCTTTCTGCAACATGCTTAAAACACTTGTTGCGTCGAGGCAGGGTAACAATAATAGTTTTAAACAGTTGATACATTGTTTCTGTATTTGCAAGTAAATAATCAAAACAAATTATAATTTTAGACTGACGACTTTGTTCTTGATAAATCAGCTTCTAGTTGACCTTAAACTAAAATGACTCACATTGATTGCGTATTATTAATAAGAATGTTATCAACTAACTTGTTAATATCTCGTTTTCCAGGACATTTCATCACCTAATGACTAGTTTTAGACAAATGTATCATTAGATAACGAAGTAAATATTATGATTACTTTTTACCAAATTAAAGGTTTAAACTCTAGTTAAAAACTTATTTATGATTTATATGAATGTTATCTGGAAAATAATTTATCAATCATAATAATTTGAAGTGGATTACCGCTTTTAATAGTAGCTGCATTTTATTTATTAAATTGTTTTTTTTTATTCTTGCACCACCATGATTCATAATTATGGGCGTATCGTTTTAAAACATAAGAAAAATGCGTCAATTTTGGAAATCTTGTAATTTAAAAAATGATTTACTTGGATAGTGTATTTTTGTCAGTATGGTAATACGCTAGGATGTGATCTGCGGCCAGCGGCCTGGGTAGGAAAATTTCTGACAATGTATTCGAACTCGATGCGCGTCTATGAAATTTGTATGAAATATTAACCAAACGTCATTAGTGCGCAGCGAACTCGAATACATTTACATTTACATTAGTTTTTCGTGCTCGGGCTGCTGTTTTAATTTTATTCGAATCACGAAGTCATAGTTAACTCCGTTGTTAGACAATAAAATTGCAAATCACATTATTGTAGCAAGTGTATGTCACTTAGCATCTTACATGCATGCATAGTAATGCACGTAGAAACATTTATCCATAAGAATGACTCTTGCTTCCGGTATTTCAAAATGTCGCCACAATCACGCTTTAATGGATACATTAGTTTAAACACCCAATCGTAGTTTGTACATATGTTTATCTCACTTGACTTTGAACCTTTTATCTTGAGCACCAAACCCCGTAGACAATGGCAAATTTCGAATTACCAGCCGGAAATGCATGCCGGGCGCGTCACGTGCGCAACACATGCGCCGGCGCACCATTGGGGCCTTTTTAGCTTTTTTTAATTCGTTTAGGGTTCCGGCGTTTGAATAAATATTTTGTTTTTATCCGTAAGTAGAAGTGGTGTATTTATTTATAATTATATTGATAATATTATCTCATATTATAATTGAGCGATGGAATTTTTTTGTTTCATAATCTTTTAACTTAATAACTGTTATCGACTTTTAGGTCATGTGGTAAGGGGTAAAATGAACGTATGATAACCGGCGCTGGAGTATTGTGGGTTCATCTTCATGTCTTAAATATGTAGTTAGCAACTTCAATTAAATGATAAATAGGTAACTAATTGTCTGTTTGTTACGTTTTCACGGTTACGGCACTGAACCGATTTTGCTAAAACTTAGAGAGAAGGAAGCTTCAACATAAGAGAAAGGCGTTGGATACTAGTAAAAAAATCTGGTATTGGTCGATAAAAGGTGCTTAAATTACTCCTTAAATTCTTTGAGCGCAATTAGCAATATGCAAAGCTTTAATAAAGATATGGGTCCCAGGAAAACTTCTCACGCGAGCGGAGTCATGATCAAAATCTAGTGTATGGGGAGTACGTTAACACTTCAACTGCCAAATGTACTGCAACTGTCACAAAGGAAGTACCCATACAGAACCCTCTAACAGCGTGCGGTGTCTCTTTACATTTCAAATTAGTCACGAGGGCTATTTTAATGCGCGGGGGCACGCGGGGCAATGGTGGGGTGTGGTGGGGGGTGCGAACTGCTTCCCGGCTGATTTACTGCACTCGTTTACATAGACTTCTTTATTCGGATGTCGTTACTGTACAAGTGGGCCTTTATGCAGATAACTGAAGAGTGACGCATGTGACGCACATGCTCATTTTATTGATTTCATTATAGTTTTAATCTCTGGCGTTGTGAAGTGGTTGAGAGACTTTATTTTACGTTTTATATATACAGTTAGTTTAGATTCTCCCACTTTTATGTTTCCTTGTGAGGTAAACAATGAATACAGTGGGTTATTTATTAGAAAAACACACGAAAGTTCGTACATGATGCTACGAAAATTAGGTATATTGTATTAGATCAATAAATGAGATCTATTGTCATTCTTTGCTAATTGTTTGAAGGAATCGAAAATGCGTTGATGCATAGGTATTTATTGAGATAATATTCTGATAATGTTAAAGATAATACTGAATTTGGGTGGTAGAGCCACGCTTTAGACAGTAACGTCTACAGCACGAATGGGCTGGCTCGGCCGGTTTGATACCACTGTCTCACAGAAAACCGACGTAAAGTGGCAGATCGCTGTTTGGTGAGTGAGACCCACCTGCTCGTTTGCCAGTCGCCGTTATAAAAAAAATTATGTTATGTGTCTATCGTAATCATTAAGTCGTAAGAAAATAGCTTTAAAACATTAAAGTTGTAAGCAAAATCCCATTATAAAATACAAAATGGAAACAACGCCGATCTTTAGAACTGAGTGCAATTTTACGAGGTCTAAAAATATGGTTAGTGAGAAATGAGGCGTGATAAGCGAAGACGGCGGGGTCGCGGGTTATCAGCGTCTGCACGAATCACTCTGCATGGCACCGGCATCGACGAGGCACCGGCACCGGCATTGGTATCGCCTGATAAGGAATTCTTGCTAGGTAGACGCGTTGCCTGAGGCCAAAGTGATTGTCAATCTAATTCTTACAATAGGTACCTATTTAATAAGAACATTTAAATGCTCGTTCTGTTTTGATGTGTTTGTACCGTTTCTAAAGATAGACCGTTGAGGTTTTTGGTTCATTTCCCAGGTCCGGCAACCAAATTTTAGATTCGAAAATATGCAATATACCATTGCATATTTTCGTATGAAATAAAATGTCTGACTGCCTCGGTGGCGTGGTGGTATTTCGGTACTACTACGGTTCTGAGGTCTCGAGTTCAATCCCCGGGTCGGGCAAACTGATATTGGATTTTTCCATATCAGCCCGGAGTCTGGAATTTGTGCCCGATATGGCGATAGGCTCGCCCCCTATCACATCTGGGACGGAACTAAACTAGGGGAAATGTGGGTGATCTAGTTCGCTAGTGCGCCTCTGCCTACCCCTCGGGGATACAGGCGTGAGCTTATGTTAATGTTAAAATGTGTCGTAGAGATAGCTTTTGCGACAAGACCGTCTTATGCTTATACAATTATTATTTTTGCTCTCACAAAATTGCGTTTTTGTTTTATAATGATCTTTTTTGGTATACAATAATGAGTTGTCTGTCCATCTACCTAACATCTGTCGTGACTCGTGAGCAATGAATGTATTAGTGGCCATTCTATCTATTCCTTCGGGGATACAGGCGTGAGCTTATGTATGATAAACGTAATTATGTTGATGGCGCACTTGATTATGCATACAGATTATGTATAAATATAGTAATTAATTAAACTAATTAGCATAATAGTACGTGAGTGACCGTTTCTATCGCAGTTGTAGATTACATCAATAATTCATGCAGCCTTTTAATTAAATAACCATTTCTGTATTTTGAGGGGAGTGCCAATAATGCTAGTTTTTCTAGCTGTTGTTTATGGCTTCGTAAGTATAATATAAGTCTTTTCTTTGGATAAAAAGGCCCGTCATTTGATGATAATATAACTTTTTAATAAAAAAAAATTGGAAACTAGGTCAACAGTTTGAGAGATTAGCGTGCCGAAACAAACTTTAAGCATTATAAAACGTTATAATTACTTATGATACACATTTTTTGTATGGTTGGGTTGTTATGTTATGGTCCATTGTTCCATGAGCAGGAGACAATAAAAAACATTGTGTTTAGTGTTTTGTGTTAGGAAAAACACTGACAGGTGACGCTCCTTTGCGATTGCGAACGTTCGTAACATCCTTAGTTCATAAGAAATGATGTGTGATAGAGTCGGGTGCGTATTGCCGCGTCACGTCGCGTCGAGCGCCGGCGCCGAGTGTACCCGTGACCTCGATCGCGCATGCTCACTGCCGAGCCCACTTCAAAATATAACTATTTTGCAACCTCGAAGACATAGTGGATGCCCCCTGCCAAGACTGATCATAACGATAAAAACATGTGACAGATAACTTAATAATTATAAAAACATGTCATAGATAACTTACCTCCTAGGTTTGTGGCAGTGGTAGGGTTTGTCCTGACAGGGTATATGCCTAGGGTATAGAGGTATATAGCATAGACTACAGCGTAGCCTACGCTATGCTGCGTAGAGCTGAGAATCGTGAGGCCCTGGTTCAATTTGATAGACATCTATATCGTTTGGCGGGGCGTCCTTTTAACACTGACGATCCCATCAGGCAGTCGGTCGAAAAACTAAGCCGAATCCTTTCTGCGACATGCTTGAAGAAGTGTGTTGCGTCGAGACGTCACATTGAACTAATATTTTCTATTTTATTCTGCTCATACTTATCGTATTACAAAAATTGTAATGCTTCCATCCATTAAGATATACAAATCAGACTTTGTCATTATGTGTAGACAGAGTAAGCAACAGACCAAATCACATTTTCCGTCTCTTTTACTTTAAAGCAAAGAGACTTATAAAATATAGGTACAAAGTGTAAAAAGACAAAATAATTATATTGTCCTTATCATTGTAATTATTTGACAAACATTGCGTTTCAGAGTCTAATAGTGTAAAAATTAGAGATTTTGTTTATAATATTGAGTTTTATTGAATTTGGAATACTTAAAAACCATTAATTAAAGTAGTGATAGGACGTCCACTGCTGAACATAGACCACCCCCAAAGATTTCCAGATCGACCTGTTGAAGCCGCTTCTGGAAATCTTTGGGGGAGGCCTATGTTCAGCAGTGGACGTCTTATGGCTGATGATGATGATGAAAGTAGTGATAGCGTTTTAAATTATCATCTCTCTCATACCTGGTAACACTGTACTTTAGTCACTATGCCCATATAATAAGTCCATGGCTAACATAAGTTCATAGCTAATACATAACCTCACGCCTGTATCCCTTAAAGGTTATACAGAGGCGCACTAGCGAACTAAAACACCCACATTCCGCCGAGCTTAGTCCCAGATGTGAAAAGAGGCGAGCCTAACGCCATATCACGCACAAATTTCAGACTCCGGGCTGATACTGAAAAATCCAATATAACTTTGACCGACCCGGTGATCGAACCCGTCTCGGGAGTCAGGTAGTCGATACTGTAGTTATACCGAAATACAACTACGCCTGACGCCACCGAGGTAGTCGTGGTCAGTCAGTAAGTCCATGGATAGTTCACACTATTAATTTTTGTTTATATATTTCACTAGTTTGTTTCCTCCTTGGTCTAATGGCAGCATATATGAGCTGTGGATCGCGAGATCCTGGGTTCGATTCTCAGGTCGGGCTAAGCTAATTTTACAATTTAATTTGTCAGGCAGGCAGCCGGTCGTAAAAACTAAGTCAAATCCCTTCTGCAACATTCTTAAAAAAGTGTGTTGGGCCGACCCCACACTAAGGTGGGATATAAGGGCAGGTAGAAAGAAAGATATTTGTATGTAGGTACAGTGACAAGCACTGATACAAATTCAATTCATGTTTATAAAAAGCACATGAATGCGCGCGCATGGTATATTAAAAACTGACCCAATGGTCGTGTTCGTGGGCTGACGATACGTTTCGCCTTGACATGAATTATGATTCTCTTACAATTTCGGACCATCAATCTTTCGCGCAGTGGGTTTTATCTTCAGTTTGTCGACATTTACATTTATCATGGCAAAAAGTAACCTCTAATGACATTTGACCCTACACTTATGGTAGGAACTTTAGATAAAAAATTCTTTACATATTCTACATATCTACATAAGATAAGCTCACGCCTGTATCCCCGAAGCGGTAGGCAGAGGCGCACTAGCCAACTTGTACACCCACATTTCGCCGAGCTTAGTTCCGTCCCAGATGTGATAGGTGGCGAGCCTATCGCCCTATTAGGCACAAATTCCAGACTCCGGACTGATATGTAAAAATTCAATATCACTTTGCCCAACTTGGGAATCGAATCCGAGACCTCAGGACGGCAGTCGTACCGAAATACAACCACGCCACCGAGGCAGTCTACATCTACATATCTGTTAGTGAATATTTTAATAATGACTATGTTATTGTGTATTAAAACAGAAAATGTAGGTAAATTGCGTTTGTACAGCTGTAAGATTTCTTTGGCGCCACAGAGTAGTGTATTTATAAATAAATGCAAATGTGAAGACATGACGAAATCGTTACTTTTGTAACATCTATATATACATTGAAATAAAACTATTCTTACGGATTCTATCACGATTAGGTTTTAATTAAAAAAGGTTAGAGTTACAATATCTACCGTCATTAAAAAATATACAAAATCAAAAAAGGTTAATTATTTGTGTTCCGATTTATGCAGTACGAGCTTGATAGCTTTTTTGATTTTGTATATTTTTTAATGACGGTAGATATTGTAACTCTAACCTTTTTTGGACAAATGACACCTCAGTCTGACCCGTGACAACGAAGACTGCAAAGCCTTCGAAACGTCGGGAATAATAATTAAAACCTAATCGTGATAGAATCCGTAAGAATAGTTTTATTTCAATGTATAATATTCACGTAAACTTAAGAAATCAGTATCTATATATACATGTTTGTGTTTTGTTATTAAGGGCCACGGACATAAAAAAATAGGGACGGAGCCCTAGGAACATTAAAAGTGAAGTAAGGTTTTTCCGCTCATACGATCAATCGCCGTCATTACGTGTCGATAGATCGAATGGGCCGAAAACGCTGCTTCACTTTCAACGTTCCTAGCGCTCCGTCCATATTTTTTTACGTCTGGGCGACTTGCAGTGTTATTACTAATGTAGAATAAAAACTAAACTCGATTCATCCTACAGCTCACTCCTATCTTTAAATCAATATTTGAGATAAATAGACTTATCGCGGAGCTGCAAGTGGCCCTAAGAACTTTGAGAAAATACCGATTAAGTATGTTATTAAGAACTACGAAAGAATACGAAATTTAGTCTAAATCTGATACTCCTTTAAATATTACAAAAACAGAATAAATGTTTCCTTTTAAGAGAACCATCTATTACAAAATATTTAATCATCATCATCAGCCGTAGGACGTCCACTGCTGAACATAGGCATATTCAATAATAGTAGAAATTAAAAAAAACGACTACAAATTAAATATAAATCGGGTACCTTTTTCTTTTAGCCTTTTTTCGGAACTAAGCTCGGCGAAATGTGGGTGTTATAGTTCGCTAGTGCGCCTCTGCCTACCCCTCAGGGGATACAGGCGTGAGCGTATGTTATGTTATAAAGGTAGGCTTTATAAAATTTTGGTATGAGTCTAATTTACATTACCTCTACAAACATATAAATTGTACTCTTAATAGTATTATGTTAATTTACGGCCACAATTTGAAATTAAATCAAAAGTATAGAACACCAACGATTTCTTTAATCTAGGAGCGTTATCAGTATAATACCAGTTTAAACACAGGCCATTATAGTGACATTCACCTCACCGAAACAAATTGTTTACCCCACATATTTGTGAAGATAGCGCACAGTGCACACAGTACGATAAACTGAGTGTCGTGATTGCTGCCAAATAACTAGTCATTAAGTTGTCGTGGCTTGAAATTTTGAGCCTTTCGACTGACTTCAAAAAAGGAGGTCTTCAATTCGTCTGTATTTTTTATGTATGTTACCCGATATTTCCGCTAAATGTGGACCTATTTCTAAGATTTTGTGTTCGATAGAGATTAATACAAGGTTGGTCCCGTATAAATTTCGTTACGATCGGATAAATTTTGAAGTAGGTTCGTTAAGTTTTTAAACTTGTGATTATTCTAAACAATTTCACACATGAACCACGTGTAATGTTTTAAATACATCATCATCATCATCATCAGCCATAGGACGTCCACTGCTGAACATAGGCCTCCCCAAAGATTTCCAGATCCACCTGTTGGAAGCGGCCTGCATCCAGCGACTTCCTGCGACCTTTATCAGGTCGTCGGTCCACCTTGTAGGTGGACGTCCTACGCTGCGCTTGCCGGTACGTGGTCTCCACTCGAGAACTTTTCTGCCCCATCGGCTATCAGTTCTACGAGCTATGTGCCCTGCCCACTGCCATTTCAACTTGCTAATCCTCTGGGCTATGTCGGTGACTTTCGTTCTTTTACGGATCTCCTCATTCCTGATTTGATCACGTAGAGAAACACCGAGCATAGCCCTCTCCATAGCTCGCTGAGTGACTGTGAGCTTTCTAATGCGGCCCATAGTTAGAGGCCACGTTTCAGTGCCATAAGTCATCACTGGTAACACACACTGGTCGAAGACTTTTGTCTTCAGGCACTGAGGTATTTTGGACGAGAAGACCTTGCGTAGTTTCCCAAATGCTGCCCAGCCGAGCTGGATTCGACGAATGACCTCTCTCTCAAAGTTGGACCTGCCTAGCTGTTATCTAATTAAAAAAATCGAATGCCCATAAAAATTACAAACTAAATTATATTTATATTTTTTAAGATTCAATTTGAGCCATTTGTTTATAATTTATATTATGCTCTAAATTTACCTAAATAAACTGTATCCGACAAGAAAGCGACCATTGTACCGTACAATTTACGATTTCTGTCATAAAAGTTAGAGTCAGCCTGTAAAATGGAACAATTTTGTTTAGAATATCTAGGATCCCTCTCACGAAGGACTCACTCACAGCAAGTCCGCCGGAATTATTATGTTTTAAAAGTATACAAAAATATCACTTACCATTACGTCTTGGCTTCTATACCTTAAAAAAAAGAATAACACAGATTTTAGTAAGACTTAACACCGCACACACACAACTGCCGCTAAACAGCCTTTTAGCTGGATCGTTTTTACATGTTTTTACAGTTTACATGTCACTTACAAATTCCAATCAGCCATAGGACCCTGCTGGACATAGGCCTCCCCCAAAATTTTCCAGATCGACCTGTTGGAAGCGGCCTACATCCAGCGACTTCCTGCGACCTTACAGATTATACAGAATTCCATCTTCCTTTCTTTTCCTTCCTAATCGCACTTGATGTGGGGTCAGCGCAACACATTTTTTAAGCATGTTGCAAAAATGATTTGGCTTATTTTTTACAACCTCCTCTGAAGGAGCCAGTCCTGGGCAATTTAAATTAAAAAAATATCTTTGCCCGATGTTGGAATCGAACCCAACCCAGGCGCCAGATTACACAGAATTCCATGACAGAGAAAAATCTAAGTAGTAAATTCGGCTCAGATATTCATAGAGTGCCAGTAGAGGGGTCGGCGTCAGTTTAAATTGGCCGGTTAACGCTAATTGTACGTGTTTTGCACAATTAATGTGGTTAATTATGATATGAACTCCGTGAGCGATGACCTTGCCGCCGAATTACAAATTCAAATCTACTATACCTATGTTTTGATGTTCGCTCGGAGTTCTTGTGTATCAAGCAGATATTTTTGGAGGATTTAAATCTATGTAAGCAGGAAATGTAGATACGGCTGTAAAATACAAGTTTATATAACTAGAAATCCGGATAGCTGTTTCGCAAAGTTACAAATTAATGTTATTTATGATTTTTTATAAAGCAAATGTCATGTGGCTTTATTCAATCTTCAGCATTCGAAAATGATGTAGATTTGAAATAAAACTATTTTTACGGATTCTATCACGATTTGGTTTTAATTTTTATTCCCAACGTTTCATAGGCTTTGAAGTCTTCGTGGTCACGGGTTGGATATAATCCGTAAAAATAGTTTTATTTCAATGTATAACATTCGCGTAAACTTAAAAAATCAGTATGATGTAGGTTTTACAATAAATTTTCAAATGAAAAAAAGTACAGTGATTATAAAATTGTTTCTCATATTTTTCTCATACTAATATCTTTAGATAGTCCAACATAATATAAACAAGATATAAAAATCACGTCATTATTGCTCATCCGGATACTAGCATACAACAAACTTTATTACTTCGAATATCACAAACATATTTCTCGAGTAAATTAACATTAACCTTGCTAACTCGCGAATATACCTTATACAGTAAATATGACGTAAGTGTTTTAACAATATTCATGTGAATGTGGTTCTTCGAAGTTTTTATAAATCAGGTCAATGCTGGAGACGAGTGTTTTCCTTACACGTTCCAGTAAAATGTATATTGAACTCCTTGACTGATAAATGAAGAAACGGCGCCTGCGCAATCAAATAATGACTTTGTAATGGTTTTTAGAGTTCATATACTTTTTTACCGACTTCCAAAAAGGAGAAGTTTCTCAATTCGTCTGTATTTTTCGACCGACTTTCACAAAAGGAGGAGGTCCTCAATTCGTCTGTATTTTTTTTATGTATGTTACGCAATATCTCCGCCAAATATGGACCGAGTTTCAAAAATATTTTTGTGTTCGTTAGAGTTATTTCAAGGGTGGTCCCTATAAATGGTCTCGAGCGGATTTGAAGTCGGTCTGTTAAGTTTTTAAACTTGTGACTATTAATAAAATTATATGGCCCTGCTGACGACCCACCTGTCTAGCTGGAAGCGTATTTACACTGAGAACCACGATTTAAATTCTAGATTAGGCTTTTTTAATCGAATTTTTGGATTCGAAATATCTTCGGTATGGTCATAGATCATTAATATAATATACCCTAGATGCACAGTTCTTTGCAAATATCCTCCTAAAAAGTGGTCTCAAGAATAAAACAAAGAAAAAGATCACAAGTTCTAATTGAATCAACACAAATATAACCCTATGCACGTGTAATAAATTAGCTTTTTAAACGAAATGAGCAAGCGTTCTTAAATTTGAATTTTGAAATTTAGAATTCCATCGGCGTCGGACTGTATGCAAAACGAGTGCTTAAGCACTCCTTTGCTGTCCCATTTTCCGAGCGTCAACTGTGCATCTAGGTAATTAATGTAATAGACTCGCCCTTTATCATATAAATTGTTTATAAATTAGCTCGTGGAATTGTAGGTGCGTTGGATTATTTTCTGCTTATCCCTTCGGAGATGTAAGCAAACTACGACTGTACCATTTGCATCAATCAATCTCAATCTTTCTACCTGCCCTTATCCCACCTTAATGTGGGGTCGGCGCAACACACTTTTCAAGCTTGTTGCAGAAATGTTTTGGCTAAGTTTTTACGACCGACTGCCTGCCTGACGTCAACCCCCTGTGAGGGATCCAGTCCCAGGCAAATTAAATTAGAAAATTCGCTTTGCCCGACCTGGGAATCGAAACCACGACCTCCCGGTCTACATCATCAATCAATCTCAATATTTGACTATATATCCAATATATTTTGGCAACTTATGAAATGTAATTGATTGCCCCGGTTGCCAATTAATATTTTAATGGTTTATTTTGTAAATGCCACTGGCAACACAGCCTCTCTCTCCGTAATCGATAAACACCTATCGATTCAATATCAGTTTTGCAATAATGCTCTGAATTACATATTCGCGGTGACTTTCGCTTGTACGTTATTAACTATGATGTAACATCCTGCCGTAAGGATTTTAACTTTAGGAGGAACTCAATAATATTAAACAGTGTATAAACGGGACAACAACAACAAAACTTGTGATCTAAAAGTTGTGACCTCGTGGTCATAAGTCACTCCGTCGTATTTGTAACATACGTGCGTAAATTCGTGCCAGCGTAATAATTTTAAATAATAAAATTATCATACATGATTCTTGAACATTCTAGGGTGTAAATTGTAATAAGCGCCTTCGCATTGTAACAATAACGCCCGAATGGTCAAACGCTGCTCAACTTTAACGGCTTCTTACATTGATTTCTGCCATACAATTTTGACATATAAGGCGGCCTTATACCATTCGGCAGTTAGTGGTAGATGGCGTCACTGACGTTTGAGGTCAATTTTTTTTAATGGAAACTTGTTTAATAGCCCCTCTACATTAAATCTCTTTGAAGGAAGTACATTTAAGATTGCCACAGCGAGCTGCCACTTCAGTTTCCTGTGAGACAGTGGTATCAAACCGGGCGAGCCGACCCATTCGTGCTGTAGACGTTACTGTCTACAGCGTAACTCTACCACTCACATCTGTTGCACGTTTGAATATCATATTACACTATCATTATAAAATGAAGATTAGCACACGTCAGCCCACACGAGGCATTATGTCATGTTATCATGTAGAGCTGATGACACAAGTACATGAGTCAAGGTGAGAGACGAGAGGCAAGGTGGCACGGAACGGCGCGGCGCAGGTGCCACATGTTTTTATAACATATAACCACTTTACATGTCATTTTAACTTGTAGTCTTGACGACTATCGATAACGTATGTGAAAGTAAAATAATTTGCTACATGTTCATGTGTTTAAGCTCATGACTTTAAATTGAAAAGGGCTGGTAAAGTCAACTAGATAAAATGGAAGGTTGGGTTTACTAAGCTTCATCCGTGGCTAAGCTTGGACTTTGGACTTGTATTGATAAATTGTTATTTTTTATTTACTGTTATTGTAAAACTTAACTGAACATTATTAGTGAGTTAGTTAACTGATTAGAAAATATAAAAATATTCCAAAAACCTTTAATATTGATATTGAATTTAATTTTACCTTTTACATTTTACCTTTTTATTTATTAATTAATTAAACCGGTCGAGCCGACCCTTCGTGTTGTAGATGTTACTGCCCACAGCGTGGCTCTACCACAAAATTGATGGAAAATAAATAAACAAAATAGTTTATAAGATAAAGGCCAAGCAAACTCTTGACAATGCCAACCTGTTTAGGATTTATTGGACGGGATTGGATAAAATTGCCGCTCAGTATTATGTCATTGGAATGATCTTTCCAATGTCATTCAGAGTAGTTTCAAACAGTAGTGCCGTAAAAAACAATGACGAATTTAAAGTTATTTTTGGTTTACAATCAACCTATCATTTTTTATATAACAAAGTGACCTTATTGTCATTTGTACCTGATGGTGAGTACAGAACACTCCGAATATAACTTATATTAAACAGATTGACGGTGACCGGAATTATACCAGCCAGCCTCTTTTAATATACATCATCTGACGTCACGCTTACCGGTCCACTATGCCAAGTCACATGTTAGTTGGTAGGTGTCTGAATGTTGGTGGAAATACCGAGTACCCCTTTTATTATTTAATAACATTTAATAACCATAAGGATGCCTATCAAAGTAGGATACTCTAAAAATCGAAAGTCCTATTATTCTTATATACATACATTGTAAGTTGTAACCAACGAGATTAATGTTACTAACGATAGAGAGGTTATCAAGCAAGTTAACATACAAAAAATTAATCATAAACGTCAGTATCGCCATCTACCACTTATTACAATGCGAGGGCGCTGACACAATTTACACCCTAGAATGTTCTGTGAATGTTCAAGAATCACGTAAGACACTTTTATTCTCTAACTCTAAACATTGTTGCGCTGGCCCGACTTTGCGCGCGTATGTCGCAAATACGACTGAGTGACTTATGACCACGAGGTCACAACTTTTGGATCACAATTTTCGCTCTGATGTCCCCTCTATGTACTGTTGAATATCTTTGGTTGTAACTAACTAAGCTGTCCCTAAGTTATGACAAAGGCTCAACCGGATGGCGGTGTGGCGCGGCGCCGACAACCAGTGCGGCACCGGACGGCCGACCGGCGACGCGGCATGGCTGCGGAACTCACTTCCAACAACACATTAATTGATATTTAAATGGAATCACGAGTGCAAGCGCCATTGACTACGTAAAGGGGTTAATTTGATATGTAACGGTTTCATCGGATGTGCTAACTGCTAATTATGTTTCTTTTGTTGTTGACTTCCTGTATAGAGGTATGTGACCTCAATCTCGTTAAGTAGGTTGTGAGGATTATCTTATTAGAATTTTCGTAGTCTTATTGGATAAGGCGGGCTAGTTTATCGATGTAATGTATTAGTAAAGAATCTATGAAGTACGTGCTTTTCTCCGTATTTTTAAAACCCCATGATAACAGAAATGTTAAAATGTATACGACTCTTACATTTCATATCAAACTAAAGTATATTATTTCTTATTACAATCTTAACTACATACATAAATTCACGCCTGTATCCTCGAAGGGGTAGGCAGAGGCAAACAAACAAACTTGAATACCCACATTTTGCCGAGCTCATTTCCGTTCCAGATGTGATAGGGGGCGAGCGTATCGCCATATCGGGCACTAATTCCAAACTCCGGTCTGATACTGAATAGACAAACTTAATATCATTTTGCCCGACGCGGGAATCAAACTAGAGACCTCAAGACGGCAGTCGTACCGTAGTCTTAATTTGTATAATAATATACTAATATTCTGTTGACTATAGAATATAGATACAGTGCCAACCAGGTGACCTCATCTCGTCGGCATGTGTCGATCCTACATTAGCTTGTCTTGGGCAGGTAGCTTCAGAGATATTTCAAATAACATTCATTTTAAAGCTCTTAAAATATTCAAGGAGATATGATTATGAAGTTGCTATGAATGAAACATCCGTTTAAAATATTATTTTTTAGAAATTATCAAAGTTGTTTTGTAAACTATCTTGAGCTTAAAGAATCCTAATTTTGGTTTATGGATTATTTATTTTCTCGAAAATGAACAATACCGCTCTCTTATAATAAGACATTACAATAATTATGATGATGGATAAGGGCCACCGGAAATCTCACTCACCGAACGAAACGCGACAGCAAGCTGCCGCTTTACGTCGGTTTCCTGTGAGACAGTGGTATCAAACCGGTCGAGCCGGCCCATTCGTCCTGTAGACGTCCCTGTCTACAGCGTGGCTCTACCACTACTAGTAGAAGTAGTAGTAGTAGTAGTGTTAGTGTTCCGTTAGCGTCTTTACCCCAAGTTAAATTATTATTATAGTTTTATTTGGTATATCTGTTTGCCGCGATAAGAAAACTACAACAATTTAACTAAAGCAGATATTATTTAAATTAAATAAATATTTGGAAAAAAACTCATCAATTTCAAGGTCAACGTATAGCAAGAACTACAGGCCAATTAAATGACCACGAATCTCCTTTTATCTATATTATCAAATAGTCGATGCCTATATTTAACAAGAAGTGACAACTATACCCAATAATTATGTCGGCTCGACATTTGAATGCAATTCCTTAACAATATTGACATAGGAGTACAGACGGCAATAGATTAGCGGCGACCAGCGACCAGCGACCGGCGACCCCGATTCAATTAAAAGTTCAATGTTTGCGCGATAGCCTTATATAGCTTAATAATTATTTTCTTGTCCCATTTAATACTTGATTTAGAGTGTTATGTCATCGTTTATCGTCAGTAATGTTAGAAGGAATATTGTAGTCCTCATTAGATCAATTACCTTAAACAGTCTTGTAACTAGTAGGTACATTTGCAAAGACTAGTTATGTCTGAATATTATGGTCGATTCTTCTTTTATCTTCACCCTTTCTTCTGATGGATTGGATAATGGATTCTAATGAATTTGGTCACGATTTGAAGTCGGTCCGTTAAGTTTTTAAACTTGTGACTATTTCTGTAATGTTAATTTTCTTCATTCCATCATTTCTTTTCGTTTGGTTTATTATCTTCTCATCCACTGTTAAGCTTTCTAGAAACATTTTAACCCACCCATTTTTGTACCTTTACTTTGCCTTTCCTAATGTATTTTCCTTGTAATATGCACTTTGTATTTAGTACATTACCTGACTATATTCATACACTCATGTTGACATTCGTAGTCGCAGGTCACGCTACCCCGGGGTTTTTCTATGACGAATTCTATTGATCAATGAGGGGCGTACTGTTTTACTCATTTGTTTACTAGTTTATCGCCTTTATATGGAAAGAAGTCATCAATGAATTACTCATTGTTGTTTTTTATTGTTATGTTTTGAATTATTCTTTAAATGGAAGCATCATGGATGAAATCCTTTAAAGTATGTACCTTTATCTAAGGGAGACTTTGAAAATAACTTAATCAAGTGACATATTTCGTAAGACGTTCATGCACAGGTATAATGTGTGTCAGGAACTATAGAGACTTGCACAAAGCCAATGCATGCTCCCTAAACACTCGTGCTGGCTCGTTGATGTGAGTAGTATTAGCGATTATAATTGATTAATTTTGACGACAGGTTCCTTAGGATTGACATTATCTATCATTATCCTATAGTTCTTTCCATTACAGTATCACTTTGGGATAAAAATAAGTTATTGGTGTATCGTACAAGCATTCATCTCATTACTGAATCAAAGTCACGGGCTCCTTTCACAGCCTGGAATGAATTTCACGGTGGACAGCGGTTTAGCTGTTTCCTGGACATTGCCGATGTTCTTAGGCGATGATACAATGATAACATGACGATGATTCTGATGAGGTGGGCCATCTATCTGCTACTTAAAAACTTGCTATTAAACAATGCTACTTGCCCACTGAGAATACATTTAAAATCACGTTGACAAATATTCTCAATTAGTCTAATGACGAAAATGATGCAATCGTGAAGTGATTCATTTAGTTCTCTATTTATAGTTCTTAGAATCAGTTGGTCAGTGAAGATGGGTCATTATTTGAATTGATGACGTGTCACTTGTTTGTCTCCGTCTGAAATGTGAGTACTCAGTGGAAAACTGACAAGTTACCTAGAAAATACGTGAGTTGGATATAAAATGCATAGGAAATGTTTTGAAGCCATAGTGATGTACTCTTTAATCATATTTTTTTTATTCAGCCTACATCTTTGATCATAATTTGCGAATATAAATTAGTATATCCTGTGGTACTAGATGCAAAATTTGGGAAATAATAAGTTCTATCGAACACTAAAAGTATCTTGGAATACGATTCACATTATACACGGCGATATCGGGGAAATACATAAAAAAATACAGACGATTTGAAGACCTCCTTTTTTGAAGTCGGTAGAAAAATGATCAAGCTATTCAGTTAGAATAATCAAGTTTAAGAATTTGGAACTGATTTCAAAATTTATCAGATCTTGACAAAATTATATTGGAAACTTTGGAACAAGATATGAACCCATAACTTGAAAAATAGTAAATATTATTTTTGCCCGATACGGATTGGAAAGGTTATCACGTAATGGAATAGTCGTTCCTGGGGCTGGCAACGCACCCATGATTCTTCCAGTCAATGGAGTTCAATTTCCATCAGCTGACCTATCAGCACGTTTGCCAGTGTCTGCTATAAAAACAAAGTAAACATATTTTCAACGTAATTCTTTGTTTTTAACATTTGTACATTCTTGCCCAAATTAGAAAGTTATACAAAAACCAGACACAAAACATTCCGTGATGACGTTTATGATCCACGCACAAAAGAAAACCATACGTGTTGTTAATCATACATTTATCATAAAAAACAGTAACTTTTTCCTGTTGATAAAGTAAAGGAAATGTGCTCATAATTACAAGAATGTGAAGTGGATAGATTAAAACATTTGGATGAGGTTTTAATGTAATATTGTTAGTTTTTTCCTTAACAAACGTAGTGTCGTAACTATAGTGTTGGGGCCCGTGGCAAATTCATTGGATGGTGTTTTTTTCAGCCCTAGATTTCCTTTTTTTATAGCAGAGATTGGCAAACGAACAGATGGGTCACCTGATGGTAAGTGATCTCCACCGCCCATAGACACACATGACACAAAAAGAATCATGGGTGCGTTGCCAACCTAAAAGGAAGGAATGAAAGGGGAGGGAAAAGGAATTGGGAAAGGGAGGGGGGAAATGGGCCACCGGAAATCTCACTCACCGAACGAAACGCGACAGCAAGCTGCCACTTTACTTCGGTTTTCTGTGAGACAGTGGTATCTAACCGGTGGAGCCGGCCCATTCGTGCTGTAGACGTTACAGTCTACAGCGTGGCTCTACCACTCAAAGATATGGTCCCTATATGGTCAATGCTTTTTCGATCTGAGGCCTCCTTCCAATCACCGCTGGGTCCCCCTATGTTGGACCCGTGGCATTTTGCCGACATGCCATCCTGTAGTTAAGCCACTGATCAAACGGGTCATATTTTGATCGGGTTCGATTCCTGCAAATGTTTGTGGATTATACAGAAAAATTCAATTACGAATACGTCACAGAGGTTGTCTTATGTCCACTTCGACTTTATTTGATTGTCTTCGTTGGCCATTCCAGTGGCGGAAGGTATCAGAATGAAATTGCCATCTATTAATTTAGATATCGATTTTTTGAATGTATAGCAATTTATTTCGTAACAAACGGTTTGAATATCAAAGTTTACATGTTTATATAAGAAAAATGGAACCCTTATTGTATAAACACCACTGTTATCCTATATTTAACCGCATTATAATAAATCTATTACAGTACTACCTAACCATTTGTGAAACACAACCACAATTTAATTTATAACGTATAATTAATTAACTTATAACCGGTCGACCATATGGCATGTGCGCGTGCGCCTACGGCCGTGACGTCACCCATTCAATCCCAACTAAGGCCTACTACACGTGTGCTGAATGTAGAAATCGGCCCGTCTGTCTGTCCTTCTGTAGGGCGTAGCTGTACGTGGGCGACACATTAGGGCAGGTTGGGAATGCCATGTATGTCTCGTAAAAAATAAGGTTTACCTTTACAGTTATATGTCATGTTAATTCATGTCAGATGTTGAATGAAGGTCTCTCCAAAATGAAATGTAATTCTCTCTAACCTAGCCAAAGCCTAAATAGATGATCGTATCTTGAGTTAATATATGTATAGTCGGCGTCGGCGTCTGCTAAAATGAAATAGTGGCAATAATATTCACATAATATGTGACTGTGATGGACAAATCATATTTATTTATTTATTTATTAAGCAAAACCACATCCTATATATTAGAATAGTCACAATTTAGCTTAGTATATTGAAATATAATATAGTCTGATATATATGAACACTTAAGATTTGCATGACATTGTTTAAAATAGTGGCATAAAATATTAATAAACGTTATAAAAACTTATTAAATAGAACACAGTACAATATAGTATCATCATTATATACCTAGTTAAAGTAGTAAGATGTAAATTATTTATAGTGCAAATAATTCACATATTATCTATTTAAGAACTTCTTTTTAATTTTGTTTATTTACCTCTATATAACAAAGCATAAAAAATGCTAAGGCTGAATGCAGAATACTTACGCATACATATTTGCAATAGATAACTTCGGCCTGAGCAGGAAAATTTCTGACAACCGTAAATGTATTCGAACTCGATGCGCGTCTATGAAATTTGTATGAAATATTAAACAAACGTCATCAGTGCGCAGCGAACTCGAATACATTTACATTAGTTTTTCGTGCTCGGGCTACTTGTCGATACAGTTAAATGCAGGGATTCTCAGGACTCCATTTTGAGGAAAGTATGTGTTTTTATTCACTTTTCCTTATTTATACCACAAATAATCTTTGTAATTAAACTTCATTAATAACTATTTAATATGCTATATCTACTATAATAACGGTTTAAATCCGATCGTGACCAAATTTATATGAAACCTTTGAAATAAGCTCTATTGAACACAAAAATAATTTTGAAAATAAGTCCACATTTGGCGGAGATATCGTCTAACATACATAAAAAACATACGAATTGAGAACCTTCTCCTTCTTTGAAGTCGGTTGACAGTTTGTTTCCTTTAGGCATCATTATTTCTTCATTGAAACCACAAAGCAGTACGCGGCGTTAGTAATAACAAACAATGAATGTTCTATATACGGAGACCGAACGTGATCAGCTAATATTCGTCACCTTTAAGCTACAGAGATGGATTCAGTATTATAAATTGGGGGATAAGTAACCCCTTGCGTAGCGTTGATTGTTTAAAATTATTGGAGGAAACAAATCGATATGCTTTTTGTTCTTTACATTTCTTTCAAATTGAGTTTTTGGTAAATATTAAAACATACAATATCTGACTGATCCTGAATCCGGGACTGGATCCCTTAGAGGGGATTGACGTCAGGCTGGCGGACGGTCGTAAAAACTAAGCCAAATCCTTTCTGCAACGTGCTTGAATGAGTGTGTTGCGTGAAGCGCCGACCCCACACTAAAGTGGGATAAACCCGATACCCACTTCGATAAATCTTATTACATAAAAGATAAAATGTTCTTGAATTAGGAATGTTGATAAATTTATTGGTTCTTAATGAGTAAAATGGCCTAGATTTGATACATAAATAGGTAATTACTTTTAGCTTCGAAAATCTTCTTACGCGTACGGAGCCGTAAGCAAATATTAGTATAATACGAGTACATAATCAATACATTAGACCCCGCGTAAAAATATATCGCTATTAAAGTGTCGTATATTCAACAAACTTGGTATAGTATTATTTACCATTAATGAGACCGATTTACAGTGGCTAACCTTAAACTTTACTGCCCCCATTCCCTTCATCCGCGCCTGTGCCAAGGTGTTCTAAGAAGTGTTGCAGCGCTGAGCTGTCGCGCCCACGCGTCACGTCACCACGTGCGACCATATGGTCGCTTTGGACCTTGTAAACACATAACGCGGCCTTATATTACACACGTAAATTTAACAGGGTTGCCAGATGAAATATTGGGCAGTTGGCCGTACCCTATTTGGGTACCGGAATCTCTTCTAAAGAAAAATAAATTGAGTCCACGCTGTAGAAGGTAATGTCTACAGCACGAATGGATGGGACAGAAAATAAGCGTAAAGTGGCAGCAATAACGTTTCGTTCGGTGAGTAATTAGTGTTTTAGGGTGGCCTATATGCCCTCCTCTTTCTTTATGTTTGGTTTCGGAACCCATGATTCTTTCAGTATTATGGTTGCCTATGGACAGCAGAGACAAATTACCTAGTGTTATCCACTTACTCCTTGTTAGTATAGAGGTAGTATGGAATTAGATTTGTCGACCGACTTCCTAAAAAGGAGGAGGTCCTCAATTCGTCGGTATTTTTTTTTAATGTATGTTACGCGATATCTCCGCCGAATATGGACCGATTTTCAAAATTCTTTTTGTGTTCGATAGGGCTTCTCTCAAGGGTGGTCCCATATTTCACGTCACGATCCGTTTTGAAGTCGGTCTGTTAAGTTTTTAAACTTGTGATTATTTGTATAGTTATAGAAAATCTCCTAGCATCCCTAAATCATTGTGTTTAGCTATGTAATCACCTTAACAATCTTGTTGCTAAGGAGTTATGTGTTTTAAAGTATAATCTTGTATGTAACACATCCAGCACACGCACGAAGCAGGGTAAATCATGTAACAAGAACACGTATTTTGCCTGACTTGGGAATCGAACTTACATAACATAACATAAGCTCACGCCTGTATCCCCGAAGGGGTAGGCAGAGGCGCACTAGCGAACTAGAACACCCACATTTCGCCGAGCTTAGTTCCGTCCCAGATGTGATAGGGGGTGAGCCTATCGCCATATCGGGCACAAATTCCAGACTCCGGGCTGATATGGAAAAATCCAATATCACTTTGCCCGACCCGGGGATCGAACCCGAGACCTCAGAACCGTAGTCGTACCGAAATACCACCACGCCACGGATTAATCGAACTTATGATTTCTAATTTTATTATGTCTCTTGCCGTTAGCAGGCTGTGATATATAGCAACACGCCTTTTAAGCATGTTGCAGAAAGGATTCTGCTTAGTTTTTACAATTGACCGCCTTTCGGACGTTAGTCGCCTTTAAGCGATCCAGTCCTAGGTCATTCTGGATTCGAAACCAGGACTTCCTCCACAGCCAGCACATATACGCTGTTATTAGAGCAAGGAAACGAATTAACATTTAGGGCCACTTGCTCCGCGATAAATCTCTATTTATCCCAAATCTTGATTAAAAGATATGAGTGAGTTGTAGGATAAATCGAGATAAGGTGTAACTCTAGATTAGTAATAGCGGTACAAGTCGTCCTTTTTATTAAAATTAATATTTCGAAGGTTTACGCGAATGTTATTCATTGAAAAATTGTTGTTTTTACGGATTTTATCGCTATTTGTTTTACAGCTTTCGAAACGTCGGGACTAAAAATAAAATAAATATAAAACAACTAGTTTTATTTCAATAAAAAATTAAACCCACTGAATGCTTCATTACAATTTTTTTTATCTAGAGTTTGTTTTGGTTTTTATGCATTTTTTGCGACATTCAATTTTAGCTTTAGATAGAATACCTAGCTTGAATCAGAGGCACTTCTAGCATTTTTGGCTTTATTCTTCCTACCTTCCCTTAATCCACCTCAGAGTGAGGTTGGCGCAACACACTTCAAGCATAGCACGTAAAGGATTTGGCTTGATTTTTACGTCTGGAGTCAAATTAGGCCTTCCCGGCCCACAACCAATTATTTAGTAAAGTATTTATTTTTAAATTTTGTTAATATAAATTGATTTATTAAAAATGTGACTATTGCAGGCAATGCTTCCAGGGCTTAATGTAGGCCAGCACCATGGACAAAAGCGACAGAGATTAGGATAGACTCGTGTCAACGGACACTTATCTCTGTTTTGCAACGGTATCACAATTGAACACACATTTCCGCATTCAAGCTAGTAGTTGATATGCATATATTGTTATTGTTTAAAAAATATATGCTACGCTTATATCCTTGAAAGAGTATAGAACAATGACTAAAGTAAAAAATAAGAGGACCTGGCATAACTATGAAAAATACGTGTTTAATCTGAAGTTGGTTCCGCCATTTTAGTTTTGCGATCTATTTACATGTATGATGTTAAGATATGAGTGTCATAAGAACTAAATAACGTATAAATACTTACTGATTTTGTTGTAAGTACGGTGTTTTATTTACAATAATATTAATTAGCCTCCGTGGCGCAGCGGGCGTGTAGCCGGCTGTGAAGCGAGAGGTTGCGGGTTCGATTCCCGCACCGAGACAAATGTTTGTGTGGCCCACAGATATTTGTTTCGGGTCTGGGTGTCGTGAGACCGAAAGTCTCTCGTAGTTCCTGATACCTACGACACAAGACTCGATCTTAATGTGGGGTCAGGACTATGTATGTGACTGTTGGGTGTTATTTATTATTAAAAAAAAAAATCGGAATATGAAGAAGATACTATATTAATGGGATCTTTCTTTCGCAAAGTCGCCATTGTCAATTGGAGCAAAAGTTGACGTTATTTAAATGTTTGAATTAATTTAAGTGCCACAAACGACGATTAAAAGTAAAGTTATACACATATACAACCCTTGAAATAACAAGGCAGAGGCGCACTAGCGAACTAGAACACCCACATTTCGCCGAGCTTAGTTCAGTCCCAGATGTGATAGGGGGCGAGCCTAGCCTTCGGGGATACAGGCGTGAGCTTATGTTATGTTATGTTATGTGAAATAACAATATTCAAAAACTTACGTTAAGTATTCAAAAGACAATGCATTGAATTGCAATCAACCGAATGATAGGCCCTACCTATCGCAGACGATTATCGATTGTTAAAAAAGAAAGTATACTATCGTTTGTGTTCACACGTTAAGCATTAGACAAAGGGTTCTGTACCTCGCTAATGTGTGAAATGCAGTGAAAGGTGCTAATTCACAACTGTAACTAGGTGCCGCTACTGCATAATATGTAGGTTTAGAAATGACGGTTTTAACTTCATCGTAAAAAAATATAGTCAAAAAATTATTTGTTCTGTGAGTATTTCTCAACCAATTCGATAGTTTTAACATAACTGAAATATATATGAGCGAATATGAATTCAAAAACGTATAAAACGTAAAAACGTAATAATTATTAATTAATTTATCTATAATGTTTATAATGTTGGCAACACCAACACAAAAATTATCAATTTTTTTATACTTGCAATACTATCTTTTAAGAAATATACGAAGCTGCATGCAAGAAACACCGTCGTGAGTTTAATTTTAACCCGTCAGAGGCGGCACATATATATGTTCCATAAGCGTATGGGCCACCGGAGGCCGAGCCGCCCGTGACTATTTAAAACCAGCTCCTATAGTGGCTATACGGGACACCTCAAGTCTCCAACATATAAAACATGTAAAATTTTAAGGTTAGCTATTTGAAATGATGTATTTACTATAATACCCTGAATATAAGACTCATTAGAGGCTGGAGGCCATTTGGGTGAGTTTTAAGTTACGATCCCTAAGTCTTTAATTGCAGTAACTGATGAGACAGCTATCGCTAGTTTTAATTTTCTAATTCAGTTACAGTTCTTCATTGAACTTTTACTGTTGATTCAAGATATTGTTCGATTGGCGCTGTTAATGGGGCCCAATGATAGTCCAGGGTCTCGGCGGCTGCGTGGGTGCTTAGCGTTGTAATATTAACCACGGATCGGTGCCGAGGTGAGCTGAGCTGTTGACATCAGAGTTCGGCCCACGCTGCGGGAACCAGTTAATGGGCTACCGACATTAAGGATAGCTTTGCAATCAACGAGGGAGATTAAGTCAGCGAATGGCAAAGAAATCCTGCCCAAACTGTCACCAATAACTCCTGCAAGCCAAAATCAACAACCAGTTAATGCTGATAGCCACATTGGCACAGTGAACTAGTAGCAGTTTCTGATGCCGCGGGTTCCTTTACCGCATCTATACACTTGTTTATATGAACTACAGCGGCCTGAGCAGGAAAAATTCTGCCAACCGTAAATGTATTCGAACTCGAAACGCGTCTATGAAATTTGTATGAAATGTAAATGTAAATGTAATCGAGTTCGCTGCGCACAGCAGCCTGAGCAGGAAAATTTCTGACAACCGTAAATGTATTCGAACTCGATGCGCGTCTATGAAATTTGTATGAAATATTAACCAAACGTCATCAGTGCGCAGCGAACTCGAATACATTTACATTTACATTAGTTTTTCGTGCTCGGGCTACTGATGACGTTTGGTTAATATTTCATACAAATTTCATAGACGCGCATCGAGTTCGAATACATTTACGGTTGTCAGAAATTTTCCTGCTCAGGCCGCTGATCTTAGTTTCGGTTCTGAGTGATATGAGATCGAAAGTTTCTCTAAATTCCTGATACCCACGACACAAGACACAATCTTAATGTGAGGTCAGGGGCTGTGTGTGTTAAGTGTTATTTATTTATTTATTTTAGTTAATGAGCTGATGGTCCTACTGTGGAGGATACTCAAGACCGGGCGAAGTGGAAGCGATTAAGTAGGAAGGTGGACCCTGGCACTAGGCCGGGATAACGCCAGGCAGAAATAAAGTTAATGAGCTTCTACTAGTTGTACATTAAGGATTCCAACAGTTCGATCTTGGAATCTTTGGGGGAGGCCTATGTCCAGCAGTTGACGTCCTGTGGCTGATGATGATGATGATGATTATTATTTCTTATTCTATAATGTTGATTAAACCGTAATTGAAAGAGATCATTGCCCCTGTATCAAACAAAATGTAGTTCACATTAATAGCTTTAAATAAGTTTCTTAACGTTCTTTTAACTAACAATAACTTATTATATGAAATATCTTTAGCGTATTACTCCATAAATGCTCAAACAACGTTTTAATTCACCATAAAGTATGTTCATCATGAACATTAAATTATTTAATCGCGCACACGTGTTTTCATATTTCTTATACATATTTTAGTACAGGCTAAAAATATGCTTCCTTTAATGGTTGGTTCCGACAATGTTTGAGTCTTTAGTGACTTTGCGTTAATTCAGAGATACAAATTTTAAACCTTAATATTCCATTCTGAATGTTTCTTTAAAGCAGAGATTGACAAACGACTAAGTCACTTATGATCTCCACCGCCGATAGGCTTCTATGATATTAAAAGAATCATGGGTGCCTGCCTACTATAAAAGGAGATAATATAGAATGGGCCACCGAAGTCTCACTCATAGAACGAAATGCAACAGCGAGATTACAACAATTCTCTATGAGATAGTGGTATCAAACAGGTCGAGTCGGCCCATTCGTGCTGTAGACATAACTGTCCTCGGAGTGGCTCTACCACCACTACTTAGAAAATATTTGAAATACTAATTTCCTTTTCCTGATTTTATTCTGATATTTTCATTAGTCGCCTCCTTGGTCTAGTGGCAGCATGTATGGGCTGTGGACCGGGAGGTCCTGGGTTGGATTCCCAGGTCGGGCAAAGTAAATTTTCTAATTTAATTTGCCCGGGACTGGAACCCTCATAGGGGGTTGACGTCAGGTAGGCGGCCGGTCGTAAATACTAAGCCTAATCCTCTCTGCAACATGCTTGAAAAAGTATGTTGCGCCGACCCCACATTAACGTGGAATAAGGGCAGGTAGAAAAAAATCTGATATTTTGTTCTAAGAACTCAAATTATTTTCTTCCAACTCTCTGTTAGTTAATATGCAGCCAGTCGAGTTCCCGTTCAAGTGTTATCATAATAAACGAAAGGTGATCGGTGCGCGTGCGCGTGCGCATCCTTTGCTGCGCCGCCGCCCCCCGTGCGTCCGAGGGGGGAGGGGAATGCAGGTGTCGACTGATTTACATGAACAGAAGCTGTTAACCAAGTTACGTGGGTTGCTAAGCAGACAAATATAGATATCACGCCTATGTTCATAAAGAGTAGGCAGAATTCCTGTGTTGATTTCCTCTTGTGTTGAATACAGTATGACAATAGGCCTGAATCATAAACATAGTTAGTGCGTTTTCGAACATACAAAAAAAAAAGGATGAAGGATTTTGATAAATATTGTGATTGTCTGACCTGTAGCCCGAGCACGAAAAACTAATGTAAATGTAAACTCGCTGCGCACTGACGACATTTGATTAGTATTTCATACAAATTTCATAGACGCGCATCGAGCACGAATACATTTACGGTTGTCAGAAATTTTCCTGCTCGGGCTGCTGGATTTGGAGTTCTAACTCTAAACACTACAGAAATTCAAATCTAAATACGAAACTGCACCGTAAATTGACCGAACCTGGATAAATACAAAAATATTAAGCCGCTTGTAATAGTATTTTTGAGGACTGTGATGTACCGAAAGACAATATAAAGATTTGAAAATACCTAAATACAAAATAATATTATATTAGCCCTGTAATATCACTGTCCCACTGCTGGGCAAGGGCTACCTCTATATGTTTTACAATAAACTTAAGTCTATTTTTAAGGTTAGGCACCACGCTAGAGAGAATTTTGACCAGGGTAGTGCTGAACATAAACTCACCTTAATATTCCGCTCTTTCTAAGCGCAATTCTATTTCAAAAGTACGCAACGCACTCACGATTCTGGGTGGTAGGATATCAAATGTCCCAGGTGTTCTGCCATAAAACCCAGAAGTTTCCACCAATTACTGTCCCTTCGTAGTGCAGAGCGATCACATGAGCTGCAATATATCATGATGAAGGGCGCGGGTGGTCTCCGAGACTCTGTCGGTAGATAAACGATGCAGTATCAGGTGTCTGTGCCGTAAAACATCTCACTACCGGTATCTTCCTCCGTAGTATAGGCTATGGAAGGGATGTTGGCTATAGAAGATGTTTTACTGTTAAAACCCACTTTGGTGGCCCAGTTATATTGCGTGGTAACTACCGTTCTGGGGTTTCGGGTTCGATCCCTGGGGTAACGTGATTTTTTTATGTAGATTTAGCCCGGTGTCTGAAATTTGTACCCGATATGGCGATAGACTCGCTTCCTATCGTAATTGAGACGGAAATAATCTCGCCGAAATATGGGTGTTTTATTTCTCTAATACGTCTGCCTACGCCTGCAGGGATATAGGCATCACGTTATGTATGTACGTCGATATCATATTATAATATTTCTTAATGGTTTATGTTCGTTCTTATAAGTGTAAAAAATTATTAGAATGATATGATTTATAACCTTTCTTTAAGTAATTTCCCTCTTTTATCTAGCTTTAATTTCACACTTTTTTGGCAAGCATGTTGCAGAAAGCTTTCGTCTTAGTTATTATAGTCAATAGACAACCTTTCGAGCTATCCTGAGGGATCATGTCCCGGGTAAATGGCGTTAGTAAAACAACGTTGCTAGATTTGGGATTCGACCCCAAGACCTCCCAATCCACGGTCCAAATACGCTGCCTTAAGACTAAAGGAGGCGCAATATCTCCTCACTCATATATCACGCCGACTGAGATTAGGGTCCTAATTATTTTATAAGAATAACGCGAAGCAACGTTGATATTAATTTAGATAACGCATTAATTAGGGCTTAGTAGACGCGTTGTTACAAGTTTAGGGAACACTCTATCTTAAGATATATCTGTCTCGAACAACTTTTATTGAAATTGATCATCTTGTACGATAAGAAGAGATCCATTTTTACGATGCTGTGTTTTGTATTAATCTTTATGTTTGCTACAAACGCATTTGAACTTTACCAAGATATCGTGATAAACTTTGTTTACTATTATTTTTTAGCTATGACTAGTAAATTGTCATTTTAAATTGTTATTTTTGCTTAAAATGTTATTAGAATTTTCGGGCTGTGAACCAGGAGGTCTCGGGTTCTAATCCCAGGTTGGACGTGGTGATTTTCTTACGCTATTTTCCCGGGACTGGATCCCCCGGATGGTGCTTGACGTCAGGCAGGCAGCCGATCGTAAAAAAAGCCAAATTATGTCTGCCACATGCTTGAAAGTCGCAGGAAGTCGCTGGATGCAGGCTGCTTCCAACAGGTCGATCTGGAAATCTTTGGAGGAGGCCTATGTTCAGCAGTGGACCTCCTATGGCTGATGATGATGATGATGAAGCTTGAAAAAGTGTATGCGCCGACCACGTTAAGGTGGGATAAGGGCATGTAGAAAGTACAGCGTGGCTCAACCAGATTTAAAAATTGTCGGGAACAGAATTATTTCTGTCAACTGCTGCTTATATTATTTGCTTGTAAGTGAAACTGTAGTAATACTTGGTGTAAATCCATTCATATCAGTGTGAGTCACGTTTGGAAGTCCGCCAAGGATTCGAACTTTTGTAGGTCAGCGTAGCAACAAATTCGTGTTGATTGATATTCATATTTCTATAATTTGTATGCAATGAGTTGTTGCATCGATGGATTGTCGATTATCACCATCATCATCAACATATGTTAGAGATCAGCCACTCTATCTCTCTCTTCCCGACTATTTATCCCACATGGCGGTTTAGTTAGTCTCAACTCTCAAGGAGGAAGAAGCTTCACTCTATCTATGACGTCGTCATCGGGGACGTTTCATCATCACGTCTCGTTGCAGCACTTGTTCCGTTTTAGTCACATTATTAAGTAGTACAGCTACATTACCATAATTTATTATAGACCATAAATTGGTCTGATAGGATCGGGTGGGACCAAAATTCTAGAGTCACTGTTGTCTTCCAAGCTGAAATCTGACCTTTCATTCTGCTGGCGTTATGTCAGCCTTCTGCCAGGGTCCGCCTTGAAACTTTTATTCTGGTACCCTCGTATACTGGTAATCGGCATACTGTACCAACTGACAACGTCCATGGCGTAGGGGGCTTGTAGCCGAAGTTGTGAAGCGACCTAATTTCTGGCCTACTTCCTACTTCAAGTTTTTGAGCACCCAAAATTAATTATTCCAGTACCGGCCTACTGCAAAAAAATCTATTAGTTATCTTGCAGATACGTTATCTCGTTGATACGTTTTTTTGCGACTCTTTATAACATTATTCACTTCAATCATAAAGGTGTCGTACTAGGCAGATGCACTAAACCCATAAGTAAATGTATTCCTATATCAAATTTATTACTGTGTATTTTAATTTAAGTATAAAGGGAAGTGGCAGGTGGCATCTGGCCACCATAACGGTCACCGTTCACCACCATCTGCACCCTACTGAATTATGCATGCGCTCGTGTCATTTGGGCATATGAACAGGTGACGCAATGCAATCTGGTTATTAATGGTTATTTGATTGTAATGTACCTATACTAATGTTTAATGTCTTTGGTTCTGACTGCCTCGGTGGCGCGGTGGTATCGTTTGCGCGCAAATACTTCTATAAACACTATTAGACAAGCTGTCGTTTGACGGCTTAGTTGCGGTCAATTGACGGAAACTTAATGCGCACATTCTATGTACCGAATAGCCTGTCTAGTAGTATACAAAAAAAGTATTTGCTTGCGCGTAACGACTACCGTCCTGAGGTCTCGGGTTCGATACCCAGGTCGAGCAAAGTGATATTGGATTTTTCAGTATTGGCCCTCAGTCCGAAATTTAACCCCGATACGGAGATAGTCTCGCCGTCTACCTCATCTGGGACAGAAATAAGCGCGGCGAAATTTGGATGCTCTCTTCAGGAATAGAGGCGTGAGTCTATGTATGTTCTAGTAACTTAGAACCTTTGAACCATGACGACATAACGTGAACACTAGAATCTAGTGTTTTAACAGTCACTGGGTTTGTATGATATGGGTTCAAATCCAGAGATAAGGGATCGAATCTACTGAACTTTCGTAACTTTGGGAGACGTTTAACATCGTAGATTATCTTTGGCAACGGCATTAGTGAGTTAGAAGTACAATTAGCGAATCCGCTCTGCGGTCTTGGGTCCCAATTTTAGGTTTTCTAATACCTATACGTTTTTCTAACACGATTTTCCAGGGGTTCAATAGAGGAGGTTGGCGTCAAGCGGACTTATCGTAAAAACTAAGCCGAATCTATTAATCACGTTGAGTAAAAGTGTTACGCCGAATCCACATTGCAGCGAGATGTGAATTAAAATTATGTTCAGGGCACGACCCTGTTGTCATAGGACATAAATTCGAATCCCGGATAATTGGTTGATTGTCCAATATGATAATTAAACCGACCATAACAGATTGTCTGACAAAGTTGGATGCTGTGTGTATAACAAACTAAACGAAAATTAATAAAAGTAAACAGGAAGTATACTTTGCGTCATTGTTTACTCACGAATTTCACAAGGCGCTGACGTCACTTTATGGACTGATAGACACAGTAGCGTTTAATAGAGACTGCCACTATTCAATTGCCGCTTAAGGCCGCCCGCCCACGCGACGTCGCGTTGCGGCCGCGTTACGTTTCGCGCGAATTCTATCTGGAGATCATATTTGATAAAGTTCTTTTGAAAGTATTCACAGAAATTCGTCTACTTGATAAGGAAGATGACCTGGGGGGTTACCACCACCTCTTATAGCAGTATTATTATAATTTTACTTGTACCGATTCCCATACAAAACAAACGAAGAACGATTATAATAATACTGCTATAAGAGGTGGTGGTAACCCTGCTGTTCAATGCTTATTTTTTAGCAAGTAATTTTCAAAGAGCGACTTTCAAATCACTATTTTTGACAGTGATGGTCAGCACTAGGACAAAAATAGACAGAACGGTGGGACTCATATCGTATAGAATAGATGGATCATCATCATCATCATCATCATCAGCCATAGGACGTCCACTGCTGAACATAGGCCTCCCCCAAAGAATCCAGATCGACCTGTTGGAAGCGGCCTGCATCCAGCGACTTCCTGCGACCTTTATCATAACATAGAATAGATGGTTAGATATTAATAATTATACTTATCGGCAATTTTCTACTACAAAAAAGTAAGTTAAAGTGGTAGAGCCACGCTGTAGACAGTAACGTCTATAGCACGAATGGGTCGGCTCGACCGGTTTGATACCACTGTCTCACAGAAAACCGACGTAAAGTGGCAGCTTGCTGTCGCGTTTCGTTCGGTGAGTGAGATTTCCGGTGGCCCATTTCCCCACTCCCTTTCCCAATCCCCTTCCCTCCCCTTCCATTCCCTTCTTTTAGGTTGGCAACGCACCCATGATTCTTTTTGTGTCTTGGGTGGTTATGGGCGGTGGAGATCACTTACCATCAGGTGACCCATCTGCTCGTTTGCCAATTTCTGCTATAAAAAAAAAAAAAAAAAAAAAACTTCGAATTCACTATTAATATATTTAATCCATTGAAATAAAACTATTATACGGAAAAATAGTTTTATTTCAATGTATAATATTCGCGTAAACTTAAGAAATCAGTATATTTAATCCAATTAATTCAGTAGATATCATCGAATTTGAATACACGAAAATTAAATTTGTATTTCTCTTTTCCTGTCCCTATTTCCTTCCTTTTAGGTTAGCAGCGCTCTCTTGATTATTTTTGTGGGTTAGGTGTCTATGGGTGGTAGAGATCACTTACCATAAGCAATTTAAACGAGAGCAGTAGTTCCGTTCTTTGCAGTTCCTAGATAATGCCTAGGTGGCATACAACATTTTAACTGATAACGCGGTTATCAGCACGCCTTGGAACCGGCGTGTCTGCACCCAGCCTACAACCCACACATAACTTTCACCGTCATTTGCATTTGGGATCAACCCGAATTGTGTTGCACAACATCTTCTATACACATTGTTATTGTTCTATGTCTATGGCAGAGGTAGTAAACCTGCGGTTATCGAGCTGAACATGTAAAAGAAAAAATATTTATTATCATAATAAGACAAAATACTTAAAATGAACAATAATAAATAAAGCGTTAAAAAACTGTTTTTTTTTTTTATTTAATTTTATGGTTTAATGGCAATAATAGGTGGCCAAGCATAATAGGTCACGGCGCATTAGCCTAAAATATTTATAATTACACTACAGTTTCCTGTATAGAAGAAAAAAAAATTATAGTGTAAAAGGTCGGTGATCTCTGGCAAGGTGTTTCCATTTTATAGATGCTTGGATTTGTTCTGGTACAATAAACAGGTGTTCCTCAGTTTGATTATGTATCGATTTCACGACAATACGAGCTGTCTTTATTTGTTTATACTAAATTGCTGTGTTGGAAGTTTGTGTGATACTTATTGTTTTATCGTTCGACTTCCAAAAAGGAGGTCTTCAATTCATCGTTTTTTTATGTATGTTACGCGATATCTCGGCCAAATGTGGACCGATTTTCAAAATCTTTTTGATGTTCGATAGAGCTTATTTCAAGGGTTGTCCCATATAAATTTGGTCTTGATCGAATTTGAAGTCGATTCGTTAAATTTATAAACTTGTGATTATGTCTTATTCCCTTTGAAACTTTATTTTCTGGCTTTGTATAATAGTATTTATAGTGGTACATTTAAGAACATCGTAATTTTATTTTCCACATATAGTGAAATTGCTTTAGATTTTTTCTTTCTACCTGCCCTTATCCCACCTTAATGTGGGGTCGGTGCAACACGCTTTTTGAAGCATGCTGCACAAGGCGAAGTTTTTACGACCGGTTGCCTATCTGACGTCAACCCCCTCTGGGGATCCAGTCCCAAGTAAATTTAATCAGAAAATTCGCTTTTTGGAATAGCTTTAGATTGGGCGAAGTTAATGCGAGAATTGCGATTTAATATTATTCAGTTTTTAATATATTATCTGCTAATTATTGATTCATATAGATTACATTATTTACTATTTGCATAGTCTAAATTAGTTATTTTATATAGCTTAATTTAGCAGCCATAGCTCAGTTGAGAATGGTACGGACTGCCGAGACGAGTGTCGGAGGTTCGAGATCAACCGCAAAAAGAGCACACACCTCTGATTTTTCTACGTTAAGTGTGTTTTCATTCTAAAATATCGCTTGCTAAAACGATGAAGCAAATCGTGAGGAAACCTGCATACCCGAGAATTTCTACAAAATAATTTCGAAGGTATGTGTAGTCTACCAATCCGCATTAGGCCAGCGTGGTAGACTAAGGCCTAACCCCTCTCATTAGTAGAGGAGGCCCAGCAGTGGGACAATAATATAGTTTAAATAAATGAATGTACATGTACAATAGGTACAGTAGTGCAACAGGACCCGCATGGCGCAGGCGCAGGCACCCTCGCGGTATCTTGTGAGTTGCTGATTGTTTCAATGAGAAGATTGCACCGGCTTATTGCCGAGCTCGCCGTGAGAATGCCGACACAATAATACTATAATACAAAGATATATTTCATTATAGAAACAATAGCCGATATAAAACAAAACATCTGGATAAATACAAATGTCTACAGGGGAGTTACCACAAACAGAGGGGTTACTACCACGTCTTATGGAAGTATTATTATAATCTTACTTTACTTATTTTTTTGAGAGAGACGTTTCCTACTCGTTGTCGCCTAAAACATTGGCTAAATAAAGTTTCTTTCTTTATTTCTTTGGTCATAATCCTCCATGCATTTAGTGTTTCTGAAGTAGCACGAAGTTTGCAACGGAGGAATTAAAAAAGTGAAAAATTTTATGACCGATTTAAAATCCCAGTAGCGACGTTAATGTTGGCATAATATAAAGTTCTATTGAACATAAATCTTCAAAATTAGTCCACATTTCCCCCGAAAATATTCAGTAACATACTAAAACATATCGACGAATTGAGAAAGAAGGAACTTTTAAAGTCTGTTGAAAAAGTAACCTGAAATAATTTCAAAATAACACGAATTTTAAGTAAATTAAGTAATTTTGGTACTACGAATAAAAATATAAAGTAATAACTAATAACGGACCTACTTCAAAACTCAACCGATAGTGACCTAATTTATATGGGACTCTTGGAACAAGCTCTATAGAACACGAAAAGAATCTTGAAAATCGGTCCACATTCGGCGGAGATTAACGTAACACACATAAAAATATAGATGAACTTAATACCTTTTCCTTTTTCGGTCGAAAATCTATCGATATATTATTTACCTAGATGCACAGTTGACGCTCGAAAAATGGGACAGCAAAGAAGTGCACTCCTTTTCCCTACAGTCGGACGCCGATAGAGTTCTAAATTTGAAAATTCAAATTTAAGAACGCTTGATCATTTCGTTTTAAAAGCTACTTTATAACACGTGCATAGGGTTATATTTGTGTTTGATTTAATTAGAACTTGTGATCTTTTTCTTTGTTTTATTCCTGAGACCACTTTTTATGAGGATATTTGCAAAGAACTGTGCATCTAGGGTATATTATATTGATGCGAAATTCATTAAAAAAAAGTAGATACTATTTTGTTTCAGTTTCGCTCCCAATGACGTTGGTATCATTCCGGTTTAATATTTCTATGCTCGCTCCCTATGGTGTGAGGAATGAATTTTTATATCTCGATATATTTACATAATCGAATGATCCCATTAGTAGTTATATCCCATTATCGCCCACCATACTTCTTAAATCATACGCTTTTTGGAATATCACTTAACTAATGTGATGACTCTTATTAACTTAGTAATTCTTGTTAATAACTACTACGATTTATAAAAGCGTGTTCAACTATGTGTACTTAGCTTAAATTCTTGCACGGATTTAATTCAATCGTGCAACGAAGCGATAAAGAAGACTTATAAAATAATTTTAATATAATGAAACCTTAAAAATGTGGACAATATTAAAATTCCACGTATCTTCACTGTTTAAGCGACGGAGGGTGGACAGATCACAGAAGACTACAGCCTGAGTATAAATAAATAAATACTTTGTTTATTCTTGAATTGGTGATTATATTTATTTCTTGGTCTTATACGAAAAAAGTTTAAAAAGTTATTTTTGAGTGGTAGAGCCACGCTGTAGACAGTTACGACTACAGCACAAATGGGCCGGCTCGACCGGTTTGTTACCACTGTCTCACAGAAAACCGACGTAAAGTGGCAGCTTGCTGTCGCGTTTCGTTCGGTGAGTGAGATTTCCGGTGGCATATTCCCCCCTTTTCCCTCCCCTTCCATTTCCTCCTTTTAGATTGGCAACGCACCCATGATTCTTTTTGTGTCTTGGGTGTCTATGGGCGGTGGAGATCACTTCCCATCAGGTGACCCATCTGTTCGTTAGCCAGTCCCTGCATTAAAAAATATTGCCTCGGTGACGCAGTGGTATAATGAATTTAAGAAGCTTATTTTATTCAATAAAACGTGTTAAATTGATTTAATAAGCCATTTGATCGAGAACTGGCTCTTATCTAATACTTTATTGTGGAATTAAACCGGATTGCATGAGAACGACTCGTAGTTTTTGACATCATTTCTTTATTTGGCATCTGTTTTAAATGCAGAGAATCTGTAGGTGGTGACAATTGAGTAGTCTGCCCACCCACCATTGAACATAGTGTGAAGGCGTCTTGTTACGTGTTTATTTGATACTAACTTTGCGCGCGGATTTGCACGCTTCGAAAAAAAAACATAGATATATACACTCACGCCTGTATCCTCGAAGGGGTAGGCAGAGGCGAACTAGAAAACCGGAATACGGACATTTCGCCGAGCTAATGTCCGTCCCAGATGTGATAGGGAGCAAACCTATCGCAATATTGGGCACAAATTCCAGACTCTCCAACCCAAGACCTCAGGACGATAGTCGTACCGCGCACGCAATAACACCAGTCACTACGCCACCTACCTCGGTGGCATACCGACATACATACATACATAGTTCATACAAAAAAAAACAATGTTTTCCGTTATTACGCCTCATATATAAAACTGACAAATATCAATATTAGTAGATGTATACACAGGGTTTCATAAAGTTGGTATCAATTATAACTTCAATTAAAGGGAGGATAGCTACTAACATGTTATGTTATATTAGCTAGAAATCTAGCAGTAATGTTTAAAATTTCGTAAGGCTCATAGTTTTTGAATAATGGCAACAATTGGTGAATTGGCTATTCACCCGCTGCGCCATGGAGGCTATCATAACTATGTTTAGCATAAACAAAGCCATTCCTGTACTAATTATGACGTTGTACATTCCGCTTTTAAAATCCTCATGCTTAATAATTGATTAAAAAAATAAAGTTCAATTTTTATTTACCAATCGTTCTCCCTGTGGAATTGTTATGGTAGCAACTTTATGAAACACCCGGTACAGATAGATTTTATGTTAAAAATACTCGAAACTAGATCTATCATACCAGTAATGACCATTATCGAATATCAATTAACTAAATTAATTATGCCTCATTAAATTTGAAATTAACTCTGAGTAAGCGGTTTAAAACCGCGCACACCTGGCCATGTATAATTTCAACGTAATTGCGCACATTGCCACGTTATAAGCTGATTATATTACTTAGTGACAATTGATAATGAAAAAAATAAGCCCGGAGTTTCTTTCTGCCTTTCTTCTTCGGGTCGTCATCAGTAGGTAGCTAGAGAAAGGCTGGTAGGTTAGCTAGGATAGGGCCTCACGCACCAATCCCAACTGCTTCAAGTATTTCCAGTCAATCCCCTGCCACCATTCCTGTCATATGCCATTCCCATACAATCCATTCCCTTACACTCTATTCCTATCTCCCCTTATCACCCTATCTTAGCCATCCCATCGTTATTATGTCCATACTTGCCTGCCTGTCGTCAAATTCAAATATATAATGTAAATTATATTAATCCTAATTTAAAAATTTACTTGTGTTGACTTGTCATAAGTGCTTTTTTACATGCCTACGTGATCAATAAAGATTTTTATTTTTTATTTTATTTTTATTTTTATTTAATTTTATGTCATCATATTCGCAATTATTATTTGCTGTATTTAAGAAGCATTAGTATAATATAAAACACTATTTATAGTTAGAGTTTATTGCTACTACTGTCATAGTAGCGTTAATAGAATTGAAAACTTAACGGACCGACTTCAAAATTTATCCGACCGAAACTAAATCTATATGGGACCACCCTTGAAATAAGCTTTATCGAACACAAAAAGAATCTTGAAAATTCGTCTACATTTGGCGGAGATATCGCGTAACATGTCATAAGCGTAACATACATAAAAAATACAGACGAATTAATGAGGATCTTCTTTTTTTGAATTCGGTCGAAAGTATTTTTTTAAGTGAAAACTTCTTTAGCATCGCGATCGTTGTGATTTGAAAGTCGATGAAACGCAAAAGCGACAGTAAAAAGTGCGCGCATGCGTAGTAAAAAGCTTATAACTCGATCATTTTTGTATATAATAAACTGAGCTGCGATTTTAGATGTTATAAATTTGGGATTGTGTTTTCGATTTGAAAAATCACATACCTTTGCTTTGCCCATATTTTTATGATCCAATATCGTCGTACCGAAAACAATCTACGATTAAAGTCCACACTTTTGTCTATTCCTTCGAAGACACAGCTTATGTTTAGTCGTTTTCGAAACCATTCATCGAATAATTTATCGACTAATACAGCATGCTATGAATATTCCGATTCACGTAGAGCTACGTGTTTTGTTATACAAAGCGTCAGTCATGTGGACAATGGATTGAGAGGATATAACCAATCATTATGAATACAGGTGAAATTTTGATTCGCAATTGTAATGCGTAATTTATTCTGAGACGTGCTAATAGAATTGTAATTTACATAACGCCTATATCCCCATAGGTAGAGATGAACTACAGGTTCGAGCACCCACATCTCGCCTAGCATATTTCCGTCCCAATCACGTGAAAGATAGCCAAAGGCCAGACCTTGTGTGTGATTGCCTCCACATGGGATTTGTACACAAAATTTCGAAGTTCGCGGTTCCCAACCTAAGTACATAAACTACACTAAACAATGACCAGCAGCCCAAGCAGGAATTTTTGACAATCGAAATCGTATTAACCAATATTAACTAAACGTCATCACTGCGCAACGAGCTCGATATTGATTTGATTGTCAAAAACATTCCTGCTTGGTCCACTGATCATTTCGCTATATTTTTCATCATCATCATTTTCCTAAACATTTTTCATCATGCTAAACATAGACCTCTCTCAAAGATTTCCAGATCGACCTGTTGGAAGTCTGCATTTCGCCACAACTATCGAAGCAAAAGATTTGAATGCTGTTAAAAATGTTATAAAACTCATTAAAACTGTGAAAACTAGAAAAACTCATTAAAATCATTATCTTGATGTTGCGTCGGAAAATTTCATATCTGAATGTAAACTCACCTACATTGAAATGTGATAAGGGATTCAGCGTTTATGTAGACAAACACGTCTACAATAGAGATGTAAAGATAACTAAATGCGAATATATGTATGCGCATATTTAACTGCTTGGACGACCTGATAAAGGTCGTAGGAAGTCGCTGGATGCAGGCCGCTTCCAACAGGTCGATCTGAAAATCTTTGGGGAAGGCCTATGTCCAGCAGTGGACGTCCTATGGCTGTTGATGACGATTTAACTGCTGAATCTTAAAATTGAACGCAAATTGATGTCCTTATCATCTTTGTTGGTCAGAGGTCGATTACACCATGGCCATAGTTTTCTATTGCGATTTGTTGTAGTCTTATTGTCAGTAGAAGTGGATCCCCCAAAGGGAGTTGACGTCACGTGACCGGTCGTTAAAACTAAGCCGAATTATTTCTGCAACATATTTCAAAAGTGTATTACTCTTTTACGTCGACCCCCATTGAAATTCGATAATAAAGGTAAGTGAAAATAAAAAAGGTTATAGATATATTGATTTATCAATACGGTAGAGACAAAGAGACCACTGAGTGACCCACTTGCTCGTTTGCTGGCGTCTGCTTTAAATTATACATGGAACTAGCGACGCGCTCCGGCTTCGCACGGGTGCTATGCTGATATACATTATTGATCTATCAGCCAGCGTTTGCAATGTAAGCGCAAAAAATGTGTTTATTTACATCACATTAGAACATAAACATACATACAACATAAGCTCACGCCGATATGCACGAAGGAGTGGGCAGAGGCGCACTAGCGAACTAGAACACCCACATTTCGCAGAGCTTAGTTCCGTCCCAGATGTGATAGGGAGCGAGCCTATCGCCATAACGGGCACAAATTCTAGACTCCGGGCTGATATGGAAAAATCCAATATCACTTCGCCCGACCCGGGGATCGAACCCGAGACCTCCGAACCGTAGTCGTACCGAAATACCACCACGCCACGGAGGCAGTCAATCACATTAGGAACCTCTAAAATTATCAGTGTTTCTCTACCATATTAAGCATTTATTATACGTATAAACCTTCCTCTTGAATCACTCTATCGAGAAGCGACTTTGTTTTATACTATGTTGTAGTGATGATGATATACTTTGCAAGTCCAATATTGTACGTAAGTGAATTGGCTGCGCTAATTGTGCGAGCTAACGACACCGACAGCACCACTTAAATGAATCATACTCGCACCATATCTCATTGTAAAATTTCACACTCTAAATTGGCTCATATTCCTTGGCGTGTACAATGATGTGTTCCTTTATGTGTTTGATTTATAAAATTTTAACACAGCTGTTAAGTTCGTTTATGTTTTCTGACTATAATTTGTTATTTTGTGATCATTGTATTGTATACACATATACCCACTACACACACACACACACATAACACATACATTATAGTCTTAGTAACCATTTTGTAACTACCTACCTAGCTACTAGCTGAGTACCTTCTGCTTGAGGGAGAACTGAGGTCTATCACCCAGGTTCATCATAATCTAGTTGAATCAGATGTCATAATGGCTTGACTTAAATTCTGTTGTAACATAAATTTAACATGGAAAACATATGTATTAGTCAGTAGATTGTACGTGTGTAATTAATTAAATTTAAAAAATCTAGCTGTTGAACGCGTGGAAATTTATTAATCAGGTGTTTGTTATCATTCTGAAATAGAATACCGATTATCCAAATCGATTAAACTAAGGTTAGCCAGGATAATTAAAGAAAATAAATAGAAATAAAACAGATTTTACATTAAATAGGTTTTTTGTAGTTTGGTAAGTAAAATATATTAGGAATGATAACATACTTGTTTTCGGCGTGAGAAAAGAAATTGATTGCATCCAAAACGTGAATTTCCAGTTCACTTCCTCGTGTCTAAGAAATAAAGAAAGTCCACTTCCACGACAGTTTTGGTAAACTTTGATTTGAGATGATAACAACGCGACCACCTGTCACAATACATTCCGATAACAATGAAGGAGTAGTGAAAGTTCCTACTAAAGTGTATGTACTGTTTGTTTACAGGGTGTTTCATAAAGTTGGTATCAATAATAACTACACTAAAAGGGAGGGTGACTAGCGATTTAGCAGTAAAGTTTAAAATTTGGTAAGACTCATAGTTTTTAATAGAAACTTGAATTTGTAACGAAATATTGTTTCTAGGCTATTGGGTCAGCCACAGTATGTTTGCCAACCACCTATGGATTTGAAGTAAACACAAAGCCGTTTCTGTACTAATTGCGTCGAGTTACAGGTCACATTCTGATTTTAAAATCCCCATGATGAATAATTGTTAAAAAATTAATTTCCCGTTTTTACTTTACCATTACGGTTTAAATTTTGTTCTCCCACTATGTGGAATTGTTGTTGGTACAAACTTTTCCCAACACCTAATACATTTTCTCTTCGTGACAAATATGTTATTGTTAATTGTTTATGTGAGAAATATTCCAAATTATAAATATGAGTTTGAGATTTGGATTTCTGATTTGAAATAATAAGCTGGTATAAGAGCAGGTAAAGAGAAAGACATCAGTGCTGTAAATGGAGAAACTGGGGGTTGGTCGCATACCATCGATTTTAGGATATTAAATTGTCGATGTCGCATACTTCAAAATATGTCTTAAGTACATATACTAACAATGGACGTAAAGTATTTTTAAATATTCCAGATATGTTATCTGTAAGATCTATAGCTAATGTAGGACAATGAACGTTGATGAGATTCAATGATTTGTAACGTGTGGCGACTGTGACTAGACTGGCGACAGTGCATCACTTCACACAACTAAATGTTGGGCAAATGCTTGGTCATGAGACTTTTTTGTAAGCGAAATTAGTTTCGTTTAATGTTAGCTTACAAAATATTTAGGACATTTTTGGACTTTTAGAGAATTAAGTGACCAACATTTTTGGATTTGTACCACATTAAATCATTCGAAATAATATTCACGTGACTTAAATTAGTAATATTTTGAACAATTTACAACAGACAATGAAACGAACAATTTTAAATTTAGAATCAGAAAACTTAATTTGTGGATTGAAATAAAACTGTTTTTACGGATTCTATCACGATTAGGTTTTAATTATTATTCCCGACGTTTCGAAGGCTTTGCAGTCTGACCCGTGACAAACAAAGACTGACGAGAATAGTTTTATTTCAATGTATAATATTCGCGTAAACTTAATTTGTGGCTTAAAAATATTTAGCTCGGTAATTACGAACACAAAATTGGCCAGTTGAAAGCTGACGTCTGTTTTACAAACATTTGAGTCCAACATTGGATCCAATACGAGACTTAAGTGGGCACAGTAATGAACTTTGACTCCGTTAATAAGACCAGATTGTATGCGCATTGAAAATGTTTTTATTGCTCTCTGTAATAATCGAATGATTTATCAATTTGGCACAAATGAACATGTTTATTACATTTAACTGATTTAAGATGATTTTTTAACATTAGGTAAGAGCAAGGTTGCGGCGAATACAGTGATTTTTTATTTGATGCCAACCGTACCAGATGCTTTGTGATGTGTTTGTTTCGAGTTTGAACGTTGTTAGACCGAAAGTCTCTCTTAATTTCTAATACCTATAACACTATACTGGTATGGGTGACTTAGTGAGGGTGACCCTAGGATAGTGGATTCTTCTTGGATAAAATCCAAGCGCGAGTAAATATCCATAAACGGTTTACAGATATTTGTTTCGGGTTTGGGTGTTGTAAGACTGAAAGTCTCTCGTAGTTCCTGATACCCACGACACAAGACTCGATCTTAGTGTGGGGACAGGACTATGTGTGTGACTGTTGGGTGTTATTCATTTACCTAGAAACACGCGAAAACTAACTTCTTTGTTGTAACGTTGTAAGTATAATGCATACGCTTAATTTAGTATATGATTTAGTTTAAAACTTTAAACAATCACAACATTGCAAAAAAAAAACTATAAATAAATGTACAGTAAACACTCAGTAGAAACGGGTGTTTATGGATATTTACTCGCGCTTGAGTATTTATCCGAGAAGAATCCCATCATTACCCTAGGAGCGAAAGGAATATATTAGCACCAATATGAAATATTAATACACGACGTTTAACTACATTCATTATGATTACAATACATAATTGAAGGCGACCATAACAAATCAATAAACAAAGCTCAAATCATATTCACGGAGTCAATAACCAGCGCAGACATTTCTAAAATAGTACCATTTCACGGTTGTTGGTCACACCGCGCCCTTCCTTATGCCTCAGGAAATCCCTAATAGCTGTATAATTTCACACACGTATACAAATCTGAGGGGAAACAGTGTTGCCAACGAATATGACTGTTTATTGCCACGTATAATCGATAAGACGTCGGAGTGAGTAATCGATTTCCTGTGCGTCAGAATATTCACTATTTTGTTAGTAAAAAGTTGAATAACTGTTACCGTCAGATGAATCGTTAATTTCGACACCTGCAGTGTTTCGAAATAAAATTCCCAGTATAAACAAATCGATTTTAGACTTTTAAGAATTTCTAACATATTGAGTGAATGTGTAAATACCTACTCTGTTTACTATTATATTTGTTCATCGGAAGAAGGATACAGAAAGTACCTAATGAAAAAATCCACAATAACAACGATGTAAAATTGTTAAAATTACATCATTTTCTGACGCACAAGAAATCGATTGCTCACTCCGACACACTCCGACGTCTTATTATCTGATGATCTATTTTTGTGTGGTAGAACCATGCTGTAGACAGTAACGTCTGCACGAATGGGCCGGCTCGACCGGTTTGATACCACTGTCTCACAGAAAACCGACGTCAAGTGGCAGCTATCTGTTGCGTTATATTCAGTGACTAAGATTTCTGGTGGCCCGCTCCTCCCTCCAGATTCCAATCCCTTTTCCTTTAAGGCCCAACGTACCCGTGATTCTATTGGTATCACTGATGTTTATGGGCGGTGGAGGTCATTACCATCAGGTGACTTGCCAGTCTCTGGTACAAAAAAAAACAACTTTTATTTATCAGTTCTTCAGCTTTTCCAGTTCGCCAATAGGTGTGATGATGACTCATTTATAAAAATACTGTAAACTAACGAAATTCCGAGTTGAACTACAAAAGTAAAATAACTTGTCCAAAGCTAAGCATATTGTCATAGTAAGAGACTCGCACATCTTCAAATAATATCATAAAAAAGCAAAACAGCGTCGTGCAGGTGTGTCTGGCATCCTGCCACATGTGATTCACCTGCGTGGTCACTTTCGCAACCCCGTTATTTGATATTATAAGTGGTCACTGTTCCGGTGGTTACAATTTTATAAACGAGACCTCGCGAATATAGAAGAGTTCTGTATCAACTTTTTAATTCTTTGATATCCTGGTTCTGACTTTCACTGTTTTAAATATCTTGTTATCTTCTCTCGTAATACGTTCTCTCTCTGTCATACTATGGGATGGAAATAATGTACACAAAATTTCAAGTGTGAACTTGTATGTATTAGTTTTTATCCGGTTCGAAGGACCATTCTTTTTACATTTAATCATTTTTCACGCTACGTACGTAGTACTTATTTCGTTCGCTTTAATCATTAACCACTATATTTGTACTATAGTATCGACTTCCAAAAGCGTCCATAAATTGTCTCTGGTCACAATTAACGCGCCGCCACATCATTAATACAAAAATAACACGGTTCAAAGTTCTTACAAATCGCTGGATCTTAGGTAAGGACCGAAATAGGCCCACTTCCCGGCGCATGCGCACAACGCCGGGATACATCCGCTCACGACTTTGTCACAAACTTCTAAATATAGGCAAGTACTTTGACAGTTTTACACGTGACTAGCTGAGAGGGAATGAGGAATGAAAGGTTCGAGCAAATTGCATTACGAAACGAAAACGACAAAATGTAAGACTTTTTTTATATATTAGGGACTGGCAAACAAATAGATGGGTTACCAGCGGCCTGAGCAGGAAAATTTCTGACAACCGTAAATGTATTTCAGCTCGATGCGCGTCTATGAAATTTGTATGAAATATTAACTAAACGTCATCAGTGCGCAGCGAACTCGAATACATTTACATTTACATTCGTTTTTCGGGCTCGGGCTGCTGATGTTAAGTGATCTCCACCACCCATACACACCCAAGACACAAAAAGAATCATGAGCGCGTTGCCAACCTAAAAGGAGGGAATGGATAGGGAGGAAAAAGGGATTGGGAAAGGGAGGGGGGAAATAGGCCACCAGAAATCTCACTCACTAAAGACAACGCGACAGCGAGCTGCCACTTTACGTGGGTTTTCTGTGAGAAAATGGTATCAAACCGGTCGGGCCGGCCTATACGTGCTGTAGACGTAACTGTCTACAGCGTGGCTTTACCACTCAAAGAGACTGTGGTTTAAGAATTTACAAAATGAGGACGTAAAGTAATCAAAATGGAAGGTGACTGGTAAAGTGCGACATTTGGGCAGAGCAATATGGTTGTGTGAAACGTAAATATTTATGTCTGGGTATTGTCGGACTAAAATGAAGAAGTTTAACCTGCAAGATATTATTAACATTAATTAGCGAATAAAAGTTCGTGTTTTCAACAACTATGTAATTGTTTCGACATGCAGTCAATGTTTTTAAGCTCTCTCTAAAGCAGCGTCTCCTGCACTAGTTTTTCTCGAAACATTACACAAAAACACATACGCAAAACAACGATTTTAGCTGCCTCCTGCTCGTAGAACATTGGACCACAGATAAACAATACATGTTTTGTGTAGGTGTTTTGTGTAATGTTTTCGTGCAGGAGATGCGGCTTAAGAACAATAGACAAAAAAACTTCTGAAATGTATGCCGAGTTATGTCGATACCTATAACACATATTTCGAAATTTTAAATAGTGTCTTTGAGCTATCCAAAAATCTGGTATACATACAACATACAACTTAGTTTAGGCCATTTTCAAAATGTCTGAAAAGTCGTAACAGATGTGGAGCAATATGAAATCTGATACTAAATATTTGCAAATGTAAACAATGGCTGGAGGTTAGGTTTGTTATGGTGTTATAAATCATGAGATCAGCAGTTTAAATGCTATTTCGATGCGATTGCTCAAGGCACAGAAACGTATGCATTAATTGTTTGAAGTTCAACGTGCTATTATAATACTTATAGACTGACTGCCTCGGTGGCGTGGTGGTATTTCGATACGACTACGGTTCTGAGGTCCCGGGTTCGATCCCCGGGTCGGGCAAAGTGATATTGGATTTTTCCATATCAGCCCGGAGTCTGGAATTTGTGCCCGATATGGCGATAGGCTCGCCCCCTATCACATCTGGGACTGAACTAAGCTCGGCGAAATATGGGTGTTCTAGTTCGCTAGTGCGCCTCTGCCTACCCCTTAAGGGATACCGGCGTGAGCTTAACTTATAGCCAATAATAAACTTATTGTATTTAAAATTATTTGGCGTTTCAGAGTTTACCTCTGTTTCTTGTTTTGGTGTTTCTTCTTTTCAGGATTAATCTGGGGTGTTACCACCACCTCTTATAGCTGTATTATTATCATCTTACTTGTACCGATTCCCATACAAAACAAACGAAGAACGATTATAATAATACTGCTATAAGAGGTTGTGGTAACCCAACTGATAGGAAAGATTGATGTGAAAAATTAATGGTCCGATTTCTGGGAATGAATGTTGAATTTCAATTGACACCTATGCAATATGCATTTGTATTAAATCTTTCAAATTCACATGATGTCTTATGTAGAATTAACTCTAATACTTTCTCTTTCAATTCAGAAGGTACTAAAGCTATCATGTTTATGAATCGTCGATTTGAAGTTAGTCAGAACACCGTTTACATCGATGACGCTAAATCCGCGTAAGACGAACTGTCGATACGAAAACACCGTACACACATCGAAAACGTCACATTAGTCATAGTTATAGAAATACGTTTTGGCGAGCACGGAGCGGGGTTTGAACCCGCGCTATTTGCGTGCTGGCATCGCGCCAGCGTCGTCCGCATCTGACCTGTTTCCAGTTGTGTTCGCTTTTTGTCTACTCTCTAGTATCGATAGATTAAAGGACAGGATTAGAGATGACGGTTAGATGGATTGTTAAACTAAGCTGATTAAAAATTTGGACTTAAAATTACAAAAGCAAAAGAAATGCTATTGTTATTAATCTAGATCTTTGATGCCATTGAATAAACATTAAATACTAATTACCGAGTCTAGATTAATTCACAAGTTTGTTTCCGATTGAATACAGCTGTTGATGCGATTTGTGACTTTGAGAGATAGGGTAAGAAATGGTGTGGTGAGAGAGCGGTGTGGATTGAAAGAGGAAATAATAACGAGGATTGAGAAAGGAATGTTGCGGTGGTTTGGGCATGTAGAAAGGATGGATGAAAGGAGGTTGACAAAGCAAATATATATGGCAAGTGTGAATGGTAGAGTTGGAAGGGGAAGACCTCATCGAACATTCTCTGACCAAGTCAGAGATTTACTCGAGAAAGGTCAAGTCAAAAGTACCCTAAACCAACGTGCATGCATGAAGAATGTAATGAGACTGAATGAGGCGAAAGAGGTGTGTAAGGATCGTTGCAAATGGAAATCCGTTGTCTCTGCCTACCCCTATGGGAAAAAGGCGTGAGTCTGTGTATGTATGTATGTATGTATGTTGATGCGATTCCTCAGCAACACAAAATGTGTTAGACTTTACATTATATATGCTAGCGTTCCGAACATTGTAAACATAAGACAATTTTGAAATAATCATACATAGATACATACATAAACTCACGCCTGTTTCTCGTTGGGGTAGGCAGAGATTAAGGAGCGCCAATTGCCTCGGTTCAAACACACCTCTTTCGCTTCTTCCACAGTCATCAGTCTTTTCATGCACGCTCGTCGGTTACGAGAACTCCTCATAAGTAATAAAATAATAAATAATTAATAACACCCAGCATTGACACACATAGTCCTAACGCCATACTAAGATTGAGCTTTGTTTCGTGGGTATCAAGAACTACGAGAGACTTTCGGTCTCACAACACCCAATCATTTGTATCGGTGCGAGGATCGAACCCACGGCCTCTCGCTTCACAGCCGGCTACTCGGCCGCTGTCACGGAGACTGTCAATATAGACCTAGTCTTCGAACTGCTTATTAAATTTTATTTCCTTGTTCCCAGGATCCTAGTCGGTGCGCCTGAGGATGAGCGCTATCCTCCCAAGAATTACAAAATCAATCGACCAGGCGCTGTGTATCGCTGCGAGCCTGGTCGAAGGTCCTACTCTTCGGAAGGCGTCGCCCAGCGGCCTCTCGACCGGTGCGCTGAAATGGTGTTTGACAAGAACCATAGTGAGTATTCTGCTATAGTTATGATTGATGGCATGTCATAGCAATATAAGGAAGAATATAGCCCAAACTCATTAACATAGTAAAGAACTAGAAATAACCGGAGCTCTATGAAAAACAATACTTATGTACATAGGGCTACTTGCAGCCAAATCTTGTTTTAAAGATAGGAGTGAGCTGTAGGATAAATTAGATAAGGTTCAACTCTAGATAAGTGATAGCGTTGATAGAATAAAAGGCAGACCTCAGACCGCAGATCATCATATAAACGCAGACGTTATGATCTGCGGCCTGAGCATGAATATTTTTGACAATCAAATTCGAATAGAGGTCGATGACATTTGTATGAAATATTAACCAAATGTCATCATTGTGCAGCGAGCTCGATACAAATAATATCATCAAAATATTCTTGCTCGGACCGTTCATTAAAATTTAGATGCAACATTCATAACTAAGGCAGAGATCTATAGAGCGAACTTCGACTAAGTCTAAGTCAAAGAAAAGAACTAAGTGAGGGAGTGGAAGGAGGGAGTGGAATTTTTAAATCGAACTGACTTAGTCCGAGCTATTTTTTACAAGCAAAACTGACTGAATAAGCAAAGATTTTCTTGTACAAAATTACTCCGACTAAATCAAAGTTGATTTAAAAATCCAAATTCTCATTAAATTCGTTCCTTTGATAGACTTCGAAGTTCGCTCTATAAATCTCAGTCTACGAATGTTAATTTTGTTCAAACTTTCGGTTAGACGTCATGATGGTTTTGACCCATTCACCAACAAAAATTTCTAAAAATATCTTGGCATAGTTGCTCATTTGCTTCACTCAGTTTTTGGGCCAAATAATATGAAAGCTTTTGAATGATTAACTCCACTGCCAATGAACTTGGTTTTTGTTATTTTCTAGTTAGGTACTGTTAAATTTTTTGTTGAAAATTTCTGAATTGAATTTAATGTCACTTCACTAGTTTCAATGGGTACGTGGAAGTATTTTTTGTGTGTCTCTCAACGACAACCAGGATTTTTTCATTGTTTTTTTATTTGGAACATCTTACCGAAACACGGCAAATGTCATCTAAAATAGAATATTATTATAGAAGTTGGAAGACGGACAAACTGGCAAATGACAAATTTGATGGTATCGATATTTATCAATGATTAGATACTACCGTTAAAAGCCATAAGCCAGTAATTGTGGTTGCATTGCCGGCCTTAGAAAGTATTGGGATTTTTGGGATGAGACAGTTTTTGCGAGTCCAAACCATATCGTAGATTGGATTAACTTCACCATAACTAATAAATATACATATTTCCAAGAAATAACTGTAACCAGTCACAATTCCGCGCACGACTGGCAAATAAAAGACCACACAAAGCACTTATGCATTCAGTATAATAAATCAGTTATTAATATCCTTCGGAGATACGAGCGGTACAGTACTTCGAATATAAACTGGATACCATTCGCGAACTGTTCTAACGTATTGTTATTCATTCTGACAGGATTTGGAGGCCTTTGTGTTATTGTTTTACGTCAGTAAACAATAGAGCAGTCTTCTTGGTCTATTGGCAGTGTATATGGGCTGTGTCGTATATCAGAGATCCAGGGTTCGATTCGGACAAAACAATTTTTCAACAAGTGTCGCATCGATTCCCCATTGATGTGCGATAAGGACTCGACGATACTACAATCAGTAGAAAAATATAAAGTTTTTTGGTGCTAAGACGTGAGTTGGCTTGGTCATGACATTTCAGTAAGAGACTTTTCGAGCTCTAGCAATTTTATATTAAGTTAAAGATATAGTAGACCTTTTGTCTAACGATGCAACAGTGACCGATTTTTTGCAAGCAATATTAAGGGTTTGAGACTTGATGAAGTAACATATCACGGCTATATGATCTTATATTGATCAGCTACTACAAAAAATTACATCAGCAATGCCAAAAAATAGCCTTAACAAACGTTTGTGCCAGCTTACAAACGTTTTGCATTTAATCCTGAAGGAGACCAAAGTATCACAATGTTTTTTCAACGTGTAAAAATCGGAGTATTCAGCACACCAGTACATATCTTCATTCTTCATATTCCAAACTATGTTCCCTTTACCATATTTGCGAGGGGAGCGTAAATTATGACGTGCGACGGACCGGGCGCTGCGCACGCGCAGTTGATTTATAAGGACCGCCACTGCGCATTGTCTCCTGACTGATCATGCATCACGTCGAGTACCATAATGGCTGTTGGCTGCTGGACAATCGCGTCGCGTGAAGGAAGCTAGCTTATTCATTATGCCTTTCATTTTATTACTATTTACGGCCGGTTTCAATAAACAATCTAGGTTCGAATGTGCAGAAAGATTACAAAAATTAGCCAATAAGAACACAGTTTGAACATGACTCCGTCAAATGACGTGATTTGATTGGTTCATAATCGTGATCTATCTACACATTCAAACTGAGATCGTTTATTGAAACCGGCCGTTAGAAAGCAACGATAGCTTAGTTAGGAGGGGTATGGATTGCCGAGACGAATATCTCAGGTTCGATTCCAATCCCAAAAGCATACACCTTTGCCTGTTTTATGTTAAGTGTGTATTCATTATGAGTACTTATCGCTTGCTATAATGGTAAGGAAACATCGTGGGGAAACCTGCATACCTGAGAATTTGTCCACAAGAATTTCGAAGGTATGTGAAGTCTACCAATCCGCACTAGGCCAGCGTGCTTGTGCGTGCGTCTCTGCCTACCCCTATGGAATACAGGAGTGATATTATATATATAAGTATCAAATCCCCACGTTACCGCTAGGGGTGTTTGGGTGTTTGTCATACAAGTATTTTACGTTATCGCTAATGAGAAATGTCAAAAAATCATGATCGAGCTACTGATGTTATGTTATTATGAAAACAAGATCGTAAACATTCATCTACATATGTATTAATAGCCATCACATCATAAAAACTATAGAAAGTATTTGTGATAACCATTTACAACACTGAGTCAACAAATAAATACAGTTTCGGAAGAAATTGAAAGAAAACTGGGCTAAGTAACTCAAACATCCTGCGTACGTTAAGGTACAGTTCCGAATATGACCATAACAATATTTCTTATACAAGCGGGTTAGTAATAAATAGGTTATCTACTTAGTCTTGCGAAAACCTTAAGCCTTAGGATTGTTGTACATCTGGAAATCTCATAAAAAGAAGAATCAACTACTGATTTTTGACCGACTTCCAAAAACGAGAAGGTCCTCAACTCGTCTGTATTTTTTTATGTATGTCACGCGATATCCGCCGAATGTTCACCGATCTTCAAAATTCTTTTTGTGTTCGATAGAGCTTCTTTCAATGGTGGTCCCATATAAATTTGGTCACGATCAGATTTGAAGTAGGTCTGTTGAGTTTTTAAACTTGCGATTATTATTTAGATCAGCTACCTTCCCAAATATTGTTATAATACGCCGGTTAAACTGGTCTATTAATGGTATGAAATTGGCTCAACAATTATTGCAATTATCTTTGGCAGCCGCGAGTGACAGCCGTTGCTATGCCTGTGTTGCAAAGCATTAATTGACATTGGTCGCAACGTTATAATCGCAGTCTGCATCCGCTACGCTTGAAATCGTTCCTTAACTCGATTGTGCAACCTCTCGAATAATTTGGACGGTGCATACCCGGAGTTTTATTTAGCACCGCTTGCGGAATCTTGTGATTCACCGCGCCATTGTTCCACGATATTTGTTTGGGTCAACGCTTAACCCTACGAGGTTTAAATTTCTCTTAAATATTCTGGCTGTTTGAAGTGTTAATGATTTGATAATATATTGGTTTAAATTGATAGTCTTCGTGGCGTTGCGGATGAGTAACCGGTTGGGAAGCGAGAGGCCGTGGCTTCGATTCCCGCACCGAGATGTTTTTTGTGTGATCCACAGATTCGAACAACACGTTACGTAACTTTTTTTAAATTTAAATAAAATCCAGTGCCCAATCCTTCAAACCCCAAGCTCGTGGTACCTAGTCAGCTAGACAAAAGATCATGCAAGTTTTCACCACTAGTGACGTTTTCTGTTGATCTGTCGCCTCGTCTAGAAAGGTTTATGCAGGGGCCAGGGGGTTATGTTCGGTTTTGGCGCGATTCTTTAGGAGGTCCCAAAGCCCCTTCATAATGCTGAAGGCGACAACCATGGGGTTTTAGCCGGTAAAAATCCGACATACCCAAGAGATCATACCCGGCAGATCCAAGAGGATTTCCCCATGTAAAAAAATAAAAAATATGGGGTTATGTTCAATGAACATAGACAAAACATATTAGATCTATGTTTTTTGTGTACATTATAGGCTAAAAGTAATGCGTACCTAACTGAATTGCCTCGATGCAGGAATTAAACGAACTCTCGTTTTCACTCTGCTAACATCTACACCACTAGGGTCATCGACACTTATCTCCAAAACAAATACGCTTGCACAACACTAATTGCTTGCTGATCTAATTTTCCGCTTTCACTTGACACAAGTTCGAACCTTTGCCCTCCAGTTGGTAGTAATTAGCGCGGATAAGTTACGAAACCGCCAGAGCATGTGGGCCACGCGTGGGTGGCGTGGGCGAGCTACCTGCACCAGTAGTGGGTCATGGCGCTGGTAAAAACTATAGCAATAGCGAAGTGTTGACGTAATGAGTTTCTATGGTGCAGCTGTAAGAGGCTGCGGGTTCGATTCTCGCACCGAGATTAATCTGAGCCACAGATATTGTGTGTGGTGTTGAGACCGTAAGTCCCTCGTAGTACTTGACACGAAAAGATTCAATCTAGTGTAAAGTCAGGACTATGTCTATGATTGTTGTATTTATTTATTACCTCATGTCTCTTGTGTGTAGTTCGTAAGTTTGAATCCCGAGTTAGGTGCGATATTTTACGGCCGGTTTTAATAAACGATCTCATTTTAGAGTGCAGATAAATCGCGATTATGAACCAATCAAATCAAGTTATTTGACGGAGTCATGTTCAAACTGTGTTCTTATTGGCTAATTTTTGTAATCTATCTGCACATTCGAACTGAGATTGTTTATTGGAATCGGGCGTTAGTGGTTGTAACCATGCGGATAAACCTTTAGTCAGCTTTCGAAGAAACTGCCAAACGAGCAGGTTGTTTTTTTTTGGCAAACGAACACATGGGTCACCTGATGGTAAGTGATCTCCACCGCCCATAGACACCCAAGACACAATAAGAATCAAGGTGCGTTGCCAACCTAAAAATAGGAAATAGAATGGGAGGGAAAAGGGATTGGGAAAGGTAGGGGGGGAAATGGGCCACCGGAAATCTCACTCACCGAACGAAACGCGACAGCAAGCTGCCACTTTACGTCGGTTTTCTGTGAGACAGTGGTATCAAACCGGTCGAGCCGACTCATTCGTGCTGTAGACGTAACTGTCTACAGCGTGGCTCTAACTGGTGATAAAAGTTGCTAGTGAAGTTATTACAAGTGATAATAGTTTGCCAACTTGAGTGACACATTTCCGTATATCTAGAATTTCAATTTCATTTCGAATTCAAGATAAAGTCCTTGACTGCTACTGATACCTCGTACCTCTTAAGAACAAGTAATATTTTTATATAATACATAATGCTTACTATACGTGTACGAATAATGCGCAAGCGCAACTAATGTGTGGTGCATTGGGATCCGGCAGCGAGAGGTTCAATTTCATAGTTTAACAGATAACCGAGTTCAATGCAGATAACACGATGAGCGTGCAAATAACCAGGCACGGGACCATTATCGATACTATTGTTATCGATAATATTGTTGAACATGTACACTTTCAACCGATATAGAAGTCCGCTACACGCGTCAGTTTTTTTTTTATTAATCTTCGTTAATCAGCTCTTATGTTACTGCAATATATCGGTATACCACACTATTTCAAACATGTTGTGGAAGGATTCGGCTATTAGGACAGGCTGTCTGGTCTAGATTCAGTTTTGGGCAAATCGTGTACCTAAAATAATCGCACATAACATTGTCCGACCTGGAAATCGAACCTATTACCTGTAGGTCTACAACCCACAAACACTACAGCTAAACTATAGTCCTTGATAACCTTATTTCTATCTGCCCTTATCGCCGTCGGCGCAACACACTGTTTCAAGCATGTTGCAGAAAGGATTTGGCTTAGTTTTTACGACCGGCTGCCTGCCTGACGTCGGCACCCTCTGAGGGATCCAGTCCCGGCCAAATTAAATTATAAAATTCGCTTTGCTCGACCTGGGAATCGAAACTAGGACTTCCCGGTCCACAGCCCATAAATGCTGCCACTAGAGCAAGGATACGACTATAGTCCTTGACAATAATTCATCTAATTCAGAAGCTGTCAGTCAGTAACAAGTTTTGTCCCTCTCTAACGCATCTAAGTGATGATAAATAGCAAAGGAAATTGGTCGTAAACGGTTCAGTTAACATTGTAACATGACATGCGTATATTATTGTAAACGTTTACTATTGCGTTTACTGTTAACCGGAAACTGATACAATAGCAAGTAATTGCTTTCATTTTGGCGCAATATTAGTTAACATAACTTGTTATGACTTATTTTAAATACAAAGTATATATTAGCTTTCAGTGATGGCTATGTGTATATGCATAAGGCACTAGTAGTGTTAGTTCATGGCTTTGCTTGCATGAATGTCGTCTCCTTTTAGAATGTAATATTACCGGAAAACAAAATATATTATCCTGTATTATAGTTTATATTTATGCGAAATTGTGTCCAAAGAGATTCTTTTAAGAAGACTGATGATCTTGCTACTTGGGAAATATTTTTCTCTAAAAGAACACAATTAAATTCATCATCATCCATAGCATGTGGAATCCTACTGCTAAGATTAAGGTTGCCATAAACCTGAGGTTACTGCTAAATAAAAAAAATACAACTTCAACGTGCCCTTATCATACTCCATTGCTGGGCCAACACACCATACATTTTACAAAAAAATACGTGTGGGTCTCGGCACGCTCGACAAAAGTGATAACTTAAACTAATCTAAGTTGAACTATTTAATATTGAAATTGTTTAACTTGAAAAAAGCTTAGGTTATTACTTAAACTTTATGCATATTAATATGATAAGAAGCCAGACAGAGTGGCGCCGTAACGCGTTACGTTACGAAGCTGTTTACCTTCCCATAAGAAGTTATCACTTCAAAAATAAAACATCGACATTAATTTGTACCTAACTGTGTCTATATCGTAACTTAAAACGTTGTATACACCTGTTAAGGCATTTCACATTGTCTAGTTACCCTTATATCTAAATATTTGAATTGTGTTGTGATGTGTGGTGTTACATTAATAAATAAATAAAACATCGATAGTTTATCGACTCAGTCCCATCCCTACCGTTATCAGCGTTGTATTTCACAAGCTCCATTGTTGTAATCGACGGTAAGTCTTGTAAACAATTCGCCGCCGCTTTTTCTTATCACACATTTTTCACTCGTTATCAGTTATGCCCCCGTGTCATCGAATCATTAACGAAACGTTATCGAAATTAGAACGACATAATAATATGTTTTACACTTTAGATAGGTATTATTTGGATAAGCAGATTATTTGTCAAGATTTTATAAAGTTTTAAGCTCACGCCTGTATCCCCGAAGGGGTAGGCGGAGGCGTGCTAGCGAACTGGAACACCCACATTTCGCTGAGCTTAGTTCCGTTCCAGATGTGATAAGGGGTGATATCGCCATATCGGGCACAAATTTCCAGACTCCGGGCAGATATGGAAAAATCTAATATCACTTTGCCCGACCCGGGATCGAACCCGACACCTCAGGACTGTAGTCATATCGAAATACAACCACGCCACCGAGACAGTCAGGCAGTATTTTATTATGTTTTATGTATCCTTATGCCAAATTACAGCTTTCTGGTACTAAGATAAGGTTATTTGATTTAAACCGCCGTCAGACAGACGGACGGACGGCGAAACTATAAGGATCCCGGATTTTAACATTTAGCTAGGGAACCCTAAGCAGCGCTATTACTAATCTAGAGGTGTAAACCTTATCTCGATTTATCCTACAGCTCTTTTCTTTCTTTAATTTAAGTTTTTTTTTATGTCAGAGACTGGCAAACGAGCAGATGGGTCACCTGATGGTAAGTGATCTCCACCGTCTATAGACACTCAAGACACAAAAAAAAAACATGGGTGCGTTGCCAACCTAAAAGGAGGGAAATTGGGCCACCGGAAATCTCACTCACCGATCGAAACGCGACAGCGAGCTGCCATTTTACGTCGGTTTTCTGTGAGACAGTGGTATCAAACCGGTCGAGCCGGCCTATTCGTGCTGTAGACGTAATTGTCTACAGCGTGGCTCTACCACTCAAAAAGATTTGGGATAACAGAGATTTATCGCGGAGCTGCGAGTGGCCCTAAAAACCAATTGTTTAGGCTAACTTTAGCTAGCTTCATAACAAAACTGAGTAAGCAGTACAATAAATACAACATTTCATGGAGCAAATTACCAGTACTTAAATTGAAGGAGCACGTGGGCCTTAATATTTGTTTGTGGGTGCCACGGCCGTGCGTGGGTGCACGTTCGATTCCAGCTGCGGTCTACTTCATGAGATATTAATATTGCAATTATTTGATTATCGCTTTGGTGAAAGGGAACAGTCTAACATAGTAAATATCAATTTACTGGGCGGGTTGTTTAAGTGGTTGGTTAACGTGTCATAGGTATGATAAATATTAACGAATACGTAAGATGTTTAACCTTCGTTAAATACCAAGCGTTTTATTGTTTAAAAAATCAGTCGCAAAAGTTATTCAAGTTGATAAAAGAACGCATAATCAGATCAATTATTATCGTTTAAAAAATATTACTTTTACTGAGACTGGCTAACGAGCAGCAGGATTACCACCACCTCTTATAGCAGTATTATTATAATCGTTCTTCGTTTGTTTAGTATGGAAATCAGTACAAGTAAAATTATAATAATATTGCTATAAGAGGTGGTGGTAACCCCCAGGTGGGTCCCTAGACAAAAACCAAGCGTGACGTTTTATACCGCAAATTAATGCCTAGCGCACGGACGTAAAAAAAGATGGACGGAGCATTCAGTAGGAACATTGACAGTGAAGCAGGGTTTTCGGCCCATTCGATCTATCGACACGTAATGACGTGTGTGGGTAGGGCACTTTTGTACAGGCGCGTTTGTGCGCGCGGCTGTCTATGGCGTCCGTTTAACTATAGGCGAGATGGTGTCCTTCTTTTTCTTTACGTCCGTGGCCTAGCGTTATCAAATGTCAGGCTTGGTTTTTGTCTAGGGCCCATGACTATAAGCGTACGCCATAGCCCATAGACATGAACGTTATCAAAACTTTCATATTGCCAATAAGAGATGCATCATCATTGCACTAGCCATCATTGGATCTCTAAGATTATCTAACATAACTTAACATAATAATGACGCCTGTATCCCCGAGGGGTAGGCAGAGGCGCACTAGTGAACTAGAACACCCACATTTCGCCGAGCTTAGTTCCGTCCCAGATGTGAAAGTGGGCGAGCTTATCGCCATATCGGGCACAAATTCCAGACTCCGGGCTGATATGGAAAAATCCAATATCACTTTGCCCGACCCGGGGATCGATCCCGGGAACTCAGAACCGTAGTCGTACCGATATACCATCACGACACGGAGGCAGTCTATTTCTAAGTAATATATCTATGTTTAAAGTTTGTTTGTCCATCAAACTGGCAAATCAAGAGGCGTGGTGCACAATCTCGTAAACGAGATACATCCGCGTAACCGTCACTATGTTTGTAACTAGTTTGATTCCGGGCTGATTTTGCCTATAATATCTGATGGCCACACAAACATTGTCTCGGTGCGGGGATCGAATCCGCGGCTTCTCGCTTCATAGCCAGTTACTCGCCCACTTCGAATCGAGGACCTCCGGGTCTATAGCTCTTTTATGCTGTTACTATCACGAAGACGAAAACTTTATGTAATTTAAATCTTAATTCTAAATTGTTTTGACAGACGTTGACCTCAAAATACTTGTTAAAATCTGATATGACAGTTGTCTCAAGACCGGTTTTTAGGCAAACATTTTCTAACGTATCGTTTTGGCGGAACTAGTTTTTAGCATCCTTAATTCACGTTTAACTTAAATAGAAGATGTGTTGTTGCTATGTTATAACGTGGGTGGATTTTTTTATATAATGACAACATATTTTTCGCGGATATTATTCTTATTTCTATAGTAAATTCTTAAAGTATAATTATATTCTGATTAATCATTTGTTGCTTTGTTTGTTTCATACATTAAATGTGAAAACATCAACATTATTCCCAACATAAAAGTTATCAGACTATAGGGAAATATGGCCTAATATTGCTTTGTAAAAATACAAATGACTTTTTCCACATGTTATTTCTTTATCAATGACGACTTAAACATACCTACATGTAAGAATAATAAATAGGTATGTTGGTTATTGGGATCTAAAGATAAACTCATGAAGCGAAATAAGTACTCAAAATTTGCTTTATTTATTGTACAATGTTTATTATTTATATCATTATATTTATAATTCTCGTTTGTTGCCACATAATTAAATAACCTTATTACTATAGTTTTTAAAAGATATAAACGCATCGTGTTTATCAAAATCAATAACAACTTAATTTTTCATCTCACGATATTATATGCGAAGTGTCGGTCAGCCGCGGCGTGTGATTGCTTTAGGCTATGGGTATAGTGTTACCGATCGACCACATTTAGGACATGTGTCTAAATATACAGGAAATTTAGGTGAATAAATATAATATGAATAGTTTAGTAACTAGCGATAGAAAGAAAGAAAGGAACTTTATTTGAGACCAGCTGTAATCACCGAAAATGGATTCAGGTGCACTGATGCTTTGTGGGGTGAGATTTTATAGAGTAGGAAGAAAATAATATGGAAACCCAAACCCATCCCCTTCCATTCGGAAGATTTATTTACCGAATGAAATGTAATAGTAAAGTTCCACATCATTTGGTTTTCTGTGAGTCAGTGGTACCGTGGTATTGCAACGGTCTAACCGGCTATAGATAAATGTTCTGTTACCTTGGCTCTACTACTTAATTAACTACCATTTTTGAGGATCACATTAACATTTGTCCAACGGAATTCGAACTCGCGGCCTCTCGTTTCTCAGCCATTCGGTCGCCGCGCATCGGGGGCTGTCAAACAGCTGCAAATTGGCGGTAAAGCTATATACTTATACATACATGAAGCTTGCAAATAGAATTCCCCTTTTGGAGAATCATTTATTTATTTATCACCGCATACTAAAATAATTGTCAGTTTTTGACCGACTTCCAAAAAGGAGAAGGTCCTCAATTTGTCTATTTTTTTTTATGTATGTAACGCGATATCTCCACCAAATGTGGACCGATTTTCAAAATTATTTTTGTGTTCGATAGAGATTATTTCAGGGGTGGTCCTATATAAATTTGGTTATGATCGGGAAATTGGAGGTCAGTTAGTAAAGTTTTTAAACTTGTGATGTTTGGCTACCCTAATCAAAATGCCTGTAGACGTCACTGCACTCTTACTTGAGTGTGCTATAGTGAGCAGCTGTTGATAATGGCAATGTATGATACTGAAGACCCAACTTATACTGGCAACAGGCAGTACATTAGTCGTGTTGATGTGTGAATCAATGGACCAAGCTGCGTTGGGATCACCATGCGATGTTAATGTAGTAGGACAATACTTACTGAAAATACAGTTGTTCAAAATAGACTTGCACCACTATTACTAACCTACAGTTAGACCTAACCTGAAGTTAAATTGAATAATCAGAAGTTTAAAAACTTAACTGACCGACTTCCAATTTACCGATCGTGACCAAATTTATATGGGACCACCCTTGAAACAAGCTCTATCGAACACAAAAAGAATTTCGAAAATCGGTCCACATTTGGCGGAGATATCGAGTAACATACATAAAAAAAAATACCGACGAATTGAGGACCTCCTCCTTTTTGGGAAGTCGGCCGAAAAGAAATATAATGAATGACATGTAATTCATTACATGTAATGTACTACATGTAATTACAGATAATATATGACGACATTTATTTAATTACAATGTAATAAATTACTTTTCATTCATATATTTCTTTTTCAATTTTTAGGACTAACTGCAGGTTAGTAAAAGTGGTGCAAGTCGCCCAAATCGCTTTAGGGAAGATAAAAGCGTATTTTAATAACCAGGACTCTTACATTATTTTTGGAGTTATCTTAGGCCTAATGCTAGGGTCTGCCTTCATACCTTAACGCTTCCACTTCCCTCGGTCTTGAGCCTCCTCCATAGTAATCTAATGAGATTACTATGGAGGAGGCCCTTATATGAGAACCAATGGGTTCTCATATCCCTCCCTCACTTTATCTTTTCTTGTTTCTACCTGCCCTTATCCCTTAATGTAGGGTCGGCGCAACACACCTTTTCAAGTATGTTATAGAAAGGATTTGCCTAAGTTTTTACGACCAGATGCCTGCCTGACGTAAACCTCCTCTGAGGGATCCAGTCTCGGGCAAATTAAATTAGAAAATTCGCTAAATCCGACCTGGGAATCGAACCCACGACCTCCCGGTATGCCCGTGTCATTTCATGTCATGGGCTGTGCCCATATGTGCTGCCACTAGACCAAGGAGGCGACTTTATCAACCAGGATAAAATATAAAGTTAATTTTATACACTTTATTAGTCATAACCTAAAATGAATAAAAAATCGATGAAGTAAATTATGTTTGACCAATGGGTGGTGAAGAAATAAACTTTGATATTGAGTAGAAAAATCTATTTTGTAACCAATTCGGGATACAACCAAACAGTACAATTGTCTCATTACAAAGAAAACCATGTTCACTCCACAGTGCGGAATGGCATCGAGGCCGGCTGGTTCGCTCCAGAAGCGCTATTTGGTCTTAATGCCCAAGCGCAGTTCGTCGACCCCGCCACATGCCACTTATGCACATTTGTTTCAGGCCCATGCCAATTTTCAGCCAATATAAACGATGTAACATCTCCCGGACATGAGCGCAAGATGTTTTTGAATCCATAAATACTTGAAGAAGTCAATAAACTTCGAGTAACAACTTTGCTCGGTTTTATAGTGCTTGATTTGAGGGTGAGCGTATACCTAACAGCTCCGCAAATGCTTTGAGATCTTGGAAATGATTGTATAGTTTTATGTACAAATTGACAACCTCGTAGCGCAGCGGACGAGTAGCCGGTTATGAGACGAGAGGCCACGGGTTCGATTCTCGTATCAATACAAATGTTTGTGTTCCTTAACCTCACAATTAAGACATCAGATTTGAGTCGTGGATATCAGAAACCATCGACTCTCCATCCTATGTAGATAACATAATGGAAAATTTGTGATCATAGAACACGTCATGGTCTGGAAGCCGCAGGTTCCCGCTTCACAGCCTATTCACCCGCTACATCAAGAGGCTAATAATATAACATAAGCTCACGCTGTATCTGCGAAGGTAGGCAAAGGCGCACTAGCGAACTAGTACAGGCACGTATCGCCTAGCTTAGTTCCGTCCCAGATGTGATAAGGGGCGAGCCTATCGCCAGATCAGGCACAAATCCCAGACTCCAGGCTGTAAAAAACCAATATCACTGCCGGACCCGGGGATCGAACCCGAGACCTCAGAACGATAGTCGTTCCGCGCAATACCACTACGCCACCGAGGCAATCAGAGGCTATTAACAAGAGATCATACTGAAGAGTACATGGACTCAACACCGTATTACTATTTCCCATCAAAATGGGGTCACGATTAGCCAATACATCAATTAATTGGTCCCAAAACAACGACCATTCAACAAATTAAAATGTACCCATCAATCCGTTCTCAATTGGGTCACATCGGGGACTAAACTGCCCACTTGTGGTTAATTGGTGGCCAAAGAGGCCCGCCACAATGTCCTGTATTGGCCCAATGCACATGTATCTAATTGAATTGCCATACTGCATTTCATAATGTTTTGTATTTATTTGAGTGTAGCTTGTGGTTTCGACCGACTTCAAAAAAGGAGGAGGTTCTCAATTCGTCTGTTTTTATATATATTACACGATATCTCCGCCAAATGTGGTCCGATTTGCAGTATTTTTGTGTTCGATAGCGCTTATTTCAAGGTTGGTCCCATATAAATTTGGTCACGATTTCAGTACTAGAGCCACGCTGTAGACAGTAACGTCTATAGCACGAATGGGCCGGGCCGACCGGTAAGATACCACTGTCTCACAGAAAACCGACGTAAATTGGCAGTTTGCTGTCGCGTTTCGTTCGGTGAGTGAGATTTTAGGTGGCCCATTTCCCCACTCCCTTTCCCAATCCCTTTTGCCCTCCCCTTCCATTCCCTCCATTTAGGTTGGCAACGTACTAATGATTCTTTGAAAAAAAAAACGATCGCATTTGAAGCCGATCCTATAAGTTTTTAAACTTGTGGTTATTTTAACTTCAATTTTTTTATACGCTATTTTAAAAATTAAGTATATAGGCGAAGAGACATGAACAAACGGACATGTAAACCCAAAAGTCCAGTTATAATTTTCCGCCATCGTTCAATTACTCAATAAATATTTACAAAAATGGTATGAACATAGAAATTTATCTTTTATGTTTGTCCACTTCACGTCCATTGACTTTGTGTAGATAGACAATAGTCGTCATGTTTTTATGACCATCTTTGATTATTTTTTTAAGTAGAACATCGTATCGTATCGTATCGAATGGTAGAGTTGGAAGGGGAAGACCTCATCGAACATTCTCTGACCAAGTCAGAGATTTACTCGAGAAAGGTGAAGTTAAAAGTACCCTAAACCGACGTGCATGCATGAAGAATATAATGAGACTGAATGAGGCGAAAGAGGTGTGTAAGGATCGTAGCAAATGGAAATCCGTTGTCTCTGCCTACCCCTATGGGAAAAAGGCGTGAGTCTATGTATGTATGTAGAACATCGTAGATACCACACGTATAACGAACAAACGAGCAGATGGGTCACCCGATGGTAAGTGATCTCCACCGCCCATAGACCCCGAGACACTAAAAGAATCATGGATGCGTTGCCAACCTAAAAGGAGGGAAATAGGGATTGGGAAAGGGAGGGGGCATTGAGTCACCGGAAATCTCACTCACCAAACGAAACGCGATAGTGAGCACTTTACGTCGATTTTGGAGGCAGTGGTATCAAACCGGTCGAGCTGGCTCATTTATGCTGTAGACATTACTGTTTACTGCGTTGCTCTACCACTCAAAGAAAAGCATTTAGTAATGCCTCGGTGGCGTGGTTGTATTTCGGTACGACTACCGTCCTGAGTCTCGAGTTCAATCCCCGGGTCGGGCAAAGTGATATTGCATTTTTCCATATCAGCCCGGAGTCTGGTATTTGTGCCCGATATGGCGATAGGCTCGCTCCCTATCACATCTGGGACGGAACTAAGCTCGGCGAAATGTGGGTGTTCGAATTCGCTAGTGCACCTCTGCCTACCCCTTCGGGGATACAGGCGTGAGCTTATGTATGTATTCACCAAAGTTCCTCCCTGCATAATACAAATCGATACCGTATGCCCACCCCACAGATATGTTTAATTTATTATACATGTTATAAATCATTATAATATACCGTTTCCTTTGAGATCGACGTCGGCTGCGTTTTAATTAGTTACGTACCCTTTTCAAAATCATGCAAATGTTATATTTTTGGTTTTATTACGAAATATGGCACGCGATCCATGTGGCTTTTATGTTATGGAGGGAGATTTTAGTGCCATTCCGTACCAGGTCAAAAAAAAGATCGGGAGGGAAAATGTTTTTGAAGGCAATTTAGGGTCATCAATTATTTTAATGTAATTAGGGTCTTAAAGGACATGGCCGAATCCTGCCCTAAATATAGAAAAATCAACTGAAATATACTGTAAATAATGATATCTTAAAATTAACTAGAAAATTATGAAAATCGGTCCACATTCGGCGGAGATATCGCTTAATATAATTAAAAAAAATACAGACGAATTGAGGACCTTTTCCTTTTTGGAAGTCGTTCGAAAAAAAGTTCGATGTTGCGTGGACCATTATTTAGGGTGCTGCTATTGATCTTTATGTTACCAAAAATAATGCCGATCACAGGGAAAGTGTTCAGCAGTGCATATCCTTTTGTTACCATGACACGGTCCACTGATAAATCTTTATATCTTTATTGGTTAGGGTCATTAACCTCACGAATACCAAAAATGTGTTTTATCATTGATTTTAATGGATGCAGGAAGTTATTTTATATGCCCTTGTTTCATATTGTTATAAAGAAATGAATTAGTTATTATAGTTCCTCATTTGTTAGATCACGGATATTAAGTTTGTAGGAAGTTATTTTAGGATATTTGATACAATTACTGCATTATTGCATGATGTTTGTACGTTAACCTTAGCAACACAAACAGCAGGTCGATTATCTAAGAAACGCCACAACGTTGCGATCGACGACGAGCTCGCGCAGAGCACATCGTTGAGATCGACGGAGCGTTCAACGTTGTTGGGTTTTAGACAATACCATTTTCCATACATTTATGTCAAACGCCTAGCTCGAGAGAGCTAGTTCACATAAGCGCCGTCATCACGCATAGCGCTATTGCGTGCGCTTTGTACCTTGCCGTAGCCCGAGCACGAAAAACTAATGTAAATGTAAATGTATTCGAGATCGCTGCGCACTGATGACGTTTGGTTAATATTTCATACAAATTTCATAGACGCGCATCGAGATCGAATACATTTACGGGTGTCAGAAATTTTCCTGCTCAGGCCGCTGAATACAAAAATGACAACATCGTTGCCGCAACGATGCCGCAACGATGTTTCACAAATGAAACCTTAAAGAATCGACCTGCAGGTTGAGAATCTGACATAATAATTGGATTGTATACGGTAAAAACGCACAAAATTTATTGACACCAATGTGATCTATTAATGTATTAGATCATCTTGGTATTAATCACTAATTAACTGTTTTTTTAGGTGTTTGGATATGGTCATTTTGTGTATGATCAAATTATAAATAAATGTATTTTGTAAGCCTGCCATTTGTTACTGTGGACAAAGTTTTAGCAAGTTTTTGATTTCATAAAACTTTTGTTCTACTGAAGCTCTTTGCGTACTAGTGCCAAAGATGCCAAGTCTTTTTTCGACCGACTTCCAAGAAGGAAGGTCCTCAATTCGTCTGTATTTTTTTATGTATGTTACGCGATATCTCCGGTGAATGTGGACCGAGTTTTAAAATTCTTGGGTTCGATAGAGCTTATCTCAAGGGTGGTCCCATATCAATTTGGTTACGATCGGATTTGAAGTCGGTCCGTTAAGTTTTTTGAAATAAACTGAGTTTTGCGTACTTCCTAAGAATTATTGAATGAAATTGTAACTATTATGGACGATAACAACCAAAATATTATCTCTTTTCCTCTTTCCCAATTCGAAAAAACAGCAGCCCGAGCAGGAAAATTTCTGACAACCGTAAATGTATTCGTGCTCGATGCGCGTCTATGAAATTTGTATGAAATATTAATCAAATGTCATCAGTGCGCAGCGAGTTTACATTTGTTTTTCGTGTTCGGGCTACAGTACACCTTGATTGACATACACCTTTTTCATTCTTCAGTCATCAATATTTTCATTTATTTTAAATCTAAAAGTAATAATTACTTCAATCAAAATATTAAAAAATTGGTACGGCTGATATGACAGGAAGTAAATCATCAATCGATCGATTATGGGGGATTGAGCCCCTGCCAAATTAGAGTGCGGCCCTGTCGTACTAGTTAATTATGACCCCCATAAAAGTAAACATCATCCGGTGTCACAATATAATGTCTTCATGTTGGTAAATTGCCGATCGTACGTCAAAGTTGACAGCTTGTCATTTTTTAGAGTCCCGCGCTCGCTTCCGGTGAGAGGAAAACCATTCATCAATTTCTGTAATTGGTAATGAAATAATAATTATTATTTAGTTAATATCTATTTGGTGTATGGTCGAGAATCTTACGAACCATTATAATGAAAAATAAAAAATACTTATAACAAGTTGATTTAGCCATGTTATTTGGTACATCACCATTTACTAATCAACATTCAACTGTTTTCGCTATCAACATGATTATTTTTGGAATCAATTCTTTTAAATAATTATCAGCAACTTAAGATTTGTTTGATTTTCGACATGGTCAAAATTTTAGCAAAGATGCCAAGTATTTTTTCGACCGATTTCAAAAAAGGAGGAGGACCTCAATTAATTTTTTTTTGTTTTATGTATGTTACGCGATATCTCCGCCAAATGTGGACCGATCTTCAACATTCTTTTTGTTTTCGATAGAGCTTATTTCAAGGGTGGTCTCATAATTTCGTCATGATCGGATTTCAAGTCGGCCCACTAAGTTTTTAATTTGAGAATAAAGTTAGCCCATGTCCTGACCTAGTTTTCCACTTTTTTTATACCAATATTTGTCAAAATCTGTTCAGCGATAATTTTGAAATTAAATGGTAATTTTAAATAAATTTAGAAAAGGTAGTATTAGGTATGGATTTATGATTTGAAATTCTTTTAAAACGATATAAGAATATCCGGAACCCACACCATTCTTTGAACTCACCCTTATCATATTTTTATGAACACCGTAATAACATTTACATGCAATATAGGCTGTAATTTGCCACTGTACCATCACGACGTATAAGGCGAGCCATTAAGGGTATCGACAGAGATTATAATCAGAATGCTTATTTGGGACACGAGATACGTCGAAAACAAATACTGGGCGGGCAGCCGAAGATTTTTGATGAATGGACTCCTTATGTTCTCAGTACGAGGAAGTATGGAAAGTTGTATTTCTTTCTTTCTACCTGCCCTTATCCCACCTTAATGTGGTGTCGGCGCAACATACTTATGCAAGCACGTTGCAGAAAGGATTTGGATTAATTTTTACGACCGGCTGCTTGCCTGACGTCAACCTCCATCTAGGGGATCAAATACCGGGAAAATAGTGTTAGAAAAACATAACAAATTTATATGGGACCACCCTTGAAATAAGCTCTATCGAACACAAAAATAATTTTGAAGATCGGTCCACATCTGGCGGAGATATCGAGTAACATACTTAAAATAGTCACAAGTTTAAAAACCTTACAGTCCGACTTCAAATCCGATCGTGACCGAATTTATATGGGACCACCCTTGGAATAAACTCTATCGAATACAAGAATTTTGAAGATCGGTCCACATTCGGCGGAGATATCGCGTAACATACATAAAAAAATATAGACGAATCGAGGCCCTCCTCCTTTTGTGGAAGTCGGTCAAAATACAGACGAATTGAGGTCCTTCTCCTTTTTGGAAGTCGATCGAAAAATATAGACAAATTGAGGACCATCTTCTTTTCACACAACTTGTTACTTTACTGACTCATACACCCCATTTCAAACGCATTAAACATATTTATAAATCAACGGACACAATTTGGGCACTTCATAATGACTAAAGATATTAAATACATATCTGTGGATTACTCAACTAGTTATGTAGGTGAAATAAAACAATGGCGCGCTGTAGTTAATAATAGAGTCGTCGTACAGATGGACATAATACTTTTGAAATTAAATATTGTTGACTTACGAAATGCTGTGGTGTGATTTTTTAAAAGGGCATTGAAAGTCGCCATGGTGAAATTGCAGCTTGGGCTGTAGATTGGAAGGCCCTGGGTTCGTATTCCAGGTCGAGCCTAGCGGTTTTTGGAACATTACGGACCTTACTTATAAAAATAGTTTAGCTGAGCAAATGGCTAAGAATAGCTTGTCACTTTTTTTTTTTATTGGCCTGAGAAGGCAGACGAGCAGACGGCCCACCTGATGGTAAGTGGTTACCGCCGCCCATGGACATCGGCAATGCCAGGGACACAGCCAAGCCGCTGCCTACTGTGAAAAATGCTTTTTTAAGCCTCGTTTGAAGAAGGACATGTGATTTTTTTATCCTTGTGTCACATTGATTAAAAATAAAAGTGACAGGCTATTCTGAGCCACTTGCTCAGCTAAACTGTTTTTATAAGGCCCTATGAGTTAGGCAAGATGTGAGTTTGCCTTCTTTTCGGTGATATAGGCAAGAACCTTTCGAATATTTTTAGCCTTTTTTATAGCAGAGGTTCGATTCCCGCACCGAGACAAATGTTTGTGTGATCCACAGACATATTTTGTTTCGAGTCTGGGTGTTGCGAAATCTCCTTTTCATTTGTAGATTATAACACTTATATCACTGACAGTACCCAATCAGTCTAAAAGGCTAACCCTGCACTGATTAGGTAGGGGGACATGAGAGAGGGAGGGGGGAAGCTCTGTGGAGCGCAGGGGTCCGACATTAACTCATTACCATTGTCATTATGACGGGGCGATATCATGAGTCATGACCCTCCACTCGCTAGAGCTACTGATTCTATATTTTACATACATATATAAGCTCACGCGTGTATCCCCGAAGGGGTAGGCAGAGGCGCACTAGCTAACTAGAACACCTACATTTCGCCGAGCTTAGTTCCGTCCCAGATGTGATAGGGGGCGACCCTATCGCCATATCGGGCACAAATTCCAGACTCCAGGCTGATATGAAAAAATCCAATATCACTTTGCCTGACCTCAGAACCGTAGTCGTACCTAAATACCACCACGCCACCGAGGCAGTGATTCTATATTTTGATGTAGTTATTGACAGGGACGTGCACAGACATATTCCATAGGGTAGGCAAAATATTAAATTCCTCCCATAAGTGGTATAGATACTAATAAAAGTTCCCTTGTGTCTTTTCCCGCTACAAAAAGGTAACCTATTTATTCAGAAATAGTCTGCCTTCCTAATAGGATATTGTTTTTTTTTTCAATATCAGCCCAGAGTCTGGACAATATGGCGATAGGCTCACCCCTATCACAACTGTGACGGAACTAAGCTCGGCGAAATGTGGGTATTCTAGTCCGCTAGTACGCCTCTGCCTACCCCTTTGGGGATACAGGCGTGAGCTTATGTTATTCTAGGTGCTTTAATACCAGACATTAGCGCATTTAAACAAAGAAATATGTAGGTTATCAAAATTTTCCTACATTCGTGACGCACATCTTTTTAATTAATAATATGACAACTATTTAGTAAATAATAAAATGGTGAGTTAAAGTTATTAAATGAAACTAAAAGACGAATCCGCAAAATAGCTTTCATGATGAGTCAAATGGGTCACCACAATTACATGTAGGTACTTTAACTATCTAGTAGCTACAAATAAATAGTTATCATAACCATATAAATAACTTTACTTTGTGTATAAATAAATACTTGCATTTCATACTCCACTTTAATACATTGTTGCACTTGAAATTCGAATAGGCATTGTCCTTTGTGTACCAAATAGTAGATTTTTTTCGTCTTAAGAAAGTTTCGAAAAATAACATTTAGTAAACACATTTTACAACAATTCTCACAGAAGAAACAAATGTTTATATTATTATTATTAACCTACTTCATTTCAATGAAAATATATATTACAAGTTTTCAACAAAAAAACTTTAAATAGTAAATAAACAAGACAACATCAAATTTATTGGAGAACGAACGAAAGAATGCTGAATGTATCGATCATGAGTGAACATTATTATACGATTCAGTTTATTGTACTTGTACCATGACGATAACATGACAAGTGAACGCATTTTCAAATTGTTCGTACTATACTTGAGTTAACCAATAGCATTACACTGTTGAGAGGAGGCGAAGTCTAAATCTTGATTTTTGCGCATTGACTTCACCAATAAGCGTACGCCACTACGGTCGACACAATCGTGTGATCATAGAAAAAAACAGCTTTAATGCGTGCAAATTGAGCTCTTCAGAAATATGTATCATAGACTCATCGGTGCAAGGTCAGTCACTGACCGCGTCGTACGCGCCACGCATCGCTTGGTACCTACCGATAAGCCGTGCGCCGTGCGCGGCAATTTTTAAATGGGTATTAGTTAAGATTTATTTTATTTCCTTGTCGATTTGTCAGGGTAGACAATGTCTTTTTGTCTATATGCACTGCACGCCGCTGGTTATTGACTATTGCCTCGTTGGCGCGGTTGTTTTAAACTATGACTCCGTCCTGAAGTCTCAGGTTTGATCCCTGGGTCGGGCAGTGATATTGAGTTTTCGACCGACTTTCAAAAAGGAGAAGGCGAATGTTACGCGATATCTCTGCCAAATGTGGACCGATTTTCAAAATTCTTTTTGTATTCGATAGAGCTTATTTCAAGGGTGTTCCCATATAAATTTGGTCACGATCGGATTTGAAGTCGGTCTGTTAAGTTTTCGAACTTGTGATTACTCTATCCATTATTAGCCCGAAGTTTGGAATTTGTGCCCGATATGGCGCATGTCATGATGAAAATAAGTTCGGCGACATGTGGGTGTTCTTGTTCTGTAGTTTGCTTCTGCCTATCTGTTCGGGTATATAGGTGTGAGTATGTATATATTATTTTGCGGTGAAATATTGTGTACACGTTAAGTGAGATGGACCGCAATAACTCAATACTGACCTTATCTGGACATTCATCTTCCCGAGTATTCAATAACGTTGAGGCAAAAATGGCTACGGATGATGTATGCGCCTCGCGACTCTCGGCTCAGTTGATGCGTTTTCATTGTCTCACGGTATATAAAACGTTGAACATAACATAACATAAGCTCACGCCTGTATCCCCGAAGCGGTAGGCAGAAGAGCACTAGCCAACTAGTACACCCACATTTCGCCGAGCTTAGTTCCGTCTCAAATGTGATAGGGGGCGAGCCCATAGCCATATCGGGCGCAAATTCCAGACTCCTGGCTGATATGGAGAAATCCAATATCACTTTGCCCGGGGATCGAACCCAAGACCTCAGAACGGTAGTCGTACCGAAATACAACCGCGCCATTGAGGCAGTCAAAATAAAACGTTTACATTAATTAAAGCGGCCTCCTTGATCTTGTGGCACATATGGCTGTGGACCTCCCGGTCTGCATGTTGCAGAAAGGATTTGGTTTAGTTTTTACGACCAGCTGCCTGCCTGACGTCAACTGCTGCTGTCTATGAAGTGAGAACACGCGGGTTTGATTCCCCATCGAGACAAATGTTTGTGTGATCTACGGATAGGGTTTGGATATTGTGAGACCGAAAGTCTCGTAGTTTCTGGGTGTCTATTCTATAAAACGTTATCGGATGAACGATACTCTACCTCAGACTAATAGAGATGCACGTGGATCAAATAAATCTCAAACACTGAATATTGGGCTGTCAAACGGTTTACAGCATAGCATTCTCCGAAACGAAACTTATAGCACCGATATCGGTCGGACACGCGAGCCACATAGAATAGCAAAACGTCCGAAACGAAGTCCACAATTGCGGATTTCGTTTTACAAACTAGACCCCCTGATACCCACGACACAAGAATCGTATTTTTTGTGGGGTCAGGAATATGTATGTGATAATGGATGCTGTTTATATTTATTATAAAAAATTGCTCAGCGGCCTGAGCAGGAAAATTTCTGACAACCGTAAATGTATTCGAACTCGATGCGCGTCTATGAAATTTGTATGAAATATTAACCAAACGTCATCAGTGCGCAGCGAACTCGAATACATTTACATTCGTTTTTCGTGCTCGGGCTACAGGTTGGTATAGCGATAGGATCGCGCCTAAACTTTATGGGACTGAAATAAGCACGGCGAGGTGTAGATGCTCTAGTTCTTTATTTGTTTTCTGCAGAGCTCATCGGATATACAGGAACGAGCTTATGAAGCAGTCAGGTAATAAATACTAACAAATTAAATAATAACTGGGTGTAGAGTGGTAGAGCCACATTGTAGCCAGTAACGTCTACAGCACGAATGGGCCGGCTCGACCGGTTTGGTACTACTGTCTCACAGAAAACCGACGTAAAGTGACAGCTTGCTATCACGTTTCATTCGGTGAGTGAGATTTCCAGTGGCCCATTTCTCTCCCCTTCCACTCCCTCCTTTTAGGTTGGCTACGCACACATGATTCTTTTTGTGTCATGGGTGTCTATGGACGGTGGAGATTACTTACTATCAGGTGACCCATCTGCTCGTTTACCAGTCTCTGCTATAAAAAAACTAAAAACTAAAGTCGTATTACATTGGAGCTGGTTTGCGGGGCGTGTCCAACCGACGGTCGACCACTGTATATATGTCAAACGTGATTCTCAAGAACTTAATTTTGACACAAGCAATTAATATGATAGTGAAAGTATTCATTATTTAAATTATGTGGACGTTCAATGAAATAACATTACGCAGATCGAGTGTTGATATACGGATTTTGGATGTATCAATGTGGTGTAAAGGCAGTTTAATTTTGTAATAAAAACATAAAACATAATATAAGCTCACGCCTGTATCCCCGGAGGGGTAGGCAGAGGTGCCCTAACGAACTAGAACACCCACATTTCGTCGAGCTTAGTTCCATCCCATATGTGATAGGGGGCGAGCCTATCGCCATATCGGGCACAAATTCCAGACTCCGAGCTGATATGGAAAAATCCAATATCACTTTGCCCGACCCATACAGTAGTCGTACCGAAATACAACCACACCACCGAGGCAGTTTAATTTTGTGTTTAATTTAATTAAATGTAAAGGGCAATCACTAGAATTGTTGTTTGTTTACTTCTTTTAAATAATTCCTACGTGTGTTCCCATTATTTTTAAAACATATTCTGATTCCTTTAAATAAAAATTCCTTACCAAAATTAGAGGGAAAAATAAGGATTACAAATTTCTCCCATATTTTTTCCTATACAAATAAATGATATCAATGAGTCGAAGATCAAAGCGCAAATAAATAACATTATATTATTTGTTACAGTGAACATGGTCGACAAGCAGGGTCGACAGATCGAGGAGAAGTCACACCAATGGTTTGGAGCCACGCTCACCAGCACCGGCAGAAACGGGCCCATTGTGGTAAGTGCCTTATAATCATTATTTATTATTAAGACGGAGGAGGTTTTTTTTAAAGTGAATATGGTATACTTATCCTTATTCCAAAAATGTAAATAAATAAAATAAAATAAATACACCCAATAGTCACACACATAGTCCTGCCCCCACACTAAGATCGAGCCTTGTGTCGTGGGTATCGGAAACTACGAGAGACGCACGGTCTCACAACACCCAGACCAACAAATATCAAATATAAACAAATATCTGTGGGCCACACAGACATTTGTCTCGGTGCGGGAATCGAAACCGCGACTTCACGTTTCACAGCCGGCTACTCGCCCGCTGCGCCACGGAGGCTGATACACAAAATTTTATGCAAGTATATTAATTTTTGACCGATTTCTAAAAAGGAGACGGTCCTCAATTCGTCTGTATTTTTTTTATGTTACTCAATATCTCCGCTAAATGTGGACCGATTTACAACATCTTTTGTGTTCTACAGAGCTCTAGAGATATTTCAAGGGTGGTCTCATATAAATTTGATCATGATCGTATAATTTTGAAGTCAGTCCGTTAAGTTTGTAAACTTGTGATATTCATGTAGAGGTAATACCATGATTGTGTTCAGCATATACACTTCACTAATTTCCTCAGTTTAATTTATATCGTGGCTTTTGTTTTCACGTTTTCTTCTAAATAGGTCATTTTTCGCGAATCTCAAAGCTCAACGCCTTACCTCTTGCCATTTACACCGTCGCGTTGACCTCGTAAGTGTTGACCTATAAAGTTTACGAGAGCGTGGAGGCGCACCCTTCCTGCTCCGCCTTGCCTTACTGTCACTGCTCACTGCTATGTCTCTATTATCATTTTTAACGGGTACTAAGCCAACTTTTAGACAGAGATAGAGACACTCCCGTATGAAGTAAGGAACATTTAAGGAGGACGGCGGACCCTGACATAAGGTCGGGATATCGCCAGGCAGAAAGAGAGAAAGAAAAAGCCATTCCCGAACTTTAGAAAGAAATAAAACAATTATATACAGTTGGGTACTTGACTATGTTTGATTATACACATGTTTATATGTAAAAGCAGATAAAACAAAAAAGAAACCCTTCTGTAAAAACTTCATCGAAATAAGTTGAAAAATGAGGCAGTAATTCATATTTTTAATTCTGGAGTGGGGGTATATTGGAGATATTATGCTATCCCTTTCTAACTCACGTACCGTTACGGCGTGACATGGTTGTACTTATACTTCTCTTTCCCGCAATTTGAGGGTTACACCAAACTTCAAAGGCTTATAACTTTTTTATTTTTGAGAATATTTCAGTATTTCTTTCTGTTTTATATTTTAGACGACGTATATTTCATATAAAATTAATACAAAAAACGAAGTACCTAATTGGTTAATCCGCCTAAGTTCGTACCTGCCACAGCCACCCATTGATAGGTATACTATTACATTTCATTTACGGCCGGTTTCAATAAACGATCTCAGTTTAGAGTGCAGATAGATGATTATGAACCAATCAAATCAAGTCATTTGACGCAGTCATGTTCAAACTGTGTTGTTATTGGCTAATTTTTGTAATCTATCTGCACATTCGAACTGAGATTGTTTATTGGAACTGGGCGTTAGTGACTTAAAATTCCACCGAAATCGAGTTGCAAATTGCGTTGGATTCGAGGACTTGTCATTTGATGATTTTTACGCGACATTAGTATACTTTTAAACTCGATTTCGGGGGTATTTTGAGTCACTAATGACTAATGTTTAAGTTGCCCACATTTGTTTCGGGTCTTGGTGTTTTAAGACTGAAAATCTTAGTTCCTGATACTCAAAACACGACCCGAACTTTACTGTGAGGTCAGGATTAGTGTATGGTTATTGGGTGGTACCTATTATTCTTATCTTAAAGAGGTCATTCATCCAAGCAATAACCATTAAAAAAATAAACTACCTCCATGACAAAAACCTTAATTCCCGAAAGAAAAGGCCCGTGCAAACAGTCGTTAACTTTAGACCCCATAAGCCTGGACATTTGGGGCACAGTCCAAGGCCTTCCTGATGGGGTTGGGGCGTAGGTCACGAGGCCGCGTTTATGGTTGTGGACCGACATAAAACTGTCTATATGACAAGAAATCAGGCCGTTCGAGGTTTACCGCGCCTTTGACAAACAGAGGATATTGCCTTTTGATGCTTTTGTAACATAAAGGCTTAAGTAGGTCGCCTAGTGAACATTTGCGATAGTAGATTTTTTTTAGTCACCACCTTGGTCTACTGGCAGCATATATGGGCTGTGGACCGGGAGGTCCTAGGTTTGATTTTATTTGCCTGAGACTGGATCCCTCAGAGGGGGTTGACGTCAGGCAGGCAGCCGGTCGTAAAAATTAATCCAAATCCTTTCTGCAATATGCTTGAAAAAGTGTGTTGCGCCCATTCCACATTAAGGTGGGATAAGGGAAGGTAGAAAGATTTACAATAGTACCTATAGATGCTACATTTTAAATATTTTTTATTAATAGCTGCGTTTTGGTAATAGTCGCCTCCTTGGTCCTGTGGCAGCGTATATGGGCCGTGGACCGGGAGGTCCTGGGTTCGATTCCCAGGTCGAGCAAAACAATTTTTCTAATTTGACTTGCCTGGGACTGAATCCCCTAGAGGGGTTTGAGGTAGGCGACAATTCACTCTGATGAACGGTCTAATTACATATGTAGTTTTTTTTCACTCTTCTTTAAAGGAATCATCATTCATTCAAGTTCCAACACGAAGAAATTGAATAAAATTAATTAAATTTCACGTACGAATGTAGTTTTTATTATTGCATTCACGTTTCATTTTCGTATTTAAGTTTTTTCGGCACATGTTAAGTCGGCGGCGAACGCTTTCGAACTTCGAAGAACTCGCCGCGATCGTTCAGAAATGAGACAGTTTTTGCCATTTCTACTTAAGGAGTTGGAATTTTTATTTCGGTATGCCGAATTAGTGCAAAAAGCTGACTCTCTCATGGCTGTCGGTGCAATTTGTTTAGGCATTTTGTTCCATTTGTTGAGACGGGAGCACGTCTGGAATTTATGTGATGAACATAGGCTGTATCAATAAATGCCTTCGACGTTAATAGACAATAAAATTGTCTGCTCATACCATAGACGGGATAATAATTATTGTGTTTTTCTTTAAGCCGCGTCTCCTGCACTAAAACATTACACAAAATACCTACACAAAACATGGTTTCGCTACACATTTTTTTCTATGGTCCATTGTGTTTTGTTTTGAGAAAAACAGGTGCAGGGGACGCGCCTTTATATTATAATTTACGCCTCTGGATAATAGTCTATTGAGCCAATCATTTACAAAAAAAAAATTGAGAAATGTTTCCGCCAAAAAACCTTAATATCATTGGTATGTATGTGATTAATATCAATATAAATACTCACTAAATTAAATTAAATTTGCTGTTTAATTGGTAAAAAATTACTTACTTATTTATTGTAAAACTATTTCTATATAGATATATTACTATAGAGGTATAGTTTATTGCCATCATTAAATTAGTTAGTATTTGTTATATTTTGACTGCCTCGGTGGCGTGGTTGTATTTCGGTACGACTACGATTCTGAGGTCTCGGGTTCGATCCCCGGGTCGAGCAAAGTGATATTGGATTTTTCCATATCAGCCCGGAGTCTGGAATTTGTGCCCGATATGACGATAGGCTCGCCCCCTATCACATCTGGGAGGGAACTAAGTTCGGCGAAATGTGTGTGTGTTGTTCACTATTGCGCCTCTGCCTACCCCTTCGGGGATGCAGGCGTGAGCTTATGTTATGTTGTTATATTTTATAACATTTTGCACTGAATTTTTAAACACATAACAAACAATCGATTTTCTATGCTGCACATTAACTTTTATATTTATTTTATTCTGCCGACTGTACTTCAAGTTCCTCTCAATAAAAAGCTGTGCCATTAAGGCACATTGTAGACATCTAAAAATAAATTATTGATTTATAATTACTCGTCGCCCGTTCTGTCGACAAACGAGGCGCGTTCGCTTTTTGCTCTTTCTCATTTGTTACAAATAGGTCTACGTTTTGTCATAGATTATAAAAATATCGCAAAGTCAGAATAGTTTTTTGGAGATACACGTACCACTTTGTTGAAGTCTATATTGAATATAACTCAGCCTAAATTTCAACTCTCTATGTCGAAGTAATAGAGTAGTAAGCGGCTGTTAAGATTGAGACAATTGTAAAATGATCAATCAACTTTATGACACTCTCGTTGCGATCTGCGCGGAACTTGAACTCATTTGTACACAGTGACGTGCACAGGCATTTAGATTAGGCTAGATAAAAATCTTGCATAATTATTTTCTTCAATTTATTCTTGCTTTTCTTGAACCATTATGATCATTCTCACGTCGATTTAAAATAATACAGCTAATGCTGTTTGCAAAACTCCTTTTGGTGACTATTTTTTCTTTATTTATGTAATTTTAGCAAATTGTCTGGGTAGACAATGTATCTTTCTCTATATGAAAACTGCACGCCACTGTTCACACACTAAACAATAATTTATTAGACATCAAAGCACGTCTTCACTTTTTCTTCAGCCGTTTTTTCATTGCATAAAATGCGTACAACATTCAGTACCAGTTTAAATGGAATAACCCTACTCGTTTAAATGCTAAGAAGGTAACACAACGTTATTGCCTATCTGATGTTGTTTTACGTAATCTGTGCACATCTGCATACATTCTCCATGCTAGTCTCTGATTGATTCTCAGATATCCCGATGGTTTCTAAGTTCTATTTGGTATTGTTTACTTTACACCAAGGGGGGTTCACCATGAATATTTATTGATAGAGTAAGAAGTAAGAACTTGATGTATGTATGTAAAAATGCGCAAAGTTTCTTTAAGGCTCGTCGATTGCACGGTTTGCTTTAATACAGTTTTCTTGAAAAATGGAGGGTGAAAAAATCTTGGTACTGGGAAGTATATATGATGGTGAAATTGTACTAATACATTGTTTTTTTTATGTAAGTACGTATGTACCATTGAGACTTACATGGAAAATTTTATAATACACAAATGTGAGAGGTCTGTTTTTTATAAACTGTTTTAATCATTATTAGATTCTTTTCTGGATCGTTATCTGAAGTTGTGTTATCTATAGGGACACCAATGACACCATTGTTATTGTGGATCGTAAATTAAATTACAATACACAATCTAAGACCTAGCTTAAAAAAACGTGTTCCAAAGTTACAGAAATACTTTTTTACGATACCTCCTTCCCGTCGTACAAAAGAAGAAACCCTATAAAAGATTTATCTTAAATATTTTACCTACTGTCGTATCTACAAAAACATATCTATGAAAAACCTTTTCTCTTAAATATTATTCAATTATTTTTATTGAAAATTTAATTTGAACACACTGTGGACTCTCTTTAAAGGTAACAAATTGTCCGCTTATTTGTCAAAGCGAATGCTTGGTTCTTGCGCACGCGCACCTAATATGGCGTCGTGTGGCTGTCGGCCGCGCGCGACAAATTTGGACGCGAATGCCTTTGTACGATATATTTTATTGCCGTTTTTTAAACACACTTTGTTGTGAAACTTGGCAAAGCGTTGAGCAATTTATATTAGCTTTCCTGTATGTGATTGGGGTTATTAATTTTTTGGAGTACGGACAAGGCATGCGTTGCAACTCCAAAAAAGGTATCTTATAAGGAGACCGAAGTTCATAGATCGGAACGGATCCAATTTGACAAAAAAAAATTTAAATCCGCTTAAAAATGAAAAAGCTTAAAAGGCATGGCATCGATGCAAATGTTTTTTTTTAATAACAAAGACTGGCAAACGATCCGGTGGGTCACTTGATGGTAAGTGACCTCCAGCGCCCATAGACACCCAAGATACAAAAAGAACCGGAAGTCTCACTCACCGGAAACGCAAGAGCGAGCTGCCACTTTACATCGGTTTTCTGTGAGACAGTGGTATCAAACCGGTCGAGCTGGTTAATTCGTGTTGTAGACGGTACTTCTCGCATGTCTCCAACTCTTTTTGACCTGTATTTACGCCCGTTTTCGTTCATACTTCAATGATTGTAATATGGTCTGGATCCAGGAATCGAATCCCCTACCAGTATCTAACTATTAGTCAAACTGTGCGTCAGATCACGGCCGTTGTAACTCGTCTAATTTAAGATACTAAATTGATGAAGGACCTTGGATCCGCTCTAAATTGACAACAAACTCCAAGATATATTTGAAGTGCTGGTAACCTTTGTTCCCTAAATAAAGAGTGGTCGTGCCCACGCTCCTGTAACTGGAGATGTTCTAAATCACCAGAATTCCACCGTTAATATCACGGTACTTAACTTCCCATTATCGTATAATGTAAAGAATAATCTGGAATTAGTCACGCACGCGCTCTCTGACTAAGAGCTTGGAAGATTTGGGAAGGGTGACACGGTTCTTGAAGCGATTGGGTTCTGTTATTTCATATTTAGAAGGATTAAAATTAATTATTTATAAAAACATAATTTATTATTTTTAGAAATTAATTTGATTTCGTTGCAATTTTACATTTCATTTTTATTCTTTTTTTAAATATTACTATCTAAATTCTAAATATTAATTAAAATATAAGTTATTTCACGAGATATAAAATAAAACGTTAACAAAGTTGACTTCACAACACAACAAAGAGAAGTCGAAAGGCGTATGCATAGATTATGATTAATGGTTTTAACTCTTGCCCGAGGAATCCCAAATAAAACTATTAACATATTATTGTTAAAGGCGTTTAGGCCGTGCTTCATTAAACCCCATTCATTATTTTACAATTAGCCGTGGATTTTTAATCCCATACGCTTTGTTAACCCGCATTGTTGTAACTTGTTTTGATGTTTCGGACAAAATAAATAAATAATAAATAAATACACCCAACAGTCACATACATAGTCCTGACCCCACACTAGGTATAACCTGTATCGTGGGTATCAGAAACTACGAGAGACTTTCGGTCTCACAACACCCAGACCCGAAACAAATATCTATGGGCCACACAGACATTTGTCTCGGTGCGGGAATCGAACCCACGACCTCACGTTTCACAGCCGGCTACTCGCCCGCTGCGCCACGGAGGCTGTCATTAGTGTATCAATGTATTCCGTTATTAGTGTACATATGTTGAAGAGAGTAACGGTTTGAAGATTTTTTATTATTGTTTACGAAAGCAGGTCGCCTCCTAGGTCTAGTGGCAGCGTAGTTATATGGAGTATGGTTCGAGAGGTCCTGGGTTCGATTCCCAGGTCTGTGTTGTTTTTACTATTTAGCCGGGGCTGGATCCCCAAATACCGGTTAGATACCACTGTCTCACAGAAAACCGACGTAAAGTGGCAGCTTGTTGTCGCGTTTCGTTCGGTGAGTGAGATTTCCGGTGGCCCATTTCCCCACTCCCTTTCCCAATCCCCTTCCCTCCCCTTCCATTCCCTCCTTTTAGGTTGGCAACTCACCCATGATTCTTTTTGTGTCTTGGGTGTCTTTGGGCGGTGAAGATCACCTTCAGGTGACCCATCTGCTCGTTTGCCAATCTCTGCTATATAAAAAAAATGGGGTTTGATGTTGCTTGTCCTAAAAACCAAGCCGAATCCTTTCTGCAAAATGCTTGAAGAAGTATATGACAGTTAGAAAGAAAGAGTAAACGTAATACGTAAAATTAGTAAAACGATTAACGGAAGGTTTCTATAAGCAATTTCAGTTAGAATACAAATAGATTACAAAAATTAGCCAATAACAACACAGTTTGAACATGACTCCGTCAAATGACGTGATTTGATTGGTTCATAATCGCGATCTATCTGCGCTCTAAACTGAGATCGTTTATTGAAACCGGCCGTAAGACGGCAACTGCTGTGGACAAAGTTCTCTACAGCATCCTATTAAAATTAAATATATCTAGCTCGTTGATTTACGGATTACTTGCAATATATTCAACGAGCATACCACCATATTTACATTGTGCATTATCCTGGCCTCTGGGTAGACAATTGTATATTTATTAACAACGCGCACTGCCTCTTAGTCTCTCGTATACAATGCAATATTTCCATGGTATGACGTATAGCTTAAGGTTGTATGAGGTCCAAATACCAAACTAAAAGCGGTGATTACCATATCAGCTCACGCCTGTATCCCCGAAAGGGTAGGCAGGGACAAACTAGAGAACTAGTCCCGCAGGTGATAGCCTATCGACATATTTCATTCATTATATTCATTTTCCTCATATTATTTTCGTGCATTATTCGAAACGGATACGTTTAACGGAGGAAAAAAGGTTAATGGTTAAAAGCATAAACCTTTTTTCCTCCGTTCTTTTCTTTTTTCATCTGGGCACGGTAAAGTTACTACACTGCAGCTGCAAGCGCATTGCTAAGACCAAAAACCAGCGTCTACTAACAAACAATGAAATTATAAATGGCCATCAAAATCATGTCTCCCTGCATAAATGCTTCTTTATAAAATGAAAGCCAAATTCCCAACTAATATTATCATATCCCATTCGCTAGTCACTTGACACTTCCACCGCACATAAAACACAGGAAACGCGCATCTCATTCGCTATTTATATAATATCGATGTTAGTCGTAGTCGCAGGAAACCACTGTCTTCATGAACACCTCTATGAGTTACTGTCTCCATTGATGCAATACTGCCTCGTAACTTGGACTTATGTGATGAGAATTTTAAAAAAGATTGCTAAATATTATTAGTTACGCTATAAAAAACATAACATAAGCTCAAGCCTGTATCCCCGAAGGGGTTGGCAACGGCGCACTATCGAACTAGAACACATTTCGCCGAGCTTAGCTCCGTTCCAGATGTGATAAGGGGCGAGCCTATCGCCATATCGGGCACAAATTCCAGACTCCGGGCTGATATGAAAAAATCCAATATCACTTTGCCCGACCCGGGGATTCCTGTGGACGATCCAAAAAGCGCTGACTAAATTGTTTGATTTTGAGGGTAAAAAACATCGATATATTATTTACCTAGAAGCACAGTTGACGCTCGGAAAATGGGACAGCAAAGAAGTGCTTAAGCACTCGTTTTGCCTACAGTCGGACGTCGATAGAATTCTAAATTTCAAAATTCAAATTAAAGAATTAAAGAACGCTTGCTCATTTAGTTTTAAAACCTACTTTATAACACGTGCATAGGGTTATATTTGTGTTGATTTAATTAGAACATGTGATCTTTTTCTTTGTTTTATTCCTGAGACCACTTTTTAGGAGGATATTTGCAAAGAACTGTGCATCTAGGGTATATATAATATATTGATGGTAAAATATGAGGACTAAATGGGGTCTCACTGTGGAGGATGTTCAAGACCGGGCGAAGTGGAAGTGTTTGAAAGAATATGTTACGCCGACCGCACGTTGGGATAGGAATATTTCTAAATCCCTATTATTGGGTACTTGACAATAGTAACCAATATAAATAAATAAATACACCCAACAGTCACACACCTAGTCCTGACCCCACACTAGGTATAACCTGTATCGTGAGTGTCAGAGACTATGAGAGACTTTCGGTCTCACAACACCCAGACTTGAAATAAATATCTGTGGGCCACACAAACATTTATTTGTCTCAATGCGGGAATCGAACCCGCGGCCTCTCGCTTCACAGCCGGCTACTCGCCCACTGCGCCACGGAGGCTGTCTTATATCAATGAATTTCTGTAGGAACATAGATTTATCATCTAAAGAACGTATGCAATAGGAATTTATTAAAAATACTCCAAGGATAATTTTATTTTAGTAATTAAAATACTTATTTTTTTATCTGTGCGTCACGTGACGGTAAACACCAATCACGATACATGATGTCAGATTACTCATTTTTCTGGTTTATTTGCTCCACAAGGGCCTAAGACCTAAGATACCTAAGTCATACTGCCATTAAAACCATTTAAACCATTTATTTTCTGCCAGGTTATTTGGTAATTTTTTTTCGTATTTTTATTTAAATCTCAACTTAATTTCAACGCGGATGTGATCGACGATCAATATCTGATCGACGAAATATCCGACCCGTTTTTTTAGTTTGAAATCATAAATGTTATTTGCGATTTTGTATCTATGGTAAGAAACAATGCCGTCACCCGTAGCTTCAGTTAACAGGTAGCGTTTTGGCGGCAAACTAAATTATACATATTAATTTTTGCTTTTCTTAACTAAATATATGAAAATAAATTACAAAATATATTTTTACGTGTTTAGGATAAACTAATAAATAGCCCTGTATATAATAATAATAATATTAGCCCTGTAATATTACTGTCCCACTCCTGGGCACGGACCTCCTCTACCTAATGAGAGGGGTTAAGCCTTAGTCTACCACGCTGGCCTAATGCAGGTAGACTTCACATACCTTCGAAATTCTTGTGGAGAAATTCTCCGGTATGCAGTTTTCCTCACGATGTTTTCCTTCACTGTTATAGCAAGCGATATTTCACAATGAAAACACACTTAACATAGAAAAGTCACAGGTGTGTGCTCTTTTTGGGGTTAGACTCGAACCTCCGACACTCGTCTTGGCTACCCCACTGAGCTATCGCTGCTTGCCTATACTTTTTAAAAATTACATTACATTGCATATATGGCCACCCCTTACACGATGGATGCGTGAGCTTATGACGTGTCATACTGACAAAGTACTACCATTTTCCTATGGCTAAGTGTCGATTTAAAATTAATCTAACACCAAAACCAATTAAATATATTAAATGATAATAAACCGTACAGTTAATATCATTAATCGATGCGCGACCGGTTCCGCGTTGGCCGGGAGTCGAACCTGCACTCGCTTGTGACCGGAAGCCTAGAACCGCATCAAGCAGGTTTACTCTTAATAAGATCTTTACTATATTTAACGAAGTCTTGGATATATGTTTTTAACAGCCGAATGTTCATACATTTAAGGTCGCCTTATGCCATTTAAGGCCGCTTTATCTGTCAAAATTGTATTGCGAAAACGAATATAAGAAGCTGTTAAAGTAGAGTAGCATTTGACCAATCGGGCGTTAATCAAGTTTTTTTTACTGAAATTTTAAACCATTGAACCCAGTCGCCTAGTCTTAGTCGAGCTTCTTGGTCTCGTGGAAGCGTATATGGGCTGTGAACCGTGAGGTCTAGAGTTCGAGTCCCATGTTGGGCGAGTGTGTTCCTAACACAATTTGCACGGATTTAATCTTCCAAGTTGGGGTTGACGTTAGGAAGACAGCTGGTATGTGGAGTTAGCGAAACACAACCTTTTTGTAACATGCTTTAAACGTGTGTTTCGCCGACTCCATATCGAGGTGAGATAATGGAAGTTAGAATAAAACCATTGGACCCAGAATGGTCAGATTTTGCAGTGATTGATTTTATTATATATACGAGGAATAAACAAGAATATTTCGAAATAAAATCCTTAAAAATTTATCTGACCGACTTCCAATTTACCGATCGTGACCAAATTTATATGGGACCACCCTTGAAATAAGCTTTATCGAACACAAAAAAAAATTTGAAAATCGGTCCACATTTGGCGGAGATATCGATTAACATACATCAATACAGACGAATTGAGGACCTCCTCCGTTTGTGGAAGTCGGTAGAAAAGGGTAAAATAGGGCCTCAAAGTTTATCCTAGAGAAACAAAGGAAAAATATGACTGGAATCATTCCACACAGGCGTACCCACGAGCGAAAGTTTTGTATTTATTAGTTATGTTTAAAATCTCACAACTTTCATTGATGATAAAACATTGCCAAGATCAAGATCATAAAAAAAGCAAATCACAATAGCATCCGTCAAAAATTAATTATTTCAATGTATAACATTAGCGTAAACCTAAGAAATCATTATGCCAGGACCCACTAATATAATAATTAATTCTTCACGCAGCGAATTCATAGTAATGTACCTAAGTGCGGCGACTCAGATCTCTATCAGATTTAAGCGCGCCGACTAGCTCACACATCCAAACGATTTCCAACCATATCCCTTTAAAACACAATTCAAAATATCCTGCCTCTGTCCTGTTGATAACTATCGATATATTAGAGTGGTGCATGAATCATACAGTGATTACTGCTTGTAATAAAGAACCAAATACAATTAAATTAATGGTCAGGGACTGTAGCACGAACTATCGACTGTTTATTCGAATCGAGGTGGATGTGGATTAGAGACTACAGCACGACCCGACTCTACTGGTTTAATACCGCGAAAATCGACGTAAAGTGGCAGATTATTGTTGCAGTTCTTTAAGGTTGGAAACGCATCTATTTGAATTAGTCTCACTAGTCCCGTCACTGGACAACTCAACGGGAAAGGTCGGAGTGCGTGGGACAGACAGATTATTTTGGTGTCATGGATATAGGCTGAGATCTATAGAGCGAATTTGAACTAAGCCTAAGTCAAAGAAATCGACTTAGTGAGGATTTGGAATTTTTAAATCGAACTTTGACAAAATCATTTTTTACAAAAATATTGTTGCTTAGTTTATCAGTCTGTTTTTCCTGTTAAAAATGGCTCGTACTAAGTCGAAGTTCGATTAAAAATGTTCAAATCCTCATTGAGTTGGTTTCTTTGACTCAGACTTAGTCGTAGTTTGCTCTATAGAGCAGCCATAGAGCGGTAGAGATAAAATTTCATGAATTCGATTCGAGTTTGATAGTCGAAAGTTATTCGTACTAAGGCCCATAAAAGTGTGAAAGACGAGGTTTAAAAGCGATGCAGAGATATGTTGCTTTAGATGAGATTTTATCGATATCTGATAGTGACAAAGTGCTGGAGAATGGAGTGAAGAGACAGAGCGATGAGTCTGCAAGAGCGAAGTGAATTCATATTTATGTCCAATACTTTTAATGCTTTTTAAATAGTCACGGGCAGCTTGGCCTCCGGTGGCCTATACGCTTATATAACATATATATGTGCCGCCTCCGAGGAGTTAAAAATAGAGGAGGATGTCTAACATAATTTGCTTTTGATCCCCCAGAGGGGGTTGACGTCAGGCAGGCAGCCGGATGTAAAAACCAAATCCGAATTCTATTTGCAACGTACTTGAAAAAGTGTTGCGCCGACTCTACATTAAACTAGGATAAGGACTGGTAGAAAAAGCTGTCTAAGCGTATTGTAGGCATGAAATAGTTTAGTTTCCATTATGTAAATAGATATTATAATTCATTTACTTCTTGAATATCAGGATAATTTCGCAGATAATTAATAAATACAACAGTCACACACATAATCCCGACTCCACACTAGGTTTAACCTATATCGTAAGTATAAGAAACTACGAGATACTTTCTGTCTTACAACACCCACACCCGAAACAGATATATAACACAAAAATTTGTTCCGTGCGGGAATCGAACCTGCGCCCTCTCATTTGACAGCCGATTGGCTACTTGTCCGCTGCGCCACGGAGGCCGTCAAATGTCAATAGTAGAAACGAAATTATTTCGTTTTTACCAGCACAATAAACTTTAGCTATTTACCAAGTCAATAGCTCCGTCAAACAAGGAATAGGTGTGTTGCCATGACAACCGCCAATTTGTGCACACTTCCAGACATTTCAATGGCCCTGCCAGCCCTCAATAGGGCCATAGCGTTATACTGTGCAATTCGACAGCATGCAATGTTTCGCTTTATGAGCTTTTGTGTTCGAATTTACGTTCATCTTACAACCACTTTAGTTTATTGTCGCGAAATGATGGCGGTAAATGTATGATGATAAGGTTTTATATACTACCTAGAGGAGAGGTTGACGTCAGGTAGACAGCCGGTCGTCAAAACTAAGCTAAATCATTCCAGCAACATCCTACAAAAAGTGTGCTGCGCCGACCCCACAATAAAGTGGCTAAAAAGAATACGGTTTCACATTTTACTCGCGCCTTGGGCCTTCTAGGTGTAGTGGCAGCGTATATGGTCTATTGATTGAAAAGTCCTTAATTCCAATTCTAGGTCTAGGCATGTAAGTAGTTTTCAAAACGATTTTCCCCGAAGGTGATCCCCGAATAGGATTGATGTTAAGAACCTAGACAATCATAAAAATTAAGGCCTAATCCTTGTTTATTTTGCTTACTTTCACGAGTTAGGACACGAGCCTGTTTGTATAGATCATAAAATTCTAATCGAGGACACCCATATTTAATTTTTATAACAAAGTATAGATACTTGTTTGACCTGGAAGATTTCATGATTTTCTATATGATTTGATAACTAAACCCTAAGATTGGTCATCTATAGATGTAAAGGCAACGTTAATTCGGCGCGGCGCCATCCACTATATGACAGGATTGGTCCTATTAAGATTTAAAGATGATCTTGACGCTTGAATTATCTCTTTTATAATTTTCAGTGCACCTATTTGGACGCTTGAAGTGAGGTTATTTTATAGTTAAATACACTTACGGCCGGTTTCAATAAAGGATCTCGGTTTAGAGTGCCGATAGATCGCGATTATGAACCAATCAAATCAAGTCATTTGACGGAGTCATGTTCAAACTGTGTTCTTATTGGCTAATTTTTGTAATCTATCTGCACATTCGAACTGAGATTGCTTATTGGAACCGGGCATTAATATAGTCATGTTCTATACACCATTATGTTTTGGACAAATATTTTAATATTTTCCGGTACCGTTGGACGTGTATTAGTTCCGAAGATAAATTGTGAAATATGTCAAACAAAGTTATTTAGTTAGTGTGTCGCGAGTCGCGCTCTGAGACCCATTGTTGTGTGATTTACAACGCGAGTCCGTCACGCACAGACAGACGTGCACACTTACGTACGTGAAAAAAATTGTATAAAGCCCGCTCCATATTCTTTTACCATTTCCCAAAACTTGGCGAGGGTATTTGCCGAGACCGGGCAAGACGAGAGCAACTCTCTAAATTCTCGCTTTAATTATTATCAAAAGCTGTCTTCTTTCGAGGCAGGTGGCTAAAATTAAAAAACCGACTTCAAAAATCCATCGTGACCGATATGAAATTGATATGTAACCAGTGACACTAAGTAAGAATCCAAAATAATAGTTGCATTTAAGAAAACTTAACGGGCCAATTTCAAAACTTATTCGATCGTCACCAAATTGCCAAAATTTGCCAAAACACATCACATCACATACACATAAGCTCACGCCTGTATCCCCGAAGGGGTAGGCAGAGGCGTACTAGCGAACTAGAACACCCACATTTCGCCGAGCTTAGTTCCGTCCCAGATGTGATAGGGGGCGAGCCTATCGCCATATCGGGCACAAATTCCAGACTCCGGGCTGATATGGAAAAATCCAATATCACTTTGCCCGACCCGGGGATCGAACCCGAGACCTCAGCACCGTAGTCGTACCGAAATACCACCACGCCACGGAGGTAGTAAACACTCTTGGAATAAGTTATATCAAACACAAAAATAATCTTGGAAACGAGTCGATATTTACCGGTCGTTAAAGTGTTTTCTAGCGATCAATAAGCTATGCAGTACCTAAAATAATAGCTGCATTTAGGAAAAAACAATTCATATTTGATAAAACATTGCCAAATCCATTCAAGAAGTTACTAGATAACAATAGCTTACCATAAAGCTACGCCAAAAGCTTCAATGGAAAGCATTCAGTTGTTCGTGGATAAAGGCGAGTTTACACGATATTTTAAGTGGGATTCGGTGTTTCACGTGCTCTTGTTTATGCGTTGTTTGTGTTATTTCGACGATAAATAACAGAAGCTGATAGCGAGGCGTTGGGAAGAAAAATTGCTAATGGATATCCTGCTTTATGTCAACTACAAAATTAATGTAGAAATAATTAAAAAATTAAGAACAATTTTAAAGATTTTTGAGTGGTAGAGCCACGCTGTAGACAGTTACGTCTACAGCACGAATGGGCCGACTCGACCGGTTTGATACCGCTGTCTCACATAAAATCGATGTAAAGTGGCAGCTCGCTGTCGCGTTTCGTTCGGTGAGTGAGATTTCCAAAGCCCAAATCCCCTCTCCCTTTCCATATCCTTTTCCCCTCCCTTTCCATTCCTTCCTTTTAGGTTGGCAACGCACCCATGATTATTTTTGTGTCTTGGGTGTCTATGGGCAGTGGAGCTCACTTACTATCAGGTGACCCAACTGCTCGTTTGCCAGTCTCTGCTATAAAAAAATATATCAGGTTTAATATTATTAAAAATATTTTACACATACTTAGTTTCACACTTCACAACTATATCCCCGAAGGGGTAGGCAGAAGCGAACTAGCGCATTAGTACACCCACATTTCGTCTAGTTAATTACTTTCCAGATGTCTTTTAGGCCTGCCTATCGCTACCTATCATCATCATCATCAGCCATACCTGTACCATAGCCATACCATATATCGGGCACAAATTCCAAACTCCGGGCTTAAAAATAGAAAATCCAATATCCCTGACGTCAGGACTTCAGGACGATAGTACAACACAGTAGTGCATAGCTGGAGAGTTAAATACACACAAAACAGTGTTTATTTTGTGTGCAGGAACTATCCTCGTGTAAACTGGCCATTAGTGCACAAGGATGCGACACACTTGCCATATAGAGGCAGTAGAACTAGCATCAATGCCAGTTTTTCCCCTTATCCTTAAAAGAACAGCGCGTTAGATTCTCGAAAATTAACTGTGGTTCAGTACGGTTAGTAGTTTTTGTTAAAGCGGGCTGGCGTTCAATGCGGTTGTGATATTGAGGTCGGGTTACTTGTATGCTGCTTGTACTTTCAGTTTTCAACCTATGTACTTCGAAAGAACTTCTTCCTACTTCGAAATAATACACATTGTTTTTATAGCAGAGACTGACAAACGAGTAGATGGCAGCCTGATGGTGAGTGATCTCCATCGCCCATAGACACCCAAGACAAAAAAAATCATTGGTTGACAACGTAAAAGGAGGAAAATAGGAATTGGGAAAGGGAGGGGGTAATTGAGCCACCGGAAATCTCACTCACCAAACGAAACGCGATGGCGAGCTGCCATTTTACGTCGATTTTCTGTCAGATATTGGTATCAAACCGGTCGAGCCGGCCCATTCGTGCTGTAGATGTAACTGCCTACAGCGTGGCTCTATCACTTAATAAAACATTGTTTTATTTAGACACACGCCTTCTGCTTATGGAACTATGGGCCAAACATAAATGTGTAAAGAAACCATTTTTAGTGTAGGTGTTTTTGTCTAGTGTTTCGAGAATAAACATGTGCAGGAGACGCGCCTTACCAAGTATTTACTATAAACCCACAATATCAATTTCGAAACGCATTATGGGAGGTAATATTTCTCAATTACCGTCAGCTTTCGGCTCGGGCTAATTTCCCTTAACATTTAACATGAGGTATCGTCTCTGAATATGGAAGCTGTACCGTGTACGTGACACCATAGTAAAGGGCACAGGTACTATACTATCGGCAGGGCCGTCTTGAGGCATTCTTGAGTGCCTGGGCACTCAAGAATTCGGGGCCCCTTAGAGAGTGTAAGACGGGTTCCCAAGATTATTATTGTCTCACGCCTCCCTTTTACCTAAATGTATGGGCCCACGTCCCCACTCGATGTATGTAAACGTACTAGCTTTTTGTTTTTTAGCGAACTTCATATATTCGCTCAAACCTCTGGTGACGGCGACCATTTTTTTAGCGAACTTGGTTCATTCACCCCTGGTGTGAGAGAATGTAACTACGTATCAAGTATTTTAAACTTTACCTCTAGACTGCTAGCCACCCTCTCATCGACTTCGACTTTGTCCGACACGGGGATCGAACCCATGGCCTGAGGACGGTAGTCGTACCGAAATACAACTACGCCACCGAGGCAGCCATGTTTTTTAACATGTTTATTTATTGCAGCCGTCGGGCAGACAGCCTAGCCTATTGTAAAAACGAATCCAATTCCTTTCTGCAAAATAAAAAGCTTTAAAAACTCCGGTTTTGAAACAGGCATTACAAACCGCACGTGAAATCACAGTACACCTAACGTGTAATATCCAAGCGGAACTCGCTTATTTCCTAAACAATGGTTTGAAACTTGGCAACTGTTGTTCGCTGCAGAAACGTGCGGGTACGCCCAGGCCCCAGACATTCATATTTCCTCGGAACGCCTCTTAGTATTGCTTACAACGAAATAGTCAAAAATGACAAATAGTGTCAGCTCTATGCGTGGTTTTCTCGATGTGATTTTATCGTATTAAAAACCTAAGGCTCTTAAGAATAGTGTTAGTAGCGATTTCCAAATCGCCACTAAATATTCACAAGTTGAAAACTTAATGGACCGACTTAAAATTATATGGCACCACCCTTGGAATAAGCTCTATCGAACACAAAAAGAATTGAGGACCTCCTCCTTTTTGGAAGTGGGTCGAAAAGGAGAACATCCTCAATTCTTCTGTATTATTTTTTTTATATATGTTACTCGATATCTCCGCCAAATGTGGACCGATTTTCAAAATTCTTTTTGTGTTCGATAGAGCTTATTTCAAGGGTGGTCCCATATAAATTGTCACGATCGGATTTGAAGTCGGTCTGTTAAGTTTTTAAGCTTGTGATTATTTTAAGTCGGTTGAAACATAAAAATATTACTTAGTTAAACTGCTTTCGTTGTAACGCTCAACATCTCATTTATTATGGTTGCATTTCGACCATTAGGCGAACAATACCACTTTTTTTATTACGTTTATTTCATGTAAGTAAGTTATTGCCTGTCTTTTTCTGGTTTGACGAATAAATTTTCTTTCTTTCTTACTACGCTAAATAAGACTGCCTCGGTGGCGTGGTGGTATTTCGGTACGACTACGGTTCTGAGGTCTCGGGTTCGATCCCCGGGTCGGGCAAAGTGGTATTGGATTTTTCCATATAAGCTCGGAGTCTGGAATTTGTGCCCGATATGGCGATAGGCTCGCCCCCTATCACATCTGGGACGGAACTAAGCTCGGCGAAATGTGGGTGTTCTAGTTCGCTAGTGCGCCTCTGCCTACCCCTTCGGGGATACAGGCGTGAGCTTATGTTATGTCTAAATTAGACAAATTGAGATCATCCTTATTTACAGTCGGTTATATTTTTAAAGCAAAGGCAAACTTCACTTGTCGTACATAATAATCGGTAAACCCTTTTGATATCGTATTAGTGCCTACACGTTAACCGTTACGGCATCAATGAGTGAGTTCTAAAAAGGGAAACCCTGGTGGTACAGTTCTTTCCTTGTAACTGTGTTTCTACGTTTGTATGCGCCGTTATTAGCACCAGGTTGCACCGCTATAGGTTATGTAGGTGAATATTACCTCAATAGTGGGGAATGGGTGTCGATTCCTTGGTTTAGTGACAGCATGTGCTGTGAACCATGTGGGTTCGATTGCCAGGTCGGGCAAAGCGAATTTTATTTAATTTGCCCGGGACTGTATCACTCAGGTTGACGACAGGTAGGTAGTCGGTCGTAAAAACTAAGCCAAATCCTTTTTGCAACATGCTTGGAAAAGTGTGTTGCGCCGACCCCACATTAAGTTGGGATAAGGGCAGGTAGAAAGAAAGAAAGTGGGATCATGTGGTAGAGTTTTGCTTTAGTTAACTTAAAACTACAGCATGAATGAATGGTTCGATGGGACTACGACACACACAACACCCAGACCCGAAACAAATATCTGTGGGCCACAGACATTTGTCTCGGTGCGGGAATCGAACCCGCGACCTCACGTTTTACAGCCCGCTACGGCTGTCTCGCCAGTTATAAAATTAACCCAAAGTACTCCCAATGGGACATTTAACTACAGTTATTAAACCTTATGCAACAACACGGTGTCCGAGGGTTATTAATCGCGGTGTATAGCCCGATGACCCGCGATATTGTCCGCACAATAACTTACCGATACTCATCGACAACGCTCCGACGTCGGCGTGAACATATCGCGAACCCTCGATAAACTCCGCCCCGTTCACAATGAGAGAGTTTGGGGCAAGTATAATATAGACTTAAAAAGAATTGAGAGTAACTCTCATACTTCTTTTTATCTGCCCTAATCCCACTTTAATGTAGGGTTGTCGTAATACACTTTTTCAAGCATGTTGCAGAAAGGATTTGGCTTCGTTTTTATGGCCGGATGCTTGCCTGACGTTAACCCTCTCTGAAGGATAACTGCCCTTCATACTATCATTAAAAGTGTTCTAGTGGCAGAGGTCTGGATTCGGAAGTCCAAATTTCGAATTCCAGATCGGCCAACTATTTCTAAAATAATTTGTTCGAGACTGGATCTTGGGTTAAGACAATGCCTGCAACCTTTTGATCCAACCAAATCCTTCCTATCTTTCTGTTTGATTAGTAAATCATTTAATTTAATATAATTTCATAGTCTCATAAACCTTTTGTTGTATACTAATAAGTTATATTTGAACCTAAGAAAAATCTGCAGTCTCCCAATTATTTGATATTTTCAATTGACAATATTTTCTTAGCGCATGTAATAACAACTCCTCAATCTGTTTAAAATCTAGTAGCACTTGTTTATGCCAGTTACTTGCACCTCAACTGTCCCATCTCACTATCTCGTATAGACGCACTACTAAATTTAGTAGCACTTAGACGTTTATGCCAGTTACTTGCACCTCAACTGTCACATCTCACTATCCCCGTATAGACGCACTACTAAATCTATTAGCACCTAGACGTTTATGCCAGTTACTTGCACCTCAACTGTCCCAGCTCACTATCCTGAATAGATGCACTACTAAATCTAGTAGCACTTGTTTATGCCAGTTACTTGCACCTCAACTGTCCCATCTCACTATCCCGTATAGACGCACTACTAAATCTATTAGCGCCTAGACGTTTATGCCAGTTACTTGCACCTCAACTGTCCCAGCTCACTATCTCGTATAGACGCACTACTAAATTTAGTAGCACTTAGACGTTTATGCCAGTTACTTGCACCTCAACTGTCACATCTCACTATCCCCGTATAGACGCACTACTAAATCTATTAGCACCTAGACGTTTATGCCAGTTACTTGCACCTCAACTGTCCCAGCTCACTATCCTGAATAGATGCACTACTAAATCTAGTAGCACTTGTTTATGCCAGTTACTTGCACCTCAACTGTCCCATCTCACTATCCCGTATAGACGCACTACTAAATCTATTAGCGCCTAGACGTTTATGCCAGTTACTTGCACCTCAACTGTCCCAGCTCACTATCCCGTATAGACGCACTACTAAATCTATTAGCGCCTAGACGTTTATGCCAGTTACTTGCACCTCAACTGTCCCAGCTCACTATCCCGTATAGACGCACTACTAAATCTAGTAGCACTTGTTTATGCCAGTTACTTGCACCTCAACTGTCCCAGCTCACTATCCCGTATAGACGCACTACTAAATCTAGTAGCACTTGTTTATGCCAGTTACTTGCACCGCAACTGTCCCAGCTCACTATCCTGTATAGACGCACTACTAAATCTAGTAGCACTTGTTTATGCCAGTTACTTGCACCTCAACTGTCCCATCTCACTGTCCCGTATAGACGCACTACTAAATCTTGAGTTTCCGAACTTTAACCGACTACCTCTGATATTTAACGACTTCCCTACTGTCATGGCGGTGACGTATGGTTAACTGGAAACTGCAAATAAATCAGCCTTTCTCTGGACGATTTGTACTTTCGAGAGTGTAAGTTACTCACATGATACTACTTTTTAAGTTAGGCAATTTTGTCCATAAAAAGCTTGTCACGTGTTCCTGGTTTTGTGGTAGCGTGTATGGGCTGTGAATCGGGAGGTCCTGGGTTCAATTCTCAGGTCGGGGTGATGTTTTTCTAATACGATTTTTCCCGGGACCTCTAAGAAAGGTTGGTGTCTAGCCGGTCGTGATAACTACGCAAAACAATGATTTTCGCAGTCTACTGTTCATAGAATAATGGACCATAGACAAACATGTTATATGTAGATGTTTTGTGTGATTTTTGAGATTCGGCTTAACATACACTTCTGAACCTAGATGTTTGATGTTATGTATATTATTATCCCTTTCTTCCATCGCTTCATATTTAATTTTGAAATAATGTTTATGCATGCCGTTATAGTTATTTCATAGTTTTATAAGTAGGTACATATACGTTATTTATTTGTCACGTGCTTTACGAGCGTCCGTGAGATTCACTCACTAATAGGCCCTGGCAGAATATCAGTGTCAGGTGGAAATTCCTACCTGGCTAATGCTGATCCCGTGGCTTTTTTGTCCATTGCAAGGGCACAATGATTAACTCGGTCTATCCCGTTAATCCTTTTATTTATTAAAATTGATTGTAGTAAGAATATTCTTTCTACCTGCCTTTATCCCACTGTAATGTGGGGTCGGCACAACACACTTTTTCAAGCATGTTACAGAATTGATTTGGCTAAGTTTTTACGACCGGCTGCCTGCCTGACGTAAACCCTCAATGAGGGGTCCAGTCCCGGGCAAATTAAATTAGAAAATTCTCTTTGCCCGACTTGCGAATCGAACCCACGACCTCCCGGTCCACAGCCCATACATGCTGCCACTAGACCAAGAAGGCGAATTGTAGTATGAGAGGCAATTGTAGTAAGAGTATATTACCTTAAATAAATTGTACTTGTGCCTTGTATTTATGGACAAATAAAAGTTATTTCTTTCTTTATTTTTACAATCCCGCTACAAGTTGATAAAAAACATCATTCATATATCAGTCTAGTTCTCTTTCTCCTATCAATATAAAACCAAACCAGTAACATTTGCAGAAAATCAGGTTACGGCTCCATTCTTTATGGGTAGTAAAACGGTTATCCGCTAACCCACATCCCATTGACTATGTTATTCCCGGAATGAATCCGGGCCAGCATTGTCCGTGTCAATAGTTGGGATACAAGCCTTTGATTTATCGACTTTGAAGTGCTGGTTTTCGGAGCAATTTGGAAACATGCGTTTACTGTTGTATCTTTCCTGTTTTGTAATTGGTTTTGGGATGAACAGGCAGTTGAGAGTAACGTCTACAGCACGAATGGGCCGGCTCGACTGGTTAGATACCACTGTCTCACAGAAAACCGACGAAAAGTGGCAGCTTGCTGTCGCGTTTCGTTCGGTGTGTGAGATTTACGGTGGTCCATTTCCCTCTCACATTTCCAATTCCTTTTCCCTCCCCTTCTACTCCCTCCTTTTAGGTTGGCAACGCACCCATGATTATTTTTGTGTCTTGGGTATCTATGGGCGGTGGAGGTCATTTACCATCAGGTGACCCATCTGCTCGTTTGCCAGTTTCTGTTATAAAAAAGGCAGATATTATAGGTAGACTGCCTCAGTGACGTGGTGGTATTATCTTCCTGAGGTCTCGGGTTCGATCCCCGGGTCGGGAAAAGTGATATTGGATTTTTCAGTGTAGGCCCGGAGTCTGGAATTTGTCACATCTGAGGCGGAGCTCGGCGATATGTGGGTGTTCTAGTTTGCTAGTACGCCTCTGCCTACCCCTTCGAGGATACAGGCTGAGCTTATGCATGTAATGGCGCGTACACACCGGGCTGAACTAAGGCGAACGAATCATGCCTGTTTCATACACACAACAGCGAAAATTTGTTTGTGTGAACGCAACCGATATAGATTCCTTCATCTTCATTCGGTCGGTGTGTGGGTACACATAATGCCATAATGTCTATTTTTATACCTATATGAAATTTGGTTTCTTAAATTTTTACGATTTAATGGTACAGGATAACGTCAAACAGAAATATATCTAAGAATTTAAGAAAATAATGTCTTAGATTTGACTTCACTTTCTTGATCTCACTTTCTATTTTAAAACATATTAAAGTCCAGTAATACATGTCATTATAAACACACAAAGAATACACGAAACGGTAACATAAGGAACTGTTGAGTAGACTCATTCCGTTGAGTCAGCGTACGAGCATGACACATGAGTCGGGGTCGGGGTGAATCAGTGCCACCTTCACACGTCCAGTATGTGCGCTAATTTATGCGTGCTGGACCTTACTAAGGTATCATAAGTCGCTTGAAAACTCGAAAGGATATGTAGCGAATATTTTTCGAGATCTGTTGAGCCTCTTGAAGAATTGATGCAGTTTTTTTTTAAATAATAAGAATCTATCAACGATACACGCTGGGGACATATAACATTTTTCACAGTAGTGTTTTCCCACATGCTCTTATCCCACTGCAATGTGAGAGATGTTGCAGAAAGCCTTTCGTTTTTATCGGTAGTCTGCCTGTAGTCAATCATTTCTGAGTGATCTATTCTCTGGCAAATTGAGCTAAAAAAAACGCGTTGGCCTGAGATTTGAACCCATGAACTTATGATATACAGTCCATACAGATTGCTTGGTAACCAATATTTTTCTCTATAGTGCAAACCGATAACTACTTGCAATAGGTACTTCTAAAAATAATTTATTCGAATTAAATTCAGTACATATTGTAAAATAGCTACAAGCATTTTTAGCTATAAGATTACTATAAGTGAAGGCTTGTTATTAGCTATCAGTCATCTAATTTTGAAGCTATTTAGGTTTCAATAGCTGTAAGTTTTCCATATAATAAAATAAATAAATAAATAAAATAGCGTTGAGTTGTATTCGAGATTTTTGTGACAATCGTCCGAGAATCGATTTCGTAGTACACCCAACAATCGGAATACCACAGTTTATCGATTTGTAAACTCGATTCTGGCACTAAAACTCTTTACATCTTTGTTGGTACATTAACATGTGGTTTATGAACACACGCGTTTCTTACATTACTCATCCCATGACCTTAATGGCCAGGTATTTTTGTGACTTGTGCTCTTAAGGTGACTTCTTACTCATCTCAGTATGGGTCTAAATTACACGACACTTATTGTCTAGAGCTCTTTTTTATCCGGGCACGGCAAAGTGACTACGCTGCACCTGATGGTAAGCGTAGTGCAGCCCAAAAAAAATAGCGACCACTGACAAACAATGGATTTATTAGTGGTCGCTAGAATTATGCCTGCCTTTTTATGCGGAGTGTGGGTCACTATGGCAGGTTTTAGCAGCATGTTTACGGTGGTCGTCATCCGGTCGGATACGAATATCGTACCACCAGCTAGTAAGCAGTCTGTAAGAAGTCTATAAATAATAATAGCTCTATAACATTATCGTCTCTTTGTTGGGCAAGGTCCTGCTTAACTTATAAGAAGGTCAATGACTATGTTTAAGTTGGCCCAATGCAGGTCGACAGATCTCCTTGGGAAGAATTTTCGTGGATGCATATTTCTTCCCATGTTTATAATTATATATTACATTGCTTAATATGATTTTAGAATATAATCTGAATACAAAATCTATCTTCATATGCCTAATCCAAAATGGAGCGAACTATTCGAGCGTGAAACAAAACAAACATAATTTTGTGTTGTTATGCGAGATTACCGGCCATAACCCGGCGGTTTCCGGCCATCTGTGTTTTCTATAACTCCAGTATATTAACTGAGACCGCGCGTGCGTTACTCAGGTATGGATTTAGGTGGGGGTCACTTGTCCTAAATAAAATTATTCTATCGACGACGATAATATAATCTACAGTGCTAAATTACTCATTGAAGGATATTTGGAGTGTGATTGAGATCTAATACGTTTTGCTGGCTTTAAAAATCCATAACGTGACAAATGTTATCTCTTACATACTTAACCACAATGCCTCTCAGAATACTACGTCTCCATTTCTTCATTCCTTTTTAATCTTAAATATTAACACGATTTTATTTTGAGACGGTATGAGCTCGGCGAAATCTGGGTGTTCTAATTCGTTAGTTCTCCTCTGCCTACCCCTTCGGGGATACAGGCATGAGGCTTTGTATGTACTAACACGATTTTGATCAAGGAGTTTTCGATTGCTTTAGCATCCTTCAGAACTTTGTAGTTTGGCTCCTTAATGTTCCAATTTACGATAAGCTAACAATAAACACGCCTCAACTCCCACTAAATAATTTCCTCGATCCACCACTGGACTTATTACCCCCCTATAAATATACAGATCTCTTCTCTCCTCTGTTACTATATGACAGCAGAGTTGTAACTCTGCAGGGCAGCCTGCTTCAATTTTAGCTTACATTCGACTAGTGTCATGCTGTTTGTTGTGGTAATTAAATGTATTTTAAGAACGTCTCGGCGGCCGTTTTGTCGTCGCCATATTGAAATGCTCGTTATTTTCAGACTTTAGAAAAAACGAATGTCTTTTGAAAAAAGAAGACTAATGTTTATCTTTGGTAATTGCGCGGGAACTAAATTCACAATTCGATTGTAACCTTCGCATGATATTTATAAACAACTGAGCCTTATCTTTGAGTCAATTATATTCAAATATGTGTTTTTGCAAAATGTTTTAAAATTATGTAGGTAATATTCTTTTTGGTTGGCCTCGAAATCTTTGTGGGAGGTTTATGTTCAGCAGTAGACATCCTGTGGCTGATGAAGATGATGCAAATAAAAATAAACAAATCTTTTTTCTTTTCTGTTGGCCTTATTCATACTCAATGTGGCGTCGGGGCAACCCATTTATGAAGAATATTGCAGAAAAGATTTAACTTAGTTTTTACAACCCAGCCGGTTTTCCCTGACGTGTACCCCTCTAGGAATAATAATCCCAAGTAATCCATTTAAAAATATTTCACAAACATATGATATGTTACTATGGTTAATATTAACTCTAACGTCAAGTTCATAGAGGTTTATATAAAGATCACGTATACTAATTCTGTGAAAAGGTACGGTGTGTTGAATGAAAGTTATAAATAATATTTGGTAAAATAAACAGAGGTTAGACAGGGGCAGCCAAGGAAGTAAGGTCATTACTTGCATAAAGGATAAAAAATAATTTAGGTTTACGAGATTGGTGTTGTCAGACTAATTTGTTAAATGGCGTTATTTCAAATCGTAGATATCGTAGTAATCGTAATCGTAGTAGAAAATCTAATTTGAACAAAATTTCAGTTTTCTGGATTTTGGATTCAGAAAACCATGTTGCGTTCGGTGTGGATGTCTTTCTTTTATGTAATTGATGATGGGCGGTGTTGATGATGATGATGGTGGATGTTGATGATGACCATGATGGTGACTTATGAACTTTTTGTGTTCAACAGGCCTGCGCCCCCCGGTACGTGTCTTACGTCTCCGCGAAGCTGAACCAGCGGGATCCCGTGGGAACATGCTACGTCGCCAGGACATCATACGCGAACAACATCACAGAGTTCTCGCCTTGCCGAACTTGTAAGTATCAGCTCAGTTACTATCGATACGACCAACGAAATAGCTAAGAAACTACATATATGCATCTTAGGATCTTGATTGAAGAAAATTATATAATAAACCATAGCTAAAAGACTATGAAGCAGCGATAGCTCAGTTGGGAATGGTGCGGACTGCCGAGACAAGTGTCGGAGGTCCGAGACCAACCCCAAGATGGATACACCTCTAACTTTTCTATGTTAAGTGTATGTTCATTGTGAAATATTGCTTGCTAGAACGGTGAAGGAAAACACTGTGAAGAAACCTGCATACCCGAGAATTTCTTTACAGGAATTTCGAAGGTATGTGAAGTCTACCAACCCGGATTAGGCCAGCGTGGTAGACTAAGGCCTAACCCCTCTCATTAGTAGAGGAGGCCCGTGCCCAGCAGTGGGACAGTAATATTACAGGGATAATATTATAAAAGACTATGATACATCATCCAAGGAATTTTTTTAGAAATCGATAAACTTGATGAACGATTTAATGAAGAATATTAAATATACTGTCTAATAACTTTGTGGATATTATGATGATGGAAATTTTGAACGCGTGTGACTCAGTAACCTCGTGTGTCAGATCAAAGTATTTAAATTGTTTATTTAAAGATAATTTATCCGAACGATAATTTAGAAGCTATAACAGATTTTTCATACTTTTACTGTCAAGTTAAAACCTCAGAATTTACACATACATACATACATAAGCTCACGCCTGTATCCCCGAATGGGTAGGCAGAGGTAAACTAGCGAACTAGAATACCCACATTTCGCCGAGCTTAGTTCTGTCCCAGATGTGATAGGGGGCGAGCCTATTGCCATATCGGGCACAAATTCCAGACTCCGGGTTATGGAAAAATCCAATATCACTTTGCCCGACCCGGGTTTCGAACCCGAGACCTCAGGACGGTAGTCGTACCGAATACAACTACGCCATCGACGCAGAAAAAAAAGAATTATAAATGTCTTTAATTGTTACACTTTAAAAAATATCTCTATATATTGTAGTTGTTACGCTAGTCAGGTAATATATTAATACGTCTTTAAAAAATCATCGATTATAAAAAATAATCGATTATCCACATCACTACATAGTACTTCGAAAGATATAGCTTCACTAGCTGAAGTTAACGGTAATGATCGATAACACATCGCGATTCGCGGTGAACTTGCTTAGATTCCCGATACGTTTAATGGCCGATGCAATCGCATTAGTAAGAGGTGTTGCCTCTGCCTATACCGATACGCTTTCAACACATTATCAACGGTATATTATGGTATCAGTACATGGAAATATCAACGGTGGAAGATGGTGACTTACGGCCGGTTTCAATAAACGATCTCAGTTTAGAGTGCAGATAGATCGCGATTATGAACCAATCAAATCAAGTCATTTGACGGAGTCATGTTGAAACTGTGTTTTTATTGGCTAATTTTTGTAATTTATCTGCACATTCGAACTGAGATTGTTTATGGAAACCGGCCGTTAAGAATATATTTCTATAGCTTTTAGTATAACCTTAAATCTCTTAGATGAATTTAAATACTTGTTTTTTTTCTCTATATCAATTAAATTTATTTAATGTATGATTTTGCCCATATATAAATTATCTATAATTATATTTGGTTACTATTTTTTGGGGTAATTGAGCTTTAAGGTAAACAAAAACGCATGTACAATGCGTATTTTTAGCTATAATTATTACTCAAATTATTTAAACTACTACCTACTCAAATTATTTAATTTACCAGAATTATTTCAAACACTAGAATATTAAAGTCTACCAAAAACTGCAGACTATGCCTCGTTAAAATTAATAATCCTGCCATTTTAAAACATGACATTAGTAAAGCTATCATGGCGTCTTACAAAAGCGCGCGAAAAGTGGCGCTCACTTCCGCCGGTAATGGCGGAGCTCGCGGTAAAATTGGCGTATCGCCCGCCACCCGCCGGCAATACATGATTTACGATTACGGTTTTGTATACAAAAAAAACTATGCACATCGTCAAAGGGTAATGTTACATGTTTCGATATGGAGTATAATGTTTCTGTGTTGGTATCATGTTCTTATTTTTTAAATATTCGTAGCAAAGGTATAATTATTCCGATCAATCCGATGTAATAATAAATAATTATACAACATTTTTAATACTCATAAAATATATTTTCATTTACGTATTGTTATTTAGAAAAAGTTATATTTTTTCATTTAATTTCTATTTAATTTAAGGATTTATAATATTATAATCTTTAGGTTATAGTCTGTGTTTAGTTATAAATAAATTATATTTTCGGCAATGGTACAAAATCATACAGACATACACAGAGTAACATGAATGCATTATTAATTCTGGGCTGTTTTGTATGATGCTTTTTATATTTATGTATATGAAAGTATAACACATATAATTTGTTTAGGGCACTATTCTCTGGACGAGGGTGAGTATGTCTGAAGGTACAGTTGGATGTAATCGCACTGTGTAGTTAGGATCCATCCACTTTCATCAAACAAAACTCCACATCTCATTTCTATTGTGTAATTTATATGTATATAACAGATATGGACGTATATATATTATTGAATTGGAACTTACGTTTATTTACTTGGCGCCGAATAATAAATTATAGAGGTATAGTATTGTAGAGGTATATATCATTAAAACGCAAATTGTGAAATTCAAAATTCAGTATGTATAGGTAATCACGATTTCATATTTTTATATGTATTATTGGTATTGCATGTATGTTCATAATATTATTGATGTTGTCTGTGCATTTAATGTATTACACACACAATTACTCCATCACATACTGTTATTAGCTAAGGTTATAACTTCGTCAGCTTTTCCGAAATAAATGGTCATTTGCTGAATGTTGGCACTACTTTTCCCCTGCCATGATTTACAAAACATACACATTAAAAATATGTCCATTGTTTTTACAAAACCTAAATAACTCGTAATGATAAATAACTATAACATTGTAATAAGTTGAATAATAAAATATAATATCTGTCTAAATTTCAAATTGAGATATTATAATTAAAAATTATATATTTTTATCAAAGACTTCTATGTATTTACTAGATAAGCTGTTTCGAAGTAAAATTGTGGCACATGATGGCGAGTGTTTGACGTTTCACAGATAAGGAAAGTAGCAGATTTCTATAGTGAGTTGAGGTCGATTAACAGAGACTTAGTGCGCACAATCTATGTTCCGAACAGCCAGTCTAGTAGTATAAATAGAAGTCTTTGATTTTTATAAAATAAAAGAAATGTAAATTCAAATTGCACTTTTAATTTTTCATTTTATATAATGTTTTAATGTTGATACATACTTCAAAATAATACATGTTTATTAAAGGCATAATATTTTATTTCCGCAGCTAGCCACGGGCAGCGCAAAACTGGTGTCTGCCAGGCTGGGTTTTCCGCATCCATATCTAAGGTAAGGTCGTATTAATCCATATTTACTCGCGAATACTGAAATACTACTTAACTTTAAAGGCTAGTTACATACGCCCATGGACGTAAAAAAAGATGGACGAAGCGCTGGGAATATTGAAAGTGAAGCAGGATTTTTGGCCCATTCGATTGACTCGTAATGGCGGCGACTGATCGAATGAGCCGAAAACCCTGCTTCATTTTCAATGTTCCTAGCGCTCTGTCCATCTTTTTTTACGTCCGTGCATACGTCATACAATCTTCACAGATATGAGGTAAGGAAATAACTCATATAATTCGACCTAAAATTGTATTTGGTCATCAATCTAGTACTGTCTTTTCAAACTAAAATATTGACCAAGGTTTATCACTTTTCGGCAGCACCTATACGTACCTAATGAAACTCTATACATATTAACAGATTTACATATCGGCTTATTTATAATGTTCTGTTTGTTTTTGTTCTTTATAACCTGCTTAGTTTAGAATGTTTATAGTTAAAATACAATGCCTCCGTGGCGCAGCGGGCCAGTAGCCGGCTGCGAAGCAAGAGGCCGCGGGTTCGATTCCCGAATTGAGACAAATGTTTGTGTGTCCCACAGATATTTGTTTCAAGTCTGGGTGTTGTGAGACCGAAAGTCTCTCATAGTCTCTGACACCCACGATACAGGTTATACTTGGTGCGGGGTCAGGACTAGGTGTGTGACTGTTGGGTGTATTTAATTATATTTTTATTTAATTAATTTGTCTGATCTAGAACACTATGTCCCGGAGATATTTTTAGGAGTCTTATTTTCCACAAAGTATTCGTGCGCAAATTACATCAGCAAATGTTTTTATCATTTGGGTTCCGTATAAAAGCAATCCTTATTAATGTTTTTGTCACGCTCAATTACGTCTCGATTCGGTTTGAGTGAAATTCGCTGTATTTTTTATGTTAATTCGCACCAAATTTGGCGAAAGTGCTATTATTACAGTAATAATTTGTAATTGCAACCAAAATTACTTGTTTTTATTATTATATTTTTCTTATTTAATTATACTTTTTTTATATGCACTATAAACTCTGAGTAGATAGTTAAATGATTAACAATATTTATGGTAATTTTGTTTTTATGAACAAATAAATAAATGTAGAGCAATAAACATTATATTATATGCAGTGTAAATGATGATTATGCGCAGTAATAAATAAAGGTTTTATGTTATTGATGCCGATAATAAAATCCCACGCCAAAACAGTAGAAGAATTTCCATAAAAACCGTCGCTGATGATACGTGCGAAGAATACCAGTTAAACACGAAAAAAGTGTGTCACGTGCACGTCCGAAATATGTAGGAGAGTAATGTAAAACATCGTGATTTTATGATCGTGGGAATAGCATTATTTTTGCCCATGTAAGAGGCATCGTGATGCGATGGCGCGATGCGCGGGCGCACGTGAGGCGAATGCGCCTGCGCCGCGCCGCCACCGCGCACCTTATGAATTATTAACAACTTTTATTGTCCCGCGCAAAAAATAACAAACAAAATGGCCGACCATTCCTATTTCGAAAATAGTACTCGAGTATTTATTGTCGTTTTATTATGTCTCCGCATTTGGGATACAATTGAGTTTTAATCGGCGGCGGTGTAACGCCCTGTTTATGGCGTCAGTGATTGTTCAGTGACACGCAATGTTGCCAAAAATGCTCGCTTTCCTGTTACTATTATTCTGTTCGCGCTTCCTGTAATTATGCAAAAAAAATTACAAGAAATAAATTGCCAATTTTATCACGTATTTTATTGGCGCCGTTTTTTACTTTTAAGCTGAAGTTTAATTTATTAATTATTCATAGTTTATATACGTGTGTAACTTGTAAGGCATCTAGTGTTAATATTTTAAATCCATCTCACATTTTATTCTTGTATTGAGTTTTCTTATTTACCGACAATACAATCCATATAAGTGGTACATTTGAGTGGTAGAGCCACGCTTTAGACTAACGTCTACAGCACGAATGGGCCGGCTCGACCGGTTTGATACCACTATCTCACAGAAAACCGACGTAAAGTGGCAGCTTGCTGTCGCTCACCGAAGGAAACGTTCCTTCGGTGAGCGAGATTTCCGGTGGACCATTTCCCCCTCTCCTCCTTTTCCTAATCCCATGTCTCTTCCATTTCCTCCTTTTAGGTTGGCAACGCACCCATGATTCTTTTTGTGTCTTGGGTGTCTATGGACAGTGGAGATCACTTACCATCAGGTGACCCATGTGCTCGTTTGCCAGTCTCTGCTATATAAAAAAAAAACTTATGAAAAGTAACAAAAAAAAACAAAAATAAACTCAAAATAAATCTTATTGCTCTACCATTCAAAATTAACGCGTAACCAGTCCAAGACTAAAGATTGAAGATAAAATACTTTCCAAACACTATAACGGACACAACCAAATATTTGAACTAATCTCCACCAATATCGTAACAAATACATTTATTTGTATTAATTAATATTCCGCGCAGGCGTCTCACTCTATTATTTTTATTATCTCGTGATCACTATTTTGATACCTTTGCCTGTTATAAAGAAATGTGGCAGTTCACGCCTTGCATTTTAACATGTAAAAAAAATGATTGAGAGAAAAGGGTTGGTATCACTATGACATTATAAATGGTCTGAAGTGTATCATCAAATATTAACAATAGAATATAATAAATGCCAGGTTTTTGCCCACAACCAAAAAAGGCTTCTCTTCACTAAAGAAAGCAATTAGGATATATTGGCTAAGTAGCCGGTATATTGGGAAGTTCTACTATCGTATGAGGACTTCATGGAGTACGCAGGTTTCATCACGAAATGGCCTTCACTGATAAATCATATAATTAAACGACGTCGACCCTCTCCAGTCCAGATACAGTCCCAGGACAGTGTCAGAAAAACCGTTTTTCCCGACATGAGATTCAAACCCAGGATATACTGAATATAGCTCGTATATACTACCACTAGACCAAGGCGACCGATTCTACTCCCAACGATGATTCTGATTATATACTAATAAAAACAGACAGACTGATGCAAAAATCTGTTTATCTAAGACGATCTGGATTCTACAGACGGAGTTGAGGTCAGGCTGGGAGTCGTAAAATAACTAAGGCGAATCATTTCTGCAATAAGATTAAAATATGTTGTGCTGACCCCACGTTGGAGTGGGGTAAGGACAGGTATGAAGAAAGGCATAGACATAATGATGGAAGATTAATCTAATAGATCCGAAGTTAATAACATAATCCCATTCTTACTACCTGTCCTTATCCCACTTTAATGTGGGGTCGGCGCAACACACTTCTTCAAGCATGTTGCAAAAATGATTTGGCTAAGTTTTTACGACCGGCTGCCTCCCTGACGTCAACCCCCTCTGAGGGATCCAGTCCCGGGCAAATTAAATTAGAAAATTCGCTTTGCCCGACCTGGGAATCGAACCCACGACCTCCCGGTCCACAGCCCCTACATGCTGCCACTAAACCAAGGAGGCGAATAACATAATCCCCTATCCCCCACTAATTACTAATGTAGACGATTGCACTTATTTTCCGGTATACAGATGCCAACACCTCGCTACATCGCTATTCATTGCGGGCCCGTGTTGAATCCTAATCAGGGCTCCAATGGCGCCATGATTCAACCGTGCCCGTGTCCTACTTACATCTACCTACATGTACTGCAAGGTTTTCTTAACGTACTCTCCGTATAGAACTGAATTGTGTTCCTGAGTAGAATGGTTGAGATGACTTGCGAAAATGTTTGTGGTTAATCTTTGAGGGAGGCCTATGTCCAGTAGTGGGCGTCCTGTGGCTGATGATGATGATTATGATGAATCTATTGAAGTTATGCTTACTGGACTGGAGTTGCGGTTTTCAGCGATAAAGTTGTAGTTAAATAATATATTTAATGTAATCCTATGAACGGTTGATCTGAATTAACCTTGCCCACCTTAGAAACTTAGCCTAGCCAAATACTTTGTTAATACGAAAAAGAAAAACATGGAGTATTGCCAAAAAGGTAACAAATGGATTAATTATAACATAAAACAAAAAAAATATATACTTCCTAAAAAGACCATAACGCTGTGTTATGGAACAAACCACAGCGTTGTTTTAGTATACAGATAAAGTTTTAATAGCCACTTAATAGTTGATAAACCTTCACATAGTTTGGTCGAGAAATTAATAACCCTTGTCTATAGATCCAACGTTACCAATAAATAAATTACTACAGCCGAAAGTGGAACGTCAAAACAAACTGCCGTGAAATATCAACCCACGCCGACAACAGAACTTTAAATACTTTCAGTGGTTTTTTAGTAAGCTAAATTCCTTGTCATTGCGACGTCAAGAATTCCTGTAGGCTTACAAACATGGGTCCCGGAACGCGTCCGTAAACGGCGGCCATTTGCAGACAATAGCACTGGCGGGAAAAGCGATGCGTCTGCGCAGACTGCAGCCGCGACAACCACGGATTTGTCTCTACTCTCTACCGTCGTTTTATACTCAGCATGTGATTTATTTTCTTATTCATCTTATTTATCAGTTTATTTTCCTAATGTTATGAGTTATGACTTATTTTATCATGGCATTGTCTACTTCCATTGGGCTATTGTCTATTGGTCCTGGGTATGTGCTGTGTGCAAAACATACAGTCAAAACATAATGTCGATGATCTATAGACTTGCGTCCTTCAGCGTTCGGAAACTAAAAGTTGGCTGAGGTGACCTAAAGCACTAGAGCACTCACTCCTCGCCGAGCTTAATTCCTGTCATTTTATATGATATGAGGCGAGCCTATCTCCATACTGGGCACGTATTCAAACCCGAGGATGTTCTCTCTGATATTAATATGAAAAACTTATTACCACTTATTGTGATTTGAAATCAAGATCTCAGGATTCTTAGCCTGAGTACGCTGGAACTCAAGCTCTAAGAGTTGCTGGATATTTGCTAGCGGACGTCAGGACGGCACACAATGTTTGGTTTTTTCTATGTACAGTTTTTATTCAGTCGAGCTTATAGCTCTCAATAGCAAAACAATCGAGTGAAATTATTGGCATATCTAACAGGAATGCGATTTTGGTTTCTATCAAGAAATAGAAAATTGCATATTGCCTCTTGGCAAGGAATTACTAGTCTACCAGAAACAATAAATTGCTACACGTTTGAGAATGGATTTTCCTCGAGGTTCTACGCTTTGTATCGAGTATAACTTGTACTGGGTACTTGAATTTTTTCCTTAATTCCCATTAATAGAAATGTCCATATTGATCCAATTTCTTTGCATGATAGTACTGATACAATGAAATCACAAAACTAAATTGACGGAAACTAGCATTAGGCTAGAAGAACTTCAAAATAAATTATTGCATCAAATTGAAATCAGCGCTGCAGCACGGTTTAGGCTGGTTTGCATCATAATAGCTGAATGGAGCATTATTGTTATTGGGCTGCTTATTACTATTGTATTTTGTGTATATTTGCTATGTTATCCAGTAATAATAATACAATTCTTTATTTATTTTATTTTATTGAATGTTATGCATGACACATAAACACACATAAGCTCACGCCGGTATCCCCGAAGGGGTAGGCAGAGGTGCAGCGAACTAGAACACCATTTCCCCACATTTCGCCGAGCTTAGTTCCGTGCCAGATGTGATAGGGGGCGAGCCTATCGCCATATTGGGCACAAATTCCAGACTCCGAGCTAATATGGAAAAATCCTATATCACTTTGTCCGACCCGGGAATTGAACCCGAGACCTCAAGACGGTAGTCGTACCGAAATACAACCACGGCACCGAGGCAGTCGATGAAATTATGCATGATTTTAATTTTAACCGTAGATAATATAAACAGGAAAAATTTAACTTCTTAAGTACAAATCGACAGTAGGTACTCTAGAATATACATAATAGTACCTACATCAAAGTACAAACAGAAGATTTCACCGACACTATTACGAAATAATGTTTGTGAAATCGCGCGCACAACAAATGTTTCCACAGATTATGTCCATCGCCCATTGACTTTCTCTATCGTATGCAAAGCGTATGGGGTTTTAAATGCTTCCAATATTTATGGTCAGTTGATTGAATATACAATTATTTGCGGCAACCCGTCTCTTTTGTTATTCTTAACCGCTTCACGCTGCAACGGGCCTTTGCGACCGCGGCTAATAATTTTCTATAGGTAAATTTCAATATTGCATTTCAATGGGCAATGTTTATAGTGTAGCGAAATGCGTTTGTAAAATAAACTTTAAGTAAGAAAATTATTTCTGGTGTAATAGTTATTTGAAATTGGTGTTTTCAACTATGTAGGAAATAATTTGATGGATTTTTTGGCATAAGCATCATCACCTCTATGTCTAAAATTTGCATTTTTTGTATAACGAAGACATAAATTGGCATTTCTCTGTTGGGTTTCTTTTTGTGAGTGTAATTTCGAGTGGCAAAGTGCCCTTCACAATTCTAATTAAGTTTCTTTTAATTTGGCAACTAATCATGATTGTTTTGGTATATTTTAGAGATTTTCGACGGTGTAGATCATTTACTATCAGGTGACCCACCTGCTCGTTTGTCAGTCTTTGCTATAAAAAGTAAATTGACTTAAGGTGAATATTTAGCCCTCTTAAAGCCCTTATATGTTAAAGCGTCATTATCATATAGTTGCTGCTCTATAGTGACCATCATCTATAATTTTTTGTTAGTTCCTCAAAGAGCTACTAAATGCTGTTTATATAGCCATTTTGAAACAATCTATGCATTATTCAACCACCAATAACATAGTAAAGAGGCAGAATAAAACGTCCAACCCCTGACATATGCTCCCACGTGACAGGTCCGAAACAAGGCTTGGTCGGTGCGCATGCGCCGCTTGTCTACCTTTATATGGCGTGTAGGAGCTGCGCATATTTATTCATTGGTCCTACCATACGTTCCGATCGGCGTATAGGTGATCTAAAAGCCACCATTACCATTTTAGGGTTATATTTTTTGTTTCGAAAGTTGTTTTCTACCTATATGGTTAGAAAATTTGAAATACATAATATAGATATGTATCGTCTATAAAAGGCAGTAAGGGTTTTTGAAACTGTCTTTTTATATGAGACAACTTGTGAATGATACATTCATTGAGCTCATAATGTTGGATCTTTCTTTAATGGCAGGTTACAGTGGTGACCATCTGGACGGATACGAATATCCCACCACCAGCTTTATTGAAAAAAAGAAAGAGAGTAATTGTGTGGAAGAAATAGAAAGTAAAAAATAAGTCTTTCCACCAGCCCTTATCCCACTCCAATCTCACGGGGGGGAAACTCTGAGGTATAACGTATGTTTTTCCAGCATGTTGTAGAATGGATCTGGCACTAGCTGCTGCCCGCGGCTTCGTCTGCGTAGAAATATCCCACGGGAACCATACATTTTTCCGGGATACAAAGTAGCCTATATGTTATTCTGATGTATTATATAATTGTAAAGTTTAATCAAAATACATTTAGTAGTTTTTGGATGGAGGAGTAAACATCCATACATCATCACAACCTTTCGCATTTATACTTAAGATTAAAAAAAATGTCAACATGAAAAGTCCGTGATCCGTCTAGCAAAATTCAAAAAAAAAACAAAAAACTTTGCAGAAACGTTATCTTGGTACAACAGTGCCGACCACCGTCACTATACATATGTTTACATGTTTTTTGCTCCGTCTGTCTGTCACACTCAACACTCAAGTGGTAACTCGAAACGCGCGACGGTATCTGGCACGTTCACACGGCCAGATTTATCGAAGACGCCTGTTTTTTGTCTTTCCGATTTTTGTAGTACCCGTGATGGGCGGTAGAGGTGGAGCAAGCGGGACCGATTTGAAAGGAAAGCTTAAATGGTTTACGTCATGGACGACGGTGTCATTTGGACGCTAATAAATTATCATAATAAATACATTGAATAAATAAATAAATTGAACGTCGTTGGGGTTTTAAAATCATTGAAATAATTCTTTTTTACGAATATTATCACGTTTAACTCGCGTAAAGTTAAAAACACTGTTTTGAAATAGTTTCAATTTGGTAAAATAAATATTAAACACCCATTGACACCATATTTTAAAAATACTGGGTAATTAGTAATTTTCCAATTCCAACAAATTTGAAGACTTTACTGAGTAAATTTTGATAGTTACATTACAAATAATAATTTACGGTAAATCTGTAAAATACATAAATGTAATATTAAGGACAACAGGGTGTGACTACATGTTCATACACTTAAGGTCGCCTTATGTCGTTTAAGGCCGCCTTATCTGTCAAAATTGTATGGCGAAAATCAATATGAGAAGCGTTTAAGTTGAGCAGCGTATGACCATTCGGGCGTTAGTTTATGGTTTATTTAGATGCACTTAATCGCTCTACTCTTGTAACTTAAATAGAGTTGTTAAAGACAGTAAACTGTCACCATTGTAGAGGAGTTGACAAATTATGTAACAGAAGTTATACAAATGTGTTTATTTACATATCACCTGTGATAGGTTTTTTTTATCATTATCTATCACGAAGATCTGGATGTTCTCACTTCTCATGCCACTTCTTAAACACTGCCGAATAAAGGCCCGTTCTAAAATATCTTTTAGTTTGCTTTGATGGATGGATTATTTCATTGTATTGATGCTAAGCATGTGAAAGTCTATTGCTTCTAAACTCTCTTTACTTTCTTTCTTTTAATAAAGCTATGGTAGGATATTTGTATTCGCCCGGATGGCGACCACCATACACATATTGTTGAAACCTGCCATAGTGACCCATACTCCTTGTGTGGTTCGCGTTCCAGCATTACATAACATAACGTGAGCTCACGCCTGTATCCTCGAAGGGGTAGGCAGAGGTGAACCAGCGATCTAGAACACCCACATTTCGCCGAGCTTAGTTCTGTCCCAGATGTGATAGGGGGCGAGTCTATCGCCGTATTCGGCACAAATTTCAGACTGGGCTGATATGGAAAAATCCAATATCACTTTGTATGACCCGGGATCGAACCCGAGACCTCGGGACGGTAGTCGTACCGAAATGCAACTACGCCACCGAGGCAGTCGTTTGTTTGTCGGTGGTCGCTGGTTTTGGACTGCATTCCGCTTACGATCAGGTGTAGCCCACATAAAAAAAAATTGTTCCGGTTTTAAGGTATTTGTAGGCATTATACTCTTAATTACAAGGCATAGCATTACATCATTATTTTGCAATCGATATTGTGTCTAACTTTCCATTCACATCCGAACAACTAAGAAATTAACATAACATTTCACACACTTATAAACGCATTAAGTTTATCTAGCCCCCACAATAAGTGCGTGTACCTCTTACATTACCATAAGTGGCTATAAAACCGATAGACAATCATAAAAGCCATGGTTTGTAATGGACAACTAATGTTTGACACTCGTATTATGCCATGCCGGCATTAGGTCGCTCTATAAAATTACGAGTATACTCAATTGAGCCCATATCATTTGAGGCTTGATGTGTTGGTAAATGATTTGTAGTTTTTTAAGACTCGGTCAAAAGTGATAAACCTAAGGTCTTTTTTGAGTTATTCCTATACCCATTGTTTAAAATTTATATTTAAGTTAATGTAATATGGACTTAAAAGAATTGTCATAAAAAACACTTTATCCTAGCTACGAAATACATAAGGTTATCGGGACTCGATTGTGTTAAAACATTCATATTGTTATAGTTAATAAGGACTATGGGTAATATAGTAGGGCCACACTGTAGATAATTTGAACGAGCCGCTTTGACTGGGTTAATACCACTGGCACAGAAAACAGATGGGAGGTGACATCTTCATAGTACCTGCGATTTCTGGACTCCATTATTCATCGGTACTCTTTCCTTTTCTTCAAGGTCTGTAACGTATCCACGATTCTTTTGGTTCATGAGTCCATGGGCGATGGTGATTACTTACCATGATGACCCGCTTATGTGCTTGTCGGCCGCGGCTCAATATACGCAATATTAATTTTAGTGTTATTTTTCCAGGATGGCCAGCGATTATTTATGGGAGCACCTGGAAGCTTTTATTGGCAAGGTAAATATATGTAAATATGATATTTACGAAAGGAAATATAGTCTCTAGCAACATAAGACAAAGACCTAATCATAAATTGTGTGATCATTTTGGAAAATAGTTGATTTTAAAAAGAAATACACGAACAACATTAACAAAGCATATTCGTTTTGTTGTGAAAATATCTTTTAGTGCAACAGCAAATACGAAAGAAATATGAGATAACATCTAATGACTCAAAAAGTCGAGCGCAAAACAGCGACTCTATGTCCGTTGCTATTCAAAGCGGGTGGTGTTGCTACTGTTTATGGTTATCACAAAATACCAGACGAACGGTTTGATCGATTCGATTAAAAAACAAAAAGTCACCAAATGTCCAGCATTGTAACAGTAGGGTTTCAGATCAGCATTGGTTACCCTCAAAACTGACCGTTTTAATAAAAATCCACAGGACGAACATTTTCATTAGAACCGTATGAAAACTTCCACTACTATATGCCGAAAATACCGGAAGAAGGTAAACTGAGTTGACGTATCGACAGATTGACATTTAACTCGTAACAGCAATAACACCGAGTCGCTTCCCAGCGCATAATCCTAAATTACCGCCTTGTGGACCATTCACAGATGTTTTGAAATCAATTTTACGTGTTCGAGTATTGCAAATGCTGTTAATTCATAATATACGTCATTCTGGCTACAATAATTTTTCAAATTTATCTTTCCATCGTCATTTGAGAGAAAGGCTGGGAGGGTAGAGTATCTAGGTAACCCTTTAGTATCACCGCCAGCGAGGACCTTGGCGAGTTCTTCTTCTACAATCTTCCCTTTCAAATCCATCCTACTTTCCTTAGATTCCCTATTCTTCCCTGTTGTTTCCGATTCCTATCTACTGTATCCTTTTACCATAAACCACAGTTCCTGTCAATATTATTTCGTAGTATGCGTATATTATCAACTCTATTTGTCCTTGTTATTTTTAGTTTAATCTCTCGTAAGGTAATTTAGGAAAGGAATTTTAAAATATTAAAAGGGAAACTAACAAATAAATGTTTAATACATTTGTGTTGTTTGTGCAGCGTCAATCTAACCTAAATAATACATGAATATTTCCTGATATTGTAAGAGTTAAAATTTGCAGTCGTACTCGAACAGGCAAAATTGATTTAAAATAATTCTGTATGCCTATTTATGTCAGAGATTGAAGAAACTTGCAATATCAGACGTAAATGGGATCTCATCAACTTCCCTGAGAATCATGGTTGTATTTATGGTGCATCTTTGGGTTTACCGGATACCCCTGTACGATCCGATCTATCCATTAGAAAGTGTCTAGAAACCATCTGCACGATGACTTGATGCCCACGACTCATTGTGTCACTTATATGTGCTAACAAAACTATAATGACATTGACATCTTAGGTATTAAGGTCATGATCGTTCAATATATTACTGTTCATTGCTCTTATCACTCCTGGATCTACATCTACATTTTCTGCAACGTTAAGTTGCAACAATTCTTTATCTATTAGCCATATTTCTTGTACATAGGGTGTCTTAAACAGATTTTATTAATGCTTTATAACATAATGCGTCCATTTTAAAAATAAATTAATTTGAATCGGCTTCCCATTAATTTGGTTATAACTTACGATTTGGTGGTATATTTAACACGGTAAATATTCCAAAATCTTAATGCTTTGAGTGGTTTTAATTGTCCAACAAATTACATTTCTCATAAACCAATTAATTATTTTAAAAGAAATCGCTAATGAAGCTATAAAAATTTAACTCTACAGCCTAAAGCCAATATTGTTACAAAAAGCTTCAATACTTAAAAAAAATCACACTAAAATACTTTTTATGATACAATTCCCACAAACGGAAATATATCACTGCTTCACGATCTCATTATTTCTAACTCAAACACATCCAAAAGTTACATCAACAGCTTTTTATAAAGATTTGCTGACTCACAGAATCCTTGGCTTCTACTAACTTCCTTGTCTAAATGGACTTTCTGTTGTAGGTCAGCTGATGTCTCAGACCCTGGGAGGTCGACCTGCTCTGATCGCGACTCCTGAATCCAAGGCCATGTATGACGATTCATACATGGGATATTCTATCGCTGTAGGAGATTTCGCTGGTCAAGGAATCCAGAGCGTAGCTGTAGGTGTTCCTCGAGGAGCTGATTTGAAGGGTTTGGTGAGTTATAGTAATATATACTTAGGAGACTTTACAGTTTTTATTATACGACTTCGAATAAAAACGAGCTACATTTTGGTATCTCAGTAATCAATTTGCACGTGGATGTTAAATATATCAGGACCACAAGTAAGCTCTATTATAGTATAAATTAGAGATGAAACGGATAGTGATTTGACCGGATACCGTATACCGGATATTCGGCAAGTTACAAGACCGGAGCGCCGGATATCCGGCTACCGGATATTCGGCCTGAACTGAACCTGCATTAAAAAGTATTTAGACAAAAAAGAGACTGCACAAAGAACACCGGACTTAGCTCGTAAGAGAGCTTCTTCAAAAGCTGAATTGGAAAGTCTTTTTTAATGCTTTAAGAGAGAATATAAAATACCTAATCGCTACCTTTTTAGACCCAAGGTTCAAGTCAGACTATTTAGGAGTTCTTGAAACTGAAAAAAAGCCCGACAGAAAATCATGATAGAGTATACAAAAAACTCCTACGATGAATCTTCTTCTGACAGTAACAGATCATCGCCGTCTTCAACGCCTGCTAAACGAATAAAAGAAGATGAAACTGGATCCAACTTCACATGTGTAGCTCATGTAGTTTTTTGGGAATGTGTCAATGACACTTAATTGACACAGTCCCAAATCACTACTATTATGGTAATAGTAGTGATTGTCTTGACCAAGAAAAACAAAATCCAATTGCCAACGATATTGGCAGACATTTATTTTATATCTTTTCTTGAAGACATCTTAAATCGGTCGCAATCAAGACCCATATAATTGGTGGTCATTTAATTTGAATCAGTACCGGCAGTGCTCAAAGTTTGCTAGAATTTATCTTCTGCAACTGACAGAAGCGTTTACAGCGAAAGCGTTTTCAGAAGCTGGTCTGGTGTACGAAGCCAAGCCTTACCAACAAATGCTGAAAATTTTGTATTCTTTCACCACAATTTGCCACTTGTTAATTTTGAGTACTAAACTAATTAATAAAATAAACATTTTTGACGTGCGATTATAAAATAAACGGTATGGTATGATTTTCCTTGTGTAAAAGAATAAGATTTTTTTAAATTTTACTATCCGGTATCCGGCCGAATACTGAATTACTATCCGGTATCCGGCCGGATAGTGAAAACAGTGCCGGATAGGCCGGATAACGGATAGTTACCGGATATCCGTTTCATCTCTAGTATAAATTATATCATAATTCCAATTTTCAAGTATCTGCTACCATATTTTTTCTGAAATGTTTTCATCATAATAGAAACCACGTGAAATTTTATTCTACAGGTTGTCCTCTACACTTGGGAGCTACAAAATATTAAGAACATCAGCGGGTCACAGATCGGTGCCTACTTCGGTTACAGTCTCGCCTCTGGGGACATCGACGGCGACGGAGCTGATGACGTCATTGTTGGAGCTCCTATGTTCACCAAACCCAAGAGCGATGGATATGAACACGGCAGGATTTACGTTATCTACCAAGGCATTGATAGAGTAAGAATTTTGTTTGTAATGAAGAACGTATAGAAGCATTTATGAGTTTCAATTGTATAGTACCTACATGTAATAAAAAAATGTTTTATTTGGCGGTACATTTTGATAAGTAAAAACATTTGAGATTAATATAATTTTAGTCAAGCAGCAATAAGAAGGACTATATAACGGAACGTAACGTAACGGAATCACTGCTTATCAAACTACAAAATATATATAATTTCTGAATATCTTTTCTAGACTTTCTCCAAAAGTCATGCCAGAACCGGTGAAATCTCCCGAGGCAGGTTCGGATTGGCTGTTACATCGCTAGGAGACATCAACTACGACGGATTTGGAGGTATGTTAATGAAAATATAACTAAAGAACTGTTTTATGTTGTGTTCGATTTCTCGAATCGAAAATGTAGCTCTAAATTTCGATTAGAAGATCAATGTAACACGCTTTACAAGGTATTTAGAGTAATTAAGTATTTATCTTGTACTCTACCTTCAAGAAGTATCTTGACGTTTTCGTTTGCTCAATTTTATACCCAAAAGAAAAATTGTTTAAAAATACCATGTACCTACCTTTTTCCAGACATAGCAGTAGGCGCGCCATACGGAGGTTTGAATGGGCGAGGCGTGGTGTACATCTACCACGGCAGCGAGCTCGGCATCCTGGACAAGTACTCGCAGGCCATCACCGCGGAGGAGATCTCCCCGACGCTCTCCACCTTCGGCTTCTCCTTGTCTGGCGGCGTCGATCTGGACAACAACAACTACACTGACCTCGCTGTTGGAGCTTATAAATCTGATAGTGTTGTGTTTTTGAAGTGAGTAATCATTCGTAAGATTTCTATTAAAATTGCTTATTTCATTTCTGTTGGTAATAGTAAAAATTATAATTTGTAGTTTTCTACTTTGCAGTAGTTATTTACCATCAATGAAGTTCGGTATGCATACTCTGGTCTTCTTTAACCTGTTGGAGGCGCCATAATACACATTACGTTAACGTCTCGGCCATCGGTGACCGAGCCGCCCGTCACTATTACATTAAAATTGAGGACCGTATTTAACAAACTGGCTTTTGTTCCTAGATCCCGGCCCGTAGTTAAAGTGACTGCAGATGTAAAGTTCATGGGTGAGAGCAAACTGATCTCTCTGACGGACAAGCGGTGCGTCCTCCAAAATGGCACGCAAGTCGCCTGTGCTGACCTCATGTTCTGTCTCACCTACACCGGGGTCAATGTGGACCAGCAGATCAGTAAGTGTTATTGTATGATTATAGGCTTTAGACTTTAGATGGTCTTCTATAAGGCTAAATGAATTCAACCTTGGGACTATTTTATTTTATGATAGAAAAATTGGTAATTATATTAACGGCAGTTTTAAGAAATATAAGTAAGAAATATAACAAACTTATTTAGTAGCTACTAAAATATTAACCATTTAAACATTTTGTAAATGGAATGACAGTGTTACATCAATTTACTGATATACGAGTATATAGTTTCGGTTCCGGATTAACTATAAACCTGTTTTTACAAATAGAAATAATTAATTAATTTATCCTTATTAAATTAAGCACGCGATATTATTTTATAAGTATAATGTGATTTATTTCCAAGCTGAAGGATATATCTGTTACTTCGGTGAGTGTATGAAGTAGCATCATCATCGTCGTTTGTGTGTTAGATCGTCATGTGTCATCTACTTTCATTAAATCATTTCTGTTTGTCTTGCCTTCCATCTTAAGTTCTTAAAATATTTTTTCATATTTCATAAATCCTGATCTAATCCTACATGTTTTCGACAGCGGAAAACTACCCTTTTTAAATTATTTAGAATTATCTTCATCATAATATACATACATAAAAATCAGCCACAAATAAGGTGAGTTTAACTTTCCGACCTGATGGTGGCATAAGCATTGGTACATATTTTTTCAAAGAATATAGTATATCATGAGATATAGGGAGCAAGTGAAATGCTAAATTTCAATTGCGTATTCCTTCATGCGATTGATGTTAGAAACTGCACTGTACAAAATGCTATCATAGATATCGTAATTCACAGAAACAGTTGTATTAACCTTAAATTCCTCTTCAGAATTCGAAGTAACCTTGGATCTGGACTCAAGGCAGAAGGCGAGCAAGCGTATGTTCCTAGCGGAGAGTCGCGAGACCACGTACAAGACACAGATATTACTAACACAAGGCCAGCAGGAGTGCAAGGATGTGCGAGTGCATTTGGATGTAAGTAAATACCTTGTTAGCATTATAGTCCTTATGCCACAGTAAAATAAGATTATTAGGTGCCATGAGTATCAGGGACTATGAAAGACTCACAAGTTAGACCCGAAGCCACATAGTTTTGAATCACACAAACATTTACCTATGTATTATTAAAATCAATACTAAAATAATCATGAATAACGTATCACTGTCTTTAACAAAATTCACGCATTGTACGAATTACATGCTACCAGTCAGTGAATTTGCCATGGACAAATCTTTCAACTTATATTTCCCTCGCAGGACGAGATTCGCGACAAGCTGACCCCCATCGAGGTGAAGATGTCGTACGAGCTGATCACGCAGCCTTCCGGAGACATCGTGCCGCCCGTCCTCGACCAGACCAGGAGCATCGTCCACGCAGACTCCCTCAACATACAGAAGAACTGCGGACCTGACAACATCTGCGTACCGGACCTTAGGATGTCTGCCACCACGTATGTTAATGGATATATGTTTTCTGAATTTTATTTCTAGAATAATATTTCTTATTGTCCTTATTTGATAATACATACTGTATTTACACATAAGCTATAAGCTAATTCATAACAAATTCCTATCATTGTTCTGAGGATGGCATTACTTTTAAGCTTCCTACTAGCATAATATGACATTAAATACTAAGATCGTCTTATCGAGAGCCACTTCATTTATATTACCCTTCGAAAGCATTCGAGTAGAGACGATAATACAAGGCTTAGCTGACGAAATACAATACATACCCAAACCTACGGACATAAACGATACCAAAGATACTCTTCTACCTAATCTAAAATATTTTATAACTCATAAAAGGACATTGCATAAATGCATAGACATCAGGAAAATAAAGACTGTCATGACCGGTTAGCAAATAATTTTAACTGTATTTAATTTCAACTACAGGTCAACAGTAAACTACGTGCTCGGCTCTGGAGAAAATATCAACATCGATGTGATAGTGGAGAATTCTGGTGAAGATGCATTCGAAGCAGCTTACTACCTGAACATCCCAGTTGGAGTGACGTATGCTAAAATGGAAAGACTTGACAAAGATAATGCAGAAACTCCTATTTATTGCTCAATAGCTAATAGGGAGGCTGGTGGAAATACTACTTTGAAATGTGATCTTGGAAACCCCATGGCAAGTAGACAGAAGGTAAATCATGATGCACTTTTACTACCTATGTATAATAATAAGTTACCCATAAGTGTTTCGTTATAATCTAAAAGTGATGAAATTAGATTTAATTTAGAAGTAGTTGTAGGGTAAAGATCCCATCTGGTAAATATTGCTTTAGCGAAAATACCGCCTATTGCTTACATTTTCTTCTCATTTGTAATGTTGTTTCTGGTATACAGTAAAAGTTATCTATGTACCCACGAGTAGGGCTATAAATGGAAAAAAATAGATAAGTAATTCTATCTTTCTTATAACATCTTGATTTCACATTTAAGTACCTCTAGATAATAAAGTTACGATGTCCTTATAGTCTCAAAAATATACGGACTTAATATTGGTGAAAATACAGAATTTTGAGAACAGAGACAATTTGTTAAGCTTGATCTAACATCGTGCATCTAATTACAGGTACATTTCCGCACGATCTTGGAGGTGGACTCAAGAGTGACGTCATTAGACTTCGACATGGAAGCGAACTCCACAAACCCGGAGCAAGACACAAGATACGACAACGTCATGCACATGGTCATAGGAGTTGTGGTCAGAGCGAACCTCGCTGTTATCGGGTAAATATTCTATTCTAGCTGGATGATATTGTCTAAAAACCATGAAACATATTTATAAGAATCAGTATCGATTTCTTTTGACTTCTGAATTATCAGATCTTATCTTTTGTAAAGTTATAGAATGTAGACACTAACAATTTTATACTTCAAGGATCATTATTTTAGCTTATATAGTTACGCTGCTGGTTAAAAAAATGGACAATTAATAATAATATGGCCTTTTTTTTACATTTTACATGGTTTTTCTTCATTCTAAGTTTTTCTATAACCTGACTAATTCTTTTGTAAGTTTTTTTGAATTGATTTATAAAATTTTACTGGTATTTAACCAAACTCTTTTTTTCAGCACTTCCGATCCACCGGAACTTCACTACAACGCATCCCTCTACGACACACAGAACCTGATAGAAGACACCAAATTGGGACCTCAAGTACTCCATAAGTACAACATCAAGAACGAAGGACCTTTCACTGTTGACGAGGCAGAGATTATCTTCATGTGGCCCTACCAGACCCTGGACGGTAAGATTCTCAAACGACTATCAAAATGGCGATAAATGTAGATTCATAAATATGTAGGTGTAAGAACCTTTTTTTACATACTTATGAGGATTGTTGGCCATCCACAATAAAATTATCAATTCTCTTTTACATAAAACCCTATCATACATATTATACTAACTATAGAAACTTACGAAGAAGGATATTATATTGATGATACTGAATATATAAGTGCTTCTCATATTTTGACTATTTCGTTTAGCTTGGTGTATTTTACACATGACATAACATAAGCTCACGCCTGTATCCCCGAAGGAGTAGGCAGAGGTGCACTAGCGAATTAGAACACCCACATTTCGCCGAGCTTAGTTCCATCCCAGATGTGATAGGGAGCGAGCCTATCGCCATATCAGGCACAAATTCCAGACTCCGGGCTGATATGGAAAAATCCAATATCACTGCCCGACCCGGGGATCGAACCAGAGACCTCAGGACGATAGTCGTACCCAAATACAACCACCGCTACCGAGGTATATTTTACATACGATATTAAGGTTTAATTTAAAAACTTTTCAGATGAAAACCTAATGTACATGCTGGTGCAGCCACAATGGCTTGGAAACGTTAAATGCGATGTGGCAAAACACGTCAACGTTAAGAATCTGAATGTACAGAACCCTTACGCTATGATGCTTGGAAAAGAGAAAGAAGGTAAGTACAATATTAGCGAAGAAAATGAGACAACATTTTACGCAATCACTAAACTTTCTATGAAAAACCATAAAATTTTACAACACACACAATATTAACAATAGAGATGATTATTATTCCACTAAATAAGATATCATTTGTAACAACGAAATATTCCATCATTTAATATTTGCATTACATTTTTTGCAGCTATGCTGAGCAGTGAACTGTACACCGCTGCTCAGTTATCTGGAGGTGGAGGCTATTATGGACAAAGTAAGACAGATTGGTTTTAAACTTTTAACATTAAAAGAAAGTCCTCTATCGTCTAATACCATGTAATTTGAACTCGCAAGATTTATTAAATAATTCCTTACGTTTTTTAGCTTACTGGGAAGAAAACTCCAGCAGTGGTGGGGTAGTGACATCTCAGAGTGGGGGCTCTACATCTGGCAGTCAGTTCGGTGCTCAAGGATCTTCTGGTCAGTTCACCGGGACCAGCTCAGGCCATGTCAGTACTGCCAGCTCGGGACAATTCTCAGGTCAAAGCTCAGGCCAAACAGGCACCCAGTTTACCACAAGCCAATCTTCAGGCGGACATTATAGTGGAGGGCAAGCTGGACAATTCGGTAGTCAAGGACTTGCCCAGGGAGGGCAAGGTGCCCAAACTGGAGGAACCTACTATTATAATAAGACATGGAGCAGTTCAAGCGGCGAAGGTCTGACAGCCGAAGAACAAGAGCAAATCAGGAAGAACCTTGCAGCCGCAGTTGCTCAGGGTAGTGTGAATAAGGAATTTACTGGGGAAGGAACTTATGTACAAGGGGGATATGCCCATGGCGGTTCTCAAGGTGGCTATGTCCAAGGCAGTACGCAAGGATCAGGGACTTACGTTCAGGGTGGATCACAGGGTGGTTCCCAAGGCACTTATGTCCAAGGTGGATCCCAAGGTACTTATGTCCAGGGAGGTGCTCAAGGCGGTTATATCCAAGGTGGATCTCAAGGTGGATTTGTCCAAGGAGGTCAAGGTGGATATGTGGATGGAGGAAGAATTGTACGAGTGCAGAATAAAACTATTGTTTATGATCAAAACCATAATATTGTATCGCAGACTGAAACAAGTACTGAATATGGAAACCTTGGACATGAAGGGGAAGCTGGAAGTTCTTTTAACGCGTAAGTTAAAGTTGATATTATTAAATTGTTTTTTTTTGCAATGCAATTCCCCATTAGAATATATTTTGTAGCTCGATTGATTTATTCCTCCTGCTATACTCTACTAAATACTTCTGCTGTATGAATATTAGCAAAATCAACTAAAACGCAACAATCTAAGCTAAGATTTTATAAATCGTCTACAAATCCAATGATTGTATGAAGTGTATTATGCAATATATTTTTTTTAAATTAGGTATCTCAACAACCAAGGGGGTCAGCAACACAGCGCTACCTTCGCCCATAGGTCCGGAGGCACTATCCAAACCTCAGGTCAGGGTTACTCTCAAGGGGGTCAGGGCTACCAATCAGGCCAGTTCGCTCAAGGAAACCAGCAATTCGCACAAGGCTCTGGATTAGACCAAGGGTTTGTCCACGGCTCTTGGGGAACAACAGAAACCGTCAACCCTGATGTTATGAAGGCTAGTTCCTCGACTTTTAGAGGAGCTTCTACTGTCACTGTGGTTGGAGATGAAGAGGATGATAAGCTTGAAGGATTTGGAGCGTATGCTGCAAGCAATCCTAACAACGAGTTTAGATACGGCATTGCTGATGTCACTGGAGCCTCAGGATCAGGGTCAGGGTCTGCTCAAAGTGGTCACCAATCTGGAGGTAGTAGTTATCATGGATCAGGTAGTTACCAATCTGGTGGGGGAAGCTACCAGAGTGGTGGAGGGAGCTACCACGCTGGCGGAAGTATGCAAGCTGGAGGTGGCAGTATGCAAGCCGGAGGCGGCAGTATGCAAGCTGGTGGCAGTAGTTACCAGTCGGGCGGAGGAAGTTACCAATCTGGAGGCAATTATCAGGGTGGTGGAGGATCTTGGAGCAGCGGATACTCCTACTCTTCCAAATCAGGTAATTAGTATTCTTTATCATGTCAAATAGGTGCGATAATCCGTTAGGCATTTTTATTTCTCCTTTGTTTTTACTGGCATTGTCGATGTCCAATGTGATTGTATTAAATTACCTCCGATGGGCATGGGTACCTTTTATAATTAAGGAGTGTATCTGAAGTTATTTAGTTAGACGGAAAGTTCCAACTTCATATACAAACACGTTAGTGTTTTCATCATAATTATATACTCATACTGTACTCTTTTTTTTATTAATTAAATATATAAATTAAGTTTATATATCGCACATTCATAAAATATAATATTTTAGGTGCTTTGTGATTCATATGCGGAGACTGTAGCCCGAGTACGAAAAACTAATGTAAATGTAAATGATGACGTTTTGTTAATATGTCATACAAATTTCATAGACGCGCATCGAGTTCGAATACATTTACGATTGTCAGAAATTTTTCTGCTCAGGCCGCTGATCGTAAGCAAAATGTTAAGCTATTTTTAATTATTTATTTGTACTATTAGCCTGTAAGTCTTCCTAAAATATTATGAATAAATAAATAAATAATGATATGGTGGTCGCCCGGTAATTAGTAATTACCAGTTTGCTTTTTAAACTGGTTTTATCATGAAATATTTTTGTAGGTGGTGGATCCTCATACAGCAGTCAGTCCGGCTCAGTGGACAGCAGACGTGAGAACACCAGGAGAAGGCGACAGGCAGATTCGGTAAGAATTAAGTAGAAGGGAATAAATAAATTAAAAATAAAAAACCAGATATTTCTAAAAATGTGTAGGTTTTAGATTTTCCCATGCAGATTTATATATATCTATACTGATATAAAGGTGAAAAGTTTGTTTGAACACGGAGATCTCTGGAACTACTGAACTGATTTTGAAGATAATGTTAATAATAATAATAAATACACCCAACGTCACACAAATATTCCTGACCCCACACTAGGTATGACCTGTACTGTAGGTATCAGAAACTACGCGAGACTTACGGGAGAATCCCAAAATGGAGCATACATCTCTGACTTTTCTATGTTAAGTTTATTTTCATTATGAAATATCGCTAGCTATAACGGTGAAGGAAAACATCGTGAGGAAACCTGCATATCCGAGAATTTCTTCACAGGAATTTCGAAGGTATGTGAAGTCTACCAACCCGTATTAGGCCAGCGTGGTAGACTAAGGTCTAACCTCTCTCATTAGTAGAGGAGGCCCGTGCCCGGCAGTGAGACAGTAATATTACAAGGCTAATATTATTATATATATCTATTGCTGATTCTCTACTATGCTGTATGTATCATATGTATGGGCAACCCGTCGAACAATTTTCTTGAAGGAATCAGCTCGCCAAACTGGCTAAGTCAGACTACAGTGATTTTCGAAGTTATTCAAAAATCTTTCATTTATATATGTAACAAATGAAAAGATTGTTCTAAAATTATGTGTTTATTTATTATAGGTGGATCCAAAACTGAAGGGGATCTTGAAGAAGTGTGAAGAGAAATACAAGTGCGGAGTGTTGCGGTGCACCACAGGCAGGTTGCTGAAGGGACAAGAAGTGTGGGTCGCCCTCAGGTCAAGAATCAACGCGTCGGTACTGAGCGAGGTAGGAATAATACACTATTGGCCAAAAAGATATCCTCTTCAAACATGAATATTAATAGTTACAATCAAATTATAGAAATAAAATTTCGGCTCGGCGAAATGTGGGTGTTTTAGTTCGCTAGTGCGCCTCTGCCTACCCCTTCGGGGATACAGGCGAGAGCTTATGTTAAAATTATAGAAATTACAAATTTAGTTGACAGTTGAATAATGATCTTAATTAGGAGAAGAATTGTCATTTTTAGGTGCTTGAATCAATTTTCCTTAAAATATCAACTAACAATCCGCATTGTTTGTTCAATCTTTTGGAACTGCGATGTCAGTCAGACAAGTTACGCCTACAGCACGAATGGGCCGGCTCGAACGGTTTGATACCACTGTCTCACAGAATTTACATCTTTCTTCGCAACTCACTGTCGCGTTTCGTTCTGAGTGAGATTTCTGGTGGACCAATTACCCTCCCCCCCTTTCCATTAGGAACCAGAGGGGAATAGGGATTGCCTTATTTCTCTCCTTTTAGGTTGGCAACACCTCCATGATGCTTATTGTGTCTCGGGTGTCTATGGGCGGTGGAGATCATCCGGTGACCCATATGCTCGTTTGCTGAATTCAATGTGTTTCTCTGAGCAGATCTCCAAAGAGCGAGCGGTGATCCTGTCGTCGCTGGCGGCGGCGCGCGTGACCCGGCTGCCGATGGTGGGGCGGCAGCGGGACGGCGCGTGGCAGACGGCGGAGGCGCGCACCACGGTCACGCCGCAGCTCGAGGCCATGGACTCCGGCGGCATCCCGCTCTGGGTGGTCGTGCTAGCTGCTGTTGTGGGCGCGCTCTTGTTGCTGCTGCTGATCTTCGCGCTTTACAAAGTAAGAAATCCTCCGTGGCGCAGCGGGCGAGTAGCCGTCTGTGTAATGCGAGGTCGTGGGTTCAATTCCTGCACCGAGACAAATGTCTGTGTCGTAGCCCAAAGATATTTCTTTCAGGTCTGTGTGTTGTGAGACCGAAAGTCTCTCTTAATTTCTGATATCCACGACACGAAACTCGATGTTAGTATGATGTCAGGACTATATTATGTGTGACTGTTGGGTGTATTTATTTATCTATTTTTCATTGCATTTTTTTACATGGCCAACGTCCGGTCGTCACATGAGGTGACCACTAAAAAATAGCGTTGTACTGTGGTTGTCGCCACTTTATATTATGCTGAGTGGTCACCTACCTGTCACAGTCACGGATAGCTATTACTTTGCTAGAAATATAAATCTTTTAGTGATTTAATCTTAGTGTTTGTTATAAATAAAGTGTTTTTCTTTCTTCTTCTTCTTTGCCTGACTGCCTCGGTGGCGTAATGGTATTTCGTGAGCGGTACAATTATCGTCATAAGATCTCGGATTCGATCCCTGGGTCGGGCAAAGTTATACTGGATTTTTCAGTATCAGCCCGGAGTCTGGCATTTGTACCCGATATGGTGATAGGCTCACCCAGTATCACATGTGGGACACAACTAAGCTCGGCGAAATGTGGATTTTCTAGTTACTTCTAGGTCGCCTTTCCCATTGGGGATAAAGGCGTATGCTTATGTTATGTCTTGTAGTATGCGATGTGTGATGATTTGAATCGAGCGTAAAGTATAGTGAGTCAAGGTTAGAGGTCATTTTCATTGCACGTATCTATACTGGAATTACTATTAGAGGCGAATACTTTAAAAACCTTAATTTTTTTTAGATTATACACGCATTTTACAGGTTGCTAGTTTAAGTTAAATAGTATTATGACTCTTATTAGAGTATTTAACACTTACGACCAAATTAATGGTTTATAATTTATTTTTGTAGTGCGGATTCTTCAAGCGCAACCGTCCGTCGGACCACGCCGAGCGGCAGCCGCTCAACGGGCGCGACGAGCACCTCTGATATCCGACCACGGACCTCGGCCTCACGAGCGACACGGCCGGCACTAGCGACCTCCCCCCCACCTCCCACACCTCCCACTCCTCCCACTCGTCCTCCCCTACAGACAGCTCCTCGACCGACGCCGCCAGTGACGTCACCAGCCGCGACTCCACCAGCCTCGACAGATACTGACGCTCAAATCACACGCTGCTCGTATACAAGTTTTAAGAGGTGGAATATCAAGTATTTAAAGGCAATAAGTTTAAAAGCGGTAATATTCCATAAGGGAGTTATTTATTGTAACATCATCATCATTGTGTCTTGTGACTATTTAAATACCTCATGATATGTCGAAATCTTAGCTTCTTGAACTTTTTTGGAATAAAAATGTTAGAAGAAGCATATCATTCAAAAATCAAAACGTAATAACATTACTAGTCACCGTGAAACACATTTCGGTAGCCATTTAGTAATAAGGTAAAAAGGTGCGTGTATTGTAATGGATAATGTAGGATAATTCTCGTTTTTTTCATACTTTACTTAATCCTAAAATCTCCCAGCGGGAATTATGCTACAATATACCAGAATGTGAGAGTTAAAATCTCAAAGTGTGATACTGTATAAAGTGTGTCTATGTTAAGGTATGAGAGTTGTTGAGATTTGTGATTTAAATCAATATTAATTAGGTTCATTTTACTAAATGAGGTTAGGTAACATAGGTTGACAATTGACATTTAAGTTTTGGTCAACCACGTCCGGATAGAGCATTGGGTTTAGAAATCTCATGTAATAAATGAATATTGCGGATATAGAAATTGTTGTATTTATTACTAATAGGAACGCTTATGATAAAGTAAATTTAGGAGGCATCATCTCATTATACATATATCTATATTATATTCACAAGTTTAAAAACATAAAACCGACTTCATAACTTATCAATTAATACGGGAGTATCCTACAAGTAAACTCTATTGAAAAAAAGCTATTAAAAATCGTTCCACATTTCCTGGATATCGCGCAACTATATAAAAAACATACCTACATAGGATTGATAGGCGAAATAGTGAACTAGAACACCTCATTTTGCGGAGCTCAATGCTGATTCATATATAAATAGTATTGACTTTGGAACCTCCTTCCGAAATCAGTTAAATTATTATTAAGGATAACTTCACTGTTTACCTCACCATCTGTTTATTATAAATATTAGTCTTTCAGATATAACTTTATATAATAAATATCGACTAAATTTTTTCAAAAAGTATAACGAGGTGGATAGAAACTCATGGGTGATTAGAAGTGCTTTTATATTTTAACTATTATCAACAACGAAAAATTCGACAATTTATGGACACGAATATGCATTACATTATATTGATTGATCCACTTGTGTTATCAGTCACATTTCTATTCATCCTGTTTTACTACATTAAAATTAGTGGAACATCGTGTAATTATGCAATAATTAGTAGCGGAATGGATATTGTGTATGGATTAAACGCGTACATATTATAAGAGTGCCTTATAGCAATACATATCGTGGTCGTGCTATATAATAAATATGCTTATAACGTGCCTTCTGCCAGTAACTAATTAATGTAAATACGTTAAGAGTTTTATATTAGTATTTATGACATTTTTTCACAGAAAAAAACGAATACTTTTTTTGGTCGGAAGTGTAAAAATATTTTATGTACTTAATAATTTTTCGAGTGAGATGTGTAATTTTAAATAGATTTTTACGAAAAATAATAAAAGAAAAATAATATTACATAAGCATAATGAATTTTGTAGCATGTGTTCTTTTCTGCCGTCCTAACACTAAAAAGTCAACTAAAATGCCGTTATTCGAATAAACCTCATTTTGATATGTCGCCCAAAAAAGTCGAATGATATTGACCCTAGAGGTTTATTATACTATGACTATATTTTATAGATCTACTACCTCTGTGGCGTGGTGGTATTTCGGTACGACTACGGTTCTGAGGTCTCGGGTTCGATCCCCGGGTCGGGCAAAGTGATATTGGATTTTTCCATATCAGCCCGGAGTCTGGAATTTGTGCCCGATATGGTGATAGGCTCGCCCCCTATCACATCTGGGACGGAACTAAGCTCGGCGAAATGTGGGTGTTCTAGTTCGCTAGTGCGCCTCTGCCTACCCCTTCGGGGATACAGGCGTGAGCTTATGTATGTATGTATGTATGTTTATAGATCTAATAACTTGTTTACTTTAAGCATCGATATATTATTTACCTAGATGCACAGTTGACACCCGGAAAATGGGACAGCAAAGAAGTGCTTAAGCACTCCTTTTGCATACAGTCGAACGCCGATAGAATTCTAAATTTCAAAATTCAAATTTAAGAACGCTTGCTCATTTCATTTAAAAAGCTACTTTATAACACTTGCATAGGGTTATATTTGTTTTGATGTAATTAGAACTTGTGATCTTTTTCTTTGTTTTATTCTCTAGGGGTAATAATTTCATTTGTTTTGGCAATAAATAAATAGTTTATTTGTGAAAGCACATACAGTATTAAATTAGACAAAATAATAATACATACATTTTACATTACATTCATATTTTAGTGAGAGGACGACAGTTTCGTAGTCCTGTAGTTATTTAGAATAAAGAAAATAGTCTAGTAGCTTACGCTATGGAAAGAAAAAGTAAAAAATCTGTGAAAAAATGACACCATTTTAAGCCATTGTTACATAATTGTAATTATATTATTTATTTTAATTGTACCCTAAGTGCATCGCTTTGATAAATAGTTAATTTAATAACTAAAAACTTATTGATGCCATTAATAGTAATGGTATATATTTTGGTTGTTTTACATGTCGTAATAATTTCTTTTCATTTACATTTACCAAAAAAGAAATTTTAATAAATTTTTGTTTTTAATTTAACGCAGTTTTTTAATACCTACCCTAATATCATATACACATTTTGATGAAATGACTCCTGCCTCCTGTAGCTCAACCATGACTTTTTTGGCATCTTACGTTAGCGAATTCGTAAAATATTTGTATGAGAAACATTCCAATCTATAGCGGTTACGTTGGGAGCTGACGTTTTTCATACAAATTATTTTAAAATGTCGTTAGTGTGAATTGTCAAAAAAATCATGTTCGAGTTACTAACGCCCAATTTCAACAATTTTAATAATGGTATTTGAATTCAACTCGATTTGCGCTTACTATACAATCAAACCATAGGGGTGACTCCTGACGCTCGATTAGAACTTGAATTCGATTCAGTTTTATTTATGGACTTAAAATTACACCGAAATCGAGTTAAAAAGTGCATTAATGTCACGTTAAAAATTACCAAATACCATCCGGGATACCCCGGGGGTTGACATTAATTAACACTCAGTAGTAAAACCTAAGCAGAAGCCTTTTTGCATGCTTAAAACAGTTGTAGAGCCCACTTACATTGAGTGTGATAAGGGAGGAAAATGGGATCTAAAAAACCTATCTCTATAACAATTGTATTCTCTTATTAACTGATGTCAGAACATCAAGAACATTAAGATTTTGGAGTGTTTAATGCGCTTAGACCCGCAATAAAGTAGTTTAATGGGTCTCTTTATGGACCATTAAATATTCTCATATACAATACCAGAAGCTGGACTGCAGTGTAAATTATTATACTTATATAAGCATATTAACACGATGACTCCTTCCTTTGACTTCATAAAATGAATGCGAGAGTAAAATATGGTCAGTTAAATGGAAATTACATCTTTTGGAATCTATGTCAATCTTTCCGTTGTGTTAAGACCAGTCAATATAATATCATCATCATCACAGGACGTCCACTGCTGGTCGTAGGCCTCCTCCAAAGATTTCCAGACCGACTTGTTTGAAGCGGCCTGCAGACAGCCACTTCCTGCGACCTTTATCAGGCTATGCTACGAGTTTTCCTACGCGATCAAATCAGAAATGAGGAGATCGGTACTAGAACACAATCAAAACTTTAAAAACTTAACGGACTGACTTCAAATCCGATCGTGACCTTTATATGGGACCACTCTTGAAATAAGCTCTATCGAACACAAAAAGAATTTTGAAGATCGGTCCACATTTAGCGGTGATATCGCGTAACATACATAAAACAAATACATACAAGAAAAATCACTGATATAGCCCAGCTAATTAGCAAGCTGAAGTGGCAATATACATATATCATAGAATGTATAATTTGCCTAAACCTCTTAAAGAAAGATAGCTTGGATTTAATGGGATAACGAAGATAAAAATTATATCCTTATATCCTGATGAAATTTGGTATTAAGATGAATTATAAATGTAAATACTTAAATCATACAAAAATAGGGAAACAATATCATGGTAATAGTCATTTCAATAAAATCTTGATTCAAAACAATTTTCGGTAAAAACACTGTCTATAGTTATAGATTAAAGAAAAATCATTATTTTTATAAGAGAGAAACTACACAGTCCCTAATTAGAATCAGAACTTACTCTCTATACCACTTATCTTTGTAAGTACAGAATCGGAGAGGTCTTATATCAGAATCGATTCCACTTCGGTCGTAAAACAAATATTGTCGTTCCATTATTATCTATCGAGACGAGCCAGTCCAATTACAACCTACATATATTCCATCTCTGCTTTTATTTCAATCTGGATCAGGCACGTAATTAGAACGAACAGAAGGGGGGTCCACAAAGGGGGTCCATCGACTCTTACATCCTTCAAAAATACTATGATTGTAAAGCACTTACCAGTTACCACGTCTGACATTAATAAATTATTTTATGCTCAGCATCGTAAAGAATTAATATACTTGTATGCGGATTTGTAAGACTAGTTGTACACTACCTGGTTAGAATTATAACTATGGATATTCTCTATGATAGATTATTCAGCTAGGAATGCTAAGCAATTAAATTTAACTACAGAATAGTAAACCGCACAATTGTTGGTAGATACTGCTGTATATTTGTTTAAAATATGGTGTTATTTTACAATTTATTGTTTTATACAGCATCCGTGTTGTAATGGGCTAATAGCCGGCCGTGAAGCGAGATGCCGTAAATTCGTCTTGCACCGAGATAATTGTTTGGTCTGAGTGTTCTGTGACCGAAATTGTTTCGTACTTTCCAATACCCATTTCACGATTAATACCTTAATGTGGGATTGAGACTATTGGGTCATATTCATCTTGACCCCCTTTTCTTATTCCTGAGTACAGGCACATTGGCTACTTGTTCAGTTTCGCCCTTTAAATAGGGTCGGAAGATAAACTGGCGATGGTCGCGTTCACAGATTAAATTAACTAAGGTACCGACAGAAACAAAATGAACTTAAATTAGGTATTTTATGTTTTATACATCTTAAAACAAATAATAGATGCAACGACCTCTAAGCTAGAAGTACCAGTAAGTTTTAAATATCTGCGTATAAATCTTACATGCAGTAAGAATTAAGATGTAAGAAAATATTGGTTTCTTTAAAAACACTAGATCAGAAGAAATGCTCCAGCCATACATTTAAAGATCATACACAACGTTTGTATTGCAGCTTAATTAACAAATAGATCCACGAGGAACAACTTGAATCATAATAGGTCTATAGATAGGTGACCGTCAGTTATCATCTCCTCATCTGCCAATAAAAAAAAAACCATTTTGATCGTTTAAACAAGAAATAAAACCAATGACCTCAGTTTCAGAAAACACTCAAGATCAGGTAAAATCAAAGCGTCTGGGTAAGGCTAACCCTGGTATTAGCCCTGGTATTTAGTATTCCTCAGCTTCAATCTATCATTCAGAAGGTATAATAATTTTGGGGCAATATTTCGTTGCTGACCGTCCAAATCGGGATTCCCAGATAAATCTCAAGTGTCTTTGTCTCCGCGGAACGTCTGTCTGTCTGATGGAGCGTAACTCCAAACGCAATGGATTAACGGCCGGCTATTTGTTTATATTCACCTCCGAGCTCCGACCTTGCAGAACGCGCTTATTGCTCGCTTGGACGACAAATTGGACAGATTAGGGTTTTGTTAAGATTTAGGAATATTAGATATCGATGGCATTCTTGTGAATTTAAAGTGGTTTCTTGAAGAGCGGTTCTATTTTGTTCTCTTTAGTTTTTAAAAAGAGGAGTTCTCATTGACGGGCTCTCCCCAAATCTGGGGCTAGATTCTCTATGCCCCCTATTCAAAACGAGTGTGTAACTCGCCTCATTCCATAATTTTAATTTAACATGACATTATTGTGTTACGCGTTCACAGGTCATAGTAAATAAGTGGCCATCTTTAAATTAATGAATTTAATAAGATAAAAATGATTCTGGGATGATTTTTATCCTTAAAATACATCATACACCATTCATACTGCTAAAATAAAATAGTCACCTATCTCAAAGTTAAGCCCTACAGCGATATTTACCTACAAACAAATGAACACTTTAACCCTTCACGCGCTGAATGTGGGAAATAAAACACAATTGGCCGCGGGTACGTAAGGCCCGGCCGTCATTACGCACTAGATAACCCGCGTGGTTAATTAACCCTGCGCAGAATGGAGGGCTCGCACCTCGTTATACCTCACTGATGTTGTAAATCTGAATGTGGGCTCTTTTGAACGTTACATTTCTAACTCCTGCTCTGGATTAATTAGTTTAGATTGTTGTAGATTTTATTCAAATGTAGAGTGCTCTTTATTTTATGAGGATATTCTTTATATAACGATTTTTTACTATTTTAAATATGAATAATAATAACAAAATGTTTCTCTCGGATGGGTCTAAAGGTCCCAAGCAACCGGCGGTTAAGACCCTGTAGAAATTAACTAGGACTCTAAAAATAAATGAGAAATGTGGGTGTTCTAGTTCGCTAGTGCGCCTCTGCCTACCCCTCCGGGGATACAGGCGTGAGTTTATGTTATGTTATGTTTTAAAAATACTTATGATATGGAATTTAATATAATTTAGTTTTTTTTTCAATCTCTGAAGTAGTTTTCTCTCATTGCAAAAGAATTAGGAATCACAATGGTTTGAGGTTTCAGGGAAAATATCTGTTATTTACTTAAGTGTCAGGAATTTTCGACGGCTTTGATATTTTTGTACTTTGAGAGATGGTAGGAAATTACGTATTTTTTAGTACAACTAGTAAAATATCCCAACCATTTCATAAAAATCTAACCAAAAAATAAAAGCCAAGCGATTTAAAAGTTAGCACTTATGTCACGGCGATGTCTCCACCTGGTACCATACCATAGGCTGAAACAATGGGCCGGCGATGGCATAAAGTTGTCACAATCCGTGCCACTTACAGCACGAAAACCCCATAAATAATACTTTTGTTTTGCGTGACTATCCGCGTTTTGACGATGTACTTAAATCGACATGTATGGCATCATGGCATCAGCTATATTCTATACCAAGCAGGTGTGCTTAAAATAATAATTTCGATAGGTTAAATATTAAATATGGTTAAAAACTGATTTGCTTCGATGGTGTAGTTGAATTACGTGAGCGTACGACTATCTTCCTGAGGTTTTCGGTGCGATCCCTAGGAATTTGTGCCCAATATGGCGATAGGCTCGTCCCCTATCACATATGGGACGAAATAACCTCGGCGAAACTTAGGTATTTTTTTGTTAGAGCAGTACCTATACGCTAATTAAAATAAATTAATCTAATTTGCTAGTTCGGCTCTGCCTACGCCTACCGGAATACAGGCATGAATTTATGTATGTATCTAAATAAGAACTTACAACACTTAAAAACCCAAATTTTATGGCGATCAAGTTTATTGCACAAAAGAAGGGAAAATCTAGCAACCCGCTTTGTAGTCGAAACCGAGCTTTTAGCTTTGCCTGACATGGGATTTGAACCCTGGACCTCTCGATTCACAGATCATATACGCTGCAAGACAAAGAGCCAACCAAACACAACTATTTTTAAGTCTGAATTGAGGAATTTATTATATAAAGATATTAAAATTATTTAAAGAGCAAATTGTATAAGGTAATTAGAAACTAATCAACAAAATAAACAGCAATTAAATGGTGAGGAAGCAAGCAACTTCGCTGACACTGATTAAACCACATCTCACAAGTTAATTCTGAACTAAACTTTATCCTAAACCAGGCTACAACTGCTACAAGTTTGCCGACCCAACAACGATCTTTTGAATTGTTAAATAATGGCTTAGATTGATTATGGGTGAATGATGAGACTGAAAGACTGAATAAGTTGAAACCACTAATATTGTACTGATTATTAGACATTTTTGAAAACTGTTTTCAAATATTTCATACATTTGATGAATTTGCTAAAGATATGAATGTTATGATAGGCATAGGTATAAACAGAAATATCCAAAAAAACGTTATACGCGGGCGGACCCGTTGGCAAAAACTAATATTAAAAAAAAATAAAAGTACGAAAGACTGCCTCGGTGGCGTGGTGTTATCTCGGTACGACTATGGTTCTGAGGTCTCGGGTTCGATCCCCGGGTCGGGAAAAGTGATATTGGATTTTTCCATATCAGCCCGGAGTCTGGAATTTGTGCCCGATATGGCGATACGCTCGCCCCCTATCACATCTGGGACGGAACTAAGCTCGGCGAAATGTGGGTGTTCTAGTTCGCTAGTGCGCCTCTGCATACCCCTTCGGGGATACAGGCGTGAGCTTATGTGTTAAAAAGTACGAAAGCTTCATTAAGTTACATGGTTTATTATGCTTCAGCGATAATATCTGAATAAAATAATCATATTTCTTTGCACAATAACAAAAAAATAGCAATAAAAGTGAAATAATAGAATTAAAAGGAAAAATCCCATTATCACGCAACAAAGTCGTTCGCACCTCGTTAAATTATCACAACACACGGTCCAAAATTCAATTCCACTATCGTTCCACACTACTAACGATCATGTTCCTCAACACTCAACTTTATGTCATGGGGACAAGGTTCAAAGTGGGTTTATAAAAATCACTCCGGATATAAGTAAGCAGAACCATTTACCGAATCCGTAGATATCATAGAGTATTATTAAGAGCTCGTTTGGGATTCCACTTGTGTTGTGTACGCGTTTGGCGACAGTTTCCATTGTTATAATTGCTACGGTTTCTACTTACTCGTTAATATCATTATTATTATCCTATAGAAGTCCAGTAATAACTATGAAATGACTCTTTTTGTTATATAGCGTCATTTAAGGCTGAGATCTATAGAGCGAACTTCGACTAATGACCGATCTCAATAAACGATCTCTGTAGCCCGAGCACAAAAAACTAATGTAAATGTAAATGTATTCGAGTTCGCTGCGCACTGATGACGTTTGGTTAATATTTCATACAAATTTCATAGACGCGCATCGAGTCCGAATACATTTACGGTTGTCAGAAATTTTTCTGCTCAGGCCGCAGTTCAAAGTACAGATAGATCGCGATTATGAACCAATCAAATCAAGTCATTTGACGGAGTCATGTTTAAACTGTGTTCTTAACTTCTTATTGGCTAATTTTTGTAGTATATCTGCACATTCGAACTGAGATTGTTTATTGGAACCGGGCGTAAGTCAAAGTCAGTAGAACAAACTCATTTTTTACAAGTAAAACAGACTGACAGACATATTAGGCAGTTTTTCTTGTAAAAAATTACTCGGACTAAGTCAAAGCTCGATTTAAGAATTCCAAATCCTCACTGAGTTCGTTTTATTGACTCTGACTTAGTCGAAGTACGCTCCATAGATCTCGGCCTTAAATTGCCGGCTATGGTACATTAAAATAAAATTATTTATTGAATCCCTACAAATTATTTAGATTCCGTCAAATTACTGTACCGCCTGTTCGGAAAGATGTAGGGTAATTTTTGACACTCGATTCGATTTCGACTAAGATTCGATTTTATTTAGTGACTTAAAGTTCCACCGAAATCAAGTAAAAGCAGTGCACTAATTGTGTTAAAAATTACCAAATGACAAGTTCTCGAATACACCGCGACATTAGTGCACTTTTAAAAAAACAATTGAAAAATAGAGGTAATATTATTTTCGAATTTGAATTGAACTCGATGTCGCTTGTTTATGATATTTGTATGAAATAACATGTCATTAGTAGGCAGCGAGTTTGCTTCCATTTCGAGTGTCAACATTATTTCTGATTGGATATTTCATGAGTCTTTCTGACATTTCACGTTAGCAACAACGTAAATCATTTATATAAAAAACGTCAGGCCCCCTCATAACCGCTAGACGCGTTCGGGTGTTTGTCATACTAAGGGCGACTTGCACCACTATTACTAACCTACAGTTAGTCCTAACCACAAGTTAAAATGAAAATGAAATATATGAAGGACATGTAATTCATTACATGTAATGTACTACATGTAATTACAGATAATAAATGATGACATTTAATTAATCACATGTAATAAATTACATGTCCTTCATATATTTCTATTTCAATTTAACTTGAGGTTAAGACTAACTGTAGGTTAGTAATAGTGGTGCAAGTCGCCCTTATTTTACGTAATCGCTACCGTAAAATGCCAAACAGACTCATGGTTGAGTTACTGGACACGTTATTTATCTCGTTAGTGAATGGAAACGCGTCAAATCCTCAGCAGTCCATTCAATATTCAAGGCTCGTTTGGACGCGGCTGGCGCGGTATCGGCATCGCTCCTGGCTCTCAATATTCTTCATTGTGGCACGCATTATATCCACGGTCCATATCGATATCCATAAAGGCTGGCCAATTTCACTGAGCTTGATTAGTACTGGATATTAAGGGATCTTAGGAATTAGGATCTTAGGAATTAATCCCAGAGAATAAATAAACATCGTGAGGAAACCTGCACACCCGAGAATTTCCCCACAAGAATTTCAAAGGTATGTGAAGTCTACCAACCCGCATTAGGTAGATATTAGTACAGAAGGCCCGGCCTTGCAGTGGGACAGTAATATTACAGGGTTAATATTATTATATTATTTAAATAAACCCAACAGTCACACACATAGTCCTGACCCCACACTACAAAGCTATATCGTGGGTATCAGAAATTACGAGAGGCTTTCTGTCTATCCCACATTAGGGTGGGATAAGGGCAGGCGAGAAGAAAGATGAAATGAATTAATGAAGTCTTCCTAATACGGTGAAGAGAGAAGTATATATTGTTTTCTTTAGTAGCAAGCCAAGCAGGGTAGGCCCAGTGAGATCTGGGGTTCAAATCCCAGTACGGCCATGCAACGTATATGAGATTTTAGTTTTGAAAAGTCACACAGTTGCTCAGAATGCGGTTTACGAATTTTAAATACGACTGCACTATAACAATTCGGCTGTTAGCGCAGTGCTTCAGAGTTCTGCGTATTTTGAAATATATATATATAAAAATGTTATTCCAATTTCGTGGCATTCACATGCAATGGGATTGCAAGGATAAACTTTCGTGTGTACTGTACAACGTGCACCGTGTACACGGTAATCATGTCATGTTGCAAAAAAATTGAAACAAATGGGTTTATAAATTGGAGGTGTTCCGAGTATGACATCAGAACTAAGGCCGATATCTATAGAGCGAACTTCGACTAAGTCTGAGTCAAAGAAACGAACTCCGTGAAGATTTGGAATTTTTAAATCGAACTTCGAATTGTCCGAGGTATTTTTTAAAGGAAAACCAAACCGACAGACAGACTTAGCAAAGATTTCTGCAAAAAATGACTAACTCAAAGTTCGATTTAAAAATTACAAATCCTCTCTGAGTTCGTGTCTTTGACTCAGACCTAGTCGAAGTTCGCTCTATAGATCTCAGCCTAAGTAAAGCCGCGTCTCCTGCACTAAAACATTGCACAAAACATGGTATTTCTATTTTTTTTGTCTATGGTCATTGTTACATGAGCAGCGGCCTGAGCAGGAAAATTTCTGACAACCGTAAATGTATTTCAGCTCGATGCGCGTCTATGCAATTTGTATGAAATATTAACCAAACGTCATCAGTGCTCAGCGAATTCAAATACATTTACATTTACATTAGTTTTTCGTGCTCGGGCTACAGGAGACAATGAAAAAATTTTGTGTAGGTGTTTTTAGTGTTTCGTTTCGAAAAAACATGTAAAGGAAACAAAGATTACTTTAAAGAAAGATATTGTAAAGTAAGACCAAGACAGAAATTATTAGTAAATAAATAAATTAAATGAATACACCAAAAAGTCACACATCGTGGGTGTCAGAGACTATGCGAGACTTTCGGTCTTACAACACCTAGACTTGAAACAAATATCTGTGGGCCACACAAATATTTGTCTCAATGCGGAAATCATACCCGCGGCGTCTCGCTTCACAATCGGCTACTCGCCCACTGCGCCACGGAGGCTGTCATAATAAATATGAAATTATGAATGAAATAAATATGAATTCAACACAGAAAACCATTTGTTCAAAGGAAAAAATATCCATCGCCAAATTATTTTGCTGTAAGAAATTCAAAAAGACAAATAGAGATATAGGTTAAAAAAACGTTAGAGACCGATTTCAGTTTACAATTACATCCTGCTTTTCTTGGAGTCAGTAGCGATGCAGTTAAGATAAAAATAACGAATTGAGAAGCTCCTTTTTATTCAACTGCCTCTGAAGGTGGGCAATGATTTTTGAAGTCACTAAAAACTATCTTATTTTATGGAAACTAAGATATTGACTTACTATCTGGCTACATAATTATAGACGGAGAAAGTTACCAAGCCAGGGACATGGCAGGTAATAAAGTGCCGAAGTTGCAGGCGATCCTTCATAACCGGGCCTCCGAGTTGGGAACTCTAATCCACTACGTTGCATGTATGCACAGATTGGCTTCGGAATACGGGTGTGGTGAATGTCCAACAAGTTCGCGAACATGCTCGATTACTTTCTCTGTAATGGGGGTCTTTTGTAATGGTATTTGATTTTTTGATACCCAACTTGTTGTCAATAAATGCTCTTTCTTATTTATTCCTAATTGTATATTTGCTTTAGAAAAAAGCTCTCCGAAGCGGTATCGACTTTAGTCAATCGATAAAATTAATCCTTTCTGCAACATGCTTGAAAAGTGTGTTACATTAAGGGCAGCTGAAGGCTGAAAGGAAAGCTTTCCAAGCTTTGAGATAAGTAATATGCTTCTAAGCTTTAGCAAATCTGAAAGAATTAGCTTCAAGTGTCAGCGATTTGAAATCCCGCAAACACCTGTGTATGAAGATTTTGGAACAATCAGGTGCACGGTATTAATGAAGTTCTAAGGTACTTTCAAAGTAATTCATTGGACAAACAGTGGCGTGCATTCCATATAGATAAAGATACACTGTCTACCCTGACAATCACTACATAGTATAATGCCTGGTACACACCAAGCGAACGAAGGGGAAAGAATGTTCGCGAAGGGCCATCGGCGAAGGGGATCGAACGTTTCCGAACATTCGCGAATCTTCGCCGTTGCGTTCACACAACAGTTGTCCTGCGTACGACTGAACTGGACAGTGGGCTTAGCCAAGTGGTTTATGCGCTAATCGAATAGTACATGTATGGGAATGACATAAGAGTACGCCGCATATAGCGTACACTTATGTAATTCCGATACATTTATTCTATTCAACTTTTCTATTCGACTAGCGCATCAGCCACTTGGCTAAGCCCGCAGAACGCTTTCGTTCGTTTGGCTTCTGTGATGCGTCCACCGATCCCTTCGCGAACATTCTTTCGCATTCATTCAGTTGGTGTGTACGCGCCATTAAACAAAGTCGCTTCCCGCTGTCTGTCTGTCCTTATGTATGCTTAGATCTTTAAAACTACGCAACGGATTTTGATGAGTTTTTAATCAATGATTCAAGAGGAACGTTTATATGTATAATACATGCATAATATAGTAGATAAAACTGATAATTTTAGCGGTTTCTAATGTGATGTCGTAAATTGACACATTTTTTGCGCTTATATTGCAAACGCTGGCTGAACCCTACGAGATAGATCAAAATATTGTATATCAGCATTGCACCCGTGCGAAGCCAGGGCGGGTCGCTAGTTTGCTATATAAATAAAGAATTAAAATAATGAACAATTACATGTTTTGACAGTAACGATGGGCTTATATTTTAACGACACGGGAATGATGATAGCGGTGATGCAAGAGTTGAAAAAATTTGTTGTCTACCGTCCTCGAAATCCCAGTGCACGTCACTGTGGACAAGTTGTGTAAAGACACATACGTCCAACAATCCCTAGGGGGTGTTGGCTATTGTCACACTTGAGACAATTTGCGGTCCTATACGGTTTCCTATTGGTTTACGTTTGAAACTTGCGATATAATAAATAGGTTCTATGAAATAATGAACACACAGCTGAGTATAGTAAGTAGGACGACAAAACTGAGGAGACCACGATGCTGTGGTTCCACCAGCAAGAATTCTACATACATATATAAGCTCATGCCTGTATACCCGAAGGTGTAGGCAGAGGCGCCCTAGCGAACTAGAACATCCACCTTTCGTCGAGCTTAATTTGGTCCCATATGTGATAGGGGGCGAGCCTATCGCTATATCGAGCACAAATTACAGACTCCGGGCTGATACGGAAAAATCCAATATCACTTTGCCCGACCCGGGGATCGAACCCGAGACCTCAGAACGGTAGTCGTACCGAAATACAACCACGCCACCGAGGCAGTTACGCATTCTATTAAGGATTATCTTATGTAAACCCCAAATACCAATTCATATCGACTCAATCTAAAATTGCGCAAGTGCCCCAATAAAATATTTACATACAATAACTCAAGTAAACAAAACGCCGCATAAAGTAATAAGATCACTCCCAGAATATGATGTTTATTAAAGATGTGGATATAATTCGGGAGGCAAATCTTGTTGACCTCGGAGGCTCGATCTCATAATACCCGTTTATAAGTATTGAGCTGTCCTCACTGGTAGGGTTGCCAGTAAGATGGAAATATCAGAAAATGGTTTAAAAACTTGTTGACAAATCATAAAAAAAAAATTGGGGACTCAAAACATGACCACTCGGTTTTGAATTATCAGCTTATGAAAAGGATTAACAAATCAATTGTATGGGTTTTGGACATCGATTTAATAGTTTCGGAGCCCAGAATTTCACATAAATGGTATTATTTATTTAAATGTTCTGGTGGCTGGCTTTTTTAAGCTAAAGTAAAATCTACCAGTATCTATAAATAGCTTTCATTTTACCTGTCCATATCTCACCTTAGTTCGGGGTCGGCGCAACACACTTTTTCAAGAAAGAAAGAAAGCAAAGCAGAAAGGATTTGGCTTAATTTTTACAACCGGCTGCCTGTCTGACATCAATCCCTCTGAGGGTCCGAGTAAATTAAATTGGATGATTCGCTTTGCCCGGCATGGGAATTGAACCCAGGTCCACAGCCCATATATGCTGCCACTAGACCAAGGAGGCGACCAAATATAAAATACCTGTACAAATGGCGATTTTTTAAAAATGGACTTATAGTTTTTTAAGGTAAAATATTTATTTTTTCAACATTTTCATTTGAAAAATGTTATCAAGAAATATAATTAAAAAATTCGGAAAATATAATAATTAATAAATCAATTTTAAAAATAAAATAGTGGAGCTAACAACCCTGCTCACTCCTCGCTTTGGGATATTTACAGAGGTCGGATTGTCTCGGAATCCTAGTAAGACATATTTTTGGGCGTTAAGGCGTGTATGAAATTGTGAACACTTTTCGGCTGAGACGTCAATCGATTTACGCATCGCAAGTTCTAGATCTTTAGCTAGAGTGTATGTTGATGAAAATATATTGGGAATATGTAATTTTAATATTAAATTTTAACTTACATGATCAGACAAAAATATAATAAACCACAATAGTGAAAACGCACACGGTGAGAAGCTACGAATATTGATTTCTTAAGTTTACCCGAATGTTATACATTGAAATAAAACTATTTTTACGGATTCTATCACGATTTGTTTTAATTTTTATTCCCGACGTTTCGAAGGCTTTGCAGTCTTCGTGGTCACGGGTCGGACTCAGTAGTACGAATATTGTTCTGTCTCTATCTCTCTCCCCAAATTTCAATGAAATCACGAGCACCTTTTTGTAAGAAGGTAATGTGTCCAAAGACTTCTATGTACATATACTACTAGACAAGCTGTTCGGTACATAGAATTTGCTCACTAAGTTTCCGTCAATTGACCGCAACTCACTTTAGAGATGTGCTCTTTTCCTGAGCCGTCAAACACTCGCGGTAATGTGACATAATTTTATCGACCAACTTCTAAAAAGAAGAAGGTCCTCAATTCGTCTGTATTTTTTTATGTATGTTACGCGATATCTCCGCCGAATGTGGACCGATTTTCAATTGTTTTTGTGTTCGATAGAGCTTATTTCAAGGGTGGTCCCATATAAATTTGGTCATGATCGGATTTGAAGCCGGTCCGTTAAGTTTTTAAACTTGTGATTATTTCTTAACAGCTTGTCTTGTAGTATACATAGAAGTCTATTAATGTGTCAAAAGGCTAGCAACTCGCGCGCTTCAGTTCAGCTGATTTTATAATAGTAATAATGGGCTATTGTCGGTTTTGAACTGACTGAAATGACTGCTTCGGTGGCCTAGTTTTATTTCGGTACGACTACCGTCCTGAGGTCTCGGGTTCGATCCCCGGGTCGGGCAAAGTGATATTGGATTTTTCCATATCAGCCCGGAGTCTGGAATTTGTGCCCGATATGGCGATAGGCTCGCCCCCTATCACATCTGGGACGGACCAAAGCTCGGCGAAATGTGGATGTTCTAGTTCGCTAGGACGCCTCTGCCTACCCCTTCAGGGATACAGGCCGGAGCTTATGTATGTGTCGGTTTTCGGGTATAGAATAACTCACAGTACATACATATATACAGTGAATCTCTCGCAATCCTATTCCAAGGCGACAATACCATAAGCCAAATAAAACATATATCAAATATATTTGCGGTATAAATGGGTGAAATAAGATGGTATGTTTACGATGGCCGCGGATAAAAGTCGACGGCTATACAAAGAGGAATAAAATAAATTGGAAGGAGCTCGGCGCCTCGGACGGAGCGTTTTATTGGCATTATGACCCGCCGTTTAGCTCCGTCCCCAGCAAATGAGATTAGATAATAACGTTCAGATATATCGTGATATAAGTAATTTATTTAAAGCCTGCACTTTTCAAGAACGGTTGTATTATTTTTCAAACTAAATTATATAGGAATTTGTGCCCGGTGGAAATCGAAATGACCAGATCAGAGTATCTGGGAGGGTTGATCTTAGATAGGCAGCCGACTAAAAACTAAGCTAAATGCTTTCTGCAACTTTCTTTCTACCTGCCCTTATCCCATCTTAATTTGGGGTCTACGCAACACACTTTTTCAAGCATGTCGCAGAGTGGATTTGGCTTAGTATTTACGACCGGCCGCCTGCTTGACGTCAATCCCCTCTGAGGGATCCAGTCCCGGTAAAATTGAATTAGAAAATTTGCTTTGCCCGACCTGGGAATCGAACCCACGACCTCCAGGTCCACAGCCCATATGTGCTGCCACTAGACCAAGGAGGCGACCTAAATACTTTCTGCAACATGTCTGGAAAAATGATGCGCCGACCCCACATTAGAACGTGATCAGGGCAAGTTAAAAATATATGTATTAAAAATAGCATCGGAATAGAAATGGAAGCCATGAAAGGAAGCGGAGATACTTGGCGAGATTTAGGTGCTCTTGTTCTTCCTACAGACATGAGATTATAAAATAATTTCTAAAACCACAGCAGCATTTTCTTAAGCTAAAATAACAGTGGTTTTCTATGTAAGAGGGACTTTCCTTTCAATGTAATTGCAAGACGAAACTATAAGAATGAATGTACTTCAAAGCGTGAATAACACATTTTCTTATAACAGTTGGAAATGATGACTGTCCCCACTATGTGGCAAGTTACGTGATGAAACGGTCCTTAGCTCAATTTCCATTCTACCTGGAACTACCTACCCCCACCTATTTACAGAGATCATTTCTCTCATGACAAACATGAATGACTTTTACCCAAGATGTTAAATTAAAGTTTAAAACTGTCTTAATTATAAAATTGTATGGCGAATGACAAATTTTAATAATCTTTAGCATTTAGGTAGTTGGTCAGTTAAGTAGCGTTTCAGTATGAAATTTTAGTGGAAGATATATTATGAGTGTATGTGAAATCCCGAGCCGATATAAAATTCAAGTTGAGTGATCAGCACGAAATGCATCTGGATTAATTATAAAATTCTTACCACCCTTTTAAACTGTGGTAGTATAGAGCGAATCGTGTGGTCCTGGGTTCAAATCTCAGGTCAGGTAATCACAATTTATACAATATACATACAGATACATTATGTGACTGCCTCGGTGGCGTAGTTGTACTTGGGTACGACTACCGTTCTGAGGTCTCGGGTTCGATCCCCGGGTCGGGTAAAGTGATATTGGATTTTTCCATATCAGCCCGGAGTCTGGAATTTGTGCCCGATATGGCAATAGGCTCGCCCCCTATCACAACTGGGACGGAACTAAGCTTGGTGAAATGTGGGTATTCTAGTTCGCTAGTTTACCTCTGTCAGGTAGTTTTTACAGGCGTGAGCTTATGTTATGTTATATACATTATGTGAATTTTTCAATTGGAATCACCATACCTATATGATTTTCCCGGGGTTGGCATTTGTACCCGGAATGGCAATAGATTAGGAGTCTACACATGAAGAAACAGAAATGACCTCGTTGAAATGTGGGTGATGTGCCCCTTTTCCCAAAAGTGATTATATATAACCATAAAATAGGTATCAGACAGCCTTATAGCGGTACCTAAAATTAAGCAATAATTTTGAAAGAAAGAAAGAAGCATTTATTGAAAACTAGTTGGGTGGTACAGATTACATTGAACATGTACAAGATGCAAGTACATTTATAACTATACAGCTAACTAAGTACGCACTGAATTATTATTATAGTTAGCAGCGATAGCTCAGTTGGGAATGGTACGGACTGCAGAGACAAGTGTCGGAGGTTCGAGACCAACCCCAAAATGGAGCATACACCTCTGACTTTTCTATGTTAAGTGTATTTTCATTGTGAAATATCGCTTGCTATAACGGTGAAGGAAAACATCGTGAGGAAACCTGCATACCCGAGAATTTCTTCACAAGAATTTCGAAGGTATGTGTAGTCTGCCAACCCGCATTAGGCCAGCGTGGTAGACTAAGGCCTAACCCCTCTCATTAGTAGAGGAGGCCCGTGCCCAGCAGTGGGACAGTAATATTACAGGGCTAATATTTATTTATTTTATTTTAACGTATAACAATGGAGACACATCGCTCCACACGCAAATACAAGTACGGCGTGCAGCTAAACGTTTCGTAGTGGCTTTATTTACGATTTGGTAGGAAACCATCGTATTTGAGTTACCATCAAAAGGCGCGGGCCGGAGCAAGAACCTCTCGAGAGCGCTACAGCTGTGAGCACGAAAAACGGATATTTAGACCGTTTCTGAATAGGGCTGCCAAATCATAAAAAGGATTTTTTGGAGGTCAAAAACGATTTGGACTGAAATGTTGAAAATTTAGACAATATTGTCAATATTGTCGGTTTCTGAGTTAAGTTGAAATAAAACTAAAGCAAATGATATTACAAAGAAATCAGACAAACAGATAGACAAACGGACGGACATGGCGAAACTATAAGGGTTCTTTTTTTTGCCATTTGTCTTCGGAACTCTAAAAAAAATAACTACAATTTTTAATTGCAAAAAATTCCGAGTGTCATATCTCGCTATACACATATTGTAACACCTGTAAGCCGATATCAATAATGTTACAAATTTACAACACCGAACACTGAAGTGAGGCGAATCCCCGAATATACAAAATTATCTTTGACTCGCAATTAAATTAATCAAACAGAGAAATAAGGAGTTGTAAATATGGATGAATGAAATTCCATTTGGTCAGGAAAACATTAAACTTGCGAAAATCAGGATCAAACCAAAGATATTTCTAATAAACATTACCTATCCTGAATTACGACGTTGGGACCGTCTATGGTGTTTTTAAACAGCTACTTATTATGACGACTTAATCTTATTAATTTTAAGTACTTTAATCTATAATGGTCATCAATATAATATACCCTAGATGCACAGTTCTTTGCAAATATCCTCCTAAAAAGTGGTCTCAGGAATAAAACAAAGAAAAAGATCACAAGTTGTAATTAAATCAACACAAATATAACCCTATGCACGTGTAATAAAGTAGCTTTTTAAACAAAATGAGCAAGCGTTATTAAATTTGAATTTTGAAATTTAGAATTCCATCGGCGTCGGACCGTATGCAAAACGAGTGCTTAAGCACTCCTTTGCTGTCCCATTTTCCGAGCGTCAACTGTGCATCTAGGTAAATAATATATCGATGATAATGGTATAAAACATTTTTCCAGAGTTAGCAGCCCTATTTCCTACGCTCAGGAAAACTAGAAGAGTCGCGTTCGTATGAGCGGATCTATTCGAAATGTCTCGTTGAATTTAATGTTAGGTATTTGCGGCGAGATCCATTCTATTTTCATTCAAAATGTTTATATTAAATTCGAATTATTTTCTATTCTACATTGTAGTCGTTCCCTTTAAATTACAAAATTCAATTTTATTTTTAGTGTTTCGAAATTATTATAGAGGTATAGTTTTACATAAGCTCACGCCTGTATCCCCGAAGGGGTAGGCAGAGGCGCACTAGCGAACTAGAATACCCACATTTCGCCGAGCTTAGTTCCGTCCCATATGTGATAGGGGGCGAGCCTATCGCCATATCGGGCACAAATTCCAGACTCCGGGCTGATATGGAAAAATCCAATATCACTTTGCCCGACCGGGGATCGAGACCGAGACCTCAGAGCCGTAGTCGTACCGAAATACCACCACGCCACCGAGGCAGTCTGAATAGTTCTGAATAAAAATGTTATCTAATGAAAATTATTCGAAGTCAATTTGTGTCAATCTGGAACTCTGAATAATTTAATAATGTAACCATTTTTAATAATCAACTAAAGTACATAAATTAATTACCTAATGAAATAAGCTACAAAATTATTATAATTTTTACGGTTTAGGTTTAGTAGTTGTAGTGTACGCGAAACGCCAACCGTCTTGAGGTCATAAAATAAATTCACATACATAAACTCACGCCTGTATCCCCGAAGTGTTAGGCAGAGGCGCACTAGCTAAATAGAACACCCACATTTAGCCGAGCTTAGTTCCGTCGTAGATGTGATAGGGGGCGAGCCTATCGCCATATCGGGCATAAATTCCAGACTCCGGGTTGATATGGAAAAGTCCAATATCTCTTTGACCGACCAGGGGGTTACCACAACCTCTTATAGCAATATTATTATAATTTTACTTGTACCGATTCCCATACAAAACAAACGAAGAACGATTATAATAATACTGCTATAAGAGGTTGTGGTAACCCCCTGGGGATCGAACCCGAGAGCTCAGGACTGTAGTCGTATCAAAATACAACCACCGAGGCAGTCATCATCACTATCACTACATAGTATAGAACAAAGTAGCTTCCCGATGTCTGTCTGTCTCAATGTATGCTTAGATCTTTAAAACTACGCAACGGATTTTGAGGCGTTTTTTTTTAAAGGTGATTCAAGAGGAATTAATGTTTGTCAAAACTCTCACGCGGGCGCAGCCGCGGGCAAAAGCTAGTAAATTAATATTGGGCTATTTCTGCTCGTGGTCTAGAATAAGTGCCTACTATCAAACTACAAGCATGGCGATAAATGAATGCACTAGTTACGCTTCTGCCTACCCACGCAGATGTAATATTCGTGTGTGTTTATCATCATCAGCTATAGGACGTCCACTGCTGAATATAGGGCTCCCCCAAAGATTTCCAGATCGACCTGTTGGAAGCGGCCTGCATCCAGCGACTTCCTGCGACCTTTATCAGGTCGTCGGTCCATACTTTATACTTTACTCAAATTATCTCTTACTTAATACTATCTCTTCTTTCTTTCTACCTGCCCTTATCCCAACTTAATGTGCGGTTGGCGCTATACATTTTCAGGCATGTTGCATAAAGGATTGGGCTTAGTTTTTACAACCGGCTGCCTGCCTGACGTCAAAACCCGCTGTGGGATCTAGTCCCGGGCAAATTAAATAAGAAAATTCACTTTGCCCGACCTGGGAATCGTACCTGCGACATCCCGGTTCACAGTTTAATACCATCTCTGTTTTACCTCCAAAATAAGAGCGTAAAGAGATCTTAACACAATGAGAGAACCAACTGTAACTGGATCTCAGTAGACGGCCCATGGCGGATTCGAATCTACATACAAATTAATTAATCCGAGTATTATACGTGACGCATTAACTAGGGATTATTATAATCGTACATTTGGACGCAGAATGAGCTGTGTTGGACAATTCGCATTTAATCACTATGCGATGTTCTGTTTAATTAAGCCGGGTCTCCCGCACTAAAACATACACAAAACACCTACACAAAAACATAGTTTTTTATCTATGGTCCATTGTTCTACGAGCATGAGACAGCTAAAATAGTTGAAATAAAACTATTTTTACGAATTATATCACGATTTGTTTTAATTTTTATGCCGGACGTTCGAATCCGTAAAAATAGTAACATTCGCGTAAACTTAAGAAATCAGTAGCTAAAATAGTTGGTTTATGTAGGTGTTTTTAGGATTTTTGTTTCGAAAAAAAATGAGCAGGAGACGCGGCTTAAATATGAAGCTACTTATACAATCCATTGCAATATAATTAATATGAAACAATACTTATCATGTATAATATTTTTGACTGCCTCGGCGGTGGCGTGGTTGTATTTCGGTACGACTACTGTCCTGAGGTCTCGGGTTCGATCCCTGGGTCGGGTAAAGTGATATTGGATTTTTCCATATCAGTCCGAAGTCTGGAATTTGTGCCCAATATGGCAATGGGCTCGCCCCCTATCACATTTGGGACGGAACTAAGCTCGGCGAAATGTGGGTGTATTAGTTGGCTAGTGCGCCTCTGCCTACCCCTTTGGGATGTGGCGTGGGATTATGATTTTTTATTAATACATGCCAAATTTCCAGGGGTCAAATAATCTCTCCCCTTCACAAACACTTTACTTTGCGGTATGTAATGACCTCTGACATCTATGTCCATGGTGATCACTTACCAGGTGGCCTGCCTGCTAGTCTTCGTCTTCAAAAAATAACAAAAAGTCTTCTTAAAGAAAGATAATTTGTTGACCTAAAGTAGGCGAAGGGACGCAATTCAATTCACCAAGTTATTTTAAACGTATTGACAAATTACTTACCGTCTTTGTATGACAAAATGTTCCAACAGACTCTTCAATTTATTGTAATTTTGGTTTATATTTGCACTTTAATTCAGGTCACCAAATGTAGCAAATGCTTAGAGCATCTAATGTAGATTTTAGTAAACACAACAAAATGATAAAAAAACACTCATTAATTGTAGAATAAAACTGATTTTAAGTTTACAAAGTCCTAATTATATTCAAAATATACAAGTGTTATCAAGGCACTTAATTTCCAAATTACGACACGAAAAACACAAAACAGAAACACACTTTTTAAAGAATTAATCAAAACCTTTACAACTACCCTGATAAAATTAATATATCCCGCGAAGTGAGTTTTACAATTACCTCCATAAACTTAATAAAAATCCAGGTGCTGGTCGCTGGTCCGACGACGACGGACTCCGACGTCTCTTGTCTCCTGTCTACCGCCACAGTCTTTGTAACCTTAACACAGTTACAGTTGGCGAATTTAACTAACTTTATCGGATTGACGGTGCCAACGCAATTTGCAAGTCTGTAAGGATTATTGTACGCGGGTTGGGTTAGGTTGTGGCAAAGAGATTTAATATTACTGACTATAGACAGGCTATCGAGCAAGATTTCATACAAAAAAAAATATCTCACACTTCAGTACCGCCATCAACTACTTATTGAGGCGGCACATATATATGTTCCATAAGCGTATGGGCCACCGGAGGCCGAGCCGCCCGTGACTATCTACAATGCGAAGGCGATTATTACAATTTACACCCTAGTATATTTTGTGAATGGTTAAGAATCACGTAAGATAAGTTTCATCATCATCATCAGCCATAGGACGTCCACTGCTGAACATAGGCCTTCCCCAAAGATTTTCAGAACGAAGATAAGTTTATTCTCTTAATATTTTTACGCTGGCCGGCCTGGCGCGCGTATATTTCAAATACACTGAGCGACTTATGACCACTAGGCCATAACTTTTGGATCACAAGTTTTGTGCTGTTGTCCCGTCTTAGGGTTATGGTGATTTTTATTACATTAAATTAATTTAATTGGCGCTATCTAAACGTATACTACAACAGCATTTTAGCCATAATTAATTATGTTTCATCTCATAATTAAATTATAATTAATGTCTGTAATGCACACATATTACCTATTTTTTTGCTTTTATACCATCAATTTGTAGGTGAAATGTTTCAGTTAAGTTAAGTCACCTGCACGTGTTTTTCTCGAAACAAAACACAAAACCACCTAGACAAAACAATGTTTTTCGCTGTCTCTTGCTCATGGGACAATGAAACCATAGATACAAATATGTATCGAAACCAAGTTTTGTGTAGGTGTTGTGCAATATTTAAGTGCAACAGACGCGTCTTTACAATTCGTAAGCACGGACATAAAAAAAAGATGGACAGAGCGCCAGAAATATTGGAAGTAAAGCAGGATTTTCGGCTCATTCGATCAGTCACTGCCATTAGCGTCGATAGATCGAACCGAAAACCGTGCTTCACGTTCAAAGTTCGTAGCGTTCCGTCCATCTTTTTTTTATGTCCGTGTTCGTAAGTTTGTAATTTCTCACGTTTATCTTCTGAAAGAGTCTACTTTGATATTAAATATCTGATTTGCCCACTTTAGAACAAGAAAATTCATCCCAAATCGCAAGTGGATGTCAAAACAGCGACATCGCGTGATTAATACGTCCTAAGAACTGGCTCACAACCGCCCATCCATAACTTTGCCATACCATCACTTAATACCAACCGTATACTCAAGTAATAGGGTTCAAAATCGATTGGAAAGTTAAGAAAGTCAGCACTCAAAAGTTTTACGTAATGAAAAATGCAAGTTTGGAGTTAAACCCGCTCCGGTACTTACCAAGTATCGCGTGTCGAATGACAAATGGCCCGACTCTGACCCTCTTAGATCCTTTCACAACTTTGCCTAAGTACGAACTAACTTTGACGGGATAAATATTATTTTACGTAGAACTTGGGAATACTAAAGATGGGACGCGTGCTCAACTTTCGTTAAAAAATGTAATAGCGCTGGCAAACTAGCAGGTGGGCCACCTGATGGTAAGTGATGTCCACCACCCATAGACACCTAAGACACAAATATATTATGGGTGCGTAACTAGTCGAAAAGGAGGGGAATAGGGATAAGGATAGGGGAGGGCGAATTAGGTCACCGTAAATCGCGCTCACCGAACGAAACTACTTCACGTCGATTTTCTGAGATACTGCTATCAAACCGGTCAAGACTTATACAGACTTTTATCCTAGCACCATAATGACATCGATAAGCATATTATGTGAACATCAGACAATATCAACATTTGGGATTGTGTTCATACTTCATGGGATCGAATTACTTAGATATATCTCTCATTTCTCGACTTTCAGCACACAATATTAACGCCGGAGTACCGCAAGGCTCCGCATTGTCCCCTTTTCTTTTCTCGCTGTACACAAGCGATATTCCGAAATCGAAGAACGCCTATCTGGCGTTATTCGCAGACGACACGGCGATCTACGCTTCACGCAGAGACCCGGACCAAGTGGTTCGCATTTTGCAGAACGCAGCCGACGAGCTCGGCGAGTGGTTCCGCAAATGGCGAATCACTGTAAATCCCATAAAAAGTCAGGCAATCCTTTTTACCGGTAAAATGACCACCCGAGCGCTTCCCGCTCCAGCCCCAGTCATGATGGCCGATAAGGCAATTCCTTGGACCAATAAGGCCAAATACTTAGGAGTCACCCTTGATCAGAGGATGTCCTTCATCCCACACGTAAACGCGGTACGCGCGCGAGCCGCATTCGCGTTAGGACGTTTACACGTGTTGCTTAATAAAAACAGTAAGATGTCAATCCGCAACAAAATTAGGATATACACTTCATGTATCAGACCGATAATGACATACGCGTCACCCGTTTTCGGGCACATACCGCCCAATCGACTTAAGCGTATGCAAGTCCTGTAAAACGTCTTTCTAAGACGAGCGCTTAACGCTCCGTGGTACGTCCGTAATCACGACCTCCACATGGACACCAACTTGCCGACCATCAGGCACTTTATGCAGATAGCGAGCAGACGCTATTTCGATCGGGCGGTACACCATCCGAACGCCCTCGTCCGACAAGCGTCAATCTATACTCCTTTCGACCGTGCGAAATGGAGACGTCCCAAATCCGTTTTCTCAGATCCTGATGACGAGATCACTCTGGCTATTCAAAGAAAGTTCGAGCGACTTAAACTGCTCTCACACTCCACACGACCGATGTTCCGTCCCCGCCGACGAGGACCACGCCGCGCTCCCAGTAGTCGCCCCCCCGACCCTGTTAACAATTCCGGCCCGCGTGCCGATGAGATAATGGATAGTTAGGGAAACACATCCAAACTCCCCCTAATCGATGATGTCTTCAACATCTCTCTCTCAGTGGCCGTCCTGAGCCGAGGTTCGTAACCCGTTAGTGGGTTGCCCTCAGCATGGTCACCTAACTTTATGGGTTCGCAACGCACCTGCGTTCACCCACTAGACCGGTGTAGCTGTGTAAGCCGACTCGGTCGGGCTGCCAGCTGTAGGGCCAAAAAAAAAACAAAGACTTTCAGCAGAATTATACTGGCCTGGAATCAGATATTCAGTAGTATTCTTGGATACTGCAACTGACCAGCGGCCTGAGCAGGAAAATTTCTGACAACCGTATATGTATTCGAACTCGATGCGCGTCTATGAAATTTGTACGAAATATTAACCAAACGTCATCAGTGCGCAGCGAACTCGAATACATTTACATTTACATTAGTTTTTCGTGCTCGGGCTACTGAAAAGTAAATCTCCTAATTGGTTTTATACCACGTTTCATACCCTGTCCTTGATAATTAGCCTAAGGATGTTTGCCAAACACAGACCACCCTCAAAGTTTTCCAGACAGACCTTGAAGCGGTATTCAACAATCTTCATTCCACTCCAATTTGGAGACGGCGCAACACACTATTTATCCAACTTGCAGGAATTATTTGGCTTAGTTTTGCCTCCCAAGAACTTCGATAGGGGCTAATCATGTTAGAAAAACACGTTGCAAAACCAGCACTTTGCGATACTCAACCCATGTACAGTGCCCAGAGGCGATTTGGTATCCACTCATAGTGAGTAAAAAAATATAAGAGTACAAGTACCTACTTATTTAATGTATACATTTACTTATATAAGTAGGGGATATATTCCTTGCTTCCTTGATCTAGTGGCAGCATTTATGAGCGGTGGCCCAGGAAGTCCTGGGTTCGATTCCCAGGTAAGGCAAATTTTCTAATTTAATTTGCCCGGAACTGGATGCCTCAGAGGAGGTTGACGTCAGGCAGGCGGTCGGTAGTAAAAACTAAGCCAAATCCTCTCTGCAACATGCTTGAAAAAGTGTGCTCCGTCCACCCCACATTAATGTGGGATGCGGGTAGAAAGAAAGGAAGGGATAAATTCCCCAGTTCGTATACCTTTCTACTGAAATCCTAATACTAATACCTACACGTCCCAGTAATCGTTGAATCTGGTAAACATTACATACATACGTTTACACTTATCACACACACATCATTAACTTCACTCATTAGGTACACGAAATGAACGATTAGGGACGATAAAAACACGCGTATACGTTAAGGTTTAAGGAAGACATATTTTTGAAGTAATAAAAAAAGAAAACAATATTTTTGAAATAAATGTCTTCTGGAGGCGCAAATAATATATATCTTCGGGATTTCGACGGTAAGTCTGACAGGATTGTCGTCGCTTGTTAAAATTATTTCATATTATTGCCTGCGGGTTGAGTTTGTTGTTTTAAAGTGATATGGTTTGTGCACCCAAGTACAGCGAAGATAGACAGTATAATGTGAAATCTTTTTAATCGGTGATCTTTGATTATTTATGCTTGGTAAGTTGGCTGACTTTGTCCGGTCGATTCGCTGAGGGAAGGTCATCTGAGGGGCATCACACTGGAAGGTATTGCCTCCATAATCCCCGCAGGACCTTGAGATCGTCCACATTTGGATCTCATGGGCATTGCGAAAACTTGATATTTGCTCTAATTACCTTGAGAAAATAAATACCTTGGCTTATTTTTAAAAGAAGATGAAGAATCCCCTTCTCTCAATCCCCATACCTTTCCATCCCATGGTAAGCAGTAGCTTGGCTGTGTCTCTGGCTTTGTCGATGTCCTAACTATTTACCATAACGATGAGATAGACATTTTGCTAACCTATCTTCGTAAGTCAAGAAAGAATTTTAATAAATACACATATCCGTTAGTTAAAATTATTATTGTAATAAAAATTGTATTACATTTTCAAGTTCAACGAAATAATCTTCGTATAATTTAAGCTTTGTAGTGAACACGCGCGACGCCATCCCATTTGTTACACGTCATCGTCTGAAATGTAAAAAGTCACTCAATTGCAATAAAAAATGCATAGTTTTTATCTCATATTGTCATTCATCGTATAACAAGATGTGTTTTATCTTTCACCTTCATACGACTAGCACAATGTGAGGTAAAGATTATAATGATATTTTGAATCCATGGTATGATTTTAGTGATAGTGATTGTTAGATTAAGTCGTCACATCTTAACAAATCGCATAAAACCATCAGTTTACACAAATGAAGCCGATTCCAAATGTTGTATCACCAAACACATTAATCTTAGGGCGAGAATCGAACTCGCAGCGTTCCGCATCACAACCGGCTACGCGTCCGCTGCGCCACGGAGGCCATTTATGATACATTATGTATTATTAAAACGATAATTACCACGATTTGTTTGGAGTCACGTCTAGAATTAGTGCCCGATATGGCGATAAATAAAAAAAAACAGCGATAGCTCAGTTGGGAATGGTACGGACTGCCGAGACGAGTGTCGGAGGTTCGAGACCAACTACAAAATGGAGCATACACCTCTGACTTTTCTATGTTGAGTGTGTTTTCTTTTTGAATTGTCGCTTGCTATAACGGTGTAGGAAATCATCGTGAGGAAACCTGCATCCCCGAGAATTTTTGCACAAGAATTTCGAAGGTATGTGAAGTCTACCAACCCGCATTAGGCCAACGTGGTAGACTAATGCCTAAACCCTCTCACTAGTGCAGGAGGCCCGTGCCCAGCAGTAGGACAGCAACATAACAGGGCTGATATTATTATTATATAGCCATAGGCTCGTCCCCTATCACATCTGGGACGGAACTAAGCTCGGCGAAATGAGGATGTTCTAGTTCGCTAGTGCGCCTCTGCCTACCTTGTCGAGCTTATATATGTATTATGTAATTACCACGATTAGGTCGTCTCCATTGTACTCCCTCTTGAAGTTCGCGACGATATCGTGGCTTTTAGAAACCTGATGAATTGTGTCACCCTCGATGGTGTAGGTAGACTTTACCTGTAGGTAAATGGAATTATATACTCGCCAGAAGACGTATGAATTGGAAATAATGAATTTCTATACAAAGAAGTTGATTGACACGAAAGTTTTTACGGATTTTATCGCGATTTGTTTGATATTTTATTACGGGTCGGACTCGTGACTACGAAGGTTGTAAAGCTTTCGAAACATCGGGACTAAAATAAAATAAATATCAAACAAATCGCGATAAAAATCCGTAAAAACTAGTTTCATTTTAAATGAATATGGTATGGTAATACATTCCGTTGAATCTAAAAAATCATTAGAGAAGTTGGTGTTAAAAGGTCTGCACCTTTTGGTGGTGGTGAACTGTGAAATTTTTGAAGATGTGAAACATAAAGTGACGTATGTAAATGTGAGATTCTGTCCGTGATGTGAGCGGGCAAAAAATTGTATCCCAGACAACCACGGATGTAAAAAAAGATGGACGGAGCGCTGGGAACATTGAGAGTGAAGCAGGGTTTTCGGCCCATTCGATCTATCGACACGTAATGACTATCGGCACTTTTGTACAGACGCGTTTGTATGCGTGGCTTCTCTGTGCCGTCCGTTTAACTATAGGCGATGGTGTCCTTCTTTTTCTTTACGTCCGTGCGACAACAAGTGGGTTGGGCGCAACACACTTTTTTAAGCATGAAGCAGAAAGGATTTGACGCTTATGTTCCTGATAAAATTGGAATTAAAGCGCCCAATTTGTATTATGGTAATTAAATTCGCAAGCACCGCTCACAAGCTAAGAACAGGCGTCTGGTTCTGCACAGATTTTAAATGGCGTATACCGCAAAAATAATACTTTATTACTTACATCCATCCCATCTTCGGTGAGCTCGTTGAATTCTACTCCAGACTTGAAGGTTACCTTCTCATTGTCCAGGGGATTGTTAAAGAAGAACGTGTACGAGTCACCGTCTTTTACAATTTTCTCCTTCAACTCCGTGGCAAGACATGCCTGGACTTTTTCCTCTGAGATACCTGATAGAGGGAACTTCTTCTTTAGAATTAATCAGATAATTTATAATAACCCTACCTAAATGTGGGGTCGGCGCAACAAACTTTCTAAAGCAGGTTGCAGAAAGGATTTGTCTTAGTTTTATGATCGGCTGTCTGCTTGACGTCAACCAGTCTCGGGCAAACCGACCTGGGAATCCAAACCATACCGTTGGTATCTTCTTTCTAACGCTTCTTTCTTTCACCTGTTTTCGAATGTCGCCCGCACTTAGCTAAGTCTTATAACACGATTTAGGCAAAATACGAAAGAGTAACATAGCATTATACATAAGCTCACGCCGAAGCTTTAAGACGAAGGGGTAGGCAGAGGCGCACTAGCCAACTAGTACACCCACATTTCGACGAACTTAGTTCCGTCCTAGATGTGATAGGGGCGAGCCTATCGCCATATCGAGCACAAATTCCAGACTCCGGGCTGATATGGAAAAATTCAATATGACTTTTGCCCGACCCAGGGATCGAACCGGAGACCTCAAGACGGTAGTCGTACCGAAATATAACCACGCCACCGAGGCAGTAACATAGCAATTTTTATTTAAACCTGAAAGTGATTTGAGTGCAGCTGTGTCTGCTTACCTCTGCAGGAAACAGGTATAAACGAAAGAAGACAGCAATTAATATTATAAGTTAAATACTCAATAAGTTTAAAAACTTAACAGACCGACTTCAAATCCGATCGTGACCAAATTAGTAGGACCACCCTTGAAAGAAGCTGTATCGAACACAAAAAGAATTTTGAAGATCGGTCCACATCCGGCGGAGATATCGCGTAACATACATAAAAAAACAAAAAAAAAAAAAAACAGACGAATTGAGGACCTTCTCCTTTTTGAAAGTCGGTCAATAAATAAAGAATAATTACACACCCAAAGACTTGAGGAAATCACCATAGTTTTCGTGCTTAACAATTTTGTATTCCTTTCCTAAGAACGACATTTTGCACAACGTTTATAACCGATCTGAAATTAATACTCACAGCAATATCTTTATACTATCTCCTTATCTACTCTCATAAACTTTACTCGACTATACTCGTTTTGTTTATCCATAAGTCCGCGTTAACTCTAGCTAATAAGACTGAGATGTATAGCACGAACTTCGACTAAGTACGAGCTATTTATAACATGAAAAACAGACAGACTTAGCAAAGATTTTCTTGTAAAAAATGACTCTGACTAAGTCAAAGTTCGATTTATGAATTCTAAATCCTCAGTAAGTTCGTTTCTTTGACTTAGGCTGAGATTTATAGAGCGAACTTCGACTAAGTCTAAGATAGGAATTTAGTGAGGATTTGGAATTTTAAATCGAACTATGACTTAATCTGAGAGTTAGTCGAAGTTCGCTCTCTAAGGGCCTTACTAATAAAAACATTTCGCTTATCTTTTCGCTAAGAGTAGCCTGTCACTTTTTTCCTTGCGTTACATTGTTTAAAAATGAAAGGGACAACCTATGGTTAAAGATAAGCAGCGCTTAAATATTTTTATAAGTAAGGGGCTTTATCTCAGCGTAAGTGTAGGTTTTGTGATGACTCAACTTAATATTTGGTTGTTTAATGTGTAATAAGAAAAACCCGTAATCATACACTAAGACCATAATGATATTTTACTTTATCTTTATGGTGCTTTATGTGTATGTGTTTGTGCACGTCTGTATCGCCGAAGGCATAGGCAGAGGCAAACTAGAACACTCACATTTCGGCGACCTTATTGTACGTCGGAGATATAAGGGGCGAGTCTATCGCCATAACAGGCACTTTCGATCTGATATTGAATACAAAAACCTCAATATCACTTTGTCCGACCCGGGAATCGAACCGGAGACCTGTCGTACCTTAATAGAACTACGCCACCAAGGCGTGGATGTAATTGATTGTAATTTGGGCCTTACATATAAAAAACAGTTTTACTGAGCAAATAGTAATGAAATAATCTGTCCCTTTTATTTTCAAACAATGTGACACAAGGAAATAGTTTTTTTAATACTAGCAATTCATTATTCATAGAATTAGTAACTGCCTCGGTGGCGTAGTGATATTGCGCATGCGGTACGACTATCGTTCTGAGGTCTCGGGTTCGATCCCCGGGTCGTGCAAAGTGAAATTAAATTTTTCAGTATCAGCCCGGAGTCTGGAAACTGTGCGCGATATGGCGATAGGCTCGACCCTATCACATCTGGGACGGAACTAAGCTCGGCGAAATGTAGGTGTTCCAGTTCGCTAGTGCACCTCTGCCTACCCCTTCGGGGTAGTACAGTAGTGAGTACAGGCGTGAGCTTATGTATGTAGAATTAATAACGATCAATATAGACTCCTGACTTGCTACATGTCAATAAATGGAGGAATATCATTTGTAACGTAAAAGCGAACTGTTGTTTATTATATAACATGACTTGTGGGTTCCGCACGTGCCAGCCGCCGCGCCGCTATATCCGTCTTCAATGCTTCCATTAGCGAGAACAACGGATCCCTAATTAATGGTGTTTATATCGGAGATAAGAGTTTTGGTGAGAGTGCGAGATATTACCTTTTCATACCCCAGTCCACAGGCGTAAAAAAAGAAGTAAAGCAAGGTTTTCAGCTCATTCGCTCAGTCGCCGCCATTACGTGTCGATAGAACGAATGGGCCGAAAATCCTGCTTCACTTTCAATGTTCCTGGCGCTCCGTCCATCTTTTTTTACGTCCGTGCCCAACCTTACTCTTTTCACAAGTGTTTTCTTATAATGTTTTTCCAACCTGGTTTCTTGGAGGGTGATCAGTGCCAAAGTTAACTTAAAATCTATCTCTTAGGACGACTTAGCTTTAACTATCTCATTCGTATATTTAAATCGAGATGAGAGATAAATTGATTATCTAAATGCTGCAAGTCGACGTTAATATTAAACTACTGTTAAATCCGACCTTATTTCCATCCCTTTATGTGATAGGGGCGAGCCTATCGGCTATCACCATACTGTGGTGTGGCTATAATATATCTAAGTTTATAACGACATCTGGGGGTAGTTTTACCATACCATTACCATTTACATGCCTCAAATGGGTAATTCATGTGTGATATTCCAAATAAATACTCGAACACTATTTCTGTGACCTGGTATATGAACCAAGAACTTCATGGTTCTCGTTTGTTGCCCCTAGACCAACCTCTTTATTGAAAATAAATAAAGTGTTTTTAATTAGCTGATTAAATGCAATTTCCCTTGTAAAATATGCAAGCTTCCATCTCAGAGAGTGGTATTTAAAAGTAATATTATGGAAAAGCACCACTTAGTTTTCTCTGAAATTAAAAACCTTTCTTGTCGGTCTTAAATTATGCATAAATCCACGTCTCCTGGACATGTTTTTTCGAAACAAAACACTAAAGACACCTACACAAACAAAGGTTTTGTCTCCTGCTTATATAACAGTGGACCATAGCCAAAAAAATGTTTTTATTTTTTTATTTATTTACTCACAATATTTACATATCATTTGTTAAACACTGGTACGCAAGGTAAGATTTAACTTGTGTTATGGGTACCAGGGCTCTCGTAGTCGTACAATATTATATTATACAATTATACACAAGATCGTGTGTGTGTGTGTGTGTAAACAAACTTAGAAATACCATGTTTTGTGTAGGTCTTTTGTGTAATGTTTTAGTGCAGGAGACGAGGCTTAATAAAAAAGCAGCGACAGTTCAGTTGGTAGTAGGCAGTAGCACGATTGTCACAAGTTCGAAACCAACCAACACGTCTGCGTTTTCGAAGTGTGACTTTTTCATAGCAGATTGGCAAACGAGCAGATGGGCTATCTGATGGTCAGTGATCTCCACCGGCCGTAGACACCCAAGACACAAAAATCATCATAGCTGCGTTGCCAATCTAAAAGGAGGGAAAGCGATTGGGAAAGGGTGGCGGGAATTGGGCCACACTTTTTCAAGCGTATTGCAGAAATAAATAATAAATAAATAACACCCAACAGTCACATAAATAGTCCTGACCCCACACTAAGATCGAGTCTTGTGTCGTGGGTATCAGGAACTACGAGAGACGCGCGGTCTCACAACACCCACACCCGAAACAAATATCTGTAGGCCATACAAACATTTGTCTCGGTGCGGGGATCGAACCCGCGGCCTCTCGCTTCACAGCCGGCTACTCGCCCGCCGCGCCACGGAGGCTGTCAATGATGAGCTTTAGTTTTTACGATCGGCTGCTGTCTGACGACAACTTCCTCAGGAGGATCCAGTCCCGTACGAATCGTATTTCCTTTAACGATGAAGGAAAACATCGTGAGGAAACTTACACAGGGACATAAGAATTCTCCACATGAAATTCGAAGGTGTGTGAAGTCTACTAACCTGCATTAGGTGGTAGACTAAGTCCTAGCACCTCTCATTAGTAACCATGGGCGACTGTAGCCACTTACCATTAGCAGTTACCGTTACGGACTTCTAGCGCCATCTACCGGAGCGGCAGGCGCAGCTCGCGGTGGCTGAGCCGACCATCGATATAATCAGTTCTTTGCAATTTTATTATTTGTTTAAATGTGTATGACTGCCTCGGTGACGTGGTGGTATTTCGGTACGACTATGGTTCTGAGGTCTCGGGTTCGATCCCCGGGTCGGGCAGTGATATTGGATTTTTCCATATCAGCCCGGAGTCTGCAATTTGTGCCCGATATGGCGATAGGCTCGCCCCCTATCACATCTGGGACGGAACTAAGCTCGGCGAAATGTGGGTGTTCTAGTTCGCTAGTGCGCCTCTGCCTACCCCTTCGGGGATACAGGCGTGAGCTTATGTCATGTTAATGTTAAATGTGTATTGTCTATGTTTTTTACTTTACTCTCTGGTCCCACCGAATGTGGGAGCAGTGAGCACTTTACTTTTTGACCGACTTCCAAAAAGGAGAAGGTCCTCAATTCGTCTGTATTTTTTTTAATGTACATATGTTACGCGATCTCTCCGCCAAATGTGGACCGATTTTCAAAATTCTTTTTGTGTTCAATAGAGCTTGTTTCAAGAGTAGTTCCATATTTTGGTTACGATTGGATTTGAAGTCGGTCCGTTAAGTTTTTAAACTTGTGATTATGTAATTTGATTTGTAACGGTATCATTGTAAAACGAAATACAGAAAATACGCAGATGAACTATTTAAAAAAGAAGTCGGTGCTGAGGCCAAAGCAGATTAAATGGAAAGGCACCGACTCCAAGGAGAGTAAGGAATTGTTGTTATTTTTTACTTTTAAGAGTTCATTTTGAAGTCGGTTTTCAGTTTTTGTTAAACTTTAATTAATATTTATCTATTTTTAGTGTTTAGTAGCTTGTAATATTGAAGGAATTATCAACAAACTCCTAATATTTAAAGAGTTATATTTTCCATCATCAGTTCAGCAACATGAGATGATGACTACCAGACGCAATTTCCTGAATAGTTTTAGAAAATATATAAAACACACTATGGCTATAAAATTTTAAGGTTGCCCCCGATTTTTTGGGATCCCATCATCAGATCCTAACTTGGTGCTAATGGGTCCAACTGGGAAGTATACCTTTTTAAACAAAAAAAGAATTTCTCGAATCGGGCCAGGCGTCTTCGCGTAATCGGGGAACATACATAAAAAAAAAGATTCCGACTAATTGGACCGTGTTGTGCAGAAATGATCCAAGCCACATTTCTTTTTTACATCAATATGGTCTATAATGGCTTAGACTTTAAGATCATGTTGGCATCAATAAAAAATGTGGGTTGGATCATTTCTGCACAACACGGTCCAATTGTTAACCTACTTCCTCCTTTTTTTTTTATAGCAGAGACTGGCAAACGAACAGATGGGTCACCTGATGGTAAGTGATCTCCACCGCCCATAGACACCCAAGACACAATAAGAATCATGGGTGCGTTGCCAACATAAAAAGAGGACATGGAGGGAGGGAATAGGGATTGGGAAAGAGGGGGGGGGAATGGGCCACCGGAAATCTCACTCACCGAACGAAACGCGACAGCAAGCTGCCACTTTACGTCGGTTTCCTGTGAGACAGTGGTATCTAACCGGTCGAGCCGGCCCATTCGTGCTGTAGACGTTACTGTCTACAGCGTGGCTCTACGACTCATACCACTCATTTTTGAAGTCGTTTAAAAAGGGATTCATTTTTTAGTATAATCCCCGTTACTGCCCTAACAATTACTATTAGGTGGGCAGTATAAAAAAGGTCATAAAATTATTGTAAAAATCATTCGTGGCGTCGCATTCATCATCACCTCGGTGGTTGTATTATGGTACGACTACCGTCCTGAGGTCTAGTGTTCGATCCCCGGGTCGGACAAAGTGATATTGGATTTCTCCATATCAGCCCGGAGTCTGGAATTTGTGCCCGATATGGCGATAGGCTCGCCCCCTATCACATCAGGGACGGAACTAAGCTCGGCGAATTGTGGGTGTTCTAGTTCGCTAGTGCACCTCTGCCTACCCCTTCGGGGATATAGGCGTGAGCTTATGTTATGTATGTTAAATATCAGTAATAAAGAAACAATTGGAAAAATATTAAAATTTATTCACAGTATACAACTGATATGTTATGTTACATTAACTATATGAATATACACACAGGATCTATACAACAGTAAATGCATAAATAATACTTAACAACATATTAAAAATAATTAATCATTCGTTCTGCAATCGCAATTGATTGTCAAAATATAATCTCTAACTAAAATACCTTTAACTAAAATACATATTCATAGTATGATAATAGTATTATATGATAATTAAAACTACAAAAAGATACAATAAATTATTTAATAGTTAAATTATATTCAAGTTGTTCAGCTTTTTTTCGATATAATTAACAACGCAATAATATGTCAAAATATGTTTTAATCAAGATTTAAAAGTAGTTAATTATACTGTAAGGTTTTTTTATCGTATATTTAATCCTAATTTTAAATTGTTTTTATAGAAATAATATATGACTAAATTAAAATCAACAATCATATTGATTTCATGTTTTATTTAATTAGGAATACACGAAACAAAATATGTATAATAATTTAAAGTTATTGACGGAATCAACATCACTATTTTAAAAACAACTATTACGGTACATTTTTATTAGAGTTGGCGACACTGGTCAAGTAAAACTGCGTCGTCCGTACAGTTATCATAATGTTTATAGTAAAAACTTAAAACTAGAAGCTATTAATCTTGCTGAACCGTATGACCAATTAAATTAAATTAAATTTAAATTATTTGTAATACCACCAGACGTCTCAAGAGACTGCACATACTTGAAAGTGAATAAATAAGTTGCATAACTTTATGTGCAGTGCTCACAGGAGCCCTGCACACGTCACGTCAAATATCCAGCAACATATTTGCTTATAGCCAAGAGGCTGATCGCAGATGAATATTTGAACAAAAAAAAAATATTTGTGAGTCGTGTTATATAGTTAAAATTTGTCTTTTAATTGTTATGACTATTAATTATTAACATGGAAAATATTTAACACTGGCAAGTTTAAAACAAAATCCTACCAAAATGGTAGAAAAGTCATAATACAACACTACCATGGTAGATTTTGTTCACGTCTGTCAACATTAAAATGAAACTAAAATATGCCATCCTGGCGAGTCTAAAGTTCGTCCCGACGACGCGCTAGTGCCAGGTCGTCGTGTTGGAACCACGTGCCGTACACGTGCAGCGGGTCGGGCGCCGAGTGTCGGTGGAAGGACAGCGGCCGGTCGCGAGCCAACACTTCGCGCGCGTAGTCCTGGGGACGCGCCTGGAACCCACACTTACCTCATACTACTCCTCGTCTAGGGGTCGAATTTCATATATTGTATTTTACAGCCTCCGTGGCGTAGCGGGCTAGTAGCCGGCTGAGAAGCGTGAGGCCGCGGGTTCGATCCCCGCACCGAGACAAATGTTTGTATGGCCTACAGATATTTGTTCCGGGTCTGGGTGTTGTGAAACCGTGCGTCTCTCGTAGTTCCTGATACCCACGACACAAGACTCGATCTGTGTGGGGTCAGGACTATGTATGTGACTGTTGAGTGTTATTTATTCATTTCATAAAGTTAGTACCAAAACAATTCCACATACAAGGAGAACTATTTATAGCGTAATGGTAAAGTTAAAAAATAAAAAATGGAACTTAATTTTTTTAATCAATTAAAGCATAGGGATTTTAAAATCGGAATACGACATGCAAATCGTCTCAATTAGCATAGGAATGGTTTTACGTAAGCTAAAAATAATTAACAACCCCATACGTGGTTTGAAAATGTATTACAGCTGACCCAATGAGAGAAAAAATTGTTTCATCACAAATTCAAGATTCCATAATTCAAAAACTATGAGCATTACAAAATTTTAAACTTTACCGCTAGATTGCTAGCAATCCTCTCTTTAAGGCTCAATTGCACCACTATTATTAACCTAGGGTTAGTCCTAACCGCAAGCTAAATTGACAGAAAATGTATGAATAACATGTAACTTAACTTGCGGTTAGGACTAACTCTAGGTTAATAATAGTGGTGCAATTGAGCCTAAGTGTAGTTATTACTGATACCAATTTTATTAAACACACTGTATAATAGAAGAAAAAAAAACATTTTTGTAAACATTTAACCTTGTCAATAGCAACTAAACAAAAAAATATATGTTGACAAGCAGTATAGAAAAAGGTACTGTCTGCCTACTTATATATCACTTAAGGCTGGAAGAGACTGAAAACGTACTGTTAGGTCACAAGATGACAAGTTACATGAGTGGTAGAGCCACGCTGTAGACAGTAACGTCTACAGCACGAATGGGCCGGCTCGACCGGTTGGATACCACTGTCTTACAGGAAACCGACGTAAAGTGGCAGCTTGCTGTCGCGTTTCGTTCGGTGAGTGAGATTTCCGGTGCCCCCCCCCCTCTTTCCCAATCCCTATTCCCTCCCCTTCCATGTCCTCTTTTTAGGTTGGCAACGCACCCATGATTCTTATTGTGTCTTGGGTGTCTATGGGCGGTGGAGATCACTTACCATCAGGTGACCCATCTGTTCGTTTGCCAGTCTCTGCTATAAAAAAAAAAAAAAAAAGTTATTTTCACCGCTCAGACACCCACGACATAAGAAGAATCATGGCTGCATTTTGCGTTGCCTTTTATTGTGGGTATTTATGAACTATTGAGATCACTTAGCATAAGGTAACCCACCATCTTGTTTGCCAATAATAAATCTCTGTTATAAAAAATCACACTTATATACGGAGAGCATCGATTTAATATAATATCCTAGATGCACAGTTCTCTACAAATATAGTCATAAAAAGTGGTATCAGCAATAACACAAAGAAAAAGATCACGAGTTCTAATAAAATCAACGCAATTATAACCCTATGCAAATGTTATAAAGTAGCTTTTTAAACGAAATGAGCAAGCGTTCTTTTATTTGAATTTTGAAATTTATAAAAAGTAGGATTGCTAATTAAACGGAGTAAACTGACATTTTGAATGTTGCCACTTTTTCATGAAATTTAAATAGTGCTGAGGTAAAAAGATCAAGATTATTTAAATATTTCAATTCAATGAACCATTTCATTCTTTCATTTTCTAAAGTCCTACTTAAAGTCCTAATTTCTGCCTAATGTGTGATTAGTACTGCATTTCTACTGAATTATAATCAAAGTAAATTACTGCATGCTAAATTACGCCATGATTACTGGAATTATAATCATTAATTTAGTCAGGTTCATTATAAACAAAACTTACAAGAGCTATGAATGTGCTGAACGTAATTTTTCTCAAATAATAAAAGTAATATTTGTAATTTTCATTGTTATTATTTCGCGTATCTGTCGTAATTATTTACGCAACATTATTTATACAGACATTTAGTCAAAGGGTTAAGCTGAAATTTCTAAAAATACGCAATAAAATTCTAATTTTGCAAACTAGTGCCGTGTTATTGTTTCTTTGAATGATAAGAATTGAACTAAATCAATCACTACGTTTTGAAAGTAAGCAACATTATTTTGGAAAGTGACACTTCGATCTGTCAGTTTACTCCGTTTAATTAACAATTAGACTATAGAATTCTATCGACGTCTGACTGTAGGGAAAAGAAGTGCTTACGCACTCGTTTGCTGTCCCATTTTCCGAGCGTCAACTGTGCATCTAGGTATATAATATATCGATGACGGAGAGGCGTATATGAGGCGTACGAACTTTTTAATAAAATTCAAACATACCTGATGGAAGAGCGGCGAGTGTGTGACACTGACATGGTGCCGGTGTCTCGCGCATGCGCCTAACGTCATGTCGTCAGGAGCCGCGACACCCGCGCACGCGCACCGCGACAGCAGCCGCGCCGCGCCCACGCTTAGCACCGTACCGCCACCGCCGGTTATGTAGTCGTAGCCTGCATGGAATAGCAGTGACGTGCAGTGCATATAGACAAAAAGACACTGTCTACCCTTTTATTGTTTTATTTTTTGTTACCGCGGGTAAGTGTTTTACCATTGCCGCCACATCTGGGGGGAGACGTGACAGTTATTGACAATTTGCTATTTAGCCAAATAAAGAATAAAAATCCTCACAATTTTTTTTTTCAAAATAACATCAATCGGCTTATATTTTAAGTCGACATGAGGGTGATGATAGTGATGGTGTACGAGTTGAAGAAAATAATTTGGATTTTTTTTGTTTAACCTGATCCAAATGCATCATCAGCAATCCATATGCACGTTCTTGTGGAATAGATATACGAATTTTGACTAAGGCATAACAAGCTGTATCCTTGAGAGGGTAGGCAGATGTGATAAGTGTACATATGTGACAGTGTTTCCCTACAGTCACAGGACAATATAATGAACTAACTGATAGAGATCACGAGTTCTTCAATCTGTATAAAAACAACAAACACATTTTGATTGTAAAACTAAAATCACAATTTTGGTACCTTCTTCAGGTTACAATACAAGATATTGCTCGAGAGAAATCTTTGAATATTTTTGACGGATTTTACATAGGATACCTTTCATGTAAAACGTTATAACGACTTGATAAAATACTATTACAAAATGATTTTTTTGTAACAATAAAATAAAATTTTAATTTATAATCTTCTTAGTAAACCTATATAAACTTTATTAAGCCTACCTTTGGCAGCGGTTTCTTTCTTCCCATATCCGTAGCCATACCTCTCTCCAAGAATTGTGACGTCAGATCCTCCTCGGTAACAGCTTAGGATTTCGCACAACCGCTGGACACTTCAAAATAATAAATAAAAAACGGCAATTAAATACCAATATAGGCGCCTAATACAAACAGACTTACCCCAATATAGGCGAATAATACAAACAGACACATAACATAACATAACATAACATAAGCTCACGCCTGTATCCCCGAAGGGGTAGGCAGAGGTGCACTAGCGAACTAGAACACCCACATTTCGCCGAGCTTAGTTTCGTCCCAGATGTGATAGGGAGCGAGCCTATCGCCATATCGGGCACAAATTCCAGACTCAAATCCAATATCACTTTGTCCGACCCGGGGATCGAACCCGAGACCTCAGAACCGTAGTCGTACAGAAATACAACCACGCCACCGAGGCAGTCTTACAAACAGACTTACCCCAATTTAGGCGACTAATATCAACATACTTACCCCAATATTGGCGACTAATACAAACAGACTTACCCCAATATAGGCGAATAACACAAACAGACTTACCCCAATTTAGACGACTAATATCAACATAATTACCCCAATATTGGCGACTAATACAAACAGACTTACCCCAATTTAGGCGACTAATACAAACAGACTTACCCCAATTTAGGCGACTAATATCAACAGAGTTACCCTAATATAAGCGACTAATATCAACATAATTACCCCAATATTGGCGACTAATACAATCAGACTTACCCCAATTTAGGCGACTAATACAAACAGACTTACCCCAATATAGGCGACTAATACAAACAGACTTACCCCAATATAGGCGAATAATACAAACAGACTTACCCCAATTTAGGCGACTAATATCAACAGAGTTACCCTAATATAAGCGACTAATATCAACATAATTACCCCAATATTGGCGACTAATACAATCAGACTTACCCCAATTTAGGCGACTAATACAAACAGACTTACCCCAATATAGGCGACTAATACAAACAGACTTACCCCAATATAGGCAAATAATACAAACAGACTTACCCCAATTTAGGCGACTAATATCAACAGAGTTACCCTAATATAAGCGACTAATATCAACAGTGTTACCCCAATATAGGCGACTAATATCAACAGAGTTACCCTAATATAAGCGACTAATATCAACAGTGTTACCCCAATATAGGCGACTAATATCAACAGAGTTACCCCAATATAGGCGACTAATATCAACCGACTTAACCCAACACAGACTATAATCGATTACTATCTATTGACTAGTATCAATAGAAATACCCAAATATATGCAACTAATATCAACAGGCTTACCCCAACACATACTATCATCGACTACTATCTCTTCTTCTTCTACCTGCTCTTATCCCATCTTAATGTGGGGTCGGCGCAACACACTTTTTCAAACATGTTGCAGAAAGGATTTGGCAACGTTTTTACGACCTGCTTAACGTCAACCCCCTCTGGGGGATCCAGTCCCGGACAAATTAAATTAGAAAATTCGCTTTGTCCGACCTGGGCATCGATCGAACCCACGTCTTCCCTGTCCACAGTCCATATGTGCTACTAGACCAAGGAGGTGACTACTATTTCTTGACTAAAATCAATATAATAACCCTAATATATGCAACTAACACGAACAGACTTACCCCAATAAGGGCGACTAATATCAACAGACTTACCCCAATATAGTGTCGTCATCAGCCAAGAATATCCATTTAATATGAGGTTTGCTTTCCACCTCCTTGACTGTTCTCTTCAATATGGCGACTGTTTTTGTACAGTGACCAGTTTTGGAATTAGGCACTCCTGTGTCCACAGCGGGAAGGGATGGATCTGATAGGCAAAGCATTCAAGTTCAAATCTTTATCCAGTAACTAGGTGTTACTTGCGGATGCCATGAAAGCTGAAGAAAAGTTTATTTTATGACTTAAATAAAATAAACTTATGTTCAATTTTGTAGAGTTAACGGTGTTGGCGTTGGTCAAGACAAATGGCTTTTATAAGTATAGATTGGAACTACTAGATTTTACACGTCATTGAATCTCTCTGGTTATTGTCTGGCCAGGGATTCGAATTTTGAACCATTTTCGCCAACCCAAGATATCACAACAGCCCATTATATTCTACCAGTGACAGTTAAAAAACCATAGATTTCAGTCAAACCCTTAAACATACAAAGACAATAAAAAATAAGTGATTAGCATCAAAAGCTCATATGGTAAAGTATACACAACGTACCGTCCTTATCGCTGTAGAACATGATGTTGGTGACGTGCTTGCCCCAGGTCTTGTTGACGACCCTCGCCCTGCTGGAGTGGAACCCGCTGTAAGTCTTCACGGCGAAGTACACCGACTCCTCGGGTATGGCACTGCCCTGCCGAAAGCCTCTTGATAAGCATCACTTGGAAATATTTGAAGACGGATTCTTTAATCCGTCTTCCTTAGGACTTTTCCTATGTAAAGCAAGCGGGCATAACAGGTAAGCCAAATTCTTTGGATGATGATACCCCTTGGACTAAGCTCTTTCGAACACAAAAATAATCTTGAAAATCTTCTTTTGCAGTTGGCTTGAATTGAGAACCTTCTTTTAGAAATCGGTTGGTAAAGTAATAATGTAATGAACTGACGAATGACAATGAAAGGGCAGATGGTATCGATTACCCTACGACTTTCAAAGTTAGCACATTAGTACAGTCCGCAGCGATCAATCAAAACTAAACAAATTGTTTCAGTCTGGGTTTTTTATAGCAGAAGGTCATCAAACAAGCAAATGGATCATGGCTGGCTGTGAAAATATGGCAGAACAGGCGCACCCGCCGGTAAAACCTAGTTATGTATTCCAAACTATCTGGCCATCCCATCAATCACAGCAAGATTCTATCTACCTCAGTCTATCGCCGTCTACTGAACAACAAGATTAACAAAACTTAATAAAAAAAAGTAAAATTCGCGTCGAATTGTTTTTTTTTCAACTTTCGAAGACAACTAACTTTAAAAAGGTCAAAAATAATTTATTTTTGTAGCATCCGTTTGATCTGCATTAGCTCTGGCACTGACTCCGAAGATAAATTATTTTTGACTTTTGAAGTCAGTTTTCAGATATAATTAGTCTTTATTTCCTTTATTGCTTTTCCTTTAAATGGAACCAACTCTGAAGAAGTTCTTTAATACAAAAAAATAATCATCCAAATCATCTTGGAGTGATCGATAATCAACAAATATATTACCTACAGACGAATTTAATTAAGAACATCCTCTTTTTGAAGTCGGTTAAAAACCAGCAACCAACCATCAATTCCCATTACACTCACACATATATCAAACTGGCGAGGATACGTGGCGCAGTTGTCTCCGGAGACCACGCAGAAGCTGAGGTCTGCTGTGAGCAGCGGGCCGGGCTCCTCGCTGCTGCCGTACACCAGCTGAGCCAGCTCGAACGCTGGGTCTATGGAGAAGTCCGCTTCTAGCTTACGATCGCCACTCTCTATTTGGTGTAGGAGCCTATGAGAAGTTTAAAACTTTAAGGTTCCGCTATCATTATCAAAATTCTAAGGGTGAATTACTAGTCTAGAGTTACCTTATCACGATTTATCATACAGCTCGCTCCTATCTTTAATGCAAGATTTGGGATAAATAGAGATTTATCTCGGAGCTGCAAGTACCGCTTAGTAATTTTAACCCTTTAAACAAACTACAAATGATATAATTCAAAAATTATCTTTCCATCTCAATGTGGGATCAGCACAACAAACTTTTTTAAAGCCTGTTGCAGAATGGATTTTGCGTAGTTTCTACGACCGACTGCCTACCTGGCGTCAACCCCCTTTGAGGGATCCAATCACGAGTCGTAGAGACAAACATTTTAAAAGCTGTAACACTCGTCTTCTATTTAATTAAGGTACTTATTGGAGCGTATCTTGCCCGGTTATTCACTCGACTTAACAAACTAATTGAATGACTTCTTAGAACTTTCCTTTCGAACTTTTAATTCGTACAATCAAGTTTCGTAATCGCTAATGGGTCCACAAGTTATGCTCAAGTTTTCTTTTTAATATTTGATCGTTGAAAAAGATTGCTAAAGCATAAATTGTTTTCTTTCCTTTTACTTGGCACACTTCTTTTTTTAATTGCCGCTCTAAATACATAATTATTAGCTAGAGGATCATTCATCACAATTATCAAAACTACAATATTATTATTATGTTTGCTGATTTAGTCTTGTTTCACGCAACATTTTTTATTGTATCATGTTATTTTATTTCTTTACAGCTGATCTAAGTGTTCCATAAATAAAGTTGTTGTCTTTACAACGATGAAGCAACGAATCCTCATATTTTTGAATCTTAATAATTTATGGGCTGAATAATTATTTCGATGATTTTAGATATGAGTACAGCTTTTTTGCAATAACATTAGTATATATTTTGACTAGTACAACTGTGGCAATATCCAGTCAAAGAACATATAGGTAACATCACTGTCCCCTTTTATATACACCTCCCTTTTCTGAATCCCATTCCTTTCAAAAGTAGGTAGTAGGCTGTGCCTGGCAGCGGTAACCACTTTACAAGTATGGCAATATCCAATGACCTCTATCAAAGTAAAGATAGGTAACACCACTGTCCCCCTTTATATATTCCTCCCGTTTCTAAATCCCATCCCTTTCCACATGTGTCTGGCGGCGGTAACCACTTACCACCTACGTCCTACCTACCACCTTCATAATCAACTCACTTACTTTTCAATGAGTTCCAGTCTCATCGCAAAACCACTTGCGAAGTTCGGATAAACAAATCCACCTTCCTCTTCCAACTCCTCGTAGAACGTGAAGTGGTGAATGATGGTGGGCTCAGGGTCGCTTAGAGGGTAGCCAACCCACATTATCTCCTACCAAACAATGTTGCAGTTGTTAAAGTTATTAGAGAGGATATATATAACTCTTAAGCGTCATGAGTTATAAACATCAATATATTATACCCTAGATGCACAGTTCTTTGCAAATATCCTCCTAAAACGTGGTCTCAGAAATAAAACAAAGAAAACGATCACATGTTGTAATTAAATCAACACAAATAGGGTTACCTAAGCACGTGTTATAAAGTAGGTTTTTAAACGAAATGAGCAAGCGTTCTTTAAGTCGAATTTTGAAATTTAGAATTCTATCGACGTCCGACTGTAGGCAAAACGAGTGCTTTTGCCTGCTTAAGCACTTCTTTGCTGTCCCATTTTCCGAGCGCCAACTGTGCATCTAGGTATATAATATATGGATGGTTATAAAACATTAATTTCATATTTTTTAGATATCACTTTGAACATTCAATCAAAGAGCTTTGTCATACAGGTTGCAGGAAAATTCAGTTGAAATTAATCTAATGCAGAAAAAATAATGTAACAATATGAAATCTAAAAACATACACAAAATGCCGGGCACACAGACGGCGAATCGAAAGTGTAGAGCGGTATGAGCGAGGCCTTATTTTATGGAGTAGCTTGAATCTAGTTACATAGAAATGCCAACACGAAATACGTTGATCCATATATTTTTTCAGTCTGCTCCACCACCCCTTCTCTTAGCTATTGTTTGTAACCGGAGTCTGCTTTCTTCTAAACTATTTCTACTGATATTACTATAATTAATGTTTGTAATTTTTACCTTCTGTTTATCCGCTGCTGCTAGAGCTTCTATGAGCTTTTCGCACCTCACCGCCGTGTGTGACTCCACAAACAGCACCCATCTCACGTCGCTACTTCTATACTTTGTCGTCAAAGGGCCTAGTAATGGTATGATCGTCCAAGCACCAGCCATTGGGAAGTCTTCGTGCGTTAGATGCACTTTTGGATACCTCTGCATTATAACAAATTAATATACAATATTATTGGCGGTAGGACTCTCTATTTGAGTAGACATCACATCTTTGTTTATATTTTATTGTCTTACAAAAGCTAGCAGAAGACCCATCTAATGTTAACACGGCCTAACTATTTTTGGTGATTTAGTTCCAGCGACATTTATCAAGTATCTGTTTATCTTGTGGGCGTCCAACGTTGCGCTTACTAGCTTTCCTAAATACGAACCGTGTGGATATGAAATACACATTTTATGCAGAGCGATAGTAGCGTCACACACATGACATTAATTTTTAATAACATTTATTTTCCTATTCTAGATCCCGTATCGACACTCCCGGTGCTTATTTACCAGTCTTAAAAAAGAAATGGGAAACGGCCTATGAAACGACAGACGGTGAAGAATAAAAGTAACTGGTTGAAAAGTAAACGAACATGAACGAAGATAACGAATGGCCCAATCAAGTTTACTTTTCGACGGAATGAAAGACAGTCAGGGTGATCAATATTTGTGAAACGGTAAAGCAACCAACATTACTATGATTATAGTGGCGCTTGGCATTCGTTTATTTATGAAAAAATGAACATTTGTTTACGATTGTATCTACAAAATACCTTTTACAATACTATATTATCTACTTACTTAGTTTTGTATTTACTAGGTATTTACATCAGATTAGGCTCGGTTAGTCGGAGTAGACTGCTTATAAAATAATCATACTAATTCGAAAGCTAATTATCAAATGTATTTCAATCAATATTGAAACCAAACATTAATTTATTATGTTGGTTTATTGTAGTACTTTACTAACCACAAACGTTTAATATATTACGTGTGAGACTTATTTACTCTGAAATAGAACACAAATAATACAACATTAACATACATAAGCTCACGCCTGTATCCCCGAAGGGGTAGGCAGAGGCGCACTAGCGAACTAGAACACCCACATTTCGCCGAGCTTAGTTCCGTCCCAGATGTGATAGGGGGCGAGCCTATCGCCATATCGGGCACAAATTCCAGACTCCGGGCTGATATGGAAAAATCCAATATCACTTTGCCCGACCCGGGGATCGAACCCGAGACCTCAGAACCATAGTCTTACCGAAATACCACCACGCCACCGAAGCAGTCACACAAATAATGTAGGTACGTCATAATCATGGATGAAATAACATACCCCTTCCATCTGCCATACTTGATTCTCGATGTCTTGTTTGAGTCTCTTCGCGACACTGGCGTGGTACGGCTCCGTTTGACTTACTATTGTGAATACAACGTTTCTTGAATCTGTAACAATAAGAGTAAATTAAACTTTTGTTAGATTTACATTTACTATCACTTACCCCCAGTTTTCATGTACGACTAAAGTAATAACTAAGTTAAAGTAATATATTTTACTTCAAATTATGGGTACGGTGGAGAGGCTTATGTTCAGCAATGGTCATACTGTAGCTGATGATAATGAAAATGACAAATATTAGTTTAAAGGTTAGAGGCAGAGAGATTCAACATTAATACTGTTTAAGGTTTTTGGCTAGAGCCAAAGAGATTCAATTTGCTTAGAGGCAAATCGCAAAAGTAAAGCAACGCTGAGGGTAATTATGAAATCAGTCTTGGTAAAGTTCTCTCCACAAATACAACATTGTAAACATGATTTAAATGACATCCCAATGCTTAAACCAGTCCCAACTCCCACAGAATTCGCAAAAACTTTAAGATATAGATGTTACGATTTCATTCAATGATATTAATCTACAAGTTAAAACCAACCAATACAATGATTACAAATATACACCCTGATGATAAAGATATTATACATGTTATAGCATTGTAGCAACCAGTTGATAACTGATTGACGAGCTCACACGAGGCGCGTCGATATATTAGTTATGATTTATCAGCCACTTCGACAGGTAAGGCGATCTATCTTCATACGAGAATATCATATTAGCGGTGAAATTGCTCAGACAGGAATTGCTTTCCACAAATTGCCCGCATCTCCTTCCACGTGTAAACTTTTATATTTACCTCAATTAAATGTTATGTTTATTATTAATGTGCTACTAATTTTATAATTGGGACTGCTGATAATGAACTTTAACAACTTAGTCAACAATTTAATAGCGATGAAGCTCCCTTATGTAATTATAATTTGTTTGATGATAGACATTTAATTAAAATATAAAGTGTAATGAGACAACAAACATATTTAGGAGCACAAAGCAATGTCTTCGATGCGTGAGTCGTTATAAATCCTGCTGACCAACGTCAAAGTGACCAACAAATAAATTATTGGTAAATCATCATGAACACGAAGTCGCGGAGCAGCGTTTCTAAAGACTTTAACCAGCATTGGTACAACGAAGCTCATTAGGAAATTTAAAACTAACAGGATACTTTCTAAACTTGATAAATATAACTAATGCCATCGCTTATCATAATCATAGTCCACACAAGTAAACCTTCCAACTCCAAAAGCGAAAATATCGAAATCTTATTCAAATAAATCATCAAATCAAAACGGGAGTGGAACCGGCACTCATGAATTATGCAAGCGGTGAGACACATTAAAATCGCATCTAATAGCATCATGACCCCCAGGGCTGAAGACTCTGCAGACGATAATGTATGCCTCAACGAGTTTGAGAAGGCACATTTTAAATGGAACTTGAAACGGTGGAGCGATATTAATGTGCCTTCACATATCTGAATTGTGCCGCGTTTGGTTCCCTACAACGACATATAGGAAAACTCTTAAAAATAATTTTTCTTAGTTTTATGTTGTTCGAAGGTATTGTCCCCTATAACTACTAAAACCACAAAATTAAGGAGTTATTCTTATCGAATTCTTAGACTATTTACTATCTCTCTTTTTAGTCGATATTTTTCTGTAATTATAACCTTGGTGCGATCCAACCTTGACATTGGCAGAATCATTGCAAATGCGTGAAAGCCATTTATTATAAACAGAAGAAGAAGAACATATAGGAAAAATCTGACAAATGATTCTAACCTACGAATTGATATGAAATACGCTGTTGTGTTTCATTTAATGAGTGAAAGGTCCGGAGTTTCAAATCACCCTCCCTTTCTAATTCTTAGTCAAAGATGAAGTTGGCAAAACATTTGAATTGATTATTTTTATACCATGGGTATCTATGCATAGCGTAAATCATTTATCTTCAGGTGATGCAAGTGCTCGTTTGGCAATCTTTGCTTTAAAAATCATTTGCGGATTATTGGTTCGGATTTGATGATTGAAAACACCGACTCTTTAACATACAGTGCCACTATTGTTGTTAAGCTGTGTGGACATTCATCTAAATCCAGCTTTATATCCTTATACAAGTTCTACTCTACCATATTATTGGATGGAACAGGTACATATTGCTTACAAGCTGTTGTGCACGGCTGCGATGCTGTGACAATGTTTATCTTTAAGAATTTCAATTTTCTTGGATGAAGTATAATCCGGAGCCGCAAGCTCTTTTTAATCGTAGCAGGAAGAAAATGCACTGAATCATAAGAGCAGTAATATTGTGTCACTCTTCGACATTGCGTCCTCGACGATGGATTATTACGCCTAAAGTTTTTTTAATAGCTTATGAGGACAGACAAGTATACTAGATGGACCACCCGATGGTAAAGGTTTACTTCCGTCATGGACAACTGCAATCCTAGTAGAACAGTAAAGCCGCCGCCCATAATGGAAAGGGAAAATAGGGATTGGGGAAGAAGGGGGTATTACGCTTTTGGAAACCTTATTGACCGATACAAGCGAGCTACTACGTCATATCGGTTTTCTGGGAGACAGCGGTAATAATCCAGTCGAGCTAGCCTATGTATGTTGTAGACAAAATTGCGTGAAGCGTGGCTCTACCCCTCAATTTATCAAACTTGCAGTTATACCAACAATAAGCTCATAATACAGTGTCGACGAGATAAAATTAATTAAAATAAAAACACCGTTTATTTACCGAGACCCGCACCCCACAACCGCAAGCAGCTTTGCTCTCCAGAACAGAATATTTTCTCGAACAATTAAATGCGGTGTACAGGGGCGGTCTGTATCGGACATTCTATTAAAACTTGCTTGAAAATTTACCGTAACACCGATGAAAAATTTAAATAAAGCTGTTTGAAACACACGTTCAAAACGAATTACTTAATTAACATTTAAGGTCCGCAGTATTTTTGTGGTTTTAGTCGAGATAATTTGTTCTGTCCGTGGTGCAGTGAGCGAGACTACTTGCTACTGCGTGAAAACAGAGGCTACGGGTTCGATCCCCGCAACGAAACAAATGTTTGTAAAAGTGAGATCAACAATCGTAATTTCTAATACCCATGATGCGACATTGTCACCAGTCGCCAGTAATGGTGTATGTTATCCGAATTAGAATACCTTATTAAGATATCATTTTCTTTTAGTGTCCGAACGGCGTTTAAAGAAACAAGATTCTCTATCACAATTTAATTTAAAGGAAATAAGAAATATTATTAAAACAAGTACTACTTAAAAATACGAAATAGACGATTATGCGAATATTTTTGAACAAGAATTAAAGGTAACAGTCCTAAAATACATACGCAATGTTAAGATATGTTCCAATCTCATCAATGATTCACGAAACAGTTACGCGAATGTTCAGATGGCTGCGAGAGTCCTGTGGGATTGTACAGAAAGTAAAGTTACAGCTGTCGGTATTGATAACAAAAATAGTCATGAATGAAGGATTCTAGACAACATTTATGACACCATGGAATTCTAATGCTAAGCTAATATCTCTGAAGAAAGTAAAACACCGATGAAAAATTAAACAGTCATCGACAGGCTACGGGCTCTACGTTGTATATAAGCACTTAGTCGTTCGATTCGGAAAGATTCATTGGTGAAGGATGAACACTTCCAAAAGGGGTTCCGACGGTAGGTTTTCTCTTTGATTTGCGAGAAATATGTAGGGGTGGCGACTTTATATACAAATGGGTACTTGATTTTTTTTTTATTAATTTCATATGAAATTGACGCCATCTAAAATATAGTAGGAACTATATACTGAAAGAATTATTGAAATATTTTCAAAAATAAAAACTTATAAGCATTTGAAATTTGGTGTAACCTTCAAACTGCGGAAAAGACAAGTATCAGTAAAATCACGTCAGGGCCATAACCACATGTGCGTTAGAAAGGGATAGAAAGATATCCCCACTACGTCCCCACTCTTGCTCATTGCAGAATTTAAAATTTGAATTACTGATTCATTTTTCAACCAATTTCGATGCAGATTTTACTGAGGAGTTTCTTTTTTGTTTTATTTGCTAGTACCTTACCGCTAGTACATATAAAAATGTGTACAAAATCAGACATAGTCCCAAGTACCCAAATGTCAAGACCCAGTTTGAGTCAATGTGTGGCAAAGACATTCAACAGTATATAGACGGGACATCACAAAACTTGTGATCCAAAAGTTATGACCTAGTTAGTGGCTATAAGTTGCTCAGTTTATTTGAAATATATAGGTCGGCCAGTGAAATAATATTGAGATAATAAACTTATCTTGCGTGATTCTTAACCATTCACAAAACATTCTAAGGTTTAAATAATAATCGCCCTCGCATTTTAATAAGTAGTTGATGGTGGTACTGAAGTTTGAGATCATTTTTTTTGTATAGAAACTTGCTTGATATCCTCTCTAGTGTGTGGTTAAAGTACTAGTAACGCAAAACCAAAAGTAAGCAATTAATAATTGTATTTAATGGTCCCTTCGTCATTGATAAAAGAAGGGGGAAAAATGTACACAGTAGGTATACACAACTTCCTATTTCACTGTTGATATTTACTTTGTTCGCATTATTATGTATACGGGACAAATGTTATTTCAATCAGGACACGCCTACACAATTTCATTAAAATATTATGAAGTAAATATTGAACTACAACAGAATACCTAAAATAATTACTGTGAACTTAGGCCCTGCAGTCCCAAACACATGATTAATAGGAGCCTTTACAATATCAAATACAATAAATATAATAAGTAATAACTAAGACAAATATAATAAAGTTAATTACACTCTGTAACAGTATTAACGATAGTCGTAATTACTTTACCAGTAGTTGCGATATCAAAGAAACAATATAATCATGATTTAAAATTGTCTAGACTGTAACAGCTACAATATTTCTGAAGTCAAAGAGGGTATTAATCTGGAATGCCTTTGAAATATAACAATAGAAGTAGCCGAAGAAACTGACAAATTACTAAATATTATATTAATAAATCATATTTTCGAACCATAAATTCTTGTAGAGATTTAAATAATGTTGACGAAAGAGGCGAAATGAAATTAGACCATCCAAATAAACCCAAAAGTCTCAAAGCACTCACATCAAAAAGAAACTAAACTCATAAATATTTTAGTGCAGTAAACAAAACTACTCAATACGGAGAATATGGAAAATGTATCAAAAAACGTAGATAATATTCAAGCACATTAGCTGTAGCTATGGTACAGGTGTGAGGTGGCACAGGCGAAACCTGGCCATCAATAATTCCCGATCACATTGCACGGATTTCACGCGGAGTCCTGAGGGATTGCCGTCTCGAATATCTGGATGCTCCAGTCGCCGGCTCCCATTTTACTGGGCCATTTGTTATGGACTGCATTTGGGCACTTTGATCCGATGGTATGGAGTTTCCGAGTTGTTAGCGATGTGTAAAATGGCTGCATTGAATTAGACTGCATGTAAGTAGGGACAGGTAATTTATTAATTGGAGTCATTTTCATTTAAATATCAAAGAAATATATTAATTATTATTAAAGTCCTATTTTTTATGTAACTGATATATTATGCGTTTCATAACGTGCCGCAATAACGGCCCGTTCAGGAGATTCGAGTACTGAGTTCAGCCAATGCCTTCAGGATTATATAATTCTGGCGACGGTTATGTTAATATTATATTTCGAGTGCACAGTACTTAATAGATAAGATTAAAAACTTAACGGACCGACTTCAAATCCGATCCTGACCAAATGTATATGGTTGGTATTGATCGTTCCACATTCGGCAGATATCGCGTAACATACATAAAAAAATACAGACGAATTGAGGACCTTCTCCTTTTTGGAAGTCGGTCGAAATCCGGTGTACCGGATCACAGAAAACCGACGTATAGTGGCAGCTTGCTGTCGTGTTTCGTTCGGTGAGTGAGATTTCTGGTGCCCCATTTCCCCACTCCCTTTTCCAATCCCCTTCCCTCCCATTCCATTCCCTCCTTTTAGGTTGGCAACTCACCCATGATTCTTTTTGTGTCTTGGGTGTCTATGGGCGGTGGAGATCACTTACCATCAGGTGACCCATCTGCTCGTTTGCCAATCTTTGCTATAAAAAAAAAAAAAAAAAAACACCTAGTCATTTTTTCAAACCAGTATAAATAACAAGCAAACATTTAACTTTACGATACAATTCAATTTCAAAACAACGAACACGAATATCTTTCTCTTAACGTCTCCTGTAACAATGTTTCCAACGACATCAACGTTCCCATCAACAACCGTCTACACTGGAAGGTTCAACTCCAACAAAGTAGATTTACAAGAGATTTGAATACAATAATCGACTGAGGCGAGTTCCGACACCGTCCTATCAGATTTAACTTTGTAGTTTCCGAACACCATTTCCATTTGGAATGTTAAGATCGAGTAGAGACGCGAACTTCTAAGAACTCTACTACTTTGATTCTAGTTTAAGAAACGTGATTTGACGAGAAGAATGCGTTTTGATCTCAACAGCAAATGATTAGCAAAATTTGTAGTCATCTTTTTAAATTAAATAAAGCGTTCTGAAATTAACAAGATTTTCTATATTAACGGACTGTGATCGTACCACGCTAGTGTTCTCCGTTTGTTATGAACTGCGGTGTACAACAGATTAATGAATTTGCCTTGGCTATGAACACATTTTTTTGGCTAAAATTCAAAATTTATCACAACACATCTTTTCTTAATTACACTCACTCAAACTTGATACCTATTGATGCATTGTAGAATATTTTCAATTTCCTCATCTACTACTCATCTTACTTAGTTTATTCTAGCAAAATACCTTCCATTATAAAACTCTTATATCAGCATCTAGCAAAAATATCACCGAATTAAAAACCCTTGTTTGAAATCAGGTAAAAATATACAATCCAATAAAAATACTCAATACATTACAATATAAATTCAAAGAAAGCTCTTTCATGTTAAATTTATTTCCACCACAACAATCAGGTATTCCGAAAATACTTCATCAAGCACGTGTGCTATAATTTCGAATGTTAATTCCCAATGAAATCGTCAGCGGGCAGTGGACACTAGACTCGAGAGGGACACGGTGCCCCAGTTCCATTCTCATTATAAACAGATGAAACAATTTGAATTCTTTATTTGTACAGTAGTCGGCCACAAAGGGAATTAGAGAACTGACGCCATAACTATTTTGGTTGGGTTATATCGACTATCGACCAACATCGGTTCCGATTATACTGCCAATGCTACCGCGAATTTGCTATTGGTCTTGTAAATTATTTTAGGGTTTTAAGTTGTAATTGATAATATGGGACAATGTAACAAAATTACTCGCATTTTGATAACAAATGTAACACAATAATTTGGGAACATTAATTTTGTGAGTCGGATGCAGATCAAATGCAAATGCACATGACTCCAAAGATATTAAGAAACTGTTGTTATTATTGACTTTTAAATGCTCATTTTGAAGTTCTGATGTTTTTGTTAAAATTATGTTTATACTGATCATTTTTATCAAGTTAACAGTTTTCTTTAAAGATATAATGTTAAACGCTTTAAAACTACCACAATCTTGATACATTTTAAAACTTGTTAAACGAAATCCACCCATGACCTATCAATTTCACGTAACCTAAGTATAGTGGAAAGCAAATTACAAGTCAAACTAAAGTACTGGATAATAATACGAGACGTATATGATTCGACAGCCAATTTCGTTATCAAAAATTCATGTATACGAATAAATGGTTATGTGAAGTAGTTATATAATCATGTTACTAAATTGTTATTGTTGATATGATAAATATCTGAATAGGATCTGTGGGTGTTACCCATAGACAATTCAATATTATTTATAATATACATGTCTGTCGTCTGCAATTAATTGTACTCAATACAAACCAATGAAATTAAACTATTTTTACGGATTCTATCACGATTTGGTTTTAATTTTTACGGGTCAGACCCGAGACCACGAAGGCTGCAAAGCTTTTCGAAACGTCGGGCATAAAAATTAAAACCAAATCGTGATAGAATCCGTAAAAATAGTTTAATTTCAATGAATAACATTCACATAAACCTAAGAAATCATTATACAAACCAATGACTAAAGAAAAAATAAGAGGACCGGGCATAACTACGAAAAATACGTGTTTACTATGAAGCCGGTTTCGCCATTTTAGTTTCGTGGTCTATTTACATGTAACTTGTCACCGTGTTATAAGAATTAAATAACGTATAAATACTTATTTATTACCGTGTTTTATTAACAATAATACTAACTACGGAAATTTTCCAGGTGGTAAAGCCACGCAGTAGACAGTAACGTCTATAGCACGAATAGGCCGGCTCAACCGGGGAGATACCACTGTCTTATAGAAAACCAACATAAAGTGGCAGCTTGCTGTCGCGTTTCGTTCGGTGAGTGAGATTTCCGGTGGCCGATTTCCCCACTCCCTTTCCCAATTTCCTTCCCTCCCCTTCCATTCCCTCCTTTTAGGTTGGCAACGCACCCATGATTCTTTTTGTGTCTTGGGTGTCTATGGGCGGTGGAGATCACTTACCATCAGGTGACCCATCTGCTCGTTTGCCAATCTCTGCTATACAAAAAAAAAAAAGGAATATGCAGAAGATGCCTAATTGTATATTTCCTGGGTATTTCTTTCGCAAAGTCGCCATTTTTGTTTCATTCCATACATTAAGAATGCTTGAGTACAACAATGGCAATCACTTGCAACTAGCAAATGGCGTATTGTTTTTGTGTATCCTTGTGCAAGAATGGTTGTCTTGACGTCCGTTCGTTACATTAGGGGACCTCTGAAAACCAGTGCTGTGCTGTGGCTCACGTCACAACATAGCTTAATGCTGAGATGGCCCCTAGTTGTTACGGTATGGACATGCAACACTTCTCTTTTGTATTTTTTAGTTTTAGTTTAAATTATGTATAATCTAATGTTAGTTAATGTTGCATGTTATATACTAGTGGCAATAAAAACTTTTCTTTCTTTCTTTCTTCATTTTTTCGTAGATATGCCCTGTCCTCTACCTTCTTTTGTCTAAAAAAAATAAAAAATAAAATAAAAAACTTTTTATTGCTTCAAAAATAATACACAACTATCAGATACATGTACGCTTATAAATAACAATTATCTAAATGTGGGTAACACTCCACAACGTGCAGAACTATTTATCAAGTTCGACCACTTAAACTACAGACTTAAAATTTTGTTAAACTTGCATCGAAATTTAAATACTGAGTTAACTTAACAAAATTAATAGCGTTATGATCGTAGATAGTGAGTATTTTGACTATTTTATTGTATCTAAAACATCTAACACAGCAAAAGGCTACGGCTCAGCATGTGCTGTTCGACCATGTGATGCCGATCAGCGCTGGTTTTGTCTAAGATACAAACGCTTTATACCCCTTGAGCGGTGAAGCAAGGTAGCGGCGGGGTTTATTGAATGAAATTCAAATTTAGAACAAATACAATAGGCACCTTTTACATACTGATTTCTTAAAGGACATGGCCGGAATTTGTATGGAGCTATGCCCTAAGTCTTCGGACACGGACACGGACAGATGTTACGTCATATGAAAGCTCACAGGCCCGCGCTTATATTAGTATAAGATTTACTTTCCAAAAACCTGCGAGGAAAAATAAAAAGAGTGTACAAAAAGCGTCTTAACTTTTTGAATAGCAATTATTATTCTTAATAAAAGCAGAATATTAGCACCATCTCTTATCTATACCATGGATACTAATGGTATCTCGATAATCTTGGGTCTTGGATGGCTCACTGTCAAACAAAATATTATACAAAATCTTGTTTTCGGTTTATGTTCCGTGGCCCGTGAAGTCTAATAAAATAGCAAATAATTCCATAAGGCCGCCCTTACACATAAGACTTGCCGTTAAAAATTCAGGTATTAGGTAATATATATTAAGTAATTAGGTACATAAATAAATAGTCACACACATAGTCCTGAACCCACACTAAGATACTAGTATTGTTTCGTAGGAATCAGGAACTACGAGACACTTTCGGTCTCACAACGCCTAGACCCGAAATACATCTGCGGGCCACACAAACATTTGTATCGATGCGGGAATGGAACCCGCGGTTTTTTGCTTCATAACCAGCCGCCTGTAAAGGCGAGTAGCCACTCGCACACTGCTCCTCGTAACATTATATATCGTCATAAAATATAATATAGTTAAAATCACACGATAAATAATCCTCGCCTTGATAAGCATACACCGATTTTCTTAATTAAAACGTCCGTCGCTTCCTTGCTTTAGTGGCAACCATATATGAGCTATGGACTAGGGGGATCTGCGTTAGCGACCCATTTGGCGACGCGTGTTTTTCTGACACAATTTACCCGGGACTGGATTTCTCAGAGAAGCTAGTTCTAAACACTAAGCTCGATCACTTCTGCAACAGGCTTGAAAAAATAATTTCTGGACAACCTCGAATTCAAGTGAGCCATTGGCAGGGGAAAGGAGTTGGTTGGTTAAAAACATTTTTAGGAACTAAGGCGCAAATTCTGAAATTCAGACTCTATAAATTAATTTAGTTGCTATTACATAGGAGCACTATAAGTAGCGCACTAGGAGCAATTGTTGTATTACTATTACGGGGAATAAAAATGGATTTGTAGTTGTTAGAAAGATATGAAGCTTGAATACGTACTTATTTAAGATTATAATTTCCATTTTTGAATGACGTGGTGTGTGAAGCCTGCCTTATGCAGAAATACATAAAACGCAGAAATGTAAAAATAAGCGCCTTCAATGTCATTATCAAAATAGCTAGCGCATTCAGAAACATAATCTAAAATATTATTATCGATGCAGTTAATTTAACATCACACGACACGACAGCATAAAATATGTATCGTTTATTATTAAGTTGATTTTGATGTTTACTTTTATGCTTCGTTCAGTAGCACTATTAATTATTCTGTGGGTAGGTAAAGACCATATTCGAATAATATTACAGTCATAAAAGATGTTTTTCTTAAGCGTGTTTCCGAATACAAATATGACAAACTATCTTTGAAATGAAAGTTAAAGGAAAACAATTAGTATACATATTTATTCGGCATATTTTTGTCGCAGGTTCTAGAGAAATATAATTGATGCCATATATTTTAATTAATTTTGTAGTTAATTTTAAGATATCACTATTGACAGTATATTTCAGTTGATTTTTCTATATACACATAGGGCAGGATTCGGCCATGTCCTTTACGCGAATGCTATTCATTGAAATAAAATTACTTTTACGGATTTTATCACGATTTGGTTTTAATTTTTATTCCCGACGTTTCGAAGGCTTTGCAGTCTTCGTGGTCACGGGTTAGGCACCTTTTACGTTAATGACAAAGAATTTCATTCGCTGATTTGATCGCCATTGGTAACGCGATCGTTTGCGAGACTTCCTATAGTCCGATTGCTAATTAAACGGAGTAAACTGACAGATCGAAATGTCACTTTCCAAAATAGTGTTGCTTACTTTCAAAACATAGTGATTGTTCTAGTCCAATTTTTGTCATTCAAAGATACAATAACTCTGCACTAGTTTGCAAAATTAGAATTTTATTGCGTATTTTTAGAAATTTCAGCTTAAACCATCGATTAAAAGACCGTGTCAATAATTTTACGTAAATAATCACAACAGATACGCGAAATTATAACAATGAAAATTACAAATATTAGTTTTATTATTTGAGAAAAATTACGCTCAGGACATTCATAGCTTTTGTAAGTTTTATTTATAATGAACCATGACTATAATTACAGTAGACATGCCATAACTTAGCATACAGTAATTTACTATGAGTATAATTCAATAGACATGCAGTACTAATCACACATTAGGCAGGAATTACGACTTTAAGTTGGACTTTAGAAAATGAAAGAAGGAATTGGTTCACTGAATTGAAATGTTTAAATAATCTTGATCTTTTTACCACAGCACTATTTAAATTTCATAAAAAAGTGGCAACATCTGAAATGTCAGATTACTCCGTTTAATTAGCAATCCTACTATAGAGTGATGTGTAAAAGCCCTGCATTATCAGTCTATCGTACATTCCTTGATGGTGTTACCACCTTAGTTGTTATACATTGCTGATCAACTACCACTACTTTGGTGTCTATGGTTTAATATACGACTCGTTTGTCCGCAGTAGTCAGTTATAATAACTTACGCGATATTAGTCCGCATTGATATAACTTACACAGTACAATTCAAAGTTTGAATAATAACAGCACTCGTGTGGCGGTGTAGTGTGGGATAACTCAATGAAAATACAAGCTTTGTTCGCATCTAAACTAATAAATGTAGAACAATCACTGCATATAAAATAGTGTTCAAGTGTAATTTAATCTGTACAGAATGAATAGATATTTTTATTCACAATTCTCATTAATAGATACATGAACCCCATCCTTGGTCTAGTGGCGGCATCCACATTGTGAGATAAGCGCAGGTGGAAAGAAGATACATACATAACATAACATAAGCTCACGCCTATATCCCCGAAAGGGTAGGCAGAGGCGTACTAGCGAACTAGAACACCAACATTTCGCCGAGCTTAGTTCCGTCCCAGATGTGATAGGGGGCGAGGCTATCGCCATATCGGGCACAAATTCCAGACTCCGGGCTGATATGGAAAAATCCAATATCACTTTGCCCGACCCGGGGATCGAACCCGAAACCTCAGAACCGTAGTCGTACCGAAATACCACCACGCCACCGAGGCAGTCATAAGGCAGTCATAAGGCGATACATAGATAATAGTGATATTAATGACGAAATAATAATTTCACCGCAGATTATTATATATACTATATCCATCCCATGGTTGTCTGTAAGAAATTGCCTAGTGCGATTTGCCATTTGTACTGAATTTATTTTTATATGTTCCTTGTTCTATTTATTTTGTCCTAAGTGTACAATAAAGAATAAATAGATTATTTTGCCAATCTGGACTCCAATTTTCGTACAATAATGTAAGTCGACTTATACATAATTCACACCCGCCACGGATATATTGTCCACAAAATTATAACTGCAACAATGATCAAAAATTAGTAAGTACATTTTGTCGTACAACTTTCTTACTTTCGACCTGCTCTTATCCCACCATATTTTATCGTAAAACAATAGAACAAACACAAAATAAGTACCTAAATAACTTCTATTTATCTTTCTTTCACTTTTTAAACATGCTGCAGAAAGGATTTGGCTTAGTCTTTATGCCCGGCTGCCTGCCTGATGTAAACCCTCTTCTGGGGGATATCACTAACAAAATAAATTAAAAAAGCCTGTGTATAAAAACATCTCCATTTTTACACATAGCGACAGAATAAAATTGGAAATCTCTACACTATTTGGGCACAAAAAAAATAGTCGAATCTAGTAAAAATCTATTGGATTTAATTTGAACCGACACTGACATGGCGAGCCGCTCGATCGACGTGCGAAAAATTTATTTAATTCTCAACGAAACAACATAAAAAGTTTGGTTGCATTTCGGTACGACTACCGTCCTGAGATCTCGGGTTCGATCCCCGGGTCGGGCAAAGTGATATTGGATTTTTCCATATCAGCCCGAAGTCTGGAATTTGTGCCCTATGACGGAACTGAACTCTGCAAAATGTGGGTGTTCTAGTTCGCTAGTGCACCTCTGCCTAACCCTTCGGGGATAGAGGCATAAGCTTATGTTATGTTATTTTTGGAGCTTGTTATGTGTCTTAAAAAACGTTCTTTTCATATGACTTTTTGGAGCATGACGCAGAAAATATCCGACTTAGCGGATCTCCGCGGCGCAGCAGGCGACTAGCCTGTTGAGAAGCGAGAGACCTCGGGTTCGATTTCCGCACCGAGGCCAATGTTGGTGTGACCCACAGATATATATTACGGGTCTGGGTGGTAAGACCAAAGTCTCTCGTAGTTCCTGATACCCACGACAAAAGACTCGTATCTTAGTGTGTGGGCAGAACTATGTGTGTGACTGTTGGGTGTTATTAATTTAATAAACGACACGTTAATCAATCACAAAGAACAAAATCCCCAATATCTGGAACATATAAACTAAATTACATTTTGATTGGACGTACTAAAGTGGAGAACTAATTAAAATTCAATAGGTTGTCTGTGCCAACTGGCAAGTTAACAGAGGGTCTTGTTTCGTTACTATTAATTTAATTTAAGTGTGCGTGTCAGTGAGCTGTGTCATTATTGACAGGGGACGGACCACGGGATTTATACAGAGTACATACTTAAATTGAGTTTGGTATTTAAAGTCACGGGGGGCTCGGCCTCCGGTTGTCCATACGCTTATGGAACATATTTATGTGACGCCATAGAAATATCATACGTTATTACTCTAAGTGTGACGCCTCCAACGGATTAAATTATAACATAACATAAGCTCACGCCTGTATCACTGAAGGGGTAGGCAGAGGTGTACTAGCGAACTAGAACACCCACACTTCGCCGAGCTAAGTTCCGTCCCAGAAGTGATAGGGGGCGAGCCTATCGCCATATCGGGCACTAATCCTAGACTCCGGGCGGATATGGAAAAATCCAATTACTTTGCCCGACCCGGGGATCGAACCTGAGACCTCAGGACGGAAGTCATACCGAAATACAACTAAGCCACCGAGGCAGTATTTAAACTATTTTGGATGTAACCTGATAGATGTAGCAAGGTAAGCAAGCTCAGTTGGGAGTGGTACGGATTGCATACCGTCTACCGAGAGGTCCTGGGTTCGATTCCCAGGTCGGGAAAAGAAGCGCTATAAGATTGTTATGTAGCGTCGAACCTACATTAAGGTGGGATAGGTGCAGGTAAAGACCTCTCTCTAATCGAGAATATAAAGAAAGGATTGTACCCAGCAATAAGTCAATACTGGAAAAAGAGAGAGAGAGAGAGGGAGTCTTTAAAGACGAGAGTTCCACAGCCTTTTTAAAATTCACACGAGTGCCCTTCATCAAGACATACTGAATTCGTTCAAAGTCGTATTTAATGGTGCAGAGAGCGTCTGAATCAATCGAGAAGTGGCTAATCGTACGGAAGTAATGTAGTAACGCCTCGCCGATCAAAGACTGAACGAGTGCTGACGCGTGTACTCCTTGTACAATTTATTTAATGTATTAACATCACATTAATCACATTAAAGGGGCGCCCGAGGAGAACATACTTGGAATAAATAAGAGATCTTCTCCGAAAAGGGCAAGTGAGGAGTACCCTCAACCGGCGAAAATGTTTGAAAAGATGCATGAGTGTGGAAGAGGCAAAAGAGGTGTGTCAGGATCGTAGCGTATGGGATACAGGCGTGAGTGTGTATGTATATATGTAATCACACTAATATTATAAAGGATAGATTGACAGCCACCATGGCGTAGTGGGTGAGTAGCCGGCTGTGAAGCGATAGGCCGCAGTTTCGATCCCCCCACAGAGACAAATGTTTGTGTGGCCCACAAATATTTGTTTTGGGTCTGGGTGTTGTGAAACCGAAAGTCTCTCGTAGTTCCTGATAATCACGACACAAGAATCGATCTTAGTATGGGGTCAGGACTATGTGTGTGACTGTTGGGTGTTCTTTGTTTATTTATTTATTTTAAAGGCGAAAATTGCGAGTGTCTATGTTTGTTTCTTCTTCACACTCAAACGTCTGGACCAATTTTGATGAAATGTTTGTATTGAGGTAGCTTACACCCTGGATTGATACAGGTTATTCAATCCCGAAAAATACATTTCCACGCGAACAGAGTTGCAGGCAACAGCTTGTCAAATATAAGTGCAAGCAATATTAAGTATTTATTTAAGAATATTGTTTATAATCGAGGTGAACGTCTGCACAAGATTATGACATTAACAGTCGAATATATTACAATATTTCAACAAGAATTTTTTATAAAACTTAATTATTGATCTTTTGTCATTAAATGCAGCTTATGCAGCCTATAAGGTATTAAAGAAATGTACATATTTAAAAAGTTACTTAATGTGTTCGACTTCACCAAATGCAAGATACATAAGTAGGTATGGACAAGAAAAAAGTTTTTCACTTACCAAAACAGCAAATATATTCAGCGAAGGCGAAAACTAGCAGCACTGTCGCAACTGTAACAAAAAATAATGCTTTCAACCAAAGAGCTTTCAACATTTGAACACACTATTTATTTTTATAATTTTGCGGAATTTTGTTTCATATTTCCCTGATCAATTAAAAAGTGAAATTCGAATATGGAACGCGCGTACCTCTCGCGGACATAGTGGCGGGAAACTTGGCGGCGAAAGGCGTACACCTGCCCTGCCGTTCGGATCGCTACTGACTGAACTTCTGAAGCTTTAAGCTGTACTTCAGTGACGCTAAACTTTTGCGACACTGCCTTCGCAAAAATTTCAAGATATGACGCCATTGTGATTTGTCACTATATGAAATTCCCCCACAATAACTTTGGTTGCACAATAGAACGAGTGCTTTTAAAATTTAAGTAAAAGAAAAGTAGTATCCCGCTTCTGAGTTTAAATTTTGAGTACCTACACTTTTAATAAAACTTCTTGGTTCCGGCGTCAAATAATGGAGACAGCTTTTACCTAAAGAAAATAATTATGTTTTACTGGCTTTAGTGATTTGAATAATTTATAGGGTACTATTTTATAGCTTTTCTCGTGGCCGTATGTGGGGATTGTGGATCGGCAGGTTCTGTAATTGAGTCCTAGGTCGGGAAAAGCGTTTTTCTTCTGGGTCCCTCAGAGGCGGTTGCCATGATGTTGCCCAAGGTTACAACGAAGCGTGATCTGAACTCATTTATTCTAATTTTATTGAAATGTAAATATATGTCTGGGTGAAATAATCACACAGATTTAACACTATCCATCACAATGTAATGATAATAAATAAATATACCCAACAGAGACTGTCCCGCCCACAAACCCGCCACTGTAACTCCTGTAAGCCAGGATCAACAATGGCACGCAGAGTTGGAATTATAAGGTTTCCACTTCCCTCCGTACTAAATACTAATACCAAATATAGTATACCCAACAGTCACAAACATGGTCCTGACCCCACACTAGTTCTAACCTGTATCGTGTTCACCAGAAACTACGAAAGACTTTCGTTCTCACAACACCCAGACCCAAAAACAATTACATTTGCCTCGGTACGGAAATCGAACCCGTAGCATCTCGCTTCACAACCGGCTGCTCGCCTACTGTCTTTGAAAGCACTTTCTAACATCAAATTCACCCTTGAAATTAATTCGACACAATGCGTAGACAATTTCATAATTAGTCCAATAACTTTCGCCGGCAAATATTGTAAACAATAAGGTTGTATAATTGAAAGGGCCATTTAAAATATCTGAGTACGAATTGGGAATTACGCTGATTGGCCTATTCACGACCCACTCTGTTGTTCGCGCTCAACGGGAATTTTTCGTTCCAATTTTGTATTGAAAATCCGTTGGGGCGTAGAGCTGAAGTGTTTTGTTGTAAATATATTGTGCGGTTATTTGTTTGATTGCCAATCAAATACAAAACCTGTACTATGATTTATTTGAAAATATTGAGGGCAACTAGAGTGGTTTGGATGACGAGATAACGAAGTGGAAGCTTTTGGTATGAAGCTCCAAAACAATAGATTAGGTATTTTCAGAATAGTATAATTACTGTCCAGAGGGGTTACCACCACCTCTTATGGCAGTATTATTATAATCTTACTTGTAAAGATTCTCATACAAAACAAACGAAGAACGATTATAATAATATTGCTATAAGAGGTGGTGGTAACCCTGCAGATCGACCTGTTGGAAGAGTGTCGAAAGGATAGGCCTATGTTCAGCAGTGGACGTCCTATGGCTGATGATGATGATAAATATTGTGCTTAAAATTAAATTACAATGTCAATGGCCAACAGGGTTATCGTCAGTGACGTGCACACACATTCCGATAAGGGTAGACAAAAACCTTGCAATTTGTTCAGTATTATTTAAGTTCAGTTCAATATTATTGTATAATCATCATTAATATCATCGTCGTCATTGCCTTATGAATTTATGAGTTTAGAAAATCTATCTTTGATATTGATTGATTTGATATTGAAGAAAATAATCACATACTTTCTTTATTTAATTACCACATAGTCAGGACGGACTGTATCTTTGTCTGTATACACACGACACTTAAAACGCGGTAATTAGGTACTTGACTATGTTTCATTTTATACATTTTTTTATATGTAATAGCAAATAAAACAAAAGAGAAACCCTTCTATAAAAACATCATCAAAATTGGTTGAAAAATGAGGCAGTAATTCATATTTTAAATTCTGCAATGAGCAAGAGTGGGGCGTAGTGGGGATATCTTGCTAACCCTTTCCAACGCACGCGCCGTTATGGCCGTGACGAGATTTTACTGATACTTCTCTTTCCCGCTGTTTGAAGGTTACACCAAACTACAAAGGCTATTAACTTTTTTTATTTTTGGGAATATTTGAATATTTCTTTTTTTCGACTGCCTCGGAGGCATGGCTGTGTTTCGGTACGACTACCGTCCTGAGGTCTCGGGTTCGATCCCCGGGTCGGGCAAAGGGATATAAGATTTTTCCATATCAGCCCGGAGTCTGGAATTTGTGCCTGATATGGCGATAGGCTCGCCCCCTGTCACATCTGGGACGTAACTAAGCTCGGCTAAATGTGGGTGTATTAGGTCGCTAGTGCGCCTCTGTCTACCCCTTCGGGGATACAGGCGTGAGCTTATGTGAATATTTCTTTCTGTGTTATATTATAGATGACCTAAATTTCGTATAAAATCAATAAAAAAAAAATTATCAAGTACCCAATTTAACTTAGTAATTGTCAGAGTTATCAGGGTAGATACTCAGTGTCTTTTCATCTATACTATCATAGCTCTTATAAACTACCGTTACCATAAACCATATTCACAAATCAAAAATCAAAAATCAAAATCAAAATCATTTATTGAATCCATGAAATGTTCAAACATGATTTAGATTCCATCAAATTTTAACTCTACCGCCTGTTCGGAAGGCTGTTTCGCCAGAGAAGAACGGGCAAGAAACTCTGACGTTGCTCTTTTTAACACCAATTTACAGTCAGCTACTAATAAAGTACAGCACCAGATACAGAAAGAGCTTGAATTAGAGCAGATAAACCATGATAACAATAGTATAGGACATCTAATAATATAGGACAAAGTAACATACAAGATACACTGAGCGACCCCCGCAGCCACGGCAAGTTGAATTGACACAAGGGAAATAAAACAGTCCAGGCAGACCAGTCTCCACAAGCAGCACCCGTTCACGAGTATGACGCATGTGCCAGCCATCGACCTCCTCAACCACGTTGCAGGGAAGTGATCGACCCGGCACACGACGCCGCCACAAGCATAGACCTTAAGTGAGCATGACTACCTAGACTGATGCAATGGGCAAATAAAGTACGCCACAATACAACACCGCCGCCGCGAAAGCCACACAGCATCACTATAAATAAAACATATGAATAAACTAATAAACCTCCCTGAAACAGCAACTGGTTATGCTCCTAAAATAGTTTCATCCTACTCCCAAGCCTCTTTATCATCTAGATGTTCAGAAAGCTTGTAGTAGGCTTTATTACACAACTTACGTTTAATTGTAATTTTAAATTCATTCAATTCTAGCTGTTTGATATGAGTGGGAACTTTATTATAAAGACGTGTACAAAGACCTTTAAAAGAATTGCCGATTTTATGGAGCCTGGTTTTGTGTTGAGCCAAATTATTTTTATTTCTGGTATTCAAATTATGTATATCAGAAACTTTGGGAAATATATCTATATTCTTCTTGACATACATTAAATTAGCGAATATGAATTGAGATGCTACTGTCATTATATTTATTTCTTTAAACTTTTCTTTCAAAGAACACCTGGAACTAAGCGAGTATATAGATCTTATGGCTCGCTTTTGGAGTACAAAAATAGTGTTAATGTCAGCAGCACCACCCCACAACAAAATTCCATAACACATCAAACTATGAAAGTACGCAAAATAAACTAATCTAGCCGTATTGACGTCTGTTAATTGACGTATCTTGCTCACTGCGTAGGATGCGGTACTTAATTTTTTGGCTAGCGTAGATAAATGGGGTCCCCATTGAAGTTTGGGGTCTAATGTAATACCTAAAAACTTGGTTGTCTCCACAAGGCTCAGCTGAACGCCATTCATAAAAATATTTGCGTCAGTCTTTTTAACATTAGGTGTCAAGAATCGAATGCATTTAGTTTTTTGACTATTTAGTAGTAAATTATTGACACTAAACCATTGTAATATTTTTGAGAGAGTGCTATTTACATCGTCAAGAAGAGTTTGATGTCGATTTAATTTAAATATTAAGGAAGTATCATCTGCAAACAACACTACCTCGCAATTATCCCTTATGAAATAAGGTAAGTCATTAATATAAATTAGAAAAAGAAATGGTCCAAGAATTGAGCCCTGTGGGACTCCCATTGTAACAACAGACCCAGGAGATCTATTGCCATTAATGTCTACACTTTGAACCCTATTATTTAAATAAGATTTAAATAGGTCAAGAGCCAAGCCATTAACTCCATAGTGACTTAATTTCCTGACAAGAATGTCATGGTGAACACAGTCGAAAGCTTTGGATAAATCACAGAATACTCCCAAAGCATCGTGTGAACTCTCCCACACCGAAGCTCGCCTCCCGACAAGCACCTCTTAAAAGAAACTATAAGATTTTTCCTGCACGTTGGGGCTGTAAAATAAAGCCAGGTCCTTCGGTGCACGAAATATTTTACGAGATGGCCACGTAAAGGAGCCCAGTTTTAAACTGCTGCTTGTTTTAACGTCAACGTGGAATTTTATATTGTGGATCGGCGAGTATTGCGGAGGGAATTCAGACGTTTTTATTGCGGTGAATACGTCTTTAATACCTTGCAGAGAGGATTTTTAGCTTTGCAAACGACTTAAAAGAAAGAATTTGTGGAGTCTGTACATACGTTTAATGTATGTTACGGAATACGAGAAAAACACTCGGTGCCTCGACTGCCTCGGTGGCGTAGTTGTATTTCGGTATGACTACCGTCCTGATGTCTCGGGTTCGATCCCAGGGTCGGGTAAAGTGATACTGGATTTTTCCATATCTGCCCGAAGTGTGGAATTTGTGCCCGATATGGCGATAGGCTCGCCCCCTATCACATCTGGGAAGGAGCTAAGCTCGGCGAAATGTGGGTGTTCTAGTTCGCTAGTGCACATCTGCCTACTCCTTCGGGGATACAGGCGTGAGCTTATGTTACGAGAAAAAGTTGGACGTAGCGAGAATCCAAACCACAAAATATCAATTTGTTAGTGATGGGATATAATCGGAAGTACTTATCATCTGGTTTAATCAGGCACAGTGTATTCAAAGTTCTTTATGAGGCGGGCTTTTCGTCACGTGGACGATTGTCGTTAGCCAGCAGGGAATATGTACAAGCGTTTATGTTTTATATTCCGTGGTACTCAGTCATTAAAAATGGTGATGTTCTTTACGACCAATCCAATATTCGCGCGATCCTGTCCACTTCATTCACAGACGGTGAGGACGATCGACAGCGCCATCAGCACGATTGCACCGTTTTCAAGTGTTAGTGGAGGTATCCATTAAATATTTCACAAGTTACGTCTCGTAATAATGCCCCACCGTGAACGAGGCTTTCTTTTACATTTCGGAACTAAAGTTATTGGTCACGAATTTAGTTTTAAACTTCTTTTAAAAACGACTGCTTTGGTCACGGACTAAAAAAAAGATGGACAGAGCGTTAGGAACATTGAAAGTGAAGCAGGGTTTTCAGCCCATTCGATCTATCGACACGTAATAGCGGCGACTGATCGAATGGGCTGAAAACCCTGCTATACTTTCATTGTTCCTAGCGCTGCGTCCATCTTTTTTTTTCGTCCGTGGTCTCGGTAGCCTAGATATTGCGGTACGACTACCGTCCTGACGTCTCGGATACAATCCCTGAGTCTGGCAATGATATTGGGTTTTCTACCCACTCGGCCAATACAGGATCTGGAATTTATACCCGATATGGCGGTAGGCTCGCCCCCCATCACATGTGGGACGGAAATTAGTGCGTCGAAATGTGGTAGTTCTAGTTCGCCTCTGCCTACCCCCTCGGGGACCGGTCCATACATAGTACCTCTATCCAAAAATAAACAAATTAATCTTTTCGGCCGACTTCCCAAAAAGGAGGAGGTCCTCAATTGGTTTTTATTTTTTTATGGATTTTACTCGATATCTCCGCCAAATGTGGACCGATTTTCGAAATTCTTTATTTTTTCTTTCTTTCTTTGTGTTCGATAGAGCTTATTTCAAGGGTGGTCCCATATAAATTTGGTCACGATCGGTAAATTGGAAGTCGGTCAGTTAAGTTTTTAATTTCTACCTGCCCTTATCCCACATTATCGGTCGGTACGGGCGGCGCAACACACTTTTTTAAGCATGATGCATAAAAGATTTGGCTTAGTTTTTACGACCGGCTGCCTGTCTGACGTCAATCCTCCTCAGGTGGATACAGCCACGGGCAAATCACCTCTAGAAAGGAAAAGCTTACAACCCTCCTTTTCTGAGATTTGAGAACATATGGGTTTTAACTTTATTTTTGTCAACTTTAAATTAAATTAATTAGCTATTTTTGAATATGAGTAAGATCACGTCAAGTGGTCCCCTCATTTACCACTTGATCATAAAAATTTAATCTATATATATTTTTCATAAGTACTTATGATGGAAAAATGATCCCCAAAACGATTTTTAAAAATTTTGATTTTAACAACATTTTTTTTACAATGAAAATTTTAAGCACTTTTAATTAAAAAATGGATTAAAAATCAACCGTAAGAGATAAATTCATGAAATTTTCAGCACCCATGGTCAAATGTCTATACTTTAAGAATATATTAACGACTTAAGATTATTTGTTTATTTTCGTATTGTTAACTAACTTTTAAGTTAACAAATGAAAATTTAACTCATTTCTTGGTAAAAAAATGCATTTTTTTTTCATCGGTCACATGCTTTATTCATTTAAGTTTAAGATTCCGGAAGAAAATTTCACTGCTCGCCATTAGTTTAAACAAAATGAATTTATTTATGACAGCGCGCCAGCCGCCGAGCGCTGTGGAAGCGCCGCGCTACCGAGCGTGTCGTACTGCATTGAAGCTTTTATGAGTGATAATTTAAAATAATAATACAAAATATTATTATAAAACAAATTCTATTACTATTTACGTTATACTATTATAATTATTATCAATAAAATTTTATTTTTTGTTAACAATATCATAAAGAATATAATCAATTTTTTTTATTATTTTTACCAAACAGCGTAAATTTCAAAATAAATAATCAATTAAAAATTCGCGAAATTAAATTATTTTTCGGATACGCGAAAAACAAATGAAAATCGTAACGGAGCGGTTTTTCTTTTGTTAACTAAAGATGGAGTGTTGACTAGAAAATTCAAAAATAATAATTTACTGAATGACCTAAAAAAGTGAATACAGACCATAACAGTTTTAAGAATTTTTAATTGATTATTTATTTTTAAATTTACGCTGATTGGTAAAAATAATAAAAAAAATTGATTATATTCTTTATGATATTGTTAACAAAAAATAAAATTTTATCGATAATAATTATAATAGTATAACGTAAATAATAAAAGAATTTGTTTTATAATAATATTTTGTATTATTATTTTAAATTATCACTGATAAAAGCTTCAATGCAGTACGAGACGCTCGGTAGCGCGGCGCTTCCACAGCGCTCGGCGGCTGGCGCGCTGTCATAAATAAATTCATTTTGTTTAAACTAATGGCGAGCAGTGAAATTTTCTTCCGGAATCTTAAACTTAAATGAATAAAGCATGTGACCGATGAAAAAAAATGCATTTTTTTACCAAGAAATGAGTTAAATTTTCATTTGTTAACTTAAAAGTTAGTTAACAATACGAAAATAAACAAATAATCTTAAGTCGTTAATATATTCTTAAAGTATAGACATTTGACCATGGATGCTGAAAATTTCATGAATTTATCTCTTACGGTTGATTTTTAATCCATTTTTTAATTAAAAGTGCTTAAAATTTTCATCGTAAAAAAAAATGTTGTTAAAATCAAAATTTTTAAAAATCGTTTGGGGGACCTTTTTTCCATCATAAGTACTTATGAAAAATATATATAGATTAAATTTTTATGATCAAGTGGTAAATGGGGGGTCCACTTGACGTGATCTTACTCATATACCAATACAGGTAATTAGGTTTTGGTGAATGTTTGTTAAAATAAGTCTCTTTGATGACAAATAAAATCAAGTTGGCTCCTTGGTCAAGTGGTGGCATATATGTGCTGTGGACCGTCTTGGGTTCGATTCCCAGGTCGGGCGAAGCAAATTTTCTAATTTAGGTAAATTGCCTGGGACTGGATCATTCAAAGGGGTGGACGTCAGATAGGCAGCCAGTCATAAAAACTGATCCAAATACTTTCTGCAACATACTTGGCAAAGTGTGTTGTACCGTCTTCACATTAAGGTGGGATAAGGGCAGGTAGAAAGAAAGATGATTAATAAAATAAATCCTCAACTGGTTGCATTATGCTGCAAGAGAATGTACCTATAGCTTACCCATATGGAGTTCAATCCCCAGGTTAAGACAGTGATTTTGGGATTTTCGGCTCAGTGCCTAATAACCAGAGACTGGAATTTAAATAATAAATAATAATATTAGCCCGGTGATATTAATGTCCCATTGCTGGGCACGGGCCTACTATGCTAATGAGAGGGGTTAGGCCTTAGTCTACTACGCTAGTATAATGCGGGTTGGTAGACTTCATATACCATCGAAATTCCTGTGAAGAAATTATCGGTATGCCGGTTTCCTCACGATGTTTTCCTTCACCATTATAGCAAGCAATATTTCACGATGAAAATACACTTAACATAGAATAGTCAGAGGTGTATGCTCCATTTTTGGAGTTGGTCTCGAACCTCGACACTTGTCTCGGCAGTCTGTACCCTTACCAACTGAGCTATCACTGCTATATATGTATATCAATATAATGATAAGCTCCCTCCATATCTTGGGTTGAAATAAGCCAAGTGAATGTGGATGTTCTAACTCTTAGTTCAACTCTGCCTACCCCTTGCTTGATACTAGTGTGACGCTTAAATATGATAATGATATATTGTTGACTGACTGCCTCGGTGGCATGGTTGTTTTTGGTTACGACTACCGTCCTGAGGTCTCGGGTTCGATCCCTGGGTCGGGCAGTGATATAGGATTTTTCCATATCAGGTCAGAGTCTGGAATTAGTGCCCCATATGGCGATAGGCTCGCCCTCTATCACATCTGGGACGGAACTAAGCTCGGCGAAATGTGGGTGTTCTAGTTCGCTAGAGCACCTCTGGCATACCCCTTCGGGGATATAGGCGATTTAGGTTTTGATATATTGTTAATAGTTCTCACACCTTGCACACTTGGGTGCGAAACGAGACTTTGTTAAAAGTGTCCTTATTATTTATAAGCTATACTTTTAAGAAATTGAATAATAATTACTAACCAAATAATAAAAAAACTTAGAGTAAAACCAAGTTCTTACTACTAAGATCTTCTATATTATCTTGGCAATATAATTTGTTGTTAAAAACTAATCAGAATGTACAATACTTAGTACTTACCGTAATTATTCATTATTCAGAAGCTTGATAACACTTCACCGGTGATAAACACTTACAAAAAGTTTTTTTAAGAAGTTGGTTGACTCAATAAACTTTTGTTTTGACATTTTATTGTTGACAGTAATAGATGGAAGGGTGATAGCTTAATACTTTGATCACGTGTTAGAAGGAGATAACATATCTATGCTCAATGTATTAATTAAGTATTAGAGTGTATGTGTAATGTTGTCAGAAATAAACACTGATTATAACAAACTGTACAGTATTATCAATGGATCTTGAATGAATGGTGGCAGAAAACATTCATCAATATTTATGAATCAATGACTTTTTATAAAATCATTGAGCTTATCGAACCTATTCCGCCAATGAATCTTTGTACAATGAATGAGCGTTCCGAAATTTCAAAATGTCATTGGCGAATGACGTCAATAACCAACTTGCTAGTAATATTTAATCTATGTTGCAAATCTTGCATAAATAGAGCTCTCTCTTTGCCAACTTGCGTTTTTATCATATCATGGAGCTAGAATTAATCTTAATCTAAGTACCAAAAACAAAACTAACGAATCGGCCATAATCGTAATTTAAAATTACAGACACATTTTTTAAATCTTTTATGAAATGAATATATGTAACTTCTGCAATTTTTAAACTTCACAATTAGTATTGTACTAAAAAAAACAAATGACAGCTGTTACCTGACAAATGTGACAAGTGACAACTGACGGAGGGTTTTTGGCGGGAATTCTGACGGTGTAGGTGGTCGGTTGTTTTAATGATTTCATATTCTAGTCTAAAGTTGTGCTTGTGGCTTAAATGTGATGTGAATCTAAGCAATAAACATCAACGAAGATGGACAGTATGTGGAAGCTTTGAAATAAGTGATTTTGGACGCTTTTTGTCGGGTGGATGGGTCGACCATGTTCGACTCCTCTGCTGCGAGAAAATCGTCTGAAGAGCATCAAACTGGAAGGAATTAACGCCAAAACTCCAGCAGGGCCTTGAAATCGAACACATCTGATTTCATTGCACTTGTGCAAAATTAGATATAAGCAAATAAAGAAATAAAAAGCACTTAAGACGAGGCTGTATGGGCTAGATCCCTTTGCCTTCCCGAAAGGGAAAATTTACAAAAAAAAAAAAAAAGTGACAACTGACAATCTATATTAAATAACACTGGTTCAGCTGTAGACTGTACTGTAGTAGTAATAAAAACTCTAATTAATAAGTAATAGAGTCTGAAATTGTTAAACGAAATGTAACTCATTTATCATTATTTAGCACCAGTTTCTTTTGTTTTAATTTAATTCGAATTTATAAATCCGTAACTGCACCTTCTTGTGTTATTAAATGTTAAGTTTACGTAGTTTATCAAAAAAGTTTAGTTTGTTTATTTCAGTAGGTATGTGTGTTATCAAAACGTAGCAAATTATAGATTACATTTCGCGATAAATCTGATAATTTTCATTATGCTCATAATTCATATACTGTTTATCAGGCAAGGAACAAAGTTCAGTGGCCAGTGGTAAACGTCTATACAGTGCTATGGCCGATACAAAGTTAACGGACGAGGAATTAAAGGAGTTATTCCCGGATTTACCATCGGGACCTCTAGATAAATACAGAAAGAAAGCAACCTTTGATTGGCGAAGAATAAAACTTGTTTATGAAAATTTAAACACTATTAATTTAAAGGTGAGTCTGTTTAACTATAATTTTAGAGTGTGCTTGATCATAAAAATAATTTGTTGTACATAACTGTTGCTTAAAGACATAATAAATTAAAGCATTTATTTCCTGAGCAGTTTCTAATACTTTCTCTATGTTTTTTTTACATTTAGTACCTATATCATTTAAATTTTTATATATAAGGTGGGATAAGGGCAGGTAGAAAGAAAGATATAAGTTCACATTCAACATTTATCTTTTTATTTTTTTTATCTTATACTAAATAATTTCACAAATAAAAACTAAAGCTTACAAAAATATTATATTAATATGAAAGGTTTAATTTCAGCTTATTTTCTTTTTAATATGTCCTATGTTTTTTTTGCTTAAAAAATATTGAACAGTACTGGGGTCTACCCAACTACCCTTGGGGGTCTGTGGCAAATTAATTGGATGGGGCCTTTTCGCCCTTAGGCGGTGATTACCCTTAGGGATACGTTCAGATCAGGGTCATCTTCTGATCAACACAAGGGCCCCTTTGGTTGGGGGCCTGTGACTTTTGCCTGACATACCACCTTACAGTTTTGTCACTGTTTTTTTTTATATCAGTGACTGGCAAATGAGCAGATGGGTGACCTGATGGTAAGTGATATCTACCGAATATAGACACCCACAACACAAAAATAATCATGGGTGCATTGCCAAGCTAAAAGGAGTGTAATAGAGATTGGGAAAGGGAAGGGGGAAATTTGGCCACCGGAAATCTCACTCACTCATGGAAACATGATAGCGAGCTGCCACTTTACACCAGTTTCTGGGAGACAGTGGTATCAAACCGGTTGAGACGGCCCATTCGTGCTATAGATGTAATTGTCTACAGCATGGCTCTACAACTCAAAATCTGTTGAATAGGGTTTGACTATTTCACTGTCAAACTCTGAAAAGACTTTCGCCTAAATGGTCAAACGGTTCACAACTTAATGGCTTTTTAAATTTAATTGCACCATACAATTTTGTCAGATAAGGCGGTCTTAAACGATATAAGGCGACCTTAAGTGTATGAACATTCAGAGGTTACTCTCTTACTTGCTGTTGCCTGTGATTTTGTTCAAGTGGTTGTTTATGAACATCAATCTCACAGCCACATTTTCCTGGACTAAAGGTAGCCTATGCTATTTTAAACTTATAATCCACCTTGGTGCCATTTCATCCAGATCTGTTCAGGCATACTAGCCAGATCTATTGAGACAATAGCATTTATAATGTCTCAATCATGAATAGCCGACTGTGAAGCGAGAGGTCGCAGGTTCGATTCCGACGCCGAGACAAATGTTTGTATGGCCTTCAGATATTTATTTTGGGTCTGGGTGTTGTGAGACCAAAAGTCCCTCGTAGTTCCTGATACAAGATTTTATGTTAGTTTGGGGTCAGGACTATGTATTGGTGTTATTTATATATTTATTTGTAATAATAGCAAAATAAAAAGTGTTGGGTTACTTAATTATATTCAAATTAAGCAACATCGAATCAAGTCTTGCCTCTTCTAGAATTAAATTTTGGAATAAATAAATTATTCTTCATTGTTTTTACCTACTAAAACTCTAAGGTTTTTTGCATCTGTAAACTGGTATTATAAAAGAGTAATGATTTGTTTTTTGTTAGTAATAAAAAGTCTTAAACTATTGAATCTATTTAAAAGAATACGTATAGAAAGCTACATTACCAGTAAGTTACATAGTCATGACAGCCTCCGTGGCGCAGCGGGCGAGTAGCCGGCTGTGAAGCGAGAGGCCGCGGGTTCGATTCCCGCATTGAGACAAATGTTTGTGTGGCCCATAGATATTTGTTTCAAGTCTGGGTGTTGTGAGACCAAAAGTCTCTCATAGTCTCTGACACCCATAATACAGGTTATACCTAGTGTGGGGTCAGGACTAGGTGTGTGACTGTTGGGTGTATTTATTTATTACTAGCTGACCCGCGCAACTTCGTCTGCGTAGGAGAGAGGGGGTTGAAAGAATGAGTCGTAGGCACCTATAATCCAATAATTCTAAAGGAGGTAATGGGATGATCTACTTCGGTCCGGTTTCGTCAGTCACCTAGTCAGTACTCCCGTTAGTCACCCCGTCCATCACCCTGTCGGTTACCCCGTCCACCACCCCGTCGGTCATCCTGTCGGTCAACCCGTCGATCACCCTGTCGGTCAACCCGTCGGTCACCCAGTCTGTCACCCGTCTGTCACCCGTCTGTCACCCCGTATGTCACCCCATCTGCCACCCAGTGTGTCACCCCGTCTGTCACCCATCTGTCACCCCGTCTGCAACCCGTCTATCACCCATCTTTCACCCCGTCGGTCACCCAGTCTGTCACCCGTCTGTCACCCGTCTGTCACCCCGTATGTCACCCCATCTGCCACCCAGTGTGTCACCCCGTCTGTCACCCATCTGTCACCCCGTCTGCAACCCGTCTATCACCCATCTTTCACCCCGTCTGTCACCCGTCTGCCACCCATCTCACCCCGTCTGTCACCTGTCTGTCACCCGTCTGTCACCCAGTCGGTCACTCCATCTGTCTGCCCGATTGTCATCCCGTCTGTCACCCGGTCTGTCATACGTCTGTCACCCCGTCTGTCATCCGTCTGTCGCCCCGTCTGTCACTCCGTCTGTCACCCCATCAGTCACCCGATCAATCACCCCGTCGGTCACCCCGTCAGTCACCTCGTCAGTCACCTCGTCAGTCACCCCGTCCGCCACCCCATCAGTCAGCCTGTCAGTCACCCCGTCATTCCTCACGTCAGTCACCCTGTCAGTCACCCCATCAGTCACCCCATCAGTTACTCCATCAGTCACCCCATCAATCACCCCGTCAGTCACCCCTTAGGTCATAGCGTGATGTTATATAACCTATAGCCGTCCTCGATAAATGGGCTATCCAACATAAACATATTTTTTCAATTCGAACCAGTAGTTTCTCAGATATCTACTTCCCCGCTTTTCAACATTTTTCATTTCTGCTCTGCTCCCATTCGGGACGCCGCGCCGTGTCAGCTAGTATGTAGTAGTAACAATTGAATGACGTTACCATCGTATAAATATTGACAAATATTGACGTCACTCAATTGTTTTGCCTTCCCGGAACCTCTCCACTCACACTTAAACTTTATGGTATGGAATTAAAGTTCAAATTGACTTTTAAGTATTATTACGAATCGATTGTATGGGAGTATAGAAAAGTGTTGTTTTTAGACTTTTTAGGCAATTTTTAAATTTTTTCTCTCCGTAAGAACCATCCTCGTACTTCGAGGAATATTCTAAAAAAAGAATTAACGAAATCGGTCCAGCCGTTCACGCGTGATGCCGTGACAACGGAAAACGGGTTTCATTTTTATATATATAGATTAGATAAATGAATAGTTTTATTACCATGGACTAAGAAAATATAACTGACTGACTGAATTAACTAATTTGTTTTGTGTATTGGGCATAAGTTATTTTTGGAAATATTTCTTTTATAAGTATGGGCTTATATTAGTATAGTAATAATTATGGCTCTATTAGTAATATTAAATCTCTTAGAGGAATAGAGTTGCAAAATAATGAAGTCACAAGCAGAATTTGTATACTTAATTATACAAATTAATCTGATATAATGCAATCTTATCAGTATAACTCTTATAAAGTGTAGTGACTTAATTTTTGTACAAACAAATCTACACATAACATTCTATCAAGCTATATCTATATGTTCTGCTCATATGCCAGCCATCCCTTTGATGGGCCAATCTCTGCTCACCTGATCATTTGCTCTTTCTTTACCTGCCCTTATCCTTTAATGTGGGGTCAACTCAACAACTATTTCAAGCATGTCGCAAAAAGGTTTGCCTTCATTTCTACGACTGGTAGCCTGCCTGACGTCCTTCCCTCCTCGTACGATCATCGGGTTAATCGTACTAGAATAACTGGCTGCCCGACCTTTTTTTTTGTTTATCATAAGCTCACGCCTGTATCCCCGAAGGGGTAAGCAGAGGCGCACTAGCGAACTAGAACACCCACATTTCGCCGAGCTTAGTTCCGTCCCAGATGTGGTAGGGGGTGAGCCTATCGCCATATCGGGCACAAATTCCAGACTCCGGGCTGATATGGAAAAGTCCAATATCACTTTGCCCGACCCGGGGATCGAACCCGAGACCTCAGAACCGTAGTCGTACCGAAATACCACCACGCCACCGAGGTAGTTTTTTTTTGTTTTTCCGGGGAAAACAATTTGTCGCTACCAATCCACTTCGAGGAAAAGTGCAGAGGTTATGATGCACTCGCCGGTCTTACGTCCCAGCGTTTAGCCACCTGGGAAAGATGATTAATATCCAGGCGATCGCTGGGCCGAGTCCCTAACACTATTTACACCCTACATCGAAAATACCAACCATAATCCAACCACAGTCAGATACGAGTCTTATGTCGTGGTTAACAGGAACTACAAGAGCCTTTCGGACTAGCAAATCCCAGACCCAAAGCAAATATCTGTAGGCCATACAAACATTTGTCTCGGTGTAGGAATCGAAACAGCGGCTCTCGCTTCACAGCCGGCTACAAGCCCGCTGCGTTACGGACGCTGTCATAATAATTGTATTTATATTTACACAGAACCAAATATGGAGTTTCATGGAAAGCCATCCACTATTCCAACACTCGGAAGTGACTCCGCCCCTGGATGAAGAAAGGCATATCGCAGTAAAGCGGATGTATGCTATATTCAATGAAAACTTCCTGCCAATGGAAAAGGTAACTTAAAACGATTGCGATTAATATTAATACCTTTTGAAGGATGCAGATGTTCTCAGCTGTTGAAATGCAGCTCAAACACAGTAATGTCTACAGCATGAATGGGCCGGCTCGACCGGTTTGATACCACTGACTCATAGAAAACCGACGTAAAGTGGCAGCTCGCTGTTGCGATTCGTTCAGTGAGTGAGAGAACCCAGTCAACCTAATTTGCGGTAAAAGATAGCTTGCTTTAAACAATTTTCAGTCAGTTGGCGAAACTTTCAACTAAAGTTGCTGCACTTGCAGAGTTTCTTAAGATAATATGAAAATAGTCATAAGCATAATATTGTTAGGGGTCACTGTCTGTAAAGCGCTTTATGTAAATTAGGTACATTATCAACATGAACATATTAGATATTCATTACATATTCACTGAACTTTTAACATTGAGGAAGCCATGTAAATACTGTGAGTTCAAAATTCAAATACAGGTAAATTATTCACAAAATGTGATTAAATTCATAAATAATACATACAATACACCACACAAAAGAAAATGACGAAAAGGAATAAATAAATTTAAATCAAATACTTATATGTGTTACCAGACAGGCTGACCGATGCATAGAATTTGCTCACAAAATTTTGGTCAATTGACCGCAACTCTACTCAAATCAGATAATAATATTTATTGAATCCATAAATTGTTTAAACATCACGTAGATATTAACTCTACCGCCTGTTCGGAATGCTGTTTCGCCAGAGAGGAACGGCCAAGAAACTTTGACTTTGCTCTTTTAACACCAATTTATAATCAGTTACTAATACAGTACAGCACCAGATACAGATAGATCTTATAACTCTTTTCCCTCAAACACTCGCCATAATGTGACACAATTTTACGGATTTTAACGAGAAGGCTGACAGGATAGGCGTCGCTTGGTAAAATTATTTCATATTATTGTCTGGAGTTGTGTTTGTTGTTTTTAAATGATGTGGTTTAATGTATCAAACTTGAGTGAAGATGGACAGTATAATGTGGAAACTGTTCAATCTTTGATAAGTTTACTTAGGGGTAATCTTATCGTCTCCTTTATCTAGTGGCAGCTACTATCGACTGTGAATGGGGAGGTCCTGGGCTCGATTCCGAGGTCAGGTGGGTGTTTTTCTATCATCACTTTCTTGCGACTGAATCCCCCAGAGTGGTGACGTTAGGCAACCATTCGAAAGAACTAAGCCGAATCCTTTCTGCAACTTGCTCACATATTATGTGTGTTGAGATTTGCGCCAACCCCACATTAACGTGGGATGAGGGCAGTTGAAAAGAGAGAGAGCAGTGATCTTGTGGTTCTAAAGTGGCCAGTTTTTGCTAAGAGTTCGATCTCTTAAACAAAATGAAGGAGGAAATTGATGATGTACAATAAAAACAGAACAAAAACAATTATTATAAAAATTTAATTAAACCAGACAATTTAACCTTGGCAATTTAATAATCATATGATATTTTATAATTTAATAATTCCTATGGCTGACGATGATGATGATGATACAAAATAGCAGTGGAATTGGTCAAGTACGAGTAGGAGTTATTATGACTCATGCATTTTATTACCGAAAGGTTCAATATCCCAAACATTACTCCTCGCCGAATCCTCATGTATAATTAGTACAAAATAATGTAATAGAAGTTTAATTGCCAAGTTATTGACTATTCTTGACAGATCTACGATGTATCTTTTTTATAGCAGAGACTAGCAAACTAGCAAGAGAGGTCACCTTTTGGTAAGTGATCTCTACCGCCCATAGACACCCAAGAAAATAATCATAGGTGCATTGAAATTAAACTATTTTTACGGATTATATCACGATTTGGTTTTAATTTTTATGCCCGACGTTTCGTCTGACCCGTGACCACGAAGGCTGCAAAGCTTTCGAAACGTCGGGCATAAAAATTAAAACCAAATCGTGATATAATCCGTAAAAATAGTTTAATTTCAATGAATAACATTCACGTAAACCTAAGAAATCATTACATAGGTGCATTGTCATCCCAAAAGGAGGGAAATTGGTCTTGGGTCCTGGGGGAGGTAGGGGGATTTGGGCCACTGGAAATCTCACTCACCGAACGAAACGTGACATCGAGGTGTCACTGCATCAGTTTTCTGTGAGACAGTGGTATCAAACCGGTTGAACAGGCTCATTCGTGCTGTAACCTTAACTGTCGAGAGCGTGGCTCTACCACTATAATATATCTCTTATATTTTATTTTATTTTATTTTATTTATTTTCAGAAAACTTACAATTAACATGACACTTATGGATAATACATGTAACACAAAAAGGTTAATTAAAAGTTTTCACAGATATAGCTTAGTGAATTAACAAAAAAGCAGCGGTAAACATGTTATTATATACCTACTAACTAAGATAATGATTTATACTTATATACTTACATATGTAAATAAATATATCTATATATTCAATGTGCTCCGTTAGCGTAGAAGTATTCTTCGCACATAGTTTTCTTTAACTTATTGACATTGGTAGTAAAAGGGTCGACATCGTACGTCGACGTATTTTGTCTATAAATGGATTTTACTAAAGGAACATGCAAAAGATTAGGTTTTCTGAGTATAGCAGTAGGTGTGCGTAGCCCTATGTTGCTCAACAATTCTGGACAGTCGACCGTTCCATTAAGGATGTTGTAAAGAAACACCAAATCAGCTATACGCCTTCGTTCTTGCAAGGGAAGAATATGAAAAGTTTTACAACGAGTAAAATAATTTCTGTAGAAGTTGCCTGAACGGTATTGTAAATATCTTAGGAATTTCTTTTGTTCTTTTTCGATTTCATTAATATACATATTATATTTAGGGTTCCACACTTGCGAGGCGTATTCGAGGTGGCTGCGGACGAGCGAACAGTAAAGAATTTTAAAGGTTTTAATGTCATTAAATTCCGCGCATATCCTTAAAATGAAACCAAGTGCAAGAGAGGCTTTCTTTACTATATTATGAACATGGGCATCAAAGAGAAGTTTAGAATCGAATGTAACTCCTAAGTCCTTTATTTTCGTAACTCTGGTGACCACTGTGTTTAATAGATAGTAGTTATGAAGTATGACATTCTGTTTCCGTGTGAAAGAACAAACATAGCATTTGCTAGCATTAAGGTCTAGCTTGTTGGTATAACAATAATTTTGAAATTTGACAAGGTCTTCTTATAGACGGAGAGGATCAATGTTAATGTTTACCGGAAAAAGAATTTTCATATCATCGGCATATAAAAGTATTTTAGAGTGATCAAAACATTTATAAATATCATTAATGAAAATCGTGAATAATAATGGACCTAACAAGGATCCTTGCGGAACTCCAGAAGGTATATAAAATACTCTTGATGAATAGCCGTTGAGAACAACAGTTTGACACCTATTGTCGACATACGACGAAAACCATCTGTAGAGATTACCCCTTATGCCCTGAGAAAATAGTTTGCGCAATAGTATTGTGTGGTCTATGCGGTCGAATGCTTTGCTATAGTCAGTGTATATGACATCGACTTGACTACCTTGAGACATATGGTGTGTTAAAAAATCAGTACAGAGAATCAGGTTCGATGTTGTGGAACGCCCTCTTAAAAAACCATGCTGGTGTTCACCAAATATCTGTTTGAAAGCACTATAAATTTGTTTGTATGCATTGTTTCATGCAATTAATAACACTAGTTTACAAAAAAATATTTTTTATCTGTTGCCGCGAACTCTATGGTTGATATCGTTAGTATAGGGCATAACATTTGCAAAATTACTGCCAAAATTTTTTTACTAGCTTTTAAACATAGAATTTAAGCGTAATTGTCAGTTTAAAAAAAATTTTTTTTCTTTGCGAAGATTAATGTTTGAAAGTTTTGTGACATGAATACATCAAGGAGAACCTGTTTAAAAAATATGAATTATTTTTGTTATATATGTGGACAATATGTGTTTCAAAATTACAGAAAAACGATATCAGAGTTCGTCAAAAATACCTATTTGCTCTATTTGGAGTGCTCTTGGATAAAAATGAGAAGTCTTGGGCACCGAATTGTGTTTTTAGTCATGTGTTGAATATTTAAGATTGTGGAAAGGTGGTAAAAGAGATGCGTTTAAATTTGTAACACCAACCATTTGGCGAGAACCACAAAGTCATCTCGATGATTGCTATTTTTGTAGTGCAAACATAAAAGACATGAACTCTAAAAATCGAATTGAATGGCAGAATCCAAATACCACTTGTGTTCAGCGTCCAGTGCAATTTTCAGTACGTAAAAATATATCTATACCATCAGTACAAACCGAAAATAAACCAAACTCATCAGAAAATGATACTGATTTTGAAGATGCATCGGAAATAGAAAAGCTGAAAATTATATTGAGCTTGTAGAAGATCTCCTTCTTCAATTAAAAAGTTTAGGGTGCAATATGAGTATAAAACTCCACTTTCTCTATAGTGACCTGGGCAGATTTCCTGAAAATTTAGGAGATTTAAGCGAAGAGCAGGGTGAGCGTATGCATCAAGATTTACGCGTCATGGAAGAACGCTATCAGGATTTTTGTGATATTAATATGATGTCTGACTATTGCTGGTCTCTGATACGCCATTTTCCAAAGTCTACACATTAGAGGAGAGCTTTAAAACGAAGTTTTTTAGAATAAAATGTTTAATTGAATTCTAAATTTAAAAAATTCGTAGTATATATACCTGTTTTTACGTTTCAAACGCAAATATCTGAAAGTCAAGAACTAGACCTGATCGAAAAATTCTGATTATATATCTGAACTTAGTATACCATATGTAGTCAGCAACAGCAAAAAATTTCCCGGCAACAGATGCACTGTAAACTAGTGTAATCATTAGTATTGTTAGTACTATAAAAAAATATAAATAAATAAATACACCCAACAGTCACACACATAGTCCGGACCCCACACTAGGTGTAACCTGTATCGTGGGTATCAGAAACTACGGGAGACTTTCGGTCTCACAACACCCAGACCCGAAACAAATATCTATGGGCCACATAGACATTTGTCTCGGTGCGGGAATCGAACCCGCGACCTCACGTTTCACAGCCGGCTACTCGCCCGCTGCGCCACGGAGGCTATAAAGATAACGAATAAAAATTAATTAATAACAGAGTTCTAAAGTCCAAAAATTCGAGATCATTTCTGTTTCACAACAATCGGATTCGAAACAAATATAATAATATGCGGACTGCAATAATTATATAGTTAATTAATCCATAAAATTAATTCATGCTAAGTAATAAAACACATACAATTTGTAATAACACTTTATTGCGCTTAAAAACATTCCATTCATAGATTGTGGGAACAAGAATTTAAAAACAAGTTGGTAATTGTTTGTTTTTGTTTCTTTGGCTAGTTCTATAATTCCGTGTTGGTAACAAATAAGCATAAAGAAATCCCAAGATATAATAATGTTGGTTCGTTTCCGAAAAATAATCACATGCGGATTGAGACATAAATAAACCGAGGCAATTCGAATTAAGAGCGCATGGTACCTCAGCTCAAATTCAAATTTTGCACCCGCTACCTGTCAATGCTAGAGTGCGCTATCGTACGCTGTCTCGCTCATACACTAATGGCGTCATAGGATGTCAAGCGGTGTTGATAAGACAAACAAGTGACGTAGCGTGGCGGGCCCGCATTTACGACGCATTAGGACAATTTATTTACAAAAACATAAGCTCACGCCTGTACCGCCGAAAGAGTAGGCAGAGGTGCACTAGCGACTAGAACATCCACATTTCGCCGAGCTTAGTTCCGTCCGAGATGCGATAGGGGCCGAACCTATTGTCATATAGCGCTCAAATTCTAGACTCTGGGCTGATATTGAAAACATGCAATATCACTTTGCCCGAACCAGGGGTCGAACCCAAGACCTCAGGATGGTAGTCGTACTTAAATACAACTAAACCCCGGAGGTAGAGTTTACACACATAGTAACACACAATCGAGGCACAATTTATTTTAGTACAATTAAAAAACTTTTCAATGGCGTGTCAGCGCTGACGCTGTCTGTCGGGCTTAGAAAGTTATGTTTGAGCCATGGATCATCGAACCATCAGGTAACTTTTCTTACAAGATAACTTTGGTTTAGGTGTCCTCTTAACCAGTCACACAGCCCACCTGTGCTATAAGTTCTCCTTGCTGGAACTTCCGTTGACAAACCTGTAGAGAAACGGATGTCAATGTTCCTCCACTGGATGGGGACAGTTTCTTGTCAGATAAGTTTAAGCGGCTCCTCCAGTGTTTGATGTTTAGCGGTGGTATATAAAGTTAGTCCCAATGTATGTAGGAAACTGAAAGGAGACTACAGGATTTGTAATAATAAACAACTTTTATATTTGCAAAATTGTCAATATACCTGATGTTTCATAGATATTGCCATTCAAAGATTTTATAAATAATCCGTGTACTTAACCAAAATAATTTAGGTGTATTCGTCAGTTCTTTGCGTTCTTTCTATGGAGAAAACACTTAGTTCTTACCCGATGATTCTCACACCTCTACGGACTAAGTCAAGGATGTGGATATTGGGAATTAAATGATTCACTGCCAATACCAGAATTCCAGGGTATATCACAGCTAGTATAACAATGTCGGCGCCGTCACTGCACGTCTTAAACAGCCCGCATAAATGGCGTGAAATGTCACCTTTAAGGCTTGGAGCCCTATATCTAAGGAAGGGAAAGAAAAGTTACGTACAGCTTTCGAATCCAACAAGAGGGCCAAGGGAAAATACCTATGCAAAATTGAAGGGCGACAGAAAAGCTATCTCGGAAATCGAGCTTTTGGTGACTTGTCATCGCAATGTAAAGCAGTTTCTACTAGCTTAATCTGTAGTCACTGCGTAAACTTGATAACCACAGTAAAATAACACTCATCTTTGAGTTGGACCCTTTGCCTCAAATTCGATTTTGTACAATGGTGGAGCCTCGCTACTGGACGTTGCACCGGCGCAGCGTGTGTGGAGTACTACATGAATCCATATCAACCTGTATGCGGTCAGGCGAGAGCCTGAATCTTGGACATTCGAAAGTCGAGCATGGCTGATCGTATTCCCGCGGTGGTTCTTACGACGTCCGCGGCTGAGTTAACCCTCGTTCTCAGGAGTTTCCTCAATTTTTCATATAATAGTTCCGACTCTGAAGAATTTTTGACATCCATCTATGTTGAAGACTGCGCACACCAATCGGAAATCCTAATAGAGTGACCGGTCGGACCTTTCCAATTATAGTCTCCATCACGTCCTTTTTTTCCAAAACTCATAGCAATTAATTAATACATGGCTCCTGAAGTATTTATAATTCGCTCATTGATCTATTCACTATTGGTAGCGTATATCGGGTGTGAACTATGAGGTCCTGGAATCCATTTCCAGATCGAACAGGCGTTTTTGACTTTATGGGTGGGTCATTACACAGGTAGCCCATTGTAATAACTAAGGCCAAACACCTCTGCAACATGCTTTAACAATGTGTTGCGTCGACTCCATACTGAGGTGGAATAAACGTACGCCTCCATAATATCACGCCTGTATCCCATAGGGGTAGGTAGAGACTATAGATTTACACTTCGCCCGATTCTGACATACTACTTCGCTTCATCTACTATCATGATCTTATTAGAGTCGGTTTAGTTTTTTATCTGTTCTTTAGTAAATATATCATCAATTTATCACCAATATAAGTGCGATGCGGTCGCCCTATACCGACTTTTCCATGCACACTCGTCTTTTGTCACTGTTTCGACAATCTCCTATCATCTATCCTCTCAATATGTCTGAACCATCACAACATCCCTTTCTATTTCTTATCACTACATCTTCTTTCACTCGACAGAGATCCAACATCACTTTATTCCACACTCTATCACGCGACACATGCTCCTTCATGCTCTCATTTCCACCACCCTGCGAGCTTAGCCAAGTAGCTTATGCGCTAGTCGAATAGAATAGTAAATATATGGGAATGAGATAAGAGTACGCTATATATAGCGTACTAATAGAATAAATGTATAGGAATGACATAAGAGTCCACCAGTGAGCCCACTGATCTTACTTTCATGCCTGTTCTGTCACACCCAACTTTCACTCTCATTTATAAGTGTGGGCACTAACACTTCTTTATGAACGGCCAATCGTGTCTTTTTAGAGACCTTTCAGCTACTCATAAAGGTGTTCAGCGCTCCATTATCTCGATTACCTGCACATACTTGTCTTTTAATGTCGCTATCATGCTTCCCATCACTTATAAATATACAACCCAGATATACAAAGTCTTTCACTTGTTCTACTCTCTCGTTACCTATCATAATTTTGCACTCTGTTATACTTTCATTTCTTTAAAAAAACATACTTTTCGTCTTACTTACATTAATTTTCTCCTTTCCTTTTAAATGCATCATCCATAATTATTACTATTGTCTGTAATTCGTCCTAGGCGTTCTCCAAGTCTACAAAGGCGCAAAAGACTTTTCGTTCTTTGGCTGAGAATTTTTCCGGAAAGCTTCGTAGGGAGAAGATCTAATCCGCACATCCCATACTCTTTCGAAATCCCGCTTGTACATTCTATAACTTATTATTCGTCTCATACATTACCCATTTCAATCAGAACTTTCGCATATAATTTGCCGACAACACTAAGAACGTACTCTGACACGTCTAAGTCTTGCCGTGACTCCTTATCCTTATACAACGGAAGAGTAAATTTAAAGATGGAATAAAGGCAGGTGATAGAAAAATATACAGGGTTAGTCGGAAAGTGTGTAGAGAGCCTTGGCCAACATAATGTATCATTATTAAATATTTCTACTGTAGATAGCGTACGTCATTTTAATCTTTCTTTCTACCTGCCCATAACCCACTTTCATGAGTGGTCGGTGCAACACCCTATTTCAAGCATATTGCAGAAAGGATTTGGCTAAGATTTTAGTTTAACCAGCTACCTGCCTGACGTCAACCCCCTCCGGAGGATCCAGGCCGGGGCAAATTAAATTAGAAAATTCGCTTTACCCGACCTGGGAATCGAACCCACGACCTCCCGGTCCACAGCCCATATATGCTGCCACTAGACCAAGGAGGGCACGAGCGTACCTCATCTTAATAGTAGGACATTTTTTATTTCATATAAAAAGTAAACTACCTATCCCACGATTACATATCGGCAAAATACGTGCCGCTTACGCAATGCGCGCGCCCCCACACTGTAATTTTAACTAAGATATAGTTACTATGCGTCTTTTAATTATTATTATCTAGGACTTATACAGCACATTGTCACTAGATAATCATCGATTTAGTAACTAAATCATGAAGTTACCACATTAATAGCCACCTTAATAATGATTACAGATTAAACTAATTATTGAAATAAAACAATCTTGGTAGCTTAGATGTTGGTAGCACGCCCCGAGAAACATTTTTCTGTCTGGCTTTATCCCGGCCTTCTGCCAAGGGCCGTCTTCCTACTTAAACGCTTCCACTTCATACGGTGCTGAACGTCCCCCATAGTGAGGCTTGGCTCTCATGGTGTGTGTGCGTGTGTGCGTGCGTGTGTGTGTGTGTGTGTGTGTGTGTGTGTGTGTGTGTGTGTGTGTGTGTGTGTGTGTGTGTGTGTGTGTGTGTGTGTGCGCGCGTGCGTGCGTATGTGTGTGTGGGGATGGATGTGTGTGTTTGTGGGGATGGGTATGCGTGTGTGAATATATTTCAATTCATAATCTTTAAGAAATCTTCGGTTTCAGAGTAGTCAAGGGTAAATAACCATTTAATAACCGTCATTTTTGCATCTTTTATAGAACATTCCTTTATATCACAACATAACACGACCTTATTATATATATACATATATGCCTCATGCCTCATGTATATCTCCATATGCTGGGCAAATGATGTATTGCACTGGACCTGTTGCGTTCTAAAGACGCGTCGTTTTAAAAGTAAGGGGTAAGCGAGCGGGTTAATTACTTCTTCGTGCTGTTTTAGTATTATGTCACATATTATTAAAGATTTTTGTTTCTTAAGATTTCGTACTTATAAAAATTATGTAGAGTTTAATGGTTAATAACACTAGTAATGACGACGAACACTATGCCTCTGCATTATCTGAATCTGGCAATATCAGTGATGAGAGTTGCCATAGTGTTTCTTCGCTTCGTGATAACCTTGAGAGTCAGTTTTCGGAAGTATCTAAGAATTTTAATATCGTTCATATTAATGCGAAAACTGCCTCGACTGCCTCGGTGGCGTGGTTGTGGTTGGGTACGACTGCCGTCCTGAGGTCTCGGGTTCGATCCCCGGGTCGAACAAAGTGATATTGGATTTTTCCATATCAGCCCCGAGTCTGGAATTTGTGCCCGATATGGCGAAAGGCTCGCCCCCTATCATATCTGGGACGTAACTAAGCTCGACGAAATGTCAGTGTATTAGTTTGCTAGTGCGCCTCTATCTACCCCTTCGGGGATACACGCGTGAGCTTATGTTATGTTTATGTTTTATGTTTATGTAATGCAAAAAGTATTCCGGCCCATTTATCCGATATGTCGGCATGCCTAGACCATAAAAACCTTTACTTTACACCTCCGCTTATCTGCTGATCCTTTAACCCCTTCAGAAGGTTATCTGGAAGAGATCGCTTCAAGCAATAAGACAGCCTATTGTAACATTTTATAGTTTAAAGTTCTGTCTGTACTGTTTACTTAATCCTTACTATGGTGTTAAAGAGTTATCTATCTATCTAATCGTTCACGAATGGCAATATCTATGAAAGTATTAGGTATATTGTAATTTTTACTGATATATTCTTGTTCATTATTATGAGTTCTGTAGTATCCTTTCAGTTTCTTACAAATATTACGACAAACTTTGTATATTATACGAAATCAAAGTTATACAGGAATACACAGGAATACACCGTGTGGCACCAACATAACTTAAATTTCGTCGCAAAAATATAATTATGCGGTAATATGCACGGGCAAACCTAGATGTATATAAACTTCAGTAAGTATACGGCGTGACGTCAAATCGCGCGTTTGTCCACGACAAAAGTATTAAACCGCTAATATTAACTGTTTAAGGTTGCTCCGAACGTACATTATGTGCAAAAATTTAGAAAACAAAACAAATCAATCCTATGGTTATTCTATTTATTCGTCTTATTTTTTGTACAAGCCCTTGCAACATTAAAAGGTACATATATGTATATATATATATATATATATATATATATATATATATATATATATATATATATATATATATATATAATATATATATATATATAGGGGACGATTGAGTGTCGGAAGGTCAGCGTCAATCATTATGTAAAAAGCTTAAATTACACTATATTTTTTTAATGGAAGACCCAAGCTGTTGACAGTTACGTCTACAACATGAATGGGCCGGCTCGACCTGTTGGATACCACTGTCTCACAGAAAACCGATGTAAAATGGCAGCACGCTGTTGCATATCGTACGGTGAGATATATTTCCGGTGGTCCAATTCCAATCTCTTTGTCAATCCCTTTTCCCCTCCTTTTAGGTTAGCAATATACCCATGATATTTTTTGTCATGGGTGTCTCTATCTATGGGCGGTGGAGATGACTTACCCTGACCCACGAGCAATCGTGTTACTGCTATATAAATACTTTATATTTAAATTTTTAATATACATATACCTAATAATTTTATGTAGGATTTAAAAATTAAACTTTGTTTGGCAATATCAGTGAAAGTATTAAGTATATTGAAAAAATTGCAAGAATAAAAGTTATTTATTATTACGAATACAGTATCCTTTCAGCTTCGCACATAATCATTTATGTTCTAACTAACCGTGTGTAATAGTAGAGGGCCCGTGACATTTGCTATACTTACGCCGCTGACACGCGACTGGATTTCTAATCTACTAAATATTCAGGTAAATGGAAACCTAGAAAATACTGACTTATTTATTAGAATATTCTCGTTATCATCATTATAATCACCTACAATACGTTGTTTAATTGATGAAGTATCCCAGATATATAAGTTATATTTATTTATTTTGCTGACAGCAAGCGACACAACCTCCCCGTCTGACAGCCGAAGCGGGAATGTGTGCGGGCCGGGCGGCAGGGCGGACATGACTAAAACGGTGCGCAAAACGCGGAAATTTAGATAATTGGATCTTACAATAAAAAGACAAATTATTTTCAAAATCCAAAACACATAACCTATGCGTATTATTTAACTAAGTTACTATACAAAATTTCACGATCTTATTTGAAGTATGTAATGAGTAATCCGGGATATTAATTCGGTTTAGAGGTAACTTTGCAATTTTTTTCTATCGAGAAAATTTTAAGGAATCGTGTTTTCGCCACACATGTTCACTCACATAAGCCCTCAACTTTATCATATATTTATTACAAAGTAAAAGCTGCAGTGTTGTTGATTTTATCCGGGTTCAAAATAAGCCATTTGAGGTAGTATGGGCCCTTAAGATCGCTCATTAAAACCGGTTAAAGTCTACAAATTTTTTAAAACATAATGTTTTTAATAAATAATCATTTTTGGGGGCTATGTTCAGCAGAGCTGAGTGGATGGCTGGTTTGAATTGAATTGAATGAAATTGATGATTGTGGGGCCCGAACAGTTTGTAAGGTTTTATAATAACATAACATAACTTAACATAAGCTCACGCCTGTATCCCCGAAGGGGTAGGCAGAGGCGTACAAGCGAACTAGAACACCCACATTTCGCCGAGCTTAGTTCCGTCCCAGATGTGATACCCCTATCACATCTGGGCCGAGCCTATCGCCATATCGGGCACAAATTCCAGACTCCGGGCTGATATGGAAAAATTCAAAATCACTTTGCCCGACCCGGGGATCGAACCCGAGACCTCAGAAACGTAGTCGTACCGAAATACCACCACGCCACGGAGGCAGTCACGGAGGTTTATGGAAACACTGAATATAATACATTATTTTGACTTCAACTTCCTTAACTCAAAACTTGTATAAATAATAATGATACAATAATACCATTGTCTATTGATTGCAGATAGTGGAAGACCCCAAAACCCTTCAAGCAGAAACCGAAGCTCTCTTCATGTATGACAGTTCATTATCTGTCAAACTATCCCTCACATTCCGCATGTTCAGTAACATGATAACTGGCAGCGGTAGGAGCCACCATTACCCCATAGTAGAGGCTGTCCAACGGGGGGAGATTGGAGGGTGTTTCGCCCTTACTGAGGTGGCGCATGGGTCAAATGCGAAGGGGATGAGGACGACCGCGTCGTATGTACCAGAGAAGAGGCAGTTTGTGATGCATTCGGCTGATTTTGAGGCGGCCAAGTGCTGGGTCGGGTCGCTAGGTAAGTTCATAACCAGTATTCTTCCACCTGCCCTTTTCCCACTCCAGCTTGTAATCGGCGCAACACAATTTTAAGCATGTTACAAAGGATTCAGAATATTTTTCACGTTTCAATAATTTATTGCTATTTTACAGGTAAATGCGCAACCCATGCTATAATATATGCGATGCTAATATCGAAGGGTAAAAATCACGGCCTCCACGCGTTCGTGATACCTATTCGAGATCCGAAGACACTGAAGCCATACCCTGGAGTCATCGTGGGCGATCTAGGGGAGAAGATTGGACTGAATGGAGTTGATAATGGGTAACTTTTTATAACAAACGACTGGCAAACGAGTTTTGACCTTATTATCTTAGAGTTTGAGTGCATAGTCCTTATTATCTTTTCTTTTAAAAATAAATGCTTCCACGCATTTGCAATGATTTAGCTTATGTCTATATAAATAAGGGTATGAGCAATTATCAAGTTTTCGGAATGAACATGAGACCCAGCTGTGGATGATCTCAAGTTTCTGCTGGGATTATGGTGGCATTTCCTTTCAGTGCGATGCCTTTCAGATAACCTTCATTTAGCGAATCGATTAAATAAAGCCAGCCAACACACCAAGCAAAGCTCATCAAATATCACCGGTTAAAAAAACCACATTATACTGTCCATATTCGCTGAAGTTTGGTGCACAAAACCACATCACTTTAAAACACAACTCCAGACGATAATATGAAATAATTTTAACAAGCGACGCCCAAGCTGTCAGACCTTCCTTCAAAATCCCATCCTTATTATCAGGTGTAGACACTTTGCTGTGGAAAAAAAACCATTCCCACTTTACGTGTAAGGGTAGCCACAAAAAATATTTTACTACTAGTGAACCACTAAATCACACTAGTGATTGATGGTTGCCTGGAAGATATAGCTCTCAGCGATTAGGACGCCACTTATGGCACAATTACTTGTTTTCTGTGTGTGTCTACAATAGTTTTCTATCTATCTATCGATATGATGAATATCTGCTTTCTAGTACTAGTAGTCTCTGAGCTAAACTGCGGTCAGACAGACATATAGATGGACAAAGCTAAACTATAGTTCTATTTTTGCCCTTTGGCTTCATTTTTTTCATTGTATACCATTTCATATTTTCAGTTTCGTGATGTTCGATAATTACCACGTGCCTAAAGAAGCAGCTTTGGACAAGTTGGGAGGTGTGGACGAGAATGGAGACTACCAGTCTCCGTTCAAAGACCCCAACAAGAGGTTCGGAGCATCTCTAGGGATATTATCAGGTAATCCATCTAGAGGTAGTACCACGATTTTTAACTGACTTCAAAAAAGGTTTTTTTTTTTTTTTTATAGCCGAGATTGGCAAACGAGCAGATGGGTCACCTGATGGTAAGTGATCTCCATCGCCCATAGACACCCAAGACACAAAAAGAATCATGGGTGCGTTGCCAACCTAAAAGGAGCGAATGGAAGGGGAGGGAAGGGGATTGGGAAAGGGAGTGGGGAAATAGGCCACCGGAAATCTCACTTACCCAACGAAACGCGACAGCAAGCTGCCACTTTACGTCGGTTTTCTGTGAGACAGTGGTATCTAACCGGTCGAGCCGGCCCATTCGTGCTATAGACGTTACTGTCTACAGCGTGACTCTACCACAATTGAAGGTAGTTTTCAATTCATTTATGTACATCCTTTTTCTATGTTAATTGTTAAAACGTGTCGTGTAAAGTATTGTTAGCGAATAATACAAGTGGCGGTTGTTAAATTAATAAGATTTACGACGTATAGAGATATTTTAATATGTTCACTAGTTAACACCAAGAAGTCCAAGCGACTAGTCAGAACAGTGCTCAGGAAACAAATGCCCGACTGTGCTTGCTAAGGCTATCCAAGTTGAGAATAGCCAACACACTTCCTTTTTATTTTAAATAGTCAATAGACCTTCTTTTATGTTATTGAGTTGTCAGTACACTTACTCTTTATAATAATGTTCCGGATGTAACAAATACAATAACTATAACAGTATGTAACATAAAAGTATGTATACGCCTTTTTTCCTTAATGTGGACTAATTTCTAGTTTTTTTGTGTTCAATGGAGCTTACTCCAAGGGCTTATTGAAAAATCCAATATCACTGCTCGACCCAGGGATCGAACCTGAGACCTCAGGACGGTAGTCGTACCGCGCACGCAATAGCATTACACCACCGAGGCAGTCTTGGGATGCCTTATTCAATAATAATGATGAGTCTAGCTTATAAAAATATTTACGCGCTTCTTATTTTAAGCAATAGCTTGTCCCTTTCATTTCAAACAATATAATGCAAGGAAATAATGGGACAAAACTATTCTTAAAGATAAGAAGCCCGTAATTTTTTGTTATAAAGGCGCGTCTACTGAACCAGTTTTCCCCCAAATATTACACAAAAGCGCATACGTGAAACAACAATTTTAGCTGTTACCTGCTCGTAGAACAATGGACCATAAAAAACCATGTATGTGTTTTGTTTAATATTTTAGACCGATTTCCAAAAAGGAGAAGGTCCTGAACTCGTTGTATTTTTTTTATGTATGTTACGCGATATCTCCACCAAATGTGGACCGATTTTCAAAAAACTTGTGATTATAGTGCAAGTAAGGTGCATTTGATTTTGTACAGGCGGTCGTATACAAATCACCGCGATAACAACACACTACTTGCTGAAGGCCGTAGTGATCGCCGTGAGGTACTCCGCTGTCAGGAAACAGTTCGGCCCAGAAAATTCTGATGAAGAGTTGCCGGTATTGGAGTATCAGCAGCAGGTTAGTGTCTTCTACCTGCCGTTATCTCAAGTCACTGCGAGGTCTTTTTTTATAGAACAGAGATTGGTAAACGAGCAGATGGATCACCTGATGCTAAGTGTTATCCACCGCCCAGACACCCAAGATACGAAAATAATCATGGGGGTAAATCATGCCAACTTAACGGGAGGGAAATAGAGATAGGGTACGGGGGAATTGAGCCACTGTATATCTCACTCACTGAAAGAAACGCGACAGCGATCTGCCACTTTACGTCGGTTTTCTGTGAGACAGTGGTATCAAACCGGTCGAGCCATTTTCCCCAATGGTGAGATACTGCAGGGGTATCAGTATCCCATTAGCAGGGACCCCTGCAGTTCACCAAAGAGGAAAAAAAAACGGTCGGGCCGGCCCATTTGTGCTGTAGACAGTCTACAACGTGGCTCTTGGTCTTGGGGGAGGGGAGTGCTTGGAAATACCGAGTTCGACTCGATTTTCACCACATATATTGTTTTATTATTGAATGCCTCGGTGGCGTGGTGGTATTTCGGTACGACTACGGTTCTGAGGTATCGGGTTCGATTCCCGGGTCGGGCACAGTGATATTGGATTTTTCCATATCAGCCTGGAATCTGGAATTTGTGCCCGATATGTCGATAGGCTCGCCCCCTATCACATCTGGGACGCAACTAAGCTCGGCGAAACGTGGGTGTACTAGTTGGCTAGTGCGCCTGTGCTTACCCTTGCGGGGATACAGGCGTGAGCTTATGTTATGTGTATGTATATTATTGTTGTGATCAGCGCGTGAAGATTCTTCCATACCTGGCGGCTGCGTTCGCGATGAAGATATTCTCGGCGTGGCTCAGCCAGCTGCATGTCACCATCACGATCAACAACACGCTGGGTGAGATACCACACCGATTCGATACATAGATGACTTCTGTTGAGTAATATTACACAATTCATTATATTAATGTCTGCCTCGGGGGCGTGGTGGTATTTCGGTACGACTACGATTCTGAGGTCCCGGGTTCGATCCCCGGGTCGGGAAAAGTGATATTGGATTTTTCAATATCAGCTCGGAGTCTGGATTTTGTGCCCGATATGGCGATAGGCTCGCCCCCTATCACATTTGGGACGGAACTAAGCTCGTGGAAATGTGGGTGTTCTAGTTCGCTAATGCGCCTCTGCCTACCCCTTCAGGGATACAGGCGTGAGCTTATGTTATGTTATGTAATTATATTAAAATCAATGTGCTGTGACATCACAAAAATAGGCTCCAATCGAAAACCAGTGTCGAGGGCTATGATGACCTCGGCTTTATACTGAATTGGGATTTTTCATGACTTGACAAAACACCGTTTTTCAGAACTGTAAAAATATTTTCGTACCTTTTTTTTGTGTTAAGTCAAATAAATGCTTTTTCTTTCTTTCTTTCTTTCTATAGAGCTGGGTACTTGACTAATTTTTAAAATTCATTTTATATGAAATTTACGTCGTCGTCGCGCCCGTATGAGGCGTCACATAAATATGTTACATAAGCGTATGGGCCACCGGAGGCCGAGCCGTCCGTGACTATCTACATATAAAAATATTAAAATATTACCAAAAATAAAAGGTTGGTGTAACCTTCAAACAGCGGGAAAGAGAAGTATCAGTATAATCACGTCACCGCCATAAAGGTACGTGCGTTGGAAAGGGATAGCAAGATATCTTCATTTTGGCCCCACTCCAGAATTTAAAATATGAATTACTGCCTCATTCTTCAACCAATTTCAATGCAGTTTTCACAGAAGGATTTCTTGTTTGTTTTATTTGCTATTACATATAAATATGTGTATAAAATCATACATAGTCAAGTAACCAATTGTGACGGTTTACAGGTCGCACTGCTATTTTAAACTCCCCATGGTTAATAATTGATAAAAAAAAAATAAGTTCAAATTTTATTTTTTTACTTTACAATTACTCTTTAAATCGCCTGTATGTGAAATTGTTGTTGGTACTAACTTTATGAAACACCTTATAATTGGGTACTTGACTATGTTTGATTTTAATATACATGTTTACCTGTAATAGTAAATAAAACAAAAAAGAAACCCTTCTCCAAAATCTGCATCGAAATTGATTGAAAAATAAGGCAGTAATTCATATTTTAAATTCTGGAGTGGGGCATATTGGAGATATCTTGCCATTCCTTTTCAATGCATGTACCGTTATGGCGAAATTTGAAGTTTACACCAAACTTCAAAGGCTTATAACTTTTTTATTTTTAAGAATATTCCAATATTTCTTTCTGTTCTATATTTGTAACGCCGTAAATTTCATATAAAATTAATTAAAAAATATTAGTCAAGTACCTAATTGATTAAAAAAATTATATTCAATTTTTTTCAACCGACTTCCAAAAAGAAGAAAATCCTCAATTCGTCTGTATTTTTTTATGTATGTTACGCGATAGCTCCGTCGAATGTGGACCGATTTTCAAAATTCTTTTTGTGTTCGATAGAGCTTCTTTCAGGGGTGGTCCCATATAAATTGGGTCACGATCGGATTTGAAGTCGGTCCGTTAAGTTTTTAAACTTGTGATTATTACAGCCACAACTGGGGGGAATGTGAAGGTTATATTGGGTAAGCCGGTCTTAGGATTCAACGCTTAACCGCCTGGGAGAGATTGAAAGTATCTATCTCGGCCTCCGGTGGCCCTTACGCTTATGTAACATACATATGTGCCGCTTCCGACGGGGTACATCGTTCTCCTGTATGTGGAATCTTTATTGGTACTAACTTTATGAAACCTTATTATCGTGTTCAGGAGTAGAGGATCCTGAGGCTGCGAGTCGCGGCATCGAGCTGCACGCCTTGTCGTCAGGAGCCAAGCCGCTGTTCGGCTGGACCGCAAGGGACGGGATACAGAACTGCAGGGAGGCTTGTGGCGGACATGGATACTTGAAAGGTAATATTACAGTGGCGAAGAGGCCAAATAACACGGTCCGTTCCGGCCAGTGACGTGCACACATTCTGATCAACATAACAAGCTCACGCCTGTGTCCCCGAAGGGGTAAGCACGGGCGCACTACCCAACTAGTACACCCACATTTCACCGAGCTTAGTTCCGTCCCAGATGTGATAGAGGGCAAGCCTATCGTCATATCGGGCACTAATTCCAGACTCTAGGCATATACTGAAAAATCCAATATCACTTTGCCCGATCCGGGATCAAACCCAAGACCTCAGGGCGATAGCCGTACCGTGCTAGCAATACCACCACGCCACCGAGGCAAGCAACTTCAGGCATAACTTTCTTGATAATAGCAGCGTATATGGATTCTGAACCTGTAACGGTATCCTGTAAGAACTGTGTAATTCGACAACTGAATAAAAAAAATAAAAATAAAAATCTTTATTGATCACGTAGGCATGTAAAAAAGCACTTATGACAAGTCAACGCAAATAAATTTTTAAATTAAGACTAATATAATTTGCATTATATATTTGAATTTGAAAACAGGCAGGCAAGTATGGACATAATAACGATGGGATGGCTAAGATAGGGTGATAAGGGGAGATAGAGAGGAGAAAATCCCCGGTGAGATACCTAGTTAAAACGGCCCGAGTAAGAAAATTTCTGACAATGCTAAATGTATTGGAGCATATACTACGGGTAGTCACCGAGGGGGAAGGAGGTGTATAGAAATTGAAAAAAAAAAGGGTGATCTTGTATTTACGTAGTATGAGTACATTCCCTAAGGGCAGGTAGAAAAAAGGAGATCACGTACCACTTTACATTGCCCGAGGCTGGTCTGTGTTGCAGCTGAAACCTAACGATGATGTGCCTTTCATAGTTTTTTTAATTTATTTTAGAAACGCCATCACCAATATTATGACACGCGCAGAGTTATACAATTTCTAAATTATGGCTCATGAATCATACATGTCAGAGCATGATATTATTCTGATAAGTACATCTAGGGTTGCAGACTAGCTGGACTACACCAAGCTCCAAGGTGAAAATGATTAAAATGAATGCTACACAATACTGGTACATACAGGTGGGAGCGTCATTAAAAGAGAGCTGAACACTCGTCTTTTCTGCTGGAGTCATCCTCACCTTTTCATTATTTTTTTTCTACCTGCCCTTATCCTACCTTAATGTGGAGTCAAGTATGTTGCAGAGGGGTTGGGGTTTGGCTTAGTTTTTACAACCGGCTGCCTGCATGACATCAACCTCCTCTGGGGGATCCAGTCCCGGGAAAATTTAATTAGGAAATTCACTTTTCCCGACCTGGGAATCGAACCCACGACCTTCCGGTCCACAGCCCATATATGCTGCCACTAGACCAAGAAGGCGACAGTGCAGTCATCCCCACCATAAATAATAATACCATGTCGATACTCTACACATGACGAAACTATACACGGTTCTTAGTCTACGAAACCTTAAAAATAATATTTGTCCACAGCGGCCTGTCTCGGCGAGTTACGTAACGACAACGACGCCAACTGTACATACGAGGGGGAGAACGGTATCCTGGTGCAGCAGACCAGCAACTGGCTCCTCAGCGTGTGGCCGAGGAGACACCAGGCCAAGGATATCACCCCGCTCGGGACCTTGAACTTCCTCCACAATGCTGACCAGTTGTTACTGGAGAAGTGTCCGTGGAACACTGTCAGGGATATGGTCAAGCCGGAAAGTAAGATTTCATTTTTTATACTTGACTAATTTTTATTCATTAATTTTAAATGAAAACGTCATCTAAAATATGGTACAGAAAGAAATATTGAAATATTCTGGAAAATAAAAAAGTTATAAGCCTTTGAAATCTGGTGTATCCTTCAAACTGCGGGAAAGAGAAGTATCAGTATAATCACGTCACGGCGACAACGGTACGTACACTGGAAAGGGATAGCAAGATAAACTACATCTCCACTCTTGGTCATTGCAGAATTTAAAATATGAATTACTGCCTCCTTTTTCCACCAATTTCGATAGGGTTTTTACAGAAAGGTTTCTTTTTTGGTTTATTTGCTATTTCATATAACATAACATAACATAAGCTCACGCCTGTATCCCCGAAGGGGTAGGCAGAGGCGCACTAGCGAACTAGAACACCCATATTTCGCCGAGCTTAGTTCCGTCCCAGATGTGATAGGGGGCGAGCCTATCGCCATATCGGGCACAAATTCCTGACTCTGGGCTGATATGGAAAAGTCCAATATCACTTTGCCCGACCCGGGGATCGAACCTGAGACCTCAGAACCGTAGTCGTCCGAAATATCACCACGCCACCGAGGCAGATGTATAAATTCAAACATAGTCAAGTACCCAATTGGGCCACCGGTAATCTCACTCAGCGAACTAAACGCGATAGCGAGCTGCCACTTGACGTCGGTTTTCTGTGAGACGGTGGTATCAAACTATATTTATGATTGAGATCACGTACCATCAGATGGCCCACTTGTTTATTTTCCAGCCTCTGTTATTAAAAAAAGTGTCAAAATATGTGCCTATTACGTTCACATGACACAAACGCTCAAATTTTTTTAACCGCCTGCCTCGGTAGGAGGGTAATAATTTTCTACAAATATACTAAAGAATAATTACAAGTTACAAAATGAACTAAAATGAGCGTTATTTGGTTTTCAGATCTCATCCACACATACAAATGGTTGACGACGTTTATCCTCAAAACGACTTACGAGAAAGTATCGAATTTGAGAAGCGCCGGCAAAAACAACCTCGAGGCGAAGAACGAGTCACAGTCTTACAACGCAATCACATTATCTCTGGTCTATGCTGAGGTATGGATTAATATTGATAATATTTGCTTGCCTCGGTGGCGTAGTTGTACTTCAGTATGACCGTCCTGAGGTGTCGGGTTCGATCCTCGGGTCGGGCAAAGTGATTTTGGATTTTTCCGTATCAGCCCGGAGTCTGGAATTTGTGCCCGATATGGCGATAGGCTCGCCCCCTATCACATCTGGGACGGAACTAAGCTCGGTGAAATGTGGGTGTTCTAGTTCGGTAGTGCACCTCTGCCTACCCTTTCGGGGATACAGGCGTGAGCTTATGTTATGTTATGTTATTTGTTCGCAATTTCTCTCTCGTTTTATCGAACCGGTCGAGCCGGTCCATTCTCTACAGCGTGGTTCTACCCCGTAAAAATTATATTAGACGTATAAGTATAATTATGTAATATTACATGCAAAAAATATTTATTAGGTGGCACAGATAATGCAATTTACCTTTTCGATAAGATTTTTTGGTCCTTCGAACCTTCTTAAAAATCTTATTTACAAAATTTATTCATTTATTTAAACTGTACATCGTTTTAAATAATGTTTCACCCCGTACAGGGGGTTGACATCAGGCAGGCAGCCGGTCGTAAAAACTAAGCCGAATCCTTTGAGTAACATGCTTAAAGTGTGTTACACCGACCCCACATTAACGTGGGATAAGAGCAGGTAGAAAGATAGTTTTACCGCCAAATGTTCATACATTTAAGGTGGCCTTATATCGTTTAAGGCCGCCTTATCTGTCAAAATTGTATGGCGAAAATGACTGTAAGAAGCCATTAAATTTGAGCAGCGTTTGACCATTCGGGCGTAAAACAGTGTTTTCTGTACAGAACTACATCCTAACTCATTTCTACGAGTCGTCGATGAAGTTTGAAGACGCGGCGTGTCGGGACATACTGCTGAAGCTCGTCTCATTGTACGGAGCTTTTCTGTTGGAGAAACATTTGGCTACGTTATACATTGTAAGTATAATACATTTTTATATGGGTTGAATTTTAGAGTTCGCAGGTTCCATCTCCGGGTCGGGTAAAATATTTCTGCTTAATATCACCAGTCTTTTATGTGTTCCTTATACTACCTTTATGTGCTGGAAATCGGTTTGGTGAAAAGTAGTTGTGCTCCAGCCTACCCTTTCGAAAGTATCAGGCGTGAATGTGTGTGATGTACGAGTGCATGTGTGTAATGTGTGTGCACACACATCAATAATTATATTTTCTTACTCTTTGGAGTTGGTGCATTATCATTTTTTTCTGCATCCGATTCCAGAGTAGTTTTTTAAATTTTTATTATCTTTTATGCCCCTTACTCATAAAAATATTTACGCGGTTCTTATCTTCAAAAATAGTTGGTCCCTTTCATATTAAAACAATGTGACACAAGATGTAATTAAAGTTGTGTCTCCTGCCCATGTTTTTACAAAACAAAACCACAAAATAACACATTTTGCTGTCTCCTGCTCATGTAACAATGGCCCATAGACAAAACCGCGTTTTGTGTAATGTTTTACTGCAGACGACGCGGATTAACGCCCTATGTTAGGCCGAGATAGATTGTTTACTGAATTTTGTACATTGTTCCAGGGCGGTTACTTCTCCGGCGCGCAGGGTTCGATTCTCCGCGAGGGTGTATTAGAGTTGTGCGCACAGATCGCTCCCGAATCTGTAGCGTTGGTGGACTCTCTGTCGCCGCCTGACTTCTGCATCAAGTCCGTGCTGGGTAGATCTGATGGAGAGGTGAGATTTTTATATAGCAGAGACAAACGAGCTAATGGGTCACCTGATCACACAAAAAGTATCATGGGTGCGTTGTCAACCTAAAGGGAAGGAATTGCGAAAGGGAGGGGGGGAAATTGGGCCACCGGAAATCTGACTCACCGATCGAAACGCGACAGCCAGCTGCCACTTTACGTTGGTTTTCTTTGAGATAGTGGTAACAAACCGGTCGTGCCGGCCCATTCGTGCTGTAGACGTAATTGTCTAAGGCGTGGCTCTACCACTCGAGTATTACAAAGACATTCAACAGAACGTAGACGGAACATCAGTACGAAACTTGTAACCCAAAAGTTGTGACCTCCTGGTCATAAGTCACTCAGTCGTGTTTCAAAAACACGCGCACAAGGTCGTGTCAGCGTAATAAGGTTTAGAAAATAAAATTGTCTTACGTGATTCCTGAACATTCACAGAACATTCTAGGGTGTAAACAAAATTGTAATAAGCACCCTCGCATGTGGCGAGGTGGTGGCGTGGTTGTATTTTGGTACGAATCCCGTCCTGAGGTCTCGGGTTCGATCCCCGGGTCGGGCAAAGTGATATTGGATTTTTTCCATATCAGCCCGGCATCTGGAATTTGTGCCCAATATGGTGATAGGCTCGCCCCCTATCACATCTGGGATGGAACTAAGCTCGGCAAAGTGTGAGTGTTCTATTGAAATAAAACTATTTTTACGGATTCTATCATGATTTGTTTTAATTTTTATGCCCAACGTTTCGAAGGCTTTGCAGTATCGTGGTCACGGGTCGGGTGAGGTGTAAACTTAAGAAATCTGTATGTGGGTGTTCTAGTTATACAGATGTGAGGTTATGTATGTACGTATGTTGTTTCAGGCATACAAGCACATCCAGAGTAACGTGACGTCATATCCGGGCGGCATGTCGCGACCGACGTGGTGGAGAGACGTGGTGCACTGGAAGAGTTACATACCAGCTAAACTATAACCTGTGATACTGTAATGATACGTTCCAAAAAATATAAACTACTTCTATATTATACTTCGAACAGTACCAAGTACGAGTTTTTCTCGATTTTCGAAATCGACGATAGTTTACATTATTTCCATACATTTTTTAGTTCGGTGTAGTTTCCGCATAGTAGCGCTGCTAGTGAAATGTTTAGATGTTTTGTTTGTTTTGTTTAGATGTTTATGAACTTATGTTCTTCTATGCGATTTTCACAATGGCCATGAGACCCAGATGTGGATGATCTCAAGGTCCTGCTGGGATAATGGTGGTAATTCCTTCCAGCGCGATGCCCCTCAGATGACCTTCACTCGGCGAATCGATGTAACAAAGCAAAACTCATTAAAGATCACCGGTTAAAAAGTTTCCACATTATATTGTCGCATCTTCACTGAAGTTTGATGCATTAAACCACACCACTTAAAAACAACAAACACAGCTCTAGAGAATAATATGAAATAATTTTAACAAGGGACGCCCACCCTGTCAGACTTCCCGTCAAAATCCCTAGATAAAACTGAAACTATCTGATTTCGAGAATCGAGAACTGTCAATATAAACTCGTGTTAGGGGTACAGAGCCGTCTGGAACCCTTAGGCGTGGTCTACGTTCAGTAGTTGACATCTGATGATAATACTACACACATTCACGCCTATTACTCGATGGGGTAGGCAAATGCACAACTAGTTCACTTTTCGCCAATTTCCGTATCATTATTTGATAGAAAACGAACATACCGTCTTATCGAGCACTCTAGACCCCGGAATAAAACGATAAAAAGTAAAAGTAGTTGTTAAGTGGAAATAAATAAATAAATATGTAAAAGACTGATTGAAGTCACATAGAAAGTTAGATTTTACAGTTTTCGTTGGGTTTAACCTATTTTATTAGGAACATTTGTATGTCCTCTTTAATTATACGGAAAGGGTATTTAAGTGCAATGAATGTAATCATGTAATAGGTGATTGTGAATTATATTTTTGTTAAACATATTGTTATATTTTATACACATTTTATAATAAAAGGTTTTTGAGAAAATGTTATTCTTTCCGCTATCTCCTGTTACAATTTTTTAGATATTTCTTTAGATTGGCAATGATATCTGAGTGGTAAGAGCCACGTTGTAAACAGTATGTGACGACACTACTATTACCACTGTCTTCCAGAAAACCGGCGTTAAGTGGCAGCTCGTTAGCGTCTTGGTCGATAAGTGAGGTTTCTAGTACCCAAATTCTCCCTTCCTTTTCCAATCTCTATCTTTTTCCTAGAAGGTGTGTAATGCTAGTATGTTTTTTGGTATCATGGGTATAAGATCTAGGGAATTACCACCATCTCTTATAGCAGTATTATTATAATTTTACTTGTACCGATTCCCATACAAAACAAACGAAGAACGATTATAATAATACTGCTATAAGAGGTCGTGGTAACCCTGAAGTTAGTAGCAGGTTATGACGGTCTTTGCTTCCTTTCCACCTGCCCTCATCTCACCTTTGGGGTAGACGCAACACATCTTTCAAACACCTTGCAGAATGGATTTGGCTTCGTTTATTATGACCGTCTGCCTCCCTGACGTCAACCCTTATAAACCCCTGGGGACATGGTGGTCTTTGCTAAAGGAATAAAAATCCAGACGGTCAAGTCTAAGGCACCAAGGCATTTATTATTAGAACCGTTAAAATGTCAGGGACCAAAATGGTCTCGTTCCTGACCACGCCTGAACCTGATACATCTTTAATCATGCTAATTTGTAAACTGAAAACTAAACTGTGCTTCGTAATTGATTCTTGCATAGTAATGAATCTGTCAATCAGGAACGCCGAAGTTTAGAACTAAGGTTTAGAAGTGATGTAACTACGGGACCAGTAAGTTGGGTTTCTTGGAAGTTATGTTTAAATTATTTATTGTATGCACTGTTTTCTTTGTTGGGTAAGTTGTCTGTACTGTATGCTTTACGGTAATGTAATTGCAATTTGTAAAGTACACGCATATGAATTCAATTTTGTTGGACTTTATGAAATAGTAAATAGTAGACTGCCTCGGTTGCGTGGTTGTATTTTGGTACGACTACCGTCCTAACGTCTCGGGTTCGATCCCCGGGTCGGGCAAAGTGATATTGAATTTTTCCATATCAGCCCGGAGACTGGAATTTGTGCCCGATATGGCGATAGGCTCGCCTCTTATCACATCTGGGATGGAACTAAGCTCGGCGAAATTTCGTTATAGTTCGCTAGTGCGCCTCTGCTTACCCCTTCGAGGATACAGGCGTGAATGTGAGCTTATATTTATGTATGAAATAGTCATAATTTAAACAAAAAAAAAAAAAATCACTGCACCTGGTTACCAAATTCAAGGTAGAGAGTAACGAGATTATCCCGCCCACACATGCGGACCGGAAGTCCTGTAAGCCAGGATCAACAATGGCACGGATTTTACGACACCGAGCAATGAAGCTCGACGAGTCTCAGATAATGAGACTAGAGAGAGAAGCTAGAGAGAGTAGGTAGAGTAAGATCTGGCTCAGCAAACCACCTGGCATGTGGGATGTGGGAATGATGCGGGTCCATATTGACAACCAATTTAGAGAGTGGTTCCCTGACAAATTTTACACCCGAGCCCCAAGACTATAATACTTTTCGTCCTTTAGTCGATCATTCAGGATAGAGTATGGTGATTCTTCAGAAGTACCTACTGGTTTTTAGTTGATTAGTATTTAGTAATCTAGATTTAAGCAAGTGGGTATTCTAGTTCGCTAGTGCGCCTCTGCCTACCCCTTCGGGGATACAGGCGTGAGCTTATGTTATCTGATGTAATGTTAAGCACTAGCCTAGATAATTATAGATCAATGTACTAGAACTGCGCTTTATTATTTTCTTTGGTTGCAGTAATTAGTCAATCTAAGTCGCAACATTTTCTTAAGCATATCCAGCACGCATGCCACTTCGCCAATACTCCGCGACGTGGTCCACCGTAAGGAACTCCAGCTGGTTTTGATGGACACACTCCAGGAGTTGAGGCCGCGTGACGTCACATGTATCGCTGTCATAACTGATGCAGTCTATCTCAATATATTCGGCGGAGAGATGTTCAGGACTATGGCGAATGTGCCTTTTGTTATGGTAATGAAACATTGTATTTATTTTTTATAAGATTTTTGATGAGAAAGACATTAAATGTCGCATCAGTTCTTTGGATGCATAAATGATGTCTTTCGATGATCGAGAGTAAACTTAGACTGGCCTGGGGGGTTACCACCACCTCTTATAGCAGTATTATTATCATCTTACTTGTACCGACTCCCATACAAAACAAACGAAGAACGATTATAATAATACTGCTATAAGAGGTAGAGGTAACCCTGCTGTTACCAAAAGAAAAAAATCCTACCACTATTCCTGCTTCCCCTAAACCTGTCCCGGTCTTCGGGTTTATGCTCTATAGTTCGACAAAAGTATTGTTACTATTCTTTGACAGCCTCCGTGGCGCAGTGGTCGAGTAGCCGGTTGTGAAGCGAGAGGCCGCGGGTTCGATTCCCGCATTGAGACAAATATTTGTGTGGCCCACAGATATTTGTTTCAAGTCTGGGTGTTATAAGACCGAAAGTCTCTCATAGTCTCTGACACCGACGATACAGGTTATACCTAGTGTGAGGTCAGGACTAGGTGTGTGACTGTTGGGTGTATACTTATATTTTATTTATTTATTCTAGATCATAGTAAGAGAGGAAGAAGATTTGTTGTCACCTAACTTCACCACGCTGGAGTCATTACGAGAAGCTAAGAGAGACAGTTGCAACGTCTATGTTATATTTCTAGCAAATGGACTACAAGTGGCTAGGCTACTGAAATTTGGTGATAGGTAAGTATTAAATACCTTTGATATAGGTAGAGGTAGAACTTTCTCTTTTTCTGTGGCTTTATTTTAAAGCAAAAAGAAATTAGTTATTACTTCATCTGATGTTGATTTCAAAATTCCATTGCCAATAAACAAACACCCACAATATCACTGAAGCCAGAAGAATTATAGGTAATATAGGCGGGGAAAGGAATTGAGAGAGGAAAAGTGTATATGACCTTCTGGATACTCCACTCCCTCCACTCACGAAAGACAACAGTAAGCCAACAGCTTACGACGGTTTTCTAAAAGACAGTGGTAATAACTCGGTCGATACGAACTATTCTTGTTGTTTTCGTTGTCTCACAAAAACTTAACTTTTCAGACATAGAATTTTAGACACCCGAGCTAAATACATAATGCTGTATGACTTGAGGCTGTTCCACAGCGAACTGCATTATCTTTGGAAGAGAATCGTCAACGTGATATTTGTGAAACAACACAACAAAATAATAGGAAATGCGAAGAGCAAGGCGTGGTTTGATTTGCTGACTGTACCTTTCCCTAGTCCAATTAAGGTACCTACCTACTTGCATATATTTAGGTGTACTGAATGTATAGGGATATAGCAGCGGTCGGCAACACGCGGTCCGTGGATGTCCTATTTGCGGCACGTGATTGTTTTGTAAATTAGTCATAAATATTTAAAATGTGATAGATTCTAAATAGAAAATATGAGGTGAGGCCCGCTTTTACTATGTTTTGCCAACTTGTAGCCCCTGCCTGCCAAAAGGTTGCCGACCGCTGGGGTAGAGGATTGAAAAAAAGACTATAGCCGAATTATTTATGCAACATTTGTGTTGTTTGTTACACCAACCCCACAGTCGAGTGGAATTAAGCAGATGGAAGAAGGAGATTAAAAGGGGTAATAATTTCGTGTCTAATTCTTCACCATCATCATCATCAGCAGCCGTAGGATGTCCAGATCGACCTGTTGGAAGACATTAGAGGTATTAACTTCTAACAGGTCTAATGCTTATGATCAGGTATTCAGAACGGTATAGAACGGTAGAGACCGGGTACGCAACCGTCTGATTTTTTACGTGGGGTTGGAATTTGTGCCCGGTATGGTGATTAGCCCGATCACATCAAGCGACGGAAATAAAGTGGATGAGACGCGGACACGTTATTTTTCTAGTTCACTTCAGCTTACCCATTCGCGGATACCTGCGTGACTTTACACAGGAACATGATAGTTTCAAAGAATTAAGAAATGAATAATTTTATGCAATTGTATCAAAATATGTCCCTCGTTTCATTGTAGGGTGTATTGGTTCCACGAAGAGTGGACATATGGAGAAATAATAAATTTCACTACAACAGGGCTTTGTTTACTGACAAAACGTATAATTTGTACGGGCAAGAACTGAATGTTGTGTATTTGGACCATGTACCTTCCGTGGTGGTCACACGCGACAACGAAACTAGCAAAACTGGAGGAGTTGAGGTTGAGGTAAGTGCAAAACCGATAATACAAAATGAAGTAAAAAGAGTTGATAATGTACACGTCATAGAATCTACAGGTGCTTCGGAAAAACCCACGGGTCTGAGAAGAAACTCAATAACTTGTATAACAGGCGCAACACCTGATGGTAAGTAACCTCGACCGTCCACAGGCACCCACGATACCAAAAGAAACATGGCTGCATGTCCAATCTTTAGAAAATAGGGATTCTAAAGGAAAGGGAGATTTGGGCTACCGAACAAAATTAAATAGCTAGCTGGTAAGACTTATATCGAACCGGTCGAGCGGTCCCATTCATAACTACAGCGGGGCCTACGTGGCTCTAACACCATCCCCTATGAGTATAACGAGGCAAGTGTTGTGTTTTTCTATATAAATCTCTATATAAAGAGGTAATTTGGTATAAACCTTGCAGATATTCAACACCCTATCAGAACAAATGCATTTCAAAGTAAACATGTACCAGCCAATACACGCAGAGATTAACAAGTGGGGTCAGAAGCAAGCCAACGGCTCCTTCTCTGGATTACTTGGTGAAATGGTCAGCGGTAGGGCTGAGGCAGCGCTTGGTAACCTGAAATATACCCCCTACCACCTCGAGTTTATGGACCTGAGTATCCCGTACACGACGCAATGCTGGACTTTTGTGACACCAGAAGCATTGACTGATAACTCTTGGAAGACATTGATTTTACCATTCAAGTAAGCTGGTTTACTTTTAGGAGTTTTAGGACACAGCTGCTAAGAAACATACTTAGTTGTGGTTACCATCGATCATGAAAAATATGATAAGTGCTTTATTTAGTCGTGGTTTCAAATAAAGGATTTTTTGACTCAAGTATGCGTCTCTCTACTTGCGTCATGTAAGTTGTAGGAGGAAAAAAAACAAAAATGCACCGAGCGAGGTTTTGTATGAATCACTGTCTCATGATTATTATCTTCATTTCAGATTGAATATGTGGATTGCTGTCTTGCTTGTTTTGTTAATAACTGGTTCCATATTCCATGCAATGGCAAGATATTATATGCATCTTCAAGATTACAGGCACGATCATGACGAGACGTCGGCTAACGGGCAAAAAATTAACGCACAAACGGATGACGGTTTGTCTTTGTCGTTTTTACTGGAATAAGAAACGATTGAATTTAAAAAAGCTTGCCTAATCGGATTAATTTTATTATTGTTTTCTCGTGACTATTGTACCCGGCTTACTTTTATGATGTAATAAAATCCTCGGCTTTTTATTTATCTCATTATTGGTAATTTAACACGAATTACATAAATAATTATGATAATATCTACGTATAAGATCACAAAGATGCAAGTGCAGACATTTTCAATCTTCACATAATATCTACCTGCTCACTAGCACTAGCGTCACATGTAGGAGTATAGGGTGTACCTATAGGTATTGAAATACCGAGAAACGTGATATTTGCAAATGCGTTAAACCAATACCACTACCGACCGGAATTCAGAAAAATATTTACTTTGCAGATGCAAAACCTGTCGGGCTGTATGTGTTTGGCGAAATAATAAACAGCATTCTCTACACTTATGGAATGTTACTCGTCGTCTCATTGCCCAGGTTACCGACCGGTTGGTCTATTAAATTACTCACTGGATGGTACTGGATGTACTGCATACTCCTCGTAGTCTCTTACAGAGCTAGCATGACGGCTATCTTAGCCAATCCAGCCCCAAGGGTCACCATAGATACTTTGCAAGAACTGGCAGATAGCAAGGTAACTTGCGGCGGTTGGGGTGTTGAAACAAAGAAATTCTTTCAAGATTCCTTGGACGATTTGGGGCAGAAGATCAGCGACAGATTTGAAACTATAGATGACCCAAATGATGCTGCGAATCGCGTTGCACAGGGAGTGTACGCGTATTATGATAACAGTAATTTCTTGAAATATTTAAGTGTGAAAAGAAAGACCGGAATAACAATGGAGTCTGACAATTCGACAACGAACGCCAGTGTGCCCAAATCCGATGAAAGGAACTTGCATATAATGTCAGATTGCGTGGTCAACATACCCATTTCAATAGGCTTTCATAAAAACTCTCCTTTCAAACCACTAGCAGATGTTTATATCCAAAGAATTGTTGAAGTTGGTCTGGTTGAAAAATGGCTTAATGACGCCATGCACCCCATAAGGGCCTTAGAACGAAACGACGAAGAAATCAAAGCACTGATGAACTTAAAAAAACTTTATGGAGCATTCATAGCTCTGGCAATTGGGTATTCTCTAAGTGGCATTTGCCTGATTGGTGAAATAATTCATTGGAATTGTGTGGTTAAAAGGGACCCAAAATTCGATAAATATGCCCTAGATGAGTATTATAGAAATAAAAGGAAGTAGTTGGTTTGTTGTAATTTAATTATTTACAATAATCTATTAAAATATGAACTGGTTTAGAACTTTCTGAAATAAATAGTTGTTCAGTCATAATAAATTCTTTCAATTGTTACAAGTTCTTTGTGTTTTAAATTCCTATACCTATTATAAATTGTTGACATGATTATATTATATTTTTTTTCCTATTTAAAGAGGTCCGAGTTTAAAAATTACATAACAATGTACTTAATACAAATTATTATCAAATTACATAATTGTTACAGAAAATCTAAGTACTTTTTGAGCCAACATTATTTTCTACTTTTAATTTGTATGTCTAAACTCCATCCTATACTAGTTTAAATTATTTCATATTTTTGAATTTCTAATTATAGAATTAAAAGTTGGTTACATTATAAATTGACATAATTATTAAACTAAATTGTACAATCATCATTTTTGTTCGAGATTATACTCTGGAGGCTGGGCTCCTTCGGGAGCATTCTCCATTATCCACTGATGTTGCAGCACACTGGCTAACGGCAAACGTTCCTCAGGATTTATCACCAACAATTTCCCCATCAAATCTTTTGCTTGCTCAGAAATATAATCAGGGTATTTAATTATGACATATCTTATTTTCCTATATGTTTGATGAGAGTCCTTAGCATCAAAAGGGGGCAGGCCTACAAGTAATTCATAACAAAGTACTCCTAGACTCCAGATATCAACTGCGTAACTGTGAGGCTTTCCTTCAATCATCTCTGGGGACAGGTAATCTAATGTACCACAAAGAGTCATCCTTCTTGAAGACGGTGAGTGGACAGACCATCCAAAATCAGCTATCTTCAGTTCCCAATTATGTCCTATGAGCAAGTTCTCCGGCTTGATGTCTCGGTGTATAACTTTCTTTGTGTGACAATAAATTAGAGCTTTAGTCAAATCTCTGATGTATATTGCAGCAGTTTTCTCGTCAAAACGGCTGCGCTCTTTCAGTAGTTTGTACAGAGCACCGTGTTTAGCGTACTCCAGTATTAAATATATTCGTTTTTCATCGTGGAAATACCCGTACATGCGTAGTATGTTCGGATGCCGTAGTCGACACTGGATCTCCACTTCGCGGCGGACCTGGTGCTCTATTTCGGAGTCTAATATCTGACTTTTAAACAAAACTTTCAGGGCTACCACGTAGTGAGATTCTTTCTCTCGCGCTAAGTATACGTTTCCAAATTTACCTTTCCCTAGCGGTCGTCCCAAATCGAAGTCTGACAGCGACCATGTCTTCTTCTTATCATCCTTCTTTAATTCATTTTTCGTTGACATTGGTTGTTCTTTAAGCTCAGTTCCTTTTGTACACAAAGGACGGTTCACAGGAACAGCTGGCACTTTAAACGTGTCGAGTATTTTTTGCGAGTTTGCGGAGCACCCACAAGCAGACCGGCCCGCGGTCGGTGGACGATTCTCTTTACAACCACATTTCGGGACGTTCATTGTCACAAAAAAACAACACAACTCTTCAAATCAATTATTTACAGTCCAGCTACACAAATCTTTACCGCGATATTCAAAGATTTGAATAACGTATTTTCTTGCGAGCAACTTGCGAGATTCAAAACTTTGTGTGACCAATTTTGCACTGTCAATCAAAACTCAAAATGTTAAGTAAAATAATTATCTATGAAATCTTCTTTGTGTTTAAGTCAAGGTTTCAGTAAAATTATAGCACAAAAAATGTACATGCACTTTTCTCATTTCTTTGTTTCTCACAAAATTAAATTCATCCGTGCGATTAGGAAATAGGATTGCGATTTGCGACGTCACAGTCACTAGCGCAACCATAGAGGCGTGAACCAGCTGTTTATCTGTCAAGTGTCAAGACGAATTACGAAAATGGATTTGTAGATTTTGCAGTTTTGCAGTGTTTTCCTGAGTTTTTTTTCCCATATTGTGGATTGTAGATTTAAAAATCGTTTGAGTGAGCAAGGTTTTTGAGGTGAAAGAATTGGTTCTTTAGTTTTCGTGGGTTGAAAATTATTGGGAGTAAGTACTTTTTGGAAATTATAATATTGAGTTCTTAGATTAATAACTTAAAATTGTTTAATTGAGTTATTATTTTCTATATTAAATTATTCTTTTAATGTAAAAAAACACGACGTATTATGTTAGATGCTGTTTCAACCAAAGCTTATTGATGTAGCTTCGATATTTGGAGGTTAGGATTATGCATTTTCTCTTCTCGTGCTGGAGGAAATAACATTTGTAGAATGACATTATGAATGATCACAACTCAAAATGTTATTGCGCTAGTTATGATGTGACTAGAAAATGATTCGTGGCAAGTTCTGTAATTTTACTTATTTTAAGTGATCCCAACCCAAAACAAATATTTCGACGGTCCCTACGTACAAAGCGACATGTCAAAAACTGAGGTTTTCAGGAGAACGAAATGAAGTTTATTTATAAGTTTAAGAATTATCATACTTGTTATCTTGTTTGATTAGTATTTATAGTAGAACTAGCTGACCCGCGCAACTTCGTCTGCGTATGAGAGAGAGGGTTGAAGAGTGAGTCGTAGGCACCTATAATCCAATAATTCTAAAGGAGGTAATGGGATGATCTACTTCGGCCGTCAGTCATCCCGTCTCTCACCCCGTCTGTCACACCGTCTGTCACCTCGTCTGTCACCCCTCTGTCACCCAGTCGGTCACCCCGTCTGTCACCCAGTATGTCACCCGTCTGTCACCACGTCCGTCACCCCGTGTGTCACCCCGTCTGTCACCCAGTCTGTCACCAGTCTGTCACCCCGTCTGTCACCACGTCCGTTACCCCGTCTGTCACCCGTCTGTCACCCAGTCGGTCACGCCGTCTGTCACCCAGTCGGTCACCACGTCGGTCACCCCGCCTGTCACCCGTCTGTCACCACGTCTGTCACCACGTCTGTCACCCGTCTATCACCCATCTGTCACTCCGTCTGTCAGCCTTCTGTCACCCGTCTGTCACCCAGTCGGTCACCCCATCTGTCACCCCATCTGTCATCCCGTCTGTCACCCAGTCGGTCACCCCATCTGTCACCCCGTCTGTCACCTCGTCAGTCACCCGGTCCGCCACCCCATCAGTCAGCCTGTCAGTCACCCCGTCAGTCATCCCATCAGTCACTCCATCAATCACCACGTCAGTCACCCCTTAGTCACCCTACCATTCATCCCGTCGGTCAACACTAAAATATTTTTTCAAATCGAAGCAGTTTCTGAGATATAAAATTCCCCACTAGCAGCATTATTCATTTTTGCTCCGCTCCTATTGGTTATAGCGTGATGTTATATAGCCAATAGCCATCCTCGATAAATAGACTATTAGTCATGGTCGTTACAACGACCGCCGTTTAAGTAATAGTATTATTTTTTTAAAACGACATTACATGAAATTAACTGAGCAGAGAACAATGAGTAGCTGTCAAACAATGTATCACGCACCGGCGCCATCTACTTAAAATATTGGTTTGTAGTACATGCTATGTATCAGAGATGGCGCTGTATGTGAAAAAAGATTTTCCCGCTTTTCTGTTGAAAATTTTCCTAAATTTTCTTTGCTATAAACCTCACGGAGCCCGAGACCTTTCCAACGAATGCAAAACCGTGGAAATCGGTTCGTGCGTTCTGGAGTTATAGCATCAGAAGGGAAAACCCGACTTATTTTTATATAGTAGATTAGAATACAAAACAATTAAAAAAATATATCTATATAGTTATGAGCGTATGGATAATCTAAAGCCATATATGCAATAAAAAATATGACATTTTAACTTGTCTTGTCTCAATATACATAGGGACCATCGATTTGTTGGTCACATAAACATAATACACTAATACTACGAACTTATTCACATTATTAAATAGTTATTATATAGCCATATACACTCCAATATTATTTGTGATATTATGAATGATTTTTCAGGAGTCACCATGTCTGATGATGCAGAGCAGCAGGCTGAGGAGATTGAAGTGTTGAAGTCTATCTACGAAGGAGATGAAAATTTTAAACAAGTGGATTCTAAAACCTATCAGTATAAGGTGCATTTCTTTATTATTTTGTAGCATAAGGAATTACAGCAGAAGGGGCACCTGGATAATTACATACATACATAATAATATCACGCCTGTATCCCATAGGGGTAGGCAGAGACTATGGATTTCCAGTTCGCCCGATTCTGACACACTACTTTCGCTTCATCTACTTTAATCAATCTCTTCATACATTCGCGTAGGTTAAGGGTACTTTTTATCTGTACCTGGATAATTGATTTTCACTATTCAGAGACTGCAATACAATACTAATAAATCAAACAAAGACATTGGTGAAGAAGAGGGGCTTTGTGCCATAATCTTACTCACAAAAATGAAATGCAATAAATAATAATAAATAAATAACACTCAACAGTCACACACATAGTCCTGACCTCACACTAAGATCGAGTCTTGTGTCGTGGGAATCAGGAATTACGAGAGACGCGCGGTCTCACAACACCCAGACGTGAAACAAATATCTGTGGGCTACACAAATATTTGTCTCGGTGCGGGGAACGAACCCGCAGCCTCTCGCTTCGCAGTCGGCTATTCGCCCGCTGAGCCATGGACGCTGTCAATAGCTGTGAAAATGGTATCAAATTGGTCATTCTTGTTGTACACTGAACTATCCACAGCATGGCTCTATGTAATAAACTCTATGTAATCTATTCAAATTTTCACATAAAATTCAGTATAATAATGTGCACTTTCATCATAAAGGTGTTAGACTATTCACTTTTCATAACATAACATAACATAACATAAGCTCACGCCTGTATCCCCGAAGGGGTAGGCAGAGGCGCACTAGCGAACTAGAACACCCACATTTCGCCGAGCTTAGTTCCGTCCCAGATGTGATAGGGGGCGAGCCTATCGCCATATCGGGCACAAATTCCAGACTCCGGGCTGATATGGAAAAATCCAATATCACTTTGCCCGACCCGGGGATCGAACCCGAGACCTCAGGACGGCAGTCGTACCGAAATACCACCACGCCACGGAGGCAGTCACTTTTCATACTTTCATTAAATTCTCATATTTATGTATGTATATTGATTTTAGTATGCGGATGGTGACAAATCATTCATATTGGAGATCATATGGGGCTCCACATATCCTACAGACAAGCCTAAACTTAACTTAGAAATATTTTACAATCAAACATTGTAAGTATTTAATATTTCATTTTTTTTCTATAATGCTTGGTTTGTGATTCTATGTATTCCATATTCATGTTACACACAGATCAAAAATGATTTTCTGGCATAAATGTGGGCAAAATAACTTCTTACCTAGCCTTATCCTACCTTAATGTGGGGTTGGCGCAACACACTTTTTCAAGTATGTTGCAGAAATTATTTGATTTAGTTTTTACGACCGGCCGCCTGCCTGACATCAACCCTCTATGAAAGATCCAGTCCCAGGCAAATAATTAGAAAATTTGCTTTGCCTGACCTGGGAATTGAACCCAGGACCTCCCAGTCCACAGCCCATACATGCTGCCACTAGACCAAGAAGGTGACAAAATAACTATTAACCTAAAATTAGTTCATCTTGCTATTGTTTTCATATGCTTAAGAGAGCAGTAATTACCTTTAGAACCTTAGGCATAAAACCAGTTATGATTTGAGAAGTATGAGAAGGCTGAGACCAATATATTCTGTGGAGCAAACATTGGTTTAGGTGTTGTAAATGTGATTTTTTTTTGTAGTTCCCGATATACACTACAATATGAGTAATGAGACTAAAGATGTAAATATAATGGTCTTTATAAAAAAACAGTGATTATCTTTAGCCCTAGTTTGTCCCTTTCTTCCTTACATTGAGTGAAGAGATTAACTGATTAAATAGTCACGAGCGGCTCGGCCTCCGATGGCTCATACGCTTATGTAACATATATATGTGCCGCCTCTGACGTGTTAAACACTTGATTTTTTTATAAGTTAGAGTGAGATGGTGTATTTATTTTTAGGTTACCGTCAGTGAAGGAGAAGATCCTTTCGATAGTGAACCCTGAAGCCGACCAATGGCTCGGCTGTGCAATGACATATACCCTGTTTGAGTGTCTGAAGGAGAGAGTGTCAGAAATTCTGGCAGAACAAACAGAGGAAGCCATCATCTCTGCCAGAGTTGAGAAGATTGCTATTGATGACCAGGTTAGATTTGAAAGAATATTAATTTCGTAAAAATAGATTTCAAGATCTCCATTATATTATGATCAATTTTTATCATCCTTGGAGTAAGTTGCGTTAATCAAAAAAAATTTGTTGAAAATTGATCCAAATTTGTCAGATGAATTGCTTTTGAGGTATGGTTGAAAATGCATGTACTTGTGGGCAAATAGTATTAATGTTGTCAATATGTGTTTAGAAATAAATGTTTGCATTTTGAGATGTATTATTTTGAACTGATATAAAAAAGTAGGCGATTTAATGCATAATTCTTTTTTATTTTACGTACATATAATCAAAATGTACAAATAATAATAGTTTCATACATTATTGTAAGTATAAGTTTTGTACGCTGCTATTGGTGTTTATTAACATTTCCAAAATATCAATTAGGCAATAAAAACATCAAACAAAGTCCATTATAAAATACAAACTCTAAACTAGTGTGTTACAAGTGGTAGAGCCACGCTGTAGACCGTAACGTCTATAGCACGAATGGGCCGGCTTAGATACCACTGTCTCACAGAAAACCGACGTAAAGTGGCAGCTTGCTGTCGCGTTTCGTTCGGTGAGTCAGATTTCCGGTGGCCCATTTCCCCATTCCGTTTCCCAATCCCCTTCCCTCCCCTTCCATTTCCTCCTTTTAGGTTGGCAACGCACCCATGATTCTTTTTGTGTTTTGGGTGTCTATGGACAGTGGAGATCACTTACCATCAGGTGACCCATGTGCTCGTTTGCCAGTCTCTGCTATATACAAAAAAAATATAAATGAACCTTCTAATGTTACTTTACAGTCAGAATCCAAGAAACCCGAGAAGAAGGAGCAGCTAACGAAAGCGCAGAAGCGCCGCGCCTGGGACAAGGCGGAGGTAGGTCGAGGGGGGGAGAAGCCGCGCGGCTGGGACTGGGTGGACATCGTGAAGCACCTGTCGCAGGCGCCTCCGCCCCAGGCGTCGTGACAGGAGCGCGCATAGTTCCTGCGGCGCTGCGGACACGCGCACACGGCGCCGCGGTTCGCAGTCAACAAGCACAGGAGGATACGCAGGATCGCCAGGTCTTTGAAGAATTTACATGTTTGAGCAGTTAGGTGCAGTATGTGCTGTCTCGTCTCGGCTTGATGTATTTCGAGGTGTTTGTAAAATGTCATTTAATTTAGAGATAGAAGCGGTGAAGCCAGTCAAAAAATAATCTATGTTCATGCATTCTTTATCTTCTTTATTTAAAAAATATGGCCTCCATCAAAATTTGATGATTTTGCCAACGACAGTGTTTAATAAATCCATTACTCAAAAAAATTGCTAGTCAGACATTTTGAAAACAAATCACTATGTTCATGCATTGAATATGGTTTCATCAGAATAGTTTGACAAATAGGGCATTGTAATTATTTGATACTTCCGAAATGCCCACTAGGAGGGGTAGCAACTCAAATGTAAATATTGCCTGTAAAACAACAATATTGCTTAAAATTGAACAAAATCGATTCTGCATACTGTACTGATATCCCAATTTGAATATTACACAAACAACATTTGTTTAATCAACAGTTGACCATCTTCTATACCATTATATAATATTATTTTGACAATTAAATCAAATGAAAGCATGTTAAATAAAACTAATATAACAACCATATACAAGTCTCTTAAATGAATAAGGATACTGACGTCATCAGCATTATGCCTGTTTCACATGAAGAAAGTTCATAAGACAATACACATGGAACCACCACTGCCACTATTTAAAGAAACTATTTAAAATGAGAAAATTATGTTTATTTTTTATCCATGGCAAAGTGACTACACTGCACCTGATGGTAAGCGTAATGCAGCCCAAAAAAATAAGATCCTTCTTACAAACAATGGGTTTATCATGCTGGCCTATTTATGATTCTTCACGCTTCGAATCCGAAGAATGGCAGATTGTAAGATATTTTTAAAGGAGATAAATTCTTTACATACTTTTATACCTGCCAGTACAGTATATTAAAACTATTATTGCCCTAATATTTTTAGTCTCGTTATACTGTCCTTGTGTGAAATAGGCTTTAGTATTAGCTTGTACTGTATCGCTGTAAATAATTATTATTAATTGGCAATATTAGTATTTTTTATTCACTCTAATAAGACTTTTTAGTGAAATTATAAATCTCAAGTGTATCAACATAATATTAATTTGTTAGTAGAAACAATGTAAAGTTATATATTGTAGGAACATAATGTTAGAGTATTGCTATAATATTATTTATTTTTTCTTATAGTGTGTATATTTGATATACAAGCGATAGGGTAAATAAATAAATATTAGAACTATCGGTTTTGTGACCATCGCTCTGGCTACATCAATCAATTCATCAACAAAATTGATTTTGTAACCATCACACCAAAATGATTTAGGATAGAAAACTTTATTATGTGTAATGGCGAATAAATTAAAAAAAACTTTCCTGTAAAAACTACATCGAAATTGGTTGAAAAATGAGGCGGTAATTCATATTTTAACTTCTGCTATGAGCGAGAGTGGGGGCATAGTGGGGATAGCTCGCTATCCCTTTCCAACGCACGTACCATTATGGTCATGACGTAAATGATTCTTCTCTTTCCTGCAGTTAGAAAGTTACACTAAACTTCATAAGCGTATAACTTTTTTATTTTTGAGATTATTTCAATATCTCTTAGGGCCTCGTTCACCACCCTCGAGTAAAGTGTCAAGTAGGCTAATCGTCAGTTAAAGTCACCCGTAACTGCACGTGTGAATTTCACGACGTTCGAGTAGCATGCATCTTATGATTAAACTGGCCAGTAAGCTACTTGCCACGTCGTCTGCCAAGTAGCGCGTTTACTTGACGGTTAAAGTTTAAAGTAGGCAGTTAATTGTACATTTTATCGTAGTTAAATAAACTATAAAATCAAATTATAGTAGTCATACCTTAATAACGATGTTTAACATTTTAAATAAACGTGTTAACTGCAAAATAGCCTTTCATTTAAAAAATCAAGTAGTTTCAACAAAAACAAACTGCAATTCGGGCGAAGCAAACACCGATGTCCGGAAGGGGTCACGCAAAACTCGACCTTATGGACACACGATTTAGTACCTGTGTAACTATTTATATAGCAAAAAAAGGGTCGGGTAGGTTTTTGTGTCATGTGGTGCGGACCCGCGACGAGTCACGACTGTTTTTTTGCCGTAATAAGATACTTTTGACGTAATGTTGAACGAATGGGACGCAGGATTTGTGATATCATTCACTTAACCAGTAAGTTGCTACTCAGAGCTCTAATTTTGCTTGTGAAATTAACAGAAGTTACTCGGAACTCTTACTTGTCAATTAACGCTAGTCAGAAAGTAACTAATCAACACTTTACTTGGAGTTGGTGAACGAGGCCCTTATTGTATTATATTTTAGATGACGTAAAATTAATATAACATGAATTTAAAATAAAATAGTTAATACCCAATTACAAATGTAGCGATGTAAACTATTTGTGAGCGATATTGTTGCTTCATGGTGGTAAATATAGTATCCATACACTGCCTAATATTTTTTGTACTTTTCTATGGTAGAAACTGGTAGAAATATATCACGCTTTAATCAGTATACATAATATTAAGCATCAATTTGCAAGAGCCAGATAACTTATTTGAAGAATAGTTATGACATTTTCTCAGTTGATGTATGTAACGTCTTATATTAAGTTATTTAGCTCTTAAAAATTTGTCCTAAATGAAATATTTTGTGCTGTAGAGGTATATATTAATGTAATTATTACGACCGTGTATATGATGTGGGCTTATGCATTAACCATCAATAGAAATGAACTGCGTATGGAAACATTGAAATGAGTGAATTTGGCTTCTTTTTGACCGAGCGTTTTGTTAATCTTGTTTGATTGATGTACTTCAAAAAAATTGTCTAAAAGGCGTACTGAAAAGAATTGACGCCAAAACTCCAGCGAGTCTACGACATTACCGGGAAATTGAAGAAATAATTATAATTTGTGGCGAGCACTCCTTTGATTAGAACCTAAGACTTCAAGGTTCTCAACCTCCCACTAGCGACTAGAATAATGAGGTTACAAATGATGTAGATATTAGATACCCGGCTTTAAGAGGAGAAGTAACACCAATGACCTAGCCTGCTGGAGAGTTAAAGTTGTGTATGAAGGTAAACTAGATGGCGGTGGGAGTGTATAGTGTATGCGTATGCGTCTCCTGCACATGTTTTGTTCAACACAAAACAAAAAATATCTACACAAAACAACGTATTTCGCCGTCTCCTGCTCATGAGACAATGGGTCATAATTGGACCGTGTTGTGCAGAAATGTTCTAACCCACAAAAAGACAAAAAAAACACCAATATGGTCTATTAATGTATAGAGCATATTGCCATAAATATTTTTTTGGAAATCCGTTGTCCCTGCCTACCCCTATGGGAAAGAGGCGTGAGTCTATGTTTGTAATTTTCACCCCTTTTTTGTGGGTTGGTTCATTCCTGCACAATACGGTCCAATTTTGTGTAGTTGTTTTGTGCAATGATTTAGTGCAGGACACGCAGCTTTACCATTACCTATTTCGAAACGAGTCGCAAACAAACTCAACGAACTACAGGTACGTAACTTTTGCACAGTTGACTCTCAGAAAATGGGACAGCAAAGGAGTGCTTAAGCACTTCTTTTGCATACATTCGGACGCCGATAGAATTCTAATTTCAAAATTCTAATTTAAGAACGCTTGCTCAATTCGTTTAAAAATCAACTTTACAACACGTGCATAGGGTTATAATTGTGTTGATTTAATTAGAATTTGTGATCTTTTTCTTTGTTTTGTTCCTGAGACCACTTTTTAGGAGGATATTTTCAAAGAACTGTGCATCTAGGCCAATCTAGGGTATATTATATTGATGCTACTTACACGTAGGACGCGAGGCGAAGCGACGGGGCCGGCTTCGACGTTTGGTCGACACACAACGTGTGGAATTCAATAAATTGTTTATTTGACACAACACATACATAAAACAACATAAGCTCACGCCTGTATCCCCGAAGAGGTAGGAAGGCGCACTAGCCAACCAGTACACCCACATTTCGCCGAGCTTAGTTCCGTCCCAGATGTGATAGGCGGCGAGCCTATCGCCATATCGGGCACAAATTCCAGACTCCGGTCTGATATGGAAAAATCCAATATCACTTTGCCCGACCCGGGGATCAAACGCGAGACCTCAGGACGGTAGTCCTACCGAAATACAAACACGCCACCGAGGCAATCATTGTCATTGTTTATTTGAATATTTAATAAATTAATACTGGAGCCGAATTTCGCTATTTATTAGCATGAATGCATTTTCAACCATGTACTTATTATATTATTTATCCGTCGAATATGTATACATAATTATAGTGATTGTGGTAAATGTTTTGTTAGGAGTTTAGCGACTCGTATGAATTTGTCATGTATGGAACTGTCGACATTTAGTATTAAATGTGAATATTCTTTAATATATTTATCAATACATTGTGTGTTTTATTGTATGTGAAGTTTTTAGCGACAATTTTTTGATAGTCATGCACTTTTTACTAAGCCTGAGCTAGAGAGCGCTGAATTTCGGAAAGACTTTATTTTATTATCTCTTGGAGTTATATTGATAACAATCATAGAGAGACACTAAAAAAGCCACGTACAAGACGTGACTTTTGCAATGACGTTGGAATCGTTCCGCTTATAGATTTTTCATTATACAGTTTCGGATTATAGACTACAGATGGCGTTATATTTTCCGATACAAATTGTAGGCAAATAAAACACACAAGCTCACGCCTGTATCCCCGAAGGGGTAGGTAGTAGCGTACTAGCGAACTAGAATTCCATTTCTCATCGCCATATTGGGGACAAATTCCAGACTCCAGGGTGATATAGAAAAATCCAATATCACTTTGCCCGACCCGGGGATCGAACCTGAGACCTCAGGACGGTAGTCGTTCCGAAATACAACTACGCCACCTACAGGGGTGCGTTTACTTCAATGACTAAAGAAATATGGATTCACCTTAATATCAAGTGACGCCTATTTTGTATTGGAACTCTTTACTGTATATTTTTAAGACTCGTTAAAGTTTACAAGCTCTTTGGGCTCGTTTAAAATATCCTGACATGTGATCTGTCAAAACCAAAATAATTTTTATACCAAATCAAAATCATGAAATTCACAAAGCAGGAATGGTATACTCCAGCAGAAGTTGCTATTCACAACACAGCGTCTGATTGCTGGGTGACGCTGAACGGTAAAGTGCTGGACATGACGTCATGGCTTGAGGACCAGTTTAAACTCTGCAAGTGCAAGAAGAGCTGCTCCTGTCAGATTAAGAACTGGTACTGTGGGGACGATTGCGTCGAGTACTGCCCTTGTTTCAAACGAGGCTTTATTTACTGTGATGGGAAAAGGGTAAGCACACTATATAAGCTAGCTCTATTCACTCACTGACAGCCTCCGTGGCGCAGTGGGCGAGTAGCCGGTGGTGAAGCGAGATGCCGCAGGTTCGATTCCCGCACCTAGACAAATGTTTGTATGGCCTACAGATATTTGTTTCGGGCCTGCGTGTTGTGAGACCGAAAGTCTCTCGTAGTTATTGATACCCACAATAGACACAAGACTCGATCTTAGTGTGGGGTCAGGACTATGTATGTGACTGTTGGGTGTTAAAGCTAATCTAAACGGTGTCCCAACACAATTGTGACCTCTGGCATTCGTAAGTGGTCACTGGTCAAGTTAATTGTAAGTACATAGTTATGTAGTTGGAAAACTGTAATTTGCACCGAATGTGATGGTTTAAACTTGGTAATAATTATAACATCTTATACAGTATAGTCTTATAATCTTTGGGGGAGGCCTATGTGCAGTAGTGGACGTCCTATGGCTGATGATGATGACGATGATGATGATGATACAGTATAGTGCGGTTATCGTTCTTATTTGGAAAACATTTGCTGAACACCTTAAGCCATGTCTCCTGCACTAGCTTTTTCGAAACAAAACAAACACTAAAACCACAGACGCAAAACCACCATTTGCTAAACTGTTTTTATGAGTAAGCCCTATATGTCTGCAGCAAGCCATGACGATTCTAGCGTACGCCGGTAAGGATGTAAGCCACTGGTTCGTAGGGGACGAGTGGGCGCGTTACACGCATCCCATCGTGGGCACGAGCACCACGTACCACTTGCACGGACACCCCGCCAGGCGCGCCGTGGTGCCGTCCACGTGCTGGCGGCCGCTCCACAAGCCTTGGTGGCTGGATGAGAGTCGAGTGGTGGGGAAGGTCACGGCGAAGACGCGGCCCATTCGCATTACCAACTCTTTGACAGGTATTTGTTGATTCTGGGTCACACTCTTGCATACTTGTACTTGTTTATAGTTTTTTTTTTTTTACACACAGTCACACACCTAGTCCTGACCCCACACTAGGTATAACCTGTATCGTGGGTATCAGAAACTATGAGAGACTTTCGGTCTCACAACACCCAGACTTGACACAAATATCTGTGGGCCACGCAAACATTTGTCTCAATGCGGGAATCGAACCCGCGGCCTCTCGCTTCACAGCCGACTACTCGCCCGCTGCGCCACGGAGGCTGTCAGGAGGCTTATCCTTCGTTGTTTGATGTTTTATCATTAACTAACTATAGCTGGTGGATAAAAGGCCCAGTTTTTCCTGGTATAAAATTGGTGTTGCATGTCTCTTTTTTGGTATGATAAATAAACTTTCTTTCTTTCAATGATTCTCCGGGATTTTTTCAAAATTGGTAGTATGTAGTTCTATGAATTAATATTTGCCGTGCTCAAACAAAAAACTTTACCTAAGTAGGTATTATTAGTAGCATAGCGTCATCTTACTCGGCGTGAAGCTAAGCATGAACGGCATCGCAACTATTGTTTATCATTGACTAGCTTCACACCAGTGAAATTATTTTGCGCATAGTAAGAATGTTCTAAACGGGCCCTCGCTATTTCAGGATCCACAGTGACTTTGGAAGTATGCTCAGAGGAAACGATCCACCAGATCATGATGCGATACCTCCCCCACAACACGCACATGATGTCGTACACCTGGCGATACCTGGGCAAACCCCTCCACTTGACCAAGACCCTGGCGCAGAACGGCATCCCGGACGAGCGAGAGCTGTTCAGTGAAGTGGGGCTGCCAGAGAACGTCCATATCCCGGCGATCATGTTGTATTATGATGATGATTTGACTGTAGGTGAGTTTAATAAATAAATATAAATAATAAATAAATACATCCAACAGTTACACACATAGTCCTGACCCCACGCTAAGATCGAGTCTTGTGTCGTGGGTATCAGGAACTACGAGAGACTTTCGGTCTCACAACACCCAGACCCGAAAGAAATATCTGTGGGCCACACAGACATTTGTCTTGGTGCGGGAATCGAACCCGCGAGCTCACGTTTCACAGCCGGTTACTCACCCGCTGCGCCACGGAGGCTGTCCATTTGTAGGGTATAGTTTGCGCGGTAGTCGCGTATGAGGAGAAAGAAATCGTGATTTGTCCAGATTTTTGTTCAAAGTGAACATAAACCTCTACATAAGCTTTTTTTCACCTGGTTCCAGTTTTTTGTCTGTCTTTTAAACCTAGTTTGATCTTCGACAGCCTCCCTAGCACAGTGGCAAGTAGCCGGCTGTGAAGCGAGAGGCCGCGGGTTCGATTCCCGCACCGAGAGTCGAGACATAGGTTTGTGTGGTCAACAGATATTTTTTTCTGGTCTTGGTGTTGTGAGACCAAAAGTCTCTCGTATTTCTGATACCCACGACACAACACTGTATTTTAGGTTCAGGACTATGTATTTGACTACTGGGTTTTTATTATGGGTGTGCTATTTATATTTGGACATTGTAAATGTTTCTTCTATTACAGATCCTCCTGATAACTTCTTCAGAAGTAAGGATAAAGATGAGCTGTGCATATGCAAAGAACGGGAATGCGAACAGCACATGGATGTGTGCGTTGAGTGGTGATCGGGTTTTGGTTTTTGACAAGGTTTTCATTTTCTTGACAATAAATTGATTCATATAAACCACTAATTGTTTTATTTGTATATCAAACACTTTTTGAAGCGTGTTGTAAGGTTTCGGCTTAGTTTTACGACCGGTTGTCGCCTGACGTCAACCCCCCTCTAGGGATCCAGTCCCGGGCAAATGGTGTTACAAAAACATCCTGCACGGCCTGGGAATCGAACCCAAGGCCTCCTGGGTGTCTATTCTATGATACGTTATCGGGCGAACGATATCGGACTGAAACTCTACCGATATCGTGCAAAAATGCTAGCACATAACATCATCGTATATCGTTCGGGCATCATAGACACCACTATCGGAAGAACCTAGAGATGACTAAAGGGAACAATGAGTGAATGCAATATTATTATAAAGGTGCTTCAACACACACGGGAATCATCGACAATATTGTATCAATCCAATTTACTAATGTATTAAAACGTGTTTGAAAATTGATTCACCACACTCGATGTCTATATTTGCAATTATTATAGATATTTAAATGTTTATTTCAATTAATATAACAATTTTATTATTTTTGTCAATAAATATTTATTTATGAGACAATTCTCTTGTTTTTGTAAGAAAGAGGTACATTGTCGGAAAGTGGAATCTCTTTGGGTTGCTGGCACATCGATCGAAAAAAAGGTTTAGAAAACACGGCCAGGGGCTGAAGCATGTTTGTACACGTACACTACAGGGTTCCGTGGTAGGGTTAAATGTTACTGAAATATAATTTTATTACACATAAGACCTTAAGTAACACTTTAAGGTGACCATGGTCCATTAACTTATATTTACTACCTCTTTTAAACAACTAACAACTTCATTTGGTTGGTGGTAGGTATTCAGTAGAATTTATACGAAATCGTTGACGTGTGAACTTAGCCATGATAGTTTTTCTTTTAAACTCGTTATAATACCGTACACCCAAGATTTTTTTCTAACGATACCTCAGCATAGGATAACCGAAAAAAAAATTATCCCTCATTTTACGAGCAGGGGGCCACACCGATCACCGACCACACCAACAAAGTGTGATTGATATCAATGCTATACATATGTATAGCCATGCCAAATTACAGCTTTCTAGTATTCATAGTCTCGCCTCCTCGGTACAAAACGTTTCGGAGGAACGCTATGCGGTCCGATACTCCAACGATATCGTGCAAAAATGCTAGCATATAACACCATCGGATGTACTTACATCGTTCGGGCACCATAGACACCACTATCGTGTGCATAGATAGAGATGACCGAAAGGAACAATGAGTGAGCGCAATATCATGATTGTTCATACAACCAATATAGTTCAACACAGACGGGAATAAACGAATCAATTTTTTAATCAATCTAAATCACTGATGTATAAAAGCGATTTTAAATAATAACAATTATTTATTTTTATGAAAGTTAAAATTTATATTCAGACTATTGATACAACTATGGACTTTAAATATCGACTGTAGTCTGTCCTTTTTCTTTATTCTTTCTCCTTTCGGTTCCCCCTCAAAAAGTGACAGAATTTTTCCTCAGAGTAATAGATGCGAGGCGAGTCCATTCTTATAACGTCCTTGTTTTTACTTGTAGTAGGTAGTTTAGGAAAGTGATTACATTTTCTTTAGTGAATCAGAGATACCTACATATTATACTTGTGAACAAAGAATAAAGTGAAATTATAAAGTGAACCTTGTGAATTTATCGTAGTTTGACAAAGTAATTTGATAGTAAAAACATGGAATTATTATTTATTACCGTTGTTGGCAAAATCATCAATATTTTGAAGGGGTCGTGTTTTTAAAAGAAAGAAGATATCTTATCTTGTACTATATTTTTGCGCTTTTAGTAGCGCTTTGAAGAAGTTTGCCTAAAGACTAAGCCGAAGCTTTACACAACATTCTTGGAGTGTGTTGCACAGATCCCACATTGGACTAGGTGGAAATAAACATCCGAAGTCCCAATATGAAGACAGTGGTGGCGGAACCCGATACAGCAGGATTAAAGAAGGGGAAGCACGCGCATCCATAACAAGCCTAGTGGTTTAAGGAATGCATTAAAAATGTAACTTCTGTATTTTATACAAATAAATAATAAATAATTTATAATAATTATAAAGGAGTATTTATATTTATTCTAGGTACATATTATTATGTATAGTAATAATGCACAGACTTTCGAAGAATCGGCAATTCGCCACAAACTCCCTCGAACGTCCAATAGAGTTCGTGAGCAAAAGGTATCCCTTGCTCGTCGGCGTTATAAATGAGGTTTTCTCCTCTTGCTTTTTCTGCGAGTATGATGAACTCCATTTCTGTTTTAATAAAATAAGGAAAACATTGTCGCCTTCTTGGTCTAGTGGCCGCATATATGGGCTGTAAACCGGGAGGGACTGAATCCCTCAGAGGCGGTTGACGTCAGGCAGGCAGCCGGTCGTAAAGACTAAGATACATCCTTTCTGTAAATTTCATGAAGAAGTGGGTTGCGCCGATCCCACACTGGCGTGGGATAAGGGCAGGTAGAAAAATAAATATACAGGAATGAAAGTTTAACGGCATCAAGTGAAAATTCAAATAAATGGTCTTCCATAGCACGGTGGAAAGCTCACCAAATCAATAAAAAGTCTCTTAGGAAGTTAATTACAATAGAAATCTAACAAAAAACTACAAATCATATAATTTTAAAGCACATTCGATACACAAACGATACCGCTAGGTCTATCGTAGAATATGACATAAAACTCCGATGAAAAAAATGTCAAACGCCGAATATTGAGCTGTCGAACGGATTACAAAATAGCATTTTCCGAAACGAAACTTATGCCACCGATATCGGTCCGATACGTGACCACATAGACTAGCAAAACGAAGTCCGCAACTGCGGAATTTGACATTTAGCTATGATAAAATAAACGTCAAACACCGAATAATGAGCTGTCAAACGGATTACAGAATAGCATTTTCAGAAACGATACTTATACCAACGATATCGGTCCGATACGTGACCACATAGAATAGCAAAACGTCCGAAACGAAGTCCGCAACTGCGGATTTCGTTTTACAAACTAGACCCCCTGGTCCTTAGCGCCTATATTCGTAAGCTTCCACTAGACCGTCATTTAGTACTCAAATATTTATCCTCGATGCATCCCTAGATAAATGTAACGTATATTTTAATAGAGAATGGTGACCTTAGGTTTAATTATGACTTTAATATAAGAAACAAAGACATTCAACAGTATATAGATGGGACAACAGCGTGAAACGTGTGATCCAAAAGTTGTGACCTAGTGGTCATAAGTTAATCAGTCGTATTTGAAACATAAGTTCGTGCCGACTGCCTCGGTTGCGTGGTGGTATTTCGGTACGACTCCCATCCTGAGGTCTCGGGTTCGATCGGGTCGGGTAAAGTGATATTGGATTTTTCCATATCAGCAGAGGCGCACTAGCAAACTAATAGACCCACAGTTCGCCGAGCTTAGTTCCATCCCAGATGTCTATCACATCTGGGATGGGGCGAGCCTATCCTAATATCGGGCACAAATTCCAGACTCCGGGCTAATATTGAAAAACCCAATATCATTTTGCCCAACCCGGGGATCGAACCCGAGACCTCAGGACGGTAGTCGTACCGAAATACAACCACGCCACCGAGGCAGTCTGCTATACTTAGTAATATTAAATCTCTGGTTAGAAATGACCACACCAAATCTGTTCGCCTGCGATGTATAAATAATTTATCTAAAGCAATTAACACGATTCCAAGAATGCCCATGGTGGCTCGTGGTAGGGATTGCTGTCATGCGCGACTTACCTTTAATTACAAACATAAAAACTGGACGGTATTCTAGTGGTGGTTACTGATTTAACTAGGGTTAGTTTTTACGTGGCTCGTGCCTAGGTCATAGGTGTTTGAACCTGGGCAATAAACCTGTCTGTTAAGGGGTAAAGCTTCCTGTTTCTTGAAATTTATGCAGGATACCTTTGGTGTTAAAAGGAGTAGGTATGGATGGATAAATACTTTATTGCATCTTTATTGTAAACACTTACAGACACTGTTTTGCAACTAACTTTACGATCTAATGGAGATATTATAGAGCCAACGAGTGACAAACAAAATTTCCAAATCAGATTTTTCTACCTGCTCTTTATTTATGAGTCTGTTTTGTGCCACTGCAGGGCAAAGTCTTCCCTGCCTTTCACTGATCCCTATCGAGGGCCTGTGTGGACCAGTCTTTTGTGTAGGACTCCAAGTCATCTTTTCATCTTCGCTTCGGTCTGCCGCATCGTCTTTTCCCGTCTTTAGGAACCCACTTTGTCGTTATTTTTTCCCAAAGCTCATCCGACATGAGGCAGATGTGGCCCGCCCAATCCCACTTGAGCTTGGCAGCATGTTGCGCAACATCAATTATGTGTTCCGAAAAGCAGTCACTATTTCTTATGTGATCCGTCAATTTGACTCTCAGTATACTACGCTCCGTTGCTCGCTGACACACCCCAAGTTTCGATTTTTGTAGAGCAGTCAGTGTCGCCTCCTTGGTCTAGTGACAGCATGTATGGGCTGTGGACCGGGAGGTACTGGGTTCGATTCCCAGGTCGGGGAAAGGAAATTTTCTAATTTAATTTGCCCGGGACTGGATCCCTCATAGGGGGTTGACGTCAGGCAGGCGGTCGGTCGTAAAAACTAAGCCAAATCCTCTCTGTAACATGCTTGAAAAAGTGTGTTGCGCCGACCACACATTAAGGTGGAATAAGGGCAGGTAGAAAGAAAGAAATTCAAAGACCAGGTCTGTGCGCCATAAGTGAGGATAGGTACAATAGTCATGTCCATGAGTTTGCGTTTTAGGGTAAGAGGTAAGCTGCGTTTCAAAATGTCTTTCGTGGAACAAAAGCACCTCCAGGCGTTTTCTGCGCGTCTTGCAATTTCTGCATCTTGCTTCACCTGCCCTTATGCCACCTTAATGTGGGGTTGGCGCAACACTTTTTCAAGCATATTGCAGAAAAGATTTGGCATAATTTCTACGACCGGCTGCCTGCCTGACGTCAATCTCGCTATGGGGACTCTGCAAATCAGATCTTGGTAACAAAAAGTGTTATATCTACTACTTCTAGAAAAACAGCAAAAGCCTCGAAAGGATCGTCAAAATCGGCAAATCTATTGAACGATAATTTCACCGTGGTTTATATCATTGATGTAATAAGTGTTTATTGCAATAAAAAGCACAAAATGTTTTCCCAGGTAACTCATAATAATATATGTTTGGGAGGTCTATGTTCAGCAGTGGACGTCCTATGGCTGATGAGGATCAGTGTTTAAGTCTCAATTGCTCTTAGCCTCATTTGGCATCCTGGATAGCAAACACGTTGTCATCGTACCCGCAGTGGGTAGTAAGTCGCGTTTCGGAATCAGCGGCTGTATAATTCTATAAAAATAAAAATAAAAATGTTTATTGATCACGTAGGTATAATCATGTTACAACACTATCAATTTAGAAAACAAGCTGGCAGATATGGACACAATAACAAGGATGGTGCTTAGATAAAGGGTTGTGATTTGTAGGAAAGGGAACGAACGGGATATGGCAGGAATGCTACTAGGGAATTGACGGGAAAATAAAATAGGATTTAACTGGAAATGTGGATAAGGAAAATCACGCCGTAGACTATAAGACCCCGGACTAAAGCTGGCATAGTTCTGGAGATCGCCAAAAGACAGTGTTTCTTGACGGACAGCATTGTACTTATTCGCTACTAAGCAACAAGTTTATTTAACCATCATAAAAACGTATTAATGAAGAAACATATTTTGAGTGGTAGAGCCACACTGTAGACAGTTGTGTCTATTGCACGAGTAGGTGGCTCGACCGGTTTGATACCACTGTCTCACAGAAAACCGACAAAGTGGCAGCTCACGTTTAGTTCGGCAAGTGAGATTTCTGGCGCCCCTTCCCTTTCCCAATCTCACCCCTTCCATTCCCACCTTTTAAGTTGGCAACGCATCCATGATTCTTTTTGTGTCTTGGGTGTCTATCGGCGGTGGAGATCACTCACCATCAGGTGACCCATCTGCTCGTTTCCCTTCTCTGCTATAAAAAAATAATATCTTAAATCGGATCTATAGACCGAAATAGAATAAGATTACAAAAGCTTTACATAAGTTGTGAGCACTCTAAGACTTTTTCCTTTATTACACAATCCACATAGACCCTTTCTATAAAGAAAATAAATTGTATTATACAGGGCAAGTCATAAGATCCCATAATGCTCGCCATGCTCAGTCGAGCACGCTTCCTGCCGACCTGCCGCAAGCCATGTCTCACTTGATGTATGTACTTCTTATTACTATTTTTCTTGGGCAAAAACCGAGTGTCGATGAACTGTTACTTTCCTACTGTGCTGGTAGATCCGATTTGAAAACTATGGATGAAATGTTCTCCCAGATTTATGAAATAATAATCACAAGTTTAAAAACTTAACTGACCGACTTCCAATTTACCGATCGTAACCAAATTTATATGGGACCACCCTTGAAATAAGTTCTATCGACTTCAAATGAATTTTGAAAATCGGTCCACATTTGGCGGAGATATCGAGTAACATACATAAAATTTAAAAAAAATACAGACGAATTGAGGACCTCCTCCTTTTGTGGAAGTTGTTCGAAAAAGGTAGAAATCTATTTTGTAATCCACTATGCAACCTCGATAGTGTAAAGGGCGTATAAGCGACTTTGAAACGAGCGGCTGTAAATTCGATTCTCGTTTTGATAAAACATGTTGTCCGAAAATAATTGCTTCGGTTCTGGGTATAGTGAAACTGGAAGTCCTCATACCGAAATATCTGAAACTCAAAACAAGATCATAGAATGGGGCTTGTGTTACGTATGTGAATTTTGTCATGTGTTTTTCATGTAAATAGTGTATATTTAACTTTATTTGCAGAAAAATTTGAAAGATAAACAAATATAGAACATGGTGGAGATCACTTACCATCAGGTGACCAACTTGCTCGTTTGCCAGTCTGCTATAAAAAAAATGTGAAACATGCGGCTGTAGGCGAAAATTTTGGATTATGCCATATTATTGATTAACTAATATTACATGCTTATTTCCTGTAGAAAACATATTATATGCATAAATATTTTGTTTCGATGTTTCACATCTGCCAGGCGTCCTGCGACGACTCATGTTTTTTTCCGTTTTCTGCAACATAATTAAATTAATTAGATATCGACATAGTGCTACGATGCCTACGAATGCTTCCGTTTCATTAATTGGTTTGAAAACGCTCACAAATGTGGTTAAACGAAACTACACAATTATCGGCCGCTTTTCATTCATACATTCTAAACAGATAAATAACTACCCCACGCGATATAGCTATTTACGAACAAATACCAGCTTATTTGCGTACTTACGCGGCGCGACCACCACGCATGCGCGGATCCGATAATTTCACCCACTTGTTGCCCTAAATTATAGTCGCAACCCCATGCAAAGAGTTCCATTAAAAATAAACTGTCCGTAGTCGCCATTCTTGTCCATAGATAAATGAGTGACGGGAGGAGCGGCCGCGTGACGCGATCGCCTTTGCCGCGTTCGAAATTCGAATTTCGAAATAGTTTTCACGTTTTTTAATGTGTTCGGTTTTGACAAGAGAATGATTAAGTTTGCGCATAACTTACTCTCATTTGACTGTTTGTTTGTTTTCATTAAATATCAAGGACTCAAAACGGCTTTTGGATTGTAATATGTTGTGAAACTGTGTAATTTCTTCGGGTAGGTAATTCTTTTTTAGTACCAATGTTTTGTTTTGCTTTGTTTTGTTTTGTAGGTACCTAGTGTGCTTTGAGTATGGACTGAAGATAGATAATTAGATATTATGTATTAAACTATTTAGGGTTTTAACGAAGGATTGCGATTTGCCATTATAATTACCTATATAGTCTTATCGAACGCTCGACAATAAAAAATGATACTATTTGCGAGTATTTTTGTAAATGTACCTTTATAAACTTAATAATTATGTAAGTAACAGTTTTGTTTTATGTTCTCGCTAGCTTATAATGAATTTATTCTAACTGCGAGAACATGTTTTTGTCCGTACACATGTTTGAACTACGAGGAGGGTAAACGCACCATTGCCTGACCAATGTTAATTTCGTGCGTTTCTTATAGAAAATGAGGTTCCTAATTCAATTATTTAATGTGCAATGAGTTTCAAAATTGATATAATAACTTGATTTCTTAGGTTTACGCGAATGTTACTCATTTAAATGAAACTAGTTTTTACGGATTTTATCGCGATTTGTTTTATATTTAGTCCCGACGTTTTGAAAGCTTTACAGCCATCGTGGTCACGGGTTGGAAACAAATCGCGATAAAATCCGCAAAAACTAGTTTCATTTCAATAATAACTTATTTCCACCTACTCTTATCCCACTTCAATGTGGGGTCGCAACACACCTCTTCAATCATGTTGGGGAAAAGATTCAACTTAGTTTTTACGCCCGGCTAGCTGTCTGACGTGAATCTCCCTCTGGGTGGTAAAAATTGGTTTATTTTAAATATAAAATAATTGAGCGGGAATGGGGAGGCTTGTTTGCGTATTGTACATTGTACGACGAGAGGGATTTCCTTCGCCCAATCCCATGGGCATATATAAGGGAGGTTTAGGGGGTCTGGACACCCCCCTAGTCTATGTGAAGGTTTGGCAACACTCGGGACAACTTAATAATACCTGTATTATATTAAGGCTGTACTAAGGTCATTACCCCCCCCAACTAGTCAGTCACACCCCCCATTTGAAAGATGTAGCTTCCCCCTTGCCCAATCCCTAGCCCATTTGACAATAGGCAATAATATGGCTGTGTCTCTTGCATTTCTGATGTCAACAGGCGACGGTAAATATTTAACATAAGATGGCCCACCTGCACATCTGTAATCTATTAGAAGTGTGTTTTACGTAGGTAATTAAAGGTGTTATAAACAATATAAGGAGCGATAACTCAGTTGGGAATGGTACGGACTGCCGAATCGAGTGTCGGAGGATGGACCAACCCCAAAAAGAGCAAACACCTCTACTTTTCTATGTTGTGTTTTTATTGTGAATTATCGCTTGTTTTAAAGGTGAAGGAAAACATCGTTAGGAAACCTACATACTTACCTGAGAAAATTCTTGAAGGTATGTGAAGCCTACCAATCCGCATCAGGCCAGCGTGGTAGACTAAGGCCCAACCTCTCTCATTGGTAGAGGAGGCCCGTGCCCAGCAGTGGGAGTGGGATAAACAAAAATATTTTTTAAACATTAATAATTCGATGTATATAATTTTTATAAACACATAACATATATTGCTGGATTATTATTGTTTGTGATATTATTATATTTAAACAGTTACACGAGTTCACCGACCGTCTAGGAAATAGAATATCGTTCCTAACTTGTTATTGATTGGAATCTCCATAAAATATAAATTCGAATGTCCTCACGGTGACTCATCTTAGGGTTGGTCTAATCAAATAAAGTGCCTTACAGAGCCCACTCCCTCGGTATGTGATTTGTATCGATTTTCGACTACCCTCAGTCTGCCCCACGTCGCCGCCCTTCCGTTTTAACAGAATAAACAGCTTCCCCTAGTCTGGGCTAATGGGTATCTAAAGTGTTTTTCGGGGAGTGGCGAAAATTAATTGAAAAGAATTCATTTCTTATTTTTTAGGTTCTGTACCTATTTCAAAGACAATATTGATTACATTGTATAGTATATAATTAACTTGAGATAACATAAGCTCACGCCTGTATCCCAAAAGGGGTAGGCAGAGGCCCACTAGGGAACTAGAACAACCACATTTTCCCGGGCTTAGTTCCGCCCCAGATGTGATAGGGGGCGAGCCTATCGCCATATTGGGCACAAATTCCAGACTCCGGGCTGATATGGAAAAATCCAATATCACTTTGCACGACCTGGAGATCGAATCCGAGACCTCAGGACGGTAGTCGTTCCGAAATACAACCACGCCACCGAGGCAGTGCATTTAATTAATCACTAATTATCACTTTGGCTATTCTCTGTGAACCGGAAGGAACTTAACACCAAAATTGGATTCGTAGAAACATGCTTAACATATGTTATCTCTATATTATATGCTCAACAATAAATTCAAGCTCTATTTAAGGGTATATTTTAAAACCTTAAAAACGCCCATTGTGATATCTGAGTTGGAACCAAAGATAAGGTGCTTATCGAATTTCTCTATTGTCTACACCCCGGCCATAGATATTGCGTCCGGTCACTAATCAACAACAGCCGAAACCTTGGGGTTATTTCCTTATTAAAAAGTTCAATTATTTAAAATTAAGATAAGTGGTGTGAAGACTCTATAATACACTGTAGCTGGCTGATCCAAAAAGCAAAATTATGACAATAAAAGTTTTAATTTGTTTGCAGATACACAAAAATGGCAACGCTCCCGATATTTGTATCACTTAGCAGGTAAGCACTTCTTTGTTTTCTTCATTTATATTTTATTAATTTATTTGTATTTTTATGTCACTTTTCAATTTAATTGTGTGATTGTCATTGAATAAGGATTACATTTGTCTCATTCGTTTTGTAAGATTTGTTACTGACACTTCCATAATTTTCCACACTTTTTTATGTATCTACCTTTGTGAGTTAAAGAGTATAATTTATATTTCATTAAACTTTTCAAGATGAACATAAATTCATATAACTTTATGTCCTTTTGTTATAGTTATATCATAAAATCCTTTACGACGTAACATTGGTGCTTGTTTTAAATACGTAATAACTTAAGGAAATCTGGTATTATTTCCTGGATTGCTTTGTCTTCACATAAGGGCAGATGGATTTTTAACACTTCTGCATTATATTGGAAAAACACTTTTTTATTGCCAAGTTTATGATTAAACGAAGTATATGCGCCTAGGTGAATAGGTGTTATAAAGATACTTATCTAAACTTTTTTTTGTTGCTTATGAAAAGATATTAATAGTATGCTGTAAATAAACTTTGTAAAGAAAACAAGGCTTCAGAGCGATATTTTGTAGAAAAACGTCTCTATTTTCTCCGCACATTTGACTGAAATATGGAGAAAACGAGATCTAAATAGATTCTGCTTTCAAGAAGTGACAAAACTCAAAAGTACTACTAAGTGCTCAGAATTATATAATTACCACAAAACCCTTACTCTCTTTACGTGCAGTGACTACCATTTTCCACAATTAATTTAATAGCAAATTATTAACTTGTGGCCACGAATACGGGCGTTCACCCTAAACCATGCTACCGAAGTGGTAATATTCTATTTTTCCGTACATAGTTAAAAGATATTTTAGTAGTTTGTGAGATTTTATAGTTTTTTAACGACGTTGTCCAGAAGCAGCTCCTGCGATGAGTCCCGCGGGATTCGGGAAGCGATCCCCGAACAAATGAGAATTTGTTAAAAATTATCTACCAAACACGAGGAATTACGGTTTACGGTCTTTGGTAAACGTCTCTTGTGTTTTGTAAGAGGTGTTTTGAGTTTTTTTATTTGCCTTTGTAAGATCAAAGATGTAATTAAATGATTTACAGTATGTATTTGTAAATCGAAGTAGGATATTTTGTCGCCTCCTTTTTTTATAGCAGAGACTGCAAACGAACACGTGGGTCACCTGATGGTAAGTGATCTCCACCCATAATAGACGCTCAAGACATTATAAGAATCATGTGTGCGTAGCCAACCTAACAGGAGGGAAGTAGAGATTGGCAAAATAAGAGGGAAATAGGGCCACCGAAAATCTCACTCACCGAACGAAACGCGACAGCGAGCTGCCACTTTACGTCGGTTTTCTGTGAGACAGTAGTATCATACCGGTAGAGCCGGCCCATTCGTGCTGTAGACGTAACTGGCTACGGCGTGTCTCTACCACTCAAATTATCATTATCCTTAGTCTACTGGTAGCGTTTATGGGTTCTGGATCGCGTGGTCCAGGGTTTAGATTCCAGTGAAAGAAGAGTAGGACATTTTGAAAATCATTTTTTTTATATCGAATAATACGAGTTTTGTAATTTAAGTACTACATAAATCATACATACATACTTGAATCTGTATCTCCTATGTCTTTCTGAATTATATTTACGGTCAAAGTTTTACTATAATAAGTTTAAGAAACTATAACCCTCTATCTATGACATCCTCCGTGGCGCAGTGGGCGAGTAGCTGGCTGTGAACCGAGAGGGCGCGGGTTCTATTCCCGCATTGAGACAAATGTTTGTGTGACCTACAGATATTTGTTTCAAGTCTGGGTGTTGTGAGACCGAAAGTCTTTCTTAGTTTCTGATACCCACGATACAGGTTATACCTAGTGTGGGGTTAGGAATAGGTGTGTGACTGTTGGGTGTATTTATTTATCAATTTCGTTTTTCACCAATCTCATGAAGCATGGTGGTCGAATTATACATATCTATAGTATACCTCTATAGCTTAAAGTGCCTATAAGTTGCAAACAAAAGCTCGCACACCATGACTAGAATAATATGGTGTAACGCAAGGTGGAATGTCCCTTTTGACCATTTTGGGCATCCCAATAGACGTGTAACTGTGAATTAAATTACCGACACAATAAAGCTTGCGAGAGCTTTCGTCGCCCGTCCGGCGAACGCTTCCTGTCTACCATTTAGGAAGTAAATGCCAAGACGTGCGCACTGCGCATGCGCAGGGTTGTCAGCCTAGTGCTTTTTGTCATAACGATGTGCACTACAAATGAAAACTATAGAATAATAAAGCTTTTTTCCAAGAATGTCGAGACAATCTGATCTGAGGTGTCAATCTGTTCGATTCCAAGGTGGGGCAAACCAAATTTTCTAATTTAATTTCCGGCAGGCAGCCGGTCGTCTAAGCTAAATCATTTCTGCAACATGCTTGTAAAAGTGTGTTGCGCCGACCCCACATTGGTGGGATACACAAGGTGGGATAAGGTCAGGTAGAAAGGAAGAAAGAGTTAAGCCCGTGGTGGAGACGTATTACCCTCCAAAAATTCAAATTAATTGTACCATCCCTATAATAGTTGTGCTTTATATTAACAGTCCGCTGGGATACCATTGCCTATTTGTCGATGGTCTCGCTTCACATTACACATACCAATACGTGTGTTGACACGTGTCGCCGCCCGTCTAGGCACCGTGCGACCATATACGAAATCAATATGATAGGAATTATAATATTATTGGTGTGGAGCTTTTGTTTATGTTACTTTAGTCGCCTCATCGGTCTAGTGGCAGCATATATGGGCTGTTGAGCGGGAGATCCTGGGTTCGATTCCCTGGTCGGGCAAAGCGAATTCTAATTTAATGTGTCCGGGACTGGGTCCTTCGGAGGGGGCTGACGTCAAGCAGGTCGTAAAAACTAAGTCAAATCCTTTCTGCAACATGCTCAAAAAGTGTGTTGCGCCCACCTCACATTATGGTGGGATAAGGGTAGGTAGAAAGACTTTAGATGAATTTTTTTGGAGCAAAGACCAGCAATCTAGCAGGTAACATGACTGATGATGGTAAAGTGCTCACTATAGTTAATAGATACTTAAGATAGTAAATAGGAAGGAATTAGGGCTAAGGAAAGAGAGGGGAGATTTGGACCATCGGAAATCTCACTCACAGAACCAAGTAGCAGCAGCTGTCACTTCATCTAATTTTCTGTGACCCTAGTCTTCTTTAGTATCGAACATATAGTATTATATATATTATATTTAGTATCGAATCGGTAGAACCGGCCCAATCTGTAGACATAACTGTACTGTACTGTACTGACTACGGCGCAGCTCTATAGTAGGATTGCTAATTAAACGGAGTAAACTGACAATTCGAATGCTGCCACTTTTTCATGAAATTTAAATAGTGCTGCGGTAAAAATATCAAGATTATTTAAACTTTTCAATTCAGTGAACCATTTCACTCTTTCATTTTCTAAAGTCCAACTCAAAGTCGTAATTCCTGCCTAATGTGTGATAAGTGTGATTAGTACTGCATGTCTACTGAATTATAGTCATAGTAATATACTGCATACTAAGATATGGCATGTCTAGTGGAATCATGAAAAATGATAATCATGGTTCATTATAAACAAAACTTACAAAAGTGCTGAATGTAATTTTTTTTAAGTAATAAAAGTAATATTTGTAATTTTCATTGTTATCATTTCGCGTATCTGTCTTGATTATTTACGTAAAAGTATTTACACAGACATTTAGTCGAAGGGTTAAGCTGAAATTTCTAAAAATACGCAATAAAATTTGAATTTTTCAAGATAGTGCTGAGTAATTGTTTCTTTGAATTATAAAAATTGAACTAGATCAGTCACTGTGTTTTGAAAGTAAGCAACATTATTTTGGAAAGTGACATTTTGATCTGTCAGTTTACTCCGTTTAATTAGCAATCGGACTTTACCACTCACCGAGTCATGCATTGTTCAATAAACCCGACGACAGCAAAACATCCACAGCAATGGGAATGATATCGCGTGATTACAACTCTATTCAATCAGCTATAAATCTAAGTAACGACCATAATGATTAACTGATGGTAAGCATGAAGATTTATGTGAACAATGGTAAGTGTGCGTGAAACAGCCACTGTCTTGAGATCAATGGCGATTGGGGTAAAGGATGGTAGGTGTATTGTATATATGAATCGCTAATGAATAGGTTCAAAAACTGAACCGATTTTAAAAATTCTTTCATCTATCCAAAGCTACATTATCAGTGAATAACTTACGCTGAAATCTATAGAACGAATTTCGACTAAGTCTGAGTCCAATGTAGAGTCAAAGAAACGAACTCTGTAAGAATTCGAAATTTTTAAATCGAAATTTGACTTACTCCGAGTCATTTTTTACAAGAAAAATCTTTGCTTTGTCTGTCAATTTTTTTCTTAAAAATATCTCGGACTAAATCAAAGTTCGATTAAAAAATTCCAAATCCTCACAGAGTCCGTTACTTTGACTCAGACTTAGTCGAAGTTCGCTCTATAGATCTTAACCCTAGACTAATTAATCCCCGTAAGCGAAGACGCGAGCAACAAACTCCTCTTCAATATTTTCCCCATTCCAAGTATGTCCGCAAACAAAAACTAATTATGTATCTTAAGATACATCGCTGTTAATGATGTATGAAATTAAGGTCTGCATTATCTTTTAATAGCACGTCGCCTACCACTATAAGTTTCAATTAGTCTTCTTAATTACCTACACGTGTTTTCCCGCTTCGTTAGTTCAGAAGACAATGGATAATTGGGATGCTATAGAGAAATTAATAATCTATTTAGCTATTATATGGATATACCATTATGAGTGTAAGTTGATCGGATAAATCTACAAGACGCCTCATCATGGATTATTCTCGCATACGATTTTTTTTTAAAGTTACATATACATTGGCCTCGCATTTTTTGAAACGGGGGTCATGGGTTTTAATCCTAGATCGAGTAAAGCAGTATTTCTAACATAGTTTTTCAGGAAGAAGGACGGTCATAAAACAAAGCCGACACTATACTGCAGCATGTTTAAAAGGTGTGTTGCGTCAAGAGAGTAGGAATTGGGATGAGGACAGATGGAAGATGAAGTCGTATATCGACAGAAATTAAAAAGTGCAATTTGTCGTGAACTTCAACGCCTATAAAATCTAGAAGGGTCATGGGTGCGTTGCCACCTTAAAGGTGCTGACTGTTAGACGTGATTCAAGCCTTAAAATACTATTTAATTTCGCTTCTTGACCGCCATATTAATTTGATGGCCACATGGTTGCGGTTTTATGTCATATTTACTGATGCATATTTATGCTTATTGGTCTGTGGTGGCCGACTTCCATACAGTATACGACAACATTAAACGAATTCCAGATTTAATGAAAGCGCATATATCTGAGATAATTAATGAGACGTGACGTATCAGTCATTATCGTTTTGTCGGGATACGTAGCAATAAGTATAATTTGTAATCTTACATGTTTTTTTTTGTTATAGCAGAGATTGGCAAACGAGCTGATGGGTCAACTGATGGTAATTGATCTCCGCCGCCCATAGACAACCAAGACACAAAAAGAATCATGGGTGCGTTGCCAACCCAAAAGGAGGGAATGGAAGGGGTGGGAAATCAGATTTTGGAATGGGCCACCGTAAATCTCACTCACCGAACGAAACGCGACCGCAAGCTGCCTGGCGGTTTTCTGCGAGACAGTGGTATCAAAGCGGTCGAGCCGGCCCATTCCTGCTGAAGACGTAACTGTTTACAGTATGGATCAACCACTAATAAATTAGATTAGTAGATTGTAGAAGTACAAGGACCGCATCACCAATGTTTCTTTATGCCATAAATCGGCAAACGAGCAAGTGGGTGTCCTGATTATGCCAATAAAATGGTTGTTCCCTTTTAACTTTAAACCAAAAGATGGAAAAACCAGAAAATTCCTATAGTCGAATGGTGCCATTTTGTTGCACAACACACTAATATTATAAAGGCGAATGTCTGAGTATGTTTGTATATTTGTAACCTCTTCACGCTCAAACGGCTGGACGAATTTTGATGAAATTACGTATGTAGGTAGCTGACACCCTGGATTAACACATAGGCTACTTTTTATCTTGGAAAATAAATTTCCACATGAACGGAGGCGCGGAGAACAGCTAGTGGTTTATAAATGCATTGCTATGTATTATGTAAACCACACATCACTGTCCTGTTTGGTCGTGCCGCGTGCGTGATATGAAACGTTCGCGTGAACACATGGCCTGCCGTCTGTTGCGTTAGATCTATGGACGGGTCTTGTCATTTCACGTAGTTTTTATACGAGTGACTACACTACGCTTGATGGTAAGCGCAGTGCTGAATGCAGTTCCAGGATCCATCATAAGACAATGAGTTTATCGTTAGTCATCAATATAATTCCGGTCTGTGTAGGTAAATTTGCCCGGGACTGGAAGCTAAATCTTTCGTAACATGCTTGAAAAAGTGTCTTTCGCAGACTCTACATTAAGGTGGGATAAGGGCAGATAGAAAGAAAGAAAGGTGTTGTGGTAGCCTACTAAATGTAAGAAACTGTGAGGTTTAATTCTAGATCGGATAATCATATTGTTTTTGAGCAACACAAAAGTCCACAAAAGTCGAAAAATAGCCCCACATTGCATTCGTATCTTAAAATATGTAGAACAGCAACTTAGATATAGAGACCATGACCTTTGTATCGCCATTTCTTCTCAAAGTTAGTCATGGAATGCTGACCCATTATAAGATATATAAACCTTATTGAGATGTCAATTATTAAATTTGCAGAATAAACAAACTTAGAATTTACGTTTGAATTTTGTAAGTTACTTTTAAATGACAATTCCCAAAGATTCACTCTTTTGGACTGCAGGTCGATTCTCTAAGGTTTCATTTGAGAAAACAACGTTGCGGCAACGATGTTTTCATTTTTGTATTCAGCAAGGTACAAAGCGCACGCACCAGCGCTATGCGTGATGGACGGCGCTTATGCGAACTAGCTCTCTTAGGCGAGGCGTTTGACATAAATGTATGGAAAATGGTATTCTCTAAGACCGAACAACGTTGAACGCTCCATCGATCAACGATGTGCGCTACGGGAGCTCGTCGTCGATCGCAATGTTCTGGCGTAGCTTAGAGAATGGACCTGCTGGTCTCTGGTAGACTTCTCAATTAAGGTCAAATACTTCGCATACATATGCATTTCATTCCTTTAAGTAGTTGAACGGTAAAATCTTGTACAAAAAGCCGCATGTACACTGTAGTCTAGCCGCCGCGCCGCCCACGTCCGGTTTTCGGCATCGTCATGTTCCGGCAGCTTGTCATTACGGTAGTTAGCATACCTAGCTTTTGAAGGCTACATTCCCATGGGCTGCCATTACCCATGCAGGATGCATATTAACTAACTAATCGTTAAAATTTAAAAACAGTCTTCAAAACCCGAGTTGGTTGTTTGCTATTGTCAGTTGAAGAGTTTTCAACTGTCGAATAAAAAAAAATATCAAAATCGATTAACATTTTAAAAAGACATTATATTTAAAAAAAATAATAATAGTGGTGTGTATTTATATATTTTTTTATGTATGTTATGCGATATCTTCGCCGAATGCGGACTGATTTTCAAAATTATTTTTGTGTTCGATAGAGCTTATTTCAAGGGTGGTCCCATATAAATCACGATCGGATTGAAGTCGGTCCATTAAGTTTTTAAACTTGTGATTATGTATGTATGTGATTCACATTCGCTTCCCTTTAAATAAAGAGATGATCCATAATACTGAGAATTCAGTTATCTGCTCTGTAAAAGACTTCGGTAATTAAATCAGCTCCTACAAGGGCAGGATAATTTGCACAGTGGTACATCAGTTTTGACCCGCGTCAATCCAGTCCTTTGTCTGAAAGAGGTCGCCCACGCACCCGTGGGAAATTTAATGCAAATTAATTTACCCGGAATCTGAGATTTGAGGTACGAAAACACAATGGATGTGTTACTTTATTATATTTCCTAAATGTATATGAGAAAAACACTTTTTAGTTGAAACGGCAGCCTCCGTGGCGCAGCAGGCGAGTAGCCGGCTGTGAAGCGAGAGGCCGCGGGTTCGATTCCCGCATTCAGACAAATGTTTGTGTGGCCCACAGATATTTGTTTCAAGTTTGGGTGTTGTGAGACCGAAAGTCTCTCATAGTCACTGACACCCACGATACAGGTTATACCTAGTGAGGGGTCAGGACTAGGTGTGTGACTGTTGGGTGTATTTAATTGACTTAAACCTGATATAAATGAAACTCGTGATTTGGCGTTTTTAAACCCTTACGGGGCGAAGACAGTGGAAGATTTCATGTTTTCTATGAGTTAGTACTTAGAAACTCGAGAATCTTTTACCTCATCGGTTATCAGTTCCACGTACTATGTGCCTTGCATTCCTACTTCAACTTGCTAATCTATACTTCATATGTGGCTCATAAATCTTCATCACTACAGATTATAATAGAACATTGTACACCTCACATAACATGTACAAAACGCATCGCGTGCTCAAACAAATGTAAAACACGGTCCACTTCCAAATGCAACGCTTCGGAACAATGATTTACGGAATTAAACGGAGATCTATTCATTTCACTGCACAGATACATCATACTTTTACATACTCCACTAATTAGATTTAATATTACATACATACATAAGCTCACGCCCGTATCCCCGAAGGGGTATGCAGAGGCGCACTAGCGAACTAGAACACCCACATTTCGCCGAGCTTAGTTCCGTCCCAGATGTGATAGGGGGCGAGCCTATCGCCATATCGGGCACAAATCCAGACTCCGGGCTGATATGGAAAAATCCAATATCACTTTGCCCGATCGGGGGATCGAACCCGAGACCTCAGAACGGTAGTCGTACCGAAATACCAGCACGCCACCGAGGCAGTCGTAGATTTAATATTAATAATTAATATTTAATTATTTATTTATTGTGCACGGCCAACGTGCGCACGTCACACGAGGTGACCACTGAAAACCAGCGTTGTATTGTGGGTGTCGCCACACTACAATATTAAGGTGAGTGGTCACCTACCTGTCACAGTCACGGCTAACTTTAATAATCATTTATTAAGTTGTTTTTTTCTCAATAATTCTCTGTGTCTGTGACAAATAAAGTTCTTTTCTTTCTTTCTAATATAGCTTTGGTATAATGAGTGTAAGCTGATTGGCGTATACATTTGTTCTACTGTAGTTACCACGATTACGAAACGCAAAAGTGTTCAAGAAGCACTTACATTCCACCAGAGCAATGATATTATTCTTTAGACAAATTGATTTTAATAAAAACGTAATTAGAATAATGAATCAAAGCCGGTTTTATACAAAAACTTGCCACATCATTTTTTACATCTAGATTTTAGGTATTCTTTTCGAGTGTCCAAAATCAACGCCAACACACATCGGCCAGTGTCCGAGTCATTAGGATCTCACCATAAATAGATTATCGATGCATTTTAAATCATTAATGGATTTTTGTCTGGTTAAAAAAACAATATTTGGCAATATTTTGATACATAAATCAAATTTAAATAGGCTAGATTTACTAAAACTGTATGAAAATGCACAGGTCAAGAGCCTATGAGTGCCTCTGAAGCATATTTTAAAACTAAATTATTTCATTCAAATGATTTTGCATAATAAAATTATTAATATATAAAATAATTTTCTTTTCCAAATCTTTGACGCGTTTGTGCACGTCGCCTCCTTGGTCTAGTGGCAGCATATATGGGCTGTAGACCGGGATGTCCTGGGTTCGATTCCCAGGTCGGGCAATGTAAATTTTCTAATTTAATTTGCCCGGGACTGGATCCCTCATAGGGGGTTGACGTCAGGCAGGCGGCCGGTCGTAAAACTAAGCCAAATCCTCTTTGCAACATGCTTGGAAAAGTGTGTTGCGCCGACCCCACGTTAAGGTGGGATAAGGGCAGGTAGAAAGAAAGAAAAGATGCGTTTGTGCACGATTGTATAAATTGAGAACAATTTGACCGATTGAGCCAAATTTCAAGATGATTTATATCAAGATGAATTACAATTATTTTACATGGCCTTTGGAATATCACAAGTATTTTTAAATTTGTTTTCTTTACCTACTATTATTCTACTTGCCTACATTTTTTTTAAGATTATAGCCAAGGATACAATGTCCCTCAGCTGTATACTTTTTATTATTTTTGTTACTTTATTTCCTACATCTAAGTTTTCGCAAGTGCAATGAAGTCGGATGTGTTCGATTTCAAGGCCCTGCTGGAGTTTTGGCGTCAATTCCTTCCAGTTTGATGCTTTTTAGACGATTTTCTCGCAGCGGAGGAATCGAACATGGTCGACCCATCTACCCGACAAAAAGCGTCCAAAATCACTTATTTCAAAGCTTCCACATACTATCTTCGTTGATGTTTATCGCATAAATTCACATCACATTTAAACCACAAGCACAACTTTAGACTATAATATGAATCATTAAAACAAGCGACTACCCGCACCGTCAGAATTCCCGCCAAAACTCCACTTGCCTAAGTGTTTCCTGCCTACGCTAAAACTTACAGAACATTTTGGTGCGCCTCTCAATTTTTTCTTTCAGATTTAAGATTGATTGCCTAGAGATGTCATCGCCTTCAAGCTACGGTTAAAGAACTTACGATATTAGCATAGGTAATATATTCAGTATTTTCATCCTCCATAAACTGGACATTAACTTGATTTACGTACATTCACTGGATGGTTAATTAATAAGGTGGCAACACCCAACAATCTGACATAATTTTTCGGTCGGCCGACGTCGTGGTATGCTATAAAAACGTCTTTTGTTTAACTTTGCATGGAATAACTGTTACACGTTGAGCGTTTTGGTCGCGCGTATACAGACGTTTTGTACGCGCGTCTAGTATCAATTTTGCTATGGCGTTATTTTTATCGAGTGTGTCGGATTAGGGCCTTTCGTACATTCACATATACGTTTTTTTAATACATAGGTACATTTTATTGTAAAATTATATCGAGAACTTCGACGCCAATGATTGACCTTTTCAAAACGTACGACGCGACGACGATGTCGCATTGGCGCGTATAAAAACGCCTCGTGTAAATTCTCCTAATTATACACATTACGACCGCCTTTTATGTATTCTTGATTTTCCCACAGAAGAATGGACAGACAAATAAAATGTCTTCATTAAACTATAGGTTTAGGGACTTTGTTTAAGATAATAGTTTCATGGACAATAGAGGTAATAAACAAATTAGCCTCTAGGGGTATATACACTAGCCTCTGGGGAATACACATATATGTACATTAGCTCACTCCAGCTTATGGTTTTACACTTACTTTCTTTCTCAAACGCTTCAAATTTCATGTAATCATAGGGATTTCCACTTCCTGACAAAGCAAAGCGTGAGGCAACATTATAGACTAAGGGGGCATTAATTATGATCATAAGGACATGGCGCAGGGGAGAAGAGGCTTATGCCCAGCAGTGGGTAAACAGAAGCTGACGATGATGATGATGATGATGATAAGGACATTTAGATGTAAGGCACCAATAACAAAATATAGAAATCTTTCTAGTACACAGAAGCGACTATATTATTATTGCTATATTATCGTTAAATTAAGTTGTAGCCGGGGAAGCCTGGAGTCTCCACTTATCCAAGAGTTCACACACCAGATCACGGGCAAGATAAACCGTATTTTGGCTCTGTCCCAAAATTTATAATATAATAATAATAATACTAGCCCTGTAATATTACTGTCCCATTGCTGGGCATGGGCCTCCTCCTCTGATGAGAGGCGTTAGGCCTTAGTCTACCACGCTGGCCTAATGCGGGTTGGTAGACTTCCCATACCTTCGAAATTCTTGTGGGGAAATCCTCGGGTATGCAGGTTTCCTCACGATGTTTTCCTTCACCGTTATAGCAAGCCATAATTCACAATGAAAATACACTTAACATAGAAAAGTCAGAGGTGTATGCTCCATTTTGGAATTGGTCTCGAATCTCCGACACTCGTCTCGGTAGTCCGTACCATTCCCAACTGAGCTATCGCTGCTTTTCCCAAAATTTATCTAAATCAGCACTAACATAACTTAAAGAATCTGCACTCAGATAGATGTCACCGCTAAACCATAGCGTCTCTGCCAAGAATGCCATGAAAAGTCAATGTGAAATGTCGTTAATTTTTTCCTGTTAGTCATTGTCATGGAGAAAACCATGGGAACATTGTGGTTTCTTACCTTATGCTTTTATCTGTAGTTAATTGATTGTTTTATAGAGTACAGTTAGTCATTGTTTAGTTGTTTCAATGATATAACAGAGGAGAGTATGTTAGGCTTTTTCTTTCATCCTGGAATTTATGTCTTATATTTTGTGACAATGGCTTGATTGTTTTCATCAGTAATTACAAACTGGATATGTCTAGAATTACGATTGATTCGTTTATTTCATTCAGAAACAAACATGTAAAAAAAATGATTTTTTTATTTGGTTGAAGTAAAATGGAATTACTGTGTAGAGGTAGATCTTGCAGGTAGGCTAGCTTTTTCATAATATTTTCCTTAATTTTGATAGCCACAAAGATATTTAATATTACCAACTATAGAGGGAATATCAAGCAAATTTCTATATAAAAAATGATCTTAAACTTCAGTACCACCATCAACCATTTATTACAATGCGAGGGCGATTATTACAATTTACACCCTAGAATGTTTTGTGAATGGTTAAGAATCATGTAAGATAAGTTTATTCTCTCAATCAACTGTCAATATTATTACGCTGGCCGGTTTGGCCCGCGTATATTTCAAATAAACTAAGCGACTTATAACCGCTAGGTCATAACTTTTGGATGACAAGTTTTGTGCTGTTGTCCCGTCTATATACTGAATGTCTTTGGATAGCAAGTGATACATTGAAATACCTCCTCGGCCCTCACCAAAATCAAATCAAATCAAACTTCAAATCCGATCGTGACCAAATTTATATGGAACCACCCTTGAAATAAGCTCCTTCGAACACAAAAATAATTTCGAAAATCGGTCCACATTTAGAGGAGATATCGCGTAACATACATAAAAAAAATACGGACGAATTAAGGAACTTCTACTTTTTGGAAGTCGGTCGAAAAGATAGAAGTGCCAATTATAGTAGGTAACTGACATTTTTAAAACGCTGTCCAAATAATGAAGCCATGTCTGTGAATGAAGCTAAACATAACTAGAGGAAGCAGTTAGCAACCGAACTCAAACTAAACAACCGTGTGACCAAACTACCATACCAAGATTAAAGGCGTACGCTTTTGTATCGTTAAATCTACATTGTTTACAAACTATTAGGAATTCGGTAATTAAAACACGTTAGAAGTAACAAAGAATAGAATTTTGTGGGAAGAATGATTAAAAATTGGTATTAGGCTCCAATTTATTTGAAAGTTTTAATTGCTGAATTTACGGTTAGCAGAACTTTGTAAGTTCACATTGCCGGATAGATAGGCATTATCCCTGATTACCTTATTCCTAACAAGTTAATTTGCCTTTTTTCTTTCTTTATCACTGTCATAATTATCTATCAATTTTATCTATTTTTGGATAAATGCAGTCTTCAAAATGCTAGTTATTCCACATTATTTAATCCGTTAACTATTGTAGTTTTGAGTGAGGTTTGGAGGAATTCAAAAGATCACAAATTTCTAGCTTCAATTAGAGATAAACAATATTAAGGCGAAGGTTAGAAATTGATACATAAGATCATCTATTTCTATGTTATTGTGTACTCATAAAAATTGTTTATGTAATTATTCCTACGGCCTACCCATTCACCGTCGCTAACGTGTGATGTGAACGAGGTTTCTAGATAACTAAGCTATAATTTATCATCAATTCACGCTCGAGAGACTCTATTTAAAAGCTTACTTATAAGTTTAAAATCTTTATTTTTGAAGTGACATTACTTTGCAATGTATTTGAATGAATTATACTTCGTTTTATCGTATAATTAACATGTAATTGCGAAGTTACTGAGTTCAATGTTACACCACTTCCTTTAAAGTATTTATGATATTATTTTTAGTTTTCCTGATTACTTATTACTTTAGATGTCGGTATTAATATTTTGTGCAATTCAGTTTTGTTTCCAGTTTATGTTTTCATCATCATCATCATCATCATCATCATCATCGGCCATAGGACGTCCACTGCTGAATCCACCACCACCCCACCACCCCACCCCCAAAGATTTCCAGATCGACCTGTTGGAAGCGACCTGCATCCAGCGATTATGTTTTATCTGTAATCTAATAAAACCTTGTTCAAACTATTGCAGCCTATCTAATTCTAGCGAGTAGCGAAGTATCAAATATTCTGTAACGGAAACAGATATATTAATTTTAAAAGGAGCTAGGATGTTACAGGAGACGAGATAATTTCGATTTGTTTTAGTATTTCTGGTCAAAAGCTTAAGTAATATTTTATCACTTAATAGGTTGATAAATGATAATTAGGTAGGTTATTAAACAATTCATGGTAAGGAATAAAGAAAGTTTTGTCCCAACTTCTTGTAAGCAGTAATATTGAGTTTTTTACACAGTATCATAGCCCGTAGTCTAGAATCTGTGTCCGATATGATGATTAGCTCGCCCCCTATCACATTTGAAACGGAAATAAGCTCGGGGAAATTCGGATGTTATGTTATGTTATGTTTATATGACTAAATTACAGTTTTTATTGTTTCCATTAACCTGGAGTCAATTGTAAAGTATCAAGTATATTTATGTAAATGTTTTGAAGGATTCCTCGCGTCTTTTACAAGATTTTATACTCGTCTCGACTTATTCCCACAATTGTTTGTGCGACACGGTTCATGATTCTACTTATGTGTTTAATATCTGTATACTTTACTTAGCGTGTAGTTTTCAAATCATCTTTTACTTTATTACTACTCGATTAATTGCTGAGTATGTACCTACTTAGTACACAATGAATATATATTGTAATGCTACTGCTTTCTCGCGTTGTTAATTGTTTTGAGGGATATGTCATACACATCACCTTGTCTTTATTTCTGAAGAAGTAAGCAGAGGTGCTTCTAAATCATACATTTATTTTAGTTTCTTGTAGTTTTCGCAAATGGCGCTGGTAATCAAATGTATGGAGGAAAGGAAAACTATCATAATGTTCGGTAAGATAGAACTGCCAAAGCTAGGTCGTAGTATGAGTACAGACACTCATGACACCAAAAGAATCCTGTGTGCGTTGTCGTTGAAATCATAGGGGTTTTTAAGTGATGTGGTTTAATGTATGTATCAAACTGCAGTGAAGATGGACAGTATAATGTGGAAACTTTTTAACCGGTGATCTTTGATGAGTTTTGCTTGGTGCGTTGGCTGACTTTGTTCGGTCGATTCGCCGAGTGAAGGTCATCTGAGGGGCACCGCGCTGGAAGGAATTACCGCTTTAATCCCAGCAGGACCTTTAGACCATCCACATCTGGGTCTCATGGTCAAAATATAACATTAACTTATGATAATGTTATGGTGGTGGGAACGGATACAAGCGTGAGCTTATGTTGATATTATAATTAACATAAGCTCACGCCTGTATCTCCGAAGGGGAAGACAGGGGCACACTAGCGAACTAATACACCGACATTGCGCCGAGCTTAGATCCGGCCCAGATGTGAAAGGGGGCGAGCCTATAGTCATATCAGGCATAAATTCTAGACTCCGGGCTGATATGGAAAAATCCAATATCACTTTGCCCGACCCGGGATCGAACCCGAGACCTCAGGACGGTAGTCGTACCGAAACATAACCTCGCCACCGAGACAGTCGAGGCATAATTGCTCTATTTACCTTGATATTGGCTGAATCATCGCAAAAGCGTGGAAGAAGAATATACAATTATATTAAGTCAACTCGCACTAGACATTGTACTGTGACATCTATCAGCGGTGGTCCATGACCTACCTCAAGATATTCCAAATGTTCATAAACTTGTTCCATGTTATGATAAACCCGTTATAGTTGGTATATGTAACAACATTGTAATGAGTGCATGGGAAGCTTGCTGTCTTGTGCGTCTTGTTTTAGATAAACGATTAAGATCGTATATAGTTAATTGAATTATGTATTTTAGTAACAGTTGGATTCCCAAGTCGGGCAAAGCGAATTTTCTAATTTAATTTGCCCGGGACTGGATCCTTCAGAGGGAGTTAACGTTAGGCAAGCAGCCGGTCGTGAAAACGAATCTTCTTCTTCTTTTAAAAATAAAGGTTTCCGCGTATTTGCGACGTTTTAGCCAATGTCAAGGTAAATAGAGCAATTATGTTTTCACAATGACCATGAGACCCAGATGTGGATGGTCTCAAGGTCCTGCTGGGATTATGGCGGTAATTCCTTCCTGATGATGACCTGATGATGATGAAGATGACCTTCACTCGGCGTATCGACCAAACAAAGCCAGCCAACGCATCAAGCAAATCTCATCAAAGAATACCGGTTAAAAAGTTCTCACATTATACTGTCCATCTTCACTGCAGTATGATGCATTAAACCACATCACTCAAAAACAACAAACACTGCTCTAGAGAATAATATAAAATAATTTTAACAAGCGACGCTCACCCTGTCAGAGTTCCCGTCAAAATCTTAAAAACTAATCGAACTCCTTTCTACAATATGCTTGAATAAGTTTGTTGCGCCGACATTAAGGTGGGATAAGGGCAAGTAGAAAGATAAGCTAAAATATAATATCTACGTAGTACCTTTCGATGTCCTCACATTTCCAGGAACAAGGAAATCCATTTGGAATTGCTTGTGTTCGTTATCGCCGGTGCGGGTTTGATTCCTATTTGCATTCCGTTGCGAGTCGTAAACACTAAACAATGGACGCGGTTTGAAGTGCGCTTGGTGCCGGTACAGCTCTCATTTCAATATAGCTGTTCAAATATTGTTAAATATGTAGTAGATAATTGAACAGATAATAATTCAACTCATTGTTGTTCGTCTCTCGCTATGAGAGGCCGCGGGTTCGATCCCGGCGCAGAGACAAAATATGTTTGTTTCAGCCCACTGAATTTCGTCACTAGATTTGATTTTGACTACGACACGGATTCATTTATTGACTTAAAATTCCATCGAAGTCGAGTGTTAAAAGTTACCCTACTGCGAGTTTAGACAGGTGGCTTATGCGCTAGTCGAATTGAATAGTCGAATAGAATAGTCGACTAGCGCGTAAGCCACTTGTCTAAACATGCTGGTCTGGGTATTATGAGACGCAGTCTCTCATAGTTTCTGATGCCCACGACACAAGACTCGTTCGTAATTAGGCTACTATGACATAATTATTGTTGTTGGGTGTTATTTATATATTTAATAATATTTGTAAAATAAACTAATATAATCACATCTGGGACGGAACCAAGCTGGCGAAATGTGGATATACTAGTTGGCTAGTGGGCCTCTGCCTACCCCTTCGAGAATTCAGGCGTGAGCTTATATTATGTTAATATTTGTGACCCAAATAATAACAAACATAGTATAGCACAACTCACATACATTCGACTGATATAATTTTCACACTTCCAAACTTTTAACTACCCAAAATATGTAGTTTACCTATGCCTATATTTGTATAAATGGGTTTGTTTAAATATCTATATTTGTCTATAGTTTGTCCGTCTGTGATCTATTTGTTCAAACTTGTTAAGGTGTCCGCATTCCTCACCAATTTACAGGTAAACTCACTTACTGTCGGTAGCCGACAAACTTATTTGAGAGTCGTTGTGTGTAAAGGTTGAAATAAAAGGCTGCGGGTGCGATTCCCGCACCGAGATAAATGTCTGTGTGGTCCATAGATATTTGTTTCGGATCTGGGTGTTGTGAGACCAAAAGTCTTTCGTAGTTTCTGATACCCACGATACAGGTTACACCTAGTGTGGGGTCAGGACTATGGCTGAGATCTTTAAAGCGAACTTCGACTAAGTCTAAGCCACGTAACGAACGTGAGGATTTTGACTTAGTCCGAGTCATTTTTTACAAGAAAATCTTTGCTTAGTCTGTCTGACAGTCTGTTTTTCTAGTAAAAAATATCTCGCACTAAGTCAAAGTTCGATTTAACAATTCCAAATCCTTACTGAGTTCATTACTATGACTTAGAATTAGTCGAAGTTCGCTCTATAGATCCGAGCCTATGTGTGTGACTGTTGGTTGTATTTATTTATTTATTTATTTATCTGGGTATTGTGAGAACAAAACTCTGTCGTAGAGATGCACTAAGGAGTTAGAGTCGAGAGCTACATCTAAAGCTTATTGCTGTCCGTCCATCACATCGTCATTTAAGCGTATGGACGCCTTCTTTGCATGCAGGCCTTTCCATGTGAGCGCCAACCATCTCAGGCATTACTTTATCCCGTACCAGGCAAACCTTTTACAACGTGAGATTGAATTTAACAGCAAAGAAATGTAATTGCTCAAAGTATATTTGAACCCAGGATCTTATGGTTCTGAGCCTGTATCAGGTAGCTCATGGGTATGCTAGTTGCATACATTCTATGTAGACTTCGAGTATACAAGTATAAACGCCGAATACTCATACAGTTACGTAGCCTTATGTCGTTTAAGCAGCGATAGCTCAGTTGGGAATGGTATGGACTGCCGAGACAAGTGTCGGAGGTTCGAAACCAACCCCAAAATGGAGCATACACCTCTGACTTTTCTATGTTAAGTGTATTTTCATTGTGAAATATCGCTTGCTATAACGGTGAAGGAAAACATCGTGAGGAAACCTGTGTGAAGTCTGCCAATCCGCATTAGGCCAGCGTGGTAGACTAAGGCCTAACCCCTCTCATTAGTAGAGGAGGCCCGTGCCCAGCAGTGGGACAGTAATATTACAGGGCTAATATTATTATTTATTATTATTATTTATGTCGTTTAAGGCCGTCTTTTCAGTCAAAATTGTGCGGCGAAAATCAATGTAAGATGCCGTTAAAGTTGAGTAGTGTTCCAGTATCGGGCGTAAGTTTGTTATATATAAGTCTATGAAGGAAATAAAGACCTTGAAACAGTATACTTTAAGCACCACCAGTGTCCTTTAGGAAGGAAACCTGAATGACATCATAGAGGGGGATTCCACTTGGCTAACTCAAGCCATTTCCCAATAATAATTCCTAATTGTATGCTAATAAGATTGATTTTTCAATAATCGTAATATATTCGGACGCAACATCCTGCAATGCGCGTGCGCGGATGTGGCGTGGGCTGTGCTTAATAAAACCATAAAATTGAAGTGTCGATACCCTCTGATATTACACAACAAGTATTATAATTATTTTTAGCAGTAGCCGTTTACTATGAATTTCTAGTATTTTCACCTATTTTTGGTGTTAAATACATTTTGAAACACCAACATTAACGGTAAAGACCGTATTTATAAGATTGTCTTAAAGAAAGAAAGAAGAAAGAAAGAAATAAAGTTTATTCAGCCAATGTCTCAGGCAACAATAAGTGGGAGAACACAAAAAAAGACAGAATATGTAACACTAAAGGTAACAAACTTTGGTAATTTTGTTAGTTATACGTGGTAAATATTATTCGTAAAGTAAAAAAAAAGAGCACACAAAAAAAACATCATGAACGTTCTCATATCCTAAACCATCCGAGACACTAAAAAGGCCACAGGCTCAGTATTCGCCAAGTAGAAGTAAGTAAGTAAGAAAAGCTGTATTATATCTGGAAAGTTTGTTTTGTTTTTTATAGCAGAGACTGGCAAACGAGCAAATGGGTCACTTGATGGTAAGTGATGTCCACCGCCCATCCACCGTCTTGGGTGTCTACCCAAGACACAAAAAGAATCATGAATGCGTTGCCAACCTAAAAGGAGGATATGGAAGGAGAGGGAAAAAGGGATAGGGAAAGGAAGGGGGTAAATGGGCCAATGGTCCAGCAAGGTCAATCAGATCAAAATACGCGGCTTTTCCAATATGATTGGCCGGGGACTGGATCCCATAAAATCGGTTCACGTCCGTCAGCTGGTCGGCCGTAAAAAATCTTATATCAATAACGAATTTTGTCTTTTTCTTCCATTATAAACCGATATTATTTTCCAATTATATCATAGTATTATAAAAAATTATGTGTTCAAAAATCAGTTATGGACAAATCCTTTAAATCCACGTAATAAATATATCTGGAATTTACGCCCGAATGCGTCTAACAAAATTTGCAAAACACATTTTCCGTAAACGATCGATGCACCCACGTACTCGTCGTGCTAAGTCTCCGTTTCTAGACTCAAGTAGCGCCTGCCGATCCCATGGCAACATTGTTGGAGCACTCCCACCTGTTGTCGCTGCTAATAAACACACTCTGTGTAATTATTGTTCAAACTGTTATTGTTTGTCACCGCGCATTGCACTGCCGTCTCTCGAGTGACCAACACGCGCCGCGGTCCACACGCTCTGACCATAGAGTGACATTCGGAACGGAGCGAACACATCCTAAAAAAAATTAAAAAAAAAAACAAAATTAAAAAGTTATAATTCCAGTTTCAAATAAAAAAACAATATTTGAATATTGTCCATTCTTTATTTTTTAAACAATTGTGCCAGTAAAATTTTTCAATAATAAAAAAGTTTTAATTCCAGTTTTGAATTTAAAAAAAGAATTATAAAACAGTGCTCATATTGCAAATTGCGTGGATTGTGCGTAAGATGACCCCAGTCGGACTGTTATTTAAAGTGAACAGGTATGTAACATCAAATACAAGAATATTGTAATATGTTCGGCGAGTTGGTATGCATGACCATACCGAGGGTTGTTTTAAATATTGCATATGGTACGTGTTAATAGAAGCAGCTCGTGAGGCTTGTTTCTTCGCCCATTGATATTCTATTAACGGAGATTGTGATGGGTTCTTGTTACGCTTAGGTGCATGCGTCCCATGGTCTGACAGATTTATAACAGGTGTTTTCTTGAACATGTTCCTTGTAATCATGTTAATACAAGATCTTTCTATAAATAATACATAGGTTTTATAGTACTGGTATCGTACCTGTATAACATTTTCGAAGGTATGGAATTTATGAGGCTACCTTACTAGAGGCGAAAAAACCTTATTAAATTGAAGATCTGCCATGTTTACCAGCGAGACAAATTAATTAGGGCCGATATCACCTCTTTGTCGTGGCTGCGTAAATGTACTGTGGATCGGGTTCTGAGTTCTTATTCCTGGGTGAGTAATGCGGTTTTTGTAAAATAATTTGTAAAAAAACACAGAATGCATCCCACTTACGGGGTCGACAGTCTTTTGGGAGGTAGAGCCACGCTGTATACAGTTACATCTACAGCAACAATGGGCCGGCTCGACTGGTTTAATACCACTGTCTCACAGAAAACCGACTTAAAGTGGCAGCTCGTTGTCGCGTTTCGTTCGGTGAGTGAGATGTCCAGTGGCCCAATTCCGTCCCTCGCTTTCCCAATACCTTTTCCCTCCCCTTTCATTCCCTCCTTTTAGGTTGGCAACGCACCCCTGATTATTTTTGTGTCGTGGGTGTCTATGGGCGGTGGAGTTCACCATCAGGTGACCCATCTGCTCGTTTGCCAGTCTCTGCTATAAAAAAAGGCAGGCATTTGGTCATAAAAATTAAGCTGAATCCTCTCTGCAACAAGCTTGAAAAGTGTGCTGCGTCGACCCCACATTGCAGTGGAATAAAGGTAGATGGAAGAAGATTATTGATATAATGTAAATCAGAGACAAAAATAGACACAAATGTAGGAAATTCCGTTCTGGCTTATGTCATGGAATCTTATCCATAAAAAACACCATAAAAAAGAAATAATATTTTTCGTTGTATAATTAATTTAATGGCGTCCAACAGTATGTGGATATGAACAATGCGAGCTATTAAAAATAATACAAGAATGCTAGCTCCATGTTGGGTAACAACTTCTGGACGAGTTTATTGTATTCTATAAACGTGACTTAAATATTTTAATTGTGATATTTTTAAGACAGTTTTTCTATTAATCAGAATGTACGAAGGTTCTAGAAACATTAATAACATATATACATACATAAGTTCAATCCTGTATCCCCGAAAGGGTAGGCAGAGGCGCACTAGCGAACTAGAACACCCACATTTCGCCGAGCTTAGTTCCGTCCCAGATGTGATAGGGGACGAGCCTATCGCCATATCGGGCACAAATTCGGGCATAAAACATAATAAATAATAAATAACACCCAACAGTCACACACATAGTCCTGACCCCACACTAAGATCGAGTCTTGTGTCGTGGGAATCAGGAACTACGAGAACTTTCGGTCTCACAACACCCAGACCCGAAACAAATATCTGTGGGCCTTTTTAATTATTTTTGTTAATGTCGCTGGATGTAAGCTTGGAACTGAAAGGAAATTCGCATCTGAAAATCTTTGGGGCGGCTTATTTTCAGCAGTGGACGTCAAGTTTTTTTTATTTGTTTTTTATTAGCAGATACTGGCACACGAGCTGATGGGTCACCTGATGGTAAGTGATCTCCACCGCCCATAGACACCCAAGACAAAAGGAATCATGGGTGCGTTGCCAACCTAAAAGGAGGAAATGGAAGGGGAGGGAAAAAGGGATTGGGAATGGAAGGGGGGGGGGGGAAGTGGGCCACCGGAAATCTCACTCACCGAACGAAACGCGACAGCAAGTTGCCACTTTACGTCGGTTTTCTGTGAGACAGTGATATCAAACCATCAAGTGTCTAATGACGATAATGTTTAGAAAAATAATTATCAATCAATAAATAAAACTATGTTTTTATATATTTTAATGGAAATGTGCTCAGCATGTTATTACTGGCACATTATTTTACTGCTTACCCATACAGGGGCGAGTGTATGTTCGCAAAGTGCCGTAATTGCAGGGGGGCTACCACCACATCTTATAGCAGTATTATTAGCATCTTACTTGTACCGATTCCCATACAAAACAAACGAAGGACGATTATAATAATACTGCTATAAGAAGTTGTGGTAACCCTGCTGGTCACATGAATGCGAAGATTTAACCTACTAATGCTAAATAACTATTATTATCAATGTTTCATGCATTAATATGAATCAGATATAATCAGATATAATGTAATCATGCGGCTATCACCTATAATTGAGGATGCATTTGTATAATAGATTTAATTCCATGTTTTATAATAATTTTGTGTCAGTGTAAACCTCGTGTTAGTGACAGCCTCGGTGGCGTGGTGGTATTTCGGTACGACTATGGTTCTGAGGTCTTGGGTTCGATCCCCGGGTCGGGCAAAGTGATATTGGTTTTTTCCATATCAGCCCGGAGTCTGGAATTTGTGCCCGATATGGCGATAGGCTCGCCCCCTATCACATCTGGGACGGAACTAAGCTCGGCGAAATGTGGGTGTTCTAGTTCGCTAGTGCGCCTCTGTCTACCCCTTATTTATTGAAATGAATCACCAACAAGGATTACATAACATAAGCTCACGCCTGTATCCCCGAAGAGAAGCAGTGGCGCGCTAATGCGCTCAATGGAAATATAATAATATTATTATTATGAAGTAGATTCTGTTTTTGCGTAATTCGCGCGCGCCGGCTTTATGACTTTATTTATTTAAGTTGTGCTGTCTGGTAACTGTTTACCGCTTTTAGAGTTCAAACTATTGAAACTAGTTCGTCAATGAATGTCCGGTCACACACAAATTATTATTAGACGCCATCAGTTTCCGTTCAAACTGGTCGGCGCTGGAGCCTGGACTATTGAAACACATGCCAACTTGTTAATAATAAAAACTATTAGGGCCTCGTTCACCAACTCCAAGTAAAGTGTTGATTAGTTACTTTCTGACTAGCGTTAATTGACAAGTAAGAGTTGCGAGTAACTTCTGTTAATTTCACAAGCAAAATTAGAGCTCTGAGTAGCAACTTACTGGTTAAGTGAATGATATCACAAATCCTGCGTCCCATTCGTTCAATATTACGTCAAAAATATCTTATTTTGGCAAAAAAAACAGTCGTGACTCGTCGCGGGTCCGCACCACATGACACAAAAACCTACCGGACCCTTTTTTGCTATATAAATAGTTACACAGGTACTAAATCGTGTGTCAATAAGGACGAGTTTTGCTTGACCCGCATTGCATTTTATTTTTGTTGAAACTGCTTGATTTTTTAAATGAAAGGCTATTTTACAGTTAACACGTTCATTTAAAACATCGTTATTAAGGTATGACTACTATAATTTGATTTTATAGTTTATTTAACTACGATAAAATGTACAATTAACTGCCTACTTTAAACTTTAACCGTCAAGTAAACGCGCTACTTGGCAGACGACATGGCAAGTAGCTTACTGGTCAGTTTAATCACAAGATGCATGCTACTCGATCGTCGTGAAATTCACACGTTCAGTTACGGGTGACTTTAACTGACGATTAGCCTACTTGACACTTTACTCGAGGGTGGTGAACGAGGCCCTTAGTCGTTAACGTTAACGTTAGGGTCCCCCTATTAAATTACGGGACAGAAATCTTGATGAAGAGTGGATGTAATATTTACACCAGTGTCTACCCCTTAGGGATGTCAGGGACAAGCAAAACAACGTGACGGAGAAAGTGAAAAACATAAGAAAAAACGTAGGTAATACTAAACCAAATTTTTTCTTGACCAGCGGAAAACATTCTTTACCTCCCAGTTCGGGGGGAATTGGGATGGTTTTGCTGGATTCGTCGCTCTTTCGCCCTACTAAAACAGATACACCGATAATACGTCCTAAAAATCCATGGTCGCGTTCTTTAGCGTATATTAGATGATTTCGGGGATCTGGAGATCTGGGTTGCTGCCGGAACCGTCCATGCACGTTGTTTTATCGGTCCGTCTCGTCGGGGAGGAAGCCTCACATATGTTGCCCCATTACATTCTTCATACATGCCACTATGTATCACATAACTGCACACAAGTACAATGTAGTTAAATAATATGCGCAGCCCATTAGCTCGGCTAGCGGGCTGTGAAGTGTAGCTATTTGTTACCGAGATTCGTGAGTTACGTTACGTGGCCATGGTGTTGGGTACAACTACTTTGTATGATAAGCTATTGGCTGATGCAGCGATAGGTACGTTGGGATTGGTACGGACTGCCGAGACGAGTGTCGGTCGTTCGAGGCTAACCCCAAAAAGAGCATACGCCTCTGACTTTTCTCTGTTGAGTGGATTACCATTGTGAATTATCGCTTGCTATAGTGGTGAAGGAAAACATCGTGAGGAAACCTGCAGACCCGAGAATTTCTTCACAAGAATTTCAAAGGTATGTGAAGTCTACCAACCCGCATTAGGCCAGCGTGGTAGACTAAGCCCCTAATCCTCTTATTAGTAGAGGAGGCCCGTAGGCCCAGCAGTAGGACAATAATATTAGAGGGCTAATATAATTTATTTATTGGCTGATCCCCGCAATTTTTCATGTAGAGCCATGATGCTGTCAATTTTGCCTAATTACCATTCAGGAAACCGTCGTGAGGGCTTGTTGTTTCGTTTAGTACCTATAGTGATCGAAATCGGAGGTTCTCAGTCTTTATTACTTTCCTTAGTTTCCTTTCCACGACAGAGGCTTGGCTATGCCACAGTTTACATGTTTCTAAACGTAATGTATTTTCCAGACTATGGAAACTTTAATATTATATGTATATTTTATTATTTAGTGTATGTATGCCGCTGTATTTATGTGTACAGAAGTACCCTGAACTGTCGTGCATGTATGAAGAATGTAAAAAGATTGTATAAGGCATAAGAGGCGTGGAACAATCATAACAAGTGGAAATATCTCGAGGGGCTTGCGGCATGACTTGATGGTTGGTTGAGACAGATATGGGGGTATCCCTGTATCTGCATCGGACACCCGCTTGTCTTGTCGCAAGCCCTTCGATTTGCTTCTTCCCTCTTCGGATTCGGAGTGTGAAGAAGCATAAATAGGCTGGCATGATTCTGACGACCACTGATAAACCCATTGTTTGTCAGTGGTCGCTAGTATGGAAAAAGGCGTGAGTCTATGTATGTATGTATCTACATAATATAAAATGTATTCGTGATGTCATACATTGGAATTAACATGAACGAAATCTAATGTACAATTAGTACGCAGTGTACACGCGATATTCACTTATAAGTCATAACTCATAACAGTTTTTTGTTGTGATTGAAACATCAAACAAATTATGATTTCATAACATTAGTATTGTGAGATGTGTGTATCGTAAACAATGATACAATTCTGCATTGTAAACAATGACACAATCGTGAAATAACTTATATTTTGTAAGTAGTGACCAGTATTGCCAAATTACTTTGATACATAAGCTCATGCCTGTATCGCCGAAGAGATAGGCAGAGGCGAACTAGAGGCCAAGAATATACAATTTTCGCTGAGCTTATTCCTAGTCCTAGATATGATAGGAGGGATATAACACATATGTGTTAGACTGATGACTGGACTGAATAAAATTTTGTAAATTCAGCACAACCTATTTTATTCTAACCTATTTCATCATCAATAAAGCCTCAATACAAATAACGTGTGATTAAATAACTTAAACGGTCACCCGATACGAGATGCGGCCAATGACAATAGAAGAATAAGGACTTGGTATGAATACAAAAAAAGGAAGTATGCCTAATGTATGAAGATAAACCAAAATGACGACTTGGCGAAAGAAAGATTCCAATGATATAGCAGTTACGCGCCTTCTTCACATTTCGAAATTAGTATTATAAATAAAACACCGTATTTATAGTAGAATCAATAATTATTTATACGTTATTTAAGGTTTTTATACGTAGGGCCTTATTCCTAATAAAATCTTTATCGAAGATATAAACTATTAGTTAAAATGCATTCTATGCTTATATAAAAGAACTTCAAACTTGAAACAGCTGATCTAAATCGGCCATGTTTTCACTATCGAACGTTTATAAGCTCCACTAAGTTATTATGAATAAGACCGGTAGTCTTGAGACACGGTGACTACTCACATATAAATAAATCGCGAAAATGGCGGATCCAGCTTCGAAGCAAATACGTTTCTTTCGTTGCCAAGTCCTTATTTTTCTTTTCTCGATGGATACGGCGCTCATCGGCGCGGTACGGTGGATGGTGACCGTCACGTTGCATCCGTGCGGTGACTGCGGGGAGTGGTGACTGCTGCGGTTTCCCATACGCATCGCTTACATTACCGGTTATGGGATTTCTGTTTTGCTTATGGGTGAGGGGAAATAGAGCTATTTCTAACATCGTTATTATTACATAGGGGCATGGTTATGACATAAACATTCTATGGTGAATTGAAAAGCCTGTTCAACAGCCTTCTGTTGAACAGGACATATTGGGCTCGATTTCCTTCCTTTCTGTCTGCTCTTATCCCACCTGAATGTGGGGTCGGCGCAACGCATTTTTTCAAGCATGTTGTAGTAAGGATTTGGCTTAGTTTTTACGACCGGCTGCATGCCTGACATCAACCTGAGGAATCCATGATCCTTTGAGAGTTAAATGTTATTTATTTAATACAATTTGTGACATAAATAATAACAGATATAATATGTCAACTCTCCACTGGGCTGACTATTGGGCTCGATTTCCACTTCGGTATAAATATTGTAAGACCGAAAGTACCTCTTAGTTGTTGATATAGCAATTTCCTTGTATCTTGAGATGATTCAACTGCGGCCTGAGCAGGAAATTTTCTGACAACCGTAAATGTATTCGAACTCGATGCGCGTCTATGAAATATTAACCAAACGTCATCAGTGCGCAGCGAACTCGAATACATTTACATTTACATTAGTTTTTCGTGCTCGGGCTACTGATCTATAAACATCGGCAATGCCGAAAACATAGCTATTAGCTAAGCCCGTGCTTACTCGTACCATGGAAATGATAGCAATATAATGGGTTAGGACTCAGCACTAGGTATGTGGGTGACTGTTGGATGTATTTATTTATCTAATATCTACAGCATAACTTGCAAGTGTTGCCATCTCGCAGTTTCCCGTTATATTTTGCCTTGCGATAAACTGTCTTCGTCTAAACGGGCCTGAGATTAGATCTTTAGCGTCTGTAAACTGATATGATACACGCGTCAATACAACGATCGCTCCTTTATAGCAACTGATATAAACAAACTGTTAGTACTGCCTCGATAGCGTAGTTGTATTGGGTGCGCGGTATGACTACCGTTCTGAGATATAGGGTTCGATCTCCGGATCGGACAGTGATATTGAGTATTTCGATATCATTTATTTATTTATTTATTAAACTTTTTACACAAATTATGTAAAGGCGGACTTAATGCCTATATCAGCCCGGAGTCTGGAATTTTTACCGATATGGCTATCGCCCTCTATCACATCTGGAACGGAACGAAGCTCGGAAAATGTAGGTGTTCTACTTCGTTAGTGCGCCTCTGCCTACGCCTTCGGAGATAGGCATGAGCTTATTTATCTTTACATAGTATAAAACACAGTCGCTTCCCGCTGTCTGTTTGTCCTTGTGTGTATGCTTAGATATTTAAAACTATGCAACGGTTTTGATGCATGCGGTTTTTTTAATAGATAGAGTGATTTAAATGGAAGGTTTATACATATGTAATGTACATAATACATGCATAAATTCATCCCCTAAAGGGATGTAATGGGGGAAGAATGTTTGTCAAGACTCTCGTAGCGTAGCCGCGGGCAAAAGCTAGTATGTTGTATTTTGTAAAAATATCATCTTTGTAATTCGAAGTTTTGCTTATGTTATGCTTCATGGCTCATCGCGTTGTATTAACACTTAACACCGACGCGTTTACAAGTTACTGCCGATAATAGTTACGTTGGTATTGTGTAAAACTTTAATAATCCTCCGCAACAGATTGGACGCAGCAAGCACTACTTACAGAATGCATTATGTATTTATAATCTGTTCTAATATTATTAAGTTTGGATGGAAGGATATTTTACACAATCACGCCAAAACGACTGAACGGATCTGCATGAAATTTGGCAGAGATAGATTCTGGAATAGCACATGGACTACTTGTTATCCCGGAAAAAATGTACGATTCCCCTTGGATAGATTTGGTAATAAATTTCCACTTGAACGAATTCGCAGGCAACAACTAGTGTTAAATAACTCTCCGCATGGATTTGCCCATAACACTATTTTACTAAAATAAAAGTAGTTTAAGTTACTATTTTCTTATAACATCGGCCAGAGAAGATAAATATCTATTGGCCACACAAACATTTGTCTCGTTACGGGGATCGAACTGGCTTCGTGCTTCACAGCCGGTTACTCGTCCGCTACGCCATGGCGGCTAAAAGTCCCGTCAAAATCTGTCCAGATGCACCGGTATCACAGATTAGCCAAAACAAACAGACATGCAAATAATTTCACCCTAGATAACAATTTTGTAACGTTCAGTACTAATTCCTGCATAGCCATGGACGTAAAAAAAGATGGACGGAGCGCTAGGAACATTGAAAGTGAAGCAGGGTTTTCGGCCCATTCGATATATCGACACGTAATGATGTGTGTGTGCGTAGGGTACTTTTGTACAGGCGCGTTTGTGTTCGTGACTTCTCTGTGGCGTCCGTTTAGCTATAGGCGAGACGGTGTCCTTCTTCTTTTTACGTCCGTGAGTATAGCGATCTGTGCGACGAGTAACTACTTTAAAAAACAATGTGCACTTAAAACGCAGTGTTACTGCATTTTGTAGAGCTAAGTATGTCAATGGCATTCACTAAGTGCTTGCTTAGTGCTTAGCTCCTGTTTCGCAACTTAGTTCGACAAGTTGAAAAATTGCATACTTTGTAATCTAAAAACAAATTGTCGGGGTTACGCAAGCCTTGAATTATACTTGAACCCCTAGTTCCTTCATCGAAAGCAAAAGTAAAATTAAGGTGATGCTGTAAATACAACTTCTTTGTCGCCTTCTTAGTCTAGTGGCAGCATATAGGCTTAGAGGGGGTTGACGTCAGGCAGGCAGCCAGTCGTAAAAACTAAGTCAATTTTTTTCTGCAACATGCTTGAAAAAGTCTGTTGCGCCGACTCCACATTAAGTTGGCATAAAGGCAGGTAGAAAGAATGAAAGAAATACATGAAGAAACTGTGGGTACAGTGGCGATGGGTATAGGGGAGTGTAATGAATTACCGGATGCCACGGGTTCAAAATCAATTTGTATTTTGACAGCCTCCGTGGCGCAGCGGGCGAGTAGCCGGCTGTGAAGCGAGAGGCCGCGGGTTCCATTCCCGCATTGAGACAAATGTTTGTGTGGCCCACAGATATTTGTTTCAAGTCTGGGTGTTGTGAGACCGAAAGTCTCTCATAGTCTCTGACACTAACGATTACAGGCTATACCTAGTGTGGGGTCAGGACTAGGTGTGTGACTGTTGGGTGTATTTATTAATTTAATTAAAAAACATTTATATTTTTCAAATGCGAACAAAAAACCAAAGACATAATGCCTTGTTATAGCTTAATTATTTCGCCTCTCCGTAGATTATTTAGTTTAGATTAGATTTGTTTTTGCCCGCGTGAGTTTTCCATTCCACTTTTGTCTCTCTGCGCATTACTTAAGGGGCAAATCGTGAGCTTTTGACGTATTAGTTTTATTAACATTTACAACACAATTATTAACATTGAATATTTTACATAATGCAGGGATCACATAGATTAGAATAACGCGGAGTCAACCGTTAGATGTCGTGTAATTGGATCTTCCTCCACAACCGGTTGATCTGAGTAGACTGTTAAGAGGGTGTCACACTGAGCGGCGAGATCGCGCGGCAAATCATACGTTTTTGGAGTTCAATTATTGTTTGTGTGAAATAATTCAAGAGTAATGGTCTAATGTTGCTACAATATACTGGTAGTATTATAGTATTTAATAAGATTTTTAAGGAAAAACTGTGTAATCGCGATCAAAGATTTTTATATTAAGAAAGTTTTTCAATAAATCAATATTTACAATAGCGAAACATCTTTTTATCATTTAACATGATAAACATTTCCAATTTTCCAATTTCAAATTAATAATGATTATTTACATTTATAAAAAAGTTATAATTCTTTTCTACACGAACTAGACTCGTATTCGAAAGATTACACCAGTAGAGGTCCAGCAGTAGAACAATTATGGTTTATCGACCGACTTCCGAAAAGGTCCCCAATTCGTCTGTATTTTTATTGTTTTTATTTTTTATGTATGTTACGCGATATCTCCACCAAATGTGGATCGATGTTCAAAACTCTTTTTGTGTTCGATAGAGCTTATTTCAAGGGTGGTCCTATATAAATTTGGTTACGATCGGATTTGAAGTCCGTCCGTTAAATTTTTAAACTTGTGATTATTATTTAAACAATTTCCATTAAAATCACAAATGAATTTACATAAAACGCGCGAATATGATTCAATGTGAAGAGTCCTTTAACCAGTGCCTCGTCCATCCATATCGGAGGGTAATCATTAACTGCACTTGATTTAATTCGTGGAAATTATACTACAAGAGCAGTAATTAAAATATCATCGCGCCGGTAATTAAAGGGAATGGGCTGAGGTACAAAAACAGTACTTTACTAAATGACTTCCGTTTCTTAAAGACGCTGAATTATGCGTTAATTGAGTTTTTTTAGTGGAACGCTTATAAAAGCTTTGTTGGTTATTACATAACATAACATAACATAAGCTCACGCCTGTATCCCCGAAGGAGTAGGCAGAGGCGCACTAGCCAACTAGAACACCAACATTTCGCCGAGCTTAGTTTCGTCCCAGATGTGATAGGGGGCGAGCCTATCGCCATATCGGGCACAAATTCCAGACTCCGGGCTGATATGGAAAAATCCAATATCACTTTGCCCGACCCGGGGATCGAACCCGAGACCTTAGAACGCTAGTCGTACCGAAATACCACCACGCCACCGAGGCAGTCAGGCAGGCACAGAGTTTGTTGGTTATTATTATGACTTTTATTCAGTAGACATAGTGATACAGTGGCTATAGCAAAATTCATTTTCACATAATATCGCGCTGTAATTTGTAGTAGCTACAAAACAACGAAAAAAATCGCTTCCATAGTTGCTCATCAATGTTTCTTTACACTAATCACAAGTTTAAAAACTTTAACTGACCTACTTCCAGTTTACCGATCGTGATCAAATTTATATGGGACCACCTTTAAAAAAAGCTCTATCGTACACAAAAAGAATTTTGAAAATCGGTCCACACTTGCCTTGACTGCCTCGGTGGAGTGGTGGTATTTCGGTACGACTACGGTTCTGAGGTCTCGGGTTCGATCCCCGGGTCGGGCAAAGTGATATTGGATTTTTCCATATCAGCCCGGAGTCTGGAATTTGTGCCCGATATGGCGATGGGCTCGCCCCCTATCACATCTGGGACGGAACTAAGCTCGGCGAAATGTGGGTGTTCTAGTTCGTTAGTGCGCCTCTGCCTACCCCTTCGGGGATACAGGCGTGAGCTTATGTTATGTATGTATGTGGTCCACACTTGGCGGAGATATCGAGTAACATACATAAAAAAAAATAAAAAACACGAGTTGAGGACCTCCTCCTTTTGTGGAAGTCGGTCGAAATATCATACATATTTTGCCTCTCCTAGGTGTCGAACTCAAAACCAATAGGTTCAGGGTGTAAACAGGCTGCCACTTAAGTTAAGATGATGAGTACTTACTTTTTTTTATAGCAGGGATTGGTAAACGAGCAGATGGGTCACCTGATGGTAAGTGATCTCCACCGCCCATAGACACTCAAGACACAAAAAGAATTATGGGTGCGTTGCCAACCTTAAAGGAGGGAATGGAAGGGGAGGGAAAAGGGATTGGGAAAGGGAGGGGGGAAATGGGCCACCGGAAATGTCACTCACCGAACGAAACGCGACAGCAAGCTGCCAGTTTTCTGTGAGACAATGGTATCAAACCGGTCGAGCCGGCCCATTCGTGCTGTAGATGTAACTGTCTAGAGCGTGGCTCTACCACTCAAAACTTATAATAAATACTCTTTTAACATTATTTTCTCTCTTAAACACCGATATAACAATTAATAGCAGAATGTAATTGCCTAATTATACACAACAATGTACACTCCGCCGTTTACTAGGCTATTACCATGTTTTCTTCATTCGTACATTGATTATAGATTTTTCATACATTTTCGCTTTCTAAGACAATGTCCGAGATGTTCCGCTACATCATGTCTTCACTCGTCATTCATACCCAGTAATGTATTATTAAGATTTTCCGGTGATTAATTTCAACCCAGATCGAGTGTTATTGACAGAAATTTATTCAAGCATGTATTATAAATATTTTTTAGGATTGAGAGAAATTACATTTTTTTTTTTTTTTTTTTTTATTAGCAGAGACTGGCACACGAGCAGATGGGTCACCTGATGGTAAGTGATCTCCACGCCCATAGACACCCAAGACACAAAAGGAGTCATGGGTGCGTTGCCAACCTAAAAGGAGGAAATAGAAGGGGAGGGAAACAGGGATTGGGAAAGGGAAGGGGGGGAGTAGGCCACCGGAAATCTAACTCACCGAACGAAACGCGACAGCAAACTGCCACTTTACGTCGGTTTTCTGTGAGACAGTGGTATCAAACCGGTCGAGCCGGCCCATTCGTGCTGTAGACATTACTGTCTATACAGCGTGGCTCTACCACAAGTTTTAGTTTTAACCCGTCGGAGGCGGCACATATATATGTTACGTACATATATGTTACGTATGTACATATATATATTACGCATTTGGGACACCGGAGGCCGAGCCGCCCGTGACTATATAGGTGAAGTGCAGTGTTCCATTATTTAGTGACTGCACTATTAAATCATTTAAATATTTGCTATACAATTAGGTTGCGTTGACTGATGTTTTAAATATACTAGATTTATATAAAAAATATATATATATTGTTATTCATCATCATCATTATCATCATCAGCTACAGGACTGCTGGACGGAAGCCTCCCCCAAAGATTTCCAGATCGACCTGTTGGAAGCGGCCTGCATCCATTGTAATTATTATTTTTTTATTTGAAAAATGTATACTCTCTATATGAATAAGTATTTTATGTCATGCAAATCAAACAGGATAGGATTAGGAGTACGTAAATATTTCGTAAGTTGTTTTAAAACAAATATATGAGTAAAAGAGTTTTGAGTGGTAGAGCCACGCTGTAGACAGTAACGTCTACATCACGAATGGGCCGGCTCGACCGGTTTGATACCACTGTCTCACTGAAAACCGATGTAAAGTGGCAGTTTGTTGTTGTATTTCGTTCGGTGAGTGAGATTTCCGGTGGCCCGTTTCTCCCCCTGCCTTTCCCAATCCCTTCTCCCTCCCCTTCCATTCCCTCCTTTTAAGTTGGCAACGTACCCATGATTCTTTTGTGTCTTGGGTGTCTATGGGCGGTGGAGATCACTTACCATCAGGTGACCCATCTATCTGCTCGTTTGGCAGTCTCTGCTATAAAAAATAAAATTAAAAAAAATCTTCTTAAAATGCGAACTCATAACTCCTATGATAATTTAACACACACACGGTATCACGCGTGAAGGTATACAATAAATCGGCTAACATCTTCACGATTCATTGTAGCCATCCACCGGTAGTTACAACTCCGATCACCTGACAAAAACTACAATACAGACATATAAACTGTTAGACGCCACAGTACGCTCCTCACTTATATAGCCTGTATCGGACGTAGTTCGTAATCTTCAGTGGCGAAGAGTCAATATAGCCTGATTCCTAACAGCTTCCCTTTTCCAGATTGTAGGCTACTAAATAAGTATTATCGAGAAGAGAAAGTAGCACAGGCTTCCTTTTTTAAAATTTTCACCCTTCACACGCCACTGATAGTCTTCAATATACTATACTCTGCTAACCTTTGTCTGTGTTTGTTTGGTGTAGTTTGGTGGTAGTTCGGTAGTAGTTCCCAGACGGGTGGTTAATTTTAGTTCATTTGAAGCGAAGTCAGAATATTTGTTTAACCCTTTAAAATATAACTATCGTTATATGTCGGCACATTTAGGGAACTAACATTACTATATTGGATTGAGTAATGCAGATTAATTTCGTGTCTTTTCGCCAACGTCATTAGTTGTTAAGTAAATCTTACTTGATGCGGCTTCTTTAAGCTTATTTGATCTGTTATACAATATATCTCGTGATGAATATTTTTCCGCGCATTATCTACTAATTGCAAATGTCATATGAAAAAATTATAGAGTTCTTGCATATACATGTTATGTAGAGAACTGCAGTAAGACATGCACCTATCGTCATTTGTTATTGCAACAGGGCTAAGAACGAAGCTATTGATAATCTAAATATCAGAAAATATAAGATGAAATCATCTGATTGACTGTGTCGGTGGCGTGGTGGTATTTCGGTACGACTACGGTTCTGAGGTCTCGGGTTCGATCCCCGGGTCGGGCAAAGTGATATTGGATTTTTCCATATCAGTCCGGAGTCTGGAATTTGTGCCCTGTATGGTGATAGGCTCGCCCCCTGTCACATCTGGGACGGAACTAAGCTCGGCGAAATGTGGGTGATCTAGTTCGCTATTGCACCTCTGCCTACTCCTTCGGGGATACAAGCGTGAGCTTATGTTAAGTATATAAAACGAAATTTAAAAAAACCTTGATCCTGTTTAGGAATTTCGTAGATAACACAGTACGGCAAAGCTATTATTCTTATTATTTGTGAGACAGATTTGAGAGTACTTGGATTCAACAGGTCACAGAACTAGCTATAGAATAGCTTTACCACATCCTCTTAAAGTTTAACATACGCACCACTAAATCCTAATTCCCACGTTAATTATTTTAAACATTAACACAAAATGTATTGATTGTAGCCTGATATGCTTAAGCGACAAAACTACCTTTCAATTACGATTTTGATGACCACACTGCATGCAATCTAAACTAATTAGAGTAAACTATTTAGTATTGAAGCTTTTAGTGAATGATTGTGCTCAGACCTTTGCAGAATATGATTTGAGCCTATCGCCAATTAGCGTCAATTGAAAATTTATCTGACTTATTCTTACTTAGAGCCACTTGCATCTCCGCCATAAATCTCTATTTATCCCAAATCTTGATTTAAAGGTAGAAGTGAGCTGTAGAATAAATCGAGATAAGGTGTAATTTTAGATTAATAATAGCGCCGCAAGTCACCCCTAAAAAAATAATTGCAAAGTTCAAGTACTGTTCCTTTATTATCTGTGTATAATATACTGACCACAACTGAATCACGATTCTAGATGTTAATAAAGAGTAACTACCGGGGTGGATACATAGTATTTTATGATACATTATGGTGAATAAAGTTGTCATGAAATTATGTAGGCATTGTAGGCAATAGGAAACAATTGTTTTTATTTTATTAATTTTATATGAAATTAACGTCATCTAATATAATATAGAACAGAAAGAAATATTGAAATATTCTCAAAAACGAAAAATTTATAAGCCTTTGAAGTTTGTAACCTTCAAACTGCGGGAAAGAGAAGTATCAGTATAATCACGTCACCGCCACAACGATACGTGCGTTGGAAAGGGATAGCAAGACATCTCCACTATGCCCCCACTCCAGAATTTGAAATATGAATTACTGCCCCATTTTTCAACCAATTTCGATGCACTTTTTACAGAAGGGTTTCTTTTTTATTTATTTGCTATTACATATAAATATGCGTAAAATCAGACATAGTCAAGTACGCAATTATAGCGAGCAGATTCATGAATGTAAGAAAAATTGTTTTTGTAGTTTCTTGCTGTAAGCTATCAATTGCCCATATCCCACTTCAAAGTGAAGTCAACGGCACATGTATGTTGCAGAAAGAGTTCGGCTTAGTTTTTACGACCAACGTTAACGCGAAGGATTCACTCCCGGTCAGATTGTGTTAGAAAGACTACGTTGTCCGGCCAGAGACTTGAACTCAGGACCTTCCAGGTAGAACCCCACATACATTATTTTTAAACTCTACCTATCCCTTTACTAGAATTTAGATTGATGTAACCTCTCGTTGATCGATTAGTCCTGATCATACGATCAGTTTTTATAATTTATGGAGCCACTTAGTATCTTTCTTTCTTTCTACCTGCCCTTATCCCATCTTAATGTGGGGTCGGCGCAACACACCCTTTCAGGCATGTTGCAGAGTGGATTTGGTTTAGTTTCTACGACCGGCCGCCCGCCCGACGTCAACCCCCTCTGAGGGATCCAGTCCCGGGCAAATTAAATTAGAACATTTGATTTGCCCGACCTGGGAATCGAACCCAGGACCTCCCGGTCCACAGCCCATATGTGCTGCCACTAGACCAAGGACGCGATTGGAGCCACTTAGTATAAAAGTAATAAAAATGTGAATACTCTCTCAGAATCTAGTTAATTACTTTTTACATTGTCGTCTGTTAAGATGAATACTTGTTACGATGCCTTAATAACATACTAAGCAATAAATTAGTACAAGCGAAGTTCTAATTTCTATAATCTATACTTAATTACGTCAGTTAGTTGTCTTCAAGAAAACATGACGGAACGACATGCAAGGCTGGGATATGTGGAAGAAGCATTGGGATGGCTTTCCTGGGAGTGGGACAGTTGAATGCTCTTATAATATAACATAACATAAGCTCACGCCTGTATCCCCGAAGGGATTGGCAAAGGCGCACTAGCGAACTAGAACACCCACATTTCGCCGAGCTTAGTTCCGTCCCAGATGTGATAGGGGGCGAGCCTATTGTGATATCGGACACAAATTCCAGTCTCCGGGCTGATATGGAAAAATCCAATATCACTGCCCGACCCGGGGATCGAACCCGAGACCTCAGAACCGTAGTCGTACCGAAATATCACCACGCCACCGAGGCAGTCAGGCAGTATAATATAATACTAAGTAAGTTGCAAAAATATCATTGGATGCATATTGTTAGGGACGTAAATTCTGGAACCAGTGAACTGATTTTAAAAATAAATTTACTGTTAGAAAACTGCACGAGCTAGTAAAATAAAGTATTTTCCAAATTTATAAATAGCTTTCTGCTCGCAGCTCCCATGTTACTCCCATACCTCTCCTGAACACTTTCATACAAAGTTCCTCCTTCAATTTAGATCAATTTCATAATTAGGTGAGGACTAGGTGTGTGACTATTGGGTGTATTTATTTATATACCGAGTATGACTGTGTTGCCAAGAATCATTATTAAAGTAATAAGAACGCACTATCCACACGGATATAGTTTTTAGCGCTCACAATAAAGTTATAAAGCTCACTCCACTGCGGTAATTACATGCGTGCAGCCATTATAAATTGTTGCTAAGACATAAGACTCCGTAATTACAAGGCGAGAGGCTTTAACATTTTTATTATCTGCGAATGACCGCTTTACGCGCTGGCACTTAAGTCTTGGTACCTCAGAGCCCATAGACGTAGATATAAGTAGATGGCGCAAGGGTAACATCGACACCGAAGCTAACCTAGAAAAATCATGAAGACATGTATTAAGTAACATGTTCTCAATTCTTGATTTTTGATGAGACGTCAATGAAATACACTTTTAGCGTCGGAGAGGATTCAGCAACTTTGAAAGGAGTTAAAGAGTATTTCTTGTCACTGCCTCGGTGGCGTGGTGGTATTTCGGTACGACTACGGTTCTGAGGTCTCGGGTTCGATCCCCGGGTCGGGCAAAGTGATATTGGATTTTTCCATATCAGCCCGGAGTCTGGAATTTGTGCACGATATGGCGATAGGCTCGCCCCCTATCACATCTGGGACTGAACTAAGCTCGGCGAAATGTGGGTGTTCTAGTTCGCTAGTGCGCCTCTGCCTACCCCTTCGGGGATACAGGCGTGAGCTTATGTTATGTTATGTTATGTCTTGTCAGATCTTAACTGCGCCTGTGATAGCACACCTACTTAGGCTGGCACGTCATGACTTATAGTTTATGAGTGATTGCACCTGGTGGTTGCACATATAAATACCTCTTCAGGGATACAAACATGGATATAAATTCTTTAAAAAAACAAAAGGCTAAAAAATGTTGTCTGTCTAGATATACCTATGTCTGTGGTTGTTACCTAGTCGTGGCTGCTATGATGTGTGAAAATCAATGTCGGGTCGTAGTGCATCGCGTTATGTTCATTATTGTTACTGTTTTAAATTTTGACTGTAGCTTACGTTTAGGTGTTCAATAAATACATCTTGTAAATACTAAATATACTTGAAGTTGTCATCCATATTATATTTAAATATTATTTTGTATTTTGTATCTTATTTTCTTAGTAACCTCAATTTAAAATAGCGCCATCTATTGAAATAACTTAGTTTTCACTTAAGGGCTAACGTAGATCAAAAAGTATATAAAATTAAGAGTTCGGTATATTTTCTGTTTTTCTTTGCGTTAATTACTAAAGAGATTAATTATTCCCCGTAAAAAATAATCTCTTTTCTTTCTATCTGCCCTTTTCCCACCTTATTGTGGGGTAGGCGCAACGCACTTTTTCAAACATGTTGCAGGAAAGGATTTGGCTTACTTTTTACGACCGGCCGCCCGCCTAACGTCAACCCCCTCTATATACTATTATTACATTAATTACATTATGTGATACCATGTTTTATTTAATTACTTATGCTTATTTTTATTGTTTCAGTGAGGGGCTCTTCACTTGCCCAGTGAATGCTTCACCCGTTGATTACGCCAAGGTAAGAACAGTTTTCAGTATCGATCAGGGCAAAACTATTATACTTTATACAAACCTTCTCAAAACGGAAAAATACGACAAAGTGGATGTCGAGATTCTTCGTTTGCATTTGGCCAATCCACTGTACGGCATACTTCATGGTATGATATATTATTTCACACCAATTTCTCTGCATTTTACCCTACCGCAGGATATGATGTTTTTCTATTGTATATTCATGATTTCCTGTTTAATCTGAGAGAAAATCATTATATTAGAAGAAGCAATAAAATATTGAATTACTACTATGAACTCTTCGACTAATATAAAACCATAATAACATTTTACGGAATAACTTTCGTTTACCACAGAATAGCGCCAGAATGCTAGAAACAATAAACTTTACGCCTTTTACACTCGTGCGCAGCACAGCAGCGCCAATGCAGGTGGTCCGCTCGTAAACATTGTGGTTCAAACAGCTGCAGATAGATGGCGCTGTTCACAATTATCGTTAAACCATTGGTAATGAACCTCAAATTATGAAACTATGTTTTATTGCCTCGTAAAAAGAATACAATAAAACTATGTAAGGTTTATTTTAGTGCCAATAAGTATGAAAGCTCTTGTAATTTAATAAATGGTTATACTTTTGCTAACATAAATCACTTTATGTTCTAAATGGAAGACTGATTGCACAAGAATTTCTTACTTTATGCATATTCTACGTGCTATTAAAAATATGTAGACTATTTAGCCTCTGAACATTGCCGTTTGAGGCGTTATCCAGGCAACGATGACTTCATACTGACGGCTTCTGACGTAGGATAATCGTAGTTAGGAAAGACTACACTTAAACCCGATCACAAATCAAATATTTATTGAATCCATAAAATGTTTTTAGATCATTTAGATTTCGTCAAATTTCAACGCCTCCTATAAGCTTGGATCTCTGGAAATGCTAAGAGACTTTTTAATAGGAATGAGAGGAACAAATTATTTTGAAAAGGGAAACAAAGGAATGCGGTTTATAGTAGGTTTGTGAAACAAAGAAGCTAGTCTCAGTTAGGGCTTCAAAATATTATCCACCTATATGAATATAATGAGGATTATATCACAACATGTAGAAAACTAGGTCTATATCTAAAAGAGGTTTTGTAAAAAATATATTTTATTCCTTTTCTTATCTAGACATCGGTATTTTAAAACAGACTGAGTAATTGCGAAGACGTCACAAGCCAAGTATTTCCGGCTATAGGATTTTTTACCAGATCCTAGTTACTCTAAGTACGCGCACGTAGTGATTTTCACACGGTAAAGTGCGCGGGCGCACACGCGAACCATTTCAAACTCTATAACCAATGTGAACGTGTTACGTGAGCGCTTTCCGTTATAATGTTTATTGGAAAATGTATTAGAAAACTCATATATTTATTGAAAAGCGTTTATAGAAAATTACATTCGAAAATTTACTTGTTTACAGTATTTCTCTGTGGGAGGCTTTTTGTGGAACATTGAGTCTTAGTTTTTTAAAATGGAGACTGGCAAATAACACCCACCTGCGGCCCGAGCAAGAAAATTTCTGGCAAATCATAAATTTATTCGAGCTCGCTGTGCACTGATGACATTTGGTTAATATTTCATACAAATTTCATACACGCGCATCGAGCTCGAATACATTTACGATTGTCAGATATTTTCCTGTTCGGGCCGTTAATAAAAATGATTTCCATCACACATAGACACTCAAGACACAAAAAAAATTAGGTGCATTGTCAATCTAAAGGAGTATTAGGATTGTGAAAGGCAGGGAAGAGGCTAATTGGGCCATGGGAAACCTCACTCACTGAACGAAATGCAACATCAAGCCACCTCACGTCGGTCTTCTATGAGACAGTGGTACCAAACCGGTTGAGCAGGCCCATTCGTGCTGTAGACATTACTGTCTACAGCGTGGCTCTATCACTTAAAAGTAATCAGTGGTAGTCTGTAGAAAACTGTCAGATTGTGTGGGACGACACGGTACTTTGTGTTGGATATTAAGGGTTGTAATTTTACCTACTTTGAAAAAGTACTTATATCAATCTTTATCCTATGATTATGGCAGGGGGCGTGTTATTGCCCCAGTTGCTCACTTCAAATCCGTGTCTGTTAGAAAGCTCTTTCGATTTTCTTTTCTAATGCCTTCGCTATAATAGACGTATTAGTATAATAGCTCTAACAAGTAAGTGTTGTCACATCATTCAGTTAGAAAGCCTTGAATGATGTAATCTATTAACAGATGCCTCAATAGCAACGCACAAATCGTAGAATCATATTCTAAAGTTTAAACAATTTATTTACCTCTAATTTAATATATTTAATTTTAGCCTCCGTGGCGCAGTGGGCGAGTAGCTGCGAAGCGAGAGGCCGCGGGTTCGATTTCCGCATTGAGACAAATGTTTGTGTGGCCCGCAGATATTTGTTTCCAGTCTGGGTGTTGTGAGACCGAAAGTCTCTCATAGTCTCTGACACTCACGATGCAGGTTATACCTAATGTGCGGTCAAGACTAGGTGTGTGACTGTTGAGTGTATTTATTTATTTATTTTGTCAAACATTTTCATTTTCTTGCATTTTACAAAATTAACGAGCTAGAATAACTTGGGCTCTACCACTATCGAACAGAAAACCAAATAAAATATATTTGCTAATGTTTTTACAGCTAGTTCCATTAATAGATTGAATGAATGATTTACATTAATGAAAAAAGAAATAACTAAAATATTAACTAAATGAAATTTAATGATACTACATGAAACGAAACATAATTGTATTAAAATTTTCTTTTATCTTATAATCTGTAGCAAAATGATTGATCCTCAGCTGATTTTTCGCCAAGTCTTCTCAAGTGCGTTTGAGCGCGCCACTTGAAATTATTGGCTGCTTAAAATTGGGTAGTGCTCAAATGGATGACTGAGCAGCGTTTGACCATTCGGGCCTTAACAATGAAATAAATAATTTAATCAATAGGTTAACGTTCTTTTGAGCCAGATTATCATTACAAAATTTGATACAGCACCAACAAAAATCTGTCACGGCTCTGCCACTGCCACCATGATGCTCAATCAATCGTTATTATCCATTTAATTCTTCGATTAAACTTCAATGGACGCCATAAATCCAAAACAAGGTTTTAGCACGCAAACTGCGCAGGCGCATTTTTGTTTTAATTATATTTTATGCAAATATAAACCTAATTTCAATGACGTAAAGCTTATAATATACTCAGGTGTTATAGCAAAATTAGTGTCACTCACCCCACGGCGACGACCTTGCAATGCTAACCGGTCACGCGACAATATCGTCCGTCTCTTTCTAACCAATAGTAAGTTGTCGTTAGACGCTATCGCCTTTCTTGTCTGGTGGAAAGGTGTTGTGTGTGAGGTTGTTTCACTTGCACGACGTGAGCTAAGGAGTTGTACGGACGTTTGCTATTTAGTTCAATTAATGACAACTAGATGGCGTCTTATACGTATTCTTTCTTTCTACCTACCCTTATCCAACCTTAATGTGGGGAGCCCCAGGAGAAGATGGCCTGACAGCGGATATTTGCAGAGAGGCGATAATGCAGGATCCGGGTCTGTACCTATCACTGGCAAATAAATGTCTGGAACTCGGACATTTCCCAACAACCTGGAAGGAGGCGACAGTGGTGATCCTTCGGAAGCCCGGAAGGGAGGATTACACCAATGTCAAATCCTACAGGCCAATTGGACTGTTGCCAGTGATGGGTAAGATCCTGGAGAAAATGGTCGTGGAGAGGGTTCGATGGCATATACACCCCAGGATGAGCCCCCGACAGTTTGGCTTTATGCCCCAGAAAAGCACCGAAGACGCCCTCTATACCCTAATGACTCATATCAGAAAGGAGTTAAAGAAAAAGAAAATTGTCATCCTAATCTCATTGGATATAGAGGGCGCCTTCGATAGCGCTTGGTGGCCAATGTTAAAGGTCAGACTGTCGGAGGAAAAGTGCCCAAGTAACATCCGGAAGATCATGGGCAGCTATCTCACAGACCGGAAGGTGAAAGTGAGGTACGCTGGGGAAGAGTGCACAAGGCGGACCTCCAAAGGATGTGTGCAAGGCTCCATTGGAGGTCCGACCTTATGGAACCTTCTCCTCGACCCTTTACTGCATGAGCTTGTCGAGCGAGGACACTACTGTCAGGCCTTCGCCGATGATGTGGTCCTGGTTTGTTCGGGGGAAGAAACGGGTCCGATCCAGGTGCGGGCCAATGCCGCTCTCGCCTATGTGCGGGATTGGGGAATCAAAAACAAGCTGAAATTTGCACCACACAAAACTAAAGCGATGGTGATCACAAGAAAGCTGAAGTATGATTCCCCAATCCTGCATATGGGCGGGATTGGCATTGGTCTGTCACAGGATATTAAAATATTGGGCCTCACGATCGATCAAAGCCTAACCTTCAACAAGCACGTAACTGAGGTGTGTAGAAGAGCTGTCGACTTTTATAAAAAACTAGCAAGAACCGCCAAAGTACAGTGGGGGTTAGAGCCGGAGATCGTGAGGCTTCTTTACACGGCGGTGGTTGAACCAACCATTATGTACGCAGCGAGTGCCTGGGCTGACGCAACGCAAAAAATCTGCGTTAAAAAACAGTTCGCTATAGTGCAAAGGGGCTTTGCACAGAAGCTGACAAAGGCCTACAGAACGGTGTCTCTGAACTCGGCCCTGTTGCTGGCTGGGTTGCTCCCCTTGGATATCAGAGTTAGAGAGGCTGCTCTCCTCTATGAAACCAAGAGGGGGTATAACCAGCGAGTAACGGGTGACCGAGGGATGGAACGTCCTGTGGCCTTTGGCTGCTTGGAGCACCCAGCCTATAGAGAGAGCCTTCAATTTCAGTGCCTGGTGGACGGTGCAGTGGTGGAACAGCATACACGCTTTGGCCAGAGTATCTATACAGATGGAAGCAAGACCGAGGGCAAAGTTGGTGCGGCAATATCCATATGGGATACCGCCGTTGAGACCAACTCAAAAAAGATGAAGCTGGAACCATACTGCACTGTCTACCAGGCAGAAATATTGGCTATAAAACGGGCAACAGAAGAGGCACTCAAGGGGAAGGGTCAAGTTTGTAACATCCTTAGCGACTCAAGGGCCGCTCTCGAGACTATCTCGAGAGTCGTTTCCCTCCACCCTCTAGCGTTCCAAATAAAAAATAATATAAGAACTGCAAAAGAACGCAACAAAATAATTAAATTATTTTGGGTTAAAGCACATGCAGGGTTGGAGGGAAACGAAAGGGCGGATGAGCTCGCGAAGGATGCAGCCCTGAACCTCAAGAGCAAACCGACATATGATAAGTGCCCGACTTCATTCGTCAAGCGACAAATACGGATGGAGTCGCTTGACGAATGGAACGAAAGATACAGGATGGGAGAAACGGCTTCGGTGACGAAGTTGTTTTTCCCCGATGCTGTAAGGGCGTACGCTGTGGTCAGAAAAATTAAAAACGACCCTGTCCTGACCCAGATTTTCACGGGACACGGCGAGTTCTCCGAGTACTTGAATCGATTCAAGTGCAAGGAGAGCCCGACGTGTCCCTGCGATGCGACGACACCGGAAACAGTGGAGCACATTGTTGTAAAGTGCCCAAGATTTGAAAGATATAGATATAAGTGCGAAGTCGAAATAGACTGTAAAATAGATAAAAATAATATAAATAAGATAATAGAAAATAAAGATAAAAATAAAATATTTCTAGAATATTGTAAGAATATTGGAAAAATAGCAATAAATACAAATAAAAGTAAATAAAATAATACTATAATATATAATAAAGATTATATAAAATTAGTATTAAAATAATAAATGTTAAAAAGATGTAGAGATATTACAAGAGTAATAATAATAAGATAATATAAAATGTTAAGATAAAAGATAGATTATAAAATAGATAGAGAAAATAAGTTGTCATGAAATTGTTAAAACATGTAATCCCACTTTAGGCGTAGTAGAAGAGAATATATAAGTGTAATGAAAGGAACATTAAAGTCCTTGATTCCGTTAGGGGGACTAGGGGATAAAAAAGGAAAAAAAACCTTAATGTGGGGTCGGCGCGACACACTTTTGCAAGCATGTTGCAGAAATGATTTGGCTTAGTTTTCACGACCGTCTGCCTGCCTTACGTCAATCCACCCTCCTCTGGAGGCAAATGAAATTAGAAAAATCGCTTTGCCCGACCTGGGAATCGAATCCAGGACCTCCCGGTCCACAGCCCATATATAGTGCTATGTACCTATTCAGATAAAATTATTTGACTGACAAGCTAAAGTATTTGTGATATTTCTGCTCTAATCTGATATATCTCAGTCTTAGGCTATCACAACAATGGATCAAACCCACTGTTACAGATTCCGCCTGCATGACGCCTATAAATTAAATGTCTTACAAACATTTATATAAACAAGACTAGGCAATATACATATCTCATTGCCATTTAAACACTTTTACCGCCGAATGTTCATACACTTAAGGTCGCCTTATGTCGTTTAAGGCCGTTTTATCTGTCAAATTTGTATGGCGAAAATCAATGTAAGAAGCCGTTAAAGTTAAGTAACGTTTGACCATTCGGGCGTAAGGGCGTTACTTATCAAAACTGTTTAACTGACCAAATGGTAAACAATAGCCTGTCCCTCTTATTTCAAACAATGTGACACAAGGAAAAAAGGGACAGGCTATTCTTAGCCATTTGCTCAGCTAAACTGTTTTATAAGTAAGGCCCTATGCGTTTAACACAACAAAGTATCTCGTTGTTATGTCCACGTCACTCGCCAGCTCTCCGGCCGTCTGCGCGGGCGCAGGTCGTGAGAACCTTCGACTGCGGAACAATGGAGATCTATACGATCGTCTGTATGATGGACGCACACTTCCACACCTCTTCTGCTGTCTGCCAGCCTGGTAGATCGTAATGTTTGTCATCTAGCGGTTTGCTTTATTAGGCTTTACTTATAAAAATATTTTTGCTTATCTTTTCGCTAAGAATAGCCTATCACTTTTTCCTTGCGTTACATTGTTTAAAAATGAAAGGGACAACCTATGGTTAAAGATAAGTAGCGCTCAAATATTTTTATAAGTAAGGGGCTATGTGCTAGCGAACTATAAGCCTTATTAAATACCTATTTTATTTACTTCTGTTTGTGCACAGTAAACATTATTTAAAAAAAAAATCAACTAGTTTTGAGTGGTAGAGCACGCTGTAGACAGTTACGTCTATAGCACGAATGGGTCGGCTCGACCAGTTTGATGTCACTGTCTCACAGAAAACCGACGTAAAGTGGCAGCTCGCTGTCCCGTTTTATGTGCGGTGAGTGAGATTACCGTTGGCCCAATTCCCCTCCACCTTTCCCTTTTGCCTCCCCTTCCATTTCCTCCTTTTAGGTTTGGTTACGCACCCATGATTCTCATTGTGTCTTGGGTGTCTATGGGCAGTGGAGATCACTTACCATCAGGTGACCCATCTGTTCGATTGCCAGTCTCTGCTATAAAAAAATATATACAAAAATTACGTTTTTCATAATTTATGAACAAGTTACTTAATTGATAACGAATTGAACGAATTGGTTTTGGATAGTGTAGAAAAAAAAGGCATTTATTAAAAATACTAGTCTACCTAGAATCATAATAAAATATTAGTGAGTTGAGCGTGAGTTTGAGAATTTAAATGATTTTAATAATCACGTTCTAACCTAGCCTTAACGATTGAACAGATTTGAATAAAAAGCACACAAGTGGACCGATCCAAAATAACTGAACCAATAATAGCCTTGTCAAACTATTTAAGTCATGTCATCTTAGTTCGTTAGCGTTTGACAGGAGTAAAATATTTTTAGTTGTTTAACTGATGACAACAGAATTGCTGCTAATGTCTTTCTGCTAAATAAGACAAAAACTCAGTATCGGTCAATGCCCTATTAAAGACGGTAGCTTTGATGACTATACTATAAAAATATATAATCCACGCCCACTACGCATCATCAGATCGGTTAAAGTCCATACAAATTTCCTTTTCTAAAAAAAAATCAAATTTTGATTTCTAAAAACCACCTGCCCTTATTTTGATCTAATGTGGGATCGGTGCGACAATGTTTTTAATGATGTTGCAGAAAGAATTTGGCTTAGTTATTACGGCCGGCTGCCTGCCTGACGTCAACCTCGTTAAAGTAAACATGGCCTGCATCGTTACTTTGAGTAAAAAGTGAACAATGAAAAAAAAATTTGCAACAAAATCATTGCACCTAATTATTATTATTTTCACTCTCCAGTTCTTACTATGTCTACTACCATTCTTTTTAAAGAGAGGGACGTAAAAAAGAACAATTAACAATACTTGTAACAATGCAACTTCCGACCTCACGATTGCGTGACGTGGGTAATAGAGCCTATGAACTTACAATCTATAGTCTCGGGTTCTATTGTGATCAATTTTCGTTATAATACTGGTATTAGCCCAGTGGACTTGCCACAAGCTTTTTTCGAGCAGTTCTATTGCAGGAATGTTGTGTTTGGCGCATAACGTCAAATATACTTATGTTAACAAATAATTGAAAATATTTTTCGGTGAAATACACTCTAAACTTTCTTTGTTTTTAGAGATAAATCATGTATTTCAATAACAACTACTTTTAAATCTACAAATCACTGCCAAAAACAAAAATTTGAAATCAAAAGTACAATGGCAAAGCAAATAGTCTAAGATCTGTTTCCTGTCATATCTACCTTATAGTATTATAACCGTTTTCCAAATTATGTAACGGACGTCCAGACAACCCAGCTGATGTACACAAAAGAACACCACTCTTTCTTTTTGTGGAAATGTCTTGCCATGGGGTTGCTTAGAACTTGTGCAGTATATCTTCCATATAGCTGCTTTATATATTTTTCTTTATCAGGGTCAAGTTAAAGAACTCTGTATAGTGACAATGCATCTTCCGGCCACACAATTGCGTGCCACGTGTGGACTGTGGGCTCCATAAACCGCGTGAAACGACCATCTCACGCCTTTTGTTACTGCATCATTGTTTTATGGCGCAAGGGACGTCTGTCCGACATATGGCGTCATGTGTTTAGGACGTTTGTGAGAGTTTTTGTACAGTAGCTTTGGTTTAACGGATTTTGGAGTACGCCCTCTGAAATGGGTCTTTTGACTGTTTATTGTCTACTTATACATAACATGTTATGTTATGTGTCATCCAGAAAAATAATACAATTTGTATCAGAGGACAAATACATAGGTAAGTCTTTTTACAAGAAGCAGCGATAGCTCAGTTGGGAATGGTACGGACTGCCGAGACGAGTGTCCGAGGTTCGAGACCAACCCCAAAATGGAGCGTACACCCCTGACTTTTCTATGTTGAGTGTGTGTTCATTGTGAAATATCGCTTGCTATAACCGAAAATATCGTGAGGAAACCCGCGTATCTGTGTGCAACACTAACATTTGTCTTGGTGCAGGTATTGAACCCGCGACCTTTCGCTTCACAGCCGGCGAGCCCGCTAGTCCGCTACGCCACGGAGGCTGTCAAATACCTATCTACTGACCTATACCATGACATAACACTTTATAATAATTTTTGAATATTTATTTTTGACTACCTCGGTGGCGTGGTGGTATTTCGGCACGACTACGGTTCTGAGGTCTCGGGTTCGATCCCCGGGTCGGGCGAAGTAATATTGGATGGTGTCGGGAAGTATGTGGTCTGGAATTTGTGCCCGATATGACGATAGGCTCGCCTCCTATCACATCTGGGACGGAACTAAGCTCGGCGAAAAGTGGGTGTTCTAGTTCGCTAGTGCGCCTCTGCCTACCCCTTCGGGGGTACAGGCGTGAGCTTACATGAATTTATACTACTTCCACATACACCTAATTTTAAGAAAATTCTTCTCACAAGCGTAATTGAATTATCTACCAAGTATAAATAGTTATAGAATTCTCTGATCAGATAAGGGAGCGAGTCGCACAACAAATGCATCACGCCTCGGCGACCCTCAAAGGGTGGACAGAGAAATTCCAACGACGGCTACCTTCTATCCTAGATCGAGTTTCTATTGTGATACTTATCTATTATTATCATTTTAATTTTAATCGCCGTGTGATCGCGTCGTTTTCTTGAGTTTAGTTTTTCTTTTGTGTTTCACGGTCTTTTGTTGTTTGAGCAATTTAGTGGATAATTTATGTAAAACGTGTAATATCAAGTTTTTAGAAGTTCGTTTTATGTGACCTAATATCTCATATTGGTCAAAAAGGTGTGAAAAGATTAAACTTCTCAACAGTCAATAAACAGATTATAGACGTCGCCATTGAGTTACTATAGTGAATACATGCAATCGTTTTTTCCAAAAAATGCCAAAATAATAACAGATTGAGAAACATAAATATCTACTTCATAACTCAAAATTGAAAAGCTTATAAAATTGTTTTTAGCCGAGCACAGTGACACATTACTCGTGATGGTAAGTACAGCACAGTCCAAAAAAACTAGCAAAAACAATTCGATCATCGGTAGTCATCAGAATCATCAGAGATAAGAAGCAAACCGAGGGTCTCGCGACAAAATAGACGGATAACCGATGCAGACACGGGGATGTACCCCCATATACACCCCACCACAACCAATCATCAAATCATGTCGCAAGCTTCTCGAGACCGGACATGAAATATAATAGAATAACATAAGCTCACGCCTGTATCCCCGAAGGGGTAGGCAGAGGTGCACTAGCGAACTAGACCACCCACATTTCGCCGAGCTTAGTTCCGTCCCAGATGTGATAGCGGGCGAGCCTATCGTCAAGTCGGGCACAAATTCCAGACTCCGGGCTGATATGGAAAAATGCAATATCACTTTGCCTGACCCGGGGATCGAACCCGAGACGGTAGTCGTACCGAAATACAACCACGCCATCGAGGCAGTCGATCAATATAATAGAATAGTTTTCTAGTATTAAAATACAATTAGAAAAAAAAACACATAATTCCATTGCATCTCAAACATGAAAGCTATTATTAAATGCAATCAAATAAACATAGTCAAGTGAAGGCACCACCTTTGTGTCTCAAATATCTATCCCAATATAGATCAATTCATTATGACGCACGGACGCGAGTCGCGACAGATGATATCCATCTTTATGTATGGTGCGTATTCCCCAGTCTTTTGTCGTGGACAGCATTTAAATTAAAGATTAATCTGTATTATGCGGACTGCTGGATCATTGACCTCTATCTAAAAAGGCCTAATTTGTGTGTATTCAAACGTGGATAGACGTGGAGTACACTGACAACACCATAGGTTAAGGTGCGTGGCGTGGCGTCATATTACAACGAAACTGTCAGCCGAGAGTATTCTACGGTGATGATGATAATCTTTAGGATTGACTATACAATTGTTGCGAAATAATTTTCGTGGTCTCTTCCATCTCGGTTTGAATCAAGAAGTTCGCTAATTCTTACTTTGGCTGTGAAACAGTTTGCCGACCCATGTGTTATCTCCGTCCAATGACATTGAATCTAAATCAAATAAACTCATTTATTTAATCTATAAAATGCTATACATTGTTTAGATTCCGCCATCATTTTTTTCTACCGCCAGTTCGGAAAGCTGTTTTGTCAGAGAAGAACGGCCAAGGAACTCTGATGTTGCTCTTTTTGATTAAAAATAACCAATAATAATGACCTATTAATACACAATCAATTAAAATAAGGTCCTTTAATTGGGGTGTTAAAAAGCATTTCTGGACGCCGGCATGATTCTGATGACCATATCTGTGGTAGTTGGTATTTGGCCGCACTTCACTAACCATTAGGTGCAGTAGGCGCCGTGCTTGGATAGAAAAATATCATCTTAAACAACCGTGTCGCGTCACGTCGCGTTCAAACAGTGTACTTAGTTTCTACCATCTTGGTATTTCATTACACCAGACAGGGGTTAAGCCTGTGTATAAAATAGTTTTATTATAATGTAAATTAGTGGTAAACAATGCGAGGGAGACGTTACGAGACGTTAGGACGTGAGAGAACGTCTTCCAGAGACGTTAGTTGTCCATGCGTTGGGACACTATTGTATGGCTGTTATGATAAGTGGGGAGAATTGGATTAGTTTTGGGGGTCCTTGATGAGAACTTTCGACATAAAAATAATGTTCTAAATTCGAGTGTCTTTTTATGTGAATGATAATATCCCTGTAATATTATTGTCCCACTGCTCGGCACGGGCTTCCTTGATTAATGAGAGGGGTTAGGCCTTAGTCTACCACGCTGGCCTAATGCGGATTGGTAGACTTCACATACCTTCGAAATTCTTGTGGAGAATTCTCGGTTATGCAGGTTTCCTCACGATGATTTCCTTCACCGTTATAGCAAGCGATAATTGACAATGGAAACACACTTAACATAGAAAAGTCCGAGATGTGTGCCCTTTCTTGGAGCTGGTCTCGAACCTCCGACACTCGTCTCGGCAGTCCGTACCATCCCCAACTGAGCTATCGCTGCTTTTTATGTGTATTGAGCTACATTTCCGTTGAAAGCTCATTTAGAAATGCTATAAAAATACAAAAAATAAGCTGGGATTCACGAAAGTGTAAGCAATAGAGAACTAGGCCACCCAAATCTTGTTAAGGTTATTTCGACCCTTTTATAGTTTTAGGGGGCGACCCTATGCCCCGTACTTATAAAAATATTTAAGCGCTGTTTATATTTAACCATAGGTTGTCCCTTTCATTTTTAAACAATGTAACACACGTTAATGTCGGACGCCAAGGGGTCTGGATGAAAATCAGCTTCAAGCACCTAGTACTTGACATATGCTGATCTAGATCCTTTTGGCACGGTTGTGGTGGGACATATATTATCAACCACATGTTGGGGTGATCTGATAATTGATATTTAATAATTATGTACATACATACATAGATATTTGTATAATTAAATATATGTTTCCATGTCTTGTACCTGTACGCCACCACACTTGTGTCAATAAATAATTCTTTCTTTCTTTCTTTCACAAGAAAAAATGTGACAGGCTATTCTTAGCGAAAAGATAAGCGAGAATGTTTTTATAAGTAAGGCCCAATATGATTAATTTATCATACAAATTCCAAAACCAGCTTAATCATAATATGGCCTTTTTACACTTTCTTAAGAATTAGTCAAACTTATTATAAACACTGCTGTTTGTGAATTTATTTTAATTATCGGCCAATAACACATAGGATCCTTACTTATTACGAGTCGTTAGTTAATTGGGTTTTAAGAAATGATTATGACTTAGCCGTAATTACCCTGAACCCTGTAACGTTTGTTCGTTTCCTACATTGATAAAAGATTTACATTTTAAGCTTGATGGTAATATAATATAGAAGGTTACTATATACAGGATGTTTTTTAAAGTGTCAATAATAAATACACTTAAACAGAGGATGGCTAGCAATCTAGCGGTAAAGTTTAAAATTTCATAAAACTCATAGATTTTGAATAATGGAAAATTGAATTTGTGACGAAATTTTTCTGGCTTCTTGAGACAGCTGCAGTACATTTGCAAACTACCTATGAAGTAATTACTAATTTTTGGCGCACACAAAGCCATTCCTATGCTGATTGTGAGGATTTACAGGTCGCACTCCGACTTTAAAATTCCCATGCTTAATAATTGATTAAATAAATTAAGTTCAATTTTTATTTTTAACTTTACCATTGCGCTTTAAATCGTTCTCCCTATACGTGGAATTATTATTGGTACCAAGTTTATGAAACACTCTGTATAGATGCCATATTTTTCAAATTATCAGTTTTATATAGAGGTAAGAACAATGGTAATAATCTGGTCGCGCTGGCCCATTTTTTCTATAGGCAAAATTGTCTATACATTGACTCCACGACTTCAATAAAATCGTAAAGGATTATGCACTTTGTATTCCAAACTTCATTCTTTACTTTCAAGTTGCGGCTTTAAAATTCAGAAAAGCCTACTAATTGATGTTAAAATCCTCACGAAATCCCACTAAAATAACGTCTTAACTCTTAAGTGATTTCATAACATTGTAGTTCACAGAAGCGCCACGATAAATGTTATCTAAACACGGGGCATTAGCGGTCATTTTGTTCTGTTATCTTAAACTTTCTCACGTTTGGAATGTTATGTAGTACTCTATGCGCCAGAATGAGTGCATCTATTGTGGACACAGGTCATAGATTCACAGGGACAGAGGCGGTGTGAGATAATGATTACAGGGTCGCTGACCACGATAATGTTGACTATCTTAAATAACGCATACATTTATACCCGAAGAAGTAGGCAGAGGCGCGATTAATGCACTTTTTGATACACTTTCGTGTTATTATGGATACAATGTTCTTCAAACCGTAACAAGGACGATGATATTACGAATATGTCTATCCATACGGATCTTTGCGTGAGAAATTCTTATCATCAGCAGATTTTTGGCTAATACTGAGAAAACAATTTTTTTTTTAAATAGCAGAGACTTTATAGCAAACGAGCATATGGGTCACCTGATGGTGAGTGATCTCCAGACACCCAAAGACACAAAAAGAATCATGGGTGCGTTGCCAACCTAAAAGGAGGGAAATAGGGATTGGGAAAGGGAGGAGGTTAATTGGGCCACCGGAAATATCTCTTACCGAATGAAACGCCAGTTTACGTCGGTTTTCTGTGAGACAGTGGTATCAAACCGGTCGAGCCGACCCGTTCTGCTGTAGACGTAACTCTCTAGTGTGCTGCGTGGCTCTACCACTTAAAAATTTAATTATAATGTCTTCGTTTGAGGGTTTACTTTGTGTAGTAAGCGAAGGGGCAATAACCTGTTTAATGGCACTATAAAATTAAGATTAAAAATATATTGAAAACATTACATCCATAATTATTATTATTCGAAAGACTTTACCACAATCTTAAATCATGTATGCGTAATTAATACAAATTCTCGTTACCATATTCTACTTTAAATGTGTGTTGTTCATACCCATACGAGCCTTTCATTTCGTTTCAAAATACCTCACTCCATTTCATGATGCAATTGACGGTATTATTGTATGGAATAACATTCCAGTGTCGACTTAGCGACCGATGGACTGACATCTACATATAGCTCGTAAATCATACAGTCATAGGACTCGTAGGTCAAGCGACGCATCACACGCTTCTTTTTTGGATCGAACAAATCACGTGGGAGATTCTGAGAATTTTAGAATTAAGTGATTCTTTTACTCTATGCTTTTCGGGGACTGTTTAAAATCAAAATTAACATTTGTGAAAATAATAATAAATATTAACCCTGTAATATTACTGGGATTCGTAGAGAATAATAGGTATATTCGATGTCTGACGAAATCTAAGTCGTTGGCAAAATCATTAACCTTTGATGGAGGCCATATCTTTTAAATAAAGAAGAAGAAGAAGTAATATTACTGTCCCACTACTGGGCACGGGCCTCCTCTACTAATTAGAGGGGTTAGGCTTTGGTCTACCACGCTGCCCTAATGCGGTTTGGTAGACTTCACATACTTTCGAATTTTGTCAAAAGTTAAAGTGTAAATAGTGGTGCTAGAAAGCTGTTACTGAATTCATTATTCCTTGTTTTGACAGAGGTTTCAAAAACCCACGTGTACTGCGTTCTAGTAGAGATAAACGAATTAATGATATGACTGTAAGTCCTTACCAAGCCCAGATTATTATAGTGGGAGTTATCTTACTATCTTCCCTTCCCACACAAAAGCCCCGCTTTTCTTTCAGCACCCCCTCGATTTTGTGCAAATCAAACTCAAAATCCAAAATTCTTGACACTATTTAGAAAATATACTATTTAGTTTGTAATCTAAAATTTATTTGCCAAACTTATTTTTTAAGCACGAAAATCCATCCAATACAGAATAACCCTTATCACACATACCTTAGTGGTAATAACGGTCGAAATACGCGTCGCCTCTGACACCCGCCTCATATTTAACGTTCAATAAAGTCGCTCATAGACATTACGAGTACGGTCGTGTGATTGATTATGATTACTGACGATAAATGTGCCCTTCACCCTATGTGACAATGTGATACATTCTTACCACCTCGCCTACATTGTTTTGTTTATGATTTATACCTGTTAGGTTGTAAGGCTGAGATATACAGAGCGAACCTCGACTAAATCCGAGTCAGAGAAATGAACATAGTGAGGTTTGGAATTTTTAGATCGAACTTTGACTTAGTCCGAGTCATTTTTCGGCCGACTTCCACAAAATGAGGAGGTCCTCAATTCGTCGTTTTTTTATGTATGTTACGCGATATCTCCGCCGAATGTGGACTGATTTTCAAAATTATTTTTGTGTTCGATAGAGCTTATTTCAAGGGTGGTCCCATATAAATTTGGTCACGATCGGTAAATTGGAAGTCGGTCAGTAAAGTTTTTAAACTTGTGATTAAATTTTTGCTCGGTTTAAGTCAAACTTCGATTTAAAAATCCCGAATCATCACTGAGTTCGTTTCTTTGACTCAGACTTAGTCGAAGTTCGCTCTATAAATCTCAGCCTTCGGTTGAGATCTAGAAGAAGAAAAACAGACTGACAGACAGATTAAGCACAGATTTTCTTGTAAAAAATTACTCGGACTAAGTCAAAGTTCCATTTAAAATCTCCAAATCCTCACTGAGTTAGTCTCTTTGACTTAGACTTAGTCGAAATTCGCTCTATAGATCTCATCCTTAGTGTGTTGTTGATAGAGTGTTATAAATGGGTGAAATTAAGTTGGGAACGTTAAGTTACGTTTACAAGTTATCGTAATGGTTAAATGCTTTGAGTTGTTAACCAACTTGAAAAGGAGGAGGTTGACAATGCTTATGTGTGTTACGCGATGTTTGTAGCAAATGTGGAGCGATATTTAAGATTATTTTTGTGTTTGATAGAGATTACTCCAATTATGATGGTCCCATATAATTTTGATCAAGAAATGGCGGGCGTCGGAAGTCGGTTTTTAAGTTTGATAATTTTATAAACTTTTTGATAATTATTAATACATACCCATATGGTTCAATCTTTCTTTCTACTTGCATTTATCCTACCATAATGTCGGGTCGGTGTAACACATTTTTTCAAGCATGTTGCATAAAGGATTTGGCTTCGACTTACGACCGGCTGCCTGCCTGCCCTCTCTAGGGATCCATTCCTGCGAAAAATATTTTTTTATTATCGAATTGTCAAACGCTACTCAACTTTAACGATTTCTTACATTGATTTACTCCATACAATTTTAACACATAAGGCGACTCTATGCCTCTTACTTATAAAAATATTTGAGCGCTGCTTATCTTTATACCATAGGTTGTCCCTTTCATTTTTAAACAATGTAACGCAAAGAAAAAAGTGACAGGTTATTCGTAACCATTTGCTCAGCTAAAAATGCTGTTTTAAGGAAGGCCCTATGTGTATGTGCATTCGACGGTATATCTATCTAACATTAAGACGATGCTGACCATAAAATCTAGTTATTCCAGGCTAATCCAACAAAAAATAACCCCATTTCTATATCCACATGTTGGTTACATGACCCAATTCAGACCAGTCGCATGCCATATGCCGTGGAACTAACCAAATGGATTGAATTCATTCGCACTTTGTTTCTCATGAATTATTTATCTGAATTTAAACTCTGTCGCCCTCTTTCTCTCGCTGGACAGATGTTAGCATTCGTTAATGGCGTCCGTAAGCTTGGGTTATTTTTCAATGTTCGATTTTAGTTTTTGGAATGGGATATTGGTATGGTTAATCCATATGGTCAAATTGTTTGCGAATGACTATCTCCGTGGCGTGGTGCTATTTCGGTACGACTACGATTCTGAGGTCTCGGGTTCGACCACCGGGTCGGGCAAAGCGATATTGGATTTTTCCATATCAGCCCGGAGTCTGGAATTTGTGCCCGATATGGCGATAGGCTCGCCCTATCACATCTGGGACGGAACTAAGCTCGGCGAAATATGGGTGTTCTAGTTCGCTAGTACGCCTCTGCCTACCCCTTCGGGGATACAGGCGTGAGCTTATGTTATGTATGTGAGTTATGTTTGTGAATGTCACGGGAGCATCATGAAAGTAGATATCTCTAAACATATATACATAGAGTCATGCCTGTATCCCCAAAAAGGTAGGCAGAGGCGAACTGGTGAACTAAAACACCCAAATTTCGCCGAGTACATTTCTGTCATACATCTGATAGGTGGCGAGCCTAACGCCATGTCGTGCACAAATTATAGACTCCATGCTAATACAGAATTGAAAAACGCAATATTTTGCCTGACGCTGGGATTCAATCCCAGACCTCAGGACTGTAGTCGTACCGCAATACATCTACGCCACCGAGGCAGTTTATCCCCCGAATATTTAAACATTTAAGGCCGACTTATATGTCAAAATTGTATGGCGAAAAATAATGTAAAGACGTTAAAGTTCCAGTTTTCGGGCGTATGTCTACTTATTGTTGTAACTTTACTATAAAATGAGTACCCTGCCAGATTTAATGCTCAAAACCGGAATGAACTGCATCTGTACGAGTAAATTAAAGCCTGAATAAATCATGACCAGTTATGGTCCAGAACAAAGATTTCACCAAAAGGTGCATCGGTTCCGAGTCGGGCGCAAGTGTCCACGGCAGATGTACATGCACCTTGCGCAGCTGCATGCGCACGTGGGTCATACCACTTTCTACCAGCCATTGTGATTTTAACTCATTAAATCTTATACAGTACTTATTTTGAGTATTGGATGCAGTTTCGATAACTTCGGGGTCGATAACTTCCATTAAGTTAAAAGTATGTATGAATGGATTAATCTCTAAAAATATTGGCATACACACGCCTGTCTCCCCGAAGGGGTAAGCAGAGGCAAACTAGAGAACTAGAACACCCACATTTCGCAAAGCTCGTTTTCGTCCCAGATGTGATAGGGGGCGAGCCAAATACGGGCACAAATACCAGATTCCGGGATACTGACTGGAAAAACTCAATATCACTTTGCCCGACCCACGGATCGAACCCGCGACCTTAGGACGCGAGTCGTACCGTTGATATTTTATCCGAATTCTAAAAATGAGGTTCTGAATTTATCCGTTTTTTAGTTATTTACCCGATATCTACGATAAACGTAGGCCGATTTCAAGTTTCTTTTTGTGTTTGATAGGGCTTTTTTGAAGTTTTGAAGCTGGTCTTTATGTACTGATTTCTTAAGTTTTGTAGTAACATAACATAAGCTCACGCCTGTATCCCCGAAGGGGTAGGCAGAGGCGCACTAGCCAACTAGTACACCCACATTTCGCCGAGCTTAGTTCCGTCCCAGATGTGATAGGGGGCGAGCCTATCGCCATATCGGGCACAAATTCTAGACTCCGGGCTGATATGGAAAAATCCAATATCACTTTGCTCGACCCGGAGATCGAACCTGAGACCCCAGAAGTTTCGTAGTAATTGATGTAAAACTATTTTTACGGATTCTATCACGATTTGGTTTTAATTTTTATGCCCGACGTTTCGCAGGCTTCAGTCCAACCCGTGACCGAAGACAAAGCCAAGGTTTTTATGTTTTAAACTTGTCAATCAAACTCTAGTTAGTGGCAATAGAATAATAAGGCCAAAACAGACCAGTTACAAGCAAACCCAGTTTACCAACTCAGCGACGGTGTCCAGTATAACTGTTTATTCTCGTTCATTCGTCACAGATTCGATTCCCACGCGGTTAACTTACGTTTGTGTAGTATAAACTTGTTTATTTTGTGAAAGTAATTTAGTAATTATTAACTTAAACAGAGTAGCGATTATATTTAATATTTATTTTTATATAGCGCAATAATCTGTGAAAGCTAAGTGACAACAATTATTATAGTATTTTATAAGGAAAAAGTTGTTTTCACATGCGAATTAAACTACATTTCAAAATGAGTTTTGAGAATTACTTTTCTTTCTACCTGCCCTTATTCCACCTTTTGTGGGGTCAGCACAACACTTTTTCAAATATGTTGCAGAAAAGATTTAGCTTAGTTTTAACGAGCGGCTGTCTGCCTGACGAGAACCGTCCTCTGGGGGATCCAGGCCGGGTCTAATTTGATTTAAATTGTAAAAATCGTTTCCGACCTGGGAACCAAACCCAGGACCTTCCGGTCCACAGCCCATACATATAATATGCTGCTACTAGACCAATGAGGCGACATACGTTTTGGATTTTTTTTTTATTATCGTAAAAGAGGTCTTTTAATCCTGTATTTTTTTGTATGGATAAACGCTATAAGTAATGGACCGATAAAAATACTTACTGAGAATTACCTCTACATTATTACATTAACAAAATCAGACCACTTGAATGAATTACTGTGTAATCTTGTAAGTCTCACCAGATTAGGTTCGTTAACATGATCAGCGGCCTGAGCAGGAAAATTTCTGATAACCCTAAATGTATTCGAACTCGATGCGCGTCTATGAAATTTGTATGAAATATTAACCAAACGTCATCAATGCGCAGTGAACTCGAATACATTTACATTTACATTAGTTTTTCGTGCTCGGGCTACTGTTCATGGATTGATTAAGTTTTTATTCCAAAAACAGTAAAAATTGATCACCAATTTTTTTATGCTTATCATTTCCACCTGTTATAGAACATCTGGTAGAGTGAACATAAATATTTTGATAAAATTCATGTTTCATTTGAACGATTTATGATTGAAATGTGGATCTCTGCAAGATTGTTATAATGGCGCGTACACACCGGACGAAGGTGAACGAATCATCCCTGTTTCATTCCCACAACAGCGAAAGTTTGTTTGTGTGAACGCAACAGGTATAGTTCGCCTTCGTTGGGCCGGTGTGTACCCGCAATCACACAAGCTACAGACAGCACTTAATCCCCGTCACATCTCGGACGGAAGTAAGATCGGCGAAATGTGAGTGTTCTAGTTCGCTAGTGCGCCTCTGCCTACCCCTTCGGGGGTACAGGCATGAGCTTATGTTATTGTTGTTATGTTATTATATTGTTACGAATTCGGATAATTGTTGTGATTTAGTACACGATATTGAGGGGTAGTATGTTAATTATATTTATATTAACTACCCTCCAAGTAATTCATAATATTTGTGGAAGGTATTTCTTTATTAACTAAAGCAAAAGGTATAAAAGAGCGGGAGCTATCATTATTGAGATAGTCTCCCCTTGGAGCTCGAAGTGTACACAACTAGTTTGAGATATACAGTAAAGTTGTGTAGCGAATATAGTGCATATAAGAGGCGCGTTTTAACCAAGTCTTTTACATATCAGAAGCGGGATCGGCTTTAAAAGCCTATCATCGCCCACAAAATTACCGAGTGCCCCGAAATGGGGGCAGTTGATTTGTTTTCACGAGATTGTGGCTACCCTGTGCCCCAAAATTGTGGTAATCGATTTATGTTTAGTATTTAGTGGTAGTGCTACATTATGGCTACCGTGTTTTTCGACGATGAAGGTCCTCAGATTTATTGAAGAGCCATGTTGTGCTCTGATTAATTGAAGAGCCATATTGTGCTCTGATTAATTGAAGAGCCAAGTTGTGCTCTGATTAATTGAAGAGCCATGTTGTGGTCTGATTAATTGAAGAGCCATGTTGTGGTCTGATTAATTGAAGAGCCATGTTGTGCTCTGATTAATTGAAGAGCCATGTTGTGCTCTGATTAATTGAAGAGCCAGGTTGTGCTCTGATTAATTGAAGAGCCAGGTTGTGCTCTGATTAATTGAAGAGCCAGCTTGTGCTCCGATTTATTGACGGGCCAGGTTATGCTCCGATTTATTGACGAGCCATGTTGTGCTCTGATTTATTGAAGAGCCATGTAGGTGAGCTCAGATTTATTGAGTCATGTAGTGAAGAGCCATATATGTGAGCTCAGATTTATTGAAGTCATGTAGAGATCAGATTTATAGAAGAGCCATGTAGGTGCGCTCAGATTTATTGAGGTCGTGTGGTGATCAGATTTATAGAAGAGCCATATAGGTGAGCTCAGATTTATTGAAGTCATGTAGAGATCAGGTTTATAGAAGAGCCATGTAGGTGCGCTCAGATTTATTGAAGTCATGTAGAGATCAGATTTATAGAAAAGCCATGTAGGTGCGCTCAGATTTATTGAAGTCGTGTAGTGATCAGATTTATAGAAGAGCCATGTAGGTGTGCTCAGATTTATTGAAGAGTCATGTAGTGATCAGATTTATAGAAGGGCCATGTAGGTGCGCTCAGATTTTATAGAAGAGCCATGTAGGTGCGCTCAGGTTTATTGAAGAGCCATGTAGGTGCGCTCAGATTTATTGAAGAGCCATGTAGGTGCGCTCAGATTTATTGAAGAGCCATGTAGGTGCGCTCAGATTTATTGAAGAGCCATGTAGGTGCGCTCAGATTTATTGAAGAGTTATGTAGTGAAGAGCCATAAAGGTGCGCTCAGATTTATTGAAGAGTTATGTAGTGAAGAGCCATAAAGGTGTGCTCAGATTTATTGAAGAGTTATGTAGTGAAGAGCCATGAAGGTGTGCTCAGATTTATTGAAGAGTTATGTAGTGAAGAGCCATGTAGGTGTGCTCAGAGTTATTGAAGAGTTATGTAGTGAAGAGCCATAAAGGTGTGCTCAGATTTATTGAAGAGTTATGTAGTGAAGAGCCATGTAGGTGTGCTCAGAGTTATTGAAGAGTTATGTAGTGAAGAGCCATGTAGGTGTGCTCAGAGTTATTGAAGAGTTATGTAGTGAAGAGCCATGTAGGTGTGCTCAGAGTTATTGAAGAGTTATGTAGTGAAGAGCCATGTAGGTGTGCTCAGAGTTATTGAAGAGCCATGTAGGTGTGCTCAGATTTATTGAAGAGACATGTAGTGAAGAGCCATGTAGGTGTGCTCAGATTTATTGAAGAGTTATGTAGTGAAGAGCCATGTAGGTGTGCTCAGATTTATTGAAGAGTTATGTAGTGAAGAGCCATGTAGGTGTGCTTAAAGTTATTGAAGAGCCATGTAGGTGTGCTCAGATTTATTGAAGAGTTATGTAGTGAAGAGCCATGTAGGTGTGCTCAGAGTTATTGAAGAGCCATGTAGGTGTGCTCAGATTTATTGAAGAGTTATGTAGTGAAGAGCCATGTAGGCGTGCTCAGAGTTATTGAAGAGCCATGTAGGTGTGCTCAGATTTATTGAAGAGACATGTAGTGATGAGCCATGTAGGTGTGCTCAGATTTATTCAAGAGTCATATAGTGATGAGCCATGTAGGTGTGCTCCAGATTTATTGAAGAGTCATGTAGTGCAGAGCCATGTAGGTGAGCTCAGATTTATTGAAGAGTCTTGTAGTGATCAGATTTATGGACGAGCCATGTAGGTGCGCTCAGATTTATTCAAGAGCCATGCAAGCGTGTTCAGATTTATTCAAGAACCATGCAGGTGTGCTCAGAGTTATTGAAGAGCCATATAGTGATGAGCCATGTAGGTGTGCTCCAGATTTATTGAAGAGTCATGTAGTGAAGAGCCATGTATGTGAGCTCAGATTTATTGAAGAGTCTTGTAGTGATCAGATTTATGGACGAGCCATGTAGGTGCGCTCAGATTTATTCAAGAGCCATGCAAGCGTGTTCAGATTTATTCAAGAACCATGCAGGTGTGCTCAGAGTTATTGAAGAGCCATGCGGATGTGCTCAAAATTAAGAGCCATGCAGGCGTGCTCGAAATTATTCAAGAGCCATGTATGTGTGCTCTTTAGGTTTACTTGAATTAAGTCAGATCTAGATAATTGAATTGTTATATTATGTGCTTAGTGCTTGGCTTTAATCGAATGAACACACTAGTAGGGTGTTCAATTATGACCTTTAGTTAGTCTAGATATATCTAGAGCCTATGGCCTGAATAAAAGCAGACGTGGTTGAAGTTAAATCACAAACTATTTCAGAAGTTGATATGGCGAAAAGACATTTGGCCGTAAGACTAATTTTAATAACGATGGTAAAAGTTAGAAATGACTTCCCAAGTTTACTGGGCCATATAAAATTACTAAATGTTTAACTTTTTCAAGAACCAAGAGTGTTATGATTACTTTATTGTGTACGTAACTACTAATATAGTAGTGCGTGCTCCGGAGATAGCACGGTATCGGATGGCCGAATGTTACGAATTCGGATAATTGTTGTGATTTAGTACACGATATTGAGGGGTAGTATGTTAATTATATTTATATTAACTACCCTCCAAGTAATTCATAATATTTGTGGAAGGTATTTCTTTATTAACTAAAGCAAAAGGTATAAAAGAGCGGGAGCTATCATTATTGAGATAGTCTCCCCTTGGAGCTCGAAGTGTACACAACTAGTTTGAGATATACAGTAAAGTTGTGTAGCGAATATAGTGCATATAAGAGGCGCGTTTTAACCAAGTCTTTTACAATATATTTATGTTATTGCTTAACTTAGTTGTTTTGGCCGAGTTTAAAAAAGGATGAGTTTCACGATTCGGTCGGTATTTCGCTTTTTTAATACGACCGATTAAAGAAAAGCTTTTGAATTTCCGGTGGCCCATTTCCCTTCCTTTCCCAATCCCTGTTTCCCTCCTCTTCCATTTCCTGCTTTTAGGTTGGCTACGCACCCATGATTATTTTTGTGTCTTGGGTGTCCATGGGTTGTGGAGATCGCTTACCATTAGGTGGCCCATCTGCTCGTCTGCCAGTCTCTGCTATAAAAAAGCTTTTGAATACAGTTTATAATTAAGTCAGCATATTCTATAGTTTGAGACGAAGTAGTGATCTAAAAATAAACGGAGGCTAGCGTGAGTTAGTTAGTTAGTCGGCAGTCGGTAGTGCTAGTACTGCTAGTGTGGTGTCTGTTCATTGAACCTGACGCGGCGAGTTTCGGTCTAGGTCGCGCAAGGTCGACGTGCAGCTTACACACCGGGAATAAGGTGCTGTTCCGTACACGACTGTAGATCGCATCGACCGACTTCTAAAAACGAGAAAGTCCTCAATTCGTCTGTATTTTTCTTTACACAACATAACACATGGCGTGAGCTTATGTCATCATCATCATCAGCCATAGGACGTCCACTGCTGAGCATAGGCCTCCCCCAAAGATTTCCAGATCGACCTGCTACGAGTTATGTATTTTTCTTTAATGTATGTTACGCGATATCTCCGTCAAATGTGGACCGATTCCCAAAATTCTTTTTGTATTCGATAAAGCTTATTTCAAGGGTGGTCCCATTTGGTCACGATCTGATTTGAAGTCGGTCAGTTAAGTTTTAAAACTTGTAATTAAACGAGTAGACTATATGGTCTTCAGTCGTAGAACATGTATCGCTTTAGTGGTCTGTAAGGAATCTAATATTTAAAAAAATAATCTTGAAAATCAGTCTAAATTTGGCGGAGATATCGATACACAAAAAAACATACAGATGAATTAAGGGCCTTTTCCTTTTTTGAATTCGGTCGAAAAGAGATAAAGATTTAATTGGTCTTCGTATAGGTGTAACACCAATATCCAAATTCTACTGTACAATTTTCTTTGACAGCACCCTGATGGAGCTTGGCATTCTCGCCAAAAATAGCACAGAACATCACATTACGATGAACGGCTATCGTTATTTTAGCGCAGGCTCTACCCCCTGCTTCTCGTGGCACTTCATACCAGCGGGCTTAGAGAAGTGGCTTATGCGCTAGTCGAGAAACCCGCAGTACCTCGAACATGAGTTTTTTGACATGTCTCGCTAGCGACTATGTAATATAGTTTGTATGAGAAACGTCAATTTCCCACGTTATAGGCATTCGGGTGTTTGTCAAACAAATACTCCACGTAGTCGCAAGCGTGAAATGTCAATAAATTCATGGTAGAGCTACAGAGGGGTTAATACCACCCCTTATAGCAATATTATTATAATCTTACTTGTACCGATTCCCGTCCAAAAAAGGACGTAGTAAGACTATAATAATACTGCTATAAGAGGTGGTGGTAACCCCCCAGCCCCCAGGTCGGTTTGCATTGCGATTACGGTCTGCACTCCGCAGTGTACGAAACAGCACCTTTACCGACAGGCTACAAAGACGTGTCACAACATGTCTGTGGTCTTGTTTATTGGCTCTCGGAGCTTTTGAACTGGTTCGTTCTTACCTTTTGTGTAATTAAATATTGGGACGGCATGGAGGGACCGTCTTTTGTTATGTGGGAAAGTAAGCTATAGAATAAAATAATAAGATATTATTCGGGAAGACTGGAATAAACATAATAAAACCAAGAGTAGAACGTTCTGGAATTAAACGATTTTTTTATTGAAGTTTTACTATCATTATTAACGTGGTTGTTCAATCACTGTAAATAATAAGCTTTTGGTGATAGTGCGTTTAAATTGTATTGAGACAAGTCTATTACACTTTCAAAACGATGATATTTCGCACGTGTGTGTATTATTATTAATTTTGCGTGAACAGTTAATACAAATTTAGCTTTTGCAAGCTCTAATAATTCTATTCTCATTAAACTATATTAAAAAACTATTTTCTCGTACCATAAAAGTTCTATGATAAAAAACTGAATCACACAATATCATTTCAATTTATCCGAATCAGTATAATGTAACAAATTACTGCTTAGTCAACGTCGAGTGTGGCCTTATAAAGTAACAAAAACTCGGACACAATATAAGCATTAGTTTCTCGCAAAAGTCGCCATAATTTACACTTTGTTATGTGTCGATGGGTCGCTTTATTTCCACCGAAAGCTCTACTGTTTATTATTTTTACGTTCATAAATACACCTTGTTTGCTACAACGTAGAGTCTAAAACTGCTTTGACAATACAAAACGGTTATATCTCCTGTATTTCTATCAACAATCTTCTTTAGACTTTTAACATGTCTTTTCGTAAACGTTTCTAAACTATTGTCTATCCTATACCTATAGCATAAGGTTGAAAATAGCGTAAAGCTCTACTCTACCTTTAAGTTTGTTTACCGCTTCTGATAAAAGGTATTGATGCTCGTTTGTATCATCACGCCGCCTCTGCCAGCGGGTGAGCAGCGCGGTACGATTGAGTCGTTTCTACTAAATCGGCTTTATCTCACGATACTAATGGGGGGTCGTGTTCTGAGTAAGTGACAATTTTATTTAAGGTGATAAAAATTAGGATACAGCGCGGTGTTACAAAGGTTTATTTTGTAAAATATTTGGTGAAGCCTACCTATGTTGATTGAAGTGACCGAAATGAAGGAGAACAATCAATGCAGATATTGTAGAGACCTTTAGTAGATGACCAATTTAATCCATAGATCACGAGCTATCTGCATATTTGCCGGCCGATCGCACTAATTCTTTGTGACTTAGAATGTAATTGTTTAGACAACACTTGATGATAATAATATGATAATGAGCTTAAGCAAATTAATGGTCTCCGCACCCTGTTCTCAAGAGATAGGTACCCGTTTCAACGTTACACCAAGGAGGGGATTTTACATACTTCTTATAGATCTGTTCTTTCTGTTTTAGATTTTTTATATTAAGGGTCACTTGCAGCTTCGCGATAAATCTCTATTTATCCCAAATCTTGATTTAAAGATAGGAGTGAGTTGTAGGATATATAGAGATAAGACGTAACTCTAGATTAGTAATAGTGCTGCAAGGTCGCCTTAAGGTGGTGAGACAATAATAATAATAAGTATTTATTCTAGACCATTGATCCATATATGTTAGTTACAATTTTAACCTACATATGTCTAGGGTTAGTATTCTTACAATGAGGAGGTTCACATTTTTCTGGCCATCTATGAAATAACGGAGTATGTCATCTATTTTTACACAATAACTATATTACTAAAATAAAATAAACAGGTATATAGCTTGCATCGTATGGGTATCGAATCTAGATTCTACAGATATACCGTAATCATGTCTGCATGACGAGAAAACATTATTAAATATTTTTTTTAATGTATTTTTTTCTTTTCGTATTATTTAAAGTTTAAAGGGAAGGAATACAGAATTGTAGCAAAATACCAGCACATTTTTCACAATACCCCATCTCTAAAAATAATTTCGAAATGTGCTTCTGAACATTTCCTTTCGGTTAATAAATATAAAAATCCATTGTTGTGGTTCTTTGGTTAATTTTATTAGTGCGGTCGCGGGCAAGTACGGTAGCACTACGGAATGGACTTTTACAACATACCATAGACTGAAAATCGCACAGTATACAACCCAGTCTGAAGAAAAATGTGGCTTTCTACTTGCACTACATTCTTTCTGCCTGGCGTTATACCGGCCTTCTGCCAGGGTCCGCTTTCCTACATAAACGCTTCTAGTTGATCATTTCCCGGTCATGATCATCCTGCTTAGTAAGGCCATTGGCTCTCATATCTTCCTCCAGAACGTCCAGCCAGCGCTTCTTGGCCGTCCACGGGTACGCACCCCTGGTACGACTTTCTACCTGCCCTTATCCCATCTTAATGTGGGGTCGGCGCAATACATTTTTTTAAGTATGTTGCAGAAAGGATTTGGCATAGTTTTTACCACCAGCTGCCTGCCTGACGTCAACCCCTCTAAGGGTTCCAGTCCCAGGCAAATTAGATGGGAAAATTCGCTTTGTCCGATCTGGGAATCGAACCCAGGACCTCCCGGTCCACAGCCCATATATGCTGCCACTAGACCAAGGAGGTGATAAGAAAAATGTGACATCCTCCCAAAAATACAAAGAGCTAAAATCTGTAAATCAATCTGGAAATCTTTGGGGTAGGCCTCTATCCAGCAGTGGACGTCCTATGGCTGATAATGATGATGATGATGATGATAAAAATCTGTAACTTTGGATGTTTTTGTTCAAAACCACTTTTACCTTCATAACTCACAAAATGTCACGTTTCAGCAGACAAACTATTTGTCACTACTTCATCGCAGTACGCAAGATCCAGAACTCTAAATATCTTTGTTTTACTGCATATTTTTAAACTGTGTAGCAAGGCAGTACTACAAAATGGCACTTTTACAACTCTACTGTTTAAACTTATTGAGAATTTTATGTTATTAAATATCTTTATGTATTCTGTGGTTAAGAAGTTAAATGGAAAGTTATATGATGTTATCAGCAAAATCAAAGTTATTATATGCTGGAAGAGTGTTTAGCATAATCGTAAGTGAGCAAAAGCATTTGTAATGTAGACGATTATTTGAGGTGCGGATATGATAGAGAAGGACTTGTGCGAACTTCAAGCTACTCCATGACAGGAAATAGCGCAGAATAGGCAAAAATTGTGTCTCTTAGTGTCAGAGGCTAGGACCCACTTTGGGTCGTTGCGCCTTTCTAGGTAAGTCCCCGCACCGAGGCAAATGTTTGTATGGCCTACAGATATTTGTTTCGGGTCTGGGTGTAGTGAGACCGAAAGTCTCTCGTAGTTTCTGAGACCTACAACACAAAACTTGTATTAGTGTGGAGTCAGTACTATGCGTGTGACTGTTGGGTGTTATTTATTTATAGCTAACATAGAATTAAGTACCCCTTTTGTACATAAGCAGGGCGTATATCCATAATCAAATCACTTGATGGGAATTGAGAGTATATACGAAACGGTGTTACTAAAACACAATGAAATACTGACCAAGAAGTTAAACGCACACTAATATATTTTGTTACTTATACACGCAAAATAATTCTTTGTTATGTTACCTCCACAAAGTATTTGACGACAGTAGATAAGAAGTAATAACAAAAGTACACAAAAGCACAATAAACAACGGTGAGCTCTTCTGTTTGGAATAATAGAAACGTAAGTACGATTCTGTTACGATACGGTGTGTAAAGATTTGCAGGTACGGATTTGGGACGCAAGGGTGGGAGACAAGAGACATCGCCAGTTCACTTAATCTACAAAACGCACAACATTACTATGGACAAAAATATAAACAATTCACAATTGAATGAGACTTTTAAATATTCCTTCCGTTATAACTAAGTATAAGTACATTTGTAAGCATATTAAACTGTACAGTATTTACCATACGCATTTGATAGAACATTATCAATATTAATTTCAATGGGGATATAAATAAATTAATATTTAAGTGCTCTTTATAAATTTGGAGATATTATAAATATGGCTTTTCATCAGAACATAATATACCTTAGATCATAAAACTTGCCGTAATTTTCTTTAGTTTAAAAATATTATTACCGAAACAGTTCTTAGTTATTATGCCCCCCATACTCTTAAATACATCCCTGTAAAATTGTAAATACCCTTGCGAATGCAATATTGTGTAAAACTTGGTTAGAGCGGTCGCCAGGTGCGCGCTGTCTCCTGCTATATTTGTATGGTTCCGTACATGTATTTACAAGGCCTTAAGCAAAAACCAGTCCATAACCTGTCAGTTTGTATATTTAGTATTAACTATAGTGAAGTTAATGGGTTTCTTGAGTTAACGCAAACGTTTAAATAAGACTGACGGTCTCGGTGGTAACTTGCAAATTTCTCGAAAAGTCGCATCGGGTACTAAAAATGTAAACAAATTGCAGTCGAATCCGTAAAGACTAGTATTATTTCAATTAGAAATTAAGGGGATGTATTTTTGTGGTATCTTTCCAGAACACTGTCGACGCTACATCGTACATTCTCTCTTTATGGACAGCAATGGAATCTGATGAAAATCTAATTAATTTCTTATCCATTATTTATGCAATTATGTCAACTTTTTTTATAGCAGAGACTGGCAAACGAGCAGATGGGTCACCTGATGGTAAGTGATCTCCACCGCTCATAGACACCCAAGACACAAAAAGAATAATGGGTGCGTTGCCAACCTAAAAGGAAGGAATGGAAGGGGAGGAAAAAGGGATTGGGAAAGGGAGTGGGGAAATGGGCCACCGGAAATCTCACTCACCGAACGAAACGCGACAGCAAGCTGCCACTTTACGTCGGTTTTCTGTGAGACAGTGGTATATAACCGAGCGAACCGGCGCATTCGTGCTGTAGACGTAATTGTCTACAGCGTGGCTCTACCACTCAACAACTTGAAATGAAACCCTCTATTTTACATAGACTACATAAAATCGTGCCGTGACTGCCTCGTTGGCGTGGTTGTATTTCGCTACGACTATTGTGCTGGGGTCTCGGGTTCGATCCCCGGGTCGGGCAAAGTGATATTGTATTTTTCCATATCAGACCGGAGTTTGGAATTAGTGCTCGATAATTGCGATAGGCTCGCCCCCTATCACAATTGAAACGGAACTAAGCTCGGCGAAATGTGGGTGACTAGTTGGCCAGTGCGCCTCTGCCTACCCCTTCGGGGATACAGGCGTGAGCTTATGTTATGTCATCTTATATCATAAAAACAACTATATTGTTTACAGAATTTAGCTATCTGGATCGGAATATAGCCAGCATAACCCTAAAACTACGAACAAAGAGAGGTTTGTTTGTCGTGATACCCGAAAGGTGTGACCAGTATTATCAATACTTCAGCAATAGGTGCGTTTATCAGGGTTCGGTTCCCTGACGCGTAACGGTTAATCGATTTAACGCGGACTCGGCTGTCTTTTGAATTCAGTAATAATGGCTACCATTTGTCTTGTATTGTAATGATTGCGTAGAACTAAATATGTAATTACCGTGGTGCTTTTATATGTAACTGAATATGTTATATTTTGTTGTATAACAGAGCTACTTAAATTTTGATGCATTTATATACGGCCCAATTCCCCCATTTCCTTTCCCAATCCCTATTTCCCTCCATTTAGGTTGGCAACGCATCCATGACTCTTTTTGTGTCTTGGGTGTCTATGGACTGTGGAGATAAAAAAAAGTTGGTTTTGGTTAAGAAGTTAACCTAAATAAAGTTTACCACGGACTTAGTCATCAAGTCTTGATCTAATCTGTTTCATTATTTCATGGGCCTCCTATTAATACGAGAGGTTAAGCCTTAGTCCATCGTCATCATCATCATCATCAGTATCAGCCATAGGACCTCCACTGCTAAATATAGGCGTCCTCCAAAGATTTGCAGATTGACCTGTTGGAAGCGGCCTGCATCCAGCGACTTCCTGCGACATTTATCAGGTCGTCGTTCCACCATAGTCCATCACGCGACTCTAATGTAGGTAGCCTCCACAAACCTTCGATATTTTTGTGTACAATTCTTAGGTATGCAGGTTTCCTCACGATATTTTCCTTTGCCGTTAAAGCATTATATGGATCTTAATATAAATTAGTTCTGCCTCTGCCTAACCCCTTCAGGGACATAGACGTGAGTTTATGTTATATTATAAATTATCTTAAGACATATTGTCGCCTCCTTGGTCTAATGGCAGCATGTATGGGCTGTGGACCGGAAGGTCCTGGGTTTGATTCCCAGGTCGGGCAAATCAGATTTCCTAATTTAATTTGCCTGGGACTGGATACCTCATAGGGGGTTGACGTCATGCAGGCGGCTGGTCGTAAAAACTAATCCTTTCTGCAACATGCTTGAAAAAGTGTGTTGCGCCGACCCCACAATGATGGGATAAGGGAAGGTAGAAAGAAATAAAAGATCTTAAGACATACATATTTTACTAATTATGAGAATGTTTGTCGTTTACTAAAAAAGATCGCAAACAAGTGTAGCTTTCTAAGTACCGTTAATGATATTGACAAATACAGTTTCAAACCTCGTATCTGATACCGCCCACGGATGACTAATACTGTCATCAAACTATTTTAACATTATTTCACGGTATTTAGTATTTGTCCAAAGATTTATAGACATCAGTAAAGGGCAGCGAGGTTCTGTTTGGACATTCCTAGAGTAATGACTCATAAAGTAACCGCGGTTTAACTATGTATTAACTTGTATGGACATCATGACAAACAGAATGTTATTTGATGGGTAAACAGTTTGGGGACAAAAATTCCAATATTCGCTTTGAAGAGTAATAATCGTTGATAATTGATTACTGTGACTCTCTTAAAAATATATATAAGAAGGGGTTTATGGAATGAAAAGAAAAAAATATTAAACTGGTTCCAGACACAAAAGCCTTATTTTTCCAAATTTTACATAAACATAACATAAGCCCACGCCTGTATCCCCGAAGAGGTAGGCAGAGTCGCACTAGCAAACTAGTACACCCACATTTCGCCGAGCTTAGTTCCGTCCCAGATGTGATAAGGTCCAGTCGGTGGCGTGGTTTTATTTTGGTACGACTACCGTCCTGAGGTCTCGGGTTCGATCCCCGGGTCGGGCAGCGATATTGGATTTTTCCATATCAGCCCGGAGTCTGGAAATTGTGCCTGATATGGTGATAGGCTCGCCCCTTCCAAATTTTAATGTTCCAGAAATATTTTCGAATGAGAAGTTCATTAAGAAGCGCTATTGGTTTTTGAACCAATTCAAATATGCCATCATCACTAGAAAATGTTACCTATACTATGATTGATGTTAATAATTTTTTTATGGTCGAATAAATGTGATGATATCAACTGGTATGTCCAGTCTATAGGTGTGGCGAACAGCTGATTCAACAAAACCTGTTAAATTAACGGACAAACGGACAAGTCGTTTTTTATATTCCGTCGTGGTGACCTTTAAAATCATATGGTAAAAGTAGGATGGAAATTAGCAAACGCTAAAGGAATTTTGGCCTTAAATTGTCAATTGTCGCCTCATTCACAATAATAACATCAAATGTGTATCACATGGGCGCTACTTACGTTTCTACCTACCTCCACTGGGGTACTTGTGTGACCTTACGTAATATTATTTGCTCTTCTACTTGTCTATATCGCACTCCGTTATAAATTCAAAAAAATCTCAAATCATTTATTCTGCAAATAGGATATTTCATATCACTTTACATGTCAATTACATATTTGTAAAAAAATAAAATGGCGTCGGCATTCAGTGGCTATCCCTGAGAAGAAATGTCGAAACAAACTCAAGGGTTATGGCCTCTTTTAAAGTCCAGACAATACTTAACATATAAAATCACAATTTGGTCAATATATGTTCAGCTTATCATTCATTTTCAAGGATGCTGTAGAAAGAATTTGGACAAATTTTCTAATTTAATTTGCCCGGGACAAGATCCCTTATAGGGGTTGACGTCAAGCAGGCGGCCGGTCGTAAAAACTAAGCCAAATCCTCTATGCAACAGGCTTATAAAGGTGTGTTGCGCCGATCTCACATTAAGGGATAAGGGCAGGTAGAAAGAAAAGCTGTAGAAAGAATTTGCCTAGAGTTCTTACTTATGATCCGCCCCCATTAACCCTCTAGTCCTAGGCAAATCGTATTATGTAGGTATAATCTTTGGTATAATAAATTAAAACTTTGTTATGATTATGACGTCATTACTACATTAACTGCGCGGCTGTATTTTTACTGTATTTACTTTAGATAAATGTTAATAAAAGGACGGTCCATTATCATTTATTGTTATCAAGCTATTTTATCTTTTTTTTAGAGTCACCGTTCAATAGTTGAACTTGTTATCTATATTTAAACAAAAAATGTTTACACAATAACTAAGGTTATCAATTTTGCATGCGTACATCGTTTTAATGATGTAATGCTTATTCTTTGGAAATCAAATCTTATTTCAAAAGAATAAATAAATAAATACACCCAACAGACACACACCTAGTCCTGACCACACACTAGGTATAACCTGTATCACGGGTGTCAGAGACTATGAGAGACTTTCGGTCTCACAACACCCAGACTTGAAACAAGTATCTGTGGGCCACACAAACATTTGTCTCAATGCGGGAATCGAACCCGCGACCTCACGTTTCACAGCCGGCTACTCACCCGCTGCGCCACGGAGGCTGAATAGGTATTACATTTAATACAATAATTTTATTATAACTAGCTGACCCGCGCAACTTCGTCTGCGTAGGAGAGAGAGGGTTGAAAGAATGAGTCGTAGGCACCTATAATCCAATAATTCTAAAGGAGGTAATGGGATGATCTACTTCGGTCCGGTTTCGTCAGTCACCCCGTCAGTCACCCAGTCAGTACCCCCGTCAGTCACCCCGTCCATCACCCTGTCGGTTACCCCGTCAGTCACCCCATCCATCACCCCGTCGGTCACCCAGTCTGTCACCCGTCTGGCACCCCGTCTGTCACCTGTCTGTCACCCAGTCGGTCACCTCATCTGTCTGCCCGATTGTTACCCCGTCTGTCACCCGTCTGTCACCCAGTCTGTCACCTGTGTGTTACCTGTCTGTCACCCCGTCTGACACCCGTCTGTCACTCGTCTGTCAGCCGTCTGTCACCCCGTCCGCCACCCCATCAGTCAGCTTGTCAGTCACCCCGTCATTCCTCACGTCAGTCACCCTATAGGTCATAGAGTGATGTTATATAACCTATAGCCGTCCTCGATAAATGGGCTATCCAACATAAAAATAATTTTTCAATTGACAAATATTGACATTAATATTTATACGATACTAACGACACTCAATTGTTTTGCCTTCCCGGAACCTCTCCACTAACACTTGAACTTTATGGTATGGTATTAAAGTTCAAATTAGCTTTTAAGTATTATTACGAATCGATTGTATGGGAGTATAGAAAAGTGTTGTTTTTAGACATTTTCAGGCAATTTTTCAATGTTTTCTCTCAGTAAGAACCATCCTCGTACTTCGAGGAATATTCTAAAAAAAGAATGGGCGAAATCGGTCAAGCCGTTTTCATGTTATGTCGTGACAACGGAAAACGGGTTTCATTTTTATATATATAGATAGGGTGTTGTGAGACCGAAAGTCTCTCCTAGTTCTTGATACCCGCGACACAAGACTCGATCTTGTTGTGAGGTCTGGACTATGTGTGAGACAGTTGGTTGTTATTTATTTAGTTATAATTTCTATTCTATGTAAGGTACAGTTAAGCATCGTCTCATTAAAACATTATACAAAACACCTTTCACAAAACATGTTTTATTGACAGCCTCCGTGGCGCAGTGGGCGAGTAGCCGGCTGTGAAGCGAGAGGCCGTGGGTTCGATTCCCGCATTGAGATAAATGTTTGTGTGGCCCACAGATATTTGTTTGAAGTCTGGGTGTTGTGAGACCGAAAGTCTCTCATAGTCTCTGACACCCACGATACAGGTTATACCTAGTGTGGGGTCAGGACTAGGTGTGTGACTGTTGGGTGTATTTATTATTATTTATTTATGGTACATTGTTCTACGAACAGGAGACACCTAAAATCGTAGTTTTGCGTATGTGTTTTTGTGTAATGTTTCGAGAAAAACTAGTGCAGGAGACGCTGCTTTATTTTTTTCTTATTTTTAGAAATAGAGCTTCACACTCTCGCATGCTAAGAAATGTACAACTTTTACCATACAATGATCAATCGAGCAGTATAATTATGAAAGAACACCAAGGTTAATAAGTATTTTTTTAACTACTGATTTTTTTATTTACGCGAATGTTATACATTGAAATAAAACAATTTTATACGGATTCTATCACGATTTGTTTTTATTTTTAGATCCAACGTTTCGAAGGTTCAATATTTTTTTAACGATAAAAAAATAACTAGTAAATATTGAGATGTCACTCTAACAAAGGTACTTCTAACTACTTATATGTATTTGCAACTACAAAAACTAGAGCACGTCATTATTAGTTCCACTCAGCAATCCAGATAGTGTTCCATCACAAAACTCCGCCTATGAGTGTAAAAAATGATAACGAACATTTTCTTGATACATGTTTCGACGCGTCGCGACTCGCTGTGGTTGAAACATGAGACGATGAAGGCTACCATGGACGATAATATGCGATAACCGCCGTGTTTTTCCGGAATTGTCATATTGTATAACTGCAAAATTTTACAGGGCTCTTAAAGAGAATAACTCTCAGGATTATAATTGCGAAAACTAGTATATTGTTATCATATAGTTTAAAAACGTTTGTATTGTTGATCACAATATTTGTATTAACACTTTGTTTTCCGAATAAAAATAAAATAAAATAATTTTTGACTGTGTCTTTATAAATTACATATATATAAAAAATCTACGTTTTATTATTAATTTCTTAGCATGTGGGCAGGGCACATAGCTCGTAGAACTGATAGCCGATGGGGCAGAAAAGTTCTAGAGTGGAGACCACGTACCGGCAAGCGCAGCGTAGGACGTCCACCTACAAGGTGGACCGACGACCTGATAAAGGTTGCAGGAATTCGCTGGATGCAGGCCGCTTCCAACAGGTCGATCTGGAAATCTTTGGGGGAGGCCTATGTTCAGCAGTGGACGTCCTATAGCTGATAATAATGATGATGATGATGATTATTAATTTAATTATAGGGTATTGACATTGTACTTTTATAACTCTTTTCTCCATACATTGTTAAGTGGAACGTTGCCAAGATTCGTATTTATTCGTGTCAAACAGCGACCTAGATAGTGTAGTAGGCCTAGGCAAGGCCTAGACATACTTGCATTATATTAGCCATAACTCCATTGGACGGTACATATGTAGCGTAAGGATAGGCACTGACAGAAGTAATGTATATTTGCTAATTTTCATCCTTTGGTACTCCAAACGTAGGTCTTAAGTAAATTATGTTTTTTAAGACTATAAAAGACCGGATAAAACCTTAATTTACAATATATAATCACAAGTTTAAAAACTTCATAGAACGCCTTCAAGTCAGATCGTGACCAAATTTATATGGGACCATCTTTGAAATAAGCTCTGTCGAATACAAAAAAAGATTTGTAAATCGGTCCACATTGGGCGTAGATATCGCGTAACATACATAAAAAATACAGACGAATTGAGGACCTTCTCCTTTTTGGAAATCGGTCGAAAATGAGGATTATCTTTTGCTTTTATCGTTTGCTTCATTGAGAAATTAGACAATTCATAGCTTAAATAAAATAGTTCCGTTTGCAGTTATTCTTTGACGAGTTTTTTAAAGATCGTCAAAAGACGAAGCTCCATATCAGATGTCCGAGTACGAATAATTTTAACAATCGGATTCTAATCGAGCTTGAACCGTGATGATAATTATTATTTGTACGTTTGAACCAAATGCCAGATAACTTTTTATCGAATACAAAATAATCATCTTAATGATTTCAATAATTTAATAATGATATCGTATTTAATTAAATTTAATATAATTAAATTTGCCCGGGACTGGATCCCTCATAAAGGGTTGACATCAGGCTGGCGGCCGGTCATAAAAACTAAGCCAAATGCTCTCTGCAACATGCTTGAAAAAGTGTGTTGCGTCGACCCCACATTAAGGTGGGAAAAGGGCAGGTAGAAAAAAATTATATCACGTAGGTATACGTCGCCCCCTTGGTCTAGTGGCAGCATATATGGGCTTTGAACCAGGAGGTCCTGAGTTCGATTCAGTTCCAGGTCGGGTGAAGAGAATGTTCTAATTTAATTTGCCCGGGATTTAATTAAATTTAATATAATTTAACTTGCCTGGGACTGGATCCCTCATAAAGGGTTGACGTCAGGCTGGCAGCCAGTCGCAAAAACTAAGCCAAATTCTTTCTGCAAAATGCTTGAAAAAGTATGTTACGTTGACGCCACATTAAGGTGGGATAAGGGCAGGTTGAGAGAATAACGATATCGTCTAAAATATTAAATAACGACGAATTGAAAGCCTTATAAAAAAATCGATTAAAAACACACGCCCTATTTTCAAATCTATCACTATTCTACAGCTGGGATTATAAATTAAATTTTATTATGTTGTTATTAATTGGTTTAATAAAAACGTGTACAAAAGCATTTATTAATGTTTTCGGTGCCGGCGACAGTTGGCAGGCTGACCATGTCTTAGCGACGGAATGTGTCCTGACTCCTGCTGTGATGCACTTCACTATCCGGAGTGAGTTATTGTGTTACTCTAGTTATTGTTAATGCATTGAATTCATAATATAAATAAATAAATACACCCAACAGTCACACACCTAGTCCTGACCCCACTAGGTATAACCTGTAACGTAGGTGTCAAAGACTATGAGAAACTTTCGGTCTCACAACACCTAGACTTGAAACAAATATCTGTGGGCCACACAAACATTTGTGTTAATGCGGGAATCGAACCCGCGGCCTCTCGCTTCACAGCCGGCTACTCGCCCGCTGCGCCACGGAGGCTGTCAATATGTGTATTAAATAAATTGTTTATACGATTTACACGATTTGTCAGAGACTGCTCCCTGACTCTTGACACTACATTCTAATATGACTTCGATTCGGTTTCATTTTTTGACTTAAAGTTCCACCAAAATCGAGTTAATAAGTGTACTAATGTGGCATTTGGTTCAAGAACTTGTCATTTGGTAATTATAACGTGACAGTGCCATTTTTAACTCTATTTCGGTGGAATTTTAAGTCACTAGCCGCCGAATGTTCATACACTTAAAGGTCGCCTTATGACGTTTAAGGCCGCCTTATCTGTCAAAATTGTATGGCGAAAATCAATGTAAGAAGCCGTTAAAGTTGACGGGCGTTTGAACATTCGGGCGTTAATGAAGGCGAATTGAATTCAAATTCGAATCAAGCGTCTGGAGTTACCCCCCTGGTTTCCCAAACGAGGGTCTACGGTAGGCAGGCAGCCGGTCATAAAACTAAGCCAAATCCTTGATGCAATATGCTTTAAAATGATTATTATTCATGTGATTTACAACAATAATCAAGAGAGTACCAGCGCTTTATTCCGGGCACTAAATTATTTTTTTATCTCTTATTCCAAATTATCGACATTGAACGAATATAACATTTAAATGAGTGTTATCACGTGACGACCTAGCATTGTTACTAAAGATAATGAAAGATAACGTAGTTAGCGATGTCACCACGTATGGTATTCACTAAGGGTTGATATTTTTACGCTGAAATTCATATAATATTAATTCAACTTAAACAACACCAATTTGTTTATGGTAAAACCATGTTTACTTAAATAAGAATCCTTAATATTGAGTTAATAATGCATTTGATGAATTCGAATGTCAAACAAAAAGCGTCCAACGTAAAGACATCAACGCGCTATCTTTCGTTGAGTCATAGTTACGGTAACGGCCCAGCCCGCGTCTCTCCCGAGTCCCGCCCGAGACCACCCCGGGACACACAAATGGGCCTTAATTGGCCATCAGATTGTCGAGATAAAGCCCTGTACTTAAAGTCCTGTTGACAAAGAGTTTACTGTCTCTTTCATTTTTTAACGTTTATTGGAATATGATTGATTTAGGGATATATTTTTGTTAAGGCTATTTTTCTCCGTGACATGTAATTTAAAAATATTTAGAAGTTTTTATAGGATATGTATGAATGGAATTCGTTTTCCGTTTCGACTGATTTGATTTTTTATTGCTAATTCATAACGGTCGAGATAAAACTGGCTATGGCCGGCTTACGTCAATCAATATTTCAGGTATAAAATCTACACATAATATAAGCTCACGCCTGTGTCCCCGAGGGGATAGGCAGAGGCGCACTAGCGATAGCGAACTTGAACACCCACATTTCGCCGAGCTTAGTTCCGTCCCAGATGTGTTGGGGGCGAGCCTATAGGCGAACGGGCACAAATTCTAGACTTCGGGCTGATACTGTAAACATAGTTGGTATTGTAATCGTAATTATGTGATTGTAATCTGTTATGTTGTCCTAATAAATAAATAAAATAAAAAAATATAATACTGAATAGAAAAACCCTATATTACTTTGCTCGACCCGGAGATCGAATCTGGGACCTCAGGACGTAACTAAACTAAAGCCGGGTCTCCTGCACTAAAACATTACACAAAACACCTACACAAAACATTGGATTTCTAAATTTTTTTGTCTATGGTCTATTGTCATATGAGCAGTCAATGGAAAACCTTGTTTTGTGTAGGTCTTTTTAGTGTTTTGTTTCGCAAAAATATGTGCAGGAGACGCGGGTAAGTTAAACTAATTTAATTTTTGAGTGGTGAGCCACGCTGTAGACAATTACGTCTACAGCACGAAGGGGCAGGCTCGACCGGTTTGATACCACTGTCTCACAGAAAACCGTCGTGAAGTGGCAGCTTGCTGTCGCGTTTCGTTCGGTGAGTAAGATTTCCGGTGGCCCATTTTCCCCTTGCTTTCCCAATCCCTTTTTCCCTCCCCTTCCATTTTCTCCTTTCAGGTTGGCAACGTATCCATGATTATTTTTGTGTCATGGGTGTTGAGGGGCGGTGGAGATCACTTGCCATCAGGTGACCCATCTGCTCGTTTGCCAGTCTCTGCTATAAAAAAAAAAACTAAATGTTACACAAAAAAATGTCGTTTGCAACAGCTGAGAGTTGTCAGTTCGGGTGCATTGTTGCGCGCGCATCTGTCGCGGACCGCGGCCGACTCGCGCGCATTGTCGTCGCGCAGCTGACTGCGCGGGAGGCGGCGCGGTGTGGCGCGGTGCACCATTATTGACATTTGATTCTCTGTGGATTACAATTTTGAATACCTTTCGTTTATAAAGGGATCGACATTGTTCTCTTGAAAGCGAACCGACGTACGTTAAAGGATTATTGGGTGTGGAATTTTATAGTTTGAAAATCATTCTTTATTTAAGAATATGAGGGATGTAAAACTAAGCTTTTACACACATATTGCGGTCCTTAACCCCCGTTCTTATCATATTATTACAAAAACAAGGACTACATCATAGTAACTATTAGTAATCTAATTTCAAAATCTTACGACACAATGTTCAATGACGGTTTTTTTTTATAACATTTGCTATCAATTTTATCAAAATCTAGGCTCTGTTGGGAACGTTTAGCAATATCGGTTTATTTCAAACAATTTATTGGTAACGGATATGAACTCCCGCATAATCGCTTCCGTTTAATACAGCCTGAGACGCACCGTTACACCACAGTCTAAAATCAGCACAGTCTGTTGTTTATTGGTGGCTAACCGCAATTATACTGTCGCCTACGTCTGACGTCAGAAACCGGTATTGTCACTATCATTGGGACCCAGTGTGGCTCTGGACTCTCATTAAACTCTGTGTCCTACTTTCGACCAACTTTCAAAAAGGGTAAGGGTATCTCCGCCAAATGTGGATTTCAAAATCTGTGTTCGATAGAGCTTATTTCAGGGGTGGTCCCATATAAATTTGGTCACGATCGGATTTGAAGTCGGTCCGTTAAGATTTTTAACTAATGATTATAATGCGTCTTTTTCTCATTCCGCACTATTGCCTGTTTGTCTAAATCACTGTTGACAGGCTGTAAGGTTATCATACTGTGTACTATAATACTTCTGAGTGTTCACCGCGTTTGAATTAATCTGTACCGTTCCACGCTTCCCATATCATTGGTATCATCGCAATTATTGACTGAGGATGGAGGTAATAGCATTCTTGATTAGAAGCCCGTAGATATTACTGACGGAAGATATGATGGATGACAGCCTCCGTGGCGCAGCGGGCGAGTAGCTGTGAAACGTAAGGTCGCGGGTTCGATTCCCGCACCGAGACAAATGTCTGTGTGACCCATAGATATTTGTTTCAGGTCTGGGTGTTGTGAGACCGAAAGTCTCTCGTAGTTTCTGATACCCACGATACAGGTTACCTAGTGTGGGGTCAGGACTATGTATGTGACTGTTGGGTGTATATATTTATTATTATTTATTTATATTCCAAAAAGTTGCATACATAGATGGATAGAAAGAACTCTTTATTGTTGTACTCACATAGAAATAGGTAACAGTAAACAACATAATGATGCAGCGATAGCTCAGTTGAGTGGTACGGACTGCGAAGACGAGTGTCGGCGGTTTGACACCAACCCCAAAAAAGAGCATACTCCTCTGACCTTTTCTCTGTTAAGTGTATTTTCATTGTGAATTATCGCTTCCTATAACGGTGAAGGAAAACATCGTGACTCGTGAGGAAACCTGCATGCCCGAGAATTTCTTCACAAGAATTTCAAAGGTATGTGAAGTCTACCAACCCGCATTAGGCCAGCGTGGTAGAGTAAGGCCTAACCCCTCTCATTGGTAGAGGAGGCCCGTGCCCAGCAGTAATATTACACGGCTAATATTATAAACAACATAAAAAAACTGTGCCACAAGTCCTTATCGCTAAAAGCGAACACTTCCAGGCAACATACATAGTTACATATATACGTAGACTCACGCGTTTGTCCAATAGGTGTATGCAGGGCTGACGATTGATAAAATCGATGCAATATTTAATATTTTTAGAATAATGGTAACTTTTCAAGTTTTACAAGTTACAACGTTTAAAATAAAAACAAAGTCATTGGACGAATCACCAAATTAACAAATCCTTCCTAGGAAGAACTTCAAAATAAAACTAAACATGCCTGTACAGTACTTAATTTAACGGTTGTTTAACTCAACACAAGCTTATGAATCCGATTAGAAAACTAAATTACCCATCGTTTGGTTTTATTTTTTATTAAAGAAACTGTCAACGAAGTCTCTTTGGGCAATGTTGTTGTTATCTACTAATAAACGTGATAGAGAATGTTTGTAAGTTAATAGATTTGTTTCTTAATCAATCATAATTAACACCTTAACTTATTGGCTGAAATTTTAATCATACAACTGGATATATACTTTATAATATTTTGTAGGGCTATAGTCCTGGTATGGCCATAGAGTCGCTCCTTGCACATCGACGAAATCATGTCCTAGCCTCTGTCTTTTCTTTTAAGGATACAAGCGTAAGCTTATGCTATACTTTTTATCGCATTAGTACGATTTCATAGAAAACGACTTTCATGCAGGCGACGTTGCGTGTAAATTTTAGTCAAAAATATGGCGCCACGTCACGATGACAATGCGAGGCACACCTCGATTATGGCCATATATGACAGCTGTCAAATAGGGACAAATGCACGGACATTGTCAGCACTACTAATTAGCTTTCAAGCTAATAACTTCGGTATTTACATATAAAAAAGTAGAATTGTTTGTCGTTGAGACATGACAATGGTTATTGATCAGGTATTGAGAAATTAAAAAAAAATCTTTATTGATCACGTAGGCATGTAAAAAAGCACTTATGACAAGTCAACACAAGTAAATATTAAATTAATATTAATATAATTTACACTATCTCGCTATAAATTTGAAGACAGGCAGGCAAGTATGGACATAATAACGATGGGATGGCTAAGATAGGGTGATAAGGGGAGATAGGAATAGAGTGTAAAGGAATGGGTTGTATGGGAATGGCATATGGCAGGAATGGTGGCTGGGTGCATGAGGCCCTATCCTAGCTAACCTACCAGCCTTTCTCTAGCTACCTACGGATGTCGATTTTTGGACTGCACTATGCTGGCTTTATCATCACGTGTACTTTTATCACTTTGTCGTGCTCGGAAAAAGCAGTCAGCTCGACTAAATACGCCACTATTTATCTCTTTAAAATACTTGGAGCTCAAGAATAAATTCATTAAACTATAACAGCTATTATGATACGGTATCTAAATAATATACAAAGGCTGCTTTTAAATAAACAACGTTATCCTTTAAACAGGAGCTACATATCTGTCTGTATATTCATTATGCCCACCTTTGTATGTGAAACACTAAAATAAAATGATAAGTGCACATAAATTATTATGGACCTTTAAATGTGAAAGTTGAAATACAGTAGCTCGCATTTGGCTTATCACAAATTAATGTTGGCTTATGAGCTGTCATCGTTGAAGTATGTATACTGGAATGGACATCGAACTTTCTGCCCAAGGCGAAAGATCGTTATGCCCGGTTCCAATAAACAATCTCAGTTCGAATGTGCAGATAGATTACAAAAATGAGCCAATAAGAACACAGTTTGAACATGACTCCATCAAATGACTTGATTTGATTGGTTCATAATTGCCATCTATCTGCACTCTAAATTGAGATCGTTTATTGAAACCGGCCGTAAGCCAGTCTTTTCATTTTGATACCCCGCTCCAAAACTTTTTTTTTATAGCAGTCTGGCAAACGAGCAAAAAAACATTGAAAATATTTCGGGACCCCCAAATGGTCTATAAAATTTCTACGTTATCCCCTTATTCTACTGTAAAGTCGATACTTTAATGACTCTCAAAGACGTTTTCACGACCCACAATTAATGTAATATACAAGTATAGGTGATCCGGCACTGTAATCAGTACACCCCTACGACTTGTTATATGGAAGTATATGTATAACCTCTTACTTATAAAAATATTTAAGCGCTGCTTTTCTTTAACCATAGGTTGTCCCTTTCATTTTTAAACAATGTAACGCAAGGTAAAAAGTGACAGGCTATTCTTAGCGAAAAGACAAGCGAAAATGTTTTTATAATTAAGGCCCTAACGCCTGAATGGTCAAACGCTGCTCAACTTTAACGGCTTCTTATATTAATTTTCGCCATACAATTTTGACAGATAAGGCGGCCTTAAAAGACATAAGGCCACCTTAAGTGTATGAACATTCGGCGGTATGTCTTGTTATAAATAAGGTGGTATTTCAAAATATGTCATTTTTAGTGCCCGTTGTAAGTTTCTAGTATTCGAAAGTCTGTCTGGGTAGGTTTCACGACTTGTTTATTTCTTTTTGTTGCTAAAAAGTAATCTTTTAATTACTATTGTGCCGGTTTAAAATGTTTTTGCGAGCACTGTACGGTTGCATGCAGTGCTTTGAGATTCAAAGACGTAGCTGCTGTTTGGGCGATCAAGGTGTATACGTCACGTATTGTCATTATTATTCAATAGCATAATACGTAATACATATTTTTATTAAATAATTTCATATAAAAGGTCGTAATGCCAACATGTATATATAAATAATTTAAATAGGTACTTCGCGGTGTTGTCGAATATTCACGGTGTCTATTCTAGTATGTGAGTACATTTTATTTCAATGTTTTTCATCCATAAGCGTCGAGTGACAGGCACAATAAATGTGTCATTTCTTTTAGAGTTGCGTCAATGTGTCCACACTATTTTGTGATTTGAAAGTTCCATGCCCTTTCTTTGTTTCGGTGTGCTAAGATCGTTAACTTGCAGCGGATTTGATCGTTTAGTAATATTACTAGTTGAAAGTGAACAGAATTTATGGGTTTTACGAAATGTGGAAAGATAAGTTACAATCTTTTGTTTATTTTAAGCTTTTTAAGTTTGGTAATTAGCATTGAAGATTATATGAAAAACACATATTTAAAAACTACATTATTCGTTTATATATTTAAAAACTACATTATTAATATTATTATAAAAAATAATTAATGGAAAAGTGCTTACAAGTCATAATTAAAGCATTTTAATAAATTAGGTAAAAATTAACGCCGTTAGAAGGGAATAGACAACATAAACACGCATCTAACGGTCACAGTTTGAAAATAGAACAGTTTACGGTCCATAGAGATAATGAGGTAGAGCCACTAATTGTCGTTACCCTGTTTGTTGGATATAGCTTACGATTGACGGGTAATTTATAAAATGACACTACACTTTCCATGCCATAGACAAGTATTCGTATCAGGGTTGTTAGTTACGGACAGCTACCGTGTTTTAAAAGATTTAAAGTAAATTATAATAATAAATAAATAAATAATTAACACCCAACAGTCACACACATAGTCCTGACCCCACAATAAGATACGAATCTTGTGTCGTGGGTATCAGGAACTACGAGAGACTTTCGGTCTCACAACACCCAGACCCGAAACAAATATCTGTGGGCCACACAAACATTTGTTTCGGTGCGGGAATCGAACTCGCGGCCTTGCACAGCCGGCTACTTGTCCACTGCGCCACGGAGGCTGTCTGAAAATCTGATATTAAATTTTTAAAGTCTTACTAATAAAGTAATTATAGACTTAATATTTTTTTTGTCAGGCATATAGGAACGCAAATTAACATATACTTAGTTTCTATATAGGAAAGTAGATGATATATTGACTTCTAATCCAATTTTAGAGTTATCCGTCTTTATCGACCGACTTCCAAAATGGAGAAGGTCCTCAATTCGTCTGTATTTTTTTTATGTATGTTACGCGATAACTCCGTCAAATATGGACCGATTTTCAAAATTATTTTTGTGTTCGATAGAGCTTGTTTCAAGGGTGGTCCCATATACATTTGGTCACGATCGGATTTGAAGTCGGTCTGTTAAGTTTTTAAACTTGTAATTATGACGTCTATTTAACCTTAACATATGAATTCGCACCTTAGATCCACAGGATTTCCAGGTCAAGGAGGAGATCATAGGCAACATTTTGGCTTTAAAGAGGATACATCCAACTTCATCTACTTTGAGTGCAATGACCACCCTAAAATATGAACTATAATAAAAGTCAAAATCTACCATGGAAGTCCATAAAAAATATGTTTACGTGGAGAGAGGAAGTAAATGATAATTATCAGACATGTGTACAAACTATAAAATGTTAGTATTGTACCTAATACACCTCAGTCACGTAGTGTCTGGGTGCGCGTGCGCACGTCCTGCCGGATTCATTGTTGGGAAATAAAATGGCGCCTACGAGGTCATATGGCCATTGTTAATGGCGATGTGGACGTAACCAGGGTACTTGAGGGATATAGAGAAGAAGGGATAGTAGGGAACCAAATCTATAGAGAACTGTACTTGACAGAGCACATACATTTTTAACTGGCTCATATTATAGACCATTTTTGTTTTGTGTACTAAGTAAGCATAAGTCTATACTACTATAGTCTCCAAGTCAGAGATATACTCGAGAATGGTCAAGTTGAAAGTACCCTAAACCGACGCGCATGCATGAAGAATGTAATGTAACAAGTGGAAAACCGTTGTCTCTGCCTACCCCTATGGGAAAAAGGCGTGAGTCTATGTATGTATGTATGTAGTATAATGTCGCCTCCATTGTCTAGTGATAGCATTATATTATACTGTGATCAGGGAGATCATGGTTTCGAATCCCAGGTCGAGGGACGTTACGTGTTTGTTTTACGATTTCCCGGTCATTAAAGGAAACAGTTAGCAATTGGGGAAAAAAGGTTGTGTGGGCCTTTGGGAATCTTTCATCATCAGCCAGCCATAGGACGTCCACTGCTGAACATAGGCCTCCCCCAAAGATTTCCAGATCGACCTGTTGGAAGCGGCCTGCATCCAGCGACTTCCTGCGACCTTGGGAATTTTTCATACATACTAAACTGCCAACTCATATCGGGGGTTACCACCACCTCTTATAGCAGTATTATTATAATCTTGATTAGTTTTTTTGAACGGGAACTGGTACAAGTAAGATTATAATAATACAGCTATAATAGGTAGTGGTAACCCCCAGTCGTCTCTCGAAGGCCGCCACTCTGTCTGGTCTCCCGTTTTAAGCCATCAAATTTACGCCCACTTATGATACACCCAAAGGCTAGGCATATGGTAATCGGCAGGGGGCATGCACCCCGGGGGCATGTGCACAAGCTACGACCACGCAGCGACATCGTGTGCGAGTCCACGAGTCTATTATGTATCTTCATTATGGTATTATGAATGGCGCGTGCCACTGACGATAATTAATGTTTATTAATTCCTTCGCCTCGCACGCGTGACGTACCCTTCCGTTCAATACTTCATTCAATGGAAAATGCGTACACTCACTCCAATTAATAGAAAATAAAAGAAAAGAAAGAAAAAACATTATTTTACCATTTCCACAAGGACACAAATGCGCATAAATCATAATTTATATAAAATTGCGATAAACAAAAAGAAACAGTCTTGTGATTGGTGATCGGGACATTTGATACTTATGCTGTAGACTATTCTAATTTTTCTCACAGAAAGCCCATGTGAAGTGGCAACGTGCTGATGCGTTTCGTATGATTACAGATCAATACACCCTGCCATTCCCCATTCAACAAACAGACAAATGGAATGATGATGCAAGTTTGATTGCAGAAATTTCAATTGAGTTATTAATACACGTACGTTGGTCTAGTGGTCGCTTATATGATGTGTCTAAGTTTGAACTTTGAATCATAGGAAGGGCAATGCGATTTCTCCCTTGGGCCGACGTCAGTAGGTGTCATGTCGTATAAACTAGGTCGAATCCTTACTGCAGCATGCTTAAAAACTGTATAGCGCTGACCCACAATAATGTGATAAACGATTGGAATTTTGATAAGAAAAAATGGTCAAAAATTATACAACATAACTTAAGCTCACGTCTGTATCCCCGAAGGGGTAGGCAGAGGCGCAATAGCGCAGCGAGTAGCGAACTAGAACACCCACATTTCGCCGAGCTTAGTTCCGTCCCAGATGTGATAAGGGGCGAGCCTATCGCCATATCGGGCACAAATTCCAGACTCCTGGCTGATATGGAAAAATCCATTATCACTTTACCCGACCCGGGGATCGAACCCGAGACCTTAGAACCGTAGTCATACCGATATACCACCACGCCACCGAGGCAGTTAAAAATTATATATGTACGTATCATTAACTAACACGTATTTAGTAATTTGCAGTTAAATTTCGACGTTATACTCGCAAAGACCACCCATACATAGTTACTTTTATCCAACTTAAAACTCCTTAACACTTTACATTTAATAGTATTTCTTATACTCAACCTAACACCATCCTAGTGTTTACTCACATGTGTCCGAGCTTTTAATCTTTAAAGGGCAACGTAAAAACGGCCCATATGCGAATAGAGGTCACTTTGCCAAGTTTTTTGGAGTATACGTGATACATATGGCATAAATGTAATGGTTTTCAGAACACCAGATGTAACATTTTATTTGTTCGGTTTTGGGATCTTTTATCGGAATTTATATAACCGACTTTTAGGCGATGTTTTATTTATTTATAGAGGATAAAGATATTTAATTATAGAGGCTTTTTAGCGTAAGAATATCATAACCGGAAAGCTGTCTTGCGCCATTAAACAAATAAATAAATAACACCCAATAGTCGCACACATAGTCTCGACCCCACACTAGGCTTAACCTGTATTGTATCAGGAACTACGAAGGACTTGCGGTCCCACAACACCCAGACCCGAAACAAATATCTGTGAATCGCACAAACATTTGTTTGCTCTGCTTCTCGTTTCACAGCTGGCTACTTGCCCGCTACGCCATGGAGGCTGAAGTTGAATAAAGGCGTATTATTTTTACACGATCAATAGGCAAATAAAAGTGCGATAATTATTACCATAGATAAGTAAACACGTAGGACACAATTCCACGACCCCACAACAGGAACGGCACACGTGTGTGACCAAAGACAAAAGCGGAATTCCATACTCTTCCCAAAATTAATTATGACCCGTCATCCATAATGGTTCGGCCATTGTAAATATATTGAAAAATGCACGTTACAGGAAATTGTTAATGTATTTGTTGAGGGTTAATTATTGTGGGAGTTTGGGGATGAGTGGCGAAAATTATTGTTGTTGATAATGTTTGGTGTCCGGGACTGGATCCCTCATACGTTGACATCAGGCAGGCCGCCGGTCGTAGAAACTAAGCCAAATCCTCTCTGAAACATGCTTGAAAAAGCGTGTTGCGCCGACCCCACATTAAGGTGGGATAAGAGCAGGTAGAAAAAAAACTCTAGTAAAAAATTACGTACCGAATTCTTACAAGAGTAATCTTAAGAAAACTTAGTTATATCAGATGTTGTTATTACATACACATTTTGCAATAATACTACACACATTTGCACTTATTTTGACACGCATAAAAATACAGTAAAGACGGCAATAAATTTCCAAATATACTTCTGAAAAATTATCCCATAAAAATTAAAAGTTCATCTTATTAGTAAGTTAACGATTGTTCGCGCAGTTAAGTTACAAATAAACGAAGTATTTTACAGTGGTAAGTTAACTTACGAGTTTAAGCTGTAAATATAGTTCACACATTGATTGACGCATGTTACTTCTGCACGTGTATTCAGTATTTACTAGTTTTATTAATAATAACAACCCCTCTTCGCTGTGGGAGTAGGGACACCACGTTTCATAAGAAAGTGGGACATTATATGTTTTGTTTTATAATATTAAAACAAAACATATAATGTCCCATGAGCTTACATAACATAACATAAGCTCACGCCTGTATCCCCGAAGGGCTATGCAGAGTTGCACTAGCGAACTAGAACACCCACATTTCGCCGAGCTTAGTTCCGTCCCAGATGTGATAAGGGGCGAGCCTATCGCCATATCGGGCACAAATTCCAGACTCCGGGCTCATATGGAAAAATCCAATATCACTTTGCCCGACCCGGGGATCGAACCCCCGACCTCAGAACCGTAGTCGTACCGAAATACCACCACGCCACCGAGGCAGTCTACATTGCTTACATATATTTTCCCCTAAAGACATTGTGAATGCTAAGGACAAAGCCAAAAGGCTACCTACTGTGGAAAAGAGAAACATTTTCGACAGTGTCGTGCTATAATGCATTCAATAATGTTCATAGTAACGTAAAGTATTAAAATTTTTAGCTTATGTACTTTCGTGTATACGATGAGACTGACATAGTCAGAATTGACTCAAAGTCTCTTAAATAAATTAGATTAAAAAATGTTTTTTAGCTTTATTTGTTTTATCACGTACTTTAGTTCTTATAGTAATTATTAAATAAATAAATACACCCAACAGTCACACTCCTAGTCCTGACCCCACACTAGGTATAACCTGTATCGTGGGTGTCAGAAAATATGAGAGACTTTCGGTCTCACAACACCCAGACTTGAAACAAATATCTGTGGGCCACACAAACATTTGTCTCAATGCGGGAATCGAACCGGCGGCCTCTCGCTTCACAACCGGCTACTCGCCCAATGCGCCACGGAGGCTGTCGAAAATTAAAATCAACAGTGTGCTCAAATATCCTTTCATTGAACCTGTACTAGGCTGAAAATAACTCGAACTGATGGTCACCCCAATTTAACGCGGGCTCTTATAAATCACGGTGACATTTTACAAGTCTTTGTTTCGCTTTGTGTATATTTTTATTTATTTATTTTTTAACTCATGAAGAATAAACACACTACGTATTTCAGTGTGTACACAAATTGTTGTAATTACTATGATGACTAAGAATTAATAGAAAGACTTTGTATAAACCTGAAATACAAAACCTGTAATAATAAATCTGAAATAGTAAAATAGTCAAAAGGTACATCGGATTTCAGAAATTAAATCATACCATTAATATATAAAAAAAACATTTCATTCTTTCGTCCAACATTTATAATTGCCTCTCAATCAATACGTTTTGAAGTTAATATCTATTCAAAACACACATAAGTTTAGATCATAATTATGTGCTAAATTATTTTGATTGAATTCTATTTTAAAATATATATAAAATCATCTGAATTCTGTTTTAAAATATATATATAAAGTCAAGATTTTCGCTGTCTATGCTTTTTCTCAGTACACAATCAAACGATCACATATTTACAACATGAAAAAATTACTCAACCAATTACCATTGAAATTTTAATTGGAATCCCTTTTAAAAGCTCCCCTTCATACCTCTGCCCTTACAAAGGTTAAAGAGAGCTTCACTACAATGCACACCCTTACATAGGGTTGATTGACAGGGGTTGTCGAGATCTTGTGACCACCCCCGGTTTAATAGAGTATGAATATTAATGAATGCCTCCTTGGTCTAGTGGCAGTATATATGGACTGTGGACCGAGAGGAAGTGGGTTTGATTCCCAGGTCGGGAAAATTTTCTTATTTAATTTGCCCGGGGCTGGATCCCTCAGAGGGGTTTGATGTCAGGCAGGCAGCCGGTCGTAAAAAGTTAGCCAAATACTTTCTGCAACATGCTTCAAAAAGTGTGTTGCGCCGACTTCACATTAAGGTGAGATAAGGCCAAGTAGAAAGAAAAGATAGTTTGTGTTATGTAGATTTGTTTGACAAAGGCATGATGCAACGGGCGAGTAGCCGGTTGTGAAGCGAGAGGCTGCAGGTTCGATTCCAGCACCGAGACAAATCGACCTATCCAAAGAATAAAGTTACATATGATAATGAATCGAAATTGCTTTCTTATTTTTCTGAGCTTGTATTGACCTATATAGGTCAATATAACTAGTTAATATTTTTTTTAAGTTTTGACATAATAACAAGTTAAATTATGACATAGCTTAAAAAATATTTACATTTAATATACTAGTCAATATAAGCTCCAAAAAATAAGAAAGCAACTTTGATTCATTATCATATGTAACTTTATTCTTTGGATAGGTCGAAATGTTTGTGTGACCCACAAATATTTGTTTCGGGTCTTAGTGTTGTGAAACCGAAAGTTTTGTAGTTTCTGATATCCACGACAAAAGACTAGTATCTTGACTAGTATCTGTGTGTGGCTGTTGCGTGTATTTATTTATTTAATATTGTTTAGTGCAGTTCAGATTCAACGAAGACGTTCATGACGAAGATCACGTCGTCATGATCGTTATATTGTCTTTATGAATTAATAAACGGCATTAATTAAGCAACACTGTATAACAGTAGCAAATCATCCCCACTTTAAATATCAATGCACTGTGGTGCACTGCATTGCATTCATCATCCTTAGACGTTAGATATCAAGACTCATAATTCCCAGTGATTACACTGGCTACAATGTCCTTCAAGCTGGAATACAACATTTCTTGTACTTCCAGTACGTGGAATGTGATTTGAATGCAAAACATTATTTTTTCTTTCATCAAAAATAAGAAACGAAGTTAATTTTAAGTGCATTTAAGGACGTATCTCCAGACTCCATTCGAGTGGTGCGGGCGTCAGCTGCGCTTGCGCACGTGTCTTGCACTCTCGCCAGGAAGTTTCCTAAACACGCGCCATTGTTCCCGGACGACGGCTGGGGTTCCTGTTACATATCGTAAAAGCCTTGTGTACGTACTTATAAAAGTTTTAGAGACACTTTATAAAAATTCAAAACAATAAATACGTGTATTTTCGTTTAACTTCGTCTAGACTGTAATAATGCCTATTTTTCGACCGACTTCTAAAAAGAAGGTGATTCCAAATCGTGATAGAATCCGTAAAAATAATTTTATTCCAATGAATAACATTCGCGTAAACCTAAGAAATCATTAAGGAGAAGGTCCTTAATTCGGCAGTATTTTTTTACGTATGTTACACGATATCTGCGCCAATTGTGGACCGATTTTCATTTTTTTTGTTTTGATAGAGCTCATTTCAAGGGTGGTCCTATATAAAGATTTGGTCACAATCGGATCAAGTCGGAACTCGGTCAGTTAAGTTTTAAACTTGTGATTATTTATTTATTTGAGGTCTGTACTTTTGCTTACTTCCTATATTTAAAAATCATCGATAATAAAGAGTATTATTAATAACAAAAAGTATTATTAATAATAACAGTCACACACATAGTCCTGACCTCATACTAACATCGAGTCTTGTGTCGTGAATATCAGGAATTACGAGAGACTTTTGGTCTCACTACACCCAGACCCGAAACAAATATCTGTGGGCCACACAGACATTTGGCTCGGTGCGGGAATCGAACCCGCGACCTCACGTTTCACAGCCGGCTACTCGCCCGCTGCGCCACGGAAGCTGTCAAATAATATTAGTAATAGATCTGTTGATGTGTAGTCACTAGTGACTTGGCCGTATTCTGCTAACAAAAATAGATCGATATTTTTCTGTTAGGTTTTTGCAAGAAAAAATAATAAATCTAGTTTGAAAATGGCGATTCTAAATTCAAACGTAACGTTATTTTGGTCCTTCGAAACGCATGTGTGGAAATAATCGATAGCAAAAGAGTATATTGCGATTGTGAGTAAAAAACAAACGCTTTTGCGGAGCGAGGGGTGGCACCCTCGGTGAGCCACGTGCAGTTATTTTCTGCTCTTATATTGCGTTGCTAATTTATGCCGGTGTGATCAGAACAGATATATAAACCTAAAAGACGCCGCTGTATTTAAATACGATAGAAACTGTACTTTAAAAACGATTTGCAATATGTGTTGAATTGCGTTGTATTTCTTGAAATATAAAATTTTACATACAACTGCAAAAAGTCGTGACTTTTTTGGGTTAGGTTAGTATTGTGTAAATAGAGATAACAGTCTCACATATAAATAAATCTTAATCATCTTAAGGAGCACTTGTGTCGCGTAACGAACCGACAAATATTAATATTATTATAACCTATAAACTTTCGGTCAAATTAATTACTAAACCCAAATACGAAAATAAAATAATTGCGAATTGCGAAACAGTTCTATCTAGCATGCGTTTGAATATCCAAATACCCTCTATTTTTCTATTTGGTTAATTTCGACAGTGTCGTATTCCTACAGAGTCGCTGAGATTAATTGTTTGGTGTCGATAAATTTGTGGATCCTGGCTTACAGGAGTTACAGTGGCGACTGGCGAGTATGTGGACGGGATAGAATCATAAACACTTTTCGACTGACAGTCATTTAGTGCAGCTTCTTTAGGTTTACCGGTCTATGGACGGGGTTACCGGCTGATCGGCCGAGGCCGGTTCTCGCCGGTACTTACCGGTTTTCACGGGAGCCTAGATGCTCCTTTGTTAGCCAGATTGAAATAATGAAGTCTTTGAGGCCGGACCTTACAAAAGGACATATACTGAAGTTAAAGACAGAACCGGTCTGAGGTGTTACAAGATACTTTTATTTCGACGTAGTTTTATGATATTGTGAAGTAAAGAGGATCTATTGTACTATAGAAACATGTATAGGATAAGTACTTATAAGATGAAGATATATATAAATATGGTACAACTTATGTATATATATTTATTATTGATTAGGGATATGTAAAATATTATCATTGGGATTTGGGATAGATGATTTTTAATAATGTATTAAAACTTATGATTTCTGGATAGGCCGGTAGGCCACACATTTCTGCTTTTAAAACGGGACATTTACGAGGTTATGGTTCGCAATATTTTGGTGTAGCAAGATAATAGGGTTGGCTTTTGGGAGCTTCTTATGCATATTATACGATAAAAAAAAAATCTAATTCTTTATTTTCTAATTCTTTCTTTAATTGTGCAATATGGAGAGCAGACACAAAACGGTCAATGCCTTATAAACAGCTATAATGCAAAAGCGGTGAACTCCAGATGTAATAAACAAAAGAGCATCGGCTCCAAAACCGAAAGGCGGCTGTCCCGCCGTGCAGGCTGCATGCAACATGGTGGCATAAGTTGTGGATATCTGCGATTTTATTATAGTTAGTTATGTGCTGTGTGCTAAATTTATTTCACCCGGTATAAAATTGAAATTAATAATTATATCAAGTAACCCGGAATTGTGAAAATCACACATATTGGAGCAGCGCATTATCAGTGAACAAATAGCGTGGTATAAATGTTATTATTTTTATAGCTGCTGTTTTGTTTCCTCATCGTTATAATGGTGAAACAATTAATTTGACAGCCTCCGTAACGCAGCGGGCGAGTAGTAGGCTGTGGAACGTGAGGTCGCGGGTTCGATTCCCGCAATGAGACAAATATTTGTATGGCCCACAGATATTTGTTCCAAGTCTGGGTGTTGTGAGACTGAAAGTCTATCTTTTTCTGATACCCACGATACAGGTTAGTCTGTGTAGCCCATAGATATTTGTTTCGGGTTGGGTGTTGTGAGACCGAAAGGCTCTCGTAGTTCCTAATACCTACGACATAAGACTCGATCTTAGGGTGGGGTCAAGACTATGTGTGTGACTGTTGAGTATATTTATTTATTTAAGAAAAAATATAAATATTGTTATACTTATTGCTGTTTAATAAATTAGCCACCGCTGAGCGGCGCGGCGCGGCAGTGCACCCGGCGTGGTGCACCGTGCACACATGTACCGGCCCTTAGCAACGTCCAGTGAGCCAATCAAGTGATTCGATTCAAGCATAGAGACAATAGTTGATTAGGCAACTGCCACGCTACGCTGTAGCTGTAATTAAGTAGCAGTGGTATATGGAAGAAAGAGATGGGAATATGATTTCTATCTTTTTTGGATGATGCATGTGCATAAAGCAACGTAACTTAATCATAACATGTACATTTATACCTTGTACTATCTAGCAGATCTAAAATGACAAAATATAATCATCACTCACGTCACGCCTATATCCCCGAAGGAGTAGGCAGACGCAAAGTATAGAACTAGAACACCCACAGTTCGCCGAGCTCTTTTCCGGCTCATATGTGATAGGGGGCGAGCGTATTATATCATATATATGACATAAAAGTGATAGAAAGAATATTTTCCATTTCTTTTTACTAAACTTTTCGGTCAATGTAGTACTTGGTGCCAGTAGTGCGTGAAAAAACGACGCACTTGTAGTTTTGGTTTTCTCTATACATTTGGATAGACGAACTGATAAAGATTGCAGGAGGCAAGGTCGGTCTGGAAATATTTGGGAATGGCCTATGACCCATTGTGGACGACCTGTGGCTAATGATGATGATAGATTTGTTTAGCGAAATTTTTTGACAGCCTTCGTGACGCAGCGGGCGAGTAGCCGGCTGTGAAGCGAGAGGCCACGGGTTCGATTCCCGCATTGAGACAAATGTTTGTGTGGTCCACAGATATTTGTTTCAAGTTTGGGTGTTGTGAGACCGAAAATCTCTCTTTTTCTGATACCGACGATACAGGTTATACCTAGTGTGGGGTCAGGACTGGGTATGTGACTGTTGGGTGTATTTATTTATTTAATTAAAATTAACTGCAATAAATGTTTGGAGAAAACTATCATCATCAATTGTCAAAAATGACTCGTATGGTCTTTTTTACTCTAGGTGTTCTGTCTCTATGGATCCAAGTCGCAACTTACACAGGATGTATAGAGAGAGAGACCCGTGCAGAGTACTGTCGCCGGACCGAGCGCTTCGCTCCGCGTCCGCAGGGACCGCACTCCGCGACTCATTCGTGCACCGACCGTCGAGTGCAGCGCACGTCAACCGCTCGCGTCCTCGCGTTTAGTGAACGAGTGTGTGTTATGAACAGACAACATGGTGCGTAGCTTATCCCAATGGACGAAGACGCTCAGCTTCCCAGCGAGGCTGTCCCCGAACCGCGCCTCCAAGGAGAGCGTCGGCAACGGGCAGCCCGCCTCCCCCGGCGTGTCGCCGACCCCCAGCTCGTCGTCGCTCCCCCAGGGCTCGGATAAGACCATCTCGCCGATCCCCATCACAGAGATCAGTCAAATCGTAAGTCCCCTTATAATTTGCGGCCCTTAAGAAAAGTGTTGGAAAATGTGGGGAAAAGGACTATTCACATGCAGCTTGAAGTAATGCGCGCGCATTGCATACCAAATGATTCATTATAAACAAAAACTTGCGGTAACAATTCTACGTAACGTGTTGCTAAGCTTGCCCGGCATATCTGATTGTATTACTGAATATCTTCACACGAGTATTGGGAATCTGGGATCGTCATTCTGAGTTCATAGTGTACACGCGGACTTAATTTACGGAATAAGTTTGTTTAAGTTAGCGAGGCTAAGGAACCTAAGCCGTGCATCCTATGTGAAAATGGTAAAGAAAAATGAATAAGTCAATAAAATTGGCGACGATTACATTAGCCTACTTTTGAATGAAACAATGAAATTCTCCGCGTGGTCGTATTACGCCATGTTTACAATATTGTTTTGATGACACAATTTATATAACTCATGTTTTATTGTGTAATTAACATTCCTGAATGAGATACCTTTATTGTATCTCACGCTATTTGAAATAACCTGTAGAACTTACACGATGTTCCTTAAGTAAATGCTTTAGTTAAAGAAAGCTTTCGCATCTCAAAGAGCTTTCAATGATGACTTTCATTACATACATACATCAGCCATGGTCGTCCCACTGCAGGGCAAAGGCCTCTCCACCCTCTTTCCACTCTTCTCGGTTTAAAGCCCTCTCTCTCTCTCTCTCTATTTATTACAATGACTTTCATTCTTTGTATTAAACAAAGTTTAAATAAATCGTAATATAAATAACAAATCGCAACCAAATTTGCTGTCTTTGTGCAACCAGTACTAAAGTTTCACAATTTTGTTTACAAATAATCAAATTGGACAACTTACAGTTAACTTTAACTGTGTCCCCATATAAGTTAACTTTTTATCGTCACCGCACCATATCGACAACCCTGTGCCGAATAGACAAGTACTTTTCCCACATTAATGCATCGATTGACGTTTATGTTAATAACACGTTCCTGTTTCGCGTCTCAAACGGTCAATGGATGCGACAGTATGCGATCGAGTGTGAAATATAACATGGTGGATGCCTCACCGTTATGTCCCCCTTGCGCTCACCTTGCCAAGGCCGCGACGAGATTCGAGTTTTTGCAAGAAAGCCTTTGCCATGACTTTCACCTTTTGAGTATTGCCTTTCTAAATACACAGGTATATTTTAGTTGTGAATTTAGGTTTCATGTTTTATCTGCATGTAAAGACGCGTCTGCTGCACTTAAACACTACAAAACATAATAAAATAAATAAATACACCCAACAGTCACACACCTAGTCCTGACCCCATTAGGTATAACCTTGTCGTGGGTGTCAGAGAGTATGAGAGACTTTCGGTCTCACAACACCCAGAATTGAAACAAATATCTGTGGGCCACACAAACATTTATCTCAATGCGGGAATCGAACCCACGGCCTCTCGCTTCACAGCCGGCTACTCGCCCACTGCGCCACGGAGGCTGTCAAATATTGAAAAAAAACTATTTTTTAGGATCCTATCACGATTTGTTTTAATTTTTATGCCCGAAGTTTCGAAGGCTTGCAGTCTTCGTGGTCACGGGTCAGACTCAAGAAATCAGTATCAAGACTTAAGAAATCAGTACAAAATATATAAACATATTTTCTCATAGATAAATTTCATTGTTCTACGAGCAGGAGACACCTAAAATCGTTGTTTTGCGTATGTATATTTGTGTAATGTTTTGAGAAAAACTAGTGTAGGAGACGCAGCACTATTGGAGTGATTCTGTTGTTGTGTAACTCTTTGTAGGTGTATTTAAATCATTGTATTTTAATTTATTGTAGCATTAATTTTCTGAAAAATGTGTTGGTAACATAATTGCTGTTTTTAGTTTACTAAACTGTTAAAGTTATGTTACATTGATACAATCAAAAATAATACTTTAATACAAAATGGCATCTTTATCATAAATTTATTTTACGCTGTTTGCGACATTTATTTGAACACCTCAATAAAACAAGTCCAAAGTAAGCCATGCAAGTTGAACAAGATATCAGACAGACAAAAACACATTATATTTTGAGAGCAAAGGTATAAAAACTGTTAAATTCATCGCAAAACCGTAACGTTGTAAATCTCACGGTGCTGTGGGTTGGTTGTAAACATTTAATTTGTTGCACGCTGCAGCTTATTGTATCGCACGTGACGTGTCATCTAAACGTCACATAAATTCGGGAACATAAAATTAAATTACGAGACACAATAATTCATAGATGACGTTAAAACGGTTGAAATAAGAATATTGATTTTCCGTTGTTTCTTTTGAATTAGGAACACGTTTAAAACAAAACTAAATTTAAATCAACCAACACTATTTTTAAAAACTTTTAAAATAAGAATATTAGTTTGTTTATTTTGAATTAAGAACACGTTAAAGTGCAAAACTTAATTTACATCAACCAGCATTATATTTAAAAACTTGGAAATAAGAATATTGTGTTTCTTTTGTATTAAGAACACGTTTAAGAACAAAACTAAAAAATCAACTAACATTATTTTAAGTAGTTTACTTTAGGTTCCGCTCTCGTTTAAATCTTTTACCGTAGAAAAAATAGCCTGTGCTACCTACGGAGGCACAGTGTTGCTTTCTAATAGTGGGAGATAATAATATATTTAATACAGTTGCTCTGACATTTAGTTATTATTATTTTATATGAAATCGTTAGCCGACATTGAAAAGAGGAGATTCTAAATTCGACGATATTTTTATGTATACTACTCGATGTCTTCGGCGAATATGGACCGATTTTTTGTGTTCGATAGAGTTTATTACAAGAGTGACATATCAATATTGAAGTAAATTTATTTAATATGTTATTACTGCAAACGCAATTAAAATTATTTCAGGGAACATATGGTTAAAATATCTAACACTATTAGGAACGATTGCAAGACAGGGAAGTAATCTTGTTAAACCTGTACAAATAAAGAAGTAACGTTAGAGTTTAACTCGCGTTTTAAGATAAGATTTAATCATAAGTACAGTGTCCGATTGCTGCTTTAATTCCCACGGCGATAGTGCTATTTATTCAAAACATTTCGTCCTACTTTTACTGTGACACGTCAGAAAGTATTTGATAAGTTATAAAATTAGAACTCATTGTAATATTTAAAAAAATTGTATTAAAATTATATTGATTTCCTAATTCAGATAACCCCCGGAATGGGTTGTAGTCAGGTAGGCAGACGGTCGTTAAAACTAAGCCAAATCTTTCCTGCAGCATGCATATTGAAATGGGATAAGGACAGGTGGAAGTTTACTTTTTAAATTCAAACGGATATCAAATAGTGTTAAATTATCTGCAAATGTAATCGTGTGCATTCTTACTTTACTTTGTTTATACAAAATGTATTACGACAGTTAAAACTGAGCTCAAAATGTCCGACATTTCTGATGCTGACAAGCGACATAGTAACTGAATAACTTAACGATGAGTCATGCAAAGATATCTAAGATAATAGTCAGTGTGACATATTCAAACTATTCAAATACCAATAAATACGTGATATATGTCATAACCCATTAGAACAATATCTATTCCTAGAATCGAAGTATATGCAATCATGCATTGTTTAAAAATATTCATGCGTAAAATCATCGATGTATTATTTTCCCTTACAATTGTAACTTTCTTAGAGTCTAGAATTAGCTTTTCCCATATCAGCCCGAAGTCTGGAATTTGTGCCCGATATGGCGATAGGCTCGCCCCCTATCACATCTGGGACGGAACTAAGCCCGGCGAAATGTGTGTTCTAGTTGGCTAGTCCGCCTCTGCCTACCCCTTCGGGGATACAGGCATGAGCTTATGTTATGTTATGTTAGAATTAGCTATTAAATATGTAATCAAATATAGAATTTCATTTTTATGTTGGCCTTCTGAAATCAAATTAAAATAATAGAGTGTGAAGGTGGTATGACACTATTTTTATAATCTGTGCCCACATATCCGTATAATCGACAACTAAGTAAAATTCGACTGAAATAATATTCCATTGCGGAAATGTGTCCTTACCACAAGGATTAAGACAAGAATCCGTGAAATGCCTTGCATGTTGAAAATTGGTATCCGAATTGCGCATTTAGGGTTGTCTAAGTTTGATTATTTTTAATATACAAAGATGCAACCATGATTCGGAGAATTTGGAGAGCTCTCCATAGGCATTAAAATATTTTTTTTACTCTTGTAAATATTATCTATGTAAAATCGAAATCTGTGTCCTAACCGTATTCCTTACGTATCTAAAACGGTTCCTTACTTGGGCGACTCGCATACTCTGCATACAGAATACCCGGTGACCGTTAGCTAATACCTACTCCACAGATGACATAAGCATTGGTCGTTAGTACAGGAAATTATAATTTTAGATCTAAAATCAAATGTATTATATTTAGGTATTGTAATTGAATAACATTGAATACTAGATGATACAATACTTTGTTTTCACATGCTTTTATCCCACTCCAAAAATGAGGCGTAACACACCCTTGTAGAAAGAATTTGGCTTAGTTTTTACGACCAGCTGCCTATCTGACGTCAAACCCCTCTCGATGGTACAATACATTAAATCAATATAATTAAAAAACTACACCTTCATCAAATCGAGTAGGTTGCATTGCTTAATCATCATAAACGTAAAATTGTAGGAGTTCTTAAAGCATTGCATTAATACTTAAATATTTTAAGACAGTGTTACGACCACATTGTTACTCTATTTGTATCTGAATAAATTCGTTCATAACAGGGTAATACATATCGGGTTCGATTCCCGCATTGAGACAAATGTTTGTGTGGTCCACAGATATTTGTTTCAAGTCTGGGTGTTGTAAGACGAAAGCCTCTCATAGTCTCTGACACCCCCGATACAGGTTATACCTAGTGTGAGGTCAGGACCAAATATGTGACTGTTAGGTGTATTTATTATTATTATATGTCAGAGGTAATAGAGTATTGTTCAACCCTGCGCATGCGCCGGACCGAGGACGGGTGCGTAATCGAACGCAATCCGCATTCCATAATGGGGAATTGCACACCGGCCGCGAATTCTTGACATTGTCCACCTCGCTCGCCGCGTGCGATGAAACCGCCAAATGTGTGTTTTGTGTAAATATTTTGTAATCATTTACACATAGTTTTCTGCGCGGTTGTTAGAGCAATCTACTGTTGCTATTTGCGGTTGATGCTACAAATAGTTATGTATTGATTTATTTATTTAGGAAAGCAATCGATATTACATTTTAACATAATAAACTAAATTATCATAAATAATATATGTAATGCAATAACTACAACATTTTCCACATAGAAACTAAAGTAGTATATAATACACAAACATTAAATTTATTAGTGTACATTATTAGAACAGTATCCATGGCCCAGCGGATAAGCAGCCAACTGTGAAGACCGTAGGTTCGATCCCTGCACCGAGACAAATGTAATTGTGACCCACAGATATGTATGTGTTTCGAGTCTGGGTGTTGTGAGATTCTTGTTCTGATACCCGCAAGACTCATATCTTAGTGTGGGGTCAGGAGTCAGTGTGATCAATAGTAGTTATTTATAATCTTTATTTACTGCTAAATTGTGATTCGAATTGATCGTGAATACTGAAATGATACTTAATTATTTAATTATCTTATGTTTACTTCTTATTGCATCACACATATACCTCTAATTTTCGACAAAGAATCTTAGATTCATAATTTTAAATGCTTACGTAACGTTCTGTTTTACGAATCCAACTCAGAAGTGTATTATTAACTTATTCGAAACATATCGATTTAATAAGAACTCGACATAATATTGTATGTAACATTTTAAACGTAACTGTCAAAAGCTGCGTAAAAACGGCCGCGTTATTAATGACTTTCTTTTATGGCTGAGTTTTTGTATTTTATTACGCGTTTAATTTACAATCGAGATGAGGTCACGCCGGTTTGACATCTTGTCGAATTTTCGGACAAAGGATTCGCAAGTTACTATAAAGAGCCGTTAACGGTCGAGAGAGCGGTTGAATGATTGTTGTATTAGGTGCGGTATTTAATGATCGCGAAAATTAATTTGGATTTGTGTCGTCGAAAATAAATATTAAAATTGAATCATTCCTTCCAAATACCCGTATCTTACTCCAATGGATTACATATTGCAGAAAGGATTTGGCTTGGTTTATGACCAGCCGCTTTTCTAACATCAACCCCCTTTGGGAGGTTTAAAATTGCTTATTTTCAATTATTCTTGCTTCCAACTGGTCGATCTGGAAATCTTTGGGAGAGGCCTATGTTCAGCAGTGAGCGTCCTGTGGCTGATGATGATGATTGCTTATTTTGTTACGTTATTTATCTTGTCATGTTTTCTTCATCACTTTATCTAGATCAATGTTTCTTAATTACCACGATATGTGAAATAGATTCACTTCTAATCTCATTTTTATCTTAGCCTCAAAGAAATAGGTGACGTAAAGATTGGTAGAGCAGTCATCATGATATCGCCATTGTATTACGCATTAAAGATCGGTTTCACAATGGTTGATCAATGAAAATTAAACGAACATCTGCTAAACCTCAAGATTATACAGGTTATTAGAAGCGTCGTCAAATAAAAAAACAAAGCTCTTTCAAATAATAGAGGTAATTTGATCATCGTTGCGAAAACCGGGGATTAATTTTACAACTCTCTCTTTAACCTTAAACGCAAGTTTATTCATGTTTATCTACAAGTACATGTTACTTGAAGGGAGGTATGGAGCTCAATTGAGCCCTTTATTTTTAGCTCATAGAGGTGGCAGGTGGCTAAACCTGTCCCTGTTATATCTAATTTAATATTATGTTTACACTAGGGATTGTAAACTGTAAGGCATTATTTTGTAATTTAGTAGGGGTTGATGTTAGGCAGGCAAGCGGTCGCATAAACTAATCCGAATCCTTTCTGCTTATTGCCTTGACCCCACATTGAAATGGGATAAGGGCAGGTAGAAATAAGGAAAACGATTTAAAAAATGTACATTTTTGATCATCTAAAAATCGTAATTATAATTGCTAAAATTACACATACATAAGCTCACGGCTGTATCCCCAAAGGGGTAGGCAGAGGCGCACTAGCCAAATAGTACACCCACGTTTCGCTTAGTTTCGTCCCAGATGTGATAGGGGGCGAGCTTATCGCATATCGGGCACAAATTCCAGACTCCGGGCTGATATGGAAAAATCCAATATCACTTTGCCCGACCCGGGGATCGAACCCGAGACCTCTGGACGGTAGTCGTACCGAAATACAACCACGCCACCGCAGTCGCTAATAGTAATTGCTAGAATTATTTCTTTTAAATCTCAATGTTATGCTTTTTAACGCTATTGTACGTAAGCTTTATGAATTTTAGACAAAAATTTTCTACGATGTTATGAACGTAATCCGTCAGAAACAGTAAATAAGCGTTGAAATACTGTAACTTGATGCTTTTAGTACGAATAGCTAATTCTAAAACTTTCCTAGCTACCAGTGGCACTGTGCGGTGAATTCTTTTAGCTTTGGTGTATGTAATTTGTCGTGTCGGCCATATTTATTAGGTATAGAGTGTGTCGCACATCTGCGCGTCGAATTCCTCGGGGCCATGTGCACGCCGATGGGAAGCGGACCGTGCACACACGGACACACAAAAACAACTTATTATGTATATTACGTCTGCGCCTTCGCGGCCCATGTGTCCATTTCTAGCGAGTGTACTAGTACATTACAAAAATTATGTTTTTCTCATTTATTTTTTAATAGAACCACGCTATAGACAGCTACGTCTACAGCACGAATGGGCCGGCTCGACAGGTTTGATCTCACTGTCTCACAGAAAACCGACTTGCAGGGCGCTGTCGCGTTTCGTTCGGCGAGTGAGATTTCCGGTGGCCCACTTCCCCCCTTCCCTTTCCCAATCTCTTTTCTCTCCTTTTAGGTTGGCAACGCACCTATGATTCAGTTTGTGTCTTGGTTGTCTATAGGCTGTGGAGATCACTTACCATCTATACATCAGGTGACCCAACTGCTTGTTTACCAGTCCCTATAAAAAAAAATTAATCAGCAAATATTGTTTGAAAATTATTACTGCCGCGATTTAGAACTTATTTATTGGTTCGATAGCAAAAGGTAGATTTAATAAAAAAATAATTAATGGAAAACGTAATGTTATTAGTTATGAAAGGTAGGCTGCTTTCAACAGGTCGCTCTGGAATATTTGGGGAAGGCCTATGTCCAGCAGTCGACGTCCTGGGGCTGATGACGATTTTATGTCAGTACTTATAAAATATTATTGTACCAGTCGAAAACAAATTATGCCCATTTGAGAAAATCCTCCTTTTTCAATCGGTAAAAGTCTCATTATACCGAGTGTATGGTTACTTGCTTTACACATTTGGCCCCCAAAAATATAATAAAATACCTTCACGCTTTACTAGAAACATCTGTCAACACTCAACTCCTATAGCTACATAAGTGATTTTTTCATTAAAGTGTTGCCATTCGCCGGCGTGGACACAAAGGCTACCAACATCGAATGCTTGGATAGATAGGGCGCGTTTTTATAACGTCAGCTGTTTCCTACAATGGGACATGGGTAATTTAATACACCTTTTAGAATATCATTAATTGAATCCATTTGCTTTGGAATATATACACTTTTTGAAGTAGGATTCGTGGTGTTGTTTGATACACCTTTCGCTTTTGACGCCTGACCTTCAGTGTCATTCGACATGTGTTAAATTACTGATATTATTGATAGGCAACATTACCGAGTACCTTATACAATTATATTGGGTAAAATAAGATATTTAGACACCGCCATCGGATCTTTTGAGCCGGGTAAACGTCATCGGTGCAGTGCCCATAATAATAATAATATAAAAATTAAAAAAAATATATAAAAATTACTTAAATTTTATATTTTTTTTTTTGGAAATGCACTCCTTATGATTACGGATAAAGGTCACCTTCTAATTCCTGTCATTTGTCTCTCTTTTCAGCTAAGCATAGCCAGTTTATGTGTTTTTTTCGGTGTTATTACGGGTTTGTCCTGCCTGGTCTCTTGGGGCTCATGCCAGTCTATAATATTACATTCAACACAAATAACATAATGCGACTGCCTCGGTGGCGTGGTTGTGTTTCGGTAAGACTACTGTCCTGAGGTCTCGGGTTCGATGCCCGGGACGGCCAAAGTGATATTGGATTTTTCCGTATCAGTCCGGAGTCTGGAATTTGTGCTCGCTATGGCGATAAGTTCGCCCCCTATCACATCTGGGACGGAACTAAGCTCGGCAAAATGTGAGTGTGCTAGTTCACTAGTGCGCCTCTGCCCACCCCTTAGGGGATACAAGCGTGTGCTTATGTATATTATGAACATAATGCAACAATACATATACCACGAAAATACCTAAATATGATGCCTTAAAATTCTTTGTCATTGCAAAAAGTAGTGTCCAATAACAGTTTGAAACGATAAATCACACAAACGGAAATCGAACGTGTTATTGAATGAAACTGCTTAACCAACGGCATAAGGACGCCAGATAAGCACTGAAAATATTGAATCAGCAAAAAATGACCCGCACAGTATCGAATGTCTTGGACGTGAGCATAGTGATGGGTGCGAGCGGAAGCGGGTTAAATAAAATCGCCTTATTTTATGAATTAAGTCTATATTATTGTCATGCAAGCGATTTATATCGGGTTACTTTTCCAAACTGTTAAATATGAATTAAAAATGCACTAGTAGTTATTAGACACAGAGTCTCTTTAAAAAAATCACAATTAGTCAATGACACGCCATACGAAACAGCATGAAATGTCCGTGAATAATAATGTAACAACCGTTTATATTAAGTATTTTTGTTTTTCAGATTCGTTAGGTATTTTTAGCCATTTTATGAGTACATAAGAATTTTATACCAATTGTAGATATTTGTGAAATATTGTCCTCATGTTGATGTGTCAATAAAATGAGAAATCTTATGAAATTAGTTATCATCATGCCATTGATTGATATTGCAATCTTGAGACGAAATAGACGACAATCATTATAATTACTCTAATTGTGCCATCGTTATTCATTATCATTCTTATTTTGCAATATTATCTTGCGCTTCATATACGTTAAGTATATTTTATCTCGCTTCGGTGCTTTAACATCAAATAGTGCGTGTCTTGTATTGCCATTAAAATTATTACAGCAACGGATCGTGGTATTTGATGCAATAAAAAGGAAATGTTTCAAAAGAAAAACATACGAGACAAACAACTAGTTCAAAATGTTTTATTTGTTTATTTCTCTCCAGTTACATTTTACATATAACTGTGGAGACTGGTACCTGATCTAAGGTTATATAACCTTGTGTTACAGAACACCAGGTATCCACCTTCAGAAAAATATGGTGATGAAATTCAATAAATAACAGTTGGAGGAAGATCAAATAATTTGGCGAAATTATGCAATAAGGACCCAATCTACAAAATAATAAAAATATTTATTGATATTCATATTATGATGATAATTCATGAAGAGACCATTTTATTATAACCAATATTTTTTTTGTCTGTATCTTTTTGCACAATTACGTCCATTCAGTAACGCTAAACGCCTTCTAATGTAACTGTAGCGTCAACGGATGCGATATACGATACCAAGGATGTCTCGATACCCACATCACAGATATGAAAATATAAACCCTGCACGGATGCGCAAAAAACATGTGATAACATGACGTTTCCGCTTTCGGTTACCAATAGAAAAGAAAGGATGTTTCTTGATCATTGATGATAAGCCAGAAGTTTTTTTTTTTATTATGAACTATTTCAAAATATTAGCCAGGGATAGGGCATTATGATATTTAACATCTGATAGCTCACTAGCGCAGTGTAGTGCCAAATGTGGTGTCGGTGTTGCTACAGTTCATGGGTTGTCGTGTTACTTACCAATTACCACCAGCAGCTCTTAGAAAATCTTACTTAGTCTGTCTGTCAGTCTGGTTTTCCTCTAAAAAATGGCTCGAACTAAGTCAAAGTTCGATTTAAAAATTCCGAATCCTCACTGAGTTCGTATCTTCGACTTAGACTTAGTCGAAGTTCATCCTATATATCTCAGACTTAGTTCTCGTCATTCCATTGCGTTAAAAACATTCAAAAGTGTGATAAAAAATGTCTTATTCTTTTTGTTTTATGAAATAAATAATCTATACACAAACTTTGGTATTTTTGTTCGATACGCAAAATAATATACGATTCTCGATCTGTCAATTTGATGGTATTCGAAGGTAAAAAAAATTGATTTCAAAAAGCCAACTGCGTTGGAAAATAAATTCCAACGATAGCACCTGCAGGCAGCAGATGTTCGACCACATTAGCGGAAGGGCGCATTAAATTGTATATTTCGGAAGATTTTTTGAATGCACGCGCGCCCATTGAGGCAACAGCTGACGGCAATGGCATGTCAAAAAGTCTACCTGCACTGGAGAGGATTTATTGAACAACGATCAGCTGATGCCGACAGATGGTTGTGGTTTCTTTTTGCTTTTTGTGTTATGTCTAAAATACTTTTGCAGTTATTTAAATACTTGTCGTTACACGAGTGTTATCATTAAAAATATTTTAATTTATTTATATGATTCCAGAAATATTGTAAACACAAATAACATATTATATGTCCACAAAATAATCGAACCCATGCTAATATAATATCGTTGCAAACATCCTTGTAATACTAATAACATAACCTACATAATGTCATTTACACATTTCAACATAACAGGTTAGGTTAGAAATTACAAATCATATAGTATTCGTTATTATAAATCAACAATTTAAAAATGAATAATTATAGACTTTCGTTGTTGGTGTTATGGTTAATTTTTTTACATCCTCTCGTGGAGACTGGGTTAAACTACCATTCATAATAAGTATACATTAGTTTAACCTAAACAGTCCTCAGTACTGCCAACTGTCCCAAAAACGCCCTATACTCCCCGGCCTATTCAAGCAAACATTTTTTATAGACCTGGCAACATTGAAGTAACTCAAAGAGCTACTTGAGTTTTATTTATAAAAGATCCAAACAAAGCTGGATCGCAGTCTGTTTTGTGTCCACGGCCCTTCTGTTTGTTGGTTCACGTCTAGGGCCCTTTGCCCGGTCTCAGATCTTTGATACTTTAAATAGAATGGACTAATTTATGTTGCCGGCGCTGGATTTTGGTGTTCTAGTTTTTTCACATATTAGCGTTTTAGAATCAAAGATTCCGTCAAAGCAGTTGAAGCCTTTGATGGCATTTGCTAACTGCTTGTGTTGTAACAGTTGATAATGCTTTGTTTTGATTTTGATGTGGTACCTTTGTATAAGGCGTCTTGCAGACAGCTTGGTGCTCAAGTTTCGGCAACCAGCAAGCTTAAACTATGTGTGATGTTTTTTATTGCTGCATCTGGCATATGTCAGCGAAACCTTTTTAAAAAGTGTTTAAGGATTACGTCAGCTCATTATAAGGGCTAACACCACTTAGAACATGACATTGGACTGTGCTCGTGATCCCGAGAAATAAGAAATGTAATTAAACATAATAATATTGGTTGTTGTCTACTTGGCCATGTTGTTAATAGGATGTGTCCTATAATACAATAGACTTGACCATTTATAAATAAATTTCCTGTTGTTTTTCCTGAAAATACCACAATTATGTGGCCAAGTATTTTAATTATGCTGTACGGTGTACCATAATTAAAATTATTACATTAATTAAACAAAGAAAATCTCAACTATAAAATATCTATCACTACTAATTAAGTAACTCAACTGTTTCTCAACATCTCAGTTGATCGTTATTATTTGAAATCATTGATCTACACATAATCTACAAATCTTGAGACCATCGAAAATCAGACAAATGGCAATAAATAACACACTTCAATCAAAACGTTCCAAAATGTTTCATTTAACTCCATAAATGCGACAAGATTATATTTTTCGAAGACGATCCTGTATCCTACTGTTATAATTAAATGGAGTTTACAATCAGAAAGGGTTTCGAAGTTTTCAAACGCATCAATCAAAATGTTCGTGATTATGCGCCAATTATCATTTTTCAATGCTGGTAACCCGTTATTTGGCGCGTCCCTTATTGTCCAACGGTTTTTTAAATTCATATTAATCATATGTTGAATGAATCCGAACCCTTGGCTAATCGGGATTTTGGAACACAGTGCGACTCTTCATTTTGGTTTTATACATACAACTAAAAGTTATTAAAGCTCAGGCATAAAAACCACGTACCTATAATACTAGCGTCTATTTCATTGGTATTAAAGAATAAAAGATAAGGTTTCTTAACAGTCGCAAAAAGATCTTGGTTTCCGCATAAATGTTAAAAAAATACTTCAGATGACTTAAAATATAATAGTAATTACCAAATTACATGTAATTACCTGGAATTTGATCTATGAATTTCTTAAGTAAGTAATATGTCACAATCGCAATACCATTAACTTTTTTTTATAGCAGAAACTGGCAAAGGAGCAGATGGGTCACCTGATGGTAAGTGATCTCCATCGCCCATAGTCACCCAAGACACAAAAAGAATCATGGTGCGTTGCCAACCTAAAACGAGGCTATGGAAGGGGAAGGGGAAGGGATTGGGAAAGGGAGGGGGGAAATAGGCCACTGGAAATCTCACTCACCGAACGAAACCCCGGTAATTACTCCCAACACTCAATCTCCTAATGAATGTTTCATAGCATGACCAACCCTAATTGGTCGTATCATCTTTCATAATGAATATTGCCAGTCATTGGTTTAATTTATTGTCATTAATTTGATAGCTGCGGATGATATATTAATTAAAGTTTTTATAGTGCGGTTACCCCCATGGAATCGCGTGCGGGTAACTGCATTTGGGATGGATGGTTGCTAGAAACATTATACGGGTAAAATTATGAAGAATTTAGAAACGAAACAAATTAATTTGATATTTTGCTTTTAGTACCTATAAAGGTGTGGAACTTTAGTCGTGTTTGGATTACGTATTATTTACGTTAGCTTAGGATATGCTTCAATGTCCTTAGGTGAAATCGAATTTATGTATCCTATTTTTTTTTATATAATTGTTCTTTGCTTCTCTGTTTCTCGCAATTTTAGACAAAGTATATTGATATTTATACGTATTTGTGTCCTTGTCGAAATGGTTAAATAAATCTTCTTTCTTTCTTTCTTTTCTAATCAAAATGTAGAAAAATGTTAATAAATGTGATCAATTAACGATTAGTCTAATATATAATCTTCATGAGACCATCCTTTAAGATCCCATATAATAATTAGTATTATCGACAAATCGACTCTTAATTGACCGGATGCGCGGCCATATTTAAATATGGCGGCACAATCGAATCGCGATCCGAATAATCCGACCGCACATGATTTCCGGTGTCTTTGGTCGTTGATTGTCTTGATTATGATCCTTAACACTCAAATACAAGTTCCATAGTTGAATAAAAGTGGTAAAAATAAAGATATGCTTTCGTGGGAATATGTTTTGAATTGTAATAAAGTATTCAATTATATTAACTAAAGTAAAACAAGATTAAGGAACTTGAGGTGGGCTTTGACCATAGTAACGGTATTATGTAACTTGATTAGTAATTTCACGGTCAATAAAGGCTGTTTAAATTAAAAGTACAAGGATGGATTTTTCTAGTTAATTGGTAACAACTAACCGTTTATGAAGGGTTTTTTTTGTAGAATTTTAAATTAAATTTACATCAATTGTTAAATATTTCAGCGTCTGTAGAGACTAGGTTATAGGTTTTGAAATTATGACATAAAAGGCTGAAAGAAAGAAAGAACCAGAAGAAAAAATAATAGTTTATAGTTGCGTGAAAATCACAGGTCCACAAAAAAAAATAAACATTACTCATCACTTAAAGATGCGCGTGCGCACCTCTCCCTAATTTATTGGATCGTATGCGCGTTCCGAGCTTGCATTCCAAATTACATTGGGCCGTTCACAATCGACTTTATTGATTCTTGGGATGACAAGAAAGTTATAACGTATTTTGTGTATGGAAAATATGTAACTGAGTGATGTTGAATTAAAAGTTTGAAGGTCAATGGCCTCATTTATGAAGATGCTTATGAAATTACCTATACAAATAACATCTTTATAATACAAAGGAATTTACATAAAGTTACGCAATACGTTAGCTTTTATTTCCTAAACGGTTGATTGTTTCTTCATTGGATTCTTGAATTTGTGTAATCCTAAAGAAAAATATGAATTGATTAGAATGGCCTGTTAGATCAAGACAATAAAAGGATTATTGTGGAAAGTCTCATATTCTTCAATACTATTAAATTAACTCTGCTCATATTTCCGTATGTTTATTTTGCATGAATAATCACGATCACATTCAGATGATACCACCGTATCGAAACGCACCGGTTTAACTAAAAAATATAAAACAAATTTCGCATTTTGACTCTGGTAATTGTCCGCTATATTGTCTTTTAAATCATGTCGCTTTAGCGGCCATGCTGCATTTGTGTCGTCTTTTTTGTGACACCTAACTGTTATAAGTGCTTGAACTTTCGGATTTGACTACTGAGTGGTAAGCATTCATTATTTAATGGTGCTAATTATTGAGATTTATTCTTTAAAGAATTGTATGAGTTTTATTGGTTTTAAGGCGATTGATTTGCTTCGTATATAGTGTATGCTTCGGCCATAGGTTCTACATACGAGCTGATAAAGGTCGCAGGAAGTCGTTGGATGCAGGCCGCTTCCACCAGGACGGTCTGGAAATCTTTGAAGGAGGCCTATGTCCAGCAGTGGACGTCCTGTCGCTGATGATGATAATGATATTGTATGTTTCATATTTTTTTAGTTATTTATAGATTTCCTATAACGACTTTTCAACCGAATACAGTCACATACAAACTAGAATTTATTATGCGTACCACATACGAGTATAAGCGTCGTTATGCCGCAAATGCGTACAAAAAAATCGTGACTCATACTAAATTTATTTGATGTGTTATCCGCTAACTTTAAAATCTATACATCCCATTTTTAACTTAATATTCCTCGATGCATAAACCACACCTACTCAATTGGTTTGCGAGTCTTTATACCCTAAATCTTTGTTTTTGTGTGTTCCCACGGTGGGTGCAGGCGACCCGACATCCGCGCCTCGGGCCATCGTCGGTCGCTGGCCCGCTGCCTCTGTTGCTGTCTGCCCTCTGATTACTAACCAACACTGTCATTACACTTCTATTAAATTGTTTTGGATGCGCAGCTTGGATACAATGTGATTTTATGTTTAAATCTATATGTAATTGTTTGGTTTCTCCAGCAAGAGATTTAAATTTGTGTAGTTATTGACGATAAATAACGAAGTTGTTAGCTCGTATTTTGATACTTTCTAGAAATGTTCTAATCGTCGGTACATTTCAGAGTAAATAAACAGTATCAGTAACAGGTCGACCTGGAAATCTTTGGGGGAGGCCTATATTCAGCAGTGGACGTCTTATGGCTGATGATGATGATGAAACAGTAATTATATTATAATTATAAAACCGTTTATGTAATGATTTCTTAGGTTTACGTGAATGTTATTGAAATTAAACTATTTTTACGGATTCTATCACGATTTGGTTTTAATTTTTTATGCCCGACGTTTCGAAAGCTTTGCAGCCTTCGTGGTCACGGGTCAGACTGGTTTATGTGTAATAATTTAAGTGAATTTTAGACAAAAATATATGAAAAGTATCTAAGCTTATGAAACGTGTAACAAAGACTTGTTTAAACAAATAATCATGCTCAAAATTCAATAACGTGACCACATAGGCACAGACATTATGACATACAGCCGCGAAATATCTATGGTCGTTGTGTGTCCTCGAGAAATCGCACACGGTTGCACACTGGCGTTTATTTTGCAAGCCTACTTTTAAACCGGTTCCGATGATTCGCGGCAGTTTACGCTGTTTAGGTAGTCTATGGCACTTGATTGCAACAGAATAGGGACGTCTTTCCCCTACATCTATAGACAACTGCTTTTTTTAAACCGTTCCGGAGAGTTAAACATCAGTTTGTTGTTAAGGAAACATTTCCAAAATGAATTGTTTACGGCAGTTACATTATAGATAGTGGAGTTTTGAGTTGTTGTTTAGTCTTTGGATTTACGATTTTTAACACTAAGCGAGATTAACAGATTTGTGTAGAATGTAATAAAATATTTTTGATATTTCGAAAAGACTTATCAGTAGGAACTTTGAACTATTAGGTTTTGGACTAAGTTTAAGTCAAAGAAACAAACTCGGTAAGGATTTAGAATTTTTAAATCGAACTTCGACTTAGTTCGAGCTTTTTTACAAGGAAAACAGGCTGTCAAACAGACTAAGCAAATTTTTCTTGTAAAAAATGTCTCCGACTAAGTCAAAATTCTATTCAAAAATTCCAAATCCTCGCTGAGTTTGTTTCGTTGACTTAGACTTAGTCGAAGTTCGTTTTATAGATCTCAGCCTTAGAGTCAATAAAATTCTCACTTGTAGGATTCAACATAATTTTCGGAAGCTCAAATATCTCTAAGCAGCGATAGCTCAGTTGGGAATGGTACGGACTCCCGAGATGAGTGTCGGAGGTTCGAGACCAATCACAAAAAGAGCACACACCTCTGACTTTTCTATTTTAAGGGTGTTTTCATTGTGAAATATCGCTTGCTGTAACGGTGAAGGAAAACATCGTGAGGAAACCTGCATACCCGAGAATTTCTACACAAGAATTGTAAAGATAAGTGAAGTCTACGAACCCGCATTAGGCCAGCGGGTAGACTGAGGCCTAACCCCTCTCATTTGTAGAGAAGGCCCGTGCCCAGCAGTGGGACAGTAATATTACAAGCTTAAAAAAAATAACTCTTCCCTTTCCTTTATTGTTAGTAGCCTATTATATAGATTCTTCTATTTTCGTGGGCGCCCTATATAGTGATCACTTACCACCAGGTGGCCCACCTGTTGCCGGCCTATAAAAACCAACTCCATAAACTCAAATTAGACACTGATCAGGCGATAAAGTCACAAGAAGAACATTGACATTTAGGTGCAAAAAACTTAAAAGCGTTAATATTGTGTAAAGTTATTAGTCGCCATATGGGAGGCGTGTGGGCGACACCGTGCCGTGTCCGCGACACAGCCGGAGAGCGCAGTCGGCAATCGAACTTGCACCGTGTGATCGTGACCCATCATGGGTAAAATGCGTTATGTTGATTTTCTTTACGATTTGTTGGAGGTGAGTTTTTTAATTTGCGTAACTGGATTTTTGCGGGTATTGGTTGAAACATTGGGGGTAACTTTGAAGCCACGTCTCCTGCACTATAACATTACAAAACATCTACACAAAACATGTATGTTTTATCCATTGTTCTACGTGTAGAAGACAGCTAAAATAGTTGTATTGAGTATGTGTTTTTGTGTAATGTTTCGAGAAAAACTAGTGCAGGAGACGCGGCTGGACTTAGGGTACTTTGACTTTTTGTGGGTAACTTTGGATATACACCGTTACACCACTACAAAATTAATTTAGCGTGGAAATTATTTTCGACCGCCTTCCACAAAAGGAGGAGGTCCTCAATGCGTCTGTATTTTTTTTATGTAAATATGTTACTTGATATCTCCGCCAAATGTGGACCGATTCTCAAAATTCTTTTTGTGTTCGATAGAGCTTATTTCAAGGGTGGTCCCATATAAATTCGGTCACGATCGGTAAATTGGAAGTCGGTCAGTTAAGTTTATAAACTTGTGATTATTATCTGATAATAAAATATTATCTGATACTTATGCTATTTTTTGTGATAACGGTGATTGAGATTAATCTGTAGCTCGACCATGAGATTTTTGACATTTCACGCTAGCGACTACGTAAAATAATTTCTATGAAAAACGTCAGTTCCCGCGTAACCGCTAGAGGCGTTGGAGTGTTTGTCATACAATTGTTTTTACGAAGTCGCTAGCGAGTAATGTCAAAAAAACTCATGGTTGGCCTACTAATGAAGGTTACTTAGGTAGGCCAAAATTACCTGAAATAGTGATAGATGTCAATTTTTATATAAAAATAAACCATATCTTTGCCATGTATAAACTAATTTTGTGTGTATTTCAAAATGCCTGTTGTGCACAGCCAATTAACTTTTGGCTTAGTGCCATGTTAACATGTATATTTTTTACTATTACAGGAAGTCTTAATTAATGCCAGTTAAGTAATTAGGCTCACTAAAGTGGTATTGAAATTAGGTTATATTTACATTACTTTCGATGTTGGGATCTTCACACAAACTTGCTTTAAAGATTGTGGTGATTTCCTGACCATTTAATACAAAAACCTCTAATATTTCTTCCATTTTGGAACATGTTTTGACTTTAAATCTATTATATATACTATGTTAGATTACATTTTTTATCTATTGCGCCGTCAGTCCATCTTTTCACTCAACGTTTTAATACAAAAAGAAAGTATTTTAATATGTTGGTGTACTTCGCCTTTTAAGCGTCCAATTAACTAAAGAGGCGCATTAAGTTAAGTCGTTCTTGGAACGCGTTAATTTTTATATCCTTCAGCAAAGGAATACGCGTGTGAACTTGGCAATTGGTGCGATAAATTACTCACATAATATCCTCGTTTTCATTATTGGTCCTGTGTTTTATTACTTTACTATGGCATGCGTGTGCAAACTCTTAGATGCAAACATATGTAGTAATCATGTCATGTTTGATTTTTTGTGATGTGACGTTACGTGTACATCATAAGCGCTCAAAACTTAAATTCCTTCCACATCTCCATTTATCATCGTTACCTTTAAATCGGCAACGCATCGATGATTTAATTGGTATTGTCGGCTTTCATGGTGATTAGAGACCAGATGATTCAAAATTCATTTGTCTTTGCTATTAAAACTTATCTAAATTCTAGAAAGTCTTTATAATGTTTGCCTAACGATCAACTAATAATATAATTTCTATAGTGTATTGGCTAGTCTAGGGTGTCACCATCAAAATGTTTGCCAAACTATCATCTAATAATATAAATTCTGCTGCATATTGGCTAGAACGGTCTTTATTTCTTGGTAAATCGGACCCAACGTGTCCAAACCTGTAACCATTGAGTCGAGCATCGCATACATAATGAGGATCACTTCCTTTAGCAACGATAGCATATGTCATAGAGTGTTTTCCAATAGAAGTTTTAGACAATGTAAACAAACATTGTATCAACATTTTAGTATAAGTTTAGAACTTCAAAAACCACGAGATACTGATTTCTTAAGTTTACGCGAATGTTATACATTGTATATTAAATAATTAATATACAAATAATATACAAAACAACGAGATATTTGATTAACGGTGAACGTCCATCTGCTAGGACAGACGACCTGATAAAGGTCGCAGGTTATTGCTGGATGCAGGCCGCTTCCATCAGGTCGATCTGGAAATCTTTGGGAGAGGCCTATGTCCGTCAGTGGACATGCTGTGGCTGATGATGATGATGATGAACGATCGTGACATAATCGAAACAATATCGATTACTGATTTTGATAATCGATTATGAGATTAGGAACTAATTTGTTTCATAATCGAATTATATTAGTACTTATCACTTATTATTACTTACTAATCTTATATCGAATTCTTGGTAACAACTTGTAGGACTAGGGACATAGAATAACAATTCATAGTTTTAAGTAATTCATATACGAGTATCACCGTGAGTGATATAATCGAATTCATCAGTATACCTATAGCTAATTATGAGATATTAAACCGGAACCCAATAATGGATATTTATTAATACAGAGTTGTCATATTAAGTACTAATTTGAATTATTGCGAAATAATTTAATTTTATTTTGACTAGGAGACTGAATGAGGCGAAAGAGGTGTGTAAGAATCGTACCAAGTGGAAATCCGTTATCTGTCTGTCCGTCTGCCTAACCTTATGGACAAAAGGCGTGGGTCTATGTATGTATTTTAACTATAGTAGTTTTGACGATCTATGACAGTAAAACACATAACATAAGCTCACGCCTGTATCCCCGAAGGGGTAGGCAGAGGCGTACTAGCACACTAGAACAACCACATTTCGTCGTGCTTAGTTCCGTCCCAGATGTGATAGGGGGCGAGCCTATCGCCATATCGGGCACAAATTCCAGACTCCGGGCTGATATGGAAAAATCCAATATCACTTTGCCCGACCCGGGGATCGAACCCGAGACCTCAGAACCATAGTCGTATCGAAATACCACCACGCCACTCAGGCAGTGACAGTAAAAATGTTTTAACAACCCAGTTTAAAAAGCATTAGTCCCATTCCCTTAAAATAAAAAGCTGCCAGTTTTTACGACAGGTGGCAGCACTCGTATTAGGCAACGTTTATACCATTGAGCAATGAAATGTAATGTGTAAACACTGTGTATCTAGTAATGCACGGAATGTCGCCCGTAGCCTGCCTGTACGACTGCGAACTATCGCCCTACTTTGGATTTATCTTGCGCAAGTGGTCGGGGATTGGCCATCCTATTATAATCGGTATTTTAATTATTAATTATATAACCGAGGCAATTGGCGCTCCTTAGTCTCTGCCTACCCCAACGGGAAACAGGCGTGAGTTGATGTATGTATGTATGTATGTATAATGATTATTTACTATTTGACAAAGATCATGTACTCTCCAGTATAACCTCTTGTTAATAGGCTCTGACTGCCTTGGTGGCGTAGTGGTATTGCGCGGTACGACTATCGTCCTGAGGTCTCAGGTTCGATCCCCGAGTCGGGCAAAGTGATACTGGATTATCAACCCGGAGTCTGGAATATGTGACTAATAAGGCGATAAGCTGGCGAGCTTAGAGCTAGAGAGCGCCCTATCACACCTGGAACGGAACTAAGCTCGGCGAAATGTGGGTGTTCTAGTTTTCCCATCACACACACAGCTGTGAGCTTATGTCATGTATGTTATATTATATAGTATTTTAATATCTTCGTCCTCTCGTCTCCATCTTAAACTTAGTGGCAGGGTATATGACTTATGAACTGAGAGGTTTTGGGATCCATTCCCTGACGGGTAAAACAGTTTTTCACCCACAGTGATCAACAAGCAGCTATGTCTTTATTGTAAAAACATATAATATGTACCTACCTATATACTCGGTTAAGCACAGCCAGCTTCCGTGGCGCAGCAGGCGAGTAGCCGGCTGTGAAGCGAGAGGCCGCGGGTTCGATCCCCGCACCGAGACAAATGTTTGTGTGGCCCACAGATATTTGTTTCGGGTCTGGGTGTTGTGAGACCGAAAGTCTCTCGTAGTTCCTGACACCCACGACACAAGACTCGATCTTAGTGTGGGGTCAGGACTATGTATGTGACTGTTGGGTGTTATTTATTAAAAAAAAAAAGCTGAATAAGGTCATGGAAAAAAGACGAATATTTTAAAATAATCTAGAATTGGCAATGTTTTGTACGTTGTAATTTAAATCGTCCAAAAAACCGATAACACAGTGCATCGATAAAAATGTAACGTAATAATCGGAATTACAACGGGTTGTGCGTGCGGGTGCGCGTGCGCAATGCGCATACGATAACTAGCCACTTCCGGCGTGGAGGCTGCGACATCCGCTCTAACTAGCATCGGTTTATCTTGCGAAGGGTGGATTTCAAACCTGCTTATACTAGTTTGGACTCTGTTATCTTATTTTTGTATTTTATGAAGTTGTTATTTTACAAATGTCAATATAGCTATTAATATTCTTTTAAGCAGAAGGCTGGCAAAGTCCTCATATCAGCTACTTTCACAATCGGGTAAAATTATAGTTATTTAGAAAGCTCTTGTCAATTCCTAGTCATTGAGATTCAATTGTAATCCACTAATTAGTACACTGCCGTTAATTAGTACTAGTCAATTCAAACATGGAGGCGACAGCTATGTCAAATATTTACTCAATGGATGACTAGTCAATAAGCATGATTCATTTACTACGACTGAGCGACCATTGATAACTGAGGTTTAGTTTACGTGCGCAAGTTTCTAGTTCCAAACAATATCAGTGGGGTTACCACCACCTCTTATAGCAGTGTTATTACAATCTTACTTGTACCGATTCCCATACAAAACAAACGAAGAACAATTATAATAATACTGCTATAAGAGGTGTTGGTAAGCCTGCAGATCTAGAAGTCCTACTGCCGAGCAAGGTTGTCTTATACTGGGTAATATTAGCCTACCACTCTGCGTCCCTAGCTGGAAAAAAAATTACAATCGAATTCGATTCGAGCTCGATGCGCGTTTGTGACATTTGTACGAAATTTAACTAAACGTCATCAGTGCGCAGCGAGCTCCGTACGATTTTGATTGTCAAAAATATTCCTAGAGCCGCGGGCTTTAAAGTGTTTTGGAAGACTAAAGGTATGTGACCTTTGAAATTTAAAGGTTTACATCTAACTACATAAGTGTAGTCCCAGGTTTATTAAAAGAAATAGCATGCGTTTTGACAATGTTTTGACATGCGAATTATTATTGTTATTATTAAAAGGCATTTCACATATTATGCGAGATTTCCAAGATTTTGAGCGCCTAATTTACCATGATAAGAACGGGTTGAATGCCATTGAATACATTCAAAATATAGATCGATTCTTTTTGTTGACGTATTGTTTAAAACATTTACTAATACTACTTTGATTTTTTAGTAGCGATTAATCTCCCGTACCTTGTTTCTTGAAAATAACGAAACAGGTCATCTTTAGGCTCCTAATTTTCTTATTAAAAGTCATTAAATAGACACGAGAAAAATCCTAGATATCAGGCATATAAAACTGTTGACGTTTGGTTGACAGAATATCGATAATTAATCACACTGATTGTAAAAAAAATAAAGACTGTGACGATTTTTACGATTTATATCCGAAGTTTATCGCGAGTTTTTGCAAAGAAGAAAAGCAAATTACAAGAAACAATCTGTACCAAAATAAACTTTGTTTTATAAACAACCTAATTTTGTAGGTCAATTGGAAATATTTTTATTGATCACTTTTTTATTACAAAAAATACATCGCACAAAATTGCAATGAATTTGCGTTCGGAAATCAGTCGCGCGCCAGCGCTCGTCGGAGCAGGACCTGTGTCGATTTTTTCCGTGCTGCTCCCGAACACTATAGAATACGTAATTACAAAATATACCACAACTGACAAGTTTTGATCCATGAGAGTTAATTTTTTTTAGTACGTTATATAATTTTATTATTGTACCTCATTGTACTGTAATTGCATTTTATTAACCGACTTCAAGAAAAGGAGGAGGTTAACAATTCGTCGGAGTCTTTTTTATGTATGTTCCCCGATTATTCGAAGACGCCTAGGCCGATTCGTGAAGTTATTTTTTTGTTGAAAAGAGTATACCTTCCAGGTGGTCCCATTGGCACCAAATCAGGATCTGATGATGGGATCCTATAAAAATCGAGGGCAACCATCAAACTTTATAGGGACCCAAAGTGTGTTTTATATATTTTCTAAAACTATATTGGTATTTGCGTCTGGTACTCATCATCTCATGTTGCTGAGCTGATGATGTAAATTATAACTCCTTAACTATTAAGAGTTGGTGGATAATTCTTTCAATATTACACAAAAATAGATAAAAAATAATTAAAGTTTAACAAAAACTGAAACGCGACTTCAAATTTTTTAAGATTTGATGACATTTTAGGTGTTCATTTTTGAAGTCGGTTTTCATTTTTTGTTATAATCACCATCGAACTAATATAAATGCGAAAGTTTGTGTGAGTGTATGTGTGTGTGTATGTGTGGTACTCTTTCACGCAAAAACGACCTAATAGATTTTGATGAAATTTATTATTTGAGTTGCTGACATCCTGGATTAACACAAAGTCTCCTTATTTTTTAAATCAACCCCTAATGGGATAAAACCCCGCTTAATAGATTTTGATGAAATAGCAGATTTGATAAAATAAGAATACCTTTGACCCTAGGGACTCAAATGGAGTTTAAATCAACCCCTAAAGGCATGAAATATGGGATGAAAGTATATATACGAATTCAGATACCGCTGATCAAACTGATTTTGATGAAAGTTTAGCCCTAGGATCACACAGAGGTTAAGATTTTTTTTACCCCAAAAAGGGATAAAATAGGGTTTGAAATTTTGATTTTTTATCTTTGATCTTTAGAGCTACATATTCTGTCTTATTTTTTTTTGTTCTCTCCCACTCACTGTTGCCTGAGACATTGGCTGAATAAAGTTTATTTTATTTTTTTCTTTGAGTTCAAAATCAATATCTGGGTTGCCCCGTAATTTTCAACGCCAGATCTGGTGTCATAACTGAAAAGGTGGACGCCCTTTTTATTTTTCTTTGTTTTTGACCCGATTTACTTCAAAATCGATATCTGGGCTACCGAGTAGGTTCGGAAGGGCGGATATGGGGTCAAAACTAAAAAAAATATTACATATTTAGGTGTAATATTTGTTAGGTAGTAATCTATGTAAATAAAATATATTATACTAGCTTTTACCCGCGGCTCCGCACGCGTATTTTGTAGGACTGAAGGGATTCTCTCTCAATAAAAAAATAATTACAACAAATATCTGTGTCACACAGACACTTGTCTTGGGGGGCGGGAACGAACCAGCGACCTCACGATTCATAGCCTACTCGGCCGCTGCGCCACATGCGCATGTAGAATATTCAAATTAAAATGACAGACCGGATCGACAAATCATAAACTTTTCCCTTCAATCCTACAATTTCAAGTATGTGGAGCTGCAAGTAAAAACTAGGTTATTATAAATAAATGCTCATAAACATAAAACTAATTGACTTATATGGCTTATTGACTTATATTAACTACTAGCTTTTGCCCGCGGCTTCGCACGCATGTTTTGTAGGGCCAATGGTAAAAACTTTTGATTTATCGATCCACCCTGTCGTTTTAGTCTAAATATTCTACAATGGGGCGATTTAGATATCGATTTTGAAATAAATCTGCCCAAAAACAAAGAAAAACAAAATGGCGGCCACTTTTGACAGATTTGATATCGGTTTCGTCGTTTGGATCTACGGGGCGACCGCGATTTTGATTTTGAAGTCAATAGGCCCAAAAACAAAGAAAAACAAAATGGCGGTCACTTTTTTAGATTTCGACCCCGGATCACTAAACGATTTTAAAATGGTACACAATTCGTAAAATATTCAATATGACTCAGAAAATATGGTAATGCCATCTATTGATAAATTTGAAAATCACTTTCAGGCTATAAAGAACTCCCAACAATCGCACACACAGAACAAAAATATCCGTATCTTTTGATAGAGTTGGCCTATTTAAATAAAACAAAGTCAAAATGTTAATCCAAGATGTGGTCTACGATTTTCTATCCAGTTCCGTAAAATTACTTTGGTGGTTTTCATTTGATACGTGGTGAAACATACAGACAGCCAGACAAAAATTCTAAAAATGATAATAATGTGTTCTATTACTATTCCTGAACCCCCCAATTAGTTTTTTTGGAAATCTCAGCAATGTACAGACGCGCAATATTTACATTCTTATTATATGTATTGATGATTTTAAGCGCCGTCATTACGAAATCCGTATGTAGAATAGTTAGTTTTGTTGTTTCATATATATCATAACATCATCATAACTATACATACACGCCTGCAAATGGCTTCATCTATTTCGGAAACACGAAGATGTAATAATCATGATTGTGATATAAATCCGTTATTTTGTTTAAGAAAGTTGGTATCAATAACATTTCCACATATACGGAGGACAATTAAAAGCGTAATAGTAATGTTAAAAGATAAAAATTTAACCTAATTTTGTCAATGCCTTTTCGGGAAATATATATATCGGCGCAAAATCGCACGCTTATTTAAAAAGCCGTTGTTATTTCACGTTATTAATTCATTTTACAATTGTTAAACTGTTGAATCGTTAAAAGATTCTAAAAAGTTAAAATAATCGTTATAGTTATTTCTTTGACATTCGATATTCGGTATCGAGTAGGTAGTTGCAAATATTGCACCCTATAAAAGGAGTGTTCAGAGCAGATTCGACACAGTCGTGCTCCGGCATTTGGACTGTCCACATCCCTGACTAGACGGTGCTCTTAAACACCGTTAATAAAGGGAGTTAGTGAATTTCAGTGTTCACAGTTGATAAATGAGATGAGTAATCATCTTATTGTCAAAAGAGACGTCAGCCATGCTGACGTCACCGTTTTTAAAAAACAACGTTAGCGTTGGCCCTCCGACATCAGAAGTGGGATACTTATCCCACTCATTTAACTTGAACCTTTCTGCCCTGATACTTTCAATCCGATGGATACTTTCAATCCAACGGATACTTTAAATCCCACGGATACTTTCAATCCGACTGATACTTTCAATCCGACTGATACTTTCAATCCGCCTGATATTTCAGTCCGCCTGATATTTCAGTCCGCCTGATGTTTCGGTCCGACTGATGTTTCAGTCCGACTGATGTTTCAGTCCGACTGATATTTCAGTCCGACTGATGTTTCAGTCCGACTGATACTTTCAGTCGGACTGATAATTTCAATCCGAGATACTTTCAGTTCGATCGATACTTTCGAAGTAGTTTTCCAGGGCCTTTGTGGACCACGGTCAATAATAAAGGCCCAGGCCACAGCATCATCCTTCCCAGTTCCTTTAGAACCCCTGTGGACCACGGCGTACAACCATGAGCTTTCAATAGGAGCACGTACTATTACAAATGAAAAGAAAGAAAGAAAAAAGAAAAGAAAAAGAAAAAAAAAAAATTTTGTTCTACGAGTATTCACAACAAATTGCAAGGCTGGTGCAGAGCACGCACCGCCTATCAGAATGGCCGTATCGGCGCAAAATCGCACGCTTATTTAAAAAGCCGTTGTTATTTCACGTTATTAATTCATTTTACAATTGTTAAACTGTTGAATCGTTAAAAGATTCTAAAAAGTTAAAATAATCGTTATAGTTATTTCTTTGACATTCGATATTCGGTATCGAGTAGGTAGTTGCAAATATTGCACCCTATAAAAGGAGTGTTCAGAGCAGATTCGACACAGTCGTGCTCCGGCATTTGGACTGTCCACATCCCTGACTAGACGGTGCTCTTAAACACCGTTAATAAAGGGAGTTAGTGAATTTCAGTGTTCACAGTTGATAAATGAGATGAGTAATCATCTTATTGTCAAAAGAGACGTCAGCCATGCTGACGTCACCGTTTTTAAAAAACAACGTTAGCGTTGGCCCTCCGACATATATATAAATTTAATTTAATATTACGCTTTGTTGTAATAAGACTGGCTTATTTTAGTATCCATCTTCATATTCTATATAATAGTTTACAATATTACATTATGATAAATAATAAAATTAAAATTCGGATAACTCGAGTTCAGTGAAATGCGAAAGTATCAAAATGTTTTAGTCGCGCCATGATCCCTTATCTTCACTTTTTGTCGATTCGAACGAACTTCGTGAGTTATTTACCTAATCTGGAGCAGTCGCATTTTGTGAAATGGCTCTTAAATTATGATTAAAAATTCATTCAAATAAAACTAATTTTACGGATTCTATCACGATTAATAAATAATAAAATAAATAAGATTAGATTTTAAGATTAGGTTTTAATAGGATTAGATTAGGTTTTAATTTCTATTACCGACGTTTCGAAGGCTTTGCAGTCTTCGTTGTCACGGGTCAGACTGAAATTAAAACCTAATCGTGATAGAATCCGTAAAATTAGTTTTATTTCAATGTATAATATTCGCGTAAACTTAAGAAATCAGTATATTAAAAATTCAGTCAATTTCAATAATATTATACTTGTATAAAGCTTATAAATTATCGATAAGAATGATTCAAAAAGACTTTCTTTTTAAATAACTTGAACAGCCAAATATCAATAATTATTATGTAATTTTGTGCCAAAACTCGAAACTTCGTACCGTGGCGAGGCCGAAATCAATATAAGCTATACTCCCTCTTACTGCCGAATAGATAAAATCGTTGAACTAAAGCAAACAAAATAAATAACTACATCCATTTAACCTCTGACATAGTCTTAAAATAACTAATGGGAGTAGCAGCATGGCGGTTTTATGGTTAAAAAGTACTTATAACTATGTATTTAAAACAAAGTTTGAAGAAGCTTACCACCCTTTGTTATTCCGATTTAAAACACCATTTCAGCTAATCCATAAAAAACACCATTAACTACGTGAAATGAGTTATCCATACCTTTAACTGAAGCGTTAAGACTTTTAATGTGTTCCCCTGCCATCATAATAACATGCCGTAATAACGTCATTGGCGGCCATTTTGTTTCCATCTCCTTATCCAACCCTTAGTGTTGGAAAAGGAGAGGAATAGTTTTTTAGTGAATGGATACTATTTACGTCATTCTACTTATAGTATGGTAATTAATTTGAGTTTTACTGTTGTGTAAGGTGCTTTGTAGTAGTTACGTCAAGCTTTGTTAGAGCCACGGATGTAGAAAAAAGATGGACGGAGCGCTAGGAATATTAAGTGATGCAGGGTTTTTGGCGACTGATAATGGACCGAAAACTCTTCTTCACTCTCAATGTCCATCTTTTTTTTTCGTCCGTGGTTAGAGCGTTGGTCACCGTATTTGTTGGTGCAACTACCTCACTAATTGATATGTCGTCATTTCATCGACTGACTTCCAAAAAGGAGGAGGTCCTCAATTCGTCTGTATTGTTTTTATGCATATTCCACGATATCTCCGCCAAATGTGGACTGATCTTCAAAATTATTTTTGTGTTCGATAGAGCTTATTTCAAGAGTGGTCCCATATAAATTTGGTCACGATCACATTTGAAGTCGGTCTGTTATTTATCGTACCACTTTTAATAGGCGTGATTGATATTATCAGACCAAAAATGATTTTAAATCACCGAAAGTTAAAAAAGAACACGAAGCTAAAAATAAAATAGTAACTTTTACCACAAAATTACAATAAATTTCACTCAATAAATTAAGATCATTAAAACATGCTATAAATAATAAACATGTACACTATACAGTACACAAATAATTTGATTTAATTTTAAGCTGTGGCTAATGTTGATGATGATGATGAAAGAGCCAGAGCTATTAACAATCCAGCGACGGACTATATTGTATGACTGACAATGACGGTCTTGGAAAGACAGGAAGAAAGAAAGCATGTATTTACCATACCATTAACTCTAATAGATTAGAATTCAGAAATCACTAGAACGTTCACAATAACTCAATTGAATCCCCGACGACCTCCCGTGGCTGTCGATTGTTTCCAATTGGATAACAAGAGGGCGGAGGACGAGAGAGCGCAGGTTCATAAACAACAGGAAGTCTTCGTTAGTGGAGTGACGCAAATCTAGATAGATAGATAGGTCGATCGGATTCGTTCCGTGTGGATGGGATAGATTGTGTTTCACACGTTAATGCGAAATCTTTTATTCTGGGTGTTTGTTGCTAAGATTATAAATTAAAATTCGCAGAGCTTTGGTTTTGGTAATGAATTCAGAGAGTCTCCATTCCAAATCGTTTGAATGATCCTAGGAACTCTGTTTTGATTTGACATGATTTTTGACAACATTTTTGACATTGATCAACCATTCATAAATTGGCGTCAGTTACCACTTGACGTTGGCAGAATTGTTGCAAAGGACAGAGCATATCCACAAAAATCTTATATTATTTTTCGCGTTAGAGTATTTTTTTCGAGCTCCAGAATTTTCATTTAGTAAGGCGGTATGACTGTTTTTCAAGATTCCAAGTTACTGTCATTTGACGGCTGTTTAGTTAATTTTGCCATTAGGTACAGGCAGCCTCCGTGGCGCAGCGGGCAAGCAGCCGGATCCGGATGTGACGCGAGAGGCCGCGGGTTCGATCCCCGCACCGAGACAAATATTCGTGTGGCCCACAGATATTTGTTTCGGGTCTGGGTGTTGTGAGACCGAAAGTCGTAGTCCCTGATACCCACGACACAAGACTCGATCTTAGTGTGGGGTCAGGACTATGTGTGTGACTGTTGGGTGTTATTTATTTATTATTAATATTATTCAATATTAAAGAAACAGAGCGTACCTCTTACGTACCGTCTAAATACCGGTTTAAACATGGTCATCACCAAATATGGGTCATAAGAGTAACAGCTACATGTAATCATAAAGCGTAAACGTGTTTCGTAAATTCGCGCAACAATTAACTTTTAGAATAGTTAACAGAACGGATCTCCGGTTGTATCATATTGTGCTGTGTCAGATTAGTTGATGAATTGACAAACTTGTGTGGTATTTAGAACTTAATCTTTTAATCGATCCCACTTCAATGTGGGGTCTCCGAAACACACTTATCCAAGTCCAAGGAATCAGACTATTATATTTCTTTATTACGGTTTTAGGATTCTTTCATGTTATGCAAATGTGACCAGGTCAATGACTTATTAAAAGTTGTAAGTCGTCGGTCCCATCACTCATTTCCAATCTTGCCCAAAGTCATCGATAGTCAAATGTCCAACGTTTCGTTTGTGCTTGCCGACTGACCCGGCGACCCCCGCCGCTTCCGGTGTCTTCTGAACTTACATGATTTATTTACAGTTTAGTTTGAAATGCCGGTGAATTCAATTCAAGTATATTTATCAGTTTGGAAATGTATATTAACGAGACTTTATTATTTAAAAAAAAATGCGATTGTATTGAATTGAATGAAGAGTAAACATTGTAAGGTGATTTATTTGAAAAAAAATTAACTTAAAACTTCAAGACTGTAAGAATCTAGTTATCTATTTTCACACAAGATGTCACTATATAATCGTTGGAATCTGTGCCAATCAAAAAGTGACTTTAAGAATCATAAAATAACTTCATTTCTTTATCGTCGGTTAAAAGCAACACAAGCGATATTTATAAAATTTACTTAGGACAAATTGCACCATTACAGTTAGTCCTAACTTCAAGTTAAATTGAAGAAATATATGAATGACATGTAATTCGTTCATCATCATCATCAGCCACAGGACGTCCACTGCTGGACATAGGCCTCCCCCAAAGATTTCCAGATCGATGTAATTCATTACATGTAATGAATTATTATCTGCAATTACATGTAGTACTTTACATGTAATGCATTACATGTCATTCATATATTATACTTTTTCAATTTAACTTTAGGACTAACTGTAGGTTAGAAATAGTGGTGCAAGAAGCCCTTATTGTTTTGTTATTTAGGCAATGTCATCGACTTAAATAAAATCACTAGTACTGTTGCGGTAATTCAAAGAATTCGTGTCATTTGACCTCAGAGGCATGTTATTTGTTGTTTACATTTTTCCCACCAATATAGCAAGAATCTCATTCAAGAAATACCATATTATTCATTGACATTGGCACTCAAGAATGACTGCATTGGAGTATTTGACTCAACTTACAGTGGCGAAGTGTCCGTATACGTGTGTCCATATAGATAGTGTATATATAAGTGTCCATAACACGATTCCTTATCTTACTTTTACGGAATTTTCTAATAAATAAGTACTACATATTAAAGATAACTGATATTGGTTCCCCTTTGAAAATTCTCTCCCCATACTATTCTAGTGGAGATTAATGGAATAGGATACGATCATACAAATTACTTATCTATTGATAAAACAATTTGTTTCCATAAGTTTTCGAGTGTTTTTCTTTCTACCTGCCCTTATACCACTTTAATGAGAGTTTGGCACACTTTCAACCATGTTGCAGAAAGGATTTACCTAAGTTTTTACGACCGGCTGTCTGCCTGATGTCAACCCCCTGAAGGGGATCCAGGCCCGGGTACATTAAATCAGAAAATTCGCTTTGCCCGACATGGGAATCGAACCCACGACCTCCCAGTCCACAGACTATGTATGCTGCCACTAGACCAAGTAGGCGAGAGGTTTTCAAGTTTTATTTGTAAAACAACATTCTTTTTTGTAAATCCCGTCGCGCAGTGTCAAGATGTAAAAAAATTAAAGAAACAAAGGAAAAAATTACACTGTCCATCTGTATGTTTAAATTAAATTCTTGGTAACACAATACGCGCTCAGCATGATGACAGACTACCTAATTGATATCGTGTTCCGCACTCGGCACTCGTTCTGACGTCTGAGTGTTCTATTTTCTATCAACATTAGTAGAAAAATCCGATTCGAGCTTTGTTTTCGTACTAAATCTTCATTGGCTTGAGTTTTGGTATCAAACTAATGGGTTTACTGTTATGTGATTTCAAACAGAAGGTAATTTATTGCCATTCGTGTGACAATAAGGACGATTTCAGATTAACGCCTGTTTGTTTGCGTAGCTTTTTTTATATCAGAGACTGGCAAACGAGCAGATGGGTCACCTGATGGTAAGTGGTCTCCATCGCCCATAGACATCCAAGACACAAAAATAATCAAGCTCAGTTAAGCGCTTAGTATACGGTCAACTTTAGTTACGTCAACTCAACTTTTCCAATTTCTGTTGTCGGTTGCCGTTTGGCAAAACAGTCTATTATGGTTGCTGCAATTTTAAATAAACTTAAATTGAGATGATTACGACGAAAAGAAGAAGAGTAAAATCAAAAGCATGATGGACAGCCTGGTCGGCAAAACGTCTAAATTTTAAAAATGTTTAAAAATTAACGCACCAAAGAAAGGACTTTATTAATCTAAGGAACGCACTTATAACCGGTCAGATTTTTTTAAAAATAAAAAAGAAAATTTCGAATTTTGAACACTTTTTAAATGTCAGCCGTTCTTTTCCAGACAGCTGTTTTCTAAAAGGATACCAGCCAGTTCGATCAAATCTATTAGATTTTGATAATCTAGTCGATTACCGTCAGTCATAGTATCGTAAACAATAACAGTGCATGCATTAGCGCCATGATTAATCATCTGTCTGTCAGTCCATTCAGAAACTTTGTTTATAGTGAATGAAATAATAAGCGCTCCCACGCACGGCGCATACTAACTGTCGATTTGTGAAGAAAGTAATCTTACTTGCGTTTATAAATCATAGTTTTTTTATCTATGATATTAAATATCTAAGGAAGTGGAAACGAAAGCGGTTTGTAATTATTTTGTTCTTTATGAAACTATGTGTTCTGAGAAATGTAGAGACGAAAATGTTGCTCTAGAAAACTGGTCAAGAATGTTAAATTAGGGATGTGCATAACATTATTATTATTTTATTGATACTTAGCGAATGCATCAACAATGCAGCAAGTACAAACATTACTGTGTTATATAATATGACAAGTTTTAAGTAGGTGTTATTAATGATTAATGTAATCAATCTAAGTTTCAACCCACAGATTTAAAAGTCAGTGTAAAGCTAAAAATGTCTACTACTTTATCGGAAAACACAGATGAAGAATTGAATGCTGTAGACGGACATAATTTTACGCAATTAATTCGTATTTTTTCGACCCCTCATCCCACCTTAATGGGGGGTCGGCGCGACACACTTTTTCAAGCACATTGCAGAAGGGATTTGGCATATTTTTTACGATTGACTGTTTGCCTGATGTCAACCCAGCACTCTGAGGGATGCATTCCCTGGCAAATCAAATTAGAAAAGTCGCTCCGCCCGACCTGGGAATCGAACCCAAGACCTCCCGATATGCTTCCATTAGACCAAGGCGACCACAATCAATTATTCAGAACGTTTTATAAATTCATACTTAATTTCATCTTTACACATTTTGCTTACACTAGTTCTCGTTAGCATGAAAACGATGATAAGTGTAATAAACGGAATTATGTAATTATGATAATTACATTAGAATGTGCGGTACGGTAGTCGGTAGCACGCGCGGGCATCGAACCCACTTCCGCTCGGTGCGCCGTCCCTCGTTGATAATGATCGCTTGTATTGTTTTACATTATAATTTATAATAGTGTTGCACGCGGCGTTACTTGGCTTAAATCTTATCTGTTTTTGAGTTATGGGGTCATATTTGTATTTTTTAAGTGCCGCTTAATTTAATCAGTGTTTTGTAGTTCAAGATATTAAGAATAAGACGAGAATTGTTAAGTTCAATTTATTAATTCGCCACGAAATAAGAAATTAAAGGTGTAACTATATGCAGCATGTATGGCCTGTCGACTGGGAGAGGTCCTGGGTTCGATTCAGGCAAAGCAAATTTTCCTATTTAATGTATAATTTGTAAAATCCTTTCTGCGACATGGTTGAAAAAGTGTGCGCCGACCCCACATTAAGGTAAGGGATAAGGGCAGGTAGAAAGATTACAGCTTATAACGTTATTACTTTGTTGAAATCTGGATCGTTTCAGAGTGCGGGCATATTTGTGTGTGCATTGAACCTTTGCCGCAAGGTCTTGGTTTACAGCACGGTGCTTATGAAACTCCCTCCATATATTTTAGGCGTTGTTTATATTCCCACGTCAGCGCGTGTTGATAGCTATATCAATACAAACTTACCTTTACCTCTAATCGAAACGGTTTTGTTATGTAATAACAGTCTTATTCAGAAAGTAACAAAGAATAATTTGGAATTGATGAACTGCGTTAAAAAATGAGCAAGAGATTATTGCGATTTGTTATACATCGTCGCTATTGTTACTGGCCGGAAAGCGATTCAAGTTCTTTTTTCGAAATCGTTCTAAATTTAATAAGGTGCTCAGAAGCGTCTGAAGATGTCATTTTCAAAATTAGAATACAAAGTGACATAAACAAAGTTCGCGCCATAAATTACGTAGCGTTCCGTTTTACGACAGCCACGTTTTGAACTTGTCACATTTGTGTATATTAATTTTGACAGTGTAAAATATATCAATCTTGTTGGGCGCAATTTACGAGTAAAATATATTTTTACTTTCTATGTCTGAGTATTACATAGCTATGTTTATGACCTAATGCATAAAATATATATAGAATCCCATAAACACCTTAAGTTACCCAAAAATGAACTCACATCTTGGTATTAATTTATTGATCAATTTATTCATAATATGTTTATGAAATTGATACCTCTAGGTCAAAAGTTTTTTTTAAACTCTACAAAATCCGTCACTTTTTCAATCCTAACGCAACAAAAAGGCATAGGTTCCATCACTAAGCTAAGCTAAGTGAAGCTGACATCGCTAATCTAACTTTGGGTGATACCATGGAAAGTTTAGGTCTGAAGTACGCGGAGTGGTCTGCGCTTAAAAACGGTAATAGACGTAATGTTATAGACGTGGTTACTAAGTGAAAGGTTTTCTTTTGAAATATCTATATAATTTATTTCATACGCCATATACTCATTTCTTAAGTTTACGCGAATGCTATTCATTGAAATAAAACTATTTTTACGGATTTTATCACGATTTTTATTCCCGACGTTTCGAAGGCTTTGCAGTCTTCGTGGTCACGGGTTGGACTGAAATGTAATTTGTCCACGAAGACTGCAAAGCCTTCGAAACGTCGGGAATAAAAATTAAAACCAAATCGTGATAAAATCCGTAAAAATAGTTTTATTTCATACGCCATATGTTTTTTTTATGGAAGAGGGGACAAACAAGCATGTGCCTCATCTCATAGTATTTATAGGTATAAACTATAATGTTCCGATTTTATTGGACCAGAATTTGGGTTGTATTGGAAGAATAATTTAATTTCGAATACGTATAAATGTAGAATAATAATTTCGGAAACTATATTACGGGGTCAGGATGTAATATTGGGTATTTATTACAAGGCGAGGCGATATATGAGTACGCCTACTGGATACGTTGCATCACATCTCCCACGTACGACCTTATGTGATTGATTTGAAATAAAAGCGTTTGTTGAGGTGTTTAGCCGAATCTATGTCTACACTCTACCCGGAGATGTGCAATAAAAAGTTAAATCGAGGCTCTGTTGTCTTTCGATTTGCGAAGGCTGTAGATAACGTTTAGATACATGCTTCTGAATATTTTACATGTAGGCGAGCTTTTTCCTATTTGCCACTTATTGATAAAAAAACAAAATATACACTGTTCTAATACTGCGCTTGAAGGCTTTTCCTTTAATTTTTTTTAACTAGGACAAGGAAAAGGATTCCTATTTTACTTGTTTTTACATAAGCTCACGCCTGTATCCCCGAAGGGGTAGGCAGAGGCGCACTAGCGAACTAGTACACCCACATTTCGCCGAGCTTAGTTCCGTCCCAGAGCGATAGGGGGCGAGCCTATCGCCATATCGGGCACAAATTCCAGACTCCGGGCTGATACGGAAAAATCCAATATCGCTTTGCCCGACCCGGGGATCGAACCCGAAACCTCAGGATGGTAGTACCCAAATACAACCACGCCACCGAGGCAGTCATTTAAAAAAAAACATACAAAAACAACATACATATGTATTTATGTATATGTATGTTGTTTTTTTTTTAAATGATTGTTAGTTATGACTTATCAGTAACCATTATTGAAATAAGTTTTTAGTTCTTGTCAATACTAACTTAAAATACTCGTAATGTTATGTATTTCTTAAATAGTTTTTAAGATATAAAAGATTACCACTCGCCGACATGTCCTTGCGCTGTACATTTTTGGAGATAAATAATATGTCTAGCGTGGTAATTTTGATTAATTAATGACATATATTTACAACTCCGCCCGTGTAGGTGTGAGGTTCGATTTCCATTTACGGACATCTATGACAACATTTCACAAGCCGATAGTTACATTTGAATTAATCACGTCGATGTTTATTCAATTTAATTATTTTTGTTTTATGCCGACAGGATTTTATCTTGGCCGCACCTTGAGACGTGGGTGGTTATTTGCTGTTTAAATTTCCTGTAGTTATTATCTTAACCAGCTTTTATAAAAAGTATTCGCCATGTTGATAATATGACCGGAATTTCCTTAAATTTTAAGACAGCGTCCATGGTGGGCGGCTGTGTGAAAGGCTGCGAGTTCGATTCCCGCACCGAGACAAATCCACAGATATTTGTTTCGTGTATAGGTGTTGTGTCACTTGTGAGCCCAAAAGTCTCGTAGTTTCTGATACCCATGATACAGGTTTTACCTTGTATGGGGTCAGTCTTATGTGTGTGACTCATTACTTACATAACATGTAACATACATAAGCTCACGCCTGTATCCCCGAAGGGGTAGGCAGAGGCGCATTAGCGAACTAGAACACCCACATTTCGCCGAGCTTAGTTCCGTCCCAGATGTGATAGGGGGCGAGCCTATCGCCATATCGAGCACACATTCCAGACTCCGAGCAGATATGGAAAAATCCAATATCACTTTGCCCGACCCGGGGATCGAACCGTAGTCGTACCGAAATACCACCACGCTACCGAGGCAGTCATATTATAATTATATGTTATTTAATATCTACATTTTTAGGCGGCTCCAACGTCATTAATATCATATGCTATAGGGTATGGAAGAGGTACCTTAAATACTTACTATCACCTTTATGTATTAGGTATATGCATATTGCATATAACTATGTCTACAGAGTTTAAGAATTTTTAATTGCCAATTAAGTTGACTGAACTAATATTATATGTCATGAGAGATGCCTATGTCCAGCAATGGACGTCCTGTGGCTGATGATGATGATGATATGTTATTAGAAAACAATAATTTTCGGTTGTTTGACGTAAATCACCTAAAGGTGATTATTGTAACTTCTCACTACGTTATCCGAAATTACACGATACGCTAATGGCTGAATAACATCCTCATCTCACTATACTTACGCTCAGATTGCTTGCTATCTACAAAACGGAGTAACCGCCAAAGTTTGCCGTCAGTATGCTACCTTTCCACACTGGCGCGTTTGCCATACAACGAGTTCTATAAATGACCGATGCGGGAGAGCTCAACACATCGGTGTCCATCTTTTTAGAATACGACACAAATAACATTCTATTTTGAAAATTTATACACTTCCAACTTCGGTTGCACCTAGATTTAAACGCCTCCAGTGCAGTATTCAACCTTAATACACAATATTAAAGTCCATAATCATTACTGAGTGCCAGTAAGGATAGCGTACTTTGTTTTACTTGAACAGAATATGGATGCGAAGGTACGGTTATGCGGCATCCATGCCGATGACCACATGCATCAATGTTTGTAAATAGAACGCTCGTACTACGTAAGAAGATTGAACTTTAACACTTTTAATTTAATGACTCATTCGTTGCTGGCTTTATTCAATCACCAAAACTGAACCAAAGAAAATCTCCTCAATGTAAAACGCTCAAGTGTAAATGACGCTTTGTATAAAGTAGACGGCGCGGCGCGCACGGTAGTGACATCTATTTAACTTTTGGATTCTTAATTTGTGTTGTTTACAAACAATCCCAGACATTATCCCTTCGAAATGGACACCTCGACGGTGGTGCGTCAACAAATACATTAGTGTAACAGACGGCGGGTTTCACAGAAAAATTAGCTTAGCCGTGTGAAGCAGCGCTTTCAAAGGCAACCAAACGATTGTATTTGCTCATTCCATTACGCAGTTGGTTTGGGAAGTGAAAAATCACGCTTATCTGTAGAAGAGCGCGAGGGTACGCTCTACAGCGTCAGCCATCTGTTCGTTGCACCCATAAAGATAACGAATACGTACAAACGGGAACGCATTCCGTATCAGTCCTTTGCGCCGAACGCTACCCTGTACGTATTTCGCGCGAAAAACACGGCGGCCATTTTGCATATTTCCGCACTATGTGTTCCATATTCGAAAGTACGGTGCGTACACAACACGCGGGCGGGCACTCACACGCACGCGTTTTATTATACTCTTTTTTGAGATGTTGGTTTATTTTTAATCGCGTTGTCCTATTTAATCCGTTATGCCAGTGCGGCAGGCGCCCCAATCAGTCTTAGCGGCAACCGTTGCTTTTGACGTTGTGTGTTCTATTTACAAAAAACTGTGAATTTTGCATTTAAAAAAGGCTTAAAAATGATAAAATTAATTATTTCAAAAATTAAAAAAGTTGTGTTCTTAAAAAGCAGTCCAGAGGTATATGTTTTTATTTAAGTAGATTGTTTTTTTTATTTTTGTTTTTATTTTTTTATTATGTTTGTTTCAGATATACCCGGACCCGGAGTCAGAGAAGGCGATCATGGGCTCCGTGGTGTACTGCATCCATCACAAGGAGGGATGCCAGTGGTCGGACGAACTCCGCAAGTTGAAGGTGAGTTAGTAAATATTAGTTGAGAACTGTGATACGGTAAGTCGGTCGTCCGATCAATCATGACATCGTGCGTCGCGTCGTTCCTCGCTGACACGTATTGTTATCTGTGATGCGTGTGGTTTTTCATTTGGACGCGGGGGAACGTGCGTAACCCGCATTCTATTACTTTGACAAGATGGATCACTTAAAAAAAAAGGATATACAGAATCTGCGGGTTAAATTGTGGTTATTTTAAATATAAACAGCCACCGTGGCGCAGCAGGCGAGTAGCCGGTTTGTGTGGCCCACAGATATTTGTTTCGGGTCTGGGTGTTGTGAGACCGAAAGTCTCTCGTAGTTCTTGATACCCACGAAGATTCGATCTTACTGTGGGGTCAGGATTATGTGTGTGACTGTGGGGAATATTTATTTATTTATTTTATTTATACAAAAAGTTGTAGAAGTCAATCGTTATAAATACGAAACGAAGCAATAGATATATAAATAAATCTGTAGTATACAATAATAATTTGCTGATTAAAACAATAATTGAAATATTAAATACCACCTGGCTTAACAAACATTTCCTGTTGACAATTGATAAACAAATCAATAAACAATTTAATTAACTCGCTGAAATTAGGTCGTAGAAATATTTTCCTTATTTACAATAGCCTACCTGAGTTGCATGTCGGTTATCAACTCCAGACGTTTGATTTGGAGTATACAAATGTGTAAATATTTTGGAGTTTTGAGATATGACTTATGATAATATATTATCAACCGACTTCCAAAAAGGAGAAGGTCCTCAATTCGTCTGTATTTTTTTATGTATGTTACTCGATATCTCCGCCGAATGTGGACCGATCTTCAAATTTTTTTTTGTGTTCGATAGAGCTTCTTTCAAGGGCGGTCCCATATAAATTTGGTCACGATCGGATTTGAAGTCGGTCCGTTAAGTTTCTAAACTTTGATTTTTTGACATAGGGTCCTAAACATTAATTATGTATGTACTGGGTACCGAATAATAATAGTAGTTTTAAGTTAAATCGAATTTTAAGGAGTTGGAAGTTTTTTTTGCTATGGCTACCTTATGGTGATCATTGATCCTGGTCGTAATTTCAATCGAAAAGCGTAAATCAATGACCTGGGACTCAGAATTCCACATATTTAATGTGGTAAACGCCAGGTTCCAATAAACAATCTCAGTTTGAATGTGCAGATAGATTACAAACATTAGTCAATAAGAACACAGTTTGAACATGACTCCGTCAAATGACTTGATTTGATTGGTTCATAATCGCGATCTATCTGTACCCCTAGTATGAGTTTATTCTGACAGTTCTCGATCCTCGAAATCGACGATAGTTTGCCTTTTGTCCATACATTTGACTAGCAGCGCCACTTTGCGGAAACTACAACGAACTAAAAAATGTATGGAGAAACTGTAAACTATCGTCGATTTCGACAATTGAGAAAAACTCGTACTAAGGGTACTGCACTCTAAACTCATATCGTTTATTGAAACCGGCCGTTAGTCTGAACTCTGAGAATGGCCATGCGTAGTCTGTAGTCCGTAGCACATACGGTCGACTTCCCAGCCGGCCCTGTATTGTTTACATTAATATTTGTATTGGGTTTGGGCGTTTTGAGAAAGTATCTTTGAAATATTAATACTCACAAGACGCAACGACTCACGACACAAGAATAATTAATAATCTCAATGTGAAGTCAAGATTATGAGTTATCTCCTTCAACCTGCCCTTATTCCACTGTAGTGTCAGCACAATACAAGAATGCATTTTTTAAGCATGTTGTAAGAAAATATGCGGCTTTAGTTTTAACGATCGGCTGTCTGCTTAGCGTCAAACCCTGGGTTATCTAGACCCGGTCAAATCGTGTTAGAAAAATCACCTGGGTCAATCTAGGATTTGATTCCAGGACCTCCCAGTCCTCAGCTGCTCTATACCTCGGAGGCGACACGTTATCGTCGGATGTATTAATGTATTTGTTGTTGCTCAGGCGCATCTGAACACGTGCAAGCACGACGCGGTGCTGTGCGCGGCGCAGTGCGGCGCGATGATCCCGCGCGTGCTCATGCAGGACCACCTGCGGTACACGTGCCCGCGCAGGCGCGCCAACTGCGACCACTGCCACAAGGAGTTCTCCGGCAGCGCTCTAGAGGTACCATCTCTCATCACTCTTCCTTCTTTCCATCTACCTACATCCCAATCCGATCTGACGTCACCTGTATACAGATAGATAAATAGATAGATAGATAACTCTTTATTGCACGCCAAGAAAAAACAAATTACAAAAAGTAATAAGTAATACAAAGTGTAAACAATTTTCGCGATTTCTACCGGACAACCTTTGTCCAACAGATGGTCACGATGGTTGCAGGCTGCGTCAAGCGCCGGTCGCTATAGCACTAGCTATAGCTGTCACTTTATATTGCTGTAAAAGAAAAGTCTTATCTTCTTCCCAAATACTCATCAAAATTGCTTTTTTAATTATGCTCCTAATGCACCATATCGCATCACACCTACGACTTTCCAATAATATAAAATTCGATTTATGTCCAATACTTATTACTAGATTAAAAAAATATTTCTTTCTCCGAATCCAAAAAGTTCTTACTCAGTTTGAAACGTACTAGTTTTACTGTAATTAACCCTCCATCCTAACCACATGCTAATAAATAATAGACGCGTAATATTTGGGCGTTGGGCCTACGGTACATCTGGTTAGTACAGGATTTCAGCGGCCATGACACCGAAATCCAGTTTCAGATCGTAACAACGACAAACTGTTGGATAAAGTTTGGCAAACAGTGCAAATCAAATTTTATTTCAATGTTTATGGATTGGATTTTGTTGGGATTTGAAATCTTATACCAACTTACGCAGGTTTTGTTGAAGTGGTAGATAGAGATGCAACTAGTATAGGCACTTGTGCATCCATAATCCAATTTTTAGACTATATTGGACTATTAAAAGCAACTGTGAATGTTCTAATTCATCGTTTTTATTTACCTAACGTAAGGTTTTTAATATTTGATACGAAATGACGATAATTGATACTAAATTGCCTTATAAAATATTTGCACAATTTTCTTATCCAAATATTTCTTCCGAAATAGTCCATTACCATCCTCAAATTTTGACAATATTTCTTCAGTCACTACCTTCAATACCATATTCAATATTTTGTTTCATAGACTAAAGACTTTATTAACAATTTTTTCCACATTCCAGGAGCACCAAGGTAACTGCGGTCACGAGCCAGTGTACTGCGAGAACAAGTGCGGCGCGAAGGTTCAGAGGCGCCATACTCAGCAGCATCTTCAGCAGCACTGCAGTAAGAGGCTCGTGCCCTGCAAACACTGCGGCCAGAGGTACACGCAGGTTCGTATCACAGATTGAATCTTGTTTAGAAATAATTCCATTTAGTGCTGTATCACAATCTTTAATCTTAATTCTAATATTGGTTGATTTATCTGTCTTCAAAAAAGGAAGAGGGGGAGAAGGTCCTAATTCGCTTGCTTTGTTTTTGTTTTATCGATTTTGATGATTTTCCTTGTATAAAATAATACTCTAAGGGTACCAGATCCTGATCAAATAGGTCAATTAGTTAATTCTGTTATTGGATCAAAGCGGAGTTGATATTCAAAATGATAATAATGATTAATGATAACTATTTCCACTCTAAAGATGCTTTAAAGTTTTTATAAAAGAAAATTAAATACAGCTATAATAGTCACGCAAAATGTGAATCAGTAACAACATAATTACTGGTGTATCTTCTTATTCGTCGTAGGAAGTCGCTGTATGCAGACCACTTCCAAGTCGAACTGGATTTTTTTGGGACAGGCTTAAGCAAGCAGCGATAGCTCAGTTGGGAATGGTATGGACTGCCGAGATAAGTGTCGGAGGTTCGAAACCAACCCCAAAATGGAGCATACACCTCTGACTTTTCTATGTTAAGTGTATTTTTATTGTGAAATATCGCTTGCTATAACGGTGAAGGAAAACATCGTGAGGAAACCTGCATACCCGAGAATTTCTTCACAGGAATTTCGAAGGTATGTGAAGTTTGCCAACCCGCATTAGGCCAGCGTCGTAGACTAAGGCCTAACCCCTCTCATTAGTAGAGGAGGCCCGTGCCCAGCAGTGGGACAGTAATATTACAGGGCTAATAATATATTTTATTATAGGCTTAAGTCCAGCAGTGGACGTCCTGTGTCTGATGATGTTGACTACCATTCGTTTCGTTTGTTGCAGGACACAGTGTGCGCGCACGGGTCGACGTGCTCGCGCGCGCCCGTGCCGTGTCCGCAGCGCTGCGCCGCGCGCGCCGTCCCGCGCGACGAGCTCGACGCGCACCTCCGCGACCACTGCGCCGCCGCCGCTGCAGCCGCCGCCACCGCCGCCGCTGTACCCTGCGCCTTCAGGGATGCCGGCTGTCGGTTCAAGGTAGGCTTCTCGTCTTCATTCATAAAGTTCATTGCTACTTCCCTGTTATGTATCTACGCGCCTAGTCTTCGTTTATTAAGATCTTTGCTGGTATCATGTCATGTATCTTTAGAGATGTTGGCTGTCGGTTCAAGGTAGGCTTCTTGTCTCCATTCATAAAGTTCGTTGCTACTTCCATGTTATGTATCTATGCCTTTAGTCTTCGTTTATTAAGATCTTTGCTGCTACCGTGTCATGTCTTTTTAGAGACGCCAGATTTCGGTTGAAGATAGGCTTTATGAGCTACTGATCTAAGGTTTTCATTCATTAGGGTCGATGTTGTTGTTGTTGCTATTGTACTCTGAATGTTTAGAGGCCCCGGCTGTCGGTTCGAAGTACGCTTCTAGTCTTCATTCATAAAGTTCATTGCTGCCACCATGTCATGTATCTTTAGAGACTCTGGCTGTTCGTTCAAGGCAGGCTTTATGAGCTACTGGTCCAACGTATTCATTCATTAGGATCGTTGCTGCTATTGTACTCTGCATCTTTAGAGACGCCGGCTGTCGGTTGAAGGTAGGCTTCTAGTCTTCATTAATAAAGTTTGTTGCTGTTATCATGTCATTTATATATAGAGATGCTGGCTGTCAGTTCAAGGAAGGATTCTTAAGCTGTTGGTTCAAGGTCTTTAATCACTCCTAGTGGTTTTATTATGTCGTTAGGGATCTGTGGTATATTTTTCGTATGGGGATCTTTTAAGCTAAGCTAAGCTTTTAAGTTCTTCGTGGTGTCCTCATTTTACCGGCATTTTCCCGGTATGCCACGCTATAATTGCGTCACTGTTCGTAATCACCAGATAACTCACCATCAAGTTACCCCTCAGGGCACCAGACAGGCAGTAGACCGTCACACGGAGGAGAGCTGCCAGCAGCACCTGGCGCTGGTGTCGGGGCTGGCGGCGCGTCAGGCGCGGCAGCTGGAGTCGCTGCGCGCGGCGGTGGCGCGCCTCTCGGTGAACTGCTCCGGCGCGCTCGTGTGGCGCATCACGGACTGGGCCGCCAAGATGGCCGACGCCAAGTGCAAGGACGGCGTCGAGCTCGTCTCGCCCGCGTTCTACACCAGCCAGTACGGGTACAAGTTGCAGGTGCGTGTCCGTTACTGGCTCTGTGATTTGTTTTTGTTCGATAAAGTGATAACGTTACTGATGATGAGTGTAATGGAATCCAAGAGTTAATGAGTGGACCATCGATAATGAAATCAGTAATATGTAATAGATGGATAAAATTATGATGGTCGCGGTTTGTCTAATCGCTGCTGCATTCTCCACTTAAAGGATTTTATATTGGAGAAAGAACGATAATATTATTTAAATAAAAGGAAATTTCCTTTTATCTTGAACCATACTCTAAATAAATATAAAATCGTTAACTATCCACATTTATTAATCATGCAGCCTCCGTGGCGCAGCGGGCGAGTAGCCGGCTCTGAAACGTGAGGTCGCGGGTTCGATTCCCGCACCGAGACAAATGTCTGTGTGGCCCATAGATATTTGTTTCGGGTCTGGGTATTGTGAGACCGAAAGTCTCTCGTAGTTTCTGATACCCACGATACAGGTTACACCTAGTGTGGGGTCAGGACTATGTATGTGACTGTTGGGTGTATTTATTTATTTATTTATTATTTATTTATGCTCTATATAAATATAAAATTCGTTGACTATCCATATTCATTAATCTAAGTCTCCAAAATATACTAATCAGTGGACAGGGCAGGAATATTTTTGACAGTCATATTAGTATCGAGCTCGCATTTTTCGTTAATATTTCATACAGATTGTCATAGACGCGCATCGAGCATGGTACGAATTCGATTGTCAAAAATTTTCCTGCTCGGACCACAGATGTAACAAATAAAATCCTACTTCTAAATTCTCATTAACCTATTAGTTTACATCGCAGATTTTGCTCGAATAAGCCATTCGTGCCAATTTTGAGTCATATCTATAAATATTCGCACTTACCTATTTGTATTTAATGAACTTATGACAACGCGCGGGTGCGGGTTCTATTTCCGTCGCGGCGTGCGCTTACTCACCTTATTATTCACATGGCTAATATAAACTCCCGTATACCATTGTTTACTAACAAAGAATGCAGCGGGTATAATGGAATACTTCAAGTTATTAAAGAATATTAAGTTCTGTCATGATAATAATAAATTATGTTGCAGTTATCACATTTGATAGTTCGCAAATTAACTATCAAGTATTTTATAATAGATCAACGGCTTTAGACTTCGTTTTGTATTATACGTTTAATTATACTCACACAAAAGCGTTACCTATCTATTACGATATGACAATTTTTATCCGGCTCGAAGGACCACTTTTTATCTGGCTTGACGGATCAAAAATAATTTAAGATCTATTTTCCTTAATTCTAGGCGTCACTGTTCCTGAACGGCAACGGTGCTGGCGAGGCCACCCACATGTCGGTGTACATCAAGATCCTCCCCGGCGAGTATGACGCGCTGCTCCGTTGGCCGTTCGCCCACACAGTCTCTTTCACGCTCTTCGACCAGAGTTCGAGTCCCGACCGGGCCTGCAACATCGTCGAGAGCTTCGTCCCTGACCCCACGTGGAAGAACTTCCAAAGGCCATCCAAAGAGCCTGACGCGCTCGGCTTCGGCTTCCCGAGGTTCGTTTCCCATGAGATGCTGAAGAAGAGGAACTTTGTGAAGGATGACGTCATGTTCCTGAGGGTCAAAGTGGACCCTAGCAAGATTGTGGCTGTTTAGGACCAAATTTGATATGGTGACAGTGTTTAGTGTAGATTACTATTATAATATTACTAACCGTCTTACGCTCGGTTTCTGTTAATCAATGCCTATATTGACATCAAATCTCATGTCAACCAAAAATTAAGTTGCCAGAAGAATGGTTAAATGCTTTTGAATTCAGAATCTCAAATTGTTTTAACAGTAGTGTCGTAACCAAAACTCCTTCGATTGATTGCTAAATTGTTTTTCTTATATAATGCCGTCTTGCTTTGTCGCATGGCATTTAACGTCAGAGGAAACGAGACAAAACATTGTACTTCATTTAACAATATATTATACAGTAATTATTAGTAAGTCTATAATTATGCAGATCAAATTTAAATCTAATATAGATTAACAGGTTTATTGAAATTTTGATGTCCAAGTGGTCGAATCTCGTATAAACATCCGCCATCTATTATGCCAAATGCGTTTGCATGAGTTGATTTAAGTTTGATTTCAATTGAAGCAAATTTTATTTCATCAAACCCAGAATTATTTTCATTAACATTTAAGCAAATAGGTGCTCCATGCACCCATGATTTTGAAAAAACAAGGTGCCAATAGTACTCCGATATGCTCACTTTAATTTCTATTATTAAGTAATTAAAATTATAATTAAAGTGCTATGCACAGCACAAATCTGTTATTTAGTGTTAGATAAATTAAAAGTCATAGGCTACGTGTAAATATAGATAAGATCTACTGTATATATAAGTGTAGATGCGCACGCGCATAGTTGTTGTCCTTTCACTAAAGATCTCTTGAGTTTCAATGCCGGCGGAACAACATGATCAACTGAATTGTGTTTCAGAGCTATGGTTATTTATCTGTAATTTTCTATGGCAAAATGACTAGTAAGTTACAGTTCAAATATCGTGTCCACTAAGGAGACATTGTTGTTGTCAGAATTATAATATCGGTCATTTCTTTCTTTCTACCTGACGTTATGCCAGAGTCCGTCTTCCTACTTATACACTTCCAATTCTTGAGCATCCTCCAAAGGAAAACCATTGCCTCCTACATTAGTTATATTGGACTGCTTCAATTATTGCAAAAACACTATTTTCTTTTCTAAATAATTTGTTTGATTGGATTTAAACAATTTTTTTATCGTGGTTTCCTCGTTATTGTTTAGTCCCATATTACATAAGGATTTTTCATTTTATTTTAAATGTATCGCAATAAATCTATAACTACTAGGAAAGTAATATCTGTTACTTTCGCACTCGCCTGTTTTTACCAAAGTTCTCGTCGTACGTGTGACGTCATCTGAAAGCTCCTCAGATTTTATCAAATTGACATTGCTTTGTTCAAGTCGGTTATATTGATTACACAGTATAAATACACACATTTTTATAGGGTATCTGCAAAAATTGTGTGTGCCACCAGCGAACATGTTCAAACGCGTTTTTGTCTGCCTCGTGTGAACATTTCGAAGGCTTTTTTAAAAATGCTTTGGACTTCAAATTTATTATAAAAGAGTTTTGGAACTTTTGCAAATTGCCGGCTGTATTTTGCTTTTACGATATTTTATTTTATTTTTTCGAATTCAATTTTAGTGGCTGAATGAACTGAATACTTTAGCCTAGTTTAAGTCACAGAAATATTTATTATTGTCAGTGGTAGAAATTATAAATTCCCGCGCGTTTCTCTTGGTTTTGAAATGTCCCGATATAATAATTAATATATAAGATGTTATGATCCTGAATCCGAATTGGTCTATTTTTTAGAATATTAGAAATTACGAACAAGAGCATCGGAATAAAATCTAAAAATTGAAGTCACTAGGTGCCAAACTAAAATACCAATAAATACAAATTCCTAATTAAGTTTGAGACACAATTCAGTTGTTTATAACGGCAGATCTTTGTAAATAAACTGTTTTACGTATCCTTGTACCTTGTAAATAGTTCAAAGTAGATACAAATTGTAAATAACTAGAAAGTGTTTGTGTGAGTGTGTTACAAGCTGGAGTTAGACCAAAGTGCTTTGATTCTTTCGCGGCGTGTTCTGTACATAGCCTAAAATGCGAGGGAAATCAATTTACAAGTCACGGCTTAAGCTGTTTGTAATTATTTATATTTAAGAAAGAGTGAAATCGAAACTTATGAAGGTCGATATTATAAGTGTGCAATTAATTTGCTCTACACTGCCTATATTGTAGCGTAAGTTAGGTTATGTTATTAATAAAAATGTGCTATCTAACGCAAAATTAATATTTCAGATCTCTGAAACGCTTTCCCTTTATAAAATCTCAGCCGAAATGTTACATTCCACTTTAATTATTGATAAGTCTGGACATGGAATATGAAACATATATCATTTAAAAATATAATTTATGCATCAACAATGTTTCATTATTTCGTTACCTAAAAAATATTTTTGGCGCCATTTTCTGGTTGCAACTTTATATAGAATATACATAAGGGCATTATTAATTTGTCAGTTTAATTTTTATACCTTTGCCTCTTTAGTAGGACCGCTATAAAAAATAAAATGGCGCCTTTACTTTTTACTTTCATATTATTTCTTTATTTCCCGTAGAAGATCTAACAATTTATTTAATATGTATCAAAATTAGCTAGTAAGCTAGAAGTTAGTTTATGTAATGACATGAGACTAATTAATCCAATATACAAGTGTATTTTTAAGAGTAGATGTACTAAGCGTCTTTGCGTTAGTATTTAAGTGATCATTGTAAGTTGAAGATGATTTTTGAGAAAAAATATATTACATTTCTTATAAAATACATACGACTTTTATTATTCGTTATTTTATTATGCGAAATAATTATTTTTCGTTGTACCGAATACAAGTAGTTATTTATCGAAGAGGAATAGGAAATAGGAAAGAGTCATACTTTGGAACCTTTAAAGAAATATTTTGGATATGATATTTCAGTTAATCTCATCATTATTACTTTAATTTAATTACTAAAATTTTATACTTATTTGGTATATCATAATCAGGAAACAATTTCTTCTATTTAATTGATTCCAGTATTTATTTAATTTCGCAGTTCGATGGAAATAAAATCAACTTAAGTACTTTTTTTACAGTAAATTCTTTATAACTACCCGCACTCTTGTAATATTTTTCAGTATTCGAATCGAATCATTGGTGGCTTTCTCGAATCCCGACTTTGAGCTGTATTTGGTTTACAAAGTGTTAAGACGAAATCATTATCAAGTTATAATATATTTTAAAAATCGCGAACCGTTTAGGACATACCAAGAAACTTTTGAATGTGAGTAAGTGTAGATATTTATTAGTTAGTGTTAATAGTGTGGTGTTCTAGAAAAGTTGAAGTGGGTAGTACCTACATGAGCTATTTAAAAGGATTCCATTATATTGAGGATTCGCCATATTACAAAGGTATGAATTTACCCTAAATCAGTCTGATTTTTTATACAATTAATAGGTAGGTATTGCTGTGATGGCGTAGTTGACAACCGGGTACCGCACTGAGTTCTCAGGTTCGACCCTTGGGTGGCATAAAGTGATATTGGGTTTTTCTAGTCATCAACCCTGGAATTTGTGCCTGTTATGACGATGCAGTCGCCCCCTGTTACATCTGAGACGTAAATAAGCTCGGCGAAATGTGGAGGTTCTACCCCGCTAGTTTGCTTTTGCCTACCCCTTCGGCGATACAGGCGTGAGCTTAAGTACCTACCTATGTAAATAGTTTGTCATAAAGCCAAAGTTGTAGCAGTGTTCGATTTCCTGTTCACATCTAATTTGAAAATAGAATACCGTCGGCGTCTGTACCTTTGTAATGTCGTGATGCTTTCCAAGTGTTAAAAGTTTCAAGTATTAGTGATGTTGTTTAGTGCTAGTGAAGTGTCCCGAAGAACTTATAGTGGAGCAACTAGACAGATTTCGAGCGGAGGTAAGTACCGTCATTTTTGATTTCGTAATTGCCAATTCTGGAGCTATAGTAAAGTTGCGAACTTGCGAGGTGCGTCACAGAGGTAACTAGCAGTCTCAGCCGTCCATCCATTTCGTCCGTTTAGTACTTGCAGGCTATAAATCTCGCCTTTCCTGATTTGTAGCGTACAAATCTACAATCAAAAGTATAAAAAAACTGCTTTAAACCCCATCACATCTAGACCAAAACTTGGGACAACCCTCGGAGTAGCTAAACTTTGTAGAATGCATAACGAATCTTGAAAATCAGGCCACATTTGCTGGAGATTTCGCGGAACATACCCACCTACATAAAAATATACTGATGAAATGAGAACCTCTTCCTTTTGAAAAAAATAAATAAATAAATAACACCCAACTGTCACATACATACATCCTGACCTCACACTAAGATCGAGTCTTGTGTTGTGGGTATCAGGAACTACGAAAGACTTTCGGTCTAACCACACACCCAGACCCGAAACAAATATCTATGGGCCATACAAATATTTGTCTCGGTGCGTGGATCGAACCCGCGGCCTCTCGCTTCACAGCCGGCTGCTCGCCCGCTGCGCTACGGAGGCTGTCTGTCTGTAAATATGTTGAAAAGTAGGTAGGTACCTAGTTAGATAAGTAAACAAGGCGACTCCACGCCTATGAAAAGTATCTATTTAATGCTGGGTACACACCGACCGAAAGAACGATCACGAATCTATGCCTGTTGCATTCACACAACAGCGAGTTTGTTGGTTGGACCGCAACAGGCGTAAATTCGCGAACGTTCGTTCGGTTGGCATGTGTACACGCTATTGGAAAGTATTTGGTCTTAGCTATTGGTTTCAAAGACAAATAGGCAACGAGATAGGTAACGATCTGGTCTTCCAATCTCACAGAAAATACACGTGGATTACCGGCTCGCTACTGCGTTTCATTACGGTGAGTGAATTTCCTTTTTTTTAACTGCCTTTATTACACCAATACACTTTTTCAAGCATGTCTGCTTAATATTTAATTTCCCCTGTACGGGACCCAGTTCCAGCCAATGTTAGAAAAACATGACTTGGGAATCGAACCCAGGAGCTCAGATTCATAGCCCATATACGCTGCCTCTAGGCCAAGGAGGCGACTATTGAGGTGAGCGAGATTATTAAAGACCCTTTCTTAACTTCCTATCTCTTTTTAATTTGTAGATGACATTTGCGATGTCCATGGTTGAAATTAGTATTAGTATAATAAAATGCAGCATGTAAATTTAATAATATAAAATATAAATACACCCAACAGTCACACATCTAGTAGATACACACTAGGTATAACCAGTAGCCCGAGCACGAAAAACTAATGTAAATGTAAATGTATTCGAATTCGCTGCGCACTGATGACGTTTGGTTAATATTTCATGCAAATTTCATAGACGCGCATCGAGTTCGAATAACATTTACGGTTGTCAAAAATTTTCCTGCTCAGGCCACTGTATCGTGGGTGTCAGAAACTATGAGAGACTTTCGGCCTCACAACACCCAGACTTGAAACAAATATCTGTGGGCCACACAAACATTTGTCTCAATGCGGGAATCGAACCATCTCTTCACAACCGGCTACTAGCTTACTGTGCCACGGAGGCTGTCATGGGGCATGTGTAAGCAGGCCTTATTAATTATATTATCGTATCGTTATGTGACAAGTGTCGTCCATGCATCATTACGATATCTCATGTGACAGTATCGTAAACCTAGTTAGATAAAATCGTACGCATTATTGACATTAAGACGATATGAGAATAAAATATGAAAGCGTGAAGGGCTGGTTTTGACGTATTCTACGCGCACACCGGTGCGCGCATCAGCACGGTAATGCCCGCGACATATTAACTTGTCAGCACAAAGACATTAAACAGTTTAGCCTAAGAGCCAAGATGCTAACGCGCGTCATGACCTCTTGGATTATGAAGATTAGATGCTCAAAAGAAAAAAAAGGTTGTGTCTTATATATTATGTTAACAGTTATAAACTAGCCTAAATAGATAACTGAACGATCTGCAACTCGTTTAAATTAATAATTAATTATTAATTACCCGTGCACAGCAATGGAGCAGTAATATTACAGGGTTAATATTATTATATTGACCAACAATTTTGAAACTTTTAACATATACCACTATTATAGAAATGTTGTTTTGGAATAATCTTAAAATTCTTAAGTGGTCTATTTGACAAAATGAACCTATTTCGATGAATTTGGGTATGAGGATAATCTTAGCCATCTCAATCTGCAGACAGGATATTTTTATGAATTCAGGCCTAATAGGGATGAAATAATTGTTTAATCACAATTTAGTTCAGTTGCCTCCTTGGTCTAGTGGCATATATGGGCTGTGAACCGAGAGGTTCTGGGTTCGATTCTCAGATCGATCAAAGCTAATTTAATTTAATAGATTTCGATGAAATTTTATATGAGGATACACTTGTCTTTAGGGACTCAAATGAGGTACTTAATTTTTTTTATTAACCCCTAAAGGGATGAAATACATGTTGAAAGTTTGGTTGGGCATTCGGAAACCTTAAAAGATTTTGATGAAATTTGGTATGAGGATACATTTGACCGTAGGGACTCAAATGGGGTACTTCATTTTTTTAACCCCTAAAAGGACGAAATAAGGGATGAAAGTTTGTATGGGAGTTCAGAATCCACTTAATGGATTTTTTTAAATTTGGTATGAGGATATCTTTGGTCTGAGGACAGACACAAGGGACACAAGGGTTTATTTTTTTAAATCAACACCTATAGGCATGAATTGCTTTTCGTTCTTTCTTAAAAAAAATAGATGATAAAAGTTTATAACGGAAATTAGAAACCGCTGATTATACGGATTTTGATATAAGTTGGTATGAGGATGTGATGTTTTGCAAACATGTGTTTATCTGCAAAAAGGGATGAATCTTTCTTCTTGGTCGCACTCTTCATTTCTGAAGGTCGTGTCCGTCTTGAAATTTCCGTTGCATCTCTCGGATGATCTTCTTCCAGGTTTTTCTGTCCTTAGCCTGCCTCATTGCTGTTGTTACTGAGAGACCCGTGAGTAGTTTTATTTGATCGGACCAACGGCTAGGCACACGCCCTCGCGGTCGTTTCCCTTCTACCTTTCCAACCAAGAGTAGTTTCTCCAAATTGGGGGGGGGGGGGTCCCGGCGAGCCACATGTCCAAAATACTGTAGTCAGCAAAGGGATGAAATAGGGGTTGAAATTAGTTTTTTTTATCTTTGATCCGATTGACTTTAAAATCGATATCTGAGTCCCCCCGTAGTTCCAAACGTCGAAACCGCTCTTAAAAGTGACAAAAGTGACCGCCATTTTGTACTTCTTTGTTTTTGGGCCAATTGATTTCAATATCGATATCTGAGTCACCCCGTGGTTCCGAACGACAGAACCACTGTCAAACCTGTCAAAAGGGGCCGCCCTTTTTGTTTTTCTTTGTTTTTGGGCCGATTTACTTCAAAATAGATATCTGGGTCGCCCCGTGGTTCCAAACGACGGAACCGATGTCAAAACAGTCAAAAGTGGCCGCCATTTTGTTTTTCTTTGTTTTGGGGCGATTTACTTCAAAACCGATATCTGGGTCACCCCGTGGTTGCTAACGACGGAATCGTTGTCAAAACTGTCAAAAGTGGCCGCCATTTTGTTTTGGGCCGATTAACTTCAAAAGGTACCTGGGCCGCCCAGTGGTTGCTTACGACGGAATCGATGTCAAAACTGTCAAAAGTGGCCGCCATTGTGTTTTTCTTTGTTTTTGGGCCGATTGACTGCAAAATCGATATCTGGGTCGCCCCGTAGTTGCTAACGACCGTACCGATGTCAAAACAGTCAAAAGTGGCCTTCATTTTGTTTTTCTTTGTTTTTTGGGCAGATTTATTTTAAAATCGATATCTGAGTCGTCCCGTTGTAGAATATTTAGACTAAAACGACGGGGTGGATCGAAAAATTAATAGTTTTTACGTATTTTTCTACAAAATACGCGTGCGAAGCAGCGGGCAAAAGCTAGTATAAAATATGCTGCGACATGCCCAAATAAAATGGCGGCCACTTTGGACAGTTTTGACATCAGTTCCGTCATTAGAAACTACGGGGCGGCCTGGTATCGATTTTGTAGTCAATCGGCCCAAAAACAAAGAAAAACAAAATGGCGGCCACTTTTGACAGTTTTGACATCGGTTCGGTCGTTAGCAACTACGGGGCGACCCAGATATCGATTTTAAAGTCAATCGGCCCGAAACAAAGAAAAACCAAATGGCGGCCATTTTTGACAGTTTTGACATCGGTTTCATCGTTAGCAACAACGGGGCGACCCAGATATCGTTTTTGAAGTCAATCGGCCCTGAAACAAAGAAAAACAAAATGGCGGCCACTTTTGACAGTTTTGACATTGGTTCGGTCGTTAGCAACTACGGGGCGACCCAGATATCGATTTTGAAGTCAATCGGCCCAAAAACAAAGAAAAACAAAATGGCGGACACTTTTCTTGATTTTGACCTTGGATCTGTCCTTAAAAACTACGAGATGACCCAGATATATTGAAGTAAATCGAATTAAGGACAAAAAACAAATTTTCCATCCCTATTTCATCCCTTTATATGTAGGTTGAAATAGGGATCATGCCAGACATCCACCCCTTCTGGGGATCAAGTCCCAAATTAAATTACAAAATTCGCTTTGCCCTACATGGGAATCGAACTCACAACCTCCCGGTTCACAGCCCATATATGTTGCCACTAGATCAAGGAGGCGACTAGAAAAGTATCCTCATACCAACTTTCTTAAAAATCCGTTCAGCCGTTTCTCAAATCCCATATAAACTTTTACCCCTTTAGGGTTGTTAAATTTGTGTCCTTTTGGTCAAAAGTATCCTTATACTAAATTTCATCGAAATCCATCAAGGAGTTTCAAAATGGATTGACTCCTAGACTATCAATGTCTAATATTTGACACAAAGAACTGAATAAACGTAATATCAGAGTTGAAAATGTCGAGCACGTCCCTCCCCTTCAATGGTTACCGGACGACTGAGATCAACACGGGCCGTCTCAGAAAACAATGATTTAATGCCACAGCGTATGTGGAAAACCAATTTTTTCCTTATTGTGATAAAACTATTTAACTTGATGAAATTTTTTTTTCGACACAATGAAATTAATATTTATGTCTACGTTTTAAATCAAGTTACAAATTTATATCGTTCGCCGTACGGAAGATTCAAGCTTTTCAAAAACAGATGAGAGGTAACTTTGGATTTTTTTTCTATCGAGAAAACTTTTAGTAATTATGTTTTTGCTCACGACAGAATTTAAGTTAAATGGTCTATTAATACATTTCCAAAAATTACCTTCGTAATCTTGGTACTTTAGGACACCCAAGCTCGTGAAAATCCTTATTTTGTTCTCATATCCTCTTAATTGAATAAATGAATGTTTATTAATTTTACAATATGTTGTAATTGTCGCGCGGCAGGCAGCTATAGTTTAGCCGTCATTAACTGCCGATACGAAAGTCGCAGGTTCAAACTAGGAGGAAAAATTTACTCTATTATAGAGGTTCTAGACCAACCCTAAAAGCAGGCATACACCTCTGACATTTTTATTTTAAGTATACCTACTTTCTTCATGAATTGTCGCTTACTATAATGGTGAAGGAAAACATCGTGAGGAAAGCTGCATACCTGAATTCACAAGAATTTCGAAGGTATGTGTAGTCTATCAACCCGCATTATGCCAACGTGGTGCTGCTTAACCTCTTCTATTAGTAGAGGAGGCCCGTGCCCAGCAGTGGGATAGTAATATTATTTATGTATAACGGTACCCGCCATCCAGGGAGAAATTGGGATGATTATGCCGGGGCGGGCATTTTTTTTATAGCAGACTGGCAAACGAGCAGATGTGTCACCTGGTGGTAAGTGATCTCCACCGCCCATAGACACCCAAGACAGAACAAGAATCATTGGTGCTTTGCCAACCTATGAGGGAATTAGGGATTGGGGGAATTGAGCCACCGGAAACCCCTAACTTTTTACAGCGTGGCTCTACCACTCAAGCCAATAGTGGTATATTGCATGCACGGTACGAATAATATCTATGTAAATAAATACATAAATAAATAACACCCAACAGTTACACACATAGTCCTGCCCCCACACTAAGATCGAGTCTTGTGTCGTGGGAATCAGGAACTACGAGAGACTTTCGGTCTCACAACACCCAGACCCGAAACAAATATCTGTTGGCCGCACAAATAGTTGTCTCTGTGTGGGGATCGAACCCGCAGCCTCTTGCTTCACAGCCGGCTATTCGCTCGCTGCACCACGGAAGCTGTCGAAATGCGAACAGATGTAAACCTAAACTTAACAATAGTTGTTGCCAACGTCCATACCACGTTGAATACACCGGTTCTCGTCCGATCACCGAAGTCAAGCAACGTCGGGCGCGGTCAGTACTTGGATGGGTGACCGCCTGGGAACACCGCGTGATGTTGGCTTTTTGATTTTTTTTCTTCAGATTTCAATCAAAATATGGATAAATTAATCCATTACTCCCAAAAATAGTTTTTGTACAATTGAGCTCTCGGGTTCGATCCCCAGGTGGGGCTGGGATATTGAATTTTACTATTCAGTCAGCCCGGATTCTGGAATTGCCCGATATGGCGATAGGCTCTCCTGTCTCCATCTATCACATCTGGGACGAAAATGAGCTTGACGAAATGTAGGTGTTCTAGTTCGCCTCTGCTTAACCCTTCGAGGATACGTGTGTGAGTTGTATTTATGAATTAAACATAACATCACATAACATAAGCTCACGCCTGTATCCCCGAAGAGGTAGGCAGAGGCGCACTAGCGAACTAGAGCACCCACATTTCGCCGAGCTTAGTTCCGTCCCAGATGTGATAGGGGGCGAGCCTATCGCCATATCGGGCACAAATTCCAGACTCCGGACTGATATGGAAAAATCCAATATCACTTTGCCCGACCCGAGGATCGAACCCGAGACCTCAGAACCGTAGTCGTACCTAAATACCACTACGCCACCGAGGCACCGTATGAATTAAAGATTATTATGTGACTGTGAATATTATTACGATTCAACGAGACTGCTCCCAAATTAATGTACTAAGAATATTTTTTTCATCTTGAACAAAGATTAATCCTCATATCTACAAAGTTTAGGTACTTCAACTACTACTTTGGCCGTTAAGCATTACCAAACCAATTTCAATGAAAAAAACATTAAAATTCATAATTTTATAATGATGATACACGATTAACAATAGCTTATAACATATTTCTCTTATAATAACGACTAGTTTGAGTTGTCATGTGTGTTGTGAATGTGATGAGCCAGATTGACTGAATGATGACGTGTTCAGGCTTGAAGTAGGCGCTGTCTTTTTAGTTTTCTGTAACAATTGTATATTAAGTGTAAGCTTTATGCCACTATTATGGTAATTAAATAATAATAATCATAATTAAGGGTGTTTATAAGGTTATAAACAGGTTGATCTGGAAATCTTTGGGGGAGGCCTATGTCCAGCATTGGACGTCCTGTGGCTGATGATGATGATGATGATGATGGTGATGATATAGTTTGCTATTGTCAAATAAGCACTTTATTAATTATGCAGTACCACTTACATTGATCAGCTCACTTATTAGAATCCTAAATTAAGCATTTTTAGCAAACCTCATCAGATCTTTATTAAACTTTATATTCTGACAACTAAGTAAACTCTATACAATAATCCAAAGTTTAAAAATCTTTAAATACTAAGGGCTGCGTGAAGCTCTGTGTTAAATCTCTATTTTATTCCAAATCTGGATTAAAAGTGAAGTCAGCTGTGAAACAAATGGAGATAAGATGTAACTCTAGATTAGTAATAGTGCTGCAAGTGGTCATTAAAATTCAACTTTTAAACCCCAATTGAGACATATATGTTGTTCATTGTTAAAGAGTTATCCATACTCTTGCATCAGGTTTTGTAAGATTGAATATTGTATGGCCTATGCAGTGGTCTTTACCATTTGTATCCTGAGGAGATTGTCCATAGCGGCTGGTAAGAGAGGTTTCACCGAGTTTATTTCCATCATTGTTAAATGATCTAGCCTACCATACCCACCTGCAATAAAAAAACACATTTGACTACATAAACATGTTTTAAAACACCTCACAAATTGTTTTAAAATAAATTTTAATGTAACTTTAAGTGCCAGTTTTTAATCCTGATCAAAAGCAGTGTAGTTTTGCTATAGTAGACTGGTGAATGGAAATGTGGGTCATCTCATAGTAAGAGATATGCATCAACGTCCATGGCATCAATACCAGTAGAAACATTTTGAATTCTTATCTGTTTTAGATCAAAGCAAATTCTCTAATTTAATTTTCCCAGGAATGGATCCCTCAGAGGGGATTGGCGTCCAGCAGGCGGTCGGTCATAAAAACTTATCCAAATCCTTTCTGCAACATGCTTGCAAATGTGTGTTGCCCCGACCCTACATTAAGGTGGGATAAAGGCAGGTTGAAAGAAAAGAAAGATCTCAAAAAAATATTTGTTATTGTCACAAATAATGTACGAAACACATAAAAAAGCAACACAATTATCCATTAGTTAAAAAACATGACTATTGAAAAATCCGCCATAAGGAATATAAATAAATTTTCAGATTTCAGTACTAATAATGTAACTACTGGTTGTCCAAGTAGATAAATTATAGTTACTAATACCCCGCCAGTTATTATAGATCAGCACATAACATCTGTGAAGTGAGCCGCAGGTTCAGTCAACCTGATGTAGTTCCTAATGCTCACAATACAAGAATCAATCTTAGAATGGGGACAGGGGTCATGTCTAAATGTGTGGGTGATATATAATTACCTCCAGATTTCATAAGTGCATCCATAGAAGTCCTAAGCTTAGACATTCTTATGTCCCAGATGTCTTTGATGATTGTTTTGATCTCCGAGGAGTTTGGCACATCCTCAGCCGCTGCTCCCAGAATCAGTTTGGCTTCAACCATATAGTGTTCATTTGGCATTTTGGTAAAGAACCTGTAATGAGAAATATTTTACATGTTGACAATTCCTCCCATTACTATTTGCAATTTTGGTTTGTGATGGATAAGCTTATATGTAATACTAAATAAATTTTAATTTACATATATACATATATAAGCTCACACCTGTATCTCCAAAGGGGTAGGCAGAGGCCCACTAGCCAACTAACACACCCTCATTTCACCGAGCTTAGTTCCGTCCCAGATGTGATAAAGGGCGAAGCTTATGATCGGGGATGAGGCTCTTCGCTATAATACATTACAAATTCCAGACTCCAGGCTGACACGGAAAAATCCAATATCACTTTGCCCGACCCAGAGACCGAACCCGAGACCTCAGGATGGTAGTTGTACCGAAATGCAACCATGCCACAGTGGCAGTAAATTATAATTTATTTCCAATAATTCAAATAAAGCTAAATTATTAGTGAGTTACTTGAGCTATATTTTATTTTGAATGAACTATGATTTTTATTGGAGTGAATCTGTGAGGAACAAGTATAATGTTTCTAGTTATCTAGTACATAATATCAAACAGTGAAACTGTTGGGTCGATGAACTATTTGCCTGTAAGTTTTGTCACATGACAGCAATGCCCCTGTGAAGGGATTAGCGGCGAAGGGTCAATACAACCCGATTCTTACCCTTTTTTCAGACTGTAGGCTAATAAATTTGTTTTTTTCTAGGTACTACCTAGAAGCGAAAGTAACACTGCCTTCCCTTTAGAATTTTTTCACCCTTCGCCACTGGAAACAATGAACTATTTTATGCAGAACAAGGCAATCCAAATAATTATTTCTATTAAGGGAGTTATAGGGATATAAGTCCTCATAGCGCCTAGTCTTAGACCATTATATTGGATGAGAACTGTGGCGGCTCTTGGTTGCAGGTATCCCTTACTTTTTTCTAAAACTACCTGTCTTTTTATTAGCCACTATTTACACTGACCTAATCTATAGTTAAATTAAAGTAAGATAAAATAATATGGTCCTTTTTAAAGGAGTTTGTATGATCAAAGAACCAAATCTAACCTAGATCGTTTCTCTTCTTCTTTGATATTTTCTAGCACGTCGATATCCATCCACTCTGGGGGCACTATACGACACTTTTGCTTCTGTTTTAACATCATAGCCAGCCATAGAGGCACGTTTAACGGGAGACCGGCTCGAAAAGGCCCGAATTCTCCACAAATTAAATATATTTTGTCATACGTGAAGTTTGGTATGATGCTAATTATACGATTTTCGCCAATAAACTCTATTTCAGACGGATCCATAGTTGTAATGTTTAAGAAAAATACAAATTACGAAGTAAACAAAAATATAATACACTCGAAGAAACTTTTTGACATAGTAAATGTCAAATAAGCGCGCGAAAATGTAATAATAAAGATTTGTCTCAGCCGTGTTATAATATTATTATTGATATTTTTTATTTATACTAAATTTAATGTTATTGCAGAAATTTATTAAATAATAAAATTATTACCAAAATCAAGTCACTTATTTTTTTTTTAAGTAGCGCTATCTAGGCTAGTATGAGGGTACTAATTTGTGAAGTTTTCTTTGGTTAATTTTGCTTATATACAATAGATGGCGTCGTTATACACATTTTAGTTTTCAGTTTTGTAATTTTACTTTTTGTATCTTACTTTTACTAGAACCGATTATAAACGATACAAAGAATTCGTAACATTATACATTTTTTAAGCATAGTTTCTAAAACTTTTGAATTTGCTATCGAATCAAATGGCAAGACAGCACCAAAAATATCATAAAATTGATGGCGTCGCGATCGATGCAAATCGTTTTGGCAAAGTGCAAACTCCTAATTACTGGCCGTAAATTAGGGTGGCTGGTTGACAATGTCTCAGACGGGTAATATTTATGGGAGGCCTCGTATAGACGGGGTCCGGACTTCTGCCTCCTCCCCGTCATAGACACAAGTTTTATGTGACTTTTAAACTACCAGATCTGATGTTTGAGTTTGTTACCTAACTGGTCGGTTCGGAAAGTAGCTTTGTAGTTTGTACATACTAGCCTACCTGTTTTAGCGTCTAAAATATTTAAATAATGCCAATGCATAGGTTGAAGATAAAAGAGTTTAACCAGGGATGTATTTAGGAACTTAGTCGTCGCATTATCAATATTTTCAATAAATCATATCAGAGAGTAACGGTCTGCTAGTAAAAGAACGAAATGCACAAACTGCTTTCAATCTTTTTTCTTATTGTAATCAAAATAGAAAGCATCCGAATTTACGCAACACAAAACGCTTAGAGATAAAAGAACTGAGAGATTTATAAAAGTAACCTGTCTCGAACGCGACAAATAAATAACAGATGTGTCTGCACGAGCGAAAAACACATTGTCTCCTCGCAGACATCTTTCTTCTTAAATCTGCATACAAATTCGCGAGATCGCGCGCGAAAATTCACCCAGTCATTTAAAAGCCATTTTGTTTCCAGCCGCTTTTTCGGCTATAAACATGTCGCGGGTGACACTCGCCATCTCGCAGCGACATCTATGGTTGGGCGGGGATCTGCATGCGAGTCACGCCATTCAACGATAGATGGCGGTACACGTCACTCGAGATAAACTTGGGAATACTTTTAAATTCTTTGCTATTTACGTTGGCGTGTAATTTATTTGTTTTGTTCTGTTGGATAATGTATGGATGTATTATACGAGGTCTTGAGTAATTTGTATACAGCCTTGATCACTGTTACGACGTAAGTCGATTACTTGGAATTAATTCAGACAAAACTTAATTTAATATTGCAGTAGTTTTTATGCAAAATGTACTATAGTAGGATTGCTAATTAAACGGAGTAAACTGACATTTCGAATGTTGCCACTTTTTTATGAAATTTAAATAGTGCTGCGGTAAAAAGACCAACATTTCAATTCAGTTAACCATTTCATTCTTTCATTTTCTAAAGTCCGACTCAAAGTCGTAATTCCTGCCTAATGTGTGATTAGTACTGCATGTCTATTAAATTATAGTCATAGTAAATTACTGTATGCTAAGTTATGGCAAGTCTACTGCAATTATAGTCATGGTTCATTATAAACAAAACTTACAAAAGTTATGAATGTGTGGATCGTAATTTTTCTCAAATAATAAAAATTATATTTATAATTTTCATCGTTATCATTTCGCGTATCTGTTGTGATTATTTACGCAAAATTATTTACACAGACATTTAGTCGACGGGTTAAGCTAAAATTTATAAAAATACGCAATAAAATACTAATTTTGCAAGCTGGTGCTGAGTTATTGTTTCTTTGAATGATAAAAATTGAACTAAATCAATCAATATGTTTTGAAAGTAAGCGACATTATTTTGGGAAGTGACATTTCGATCTGTCAGTTTACTCCGTTTAATTAGCAATCGGACTATAAGTTGTATGTCTTGTATATAGCGCAGTGTGAGTTACTAGATAGTACTTATAGGTATTTCTCCTGTAAATGAATTAAACAAGTTTATTTAATTATAATTATGTATGTATAAATCAATCAAGTTCGAAAACTGATAATTAAGGCCTACTTATTAAATAATAATCGGAAATAATAAATCCTTCAGAAGGGGTTGAGTCAGATGGCCGCCGGTTGTAAAAACTAAGCCGAATCATTACTGCAATATGCTTAAAAAGTGTGTTGCAATGTGGGTATCCGGTCGGCGCAATACGCATTTTCGAGCATGTTGCAGAAAAGTTTTGGTTTAAGTTTGACTGCCCCCTAACCCCCTAATGGGGGATCCAGTCCCGGGCGAATTATGTTGGAAAATCCCCACCTGAGATTTGTACCTAGGACCTCTCATCTACAGACAATAAATAACAAAATATTTTATACCTAGTTTTTTGGAGTTAGGTTACTTTTTTCGGTGATGTGGAAACTACTGAACCGATTTTGATGAAACTTGCACCATTCCCTAAGTTGGAAGATTCCTTACAACATAACATAACATAAGCTCACGCCTGTATTCCCGAAGGAGTAGGCAGAGGCGCACTAGCGAACTAGAACACTCACATTTCGCCGAGCTTATTTCCGTCCCAGATGTGAGAGGGGGCGAGCCTATCGCCATATCGGGCAAAAATTCCAGACGCCAGGCTGATATGGAAAAATCCAATATCACTTTGCCCGACCCAGGGATCGAACCCGAGACCTCAGAACCGTAGTCGTACCGAAATACCACCACGCCACCAAGGCAGTCCTTACAAAAAAAAAATTATCGAAATCTGATTAATAGTTCCGAGAAATACAATGACAAACATATATACTTACAAACATACACATGAAATTTGGCACAATTGTTGAGAAGCCCACATCGACTAACATATCCGAAAATTATGCAATTCTGACAATATTACATACATACGGGTCGAAGTGATAATCTTATTTTTTTGAAGTCTGTTAATAATAATCACAAGTTTAAAAACTTAACTGACCGACTTCCAATTTACCTATCGTGACCAAATTTATATGGGACCACCCTTAAAATATGCTCTATCGAACACAAAAATTTTGAAGATCGGACCACATTTAGCGGAGATATCGAGTAACATACATAAAAAAAAATACAGACGAATTGAGGACCTCCTCCTTTTGTGGAAGTCGGTATAGTCATTATTACCTACCCAAATATCTTAAGTCTGCAGTTAAAAAGCAGGCTTATTAGCTATCTTAAGACGACAAACAGTGTGGTGAATAATTGTAATTACACTTGACCTATAGCCACTGCACTAAACTTAGAGTTATCTCGCGCCAGTTGTTGACAACTTTCGGACCAACTTTCAGCTTCCCGTTTTGGAGTTATGAAACGTATTTTGTTTTTTGAGGGGATGTTTTTGGTTTTCATTTTTGTTATTTATAATTATTACTGAGTAGTCAGTATCGCGAATTTTCCTTTCGTAATTTGTCACCTTGTTTATCTATTATTCATGAAAATCTATAAATAATTTTAAAAACAAAAACTAGAAAAATCTATTATCTTTCATTACATTTTTTTTCATCTTTTCGAGCGTATTTTATATTTGCATAACAATCCTAAAATTGTAATCCTATCTTTATCCTGGCTCGCCTCTGCCTACTCCTATTGAGACCCCTTAAGCATGTATGCATGTTGATTATGCTTGCTGTTTTATTTTCTTAATTAAGTAATTTTTAGTAAGTATTGAGTATGAGTATAGGCCACCCGTTACATTTTTTTCATTCGTTTTTTTAAGTCTAAACCTTAGAAATAAAAATAATATGGAAAGTAGCGATAAAACAGTGTTTGTACCTTAAAGTTTTATTTTGTTTTACATTTTGTCTTTATGTTGGTAAAGTATTTAAGTGTTAAAATTAATTATTTGAAATTATCTATGAATGTACACTTCTGACTTTTCTATGTTAAGTGTATTTTCATTGTGAAATATCGCTTGCTATAACGGTGAAGGAAAACATCGTGAGGAAACCTGCATACCCGAGAATTTCTTTACAGGAATTTCGAAGGTATGTGAAGTCTACCAACCCGCATTAGGCCAGCGTGGTAGACTAAAGCCTAACCCTATTAGTAGAGGAGGCCCGTGCCCTGCAGTGGGACAGTAATTTTACAGGGCTAATATTATTTTATCTATGAATATTGAACTACTTTCAAAGGTTTAAACACCACTACAGTTAATTATGAATGTGCACTATATAACCAAAAAAATAATATTTCCGATGAAAAATGTTGATTAACACTGAAGAAGTTTCCGTACATTACATACAAAATTTTCTAAAAGGAAATTAGTTATCGTCGCAGATACCTTAAGTAGAGGCTCGTTTAGCTCTCCAAAGCCTACTGGGTGCAATTATACTACTGATAATAACTTACAACTGCAATTTAAACTTCACGAATTAATCTATCTAGATGTGGTAATGAGGTAAAAAGAACAACTGATTGCGAGAGGTTCTTTTTAAGCAAGTTTCACTCCAATGGGTTCGCTACACGTTTCAAAGCATGTTGCACATTAGATTTGGCTTATTTCAAAGTTTTATGGAATGTCTAGTCTTGGGCACATCATGTTAAAAAACCACTCCCAAAACCTACAAGACCTCGCGGTTTAAATACCGCATATGGATGATATACTTATACTAAGCTACCATCTTTCTTTCTACCTACCGTTATCCCAATTTAATGATTTTTATTGGCTTAGTTTTTACGATCGGCTGCCTGCCTGACGTCAACCCCCCCCCCCCGAGGGGATCCAGTCCCGGCCCAATCAAATTAGAAAAAATCGGTTTGTACAACCTGGGAATCGAACCTAAGACTTTCCAGTCCACAGTCCAGATTGCTGCTTCTAGACCAAGGAGGCGACTAGATATGTAGATTGTACCATCAAGTAAATAAAATAACCACAACCGAGTCCCCTATGATACAGGTGCAGTGATTATGCGAGATTGTAACGAAGGGTCTCAGAAAAGGTCTAATTTTAACCTTTTCCAGATATGGTGAATATTAATGAAAAGACTTTTTTTATTAACAAAAATGTGTCTTTTACATAGGCTGCATCCAAGGTATGAAGAAATGATTAAAATTAGGTAGTTACTTGAATTTGATATATCACAATTTTTAGACGCGATTCCCGGCTTAACTTATGACGGGTGGTTCGGCCATCGGCGGCCGAGCGATTTATCTAATGTGTATGTTCAGTACTCTTTATTGTAAGTTTTTTTTTTACATTTTTAAACATTTAATACAAAAACAAAAATACTTGTGTGTATTTTATTTGTTCTAGTTCGCTAGTGCGCCTCTGCCTACCCCTTCGGGTATACAGGCGTGAGCTTATGTTATGGTATGTTGTGTGTATTTTTATTATTAATAATAATAAGGCCGCTTCTAACAGCTAATGAACTGCAGCATATAAATACCTGTTAATTACCTCTATTTTATTTGCTTACGAAAGCAGACAGTCCACTTGAAGATTAAGTTTTTTTTTAAGATTCACGGTACTTACAATGGAGAGGAAAGAGGCCATATAGGACAACAACAATATCCGCCGAACAAAACGCATGGTTGAGCTCTCACTTTACCTTTTTTTCTGTGAGCAGTTATATCTACATAATTATTGCCGTGGCTATACCATTCAGAATGACAAGCCAAAAATTTAAATTAATGGCCACCCTTAAGCTTGCTGATTCAACTTGACGTTAGTTTTTGTTTGTTTGCTAATAGGTCAAAATTATATTATGGCAATATGAGGGCAATGGTGTGGCTTGTATGTTTATGTATTCGTTTAATCTAAGATTAGTTTATATATATTCTTAACATGTAACCGTTTGTTGTCCCTGTAATAAATAAATAATTAAATAAATAAATTACACTGTCTTCTATTCTTCTTGTCACTTCCATATCTCTAGATCCATCAGATCTGGGTTCCGCCGCAAAGTTTTTGATATAATGTTATGAGTGTCAAAAATGAATCGTTCGATTCAGGACCTTGCATGAGTAACTGTCTACATTCAGATCAGAAGCGTGCAGTTAAAGTGCTTTGGCGATTGTTCGGGCGTTGCTAATCGCTTAACTTTTTGACTAATAAATGAATTAATGTGCATGAAAATAAAGGGTTTTGCTTTTACAACGTTACTTTATTGTCTCTGTGACTGTTTTTTCAACTAGGTTTCAGCGACCTCAGCACAAATATTTTTGAGAATTCAAATTGCATCTAGCCTCGATTGTAAAAAAATATAAATGCTCGGCCCTTTTTTTATAGCGGAGACTAGTAAACGAGCAGATAGGTCACCTTATTGTAAGTAATCTCCACCGCCCATAGACACCCAAGACACAAAAAGAATCATGGGTGCGTTGCCAACCTAAAAGGAGGAAATGGAAGGGGAGGGAAAAGGGATTGGGAAAGGAAGGGAGACAATGGGCCACCGGAAATCCCACTCACCGAACGAAACGCGACAGCAAGCTACCACTTTAGGTCGGTTTTGTGTGAGACAGTAGTATCAAACCGGTCGAGCCGGCCCATTCGTGCTGTAGACGTTACTATCTACAGCGTTGCTCTACCACTCAAGATCTGATACATCAACAGTTGAGATTTTTCTTTGAGTGGTAGAGCCATGCTGTGGTCAGTTAATAGCATACAGCATGAGTCCGGGGTGGTCTTCATATGTTCGACACCTATCTCACAGAAAACCAACGTAAGTGCGCATATTGATGTCCCGTTTCATTCATTGAGTGAAAGTTTAAATGGCCCAAATCCTCCCTCCTTTCCTAATTTCTTTCCTTAACATTGGCAATGCACCCATGATTCTTTTGGTATTAGGTGTCTATGGGTGTTAGATGTCACTTACTATGAGTTTACCTATTTGCTTATCTACAAGTCTCGGCTAAATTTATAGTCCCAACAACAAACTCACAAGCTGAGTTTTCATAATATTAATTTATATTTAGCGTATAAACAACACAAACGCAACACCCAACTTCACCCAATACCGAAAATATATCGTTTGCAATATCAAGTATAACGTACATTGGATGCGAACACGTCACCCGTCCAAATGCTATCAGGGAGGGTCGTGACGGACACCCGTCCCTCCATACGTGACCTGGGAACCGAACCTAACTCGACACATAAATCGGCTACATGGATACGCACGTCCAGTATAACTTGGTCCCTTGTGATTCTAACTCATTTGCAGATGATTGCTGTTATGTAAGAGAATATAATATGGATATATCTGTAGTAAAAACTATTTCTTGCTAATTTATATACTGATGTTTATATATAGGCTTACGCGTGTATCTGAAGGTGTAGGTAGAGACGAACTAGACAACTTACGCACTCAAATGTTCAATATAATATATGGTGATTTCCAGTATTTATAAATCTTAGAAAATTGTATTACGGTGATAAAACAGATTATTTGCACTTTTTTTTGTATGAATAAATAATGGGATATCGTTTTATTTTTATTTAATTATTTTATTATACTTAGATTTTGTGTAGTCAATCATGTAGAATAAGATAACGGAAATAAAAATCGAAATGAATAATTGATGCTTTGAGTTTATTAAAAAACTACAATATTTACATAATATTAAACTATGGTTAATTTCAATCACTCAAATCGAAAATGTGAGTCCGGTTCATAGCATTTAAGGTAGTTGTTGTCTTTTGTACATATACTATATTTTGATATTACATTGGCTAAAGTATTAAAGTATAAATACTTTAAAAAGCACTGTTTTGTTTCACTCATAACATTTACTAGCGAGGGTATTAAAACACTCACGCAGTGTAGATTGGTGACAGTTGGAGTCAGGTAAATTTGTTTTAAAATTCATAGGTAGAAATGACAAACTCGTGAATTATTATTTTTCCCTTTTTTCAAGAATTACTTCTTGCCTCTTTTTTAGCGATAATTTTCGAATACCGCAGTGTTCCGCGATCTTTCAAGGCTCAGTAGACGAGTCAGAGGTCAAGTGTAACTGGTGAAGTAATGCGGTTCCGTCATTATTGAAGTGTTATTGCAGTTATAAATAAAGACCTCATGCGTCTGCGTGGATATTAAAACGCGTTGTTTCTGTTTTCCCCCAATGTTCTTCAATATTTGGGAATAAATTGGCGGTAAATTCGCACGTTACGTGTGTATGTTTTGATAGTTAAATAACTTTTGGCCAACTGGCTAAGTTAGGATTGGTGAGTAAGTTCCTGACGTGGTATTGGTTTTAGAAGCTTCGAAATCTGACAAGTTTATCATTTTTCCTAGTTCAAGAAGAACTTTTAAATATAGAGGTAAGAAAAACTAACGTGCCAGCCGTCTTCGCTTCTTTGAAGGCTTGAGGATAAGAAAATACATTTATTTGAAGTTTAAACGAAAAAATAATAATTTAACTAATATCTTTCAGAAATAGTTAATTCTTTATTGAGTTTTTTTCAAGTGGTAGAGCCACGCTGGAGACATTAACGTCTATAGCACGAATTGGCCGGCTTGTCCGGTTAGATACCACTGTCTCACAGAAAACCGACGTAAAGTGGCAGCTTGTTGTCGCGTTTCGTTCGGTGAGTGAGATTTCCGGTGGCCCATTTCCCCACTCCTTTTCCCAGTCCCGTTCCCTCCCTTTCCATTCCCTCCTTTTAGGTTGGCATCGCACCCATGATTATTTTTGTGTCTTGGGTGTCTATGGGCGGTGGAGATCACTTACCATCAGGTGACCCATCTGCTCGTTTGCCAATCTCTGCTATAAAAAAAAGAGTACAGTTAAAAATAAGACTAGGCAATTCATACTTTAACTTCAAAAAGTGAAGTCCATAATTTTATTAACACTATAAAATTCACATGGACATTGGACCTATAAATAGTTGTCCAAGTAAACAAAAACAGAGGAAAAACAACATTTTTACCCAAAACATTAAAGACATTAACGACAGTATAATCTATGCGAGCGCATTTTTCTACCTGCCTCCTCCCTCCCGGTCCCCGCCCCCCACTGTCCTGTCTCCACATAACAAACTGTTGCTAATTATACTCAACATTAGAATGTGCCTGGATTAGCATGCCAGTAAATCTGACGGAGATTTCACAAAGGAAAATATACATTTGGATGTTTTTAGAGTTTAGGGGCCCTTGGGTGCAGGGTTTAGCAGTTTAATGGCTACAGCGAGCAACGTTAGCCCTTGTTCTTTAAAGTAATTATAAAAATGTATATATCTGTCTATTAAAAAAAACTGTTGGGTACAGTCAAATAGTTCTGTAGCCCGAGCACGAAAAACTAATGTGAATGTAAATGTATTCGAGTTCGCTGCGCACTGATGACGCTTGGTTAATATTTCATACAAATTTCAGAGACGCGCATCGAGTTCGAATACATTTACGGTTGTCAGAAATTTTTCTGCTCAGGCCGCTGACCCCACTCTGAACAAATTGATCTAATAATTAGTTTACTTTTCTCTGAAGGATAATTTTGATGCGTTTACAGGTGTTTCATCCATTAACGGTTAAAATGTTGAAATTATTTCCCAAATAAAAATTTGCTATTGCAAAATTTGCATTGAATAAAATAGTTTGAGGACAACTTTTGCAAAAGAAAAAGAACTTCTATTCAAGGAAAAACAAAGTTTAGCCCTAATTCAAGGACTTAGATTATAGAGCATAGACAATAAACGAACGATCCATATACGTTGAAACTGATGTTTATCTTCATAAACGATGCGTGCGGTGGAAACTATAACCTACGGAACCTCCGAAACTTTCGTTATTCATGTTTAATTTGTAAATGACAGATATTACTTAGCCGTATACAAATCGACTATAATTTAGTAAATAACCTCGTGTTTGCTTTAATTTTCGTAACAGTTTGTATTAGAGAAATACTAGACGTACCTAATTTTTATTTTATAAAATTTTAAACGAAGATAATAATTTATGTGTATTGTATTAAATGTATAAATGAATACATTATTGGAATTTTTCCTTTTTGATTGATCTAAATGAAAGATGAAAGATGGAAGATCTAAATCACCCCTAAGAATTTACATATATTAATACAAGAAATTAGTTACATATTTTGTTGTCTTGTGATAGAAAAAGTTTCCATTCCGACAGCCCCGTGCTTCGGTACACTTACTGCAATAATCAACACACCGTTTATCCCACTGTCTCGCAAAATTAAACAGCTCACTTATTATGCTAATCGCAATATTAAACATTAAACAAAAATTAACAACAACTTTGAAACACCGATTCCGCACCAACCCGCCATCAAAACAAAACGTTGTTTAGTGCAAATTAAATGCAATTTAACCCTCAAAAAGCATTCTTACATTCCACAACAAATTCTGTACCAAATTGGCGTTGGATCCGAAACGGCTCTAGATGTTTATACTGGGGGCGAAACGGGTAAAGTAACCTATTTGAATGCATACTCGTCCGTCAGTCAAGGCGATATCGGCAGCGAGGGAGCGTCGCGCGTGTCGCTACCCGACCAATATAAAATGACCTCTCACGATCCCCTCGCGGTATGAGACTGCGTACAGAAGCGGGTTAACCCGTAACATCCGAAGGGTCTATCATACCGAGCAGTTGTTGCCAACAAGCTAACTTGTCACACACGCGATTAACCCTGATTGTGATGTAGGCTCACAGGATAACTGTTGATTTGATTTTATGTCGAACAGAAACGTCTGTCTGTGCGTTTATCGTATAAAGTCTCGTTTGCGAACGCTCTGTAGTCTGTATCGACAGATAATATAACGTTAAACTGTTTCGGTTTACGTTTGGAATAACAATTATATTGATATTTATTGGATGTATTTTTATGTTTTCGGTTTTATGATTGTTATTGTAAATACTTTAGTTATTGGGAATTAAGCGAATGGGCTTCATCACAATTTGAGGGTAAAATCTCGAAAATATAAATTATTTTCCTCATTTTATTTAATTGTTGTATTTTATATATATTAGCGTCACAACTGACTGCTTCGGTGGCTTGGTTCTATTTCGGTACGACTGCTGTCTTAAGGTCTCGGGTTTGATCCCCGGGTCGGGCAAAGTGATATTGGATTTTTCAATATCAGCCCGGAGTCTTGTTCTCGATATGGCGATAGGCCCCCTAATGTCCCATCTGGGACGGAACTAAGCTCGGCGAAATGTGGGTGTTCTAGTTCACTAGTGCGACTCTGCCTACCCCTTCGGGGAGACAGGCGTGAGTTTATGTATGTAGGGTCACGATATAATGTTCGATAATCTATTGCAATGCGTTACTTTATAGGTTACTGTTTTTAAAAATACTTCAATTATAACAACTATTACCACTATGCACTATTCATCATAGCTCGAATATTTATTTTTCTCATAAACACTTTAAACAAAATATAAAATTAGGATGGTGCGCCAGAGTATATCATACTATCGCCTTTAGCATACCTACTAGTAACTCTTTTTCCTCCGAAAAAGGCCTCATTTTTACAACGAGGTTATAATTTTCACAAAATTGTATAAAAATTACGCAAACACATTCCATTATGCGCGAGTCGATTGAAAACGTAACAGTACGTTCCGGCCATCATTCTGAGATGGAAAATGTACGAAAACAATTCCGCAGATATCATCAACAGCGGCGGGCACATTCCATTCGGCGAAACTTTCCACCGAACTTCGGGTACACCCAAACGCACGATAAATAAGCCCGGAGGGGTGAGGGGGGCGGAACGCAACAAAAACTCTGCAAACATCACCTCCACGTCACCCCGCTCAGATTTCATTACCATAAAGAACTGGAAGCCTTAAAACCCCCTGGCAGTGTAAAAGGTGACGAATACTGACCAGAAAATGAAGACCTTTCTATCTGTATACCAAGTCTCGGTTTCTTCCCGCCTTAAGTTTTTGCGAGGAGGCGCGGCGGGTCAAGTTATAATGGTCTCACGGAATCCCTAAGCGGGGCAGTCCCCGCGTCGAAATGTGACCGTAAATCGTCATAAAACTGTCTGGATCCATGATGTGACGCTGCCCGGGGGTAATTAAACGGAAATTTATAGTTTTGTGCGGGGTTTGAACCCCCTTCCTTTGGGGTGGGCTGTCTCGGGCGCACGACTGATGGCGAAGCTTTTTGTAGGATTATATTAACGTTATGAAGTCATATATTTCTTGAGGATTTGTTAAAATGTTTCACTCATTTGGGTACGTGCACTCGTTTCGTACTGGTTTTGAACTTTAAACTCTGTGCCTTTGTTTTGATTTTCTTCTGTCAGATTCAAAAATTCCTGTAATATACCATAATATAATGGAAAAGTTTCTGTTAATTAATTATTGCATATGAAAGCACCTCTAATAAATGTAGTATAAGAGATTCTTGAATAATCAGTGGCCCGAGCAGGAATGTTTTTGACAGCCGAATTCGTATCGAGCTCGCTGTGCACTAATGTTAAAATTCATACAAATTTCATAGACGCGCGTCGAGTTCGATTTGATTTCAATTGTCAGAAATATTCCTGCAGCCCGAGCAGGAAAATTCCTGACAACCGTATATGTATTCGTGCTCGATGCGCGTCTATGAAATTTGTATGAAATATTAACCAAACGTCATCAGTGCGCAGCGAACTCGAATACATTGACATTTACATTAGTTTTTCGTCCTCGGGCTACTGTTCACGCCTTTTTAATGTACCCACACTTATTTAGTACGTGGCGGGGTTAAAGTTACTACTGCAGTAATGCATCGCTCTACTCAGACTGAATGTATCAGCCATAGGACGTCCACTGCTGGACCATTGGCCTACCCCAAAGATCAATCCAACAGGTCGATCTGAAAATCTTTGGGGGACTGAATGTATGACGTCGACTAAACTTGGAACAAATAATACAACCTTCTTTAGGTTTTATGTCGTACTGTGAGTGAGATTTAAAGAAAATCCTGTTAACCTTTGCTTATTTTTGGCCGATTTCCCAAAAAGAAGGAGGTCCTCAATTCGTCGTTTTTTTATGTATGTTACTCGATATCTCCGCCAAATGTAGACCGATTTTCAAAATTATTTTTCGGTTCGATCTTATTTCAAGGATAGTCCCATATAAATTTAGTCACGATCGGTAAATTGGAAGTCGGTCAGTTAAGTTTTTATTTACTCTAAAGGTTCATAACCAGCTTAAGATGCTTACTTAGAAATTATTCATTTTTCGTAAAATTTATCCAGAGGAAATGGTGACTTCTACAATAAATTCCAAACTTTGCGAGATTTCTTACAACATAACTGCAACATAAGTAGCCAAAACAATGTTGTCCGAATAAGAACAAACAAACAAAACGGCAATAATAGTTGATAGATGGGCCGGCACCCTCACGCCGCGCCCGTGGGCACTAGCAGGAGCTATAAAAAGTGAAACTCGTCAGTAACAAGCGTGTCATAAGCGCGATTTATGGGATATGCCTTGTGGAGGTGGAAGTGGCATGTAGCGTTTAGAAAAGTTTTTTATTTTGGCAACAACATAAATACAGGGGCAAGAAAGAACAACAACAACGCTTCCAACAGGTCAAACTGGAAATCTTTGGGGGAGGCCTATGTGCAGCAGTGGACGTCCTATGGCTGATGATGATGATAATGATTATGATAAATACAGGTATAATTGTTACAATTTTAGGTTGGATTATAATTGGGTTCTTGACTACATTAACAAATGTTATTGATTTTTTATACAGAGCTAGATTTGTCATCAAAATCACGTGTCCTACAGAATTTTATTAAAAATAAGCCAAGGATAATTTTATTTTAATATATTAAACACTTAATTTTTTATCTATAAATTACGTGACTAAAGCAGCAATCACGATGCATGACAATTTTTATTGCTTAGTTGTGTTCCACGGTGACTTAAGACCTAAACTTACATTCCCTACGAAATTATACCAAATAACGAAAGTATAGAATGACATCAAATCATATTATTTTAAGTGGAGAGTTTTGTTTACATTTTGGCATCAGGATTGCGAACACACTTTATAGCATGGCCCAAATAAAATAACCCCCCACCGTCCCAATTCCAATTTCTACTTTCCACGTTAGGCATCGGTTTTGGCATTGCTGATGTTCATGGAAGGCGGTAACGACTTACCATCATATGGGACGTCCGCTAGCCTTTGTAAGCTAATAAAATATAGTGTACTAAACCTGCTATGGGCATTGGGTATTGTTTTATCAATACTGCACTAAAATCTGTTTGTGACTATGATTTGTCTATTTTTTCAGTCTTGTTTTTGGTAGCCAACATTTGAAAATATCATCGTTGGTCTTTGCTACGCCGTAGCATCGTAGCATATGTACTACGATGTCACCGTAGCGCGAGTTGTTAGAAAGGGACGTTGTAAATTCATCTGTATGATATATATCTTTTTTTATAGCAGAGACTGGCCAACGAGCAGATGGGTCACCTGATGGTAAGTGATCTCCACTGCTCATAGACACCCAAGACACAAAAAAAATCATGGGTGCGCTGCCAACCTAAAAGGGTGGAATGGAGGTGTAGGGAAAAGGGGTTGGGAACGGGAAGAGAAATTGGGCCACCAAAAATCTCACTCACCGACAGCGAGCTGCCACTTTACGTCGGTTTTCTGTGAGATAGTGGTATCAAACCGGTCGAGCCGGCCCATTCGTGCTGTAGACGTAATTGTCTACAGCGTGGCTCTACCACTCACTCTACCTACCACTACATCTTCGCCAAATGTGGACGGATATTCAAAATTATTTTTGTGTTTGATAGAGCTTGTTCCAAGAATGGTCCCATATAAATTTGGCCACGATCGGATACATTTTAAAAGTCCGTTATTTTTTTTTATTTTAATCACGTACTACGTTCTACACTTGTCAATAAGAACCAATCGGCTCCAACAATCCCATGTAATGTTTTAATGCATATCACTCGGTGGTTTATGGCTATTCCGACGGGCTAATGGCGTCTTGATGCCATAGATACCGCCATAGCCGCGAGGGATGCTAAAGTACACACCATAGACTAGTTTATGGGATTCTGATGCTAAAATGTATCTGTGGAGGATTTTATTGTGGTTTAACCGATTTCAAAAGAGGAGTAATCAATTCATCTGTATGTTTTTAACATGAATCGCTTCATTTTGTATTGGTCAATAATATTTAACTTTGTTCCAAGGTAACGAGTTGTAAAAAAAAAATCGAGACTATTTTTGACTAGGCCAGATTAATATAAGACAAGAATGTCTGTTTGTTTCAATTTGAAAAACTGTAAGTAATTTTTCACAATACATCATTTATGAATAGGCTAATATTTTGATTCCATTCTAAATAGTATTCTTAAATAAATTACCATACATAAATGTAGAACAGACAATTTCACAATCATCATCATTATAATACCTGTAATCAGCAAATCAACGAATTACGAATTCCAAAAGCGAACCATTCAAAAGACAGATGCCGCCCAAATCTCCCGCACCAATAAAACTTGACGACGTTTCTCACAATAGCCCTTGTTTTAAGCAGAATCGCTGCTTTAATGCTAATATCGAAATTAACTGCATACGCGTACCGTACGAAGCAATTAGATGTATAAATAAATTCATTTTATAACCGACAGATGGCGCGCACCGATGTTCGTGTGTTACAAACGAGGTGGTACAGAAGTGTTAAGTATTTTAATATGACATAACATAAGTTCACGCCTGTATCCCCGAAAAGGTAGGCAGAGGTGCACTAGCGAACTAGTACACTCACATTTCGCCGAGCTTAGTTCCGTCCCAGATGTGATACGAGAGACGAGCCTATCGCTATATCGGACACTGTTAAGTATTTTAATATGATATTTTTGTACAAAGCAGTACCAACGTACTTAATTACTTAATTTAAGCGTGGTATTACAACTGGCTTTAGGTTCGATACCCCGGTCGAAAAATTTGAGTTTATCTGACACAATTTGCTTGTAACTGGATCCCTAGAAGGTAATTGTATAACTTAATGTGTAGAAAATTTTAAGTTTTGTTCAAGATTAGTTCATGTACAAAACTAATCTGACACAAGACCGAAAGTCTCTCATAGTCTCTGACACCCACGATATAGGTTATATCTAGTGTGGGGTCGGTAGGTGTGTGACTGTTGGGTGTATTATTATTATTATAATTACAAAGAAACAACTACTTTCTGAGTTATTTGAGACTCTGGAAATATCGATGATACTATCAAACTTTGTAGCACAATACTACTTTAACTCTGTTTTGTGTTACACAGTGGTAATAACTTGATTGATTCAAATTAAGACAGTATCATCATCGTCATTATCATCATCAGCCATAGGACGTCCACTGAATATAGTGATCCTCTAATTATTTAATACAGTATGGCATAATTGGGATAAAAATAAAAAATCGAGTCTTCTGTACTTGTTTGTGTTATGTTTAACGACTGCCATCTTTGCTCCATATTCATAGGTGATATCTAATTAGGGCGCTGTATTAGCATTGTTTATTTTTGCTTTAATATTAAACATTTTCGTTCTGTTTGTAATGTAACGGGACATTTGTTGTTTTGGGACGAGTGCGAATTAACAATAAACTCTATGTATGCATAGAGTAGAGTACTTTATTGCAATTAAAAAACCCCTTTCCCACTGGTGGGTTAACGACTATTTATTTTTGAGGGTTGAAAGATAGTGTCCTATCTATTGTAATTTAAGCTGGTATATTATTTTGATAATAAACAGTGATAGTTTAGGGTTATGGATCGGTGAGACGGAAGAAAACGTGAGCTATTTTGAAACCAACCTCTTGACTTTCAACAAAATCAAACTTAGATTTTTACGTTCGTCGGTAAGAAAGATCGTGAAATCAAAATTGAAGTCTACCAACCCGCTTTGGAAAGAAAGAAAGTAATAAACTTTATTCAGCCAATGTCTCAGGCAACAGTGAGTGGGAGAGAACAAAAAGAATAAGACAGAATATGTAGCACTGAGAGGTAACAAATTGGTTAATTACTAATTACGTGTGGAATATTTTTGTTGGATTTATGTGGACTAGGATCCCTGTGATTAGTAAAGGAAGCTCGTGTCAAATCATGTCATAACATAATTTGTCAGTGCTAATTATAGCTCTATCTTCGGTAGCTTTTCGCGACTTCAAACCAGATTTATTAGGTCAGTGATCAAAAGCCTCATATAATCTTACATAACCAAGTTCTGTCTCTCCTCCTACTACAATAAAGCGTTGAAACTCGTCACTTTAACAAAAAATGTTATGAAATTTTAAATAATAAATAGCAAAGATTTGTCCATATTTAAAATTTCTCCCGGTTTTACCGCAACGTGCAAAAACTACAGTTTAGGATATAAATTTAAAAAATTGTGTTGCTAAGGTATTTTCATTTGTAATACAGTGATATTATATGAATTAATAAAAGAATCATACCAACAGAAATTTCTAGATTTGTTTATTTTTTACATGCAAATAAAAAAGTATCTTGTACTCAACACTTTTGTTTAATAATTAATGCATTTTGTAATGGTTTAAATATATTTCATATTAACGAATACACATAGGTTTTGAAACACATAAATACTACATACATAACATAACATAAGCACTAGCGAACTAGTACACCCACATTTCGTCGAGCTTAGTTCTGTCCCAGATGTGATAAGGGGCGAGCCTATCGCCATATCGGGCACAATTTCCAGCCTCCAGGCTGGTATGGAAAAATCCAATATCGCTTTGCCCGACCCGGGGATCGAACCCGAGACCTCAGAACCGTAGTCATACCGAAATAACCACCACGCCACCGAGGCAGTCATATAAATACACACCCATAGTCACATAAATACTAGCTCTGTAATTTGCTATTTTTTTTAAATAGTTTAAGCAAATTGGAGTACGAAAGAATTGTTTCACTTTGTTTCTCCAAAAGAAAGAATAAACAGTACCCTTAATCGAAGAAAGCAATAACGCTACGAGCCTTGCCTAAAATTCCATGCAATTAGGCGCCTAATTTCCAATTAGCAAACAGGTAACGTAAAAAGATGCCATTACGAGACGCTTCCCGCCAAATCAGCCGCCATATTGGGACAGGAGCTAATGTTACGGACCACTGCATGGTCTATTTTTAATTACATATCGTATTGGGTACATTTTGGGATATGGACAGTCAGCGACTAGGGTCAATTCGATGTACAAATTCTTGACAGAAGTCAAAAAGGGCATAAGCATGTATGTCCTGAGTTCGATTCCCAGGTCGGGCAAAGCAAATTTTCTAATTTAATTTGCCCGGGACTGGATCCCTCATCGGGCGTTGACGTCAGGGAGGCGGCTGGTCGTAAAAAAACTAAGCCAGATTCTCTCTGCAACATGCTTGAAAAAGTGTGGTGCGCCGACCCCACATTAAGGTGGGATAAGGGCAGGTAGAAAGAACAAAAGAAAACTGCGAATGATAACACTAAAAAAATGTGATGATGAAGTGCTCCAGCACAGACTTCGAAGACAGTAAGAAATAGGTATTTTTTACCTTGATCTCCACGGCTTGTCGAAAGAGCAGCTGGCTGTGAAGCGAAAGAACGCAGGTTTGGTCCCTTCACTGAGACAAATCTTTGTGTGGCCTACCGGTATTTGTATCTGGTTTGGGTGTTATGAGACCGAATGTCTCTCGTAGTTCTTGATACCCAGGACACAAGACTCGTATCTTACTGTGCGGTCATGACTGTATATGCTACTTGCTTTGGTTTTGAATGTAACATTTTGAATTTGTTAAAGAATTCTGTTGGACGTAGAATTTACGGCTCCGCGTCTAACTTCCCGCCAAAAGGTGAGCGGCCATCTTGTCCGAGCGGGCAAGCGCGCGTGCGAATTATTGGCGCCCAACGTTGCATATGCGATGGTTGTTTATCGAATTAATATTGCAACTAACGCTTTTTGGGCTCGCGTGACAATGTTGCCTCACGCTTTTAGTTTATTTTGAGTTTTGCCTTTTACCATTTATCTATATTGGCATAGCGATTGAATTCTAAAAAACTTGGACTAAAATTAGTTAAGGTGTTAGTCTATTTTGTCACTCTAAAAGACCTCTATCGTCCATGTAAGAAATTTTAGTTAGTTACATTTCAGTAGCATCCTTTTTTGAAATAGTTTTTAATTTTTCTACGAATATTTCTCTTTTCAAAGTAAAGCAGCTGTCAATAGCCTAGCGACACGAACGGTTATGACGCCAGCAGTACCGGCACAGCAATCACGAGAGTGTCGCGTTTACAGTAATTACAAAAGTTAGATACGTTTTGTTAAAGGAAAATTAGTATTTTGTGGTGCCAGTCGTTTTCGGTCGCGCCGTAAAAGCTGTTAGGCGACGCAGTAACCGGCCGCGGGGTGGGTTACACTATCGATGGTTTAACTACTGATTAAACCGACGGGCGACTACATGCATGAAGAGTGTTAGATTCAATGAGGCGAAAGCGGTATGCAAGAATCATAGCAAGTGGAAAACCTTTATATCTGTCTACCACTACGGGAAAAAGGTGTGAATGTATGTATTTCATTTCTAAACACGTCTGATTTTACCAATATGAACTTAGCTTCATTGTAAAACGATATAGTTATTTTGTCGTGTGCTTACTTTATTATGAAGCTCTTGTTCAGATTAGTTATTGATGTGTACTTGTCATGAGAATGTGATATAACATCCATCATTAATCAAATAAATGATGGCCTAGTATACACATCTGTTTTTATGCATGTATAGTAATATTTCTGAACTACATTATATACTCCCATATGCATCATTGCTATGCATGATTTATAACTAGGTCAAACTTGGAGTGACGCTAGTTGTAAACACTAGTCTATAATACTGATAGGTGTACTTACCTTACTTACCTATACTCATTGCAGTTAATCTGTATACACAAAAATACTTTTGTTAACAGATAGTTAAACTATAGTTTAACCCCACACACAACCCACCCTTATCTAAAGAGAAGTAACGTGGGCAGTTTTGGAAGCAACCATTCAGCGACCGTGGGGTCCAAATCCGAAATGTTTTATTCTTAACTGCCTCGACAAGAGTTAATTGTGTAAACCCTTGTCTATCCCTAGTTTTATACGGCAATTTATTTTAAATGTCCCGCCCAAATCATAACGTACAGGATGTGTATTATGGAATCAGGCTTAGGACGTGGCGGGTTATTATGCTTTGTAATGTTTGTTTGACATGATATTCTTATCACAGTAGACATAATTAAAAGTTTTATCAAGGTTTTATCAACATACATACATACATAAGCTCACGCCTGTATCCCCGAAGGGGTAAGCAGAGGCGCACTAGCGAACTAGTACACCCACGTTTCGCCGAGCTAAGTTCCGTCCCAGATGTGATAGGGGGCGAGCCTACCGCCATATCGGGCACATATTCCAGACTCCGGGCTGATATGGAAAAATCCAATATCACTTTGCCCGACCCGGGATCCGGACCCGGGGATCAAACCCGAGACCTCAGAACCGTAGTCGTACCGAAATACCACCACGCCACCGAGGCAGTCAGGTTTTATCAAGTTGCGGGTAATTAATATAGAGACTCTTTTGCCTTCAAATAATGAAGAAATGTTGATCGAAAATTACCGAATAGTGTTTTGAAATCTGTAATATATCGCATAGTTAGTTAATAACAAATAAAGAACTATCGCTCGAAGCCGAAAAGTGAAGAGAATTTTTAAAGCACAAATCCAAAACACCCTGTGTCACATAGGAATATGAAATTAAATTTATATGACAAACTATTGTTTAAAATTCAAATTGTACGTGTGAAATCTTGTCCCGGCCTTAATTGTATTGACCAAACCCACTCGGGGAGGAGGGCAGGGATGTGGGGGGCGGTCGAAGGGACCCCCGCACCTAGTCCACTCTCGTGTGAGGAAACACAATAATATCTTGATGTACCACGCTCCAACCCTCCTAATGACTTTAATAAAGGTACGAATTTACGTCGCATGATATTTATGATTTTATTTCGATATATTTAATTAAAATTTTAGTGCTAGGCTCGGGGCGTGATGCGTCGCCTAAAGGCGTTACTGTCTTTATTGTTATAAAACGTCAAATTAAACCCGTAGAAGAGATTTTGGGGTGATTTTATGTTTAATGCGGTCTTAACACACATAAAATTTGATTACGCCACACTTGTTTTGTTAATATTCATTTTCTGTTATGTATTTTATAGGGGTTTGATTTTTCTGTAATTGTGGTTGTTCATAACTCTGGTTTAATTTAAGTATTATGATTCATATAATTACGTGGATCTTATTGGCTTTGTACGTGTGTTTCAGACGAGTTAATCATTGTCTTGTATACATGCACTTTTTCTCGTGGCTATTTCAGGCAATCCTGGCGCGTCTTCGAAATTCTTGTGAAAAACTTGTCGGGTATGCAGGTTTCCTCACGATGTTTTCCTTCACCATTATAGCAAGCGATAACTTACAATGAAAATACACTTAACATAGAAAAGCCAGAGGTGTATGCTCTTTTTGATATTGGTCTCGAACCTCCGACACTTGTCTCAGCAGTCCGTATCAATCCCAACTGATCTATCGCTGCTTATATTACTATTATTAAAGTGCTTAATAAAGCAAGTACACACGGTCAACTTTATAACCACGGCCGTACATAAGATGTTGCGCACACTGATAGTGCACGTCCGCCCTATAAATTGCGATGCAGGGCGCCCAACAAAATCGTCGCGCTCAGGTTGACTTGACTTGAGTTACGATCGGGACGAACATACCCGTAAATATAACAGTAACTCATCGGGGCAGTTGCCTCCACCTGTTACGGGTTAATCGATGCACCGTACAATATAGACACGGTTGCAGCGCTGTTGGGAGTGGTATACATGACCCTACGACTGTAAAGGGTTAGTTGGATGCAGTGGAAGTAAAACTTTTTTTACGGATTCTATCATGATTTGGTTTTAATTTTTATTCCCGACGTTTCGAAGGCTTTGCAGTCTTGGTGGTCACGGGTTGGACTCGTAAAAATAGTTTTATTTCAATGTATAGCATTCGCGTAAACTTAAGAAATCAGTATGCAGTGGAAGTGTTTTGTTGATCAGCTACTTTGTGCAGTCTCTTGAGTGGTAGCCCCGTAGTACGTATAGCTTTCGACTACTTATTCGAAATGACTTCTTTTTGTTCTGGTTAAGACCACTCTCACTCCAATATGTGGTTGGCGCAACCCGCTTTTTCGGCGTGTTGCAGAAAGGATTCGGCTTAGTTATTTTTGCCCTCTGGGTATCGAATTCCAGGCAAAGCGCGTCGCCAGACCTGGGATTTGAACACAAATTCCAGATCCAAAGTCCATATATGCTGCAACACCAAATGTAGAGGAATAAAAATAGAGCGACAATATGAACCAAATTGATTTAAACAATCTTGAAAAACAAATGTGTATTAATAAACCTCGGAATCCTATTCAAATGATCGCGCACATAAAAACATGCCAAATCACACAACCCGCTGGTAAACGAAGAGCTATAAACAGTGATGACAATGGACCGTCCGTCCCCGAGATCAAACATGTTTTCAATTCACATCAAAAACAACAAAAAACATGAAACGTTATGACGCGCCTAATAAAAACCGCCGGCGATATCGCCCTGTACTGGCAGCAATATCGTAATGAACACCCTGTATACACGGCGGCCATTTAATCTCGCACCTGTAACGCCCTGTATGTGCAGCTTCGTGGATGAGAGATTGGCGGGTTTAAGACGCGAGGTAGATTGTATGGTAGGTGGAAAATATTATAGTTTAGTTTGTTTTTAAAACAAATTAAATTTATTTCATTTGAATTTGGAAATTGACTTAGTGACATAGGACCTTACTTATAAAAACATTTTAGTTGAGCAAATGGTTAAGACTAGTCTGGCAATTTTTTACTTGTCATATTGTTTGAAAATAAATGGTGCAGACTATTCTCAACCATTTAAAAAATATATATTGGCTCTTTAATATTACTGTCCCACTGCTGGGTACGGGCCTCCTCTATTAATGAGAGGGGTTAGGCCTTAGTATACCCACGCTGGCCTAGTGCGGCTTGGTAGACTTCACATACCTTTGAAATTCTTGTGAAGAAATTTTCGGGTATGTAGGTTTTCTCAATATAATAGTAATATAATAGTTTTCCTTCACCGTTTCCTTAACAATTTGCTCAGCTAAAATGTTTTTATATAGCCCATAGTTTTTTTGCATATGCGGTACGACTATCGTTCTGAGGTCTCAGGTTCGATCCCTGGCAGGCATAGTAATAGTGATAATGATTTTCTGCTCAGTATTGGCCCAGATTACGGATTTTGTACGTGATTTTAAGATATGGAATGGTAGAGTTGGAAGGGGAAGACCTCATCGAACTTTCTCTGACCAAGTCAGAGATATACTCGAGAAAGGTCAAGTTAAAAGTACCCTAAACCGTCGTGCATGCATGAAGAATGTAATGAGACTGAATGAGGCGAAAGAGGTATGTAAGGATCGTAGCAAGTGGAAATCCGTTGTCTCTGCCTACCCCTATGGGAAAAAGGCGTGAGTCTATGTATGTATTTATGTATTTTAAGATAGTCTCTAATCATAGGATAGCAATAATATTGGCAAAAAATGAGTGCATAGTTGTGCCTCTACCTACCCCTTCGAGGATAACAAATATGAATGGGTGTATTAAAAATTTCGTTTGTTATTGTTGTTAATACTCCATGAAACCACATATATTGAACATGGTCAGGAAACGCATTTACAAAAGACAAAAATTAACACTAGAAGAACTTCAGTTCAGACTGAGTTCTGCATGGTGTTTTATTGGCATCTAGAAGCCTTTTTAAACGTTTATATATTACGTAACAAACTAATAGTTTAGATTTATTAATTCAATCGGAGGTTCGAGACCAACCCCAAAATGGAGCACACACCTCTGACTTTTATGTTAAGTGTATTTTCATTGGGAAATATCGCTTGCTATAACGGTAAAAACATCGTGAGGAAACCTGCATACCAGAGAATTTCTTCGCAGGAATTTCGAAGGTATGTGAAGTCTACCAACCCGCATTAGGCCAGCGTGGTAGACTAAGGCCTAACCCCTCTCATTAGTAGAGGAGCCCGTGCCCAGCAGCGGTACAGTAATATTACAGGGCTAATATTATTTTATTATTCAAAATTAGAATAGATTGATTTCAGCATTGTTCATTAACGACCTAATATCAATTCGCTTAAACTCATCGCTTCATCTCACTCCTTGTCCCATACCCCGACCGTCGCTAAACGGTCAGCCGTTAGGTTGCCCTAAACAAATACGGCCAACCATCTGCGTAAGGGAGTTTCGGCATTAAAACATTGTTTAGATCTCCCAACATGTGTCATTAGAGCCCGCGATTCGCTGACTCCCTGTAATAACACGACTTTTTCCTTCATTACGCTACCTTTTGTTTTGCCGATGCCGTTGGAGCGTTAATGGAGTTTGTGAAGTGTTTATGCGTTTTGTAATATTGGATTGTTTATTGACGGTTTGATTTGGCTGACATGTATAGGGCGAACTGCGACTAAGTCTGAGTCAAAGAAAGGAACTCAGTGAGGATTTGGAATTTTTAAATCGAACTTTGAGTTAGTTCGAGTCATTTTTACAAGAAAATCTTTGCTTTTTTGTTTTTCATGTAAAAAAAATGTTTTTCTTCTCGATTTGCTTCGTCCCTCTTCGGAGTGTGAAGAAGCATAGGCCGGCGTGATTCTGGTTAACGATAAACCCAATGTTTGTCGATGGCTTTCTTGGATTGCATTGCGCTTACTATCAGGTAGTGTCACTTTGCCGTGTCGGGATAAAAAAAAAGTTAAATCAAAATAATGAAATCCTAAGCATCTTAACTGCAGCGCTATTACTAATAGAGTTAAACCTAAACACTCACTCCTATCTTTAAATCAAGAATTTGGATAAATAAAGATTTATCGCGGAGATGCAAGTAGTCCTAAAGGTTTAATAAGTATTTGGATTATTAATTTTTACTCTACCGTTAGTTTGGAAAGGTGGATAACCTGAGAAGAATAGCAAGAATCACCAAATGTTAAATGGTCTCTACCGCCCATATAAATTAGACACCCACGAAGCCAAAAAAATCAAGTGTGTCGCCAACCTTAAAGGATAGGCGTTGGGAATCAAGTATTTAGACCATCAGAAATCTCATCGAACGAAACGCAACAGCAAGTTACCACTTCACGTCGGATTTCTGTAAGGCGGTATCGAACCGGTCGAAGTGCCCGAGTCGTGCTGTAGATGTAACTGTCTAAAGGAGAATTAAATTAATTTTATACGAAACTCTTTAATATTAAAACCATTAAAGGGCTGTGCATTGTAAAACTTAGTTCACAATCAAAGATACAAGAGCTACAGTTCAAGTAGTGTGAACGCACCCGTATCAGTTCAACTGATGCAAAACTTGTACTTATCAGTAACTTCGCCGATCAGCCACCATCAATGTCTGCGGCGGAGAATTAAAACTTCGCCCCCTTTCGCCCCTTCGCCCCGTTCCCCCATTCGCCCCTTCGCTTCGCCTCAAATCGCCCCCAGCGCAGTCTACTCTTACCTAACTGCATCATGTCTTCGGCTATCTGATACGGTTATAGATTCCTTTAATATGCAATTAAAAATGTCTGGGAAATAATGAAATAATATTTTTTATGACCCAATAAGAATTACAATGATATCGTTTGTTTGTGATCTTGGTTTTTATGTTTGTTTTTAAAGTAAAATCAGCGGCAGTTACAAAGCTATCATGGGTGCAATCCGGTATATACATCCGATGATACATATATAATGATTGAAGAATGAAATGAGACTGAATGAGGCGAAAGAGGTGTGTAAGGATCGTAGCAAGTGGAAATTCGTTGTCTCTGCCTACCCCTATGGGAAAAGGCGTGGGTCTACGTATGTATGTTATAAAGCAATGACAGAACTACACCAGATAGCTAATACCATGAACCACGTATGTTTGTAAAATTTTTGTAATCTACATTTTATTTAAAAGATCAAACTAATCATGTTCTGATACCTCGCCTCGGTAGCGTAACGGTATTGCGTGCGCGGTACGACTGTCGTCCGAAGGTCTCGAGTTCGATCCCCTGATCGGGCAGAGTGATGTTGGATATTTCAGTAAAAGCCCGGAGTCTGGAATTTGTGTCCGATATGGCGATAGGCTCGCCCCCTATCACATTTGGGACGGAACTAAGCTCGGCGAAATGTGGATGTTTTAGTTCGCCTACCTACCTCTTCGGGGATACAGGGCGTGAGCTTATGTTTATCAGGACAAAGACCCTGCCTACATCGCGGGTCTTCATATGTGACACCCAGTATAACCAAAGAATGAGAATATGAAATAAGTTATAAATTTAATCAGAGTCACAAGGAAGTCGCGTATGATGCAGCCCGGGAGAAATCAGGCGCTCCACGAATCCTACGATACACTGTAATTGGAGCCAGTTCCTTCAGGCTTAATTGAACGGCAGTACAGTTTGATGAGGATTAAACCGCGGTTTAATGTCTGGGTGTAAAGATTAATTCTGATCAATGTTTGGATGGATGTGTTAAAATTTTCTAACATTCTAAGTTATTGTTATAATGTGCAGGAGGATGGTACCAAAATGTCAAATAAATTAAGTTCTTTTTTTAAACTAAGCCGAATAAAAAAAAAACAGATAACAAACAATTTTGAGAAATAAAACTATTTTTACGGATTCTATCACGATTAGGTCAGACTGTCTGACCCGTGACAACGAAGTCTGCAAAGCCTTCGAAACGTCGGGAATAAAAATTAAAACCTAATCGTGATAGAATCCGTAAAAATAGTTTTAACACATAACTTAACATAACATTTTATTTCAATGTATAATGTCGCGTAAACTTAGAAATCAGTATAATTTTGAAAAAGTATTAAAATTCAATATTCAGCAGTGGGCGTCCTGTGGCTGATGATAATGATGATAATGATGGATCAAATTCCCATTCAATGTATTTTATACTTTTCCTAAAATACTTAGTTAAATAATAGTAAAAAATCAAGAATATTTTCCATCAAATAGTTTTCCAGATCGACTAATATCCACATTCTTAAACTCTCAAAACTACTTCATCAAAACCATTTTAAATCAGAACCATCCTCATACGCAGTCGGGTAATCAAGGCTCAGATACCATCAAATAACACGTGGATGCTAATCAAACGTCTGTACACGTTATAAAGAGTCGGCGCAGTTGGATCGTCAGCTACGCCCAGGAGAAATCAGAGCCACGCCGGTATGTCCCTAATTAGATCTCTTATTAAGTAAATATTACCACGAATTTGCGATGCTGCGATGAGAAAAATTTGGTGAAATTACTAGATGCTCTATTTTGGGTTGAGGCTGGACGTCTAGTCTTAGAGAAATGAGGCTTGGCGAATAATTCAGACGATTTTTGTACTGAGTTTGCTGCGCAATAAAGTTATTTGGTTATTTTATACGAATTTAATAAAGAAGAATTCCATTTTAATAGGAAGAAAAGTGGTAGGGTGTGTTAAATACTATAGAAAACGTTGCGTACACCATGAATATGTCGGCTCGACCGGATTATTACCACCATTGAACGGCGAGTGAAACTTCCAGATGCCCAAATTCTTCCTCTCATTGATATTCAACACTCTTTTTTCACGGTAAGTCTAATCTTAGTTGCGCTCCTGGAATTACTAAATGCTGATGTCTGTGAGTGACGAAAAACAAAAAGGTAATAAATGAAAAATACCCAAACGCCTTTAGCGGTTACGCTGTTTTTTTTAAAAAAAATTGTACCATTATCGTGAGCGACAATTGTCAAAATCTTATAGTTGAGCTCATCGATATATTATATACCTAGATACACAGTTGACGCTAGGAAAATGGGACAGCAAAGAAGTGCTTAAGCACTCCTTTTCCCTACAGTTGGACGCCGATAGAATTCTAAATTTGAAAATTCAAATTTAAGAACGCTTGATCATTTCGTTTAAAAAGCTACTTTATAACACGGGCATAGGGTTATATTTGTGTTATGTTAGAACTTGTGATCTTTTTCTTTGTTTTAGTCCTGAGACCACTTTTTAGGACGATATTTGCAAAGAACTGTGCATCTAGGGTATAATATATTGATGGTTGAGCTATATGGAACTATGTGGAGTTCAATTCCATGCTCAAACTCTAAAAAAACATAATGTTCGATTTTCAAATCTTACATTAAAAAAGGAACAATGATGGCCAGTATCAGTTGGCAATAACGGTGCGTCCTGATTGGTCGGCGCGTGCGGGGTGCTAGCGTGTGCTGTAGATACGTACAGAGTACAGACGGAGGGTGCATTTGCACAAAGGTACAGAAATATGTGACCGGCACTAAACATTAACGATTATAGTCGCCAAGTCACGTCTAATTGCGAGCGTGGCGGGGTTTATGCAACGTGTGCTAGTCTCAAGAAAGATTTTGTAAAAGTTTGTTCCACGTTCGAATTAGTGTCGAAACATTATGATTAACACAAATTGAAACCATTTCGTAGCATATTTTAATACTATTGGTTTTAAGCCAAGTACGTTTTCATTGGCAAATGACCTGTACGAAAATGTCAACGTCAAATTAACTGCAATGATTATATTTTTCGAATTTTCTATAAATTCAATAGGTCTCCTCCACCTATTGAATTTATAGAAAATTCATTTTATTTCCCATTTATTTCATGATTTATGATTTTTACATTCTTGCGTTTAAGCGTCAAGACACGGAGGTTTATAAGTAGTACAGCTAAATTTTATTTGGAATTTCGATTAAGTACGCTTGAGCTAAAACATTGAAAAGTTTAATTCTTCGCTTGTGCATAACCCCATCCACAGCTAATTGTAAGCGCACGTTATCGCGAGACAAACGCGCTGGCGCTGCAACGCATAACCATTACCACTTTTTGGTTTCGCGAAATTAGCGCCTTTTTGCATTGTCTCGTCCTCGATAGAGATTGTTGTATATTGTCCGTTGCTATTGTGTTTTTTCTTTTAGGGCGTCCGAGTCTGTAATTAAACAGTGGCTATTGAGTTTTGTTACTTAATTAAGTATAGGCTTTTATTGTATAACGTGTTTTGTCCTTCCCCTTTATGATTAAACTAGATTTTGCTTACGGCTCCGCCCGCGCAACGATTTTTATATCATATCTCAGTTTATATGGTTCTAATTTGCTGATTTGTGTACTTATACACAATATTTTGAGTGGTTGAGCCATGCTATAGACAGTTACGTGTAAAGCACGAGTGAACCGGCTCGACCGGATTGATACCACCGTCTCACAGAAAATCGACGAAAACTGGCAGCTCGCTGTCGCGTTTTGCTCGGTGAGTGAGGTTTCCAGTTGCTCAATTCCCTCCCTCCCTTTCCCAATCCCTATTCCCCTACTTTTAGGTTGGCAACGCACCCATGATTCTGTTTGTGTCTCGGGTGTCTATCGGTGGAGATCACTTACCATCAAGTGACCCATCTGCTCGTTTGCCAGTATCCTATAAAATAATGCGATTATTGAAATAGTTCATTCACTACCTTCCCTAGGATTCAAGTTTTCTTCACACACATACAGAGCGCCACAAACATACATACACACTTGGCTTTAGAATTAAAATTCGCAGTAGTAAGAGGGTTCGAAGTAATTTTCTCTCTCACTCTCACAAGGCTACGTACGGTTTCCCTGATCTTGTCTTTTCCCATTTTTTTTGTTTGTATTTTCTTATAAATCGACCTTAACTGATATTTCCTGATGAAGGTTCTGAGATCACGTACGTACGTACGTAAGCTCACGCCTGTATCCCCAAAAGGGTAGGCAGAGGCGCACTAGCGAACTAGAACACCCACATTTCGCCGAGCTTAGTTCCGTCCCAGATGTGATAGGGGGCGAGCCTATCGCTATATCGGGCACAAATTCCAGACTCCGGGCTGATATAGAATAATCCAATATCACTTTGCCCGACCCGGGGATCGAACCTGAGACCTCAGAACCGTAGTCGTACCGAAATACCACCACGCCACCAAGGCAGGTTCTGAGATCAATAAAAGCGAATATTATTCAGGGATAGAAATTACACGTTTGCACGTTATATCTGTGTAAAGAGAATTTGGGTAACTCTTTTAATACACAGCTGTGTAATTTTGCAGAAAAACTCCCTTCTATAATTAATTCGTGTCCGCGTGACTTATTTTTAATATTAGGAGATTTTAACTTGTCAAATATTGACTGGTATAGTGGACCCGACCACCTACAACCAACAGGAATTATAGGCAATTCGCAGATACTTCTTTTTGACACTTTAGCCGAATGTAATTTAAATCAGTTCAATCTCAATAGAAATATAAATAATCGAATATTAGATTATGTACTGTGTAACAATCAAGTATCAGCTAGTGCTTGTAAAGCTCCTCTAGTAATTGAGGATGGTCACCATAAGTCCTTAGATGTCGCTATAAATCTAGTTCGGGATGATGAATTAAGAATTAATTCGAGGATCAAATACTTTTACAATAAAGCCAATTATGATTCCATTAATTCTTCATTAAACGAAATAGATTGGGACGCTTGTTTAAATAATGTTTCGTTAGAACATGCGGTTGGTACTTTTTATAAACATTTGTACTACATAAGAGACAAATATGTTCCCCACAAACTGTTCTCTAGTTCGTCTTTCCCGCCATGGTACAATGCGTCGCTAAAGAAAATACTTAAGGAAAAACAGAAATTCCTTAAAAAATATAAACTTTATGGCAATACGGGAGACCTCGAATCTTTTCGCGTTCTCCAGGATAGGGCTAAAAGGATAGAACAAGAATGTTATATCAACTACTTAGAGAAAATCCAGGAATCAATTACTGAACGACCATCTATGTTCTGGTCGTTTATTAAATCAAATAAAAATGGTGCAAACTCACTTCCCTCAACCCTACACTACGATGGCAATGCTGCTGAATCGGGAGATGATATTTGTAATCTTTTTGCAACCTATTTTCAGTCCACTTTTCTCTCTTCACCGTCATTCACTACTCCTACTTCTCAAACATCTTGTCCACCACATGTGAATTCCCTTAATGATATTAGCGACATTGAAATAAAGACTGAAACAGTTCTTAAATTGATGAAATCTCTTGATTTAACAAAAGGTCCTGGGCCAGACAATATTACACCTATTCTTGTTAGTAAATGTGCTGAATATTTAGTGCTACCAATCACTATTTTGTACAGGCGTTCTATTTCGGAAGGTATTATCCCAAATATATGGAAATCGGCATTTATAACACCAGTGCACAAAACTGGCAGTAGAAATGACGTACAAAATTACAGACCCATATCGAAATTGTGTGTTTTTGCGAAAATATTCGAAAGAATAGTTTACACCCAAGTATATTACACGCTAACCCCCTTTCTTATCGAAGAACAGCACGGCTTTATTAAAAACCGTTCCACTACATCAAATCTATTGTCCTTTGTAGACTTTGTATCATCTAATATAGATTGTGGTGGGCAAGTGGATGCCATATTTACTGACTTCAGCAAAGCGTTTGATAGGATTGATCACGTAATACTTTTACAAAAGCTTCTTTTCGCAGGAATCCACGGTAATTTATATAGATGGTTTGCTTCATATATAGAAAACCGATTACAGGCTGTTGTGGTCAACGGATTCTCCTCTGCATGGAATACAGTACCTTCTGGTGTTCCACAAGGATCACTTCTGGGCCCTCTTCTCTTCAATATGTTTATAAATGATGTCGGCCTATGTTTCCAAAGTTGTAAATTTCTCCTCTACGCAGACGACATGAAGATATTCAAGAAAATTGAGGGCCCGGAAGACTCCGAGCTCTTGCAGAATGACCTGAATCGTTTTGAACGATATTGTTTACTAAATAAATTAGATTTAAATGTAAAAAAATGTAATTTTATAAGTTTTACGCGTAAGTTAAAGCCAATACAAAACAACTACCTTATTCAAGGTCATAAATTACAGCAGGTTAATGTCGTGCGTGATCTCGGAGTTTTACACGATTCTAAGTTGATGTATGATAAACACGTTGACCACATTGCCAATAAGGCTAGAAAAACTTTGGGCTTCCTAATTAGGTCGAGCTCTGAATTTACGAATGTGAAGGTGATTAAAATCCTGTATTGTAGTCTGGTGCGTAGCATCCTCGAGTATAGTTCCCAAGTTTGGAATCCGCATTATGATATTTATATCAATAGACTCGAGTCTATCCAAAAGAAGTTTTTGAGGTTTTTGCAATTTAAGGACAAGTGTTATGACGCTGCCTATGATATTAGGTGCCGTAGACATCATATTTTGCCTCTGCATGAGAGAAGAAAAATCGCAGATATTGTCCTTCTTGCAAAAGTAGCTCAGAATCAAATAGACTCTCCATACCTCCTCTCAAAAATATTTCTAAAAGTGTCGTATAAACCAATTAGATCGCCTGCAACTTTAGCTATTCCACAAAGTTTTTCAAACTATGGACAGAACTCATTTCTTATTAGATCGGCAAAAGAACTAAACAAACTTATCAATAATTCCTCGGATTTGGACCTTTTTATTTCTAAGCCTTACACTTTAAGAATTAATATGATGAATTCCTGGTTCAACGGTTCTCCAACTGGCAGTGGCTAATTAATCGATTGGTGAAAATAATGATTTAATATAAATATAATTTTTAATAAGCAAGCTGTATAGTTGCATAATTGCGAAAACATGTATAGTGTTTCATATAGTTTAAAGACGTGTATATCATTGATCACAATATTTGTAGTAACACTTTGTTTTCCGAATAAAAATAAAATAAAATAAAATAAAATAGTGTACCTTTCTAATAGTGAAATTATTTTCAAAATTGGCTCAGTAGTTCCAGAGACTATCGCGTTCAAACAAACATTTTTGTATATAAGATGAGGATTTCACATAGGAGTAAAAAGCTAAATCCTACTTAAGTATAGTCTCGCTCCCCTTCCTTAAGAATGTTAATTAAAAATGATACGAAACCCTACAGATACCTATTGATTTTCACCTGCAACGGACAAGGGCGGTTTCACAGCAGGTTGAATGTATCTTTAGTTATACCATTATCGAGATATTTTAACCGTAACTGTAATTTTTGGACCGTCTTCAAAAAAAGGAGTAGGTACTCATCATCTGATGAGGCTGATGCCTGAGGACGTCTACTGCTGGACATCGGTATTCCCCAAAGATTTCCAAGGTCCTCAATTCGTCTTTCTTTAATGTATGTATGTTACGCGATATTTCCGCCAAATATGGACCAATTTTCAAGATTATTTTTGTGTTCGATAGAGCTTATTCCAAGGGATGTCCAATATAAATTTGGTCATGATCGGATAAGTTTTGAAGTCAGTCTGTTAAGTTTTGTATCTTTGATTATTGTCCTGGACCAAAGTGATCATACCTGATAAATGTTTTATCACTGCAATAAATGCGCACATATAAATCTCACTCACCGAACGAAACGCGACAGCAAGCTGCCACTTTACGACGGTTTACTCTAAAACAGTAGTATAAAACCAGTCGAGCCGGCCCATTCGTGCTGTAGACGTAACTGTCTACAACGTGGCTCTACCACTCAAATTAAATCTTTTGTAAGTAAAAGTCATTAAAAGCCATCAATCCGGAATCAGTCGATCCGGTCCGGTCGGATCGGTCCGACCCGGACGATCACTTTGTTTAATTAACATTCCGTCTCACCTCGGCATCGCGTCGCGTCCGCGTCGCCGTCAAGACGTTCAAATTAAACCGATATCACTTCGCTATTTATCGACGGCTCCTTTGTAGTAAAGTTTGGGAGCGGTGTTTTAATTATCCCTATTATATTTACTTGGTCTAATTTCAGAGTATAGAGGTATAGACTGTGAACCGGGAGGTCCTGGATTCGATTCCCGGGTCAGGCAAAGCTCAACCATGAATTTGTTGCACGTATTCACGCGAGCGAGGACGTAAAATATTTGTATGGAAAACGTCACGTTCCCCTCGTAACCGCTAGAGGCGTTCGGGTGTTTGTCATACAAATATTTTACGGAGACGCTAGCAAGTAATGTCAAAAAAACTCATGGTTGGCCTACTGGTATCCCTGAGTAAAACACGTCCCATAGATGTAATGAGTATATCAGTACATCTGTTTTTCGCCGAGCTTATTTCCTTCCTATGGTGTGATAGGTGGGAAATTGTGCTGGGGAAGGTAGGGCGAAAACAGCGAAACAAGCTTGGAAACACTCCAATTTGCATAGAATTTTCTTTGAAATAAAATACGTTGCTCCGCGACCGTACCGCGAGCCATCCCCGGTGTGTTCGCGAGACGAGCGTTCGACAGGCCGCGTTGCCGAATCGACACCGGCATCTAACAACCTACACTACCTTCGAATCATGCATGTGCGGCCTTTTAGGGGTTCCTAACATTAATATAGTTATCTGATAATAATATAGGACATTAGGTATATTTATTATATTTTTATTGTAAACTGACCGACCGATCGACCAATTTGGAAAGTGTATGCCATAAATTGTATAAAAATAATCATATTATGACTAAACTTATTGTTTATGATATAGATATAAGGAATTTTATTAGTGTGGGTTTTTGCATCCTACAATGCCATTTCACCTTTTAATCATTCTTTTGGTAATAACATCTCCAGTGGTATTGAGTATGCGTGAATCAATATAAATATGAATATCAATTGTATCGACAATTTTTAAATCAAATAATTATTAAAATGGAAAAAAGACAAAAGATAAAAAAAGAAATGGTGACAATTGATGATGAAAAAAATAAGCCCGGAGTTTCTTTCTGCCTTTCTTCTTCGGGTCGTCATCCGTAGGTGACTAGAGAAAGGCTGGTAGGTTAGACAACATACAACCCATTCCCTTACACTCTATTCATATCTCCCCTTATCACCCTATCTTAGCCATCCCATCGTTATTATGTCCATACTTGCCTGCCTGTCGTCAAATTCAAATATATATCGTAAATTATATTAATCTTAATCTAAAAATTTACTTGTGTTGACTTGTCAAAGTGCTTTTTTACATGCCTACGTGATCAATAAAGATTTTTATTTTATTTTATTTTATAATCTATATCTTACATGTCCGTCGGTATTTCACAGCTATATAAATCGAACACTGTTTGGGACTACATAAAAATATATGGTATGGTAGGGTCTATTTTTCAAGTGCTGCACAATGATTTTGTAAGTTCATACATATGACAAGATAAAATAATTTCAATGCAATCAATAGATGTATATGAATATATTGATGATTATACATATAAATTACAGCTAAGTTATTAAATATTTTTTTTAGATAATTTGTGATGGAGTTATTTTTTTTAGATTTGTTTGTGAGATAATTTTCAAATCTGAAAAACTAGTGGCCCCAATTTAACTTAAATTACGTTAATTTGGCTGATAATGATGATGATGACATAAATTTTAGATTTTAAACTTTATTGGAAAATCCATAATTGTTTATCTTTTAACGCTTTTCTAACATTACTTTTTTATATCTTCATATAGAGGTATAAAAGTAATTAAAGACAAGATTGCACCGTGTCCAGTCGATCATCGTTCACGAGTAGAGAGTATTAATAGACCTAATTTGTAAGCGGGCGCGATCGGCTCATTTGTCGAGCGGGAGCGGGAGCGGGAGCGGCCACTCTTAATAAATAGCGGGGATACCAGCTTTCGCAGTAATAATTATCTTGACATTCAATTTATCATTCATAGACATTAACGTTTTAAGATACATTTTAATATAGTGGCCTGCCTCGGTTGCGTAGTTATATTACGGTATGCTGTATGTCTTCTATTCTGGAATTTGTATCCAATATGGCGATAGGCTCGTCCCCTTTCATATCTGGGATGGAAATAAGCTCGGCGAAATGTGGGTGTTCGAGAATGCTAGTTCACCTTTGGAGGTACAGGCATGAGCTTATGTATTATTAAAAAAAAACACGTTTTTAGTCGAATTCCCCAAATTCGACAACAACCCCGGAAATTCAAACTATAGCAACACCGAACCGTCGTTGCGTACACGACTGTTTGTTAATCGGCGCCATAATTACTGTTTAATTAAACTGCCGATGTACGTTGACTTGCCTTCTGGATGTACCCTAATTAAACAAATGGCGCCAATTTGCATGTTTCTTAAAACACTTACACAAAATGTACAGTGAATAGTGTTTGGATGGTGGATGATATTGTACCATAAATTGGTATAGGGATGCCATAGATGTGGAATGTCATTAAGACCCAAATACGTTTGTGTCACGCTTATGTCATCATCCACCGTGTGGGTGATCTGAGATATCATCAATCAATCATCAATCCTTCTACCTGTCTTTATCCCATCTTAACGCGGGTCGGCGCGACACCCTTTTTAAGCATGTTGCAGAGAGGATTTGGCTTAGGTTTTACGATCGGCCGCCTGCCTGACGTCAACCCCCTATGAGGGATCCAATCCCGGGTAAATTAAATTAGAAACATTTCTTTGCCCGACCTGGGAATCGAACCCAGGACATTTCGGTCCACAGCCCATGCTGCCACTAGACCAAGGAGGCGACTTCAATCAATCAACCAATCATCAATCAATACATATAATAAGAATGTAAATATCGCGTGTTTGCGTACATTGCTTAGATTCTCAAAAAAAGGGGCGTTGGCCTATTTACGACAGACTTCCAAAAAAGAGGAGGGTCTCAATTCGTCTGTATTTTTTTTAAGTATGTTACGCGATATCTCCGACAAATGTGGACCGATTTTCAAAATTCTTTGTGTTCGATAGAGTTTATTTCAAGGGTGGTCCCATATAAATTCGGTCACGATCGGATTTGAAGTCGGTCTGTTAAGTTTTTATTTGAGTCAGATTTTTTTAAAGAATTACCATACCTATCTACCTCACAAAAAAACGAGGTTCTCAATTCGGCGCGTATCCATTAATAAATGCAAATAAATCTGTTTGACGTTTTCACAGCTAAAGCGATGAACTGATTTTGATGACATTTTGTTGGATACCTTTGACCCCAAGGAGGGTACTTTATTTTTTATCAATCCCCAAAGGGACGAAATAAGGGATGAAAATTTGTAGAGGTAATGGGAGTTCAGAATCCACTTAATGGATTTTGATGAAAGTTGGTATGAGGATGATACCTTTAGCCCTAAGGACAGACTTACGTTACGTTACGGTTGAAATTTTGTTTTTTGTCTTTCATCTAATTTACTTCAAAATCGATATCTGGGTCGCCCCGTAGTTCCCAACCACGAATCTGGCAACCAAATTGAAAAAAGAGGCCGCTATTTTGTTTTTCTTTGTTTTTCACCCGATTGACTTCAAAATTGATATCTGGATCGTCCCATAGTTCCAAACCACAAACGAAATTGAAAGTGCACCTCTGTCTACCTCTTCAGGGATACAGGCATGAGCTTATGTACGTATGTAATTTGGTATAGGTATACAAGTCCTACTGTGTCCATCAGCAGGTAAAGGTTGATACCTACATAGATAGGGAGAATTCATTAAAGTTACCAACCCGGCTCAGGAAACCTCATTCGTAACACAATGCGATCAGCACCTTATCTTAATAATATCTGGGTTATGTTACGTGGGTTTGATTCTGTTACGAACTATGTGTTTCAACACGGTAACGCGGTATGGTTGTGGGCAGAGTTATATTATTTTTTTACAACCAACAGTCACAACCAGATTAAAATACTAATATTGTGTTGTGAGGTCTTGTTGCCGGTCCCACAATATTTTTCCCCAAAAAATTCAACTACAATGAAAGCTTTTTAACTAAATAAAATTAAGTAAGTTCTTTAATATGTCAGAACTTTTTAAAATTCCAGGAATTTTGTGAGTACAAAGCTTTGATATTATATTTGAGTCCTGTGTATAGCAAATTGATCTACAATTATCGAAAAATTCGTTATTTATGCTAATTTATCAATATAGTTGAACAAATGGCGTAGATTTATATTGCCAAGAGATCGAAATTTCGTAGAATCAAAATCTCCGTTCATACTTCTTGATAGCAAGATTCATAAACAGATTCCTAAATTCACAAACAAAGCGAGTGAAGCACGCTCTCCAAATTGTCAAAGTACACAAATGCAAATCCTTGTATAAAGGTTAGTCCTCACAATGGGGTGTATCGCCAATCGTCCTGTTAACCCTACAGAAACTTGGCGTACATTAGGCCAGTGCCAGTTACGAACACCTGTATTGTAATACTAAATATTGTCGATCAGAGATCTTTATCGCTTAACTCTTACATCCCATTAACTCTGTGACGACAGGGACGGACTTTGTCGCATTTTTGGGTGATCATTTATTTAAACTTATACAGAAATGAAGTATCGATTTTGAATCATGAATGACTGTACTGTGGTGTTACCATTATTGTAGTCCTTTGTTATTACTTTATGTGAAATATAATAATTTCTGTAGACCAGCAATGTACTGCACAATACAGTAAAAATATACGATTTACAAAGCACAATATTTTATTTTTCAGGTACTCTTCAGTTGCGGATAAGGTAAGAAACAAATTATGTATATTAAGAATTAATTTACTATTTTGAGCAACTTTAATTTTACATGTTTACGAAATGTATTCATTGTTATTTTCATTATTTATACATGCTTTATATTATCATTTTTAATTGAGTACTAAAATAAAATTATACAACATAACAAACATAATCACCATCATTATCATCAGCCACAGGACGTCCACTGCTGGACATAGGCCTCCCCCAAAGATTTTCATACAAACAAACACAATATTAGAAACGATCATAAAATTGTGATTATAGAGATTGAAAAAAGAACACTTAACCTGTCCACGAGGGTGATGGTCCCTCATACCCTTTCTGAATACAGCCCTCTGTAGAGTTTTAGAAACAAATTCGATATGGAAACTTGTATCGAACAATACAAAGCGTTGTTCGTTAATATCGTGTTGGGAGCCTTAGTCGAGATTTTGTCGACAGATAGATCGGCTCTCATTCCGATCTGGTTATGAGAATAGATGACTTTTGGGATTAAATGAGGGGATCTGATGAAATGGAAAGACACTTTGTTGTTCTCTTGTGTGAATAAAACAGTTTTACGTAACTTTAAATCGAATTTGTTGTTCAAATGTCTTCGAAAATCTTAGTACATATCTGAAGAATTTTTCAAGTGGTAGAGCCACGCTGTAGACAGTAACGTCTATAGCACGAATGGGCCGGCTCGACCGGTTAGATACCACTGTCTCACAGAAAACCGACGTAAAGTGGCAGCTTGGTGTCGCGTTTCGTTCGGCGAGTGAGATTTCCGGTGGCCCATTTCCCCACTCCGTTTCCCAATCCCCTTCCATTCCCTCCTTTTAGGTTGGTAACGCACCCATGATTATTTTTGTGTCTTGGGTGTCTATGGGCGGTGGAGATCACTTACCATCAGGTGACCCATCTGCTCGTTTGCCAATCTCTGCTATAAAAAAAAGTTTGTAAGATCTGTTTGGTTGTGAAGAATTAAGACTAAGTTCTTCTCGGTAGACTAAAGTGAAGTTTGAAGTGAAACTTTAGTCATTGTTTGGCACAAAGCCTTGATCCCCTAAGTTAGTCTTTACTTAAGCCGATGAACTAAACTCCATCCTAATCACTAGATACTAGAAATCAAAACTAAAATGGCTTGCAGTCTTTTTCTATTTTTCTACCTGCTCGTATCCCACCTCAAAGTGGGATTGACGCAACATACTTTTCTAAATATGTTGCAGAAATTATTCGACTTTAGTTTTTTCAATCGACTGCCTGACTGTTGAGCTTCCTTGAGAGATATTGGGTCTTACTTATAAAAATAGTTTCGCTTATATTTTCGCTAAGAATAACCTGTCACTATTTGCTTGCGTTACATTGTTTAATAATGAAAGGGACAACCTACGGTTAAAGATAAGCAGCGTTTAAATATTTTTATAAGTAAGGGCATTAAGTATAATATGAATTGTTTTAATACTATAATCGACCTATCCAAAGAATAATGATACATATGATAATGAATCGTATAAATCGAAACCTGTATATTTAACTACAAAATATTTTTAAGCTGTCATAATTAAAATTGTTATTATGTCATAACTTAAAAAAAAATGTACTACTTAAATACATAGGTCAATATATGCTCAGAAAAATATAAAAGCAATTTTGATTAATTATCATCTGTAACTTTATTCTTTGGATAGGTCGTATTGCTCTTAACCAAACATCTTTGAAAAGCCCATGTTATAACAAACGAGGTGCTAAATCATAAAGTAAATACACATTACTCGGCCTATTATCTACAAAACAATAACCAAGTTCCAATAATGTATGGTATAAAACGTAACAGTGTTCAAACAATGCAGTAGTTTGCACACAAGACTAGCCGCCACTCCGTAAAGAGTAACCGTGAATTTATAGTTCAAGTTTGACTACTCATATTGTTTACCTTGTCTCACGCCCTGTACCAATGCTAAGTGATTAAGAATAAGCTGTAAGAACAATGGTGGTGTGGAGAGGACACTGGCAGTTATCTTTTGTCTCCGTTTTTTTGTGACATAAAATTCTCAAATTATTTTATTTTATTAGTGTTTAAGGGAAATATACAAACAATACCTTAATCTAACTTAAATCACTAATTGTAACACGTGAAAATAATAATAATTAAAATATGTTTAATGACCCAATTAAGTATTTATTAAATGAGTCACAAAAATAACTGAATGAAAAGTTAGCCGTATTGCTTTTTCTCTCGTTATATTTTTTAATATAAGCTAATTAAAATTTTAAAACTCTCATAAACTAAACTTAGGTGACTTATTAGGTAAAGGCGACTTGCATCACTATTATTAATCTAGAGTTATACCTTATCTCGATTTATCCTACAGCTCACTCTTGTCTTTAAATCAATATTTGGTATAATTAAAGATTTATCGCGAAGCTGCAAGTGGCCATTGTTTTAATAAAATGGTGTTTGATTAGAAATTTGTGATTTTTTTATACTTTTATCATAATATACAATTAATGTACCGAGATTTTTTTCTGTATCAGGATATTATATGCTCATCGCTATACCAGGCACACATTCCATTTTTCTGTATTGAAAAACTCGAATACAAATTATGAGTTCAAATTACGAGAGGCACTTCATTTTTTGATCCATAAAATTTTCTATCAAGACATAAAAACTACTCGGGGTCTCCACGACACCCGTGTCCAAAAACTCTCACGACCAACTACACAAGATACAGCACTCTAGTCAAATTCCAAGTGTTCGCCAAGTTAAACTGAAATAACTTACGCGAATCGGCCAATCGCCTTTGTCGTTTCTAAGCTAGAACGCAATTATCATTAATTATTATTAAATGTGACATTTTGGTGATAAACGTTCGGCCGATAACTTGTGCAAATAACTCAAGTTTGGTGGGGTTGTCCCGTGACTCCCGTCCCGTACTCCCGTCCCGTATTCCCGTCCCGTACTTCAGTCCCGGAGGATGAGTCTTTCGTACCGACGCGACGCACTGTGTTTGATTTGTAGCATTGCGTTGATAGGGTTAACTATTGAGATTTCCTTTTCAGTCTTACTGAAGTTTTGATTTTGATGTTTGTTGTAATTACTCTACTACTGGTTATATATGGGTGTTTTTAAGTACTGATTCTTAACCTAAAAAATAACGAAGAAAGCTATCTGTGATGAAAAGGAATATTTAATTTGAGTCTGACCCGTGACCACGAAGGCTGTAAAGCTTTCGAAACTTCGGGACTAAACATAAAATAAATACAAAACAAATCGTGATAGAATCCGTAAAAAACTATTTTATTTTAATAACTATTTTTGCTATTCTTTTGTTAATGAGTTATTTGAGTCGCCAGCGTATTTAATTAAAGCAACAATTAAGTTTTGACCTTTTTTCCATTTATTTTTATACCAATTGCCAGTTAATTATGGGGTCGATGCAGGTCAAACAATACACTTTTACAGAAAGAATTCGGATGAGCTTTACTACCACCCGCCTTATACCAATCCCCTCTACCAATCCAATTCCAGGTAAATCGGGTTATAAAAAAATAATTTGCCCAAACTGGGACTGCCGCGATGGCGTGGTTGTATTTCGGTACGACTACCATCCTGAGGTCTCGGGTTCGATCCCTGGGTCGGGATACAGGCGTGAGCTAATGAGCTTATGTGAGATTCAGCTGCAGACTTCCCGGTCCACAATCCATATTTGCTCACACCTTCGAAAATAAAGTTTATTACAAAGGTATTATATTGTATATTCATCGCAATAGATCTTAGCTAAGTACATTAGAAATAAATAAATGACACCCAACAGTCACACACATAGTTCTGAACCCACACTAGTTCTAACCTTTCTCGTCCGCCTTGGAGAATAAAAAAACAATATCTTTCACTTTTTTGTATTCTCTAACATCGGAACCACATAACAAGTAGTTTCCTGACGACAACTCGTCGACAGCACGTAAAATACGGCCACTAAAGCCTGTCGTATAAATACTGCCGCATACATCATCCATTATTTATCTTTATTCGCTTACCGAATTATATTCCTACTTGTTTTCCTAAGAAAATATATGACTGAGGATATAAAAAAGATGTAACGCCATTACATTTTTTTGTTAATTTTTATCGAATGATAAATGTTATATTTACAATTTAAAAAGACTTAGGGCCTCGTTCACCACCCTCGAGTAAAGTGTCAAGTAGGCTAATCGTCAGTTAAAGTCACCCGTAACTGCACGTGTGAATTTCACGACGTTCGAGTAGCATGCATCTTATGATTAAACTGGCCAGTAAGCTACTTGCCACGTCGTCTGCCAAGTAGCGCGTTTACTTGACGGTTAAAGTTTAAAGTAGGCAGTTAATTGTACATTTTATCGTAGTTTTTTTTATTTTTTATTTTAGGAACAATAAACAGTTGTACAATATATCTTATTACTAGTATAATGTTACATATAAATAACTGTGCAACCCAGCCCATTGTCCCCAGATTAATTATTAAACTGAACAAAGATTAAAGAATTTTAGGATAAGGTACTAAGAAGTTTCACATACAAATTGATAGCTAGTTTTTGATTGCTGATATTATATTACTTTTCTCAATTAAGAGACAAATTAATGTATATAATAATGTAGTTAAATAAACTATAAAATCAAATTATAGTAGTCATACCTTAATAACGATGTTTAACGTTTTAAATGAACGTGTTAACTGTAAAATAGCCTTTCATTTAAAAAATGAAGCAGTTTCAACAAAAATAAAATGCAATGCGGGTCACGCAAAACTCGTCCTTATTCACACACGATTTAGTACTTGTGTAACTATTTATATAGCAAAAAAGGGTCCGGTAGGTTTTTGTGTCATGTGGTGCGGACCCGCGACGAGTCACGACTGTTTTTTTTGCCAAATAAGATACTTGTGACGTAATATTGAACGAATGGGCCGCAGGATTTGTGATATCATTCACTTAACCAGTAAGTTGCTACTCAGAGCTCTTATTTTGCTTGTGAAATTAACAGAAGTTACTCGCAACTCTTACTTGTCAATTAACGCTAGTCAGAAAGTAACTAATCAATACTTTACTTGTAGTTGGTGAACGAGGCCCTTAGATTAATGATAATCAAGAGTTCATTTTCTGTCTTATCAGCTACCACTAAAAATATACTTGCATACTATGGGAGACTGCCTCAGTGGCGTGATTGTATTTCGGTACGACTACCGTCCTGAGGTCTCGGGTTCGATCCCCGTGTCGGGCAAAGTGATATTAGATTTTTCCATATCAGCCCGGAGTCTGGAATTTGTGCCCGATATGACGATAAGCTCGCCCCCTATCACATCTGGGACGACTAAGCTCGGCGAAATGGGTGTTCCAGTTCGCTAGTGCGCCTCTGTCTACCCCTTCGGGGATACAGGCGTGAGCTTATATATGTATACTGGGGAGTGGAGATATAGGCCCGGATAAATCGCGAGTTGCCCAAACCTAAAATTCTAGGAATAAAAATTAGATAAAATACATTTATTTCCACTCATAGAACCAAATAAAAACAAACCAAAGAAATACATTAGGAAAAGAAACATGATTGACAGTCTCCGTGGCGCAGTATGCGAGTAGTCGGCTGTGAAGCGAGAGGCCGGGGTTCGATTACTGCACCGAGACAAATGTTTGTGTGGCCCACAGTTATTTGTTTTGGGTCTAGTGTTTTGAGACCGAAAAGTATCTCGTAATTTCTGATACCCATGATACAGCAGGTTGACTCTCTAAGAAACGCCACAACATTGCGATCGACGACGAGCTCCCGCAGCGCACATCGTTGAAATCGACGGAGCGTTCAACGGTGTTAGGTCTTTATGTCAAACACCTCGCTCGAGAGAGCTAGTTCGCATAAGCGCCGTCATCAAGTATAGCGCTAGTGCGTGCGCTTTGTACCTTGCTGAATACAAAAATGAAAACATCGTTGCTGCAACGATGCCGCAACGTTGTTTTCACAAATTAAACTTTAGAAAATCGACCTGCAGGTCATACCTAGTGTAGAGTCAGGACTGTGTATGTGCCTATTGGGTGTATTTATTTATTCTAGCAACTTTAGATGATGATCTGATGACAAGTGTGCATACCTTAGGTGCAATAAGGAAAGATGAAACACCGGTATAAAGCATATCATGTACTTTGAGTGGTAGAGCCACGCTGTAGTCAATTACGTCTACAGCACGATTGGGCCGGCTCGACCGGTTTGATACCACTGTCTCACAGACAACCGACGTAAAGTGGCTGTCGCATTTCGTTCGGTGAGTGAGATTTCCGGTAGCCCAATTCCCTCTCCCTTTCACAATCCCTTTTCCATCTCCTTCCATTTCCTCTGTTTAGGTTGGCAACGCACCCATGATTCTTTTTGTGTCACGGGTGTCTATGGGCGGTGGAGATCACTTACCATCAGGTGACCCATCGGCGATCAATTATGAGAAATAATAAATTAGGCATTGAAATAAAATTATTTTTACGGATTTTATCACGATTTGGTTGGACTGTCCAACCCGTGACCACGAAGACTGCAAAGCCTTCGAAACGTCGGGAATAAAAATTAAAACCAAATCGTGATAAAATCCGTAAAAATAATTTTATTTCAATGAATAGCATTCGCGTAAACTTAAGAAATCAGTAAATAAATAGGCAATTTGCAGTCATTATAATTATAGTGTGTGTGAAAAAAGCAGCGATAGCTCAGTTGGGAATGGTACGGACTGCCGAGACAAGTGTCGGAGGTTCGAGACCAACCCCAAAATGGAGCATACACCTCTGACTTTTCTATGTTAAGTGTATGTTCATTGTGAAATATCGCTTGCTATAACGGTGAAGGAAAACATCGTGAGGAAACCTGCATACCTGAGAATTTCTTCACAGGAATTTCGAAGGTATGTGAAGTCTACCAACCCGCATTAGGCCAGCGTGGTAGACTAAGGCCTTACCCCTCTCATTAGTAGAGGAGGCCCGTGCCCAGCAGTGGGACAGTAATATTACAGGGCTAATATTATTATATAATTATAGTAATCTTACGAGCACCTCACGAGGCACAAACGCAGCCAAAGCCGCCATTTAATCGTCCAAAACGGTTATCTATCACGGACTTATCCCACCGTAATCATAATAAATAAATATCACCGCGGTAAATTCGTACATTAACCGGAGAAACGTGTTACTAACTTGAGTTATATCGCAACCCCACGGACATTTAGCCGGAATACGGGCATTAGCATTAATTTTAAAATATTATTTATTGTATAAAGCTTTATTTGGTCGTTTGGCAGAGGAACGATGTCGTTCTGGATGCGGCACTTAACTTTTTCAATTATCTCTTTAACCGCCGAATGTTCATACACTTAAGGTCGCCTTATGTCGTTTAAGGCCGCGTTATCTGTCAAAATTGTATGGCGAAAATCAATATAGGAAGCCGTTAAAGTTGAGCAGCGTTTGATTATTCGGGCCTAAATAAAATTTTATCAATTTTTATTTCAAGATAAAAGTTGTGTAATTAATAATCGAAAAAAAATGGCGAGAGAGAGACATGATTAATTTCCTTCTACCTGCCCTTATCCCACCTTAATGTGGGGTCGGCGTAACACACTTTTTCAAGCATGTTGCAGAGAGGATTTGGCTTAGTTTTTACGACTAGCCGCTTACTTGACGTTAAACCCTCTGAGAGATCCAGTCCCAGACAAATTAGAAAATTTGCTTTGCCCGACCTGGGAATCGAATTCGTTCGGTTTTCCCGGTCCACAGCCCGTATATGCTCTCACTAGACCGAGGAGGCGACATGATTAGGTTGTTGAAGTGAAATTTCTTTAATTTTTATAATTTGAAAACTCGATAAAACGGAAATGCGTCTCAATAAGCGAAAATACGTCACAAGTCACAGTAAAGAAACATAAATAGCCGACGAGAGAATGAGGTGTTAAGTAGAATACATTACACAGTATTTTAAATTGTAGGTCTCATCTTTGTGCTAAGTAAAGTCAGTCGAGTGGAGTGGAATATGGTTAAGATCACAAGGCAGACACTTTCTGTGTTTTACTTTTCATTCTTTCTTTCTACCTGCCCTTATCCCACCTTAATGTGGGGTCAGCGCAACTTCTTCAAGAATGTTGAAGAATAGATTTGACTTAGTTTTTACGATCGGTTGCCTGCCATACGCCAACCCCCTTTGATGGATCCAGTCCCAAGCAAATTAAATTAGAAAATTCGCTTTGCCCGACCTGGGAATCGAACCCAGACCCTCCCGGTCCACTGCCCATATATAAATAATAATAATAATATTAGCCCTGTAATATTACTGACCCACTGCTGGGCACGGGCCTCCTCTACTAATGAGAGGGGTTAGGTCTTAGTCTACCACGCTGGCCTGATGCGGGTTGGTAGACTTCACATACCTTCGAAATTCCTGTGAAGAAATTCTCGGGTATGCAGGTTTCACGATGTTTTCCTTCACCGTTATAGCAAGCGATATTTCACAATGAAAATACACTTAACATAGTAAAGTCAGAGGTGTATGCTCCATTTTGGGGTTGGTCTCGAACCTCCGACACTTGTCTCGGCAGTCCATACCATTCCCAACAGAGCTATCGCTGCTTCGCCCATATATGCTGCCACTAAACCAAGGACGCGACACTTTCTGTGTTTTAGTTATAGCGAAAAGTAACTTTACCTTGATGAAGTTTGAGTTCTTTTTTGTAGTCTAGCAATATTACATCGTAGATTTAGGTTGGACGTTAAAATAAACTTGGAAAACAAATTCTAAAATTTTGAAGTCAGACGTGACGATACAAACAAGTCAAGTTAAGGAATAAAATACATTTTTCTGGGATAGCTATTTTTTTGAGTAATGGATTTATTAAACACTGTCGTTGGCAAAATTATCAACCTTTGATGGAGGGGATTTTGACGGGAAGTCTTGACAGGGTGGGCGTCGCTTGTTAAAATTATTTCATATTATTATCTAGAGCTGTGTTTGTTGTTTTTAAGTGATGTGGTTTAATGCATCAAACTTAAGTGAAGATGGACAGTATAATGTAGAAAATTTTAACCAGTGATCTTTGATGAGTTTTGCTTGGTGCGTTGGCTGGCTTTGTTCGGTCGATTCGCCGAGTGAAGGTCATCTGAGGGGCATCGGACTTGAGGGAATTACCGCCATAATCCCAGCAGGACCTTGAGATCATCCACATCTGGGTCTTATGGTCATTGTGAAAACATAATTGCTCTATTCAACTTGACATTGGCTAAATCATCGCATTTTATGCGTGGAAGCAATTTTTTTAAAAAGAAGAAGAAGAACCTTTGATGGATGCCATATTTTTATTTTCAATAAAGAAGAAGAAAATAAACTTGACGTAGATATTGTTTTTTTTTTCCGAACAAGCCAAGTGCCCGCGAATTTAAGTGCACACTAAAATTCATAGTTCCGCCAAACCTCCAGATTCGCTGTTTTGATGTCCTCGTTAAGGGTAAGATGACATCCAATGACCGTAATTATGCCCAGTTAAGGGGGAGTAATCGCCTCTTCGGCCGCTTTACGCCGAATTTACAAGCGTGTCGCGTTCCATTGTTTATTAAAGTTTTTTTATTGTTATTGCCTTCGAAGTGTCTAATTGGCGTTGTGTATCGGCTGTTAGTACAGTTACGCGACGGTTTTTCACGATACAGTAACGTGGATTTAAGTTTCTTTTTGAGTTTATTGGTTTTTAATTAAAAATGGTTTTACGATAATGACGTAACACGTAAAAGTTTAATTGGGAACCTGGTTTTTACGGTCCCATAATCAAATCAGTCTTAATATCACTATATTAATGCTAAAATATAAAATAAAATTCTTTCTACCTGCCTTTATCTCACTTTAATTTGGGGTCGGCGCAACACACTTTTTCAAGCATGTTGCAAAGAGGATTTGGCTTAGTTTTTACGACCGGCCAGGTGGCCGGCAGGTGCCTGACGTCAACCCCCTATGAGGGATCCAGTCCCGGGCAAATTAAATTAGATAATTTTCTTCGCCCGACCTGGGAATCGAACCCAGGACCTCCCGGTCTACAGCCCATTCATGCTGCCACTAGACCAAGGAGGCGACTTATAAAAATATAAAATAAAATATAAAATCGCTTGCCTCGGTGGCATGGTTGTATTTCGGTACGAATGTGTCCTGAGGTCTCGGGTTCGATCCCCGGATCGGGCAGTGATATGGAATTTTTCCATATCAGACCGGAGTCTGGAATTTGTGCCCGATATGGCGATAGGCTCGCCCCCTATCACATCTGGGACTGAACTAAACTCGGCGAAATGTGGGTATACTAGTTGGCTAGCACGCCTCTGTCTACCCCTTAGGGGATACAGGCGTGAGCTTATGTTATCAATAATAAAAAAAAAACTTTGATAACAAAGTACATGTTTCGCCTGGTTTTAATTATTTCTTTTTAATATTAAGATCAGTACAGTGTCCAACAACACAACAAGAACCTCCTCTTTTTAAAAACAGATATTACTTTTTTACGATGTGGCAACACTGATTCGATACGAATACAACATTAACGTGGTTGAATTAGTAGAAATTAAATTCTTGACAAAAAAGTAAAAGTGATATAAAATATCCTATTTGCAGAAAAAAATGTTTAGAATTTGAATTTGAAAACCTATACTTATTATTTAAACCTGCAGCAGTATTTTAAAATAAAAATATAAAATACAAAATGTACATTACGCATTATCTTATGTACGGTGCTCGTAATTATTAAGGTAGGGATGGGGCGTTTTAAAACTACCCGGCAACTACCGGCCGGGCGCGCGGGCGGCACATCACGCGATAACACCGGCCACTATGAGATGCCTTGTTTATAGAGAGGATGTCAGTAGGGTCCGAGTGTTCGTATTGGGGTACTTTGGGAATGGGGTAAATGTAATACTGTCTGAAGTTTCGTCTCTATTCGTGGTGGGTAAACGTACGTTCGGAAAGTACATGGAGTATACTTGAGTATACTTAAAAAAATGTGGTTCCCTTAGTGTCGTAGTAGACGGGTGTGTTCTAAAACCATGTAAAACATATTCTCCCAAAAAGTCTCATTTTTGTGTCGTGGTAAATGCAGATGCGTTTTGAAGCTAAGTACATAGAAAACCAGTGTATTGGGGTCATCCTTAAGATGTATCAATGTTGGATCGTGCTTGATAGTGTGCGTTTTAAAACTATCCGGCAACTACGGCCAACCGATAACACCGGCCACTCTGAGATGCCTTGTTTATAGAGAGGATGTCAGTAGGGTCCGAGTGTTCGTATTGGGGTACTTTGGGAATGGGGTAAATGTGACTGTTTGAAGTTGTAAAGGTGCGTTCGAAAATTACATGAAGTATATTATTTGAAATGTGGTTCTCTTAGTACTGTAGTAGATGCCGTAGAGTGTATTCGAAAACTATGTGAAACATATTGTTCCAAAAATCACATTTTTGGGTCGTGTTAAATGCAAATGCATTTTGAAGCCAATTGTTGTTTATACAGAGGATGTCAGTAGGGTCTGAGTGTTCGTATTGGGGTACTGGGAATGAGGTAATTAAGATACTGTATGAAGTTTCCTCTCTTTAGCATGGTGATGCTGGTGGTAATTGAACCACCGGAAATCTCACTCATCGAACGAAACGCGACAGCTGCCACTTTACGTCGGTTTTCTGTGAGACAGTGGTATCAAACCGGTCGAGCCGGCCTTTCGTGCTGTAGACGTAACTGTCTACAGCGTGGCTTTACCACTCAAAAAATATTTCGAGGTCATGTTGTGATGGGGGTGCACCAATCGTATCCCATATTTAAAAAACGTATTGAATAAATCCTGGTAGCCAACTATGAACACGGCACGAAGCTATACGTCCGGCGATAAGGCCTTTTGTATCTGAAAATAAATAAAATAGCTTAAATATGTCCGGTTGGGGGCACAAACATCGCGCCGTGTATAAAACTATGGCCTACCCTCACATCCGAGAGATATTATATATTCGAAATAACTGGCATGAGTTTGGCGGACATGGTTTTAAATTTCGGGGTATGTACGGAATATTCAATAATTGGGGTAAACTGGGGGAGGCTGTATTATATTGTATACAGTTATAGTTTTAAACTGTACACATAACTTGAAGTATATGGATCTCATATTTTTTGAAGTGTATATTAATTAAAATATTAAGCAAATAATAATTTTTAATCTTACTTTCTTCTTTTTACCTGTCCTTATCCCACCTTAAGGTTGGGTCGGCGCAACACACATTTTCAAGCATGGTGCCGAAAGAATTTGGCTACGTTTTTATGACCGGCTGCCTGCCTGACATCAACCCCTCTGGGGGATCCAGTCCCGGGCAAATTATTTGAGAAAATTTGCTTTGCCTGACCTGGGAATCGAACTCATGACCTCCCGGTTCACAGCCCATATATGCTGACACTATACCAAGGCGGCAAAATTTTAATCTTACAAGGAGATTTAGTTACTGTACCGTTGAATGTCTTTGGATCATTAAATGTTTTTCTTACGAAAACCATTTTAGCTGCTTTTTATATCAAAGGCTGGTAAATGAGCAGTTTCTCCTGATAGTAAGTTATCTCCAGAGGGCATAGACTTCTATGATGCCAATCCTAAAACAAGCAGTTGGCAAGAAACAGTTCATAGCTATTATAAATACTCATTTTAGTCGTCACTAACCAAGATTTACATCACATTTATCATTCGAGTTCGTATCGAGTTGCAACCGTTCCAAGTCTTTCATCACAACGAAAACCTAAACAAAACCAAATCTAAAGTAGAAACAAAGGCGTTTACGTCAGTGTCTCGGAGGACGGCGCTTCTTTCCATTCCACAAGTCTATAACATAAACATCGTGTTCACTATTAAAAGTTGGAGTCGTTTTGTAAGCGAAAATATTATTGGGGCCTTCCCTTCTCTCCGCGCTGCGCAGGGTTGCCCGCACTATCGCATTTGCATTTTAATTTCATTTTATTGCCGCGCCGGTGTTGCTTTTGAAACTTTGTTTTTCCTGGATTAGAAAACGTTAGCTTTACGTGGCGACACGGATGTATGCGGTTTTTGCTGAGTTTTGAAAATGCAGCATTATTAGTGGAATTTGTATTTTTTTAACTTGTGAGTTTCTTAAGGTGTTTTGTATGTTGATTGTTATAGCCCATTCTTCTTTTAAACGATCTTATAAACTTGCTTTTGACATAAAAATATAGTGTTTAAATATGCAGTATTTTGGGTTAGGTTGCTCCTAGTTTGAGTATCATTGTTATTGAGAAAATTATTGTGTTATTTATCAAAATGTTATCATTTAAATTTTAGAAGACAGTAGGTACAATATAATCTTGTTTATAGTCTATAAATTGATTATAAATACACAAAACATATCCAACAATACCTTGTTGACTTGCCACACTGGTTCAATAATTTTAATTGTGAAACTAGAATCTGGAAGTAATTCCAAGGACGTTTCAAGGAGTAATTGAAGCACGTAGGACTAGTATAAATATATTTTTTTTCTTTATGGCAATTGAAATACGTTATGCCAATGTCAAGTTAGGGAACTTAATTTCCTACATCTAAGTTTTTGCAAATGCAATGAAGTCGGATGTATTCGATTGGCCTTGGATTGGGCCTGGAGGCCCTGCTGGAGTTTTAGCGTCAATTCCTTCTAGTTTGATGTTTTTTAGACGATCTTCTAGCAGCGGAGGAATCGAACATGGTCGACCCATCCACCCGACAAAAATCATCCAAAATCACTTATTTCAAAGCTTCCACATACTGTCCCTCTTCGTTGATGTTTATTGGTTAGATACACATCACATTAAAACCACAAACACAACTTTAGACTAAAATATGAAATCATTAAAACAAGCGACTACCCGCATCGTCAGATTTCCCGCCAAAACTCATAAATATTTTTTGGTAATTAAAAAAGAAAACAAAAAAACATAAGTTTCCACATTACCAGCCAGTATTTTATTCGAAATTAAAATAAATAAAAAACAAATACTCATATGTACAACCCTGCGCCGCGGCGCAGTCCGGCCGGTCCGGCGGCTGTCTCATAAACATGCCCCCGGTATCAGCGCGTAATCTGCCGGATTTGTCGATCAGGCCCGCTATCCACTGGCCAGATTTGTACGCGGGCTTTGCCGTACGCCGATAGGGCACATACATTTTGCTTTTCTTGTCCACTGTTTATGGGCGAGTCCGGTCAGGTGGAATGAACGCCGCCACCCGCATAGGTATTACTCGTCGATACGTTTGTTTGATTTGTTAGTTGAATTCTGTTTTTGAATTGTGCTTTTGTTCATGTAGTGTTGATTGGGTATCTAAAAGGTTTATTCGAATTGTGGACTTCTGGTTTTGATGTGTGTTAGTGACAGTATTTTAATTGTTTTTGATTTTTAATACAGTGCTCTAGAGCTGGTAACTCTTTCTTTCTTTCTACCTGCCCTTATCCCATCTTAATGTGGGGTCGGCGCAACACACTTTTTCAAGTATGTTGCAGAAATGATTTAGCTTAATTTTTACGACCGGCCGCCTGCCTAACGTCAATCCCCTCTGAGGGATCCACTCCCGGGTTAAATTAGAAAATTTACTTTGTCCGACCTGGGAATCGAACCCAGGACCTCCCAATCCATAACAATACATGCTGCCACTAGACCAAGGACGCGACTCAAGGAGGCTCTGGAGCTGGTAACATTGAAAAATCCAATATCACTCTGCCCGACCCGGGGATCAAACCCGCGACCTCAAGACGATAGTCGTACCGTGCACGCAATACCACAACGCCACCGAGGCAGTCAGTACATGTCTGTAAAATAATTTGGGACCGGTGGTGACAGAGTATATATCGACATTGGACCGGCATGTCTTCAGCTTGAATCCCTGGGCCCTGGGGGTGACTCCTGACGCTCGATTCGATTGTGATTTCGATTTGGTTTCATTTATTGACTTTAAATTCCACCGAAATCAACTTTTAAAGTGCGCTAATGTTGCATAATATTCGAGAACTTGTCATTCGGTAGTTTTTAACGTGACATTAATAACATAACATAACATAAGCTCACGCCTGTATCCCCGAAGGGGTAGGCAGAGGCGCACTAGCGAACTAGGACACCCACATTTCGCCGAGCTTAGTTCCGTCCCAGATGTGATAGGGGGCGAGCCTATCGCCATATCGGGCACAAATTCCAAATTAAATAAAACCGAATCGAATTCAAGTTCGAATCGAGCGTCAGGAGTCACCCCCCTGGTCGGGCAATCCTCGGTTTCGGACTCGAGTCTCTACCCAACATTTGTATCTGATACCCGATGTAGGTCTCAGTGTCTGACACTCGATATCGGACTCGAATGTCGCCAGTCTACCGACGAAGCTAAACACGGCTACGCAATAGGCCCACACCGAGTGCCGTGTGCCGTAAATTAGCCATCTCAATTGAACAGGCCTCTCCCCGCAAGTATATTGATAGGCCTATGTCTCCTTGAGATACGGCCTGGCAATTTGTACCGCTCCCTACACTGAATTAGAGGTAATCAATTAAACCGTTAGAGAGAAAAATGGCCGCGCCTCGAGCGCAATTGATGGCTTTGTACCGAAATTTTTCAATGAGCTATCAACGGTTGAAATATGCAGTGTTTGTGATTACTTTGTCGACCGACTTCCAAAAAGGAGAAGGTCCTCAATTCGTCTGTATTTTTTAATGTATGTTACGCGATATCTACGCCAAATGTGGATGGATTTTCAAATATTTTTGTATTAGATAGAGCTTATTTCAAGGGTGGTTCCATATAAATTTGGTCACGATCGGATTTGAAGTCGGTCTGTTAAGTTTTAAACTTGTGATTATTAGATTAAATCTTCTTCCTCGTGCTCTTATCTCACTCCAATATTCGGCAAGCGTACTTTATTAAGCATGTTGCTATGTTAAGATTTAGGACTGCTCTGGTGGACTAGTTGTATTTCAGACGACATCCGTCCTGAGGTCTTGGGTTCGATCCTCGGGTCGGGCAAAGTGATATTGGATTTTTCAATATCAGCCCGGAGTCTGGAATTTATGCCTGTTATGGCGATAGGCTCGATTCTCTATCACATCTGGGACAGAACTAAGCTCGGCGAAATGTGGGTGTTCTAGTTCGCTAGTGCGTCTCTGCCTATATGCCTTATATAATATGTTGCTAGAAATATAAATAAATGAATAACAGTCACATCCATAATCCTGACCCCACACTAAGATACAAGTCTTGTGTCGTGGGTATCAAGAACTATGAGCGACTTTCGGTCTCACATCACATAGACCCGAAACAAATATATGTGCGTCAGACAAACATTTTGTATCAGTGCGGCAGTCGAATCCGCGGTCTCTCGCTTCATAGCCCTCTACTCGCCTACTGCACCACGGAGACTGTCATCAAAATGTCAATTTCCAACAGTGTTATAGACGCATAAACAAAGCCATGGCCTAACCCTATCCTGCACAACGTATATCGAGAACAATGTCATCAAATCCAACCCTCGGCGCGTGGATTAACCGTATTTACTGCAAATTAACCCTGCAATTGATGGTCAATTGATGGTCTAATGTGCCCATGTGGCCATTATATTAAATCAAACGGGACTCAGCCCGGTGGTACCTGGACAAAGACCCATTGATTTAAGAGGTTGCTGTTGTTGTGGATCACTTGCGGTGCTTGAGGGTGGATTGTCTTAGATTTGAATAATTGTGTACTTGACTGTAGTAACCAATATCAATGAATTTCTGTAGGAACATAGATTTATCATGTAAATAACGTGTGTACTAGGAATTTATTAAAAATACACATAACATAACATAAGCTCACGCCTGTATCCCCGAAGCGGTAGGCAGAGGTGCACTAGCCCACATTTCGCCGAGTTTAGTTCCGTCCCAGATGTGATAGGGGGCGAGCTTATCGCCATATCGGGCACAAATTCCAGACTCCAGGCTGATATGGAAAACTCCAATATCACTGCCCGACCCGGGAACGAACTCGAGACCTCAGGACGGTAGTCATACCGAAATACAACTACGCCACCGTGGCAGTCCTAAAAGTCAGTATTAAAAATACTCCAAAGATAATTTTGTTTTAGTAATTTAAATACTTAATTTTTTTATCTGTCACGTGACTGTAAACACCAATCACGATGCGTGATGTCACATTGCTAATTTTTCTTGTATATTTAGTTTCACAAGTTATTGGTGGTATTTAAATGCCACTACGTTTACTATATTATATCGCCAATTTGTACAATTAATTTCAATTAGAATACTTCGCTTATTAATTTCCACAGAGTACATAATAAAAACTTAACGGAACGACTTCAAAATGTATCCGACCGTGACCAAATTTATTTATATGAGACCACCCTTGGAATAAGCTCTATCGAACACAAAAATAATCTTGAAAATCGGTCTCGATATGGCGGAGATATCGCGTAACATACATAAAAAGGACCTTCTCATTATTTTGAAATCGGTCGAAAATACTCTTTTTTAATCATTCAAGCTTCCGAAATGACGATAAAATAATATTCACGACATTTTAATAAGCCGGTATAACTTTTTATGGACTTATAATATACCAAAAATGGATACAGGTAAGTCAGTTAATTATTGCTGGAGTCCATAGTTAATTATATAATTCATATTATTTCAATCAGATAGTTTTTATAGCTCCATAAGACAGTATGTCTCATTATTAGGCATAAACTTGTCCCAAATCAATTAAGTGGGCCAGACAAGCAAAGTTTCAATGAAATTTAATGGCCAGTTTAGTCTTAGCATTTACAAATCGCCCATGAATTGATTTGTTAACTTGGTTTGATCGTTGAGGCTTGACCTACAAAGAAACAACCTTGAAATCGGCAATTGAAATTTATCATCCGATGCAAAACCAACGCGAGGTTTTTACTTTGAGGAGTTTATTCATCTTTCTCATAACATTAAATTTTAAACCGTACTTAGAGAAAAGTTACCTATCAAAATTAAAAAGCATATTTTAAATTATTTTAAATTTTGCAAAAAAAAAAGCCTAATTATTATATTAAAAAAAAACATAATAATATAGAATCCTTACGCGTTGTGGTCGAATACTAACAGCTAAATAAATATAATTTATAATAATTATTAAAACTAAACTGAAATATAGCAAAAGAACCGCAGCGTATGCAAACGCCTACCGCAGTAGCACGATACAGACAATAATTTGGATAGTAAGCCGAGCGCCGCGGCCCGGATCTCACCTGACTAACTGCCTCTAACCGCCTCTAACCGCTTCTAACCGCCCCACACCGGCGCGCAACCGGATTAATCCGCTCTTGGATAGGGCGGCCAGTTGGCGATGTCGATAGTTTGAATTGTATTGTTGATTTTAAAAGAAATATTTCGAATCAATATTTAACTTTAGCGGATTTTATCGGTAGTATATAAGATATGTTGTATTGTAGAAGATATAGACAAAACTGAAAGAGATACCTATTTAAATACAAGTTTGTTTTCTACGATACAATAAGTGTTTTTACAGTACGATGTGAGACCATTGGTATTATTGCGCAGTTTATCACATCTTCCATGTTTTTTATACGAAACCATACAAGATGATGTCATTAATAATGGATTTTGTAATAATAGAACATAAATCGCCCCCTTGGTCTAGTGGCAGCACATATGGGCTGTGGACTTGGAGGTCGTGGGTTCGATTCCCAGGTCAGGCAAAGCTAATTTTCCAATTTAATTTGCCCGGAACTGGATCCCTCAGAGGGGTTGACGTCACACAGGCAGCTAGTCGTAAAAACTTAGACAAATAATTTCTGCAACATGCTTAAAAAGTGTGTTGCGCCGACCCTGCATCAAGGTGCGATAAGGGCAGGCAGAAAGAAAGTAGTAATAGAACATGCAGATTAATAAATATTGTTCGTCATCAGCCACAGGACGTTAGACTGGCTGGACATAGGCCTCACCCAATAAATATTCTTTCCGACACAGCCACCAAATGACAAATAAAACATTATGAAACCCTCCATATTAATTCTTTAAATCATATTTGCTAGTATGTCACGTTTCCCCCATCACTATTCGGAACCGGTGCAATCCGGTACGCAAACTTTGTTCTGTCACGCTTGCTTTGCGGTTCGCGCGCTTTGCCACTCGCACTGTCCTCATGTAAACAATTTAATAATGGATTTTCGGTTATTGCTTTGCACTCCCGCGCTGTCATGGCTTGTGACGGCGCTTGATATTGTGAATAAAGTAGGGGACTGGGTCAACAGGCAAAGGATTTAATGAAACAAAGTAAGATATAGCAAGGATGATTTTCTCAAATATTATGTTACTAAAGTCGTATTTTAATTTGATAATTATGTTTAGTGGCACAATACGGTTAAAGGGTGTTGAGAAACTCGACCTAAATTGATTTTAACACATTCTCAATAGCTGAAAAAATAATATTTATCTATTTAGTTTTAACTCAAAATTTGCGTATTGTACTAAAGTTGCAGCAGGTTCCAGGATTAAGTCCAGTAGCCCGAGCACGAAAAACTAATGTAAATGTAAACTCGCTGCGCGCTGATGACATTTGGTTAATATTTCATACAAATTTCATAGACGCGCATCGAGCACGAATACATTTACGGTTGTCAGAAATTTTCCTGCTCGGGCTGCTGTACGTAGACTTTTATAACGCATTTACTTTGACATTTTCTTGATTTCACGGGATTACGTCTTAACAAACGTCTCAAATGCCAAGTAATTTATCCGCAAAACGTCCAATAAAGCCGATACTTACAAATGACAATCGCCTTACCCTTTCAACTAAATGCCAGTAGTGTCGCGGGTACAATCGGCCCTCAAGTAAACCGTGTCGTATGTCGTAAAGACTACCGTGGCGGCGGACGGTTAATGCTCCGTGACCTGACGTGGCCCATTGCATCCGTGATATCTTTGTTGCATACTGGGAGGAATGTTTATTTCTTCCATATCCCCTGCAGTGACCGGCCGTGAGGTTTTAAGGGTTGGTTTTTAATCGTGCTGCTATAAACTTGTGTCGTTTACTTTTATAGGAAAACAGTGGGGTATTTCTTTAGACAGTGTTTTTGAAAATGGTATTAAATCGCCATTTACGAGCCACTTTCATGCCTGTCGTTTTCAGTACAATTAAAGTGAATTGTTAAGTTTCACACAGAAAAAATAATACAATCATAACCCTCATAAACCCGGTCCTAAACATAACCCTCCCTTTTTATTCGCCATAGTCGGGTAATGAGGCTTTACTGGCATATTTTGTCCATGGAAATAATTTTAATTAATACATATGGCGAACATTTTCTTTTAATCAATTCTTTAAAATAGCTACCTATATTTAAAAATGTTTATTTTGCTGCATTGGAGAATTGCATTAAAAATTCTATTGCATTAAAAATACTCAAAGTTCGCACCAACATACGTCTAAATCTAGCCTAAAGGTATTAGAACCGTTTTGAACCGCTTTAAGGCGGTTTGATCCGGCGCGCGGCGGCGCGAGCCAACTTTGTTTTGTCACTTACTTGGGCCCAGGTAAGTTCAGCTTAAGTTCGAAGCTAGCTGGAGTTTAACAGAAATGATAGTCTGGATTTGATAGCCGAATAATGAGTTTGAATGTTTGCAATGCTTCTGATACCGGTTGTTTTTGATGTGTTTGTGGATTGTGGGTACAACACAAGATTTTTTTAATATTCATTTATTTTTATATTACATAGCAAACTTCACTTAAACTTGCAACGTTGAGTTTGTATACTATGCGAGATTATGCGACATCTATATTTATGTACATAGACTGTATAACAGGATCTTTAAGTACATGACATGTCAGTCAATATCCGATTGAAAAAGACCATCGAGCCTGACGAACTATGAACGACTGCACCTACTTAGGTGGGGAAGCACTTTATCTTTCCATCATTTTTATCTATGCTAATTTATTATTTATAATCTGGATATTTTAGACATGGCGTCCTAATAAATAAACGCAACAGTCACACACCTAGTCCTGATCCCAGGTATAACCTGTATCGTGGGTATCAGAAACTATTAGAGACTTTCGGTCTCACTACACCTAGAATTGAAACAAATATCTATGGGCCTCACAAATATTTGTCTCAATGCGGTAACCGAACCCGCGGCCTCTCGCATCACAGCCAGCTACTCGCCCACTGCGCCACGGAGGCTGTCAGGCTAATAGTAGACGTATCTTTAAACAGGTCGTTTTATCTGATATCGACTAGCTAATCCAATTGTTCGTCCATTAAATCGAGATCCGTGGATGGTGTACAAGAAAAGCGTCCATTAATCATTTCATTGTTGGACCGGGGTGACAACGAGTCAGCCTGTATTGTGGATTTGTTGACAGAGATCACGTCCGGCCGACAGCCGACCGATTCTGGAACGTGACGTACCTAGAAGTTACTTAACCATTTGAATACTGAGACATACCGCTTGCCTGATCGTAAATTCGAAACAACAATCTTTAATTATAAAAATGAATTTTGAGTTCTAAAAATTAAACAATAACTTAAAAATCTACTTATAAAGTCAAGAATTGACTACTATCTTAAGGGTCTGTGCACTTTCATTTGATCTGCATTAGTACCGGTACAGACTCCAAAGAGGGCAATTTAGATTCTGTAAAATTTATCTTTATCGCCAGAGAAGAAGGGTCACGACGCTCCTGCGTTGCTTTTTAAATAGTTTATTAAGACTATAATATGTAACTAAATTAACACAATTTCCATAGTTATTATAATTTAATCGAATTTAATCCACACTAAAAAGAGGGAAAATATAAAAAAAACATAAAACAGTAAGAAATACAATACTAAATATATTTTGCTATCAACACTTTCAAACATAAAACTAAGAATAGAAACGTAGTCCACAGAATAAGGCCGCCAGGACCTGAGACCTCTGTGGGTAATTTCAATGAATGGGGCTGAGACAAAAGCACAACTCCTTTGTAGTAATGAACGATGGACAGCGTCAGCGCGGTAACCCCGCGTAGTGTGTTAGGCGTTAGATTAATTCGGGCTAGTGTTTTGCACACTTGATTAATTGACGTCACTGGGTTGTTTTTAAGAAGTCAGTGGGTGAACATATAGATCATTAATTAAAATAGTTCATTAGCACTTGTGTAACTATTTGGTTTGAGTAAATTATTTAAGTTATTTCAAATTAGTAAGCCACTTTTGACGGTATTAATGTTAAGTTATAACAACAACAAATGTACCTTATTTTTACCATTTGCTATGGTTTGATATGGTGATCTAATTGTGTAGCGTTGTACTGCCTTGATGTGCAAGGGATTTTGGGAGTTAATAAAAATGAAACAAAGGCTAGTCGAACAAATGAAACTATAAATATTCATTTTAAAATTTATTGTTTCACTTTCACAATAAAATATTTACACTTGATATGTAATTTTCTATTTAGTTTTAATCCGGGCGATGTTACGGTCTACTGAACAATAAACTTTCATAAACTCCCTTAAATTGTCACCGTCACGAATCCATTTTTGTATTAATGGACAGAAGAACAAACCAAAAAATTCTCCAAACAAAAATAACTAAATATTTCCCTCAAAACACAGACATCACTGTCATCCCGTTACCGTCCAAGGCTTTACAAAGTGAGTATGTCAACACGGCACGTCATCGGGAGTGAAGCGGGATTACAGTGACGTCACGACGATCCGTGTCCCGCCGCCTACCGGCGACGCGTGGCCACCCTTTCATCTCGTACGAATTAACCTCAGTCAAAAAGTAATCAGCTCATTTGGGGTTTAATTTTGAAATTAAATATTTATTTTTTATGTATTTTAGATATATTTAATAATAGGTATTACCTGGGCTACGCTTTTGGGATAAACGTCTTTTTTTTCTTTCTGTCTGGCCTAAAGTGTAAAAGTATTTTAGTAAGATAAAAATTAGCCTTTGCTACTCAGGGATAACTGCTTTCTAAAAGCAACAGAATCCTTAAAATTATTTATCTTCAGCAATACACGCGTTCAAACAAACAAAATTTTCATCTGTATATTAGTATTGATAGATGAACAGCTCTGTCTGACACAATAATGTTAAAAAGTTACCTAATCGTACAGTGATAACTGATAAATGTAATAAATGTAATAAAATTTGTATATTTTTTTATATTTGTGACTTTGCCTCCTAGGTCTAGTGGGTTCGATTCCCAGGTCGGGCAAAGCGAATTTTCTAATTTAATTTGCCTGGGACTGGATCCCCCAGACAGGGGTTGACGTCAGGCAGGCAGCCGGTCGTAAAAACTTAGCCAAATCCTTTCTGCAACATGCCTGAAAAAGTGTGTTGCGCTGACCCCACATTAAGGTGGGATAAGGGCAGGTAGAATGAAAGATTTGTGACTTCCGTGCTTGGATAAAAAATTAGTTTTGTATAGTATTTTTAATAAAAGCTTTTATTTTTTACAGGTATGTACACAACTTGATGAACATCGTGATTTTGCATGACTTTTGGGTATGTATTTTTTTTCCGTTTTATACAGAAGTAAGTGCCTTCGATTTGAGAGGTAGTAAAGTTAAGATGAAATAAACAGATCCCAACGATACATAATTAACTTTATCGCTATATTTTCGAAATACACTTTTAATCTAAATTAAGGGCCTACTGCTGATTTGAAAAGCAAATCTATGGAAAATGACTACCTACATAAAATCACGTAAACTCAAACAAAATCACGGCAAAATCAGCGTCTTTCAATAAAAATGTTAGCACAAGCCGATGTCAAGCGAGACTGAATGATTAACAAAGTTAACCGTTGAGTGATTGCGGTCGTTGGGTATAAATGGCCCGGTAATTAGCTTTGTTGGGCCGGGGGGCGCGGGGCCCCGCCGGACACTATTAATCAATAGCCCACGCCGACCCCGGGGCCTCCTTTGTGTCAATCTGTCGCGCTACGAGTGTTTTTCTGACGGCTACTGACAGGTAAGTGATTTTTCACTTTCTCTCTTTTATTTTAACTACTGTGGACTCGACTGTAACTAACTGCTAATGGTTTGAAAAGCTTGTGTGAATGTATACTTTATGATATGTCATCCACGTCGCGGTGGATTTTGGTAAGTATGTATCTTGTAAAAGTATGTTCAAATGTTTTCACTCGTTTGGTGAATATAGCAATTAAAAATATAATATAGGAAAAACTGGAATTCGACTGACTCGACCGGTTTGATACCACTGTCTCACAGAATACCGACGTTAAGTGGCAGCTCGCTGTCGCGTTTCGATCGGTGAGTGAGATTTCCGGTGGCCCAATTACAAAATTAATAGGTAATTGGGAAAGCCCAATTCCTATTTCCCGCCCTTTAGGTTGGCAACGCACCCATGATTTATTTTGTGTCTTAGGTGTCTATGGGTGGAGGAGATCACTTACCATCAAGTGACCTATCCGCTTGTTTGCCAGTTTCTGATAAAAAAAAGCCCAAATTCGATAATTTTTATTCCAATTTACGCTATATTTTACAAGGCTGTCATGCTGTAATATTTGAATACATATTGTAATTTTAGCATTTGTTGTAATTGCAATCTTGGTCTATAGTAGACATAATGTTGTGGTTTTATAATCTTGATCATAGTTTATATAGTATTCTAATGATATAAAAATAAATATTTGAAAGTAACTTTTATGATGGATTTTTCCCACTACAATTAAAAATATTTACGAATATATAAAAGTACGAGTCGATAACATAATGCTTAAATGGTTAAAGAACACAATACACTGCACGACTATAATTAAAACGATAATCACATATGAAGAGTGCATGTAATTACGGAGTGGCGTGCCGTCGCGTCGCGTCGGTCCTAACGACCAATAAATACATCGTGTTAATGCGGTCCCAGGTGGCCCGTATGTCTCCCACGTCATACGGCCCTGGTACATACTCATGCCTCATCTAACCGATGCAATGTTGTACTACCAGCTTTGGTTTTCATACTACAATTTTTATCATGTATATAATAATTTTATCCTCCTTGGTCGCCTCTTTGGTCTAGTGGCAGTATGTATGGGCTGTGGACCAGGAGGTCCTGTGGTCAATTCCCAGGTCAGGCAAAGCGAATTTTCTGATTTAATTTACCCGGGACTGGATTCCTCAGAGGGGGTTGACATCAGGCAGGCAGCCGGTCGTAGAAACTAAGCCAAATCCATTCCATAACATGCTTGAAAAAGTGTGTTGCGTCGACCCCATATTTAAGTGGGATAAGGGCAGGTAGAAAAAGGAATATTAGGTGTCCTGCCCTGTCCTAGCCCCGATCGTACCGGAGTGCGTTCCCGTGAACGGCCCAAAAAGCGTTGGCTGGACGTTTTGGTGGACGATATGAGAGCCAATGATCTGACTGTGGTAGATGCTCAGGACCGGGCGAAGTGGAAACGTTTAAGCAGGAAGGCGGACTCTGACATTAGGCTGCAATAACGCCAGAGAGAAAGAAAGATATAGTAATTGCATTGCTGGATTTTTTAAAGACTAGTCAGTACACAAAATTAACTAAATATCGACATAAATATTTTTCAACTCAATTCCTTAATAATGCTCCAATAAGAATCTTGAAATTGCGATGTAGGAGTAAGTATTAAAATTACGATATTTAATTGAATTTTTAAACATATTCAATTGAAAATCAAACTCAAAACAAACGTTTTTCTCAATTTAGCTGCAACTGTAAAGAAAGTATGTACACCGTGCAAAACATTAACGCGGTGGTTAAGTGAAAAACAAGTGTGACGTATGACTCACTGCGCTGCCCACCGTACACAAAACCGTTGTAATGCTAACCAGGTGCGTGTAGGACGGTATCATTCTCACACGCTATGTTAAGTTACTTAACAAATCAATGACACAGAACCTTCAGATGTAATTGTCTTTCTTTCTTCTTTTAAACAAATAGTAGAGGTACAATGTTTATCTAGGCAGTGTCATTGGACACTGCACGCGTTGCGAGAAGGTTCCTCACTTTGTAGTCCTATTCGCCGGTGGTTTAGCCTCGCTGTTAGAGGGCAATACTTTTATATTTTTGTACTGTACAATGGATACTAAATACGAGCAAGTAATGCAAATACTTAGCCATATAATACTCCCTTTTTTCTTCAACCTGCTGTATCCCCCGAAGTGGTCTCGGCGCAATGCCCTTTTACAAGCATTTTGCAGACACGATTCGGCTCAGTTTTTCAGCCTGCTGCCAACCTGACGTCAAAACCCTCTGGACGTACCAATCCGGAAAACGAAATTAGAAAAATTGCTTTCCCGACCTGGGAATCGAATTCAGGTCCTTCCGGTCCACAGCCTATAAATGCTATTGATAGACCAAGGAGGCGACTTTATTTATTATTATTCTAACTAGCAACCAAAGATGTATATTTATTTCGTTATCTACGTCACACGTAAGACAGTAATATACTTACCGTATTGTGAAATATCGAAACTCAAAATCGATTGCCTCGGTCGCGTGGTTGTATTTTGGTACGACTACCGTCCTGAGGTTTCGGGTTCGATCCCCGGGTCGAGCAAGTGATATTATACGATATGGCGATAGGCTTGCCCTCTATCTGAGACGAAACTAAGCTCGGCGAAAAGTGGGTGTACTAGTTAGCTAGTGCGCCTTTGCCTACCCCTTCGGGGATACAGGCTTATGTATCTATGAAATTATTACGTTGCGTGGCGTGGTGTGGCGAATGTGTGCGGAGTATATTTTATACACCTCAGTAAGTAACACGTGAGTTGCTGGGCGGAGGAGCGGAGCGGTGAGCGGTGAGCGTGTGAATTTTGTAACGTGTCCCGACTCCTGACAGATTTATGGTGACATTGTTTTTTTGCGCGTAGACGTGTGTACTACTGTACATTATGAGATGAAAAATTTTGCACTAAGAATTTGAGACGAAGTAAAGTAAGAAAAGTTCGCGAGTGGAGCCCACGATCCGGCAAGCGCAGCGTTAGACGTCCACCTACAAGGTGGACAAGACCTGGGTTACCACCACCTCTTATAGCAGTATTATCATAATCTTACTTGTACCGATTTTCATACAAAACAAACGAAGAACAAATCTATCTGGAAATCTTTGGGGGAGGCCTACGTTCAGCAGTGGACGTCCTATGGCTGATGATGATGATGAAGAGGTGGTGGTAACCCTGCAGATAAAGGTTGCAGAATGTAGCTGGATGAAGGTCGCTTCCACCCATGGTTCGAAGAGACTGATTTAGGTCGCAAATATGTTGTTACATTATTGAGACTTCGTTCCGGACACATCCCATCTAATCAATTTAAGCATTTAATGGGTTTTTCTGATTCACCTAATTGCGAGGTTTGCGGAGTTGTAGAAGATACTCAACATGTTTTGGCGGAGTGTGTACGGAACGAATCCAAACGTAGGGATTTGTTTCACACAACTAATGTCGGCTCAGTTAACAGTATTTTAGCCCTACCTTTAAGAAGTGAGGCAAAATTGCTATATAATGTATATCTATTCTGTTTTGGTGAAACCTAGTTTGTAAGAATTCTATATATACCTAGTTTATAAACCCTCGAAATCATTAACGGAAGTGGCATTGTCATCTATGACAAAACTTCTTTAAAAAATAGAAAAAAAAAAAAAAACTAGGTCGCTTCCAACAGGTCGATGTTCAAATCTTTGGTCTATGTCCAGCGATAGACGTCCTGTGGCTGATGATGAAAATAATGTATATTGAACGTACTATTCTGATTCTTTTATAACTTCCGCTCCAATTTGGGGTTGATGTAAGCATATTACAGAAAGCGTTTTGCTTTAGATTTTACGACCGGCCACCTGTGTGACTTCAAGAATACATCAAAAATATAAGAAATCTACTTTTAAATTATCTCGGTAGGTATCTCAGAACACTAAGAACAAGTGAACATAATGATCTCGGAACATTACCATTAAATCACAGCGCCACATAAGCTTATCAATTTATGGCACCTCTGTATCGAAGTTGGTGCAACATGCACGCCAAGTTCGGCGATAAATTGGAACATACACAGTTCGGTTCCCGCGCTGGCCACACGCTATGTAAATTACGGTAATTGATTGTATATTGGGTAATGTTTTGGGAGGTCCCAGGTCAGTAAGGACGGGAAGTTTATTTTACTCTTCTACCCTTATGTTACTCCAAAGTGGGGTCGGCGCAAAAAACCTTTTCTAGCGCGTTGCAGAAAAGATTCACCTTTAGTTTTTAAATCCTGCTCTCTGCCTGGGGAGGCAATTCCTACGCATTTTGTATTCGAATAAAAAAAACAATTTTAATTTCAGTAAAAAAAGTTCGAATCCGAAAAAATCTAAAACAACTTAAGTTTAATGCCCTCCTGACGTAAACCCCTAATTTACTGCAAATATATTACGTACTTATTAGACAAAAACTTTGATCCAGCAGCAGTCTATCCGTCGAAATAGTCAACTCCTGGGAATAATTCAAATATTCACAATTTTGGGTTTCGATTTGAACGCACCGTAGATCTTACTATTTCGAGTTTTTCATTCGTGCTGTAGACGTAACTGTATGTGGCTCTACCACTTAACTAAACTAAATCTTTCTGTGCTGCCTGCCTGTGACTGCCTCGGTGGCGTGGTGGTATTTCGGTACGACTACGGTTCTGAGGTCTCGGGTTCGATCCCCGGGTCGGGCAAAGTGTTATTGGATTTATCCATATCAGCCCGGAGTCTGGAATTTGTGCCCGATATGGTGATAGGCTCGCCCCCTATCACATCTGGGACGGAACTAAGCTCGGCGAAATGTGGGTGTTCTAGTTCGCTAGTGCGCCTCTGCCTACCCCTTCGGGGATACAGGCGTGAGCTTATGTTATGTTAAATCTTTCTGTAACATGCTTGAAAAAGTGTGTAGCGTGACCCCACATTGGATGAGGGCAGATGGAAAGAAAGATACATTACCGAATCGACTCGTAACTAAGTAAAGACAACGACGTCTGCGATAATTCCACACCGCCTTGCAATTAATCGGCATGCGTTATAGCAACTAGCGACGATTGGGTCCGTAAGTTAGTGCCGTCACGAGTCCCGGGTCCCGGGTAATACGAGGCCGTGTTCACACGGGCACACTGTCAGCATGTATTGATGGACCCGGCTCGTGTAGGCACGCTGGAAGGGACTGGCTACGCTCAGTACGACATGTACGCTCGGTTTCACTATCTGATTAAAGCGTGGTACGCGGCGCGGCTGTCATTGCTGAACTAGCTGGCCAGGGTAGCCGCTTATAATCAGGTAGGCGAGGGCTTTAATAAGGAAAAAGAAAAGGCTAAAAGATAGGTCGTCTGTCTTCATTAGGAAAAAGAAAATGCTCTCCGAGTAATAGTCAGATGCTGATCAACTTTAGCCATCAGCCTGTCTTGTCGCAAGCACTCGAGTGGCTTCTTCCCACTTCAGAGTGTGAAGAAGCATAAATGATGCCATTTTGGTAACCGCCAATAAATTCATTTGTTTGCAAGTGGTCGCTGTTTTTTTTGCTGAACTGCCCTAACCATCAGGTGTAGTGCAGTCACTTTGCCGTGCTCGGTAAAAAAAAAGCTCTCTGAATACACAGTTCAATAGGAGACACCTTGTATGTTGTCGATTGATTCAAGTTTCTAATCGTATAGTGGCTCGCGGCCTAGGTGTGTACGTTTCTCCAGCAGTTATCTTCATGTAATAGCAGTAAATATACCAAACACTAATCTAAAAGTCAGCCCATGGATCTATAGAATATTCACAGTCCGGATTGTTCACTTTGCACGCTATTTAGACTGAGATATATGTAGATCTATTGTAAAAAAATACTGGGAATAAGTCAAAGTTCGATTTATAAATTCCAAATCCTCACTGAGTTCGTTTCTTTGATAAGTCAAAGAAAATGGTGACTTGCAGCGCTGTTACTAATCTAGAGTTAGACCTAAACTCCATTTATCCTACAGCTCAAAGGAGATTTATCGAGGAGCTTCAAATGGCCCTTAGACTTAGCCGAAGATAGCTCTATAGATCTTAGCCTTAATCTCTGTTTCATTTGCGAATAAATATTTATTAATGAAACCTGTTCGCGCATTTGCCAATTGCTGCATTAGTCTGGCCGCTGGCGTAACCGTTAATAACCTACAAAAAGTATTAATCTCTTAAGGGTACGTTTGCATACCACATCCAGTCCCCCTATACTCGTGTCATGAGAAATGCTGGGCGGTCCGGGCACCTTCAGGTGATGGCGCGGCCAACGCTAACCGAATTAATTTGTGGGCGTGCTTGCCGGCCCAGATGAACGGTGATTGAGAGCCTCCTCAATTTGTCGGATTATACCTACGTATACACAGGTTAAGTGCTCGCGATTATCATTTCGGATTTATCCTCAGAATTAGTTTACGAAACAGGAGACCTCTAAGCCCGCTGTCAATTTGTGAAATAGAATCTTGCGTTAATCGAATTATTTGACGTTATGAAGGTTTTTAAGTTCGGTTTTCCTTCTGACAGCTTGATTATGTTTGATGATTTGAAATGTTTATAATTTTTTTTACACAACTTTGGAAAGAAGTAAATTTTTAAATTAAAAAAAAATAATGTTATGGATTTTTATTTCAATATTATATTACCTACCTAAATTAACTACTAATATACCTGTAGCTAATATTATTTTTCCTTTCTAACTGCACTTATCCCACCTTAATGTGGAGTCGACGCAACACATTTTGTCAAGCATTTTGCAGAAAGGATTTGGCTTAGTTTTTACGGCCGGCTGCATGTCTGACATCAACCCCTCTGAGGGATCCAGTGCCGGGCAAATTGAATTAGAAAATTCGCTTTATCCGACCTGGGAATCGAACCCAGGACCTCCCGGGTCACAGCCCATATATGCTGCCAATAGACCAAGGAGGCGACATACCTGTGGTTAATATTATCGACATATAAATGTAAAAAAAACACTCTGATATTAATTGGGCCAAATTTATACCATTTTTTGCATTACACAGAATGGTTAGAACTTTGGACTAATTACTTACATATATTTAAAAAAAATAATAATAAATAAATACACTCAACAGTCCCACACATAGTCCTGACCCCACACTGAGATCGAGTCTTGTGTCGTGGGTATCAGGAACTACGAGAAACGCACGCTCTCAAAACATCCAGACCTGAAAAAAAATCTATGGGCTATATAGACATTTGTCTCGGTGCGGGAATCGAATCCGCGACCTCACGTTTTACAGCCAGTTACTCGCCCGCTGCGCCACTGAGGCTATGTATTTGTGTGTTTGATAATGAACTTCTCAATAAACATTATAAATTATATTACAGCAGTATACCAATTACTCAGTACTCTAACTGCATTCTAAGACACTAAAACGCAGTGGGAGCCACAGTGTCTCCAAAGCAGTGATCCCGGTTTATCAATTAGAACACAGGGCAATAAATCTCGTTGCGCCAGCGCATTAACCGCACCTGCGTGCAGTTAGAGCTGCTTGATGGTATTCGCTTGATTTATTGACAACGACGGTTTTGCAGACTTCTGATACTGTTTTGCAGTTTGCTTTATTTGGTAACCAATTAAAAAAAGTTGTAGCCGTCCTATTTGAACAACAACTGTCGAAAAATTTTGTTTAATGTCTTGGTTTCATTTTAAGATTTTGTCAAATGCATTAAATATTTTGCAATTTTTATCAGTGTTGAAGTAACAAATTCCGACACGATAATTCAATCACAATATATGTGATGTTCCTTATGATTTTTTTTTTCACAAGACCCTTCGATGTGTTTAATACAAAAGTAATCATAAATTGAATCATATTTGCCGGAGATAGCGCGTAACTTACATACCGATCTGCATAATTAGATAACTCTGCATTTTGAAGTGAAAATGTATCACGCAGAGTCACGACCAATCATACTTCTGTCCCTATAGCAAGGGTGACGCATAATAATCGAATTAAAATGCGTCCAAATCGTCGCAAAAGGGCGCAATGACGTAACGTCATTCGCACCGCTCAATTGAAAAGAAGTGAGCGTATAAATAATATAAAAAACAGCTCGGCGGTAAAACGCGTCGTATATCATGCGAAGTGTAGCGGTTGTGAGTCGACATGATATAGTGTAAAACCATTTTAGATTGAGGTGTCAACTGGTTGTCGCATGACACAGTAGTGCAACGCACTTCACGCGCCGCGCCGGCTGCGGAGTGTGGAAACCCACCTTTAACAATAAAACATTAACGCCCGAATGGTCAAACGCTGCTCAACTTTAACGGCTTCTTATATTTATTTTCGCCATACAATTTTGACAGATACGGCGGCATTAAACGACATAAGGCGACCTTAAGTGTATGAACATTCGGCGGTAAGGGCCCTACTTATAAAAACATTTTCGCTCATCTTTTCGCTAAAAATAGTCTGTCACTTTTTTCCATGCGTAACATTGTTTAAAAATGAAAGGGACAACCTATGATTACAAATAAGCAGCGCTTAAATATTTTTATAATTAAGGGGCTATGTGTTAACATCAACCTACGGCTTATTATCCTAGGAAAAATGAACGCAACTAATATGCTATCCATAGTAGGACTATCGCTATACCAATCAAACAGTTTAATCTATAGAAAATCGTGAGGATTCGTGCTGAAATATTAAAAATAAAATATAACAAGCTTCCTCTCATAGTAAAATATTATATTCTACTACACATAGTTTGAACGGATTTAACAGATGTTGTATCAAATGAGGTCGAAACGCCATAGAAATAAAAAAACTTGATTTTCGGATTTGAGATTCGCGATTTGTTTTTATTTTTAGTCACGACGCGTTATAAAGCTAATTTAAGAGGCAACAATATTCAATACTGTAACGACAATATAATTTAAATAAGTACATAAAAATATCCAAACCAGAGTTCTTCTCCATATTTAACGAGCCTTACCGAGCGGCCATCAAAAAATCATAATTGATTTTTTCGCGGGCGATGCGTCAAGCGTGCACGCAAATGGCTTACGTCGGCCATATTGAATTAGTGCGTGGACGAGCCAGCGCCGGGCCTCGCAGTAGTCGATTTTACTAAACTTTTTTTTAAATGAGCAAAGGAATTAAATTTATGCAGCCAGTTAGTTATAACTACAGTATAATTTTTCATAAGTTTTATGATGATTATTAACTAGTAACCAAAGCTAGTAACTATTAATCATGATTCATAAACAATTTGCCTCAAGTAAAATTTATTTAAATTACCAAAATGGTAACTTTCAAATTGAATCTATCTATTATTGATCTACGATAACACAAGCAATAATACATGCTAAAATGCATATCAAACCGTCAAGCCACGACATCGCAACACTTAAAACCGATTAGCAAACGTCACAATCGACTCCAGCTACGTCGATGTCCAAGCGGAACACACTCATAAAATTAATTAAAAAACACTTCGCACCGGCGATTCTGTACAAATTGATAGAGAGCGGGCCCCGTCGCGTCGTGTCGCTAATGGAGCCACGCTGTCGCTTTTTACGCTTTTTTTCAACTACCTTAGTTGTGCAGAAAAATATTTTTATTGATATGACAAGCTGTCAGACCAGCTGATGGCTTGATAGTTGCTTTTGTACAATAATAGAATGTAATAAGTAATAAGTATTTAGCTCAAAATTTACAGTGAGAGAGAAAATTACAAATATATAATTATACAACAAGTTACATTTTTGAAAATGTACAAGTACAAACTTTTTTTTGGACGGTGTCTATGCTACACTTGTTATTCAAGGGACGGTTGATTCATAAGTTTATCATATATTTAGGCCTGGTTTAGGTTTAGACTAATGACGTTGCTTAGAGCATTAAAGACGTCGTGGGTGTACACGCCCACAGTCCAAAACAATTACGTGACTTCATCGCTTTAATAAAATATCTGACTCAGAATTCCATAAATGAAACTTTTCACTATCCGCTAAATGCTCATACACTTAAGGTCGCCTTATGTCGTTAAAGGTCGCCTTATGTCGTTTAAGGTCGCCTTATGTCGTTTAAGGTCGCCTTAACTGTCAAAGTTGTATTGCGCAAAACAAAGCTGTTAAAGTTGACCAATTGGGCGTATAACTTATATCTTTTTAGGAACTAAAATCATCGATATATTATTTACCTAGATGCACAGTTGACGCTCGGAAAATAGGACAGCAAAGGAGTGCTTAAGCACTTCTTTTACCTGCAGTCGGACGCCGATAGAATTCTAAATTTCTTAATTCAAATTTAAGAACGCTTCCTCATGTCAATTAAAAAGCTACTTTATAACACGCGCATAGGGTTATATTTGTGTTTATAGAATTAGAACTTGTGATCTTTTTCTTTGTTTTGTTCCTGAGACCACTTTTTAGGAGGATATTTGCAAAGAACTGTGCATCTAGGGTATATTATATTGATGGCTAAAATAATAAATATAAATAAATAACACCCAATAGTCATATACATAGTCCTGACCCCACAACAAGATACGAGTCGAGTGTCGTGGGTAACAGGAACTATGAGAGATTTTCGGCCCCACAACACCCAGGCCTGAAACAAATATTGGCTACACAAATAATTATTTCGGTGCAGGAATCGAACCCACGGCCTCTCGCTTCAAAGGCGGCTACTCAAGCTGTCCAATGATATTAACCTTCACAGTAATAGATAATAATGAAAGCCATATCCTTTCTGTAACATACTTAAAGTGTTTGTTATACCGACTTCACAGTTACGTAGGATATGGTAGAAAAGGATGAATAAGAAAAATTTTTTTGTCTCCCTAAAATCTACCCTATTCATGTTTTAGGTTACCTATAGTTAGCTTGTATAAGGACATACATTAAAACATTGGCTCCTTACTTATAATAATCACAAGTTAAGAAACTTAACGGAGCGACTTCAAAACGTGTATGATCGAGACCAAATTAGATATAGAACCTCCCTTGATATAAGCTCTCTTGAACACAAAAAGAATTTTGAAAATCGGTCCACATTTGGCGGAGATATCGCGTAACATACACAAAAAACAGACGAATTGAGGACCTTCTCCTTTTGATGAAGTCGGTAGAAAATATTCATGGGGTTCATAACTTCAAAAGTATTTTGTAAATATTTAGTTCTAAAGTTAAGAAGCGCGTTTTTATAACTAAGGGTCTTTACTTTAAAATTCACAGTGAAATGCTCAAAAACACGTCCACTTAACATGCATAAATTAATTTAGAACGCAAGGGTGCGGGCGCCGATATCGCCCAAGTTGTATTGACATGGTTTAATTAGACGTGCCGATACGGTCGTAGATTGCGGTCGTTGTCGACCGGACGAGCGACCGCCCCGGTTGTAAACTACCCACATTGTCGCTACGACACTTGTTTGTTACTTCGCTTGTGCAGTTTTGACAGCGAATACATTGGTTATATTGTACTTCAATAATAATGCAACAGTGACACGTTATTGTAAAATAAATAATGATAAAAGGATCTTGTAACAGTGGCGTGCTGGTCATATAGTCAAAAAGACACTGTCTACCATAACAATTTGCAATTTCCAGTAATTAAAACAATAAAATTATGACTAAATATAGATTTTCAAAATAGCAATGCTCAGAATATGTTTTAAATTAACACTGAAATGATAATCACTGTGACGGTATCGCAAGAGTTAAAGAAAATAATTGTGTAAGATTTTTGTCTACCCTTGGAATGTCTATGCACGTCACTGTCTTGTAATGTGTTTGAAACTGACAAATGTGTTGAGTTCGCAGAAAGCTCGATTCGTATACTTCGAATTCGAATAGTGCTACTACCTTTTCCTGCATTTTCGGTTTTTGTTTGATAGTCACCACAGGCCACTGACAATAATAGGTAGAAGAATTAGAGACTTTCTTTATGGAAATTCATTCAAAAAAGGGGAGGGGGGACGGACGGACTTACCTACGTGGACCAACGTGTGTATATGTGTGTGTGTTATTTTATTCGTCCCAGTTACTCAGTTACAAAACACATCGTACATAATCACGTAACTCAATTAACAGCATCTGCCTTCAGTCGGATCGTGTATGTTCCGTTATTGTGCTCAGGCGCTCATAAATTGACAAACTGTCCAACTTTCATGAACAAGCCGGAATAAGTTTCTGCTTCCGGTCAGTGCGCGAAACAGAGTGGACATACGGGAGTATATTGTGTCAACTTACGTTAAGAAGTAAGATCATTGAAATAACTGTTTTTACTGATTTTATCGCGATTTGTTTTGTATTTATTTGATTTTTAGTCCCGACGTTTCGAAAGCTTTACCTACAGCCTTCGTGGTCACGGGTAGGACTCAGTCATATTTCTATGAATAACATTCGCGATAAGACCATCATAAAAAGTGGTAGAGAGGTACGGGATTGAGCCAAGCGGTATCACCATTGTCTTGTGTGATGTAATCTTATCTCGCTGTTGAATTACGATTGGTAAGTGAGATTTCCGTTGAAAACGCAGAGATTTCTGTATTACAATACATACGCGCGTCTGTATTTTTTACCGTGTGCAAAGGTTTACCGTCTGCGTTTGAATACCGTTTTATGCCGGGTGCACACCAACCGATAGATCGATCGCGAATTTATGTCTGTTTAATTTATTTTCTTCGGTTGGTGTGTACATAAGCTCACGCCTGTATCCCCGAAGGGGTAGGCAGAGGCGCACTAGCGAACTAGAACACCCATATTTCGCCGAGCTTAGTTCCGTCCCAGATGTGATAGGGGGCGAGCCTATCGCCAAATCGGGCACAAATTCCAGACTCCGGGCTGATATGGAAAAATCCAATATCACTTTACCCGACCCGGGGATCGAACCCGAGACCTCAGAACGGTAGTCGTACCGAAATACCACCACGCCACCGAGGCAGTCACACGTGTACACGCCTTAAAATGCGTCAGCGCGCGTCGATGGTGCGGCAAAATAAGCCGTGTGCATAAGTTCTTACAAACGCAGCGTGCCTGTCCCCACTACAGCCCCGTATGTCCCCTCTAAGGGGTCCACAGGCACCATTCGTGATTTAGCATCCAACTTGGCCGGTGTCGTGCGAGGACCCACCACGGTTGTTTGCTTAATGAACCATGAATTTCTATTTGCTGTCCAGTATTCAGGTAATTAAGTAATAGGTGTGCTTGTATCTTCAATTAACAGTGCTCATGTTTTGTAAGACGGGGGGAGGGGAGGGAGGGGAAAGGGATTAGTGCCTCTTCCTATCCTTTTGGAAGTAAAGGCGTGAGCTTGTGTATGTAATAATAATAAAACAATAAAAATAAATAACGCCCAACAGTCTCACACATAGTTCTGACCCCACACTAAGATTGAGTTTTGTATCGTGGGTATCAGGAACTACGAGAGACTTTCGGTCTCAACACCCAGACCCGAAACAAATATCTGCGGGCCATACAAACATTTGTCTCGGTGCGGGGATCGAACCCGCAGCCTTTCGCTTCACAGCCGGCTACTCGCCCGCTGCGCCACGGAGGTTGTAAAAAAATCTTTAGTACCCCCTTGGAGATTGAACCCAACATCAATACTTTTAACCCTTGGTACACTACCAAGATAGTAATTTATCACACCAATAGATGAAACAATTATTAATATTTGCCATAACTTATAATACATACATACATAAGCTCACGCCTATATCCCCGAAGGGAAAGGCAGAAGTGCACTAGCGAACTAGAATATCATGTAACGGTAACGGATAGATGGGGGATGTGATAGGGGGCGAACCTATCGGGCACAAATTCCAGACTCCGGCCTGATATGGAACAATCTAATATCATTTTGTTTGGATCGAACCCGAGACCTCAGGACGGTAGTCGTAATAAAATACAACTTAGCCACCGAGGCAGTCTTAACTTATAACGGAACTGTAATTAAAATTTGCAGTTTCTCGATCATTTTTTAGGTAAGATAAAATTTATGGGTATCCGGTATCTAGGGCTGATTTTTCAATAGTTAGATATTTTTTATCTGACTCATGTTTCAAACTCAAAATTATATCCTAGATAAAAATTGTTTGGTCATCAAAAATCAGCCCTAAAATAAAAACCCACATTTTAAATGTTAAAAATCGTTTATTTAAATTTTTCGTAATCAATTTAATATAAATTATTGTTCTAGAAATGCACACATTAAAATCCATTGTAAACAGTAACATTTAATGCTTATCTTTGAATACAATTATGTGGGTACTTATAAAATTTGTAGTCAAAACTTGATAATACTAGTTACTTAATCTTAAAATCGTTTCGAAAAAGTATCTAATGGCTCGCAATAAAAAAAATATAAGTTATTCCATTTGTATACTTTCCTAAACAGATAATAAAAACAATAGAATTACATAATTTGTTGAACCATTGTTTCTTATATACTTACAGTTTATAGTATAAATACTATCTTGGAACAATAGTCAACAAATATTGCAAAACTAAAGTTATGTTGTATTTTTTCTGATGTTAAAAAATCAATCATAAGTCAATGGATACAAAGCTGTAATTTATGTGCTAACCATAAACATTATCAATCAGCGTGTTACCCCATTATTAAAGGTAAAGATACCTTTAGATTATTCGGATATTATTCGAAATATTTGTAAATAAATTGAAGTTACAATACTGATTTTTAGTTATTTTTGTAATCATCGTCATCATCATCAGCCACAGAACGTCCACTGCTGGACATAGGCCTCCCCCAAATATTTTTGTTATAGACGCATTAAAAATGTGCTTTAAGGTAAAATTACGTACTTACATCTTAAAATACAGTAAAAAATCACATAATCCACAAAAGTGTTTTTACATTTGCACTTACGTCAATCTCACCAAATCACTCACACTCGTTAACACGGCTCTTCCAAAAATCAGCCAATTCCTTAAACCTGTCGCTTCGCTGCTTCTGTCTTCTTGGACTGCAATTCCCTGACGGACTCTTCAAGATGGAACTAAATTTCCTCACTAATGTAGTCACAGAGTCTCTGGTCTCCTCATCATCACAAGAACATATATTAACCGTGTAACTTAATTGGTCAAATGCTTCGTCTATGTATTTATCTAGGCTTTTAGCTTTGCCTTTAGAAGATTCAACAGTATCGTCGAAACTGAGGTCACCAGTAGAAACACTACACTCTACTCTTTCTGGTAGTTTCTTTTTATTACCCTTCATGGTATTGCCTGCTGAACAAAGTTCTTCAATAGACTTAAAAAGATCATCAATTCTCTCGCAAATGTCTTCCACGGAGACAGCAGATATGATTTGACCATTTACGAAGTAGAATTGTTTCTTTTCCTTCTCCGTCTTTCTATGAAGATCTTCGATAAAATGTTGGTAGTCTAATGCTGAAGTTTTTGATAGCTGCCTGCCAACCTTTCTTCGCACTTTCTTGAACAGAAACGATGAATCGAATGTTGTTTTTCTGGAGTCTAGAGTGCCGAAGGAATGGTAGACATTGCTTGTTGAATCTTCTTCTGTTTCTAGATCAACTGGCTTCCAGTCTTCTTCTAACTTCATCCATTGCTCGTTTCCGTACAAAATTGCATCGGAGTCTAAAAAGTTACTCATTGTAACTAACGTACGTCCCCTTGTCGCTTCGTGTTTACTACTGATTGATTTGTTGACTGACGTGTTGTTAAATATTATATAGGGTAGTCTCGTTAAGAAAGTGTTTTGTCTCTTTTCCTCTCTTATTATTACTATGATCATTAGTACTAGTGTCAATGTTTATTATTTTAGCAATTATGAATACGTATGAAAGGATTAAAATATTGTTTACGCTATTTACACTATTGTCTAATGTTATTTTTGTTTGTTTATTGCGATTCGTCGAAGTGTTAATTATCTAATAACGGTACCTACTTAGTAATTATGTTATATTTTCGTTGTCATTATATGCGACTAATAGGATAATTGTAACAGTTTAAAGAGTAATTATGTGTTATCCGAAATATCCATTTCAAACTTATCTAAATACATTATGTTTTCGTAAAACCGTATCTATGTGTTTATGTTACTGAAGATATAATACGAGAAAATCTGATAAACAGTCAGTTTTTAGGGTTCCGTATCTCAAAAGGAAAAAACGGAACCCTTATAGGATCACTTTGTTGTCCGTCTGTTTGCCTTTTCCCCAGGAATGCGTAGTGGAATCAAGCTGAAATTCATATCAAATACTTAGGTTTTACTGTCCCTTGGAGCTGTGAAAAAAAAATCTAAGCCATCGCAATCAAAAGATACAGCCGTTTATGCCGCAAATTTTCGACACTCGCAAGGGAATCAAAATTCAAAACCTACAGGGTACTTCCCGTGAACTCAGAATCTTGAAATTTGGTACGAAGCAACTACGTCTTATAGCACGAAATGCGAAATTTATTTTATACCGACTCGCACTGGCCGTTTTTTTTAATGGAATACTCATCGTTAACCAAAAAATGAGTTAGGCCAAAATTGTTTTCCTAAAAAAAGATTTGCGGAATCCCAATACTTCTGTAGTAGTTCAAAAATGCAAGTACACATAATAGTATATCATAACGGCAGCAGTTAATCACTGGTATGGATAATATTACAGAAACCGTTTGATAATTATTAAACGATCATTATTTAAACAAGTGTTACTTTCAAAATATGAACAAAATAAAACATAATACTTCTTTGGCGTCACAATCTGTTCGTAAATTCCGCTAGCAATTGTCATCTCCCGTATGGTCTAGTGGCTAGGATACCTGGCTTTCACCCAGGAGGCTCGGGTTCGATTCCCGGTACGGGAATTATTTTAGAATCTACTATTTTTTTTTATTTTAAAGCAGAGACGGCCAAACGAGCGGATGGGTTACCTGATAGTAAATGACCTTCACCGCCCACACAAAAATAATAACATAACATAAGCTCACGCCTGTATCCCCGAAGAGATAGGCAGAGGCGTACTAGCGGACTAGAACACCCACATTTCGCCGAGCTTAGTTCCGTCCCAGATGTGATAGGGAGCGAGCCTATCGCCATATCGGGCACAAATTCCAGACTCCGGGCTGATATGGAAAAATCCAATATCACTTTGCCCGACCCGGGGATCGAACCCGAGACCTCAGAACCGTAGTCGTACCGAATTACCACCATGCCACCGAGGCAGTCGGGGATACAGGCGTGAGCATATGTTATTTTATGTGTATATATGTACTATGTATGGTATGACGTCGGTTATAAATGACAGAGCACCATGTAAATCGCCAACGGTCTATACGATCTCACATATTGAAATAAACAAGGCGCCTTTTGTGAACAACGAGCGTGCCTCGCTTAATTATCGTTTTGGAATGAGCATTTCGCTGGATTTATAATACTGCGTACCGTTGAATTGAAAAGTGGCTTTTAATTAATCGATTTTATGAATAAATAAACACATCAGTCACACACAGTCCTGCCTGACCAAACACTACGAATAACCTTACCAGAAACTAAGAGAGACTTTCGGTCTCAACACCCAGACCCGAAACAAATATCTGTGGGTCACATAAACATATGTCGTGGTGTGGGAATCGTACCCGCGGCCTCTCACTTTACCGTTTCTTCGCGCGTTGTCCGACGGAGGCTATCAAAATAGCTGTTCATTAATTTTAATTATATTTTGGCAAGCATGTGTCGTCGGCTGTACCTGCAAATGTCCCAACACTCCTAATGAGAAGGTCTGCGTATTACCTGTGTCGTAAATTGTTGCGTTCACATTATTTGTTGCTTTTTATAATTTATATTTTATATTTTTGGGACAATTTAAAAGTTTTTATTTCGTCACTAAAATTATGAATTGAATTCTGCCGTCATCAACTCAGCATCATGTAAATAGAAGACCTTTGTGGCGGATTTGCGAGAAGTTAGCTATAAACTCCAGAGGCCACGGGTCGACACAAATGTAAAATACGTATTTTTTTCGTCTGGATAATTTTTTTTTCTGGGCTCGGCAAGTGACTACACTGCATCTGATGATGCAGTCTAAAAAAACTAGCGACCACTGAAAATGAGTTGGACGACAGAATCATGCCGGCCTATTTATGCTTCTTCACACTCCGAATCCGAAGAGGGAAGAAGCAAATCGAGGGGCTTGCCACAAGACAGGCGGATCACCGATACAGACACAGGGATACCCATACCCGTCTCAATCAACCATCAAGTCACGCCGCAAGCCCTCTGATAGAACCGAAAGTACCCTGGCTGATTCTACAACTCGGACCCCACAAGGACTGTGGGTCGCTATAGCAGGTTTTAGCACCATGTGTACGATGGTCGCCATCCGGTCGGATACGAATATACTACCACCAGGGTATTGGTTCCTAATAGCTGATACTCATGCCAAAACACTCTAATCTCATTGTGGGTTCACAATTATGGACCTTACTTATAAACACAGTTTAACTGAGCAAATAGTAAAGAATAGCCTGTCCCTTTTATTTTCAAACAATGTGACACAAGGAAATAATCACAAGTTTAAAAACTTTATTGACCGACTTCCAATATACCGATCGTGGTCCAATTTATATGGGACCACCCTTGAAATAAGCTCTATCGAACACAAAATGAATTTTGTAAATCGGTCCATATTTGGCGGAGATATCGAATAACATACATAAAAAAATATAGATGAATTGAGGACCTCCTCCTTTTGTGGAAGTCGAAAATTGACAGGCTGTTCTTAGCCATTTGCTCAGCTAAACTGTTTTTATTATTAAAGCCCTATGTGTTCGACTGTTGGATGTCTGATTTAAGCGTACGAACTATGGGGTTATTGTTTAAAGAGTTTAAAAAACCATTAACTCAATCCCGCAGTCCGACGCCATAAGTTATATCGTTTAATAAACATCAGAATTCACTATACGTACCTTAATCTTATTATTTATAACGCAACGCTAAACCGTCCGGGGCAATTAAACGCATCCACTACCCGACCGTGTATCACTACAGTAATCCGGGGGACAGGAGCGTAATAACAAAAAACAATAAAAATAACGAATTACCCTGTGAACTCCGCTAGAATCGGCTTGGAGGACGTGGCACAGGGCACGGCGTGGAGTGCTTGTTAGACTTACATTATTTAGAGTCTACTCTGAGACCCTCTCCAAGATTATCCATTTTTATATTATGCAGATCATCATCATCAGTCATAGGACGTCCACTGCTGATCATAGGCCTCCTCCAAAGGTTTCCAGATCGACCTGTTGGAAGCGGCTTGCATCCAACGACAGATATGATCCATTATGCAGATATACCTACCTATTCAAATCATTTTTCACCTCTCCTTAGCCCTCTTCAATTTGGGGTGACGCTACTTAGATTTTCAAAAATCTTTAAGAAATCCCTTTAATAACCCACTCTGGGATAAAATATCGTTGTAGAAATTCCACTGTACTCGATCTGGGATTTGAATTTTATATTTAATTAATTATAGGGTTTCTCAGTTATGCTAATGTAATCGTATGATTATTCCTTTACTTCGTTTAAATTAACTGCATTAATATTGATTTAGACTTAATTAGTTCACACAAGATTAATCAACCATTAGACAGTACCCTCCATTTAGATTATTTTAGAGGGTATACTTTTATCGCACATTCTAGATTGAGACATATAACAGTAAGCTAGTTTACGTGTCCGCGACATATTACAATGTGCTAATTGCGTGACGTGACCTCGTAAATGCAAGTTTTATGTTAAATTCTCAATTAGAATTTACGATTCTTATAATTATGAAAAGCCCCATAAAACAACTGTGTAAATTCACCCAAATTGCAATAATTTAATTCGAAAAAATTTAACCCTAAGCGACTCCACCGCTGTCTCAACCTCTGTTCCAAATCCACATTCTGTTTGTGCTCATTCTTAATATGGGCCAAAACTGTTGGAAGAACGACAGTTTTTGTGTTGTATATTTTATGTACTGTGACGCCGTTTATCTAAGTTGTGACGCGCGGCACTGATGCCGCTCTGGAGGCTGGAGTACTGGTTATTTACAACCGGCCAGTTATTCTTATTTATTTACTATGTTTATTGGTTTACGTCGGTCGCGGATTGTTGCGTTTTCCTTTGTTTGAGTGGATGGTTTTGTTTTTGCCTTTATTTAGATGGAAATAGCAGTGTTAAGTTGTATGTTAAGAGCCAGTTTCAAGATGTATGATAGGACTTTAACTAGTAAACTAATTCATGTATAAGTTAGTGGATAACTGGCTGACTGGCTCTGTGGCGTGGTGGTATTTCGGTACGACTACGGTTCTGTGGTCTCGGGTTCGATCCCCGGGTCGGGCAAAGTGATATTGGATTTTTCCATATCAGCCCGGAGTCTGGAATTTGTGCCCGATATGGCGATAGGCTCGCCCCCTATCACATCTGGGACGGAACTAAGTACGGCGAAATGTGGGTGTTCTAGTTCACTAGTGCGCCTCTGCCTACCCATTCGGGGATACAGGCGTGAGCTTATGTTATGTTATGTGTAGTGGATGACTGCCATGAAAAGGTTGATTTATTTATTTGTCGTGTCAAATCATATGTGAAAGAAATATTGGAGTGCAGACACGTGATAGCTTCACTTTCAAATTCGAAATTAAGGTGTTTAACATCGCGACTATTAACATGTGAGTAACAAATTAAGAATCAAAAGGTACGTCTGAATGGACTAGATTGTGAATTATATGTTCGTGTTTACTTTAAGTATTTTTGTTCTTTTAATTCTTATGTCAATCTCAAAAATTGTTACATAAGACAAAACCTGACTGCCTCGGTGGCGTGTTTGTATTTCGGTGCGACTATCGTCGTGAGGTATCGGGTTCGATCCTGGGTCGAGCAAAGTGATATTGGAGTTTTCAGTATAAGCAGAGTCTGGAATTTGTGCCGGATTTGGCGATAGGCTTGCCCTCTATCACTGAAGAAACTAAGTTCGACGAAATGTGTGTTCTAGTTCGCTAGTGCATCTCTGCTTACCCTTTGAGGCGTATTTTATGTATGTCACTTTAATCTTCACGTCAATCTCACAATTTACTAGTATTAGATGGAACATAACATAACATAAGCTCACGCCTGTATCCCCGAAGGGGTAGGCAGAGACGCACTAGCGAACTAGAACACCCACATTTCGCCGAGCTTAGTTCCGTCGCAGATGTGATAGGGGGCGAGACTATCGCCATATAGGGCACAAATTCCAGACTCCGGGCTGATATGGAAAAATCCAATATCACTTAGCCCGACCCGGGGATCGAACCCGAGACCTTAGAACCGTAGTCGTACCGAAATACCACCACGCCACCGAGGCAGTCCATAAAGATGGAACCTACCACTGTTAAAACGAGATATTAAACAATTTAGCATCCATAAAGCCATAACATTAGACCGCAGTAATTTTCTCATTAGTTAAACGGGAAATTGCGTCAAAAATATAGGTAATATATTGGATTTATTGCCCGGAATCCTTTATCGGACTATATCATAAATTAATTAGCGATAAAATAATGCGCCGCCATTACAGCGCGCGGTGTCATCGTACTGTGTACAGGGTGTTAGAAATATACGGATTTTAATTAGTTTTGTCTATTGAAATAAAACTATTCTTACGGATTCTATCACGATTAGGTTTTAATTATTATTCCCGACGTTTTTAATTTTAATTCAGTCTTCGTTGTCACGGGTCAGACTGAGGTGTCATTTGTCCAAAAAAAAGGTTAGTGTTACAATATCTACCATCATTAAAAAAATTATACAAAATCAAAAAAGGTTAATTATTTGCCATCGAAACGTCGGGAATAATAATTAAAACCTAATCGTGATAGAATCCGTAAGAATAGTTTTATTTCAATGTATAATATTCGCGTAAACTTAAGAAATCAGTAGTTTTATCTAAATATGAATTGGTACATACATATACAGGCGTATGGCATATCCTTGGTCTAGTGGCAGCACTTATGGGCTGTGGATCAGGAGGTCGTGGGTTTGATTTCTAATTTAATTTGCCCGGGATTGGATCCCTTAGAGGCGGTGACGTCAGGCAGGCAGCTGGTCGGTAAAACTTAGCCAAACCCTTTCTGCAACATGCTTGAAAAAGAGTGTTGCGCCGACCCCATGTTAAGGGATAAGGGCAGGTAGAAAGGTATACAGGCGTATGTATCCCCAAAAGGGTAGGTTGAGAGGCGAACAAGAACACCCATACTTCGCCTAGACCATTTCCCAGATGTGATGGGAGCGAGTCGATCGCCATCATCATCATCAGCCACAGGACGTCTTCTTCTGAACATAGGCCTCCCCCAAAGATTTCCAGATCGACCCGTTGGAAGCGGCCTGCATCCAGAGACTTCCTGCGACCTTTATCAGATGGTCTGTCCACCTCGTAGGTGTCCATCTATCGTAAATCAGGCACAAATTCGAGACTCCTAGCTTATACTGAGTACAAAACCCAATTTCCCTCTATCCGATCGGGGGATCCAACACGAGACCTCAGAAAGATGTCTTACCAACAAGCAACACAACTTCGCCACCTATCTATAAATGTACTAGTATTTCTTTAGTACCACAGACTAGCAAACGAGCAGGTAGGTCACCTGATAGTAAGAGATCTCTACCCATAAACACCCAAGATACAAAAATAATAATGGGTAGTTGCCAACCTTAAAGAAAGGTAAATAGTAATTGGGAAGGGGTTTAGAAAATTGGGCTTCCTATAATCTCACTCATCGAACGAAGTGCAACAGCAAGCTGCCATTTTTCGTCGTTTTTCTGTGAGACAGTGGTATTAAAACGGTCGAGCCGCTTCATTCGTGCTGTAGACATTACTGCCTAATTCGCCTTTACCATTTCTACTTTACCAGTCATAATTCGGTCAATTACTGACAATAGACATTTGCGAATGTCAACGTTAAAACTGGCTCATAATAGTCGCTTATCTAAAATATGAAACATTAATGATATCAGCCTGTGATAGCGCCGCAAAAATATCGTCATTGTGCGCCATGATCGCATTGATTACTATTATTTCGAGTCATTAAATCAAAACAACGACAATCGTGCACTCATTATGGCGGACCGAACCATTTTCCGACCGGGTTTTGAACTTTGATCCCCGCGGCGGCTATTACGTTGTATTGCGATTTATAACCGTTGTGCAATTATGTGTAATATGGACTTAAATGTAAAAAGTGTGGGTTTTATGTAATTTTAATAGGAGGAATGGATAAAAATAGGCGTATAAAGTATTTCAGTAAATAAATAACAATAGTCACACACAAAGTCCTGACCCTACACTAAGATCAGGTCTTGTGTCGTAGGTCAGGAACTACGAGAGACTTTCGGTCTCACAACACTCAGACACGAAACAAATATTTGTGAGACACACAAACACTTTTCTCGGTGCGGGAATCGAACCCGCTGCCTCTAGCTTCACAACCGACTGCTCGCCCGCTGCGTCACGTAGGCTATCAATTTATTAAGCTTTTTCTTTTAACATGCTTTAAAAATATTATGATACTATTTTTATACTGAAAATAGCTTTTTACGCGTTTATAATATCGTATTTTAATTGTTTCTTCACACGAGCTTAACGTTTTAGGGGTTGCATTTTGAAATATAATCTGGGCCCAAGAATTTGGACTGAGCGTTGAAAACTTATGTATTGGGTGGATCACGAATTTTCTTTTAATAATTTTTATGTATTAAATACTTTATTTACTGAAGGGCTACGTCTTTTTCTAGCATAAAGTTATAGCAAAACAATATTTTGAATACATATTTTTAAAGTAAAAAAACTGCGACAAACAATTAACAATGATTGTTACAAATAATAACCATGTACGTAGCCATGAATTTAATCAGTTACGGAGGCCCGTTGTTACGTTTTGATTTATGTCACTCTGTGCGCTAGTTTTTGAGCTGATTGCGTTTTAGTTTTATGGCTTAGTTATGGTTATTTTCACCATAATTTATATTAATAACGACTGTTATGATTGTGTACGAGCGGTTAAACCGACAACATGGGATTTGATTTGAATTGAGGAAAGTGTATTTAGGAACTATTTAAACGTGCAATATTACACACTAAGAAGAATAAATAAATACATGCTAGATGTGAGGTCTACAGTAGTCTTTTATGTTAGTATAATTGAAGAATTAATGTCAAATAAAGCCAGGACAAGACTTAAACTAACAAGCCTGCATGTGATTGGTGAAAATGAATAAAACGAAAGCAGTACTTCATATATAAGGTCCATGAGAAGGATATCCATACTTTCTGGCTACGTTTATGGGGTACTGGCGTGATCTTATGTACGTAAAGAGGTAAAGTAATAGAATTCCGATTATATGCTTCAGCAGTTTTCCTGTTGTATCGGTTTTCTGTGATACAATGGTTATAATCCGGTCGAACCAGCCCTTCGTACTGTAGACATAGTTATCTACAGTGTGGTTCTACTACTTAATTGAAATATACACAAGTTTAAAAACTTAACGGGCCGACTTCGAATCAAATTTATATGAAATCACCCTTGGAATAAGCTCTATGGAACACAAAAAGAATCTTGCAAATCGGCCGAAATTTGGCGGAGATATCAAGTAATATATGGAATAATTGAGTGGTAGAGCCACGCTGTAGACAGTAACGTCTACAGCACGAATGGGCTGGCTCGACCGGTTAGATACCACTGTCTCACAGAAAACCGGCGTAAAGTGGCAGCTTGCTGTCGCGTTTCGTTCGGTGAGTGAGATTTCCGGTGGCCCATTTCTCCCCTCCCTTTCCCAATTCCTTTTCCCTCCCCTTTCATTCCCTCCTTTTAGGTTGGCAACGCACCCATGATTCTTTTTGTGTCATGTGTGTCTATGGGCGGTGGAGATCACTTACCATCAGGTGACCCATCTGTTCGTTTGCCAGACTCTGCTATAAAAATAACAAATGACTTTATCTCTTTTTGAAGCCGGCGAAAAATGATTTACTTAAAATTTAAATAGTGTATTTGGGTAACCAAATTTTCACTGATGAACTGATTAACTAAACCTCATTCACTAAATCAAAGTGCATGCATTAAAATGTCGTTGCATGAGCAAATTGCACGCGTTTCCGACGCGCCATGTAAATTAACGCTAACTGTGTCCTAAAGCCGTCATCGGCGCGATATGACGCGATGTCGCGATACGACAATTGGACCGTGTTGTGCAGTAAGGAACCAACCCACAAAAAAAATGGTATTGATGCCAACATGTTCTAAACCATTAATAGAACATATTAGTGTCATGACCGCTTCCAACAGATCGATCTGGAAATCTTCGAGGCCTATGTCTAGCAGTGGATGTCCTGTGGCTGATGATGATGATGATGACGATGATGTGTCAATATTTTTTGTTGTCTTTTTGTGGATTGGATCATTTCTGCACAATACGGTCCAATTGTTCGCGCGTTTAGATTTTATAATCGCACACTAATTTTACTAGTTTAGGGTTAGATTGTTAAGACTTTGTAACGTGATAACCGAGGTGATTATGAAAAAGATGTCAGGGGTTCTATTCCTGTAACGAGACAAAAATTTGTTTAGTCCACAAATATTTGCTCCGGATCTTATGTTTATAATTATGGCACAAATAGATAGTGTAGCTTTCTAAAAATGAAATAATTTTCAAAATTAATTCAGTAGTTTTGGTGATTACTCATTACAGACAAATAAACAAACTCTTTCCAATTGAGTTGTTTAGATTTTTTTTTTAAAGTATCTTTCTTTCTACCTGCCCATTATCCCACCTTAATGTTGGGTCGTTGCAACACACTTTTTTAAGCATGTTGCAGATTTGGCTTTACGACCGGCCGCCTTCCTGACGTCAACCCCCTCTAAGGGATCCAGTCCCGGGCAAAATAAATTAAGTAATTCGCTTTGCCCGACCTGCGAATCGAACCCAGGACCTCCCGGTCCCGCCTCCAAATCTTCTCTGCAATTCAACATGCTTGAAAAAGTGTGTTGCGCCAACCCCACATTAAGGTGGGATAAGGGCAGTTAGAAAGAAAGATTAATGTTAAAATTACAATGGCAATTCGCCATGGAATATAATGTTTACTAAAAACCCATGTCCATTATCCATTCTCCATAATAGTATAGACTCGTCTATCCCATAACACACATGGTGTGTGCATCGATCGGAAAATTAGCATTAATGTTGTCATAAACCCGTCGGCGTGTCACGCGAGTCCCGAGTCCCGACCAGTGATTGGATCCACTGTTAGATCTATTTATTTTGACGACATGTAATTATGGCGTTTTGGTACCGTAAAATATTGCATAGATATTGCAAATGATAAAACGAATGTAACAACAATTATTGATAAAACTAATGGTAAAAATAATATGCGCTTTCGCATGACGTGAATTTGTGAAAGCCGAAAAAAATAAAAAGTCTAAGTATTTAGACCTGGCACAAGACCATTCAGGCATGCCCGCATTCGCATGTGGGATGAGGATCTCTGCCCATGGCTTGACACCAATCAGTCGCGACTCACGACCAACACCTTAAAAGGCTCTCGGTTGTTGCTGGATACAGCACGAACTGTGAGGAGGTTCCTCACATTGGGGTCCTAACCACCGGTGGCTTTGGTTAGCATCGCCATTGGAGGCGAATAATTTTCTTTTTGTTTTATATATAAAAATGTAAAAAAAAGCCTTTTAGACTAAAGAGTACTCAACAAAATAATGATAAAACCAATGTAGTTTTGCCTACAACATAATTATAATATTAAATAGTTACATTTTTGTTGTTTTTATATTTCGTAACTGCATTGTATTCCTTTCCTTTACGGTCTGGAATTCATTTATGATATTGGTGGTAATAACTTACCAACTGAAGTAAAAAGTACATCAGCCCGAGTAAGAAACATTTTGACCATCAAGTTCGAATCGATCATGATGTTTCAATATCATCATCATCATCATCATCAGCCATAGGATGTCCACTGCTGAACATAGGCCTCCCCCAAATATTTTCATATTCCTGATAAAGGCTGTAGGAAGTCGCTGGATGCAGGCCGCTTCCAACAGGTATAAATATAGTATACATAAAGTAGAAAATCCTGCATCTCGCAGTAAATCACTAAAATACTTACATATTACAAGCTACCATGCACAAGTCCCCAGTAAGTAATTAGCAATACAAATTCATAGTTGTAATTACACCGAACATATTTATCAGAGGTTTACGCGCCCGTCGGTCCGTTCATTATTAACGCTAAATCATATTTAGTGCAGTCATTATCGGTTCCACGCTGGTTATTCACTGCGCATCATAAATATAGTTCATATTCTAATTTCGCGACGCCATTTTGTTTTAGAAAAATGCGCAGTTTTGGCGCGAATCAATTGGATACTTTTCAGATGTCGTCCATTTTTCCTGAACCCCCTGAATTTAAACGGCATATCTTCTCAGTGACAGCCATGAAATGCCAACACCACAATTTTAAGATACATAATTGACATCAATATTGACATGTAAAATTATTGACATGTAAAATTTATCATATTTGCAAAATAAATCTCCATTGAAACCGGGCTGAGATCTATAGAGCGAACTTCGACTAAGTCCGAGACATTTTTTACAAGAAAAACAGACTGACAGAGAAACTCATCGATATATTATTTACCTAGATGCACCGTTAACGCTCGGAAAATGGGACAGCAAAGGAGTGCTTAAGCGCTCGTTTTGCATACATTCCAACGCCGATGGAATTCTAAATTTCAAAATTCAAATTTAAGAACGTTTGCTCATTTCGTTTAAAAAGCTTCTTTATTACACGTGCATTGGGTTATATTTGTGTTGATTTAATTAGAACTTGTGATCTTTTTCTTTGTTTTATTCCTGAGACCACTTTTAGGAGGATATTTACAAAGAACTGTGCATCTAGGGTATATTATATTGATGGAGAAACTAAGCAAAGATTGTAAAAAATGACTCGTACTAAGTCAAAGTTCGATTCAAAAATTTCAAATTCTCACTGAGTTGGTTTTTTTGCCTTAGACTTAGTCAAAGTTAGCTCTATAGATCTCAGCCCAAAAGTCAAAGTAAGGTAATAAATTAAAAGCATCCGTTAATTTTTATGCTTTAATATTTTAGCTATTGCTTTTACTGTAACTTTTCACACTAACTTTTGACTGTCCATTTACATCAACAATGATCAAGAAATTTTACTTTAGTTAATAATTTATCTGTACATGAATAGATTGTAACAGCTCTGTATTAATATATTAGACAGATCGCTTGTTTCTATTTATATTCATTTATTTGTAAAATAGACGAACATTGCCAAAACGCATAATTTTAACTGTAGTTGTGTACAATCAATCTACGACTTACCATGTCAAATGTATTGTATCGGCGACTGTACGTACAGGCTAGTAAATCGGGACTATACAGACACGGCCGGTGGTACAGTCATGCCGTAAAGTAGCAGAGTGCGCTCAGATATTGCCCATGCACGGCCACGCAGATTTAAGATGGCCGACGTAAACTTGCCTTGTTTTAATTGGTCAGTATTGTTGGAATTGTATAGAGTTGTTTGATATATGTAAATGGGATGGTTTTGGTGTGTTTTGGAATGTAATATGTCTTATCTTAAATGAAATCTTTATTTCCAATTTATTGTGAGCGGTCAAAATTAAGAATACTTTCAGACACGAATAAGATTTTTATAAATCTTTACAATTGTTTAATAAAATAATTGTTTAATAACTATATACGTAGATCGTACCTTAGACAGAAATGAAAATACTGTAGGCCAACCATGAGATTTTTTTACATTACTCGCTAGCGACACCGTAAAATATTTATATGACAAACACCCGAACGCCTCTAGTGGTTACGCGGGGAACTGACGTTTTCCATACAAATATTTTGCGTTCTCGCTCGCGTAAATACGTGCAACAAACTCATGGTTGAGTTACTGAAAGTCGCTTTAAAAATGTGATGAGACGCGTAATGATAGTATTTATGATAAACCGTAAAAACATTTTTCACGATAGGCAGCGACTTGGCTGTGTACCTGGCATTGCCGATGTCCATGAGCGGCGGTAATTATCTCTATATCTTATTTATCTCAATATCTAGATTCCATTAACAACTCTGCTGGTGCAGTAATCTTCAGCACAGGCATATAAAATTACATGCGCCGTCGTCAATTTCTATAAAATAATTTAAATAAATCCTCTGAATATTTTTTTGTAAGTTTGGTTGTATCAACTCTATATACATATATCCGTTGGTGCATTAAACCGCACGGGCGGAGTTACGGCGCGCGGCTGCGTGCGGACAACGGAGCCGTACGTACGAGTAGTACGTACTGCGAGTTGCGACGCACTTTATCGCCACAATAGTCGGTGTCAGCACCGGCGCACGGGTCCAATGGGACCACGGTGAAATTAGACACGATTTGAAGGTGTTTGATTTTCATTGTTATATTATTGTTATAATATAATATTAGTAGCGATAGCTCAGTTGGGAATGGTACGGACTGCCGAGACAAGTGTCGGAGGTTCGAGACCAACCCCAAAATGGAGCATACACCTCTGACTTTTCTATGTTAAGTGTATTTCATTGTGAAATATCGCTTGCTATAACGGTGAAGGAAAACAGTAATATTACAGGGCTAATATTATTATTAATATGATATTATTAGTAACATTTCTTGGTTATCGTCTGCTGTGTAGTGGCAGCGTATAAGAGCTGTGGAACGGGAAGTCCTGGCTTCAATTCCTAGGTCGAGCAGGATGGTGCGTTTGACACGATTTTTGCGACGCTGGATCGGTCAGAGGCTTTACGTCATGCAGGCAGCCGGTAAAAAAATTAAGCCAGATTGTTTCTGCTACATATTTGCAAAAGTGTGTTGTGTCGATCCAACATTGAGGTGGGATAAGGGCAGGTAGAAGGAAAGTGTAAGGACTGTAAGGTCTTATTAATAACGTTCGTTCTTTAGCAACTATAAATTGTAAAGCCTCGTTAGGTTACCACTAAGTCTTATAGCAGTATTAATATAATCTTACTTTGTTTTTATCTACGGGAAACAATAAAAATAAGATTATAATAATACTGCTATGAGATGTGATGGTAACGCAGCTGATTACGTCTATATTGGCTGATGCAATATTTTTAGTACACGTCGACTTAAAAAATTAGGTTCAGATTTTGTGCGAATTATAATTGATGTGGTGGATATTTTTACTAAAGTTAAATTAAATACCTACTCTAATTACCAATATTATCATTTTTCATCTAATATTGAAGAGGACTTTGTGTTGACTGTTGATGTTGCCACATCGTGTTAAAAGTCATGTTTTGATGCATCAAGTTATAAACTACTTATAATACAAATCACAAATTACTACATATTTTCTTTACATAAAAATAAACAAACGTAAAAATAAAAATGACAATATGATCGCAGATGAAGCGATGTCCATTACGGTGTAATTCAACGCTGATCGCAAATAAAATTCAACTAAATATAAAACAATGGGCGCACTAACCGCGTTCATTCTAATTACGGACAATTATCACCGTACACCCCGAGCACCCGATGCAGTTTTAATTCCGCCATTTTGTTTTACCGTGTCCGAGCTAATGGCCGGCACATATCGCTTTTTGATTATGTAATTGATGTTTGTTATTGGTGATTTTAGTTAATGATTTTTTATGACTTAGTTTACCACCGACTGCGAAACGAGCAGATTCTCAATTTTTCGGCATTTTTTATACACGTTACCAGTAATCCCCGTTTTCCTAACTCCAGATTTCCCCCAGTAATTGCATACCTCTGCTCGAAGTCGTAAGCCAACAGGTGATATGTAACCGGCTTCAAAAATGATATAGGGGTATATTCAGAGGTGGTCCCGTACGAATTTGGCAAAAATTACTTATAATTAAAATAAATTATTGTTATATATACATAAACATAAGCCTTCGCCTGTAGGCAGAGGCGCACTAGCGAACTAGAACATCACATCCACATTTCGCTGAGCTTAGTTCCGTCCCAGATGTGATAGGAAGCGAGCCTATCGCCATATCGGGCACAAATTCCAGACTCCGGGCTGATATGGAAAAATCCAATTCCGCATTGCCCGACCCGGGGATCGAACCCGAGACCTCAGGACGGTCGTCGTATTGAAATACAACCACGCCACCGATCCAGTAATTATTATTACTAGCTTAATAAAATTTAAAAACCTACTTCAAGATTCAAATATGCAGATCAAATTAAGATACATACTTCATCTAGATTATTGTTTAATAAACTTAATTTTATTGACGACCGTACAATGAAAACAAACAGCACCAAACTTTCATTATCACATAAAAAGCAATAGAATATGGTCCCAATCAAATCAATGCCCGCCGCAGCGCCATATAACTGGCGCACAAATCCGGTAGTTTAACCTTAGTTTACGATGCTACTGTTGATGGACACTGGATTGAACGGTATCGGGCGAGTGCAGCCGCGCGCCTCGCTTGTTAATCTACTGTTATTTCTTGTTTGAGGGGTTAGGTGGTTGGTGATTTGGGGGTATGGTTATTGTTGTAGCTATCGAATTGTGAATAGGATAATGCCATGATTGGTCTATGCACGATGCACGAATAAATAACTGTCTTGAATTCAAATCTTTCTACCTACCCTCATCCCACCTTAATCTGGGGTCGACGCAGCTATCAAGCATCCTGCAGAAAGGATTTGGCTTAGCTTTTACGGCCGGATGCCTGCCTGACGTCAATCCTCCTTCAGATGGATCTAGCCCCAGGAAAATCGTATTAAAAAAACACCACCTGACCTGGAAATCGCACCCAGGACCTCCCGATTCACAGGCCATATTCGCTACCACTAGACCAAGGAGGCTACTATGTAACTTCTTTCTTTCTTTCTATCTGCCCTTATCCCACCTTAATGTGGGGACGGCGTAACACACTTTTTCAAGCATGTTGCAAAGAGGATTTGGCTTAGTTTTTACGACCGGCCACCTGCCTAACGTCAACCCGATGAGGGATTCAGTCCCGGGCAAATTAAATTAGACAATTTGCTTTGCCCGACCTGAGAATCGAACCCAGGACCTCCCGGTCCACAACCCACACATGCTGCCACTAGACCAAGGAGGCATGTTACTACGAGGCTACTATGTAACTATTGGATGTTATTAATTTACTATCTAACTAGGTATTCGAGGACGCAAGTATTATGTAGCAAGCTAATCAAAAACAAAGATATTTAATATTACTAACTATAGAGGGGTCAAGCATCAATCAGGTATCAAGCAAGTTTCCATGCAAAAAAAATTATCTCAAACGTCAGTATCGCCATCGACTACTTATTATACTGAGAGGGCGATTATTACAATTTACACCCTAGAATGTTCTGTAAATGGTTAACAATCACGTAAGACAAGTTTATTATCTCAATATTATTACGCTGGCCGACCTGGCGCGCGTGTATTTCAAATAAACTGAACGACTTATGACCAACAAGGTCATAATTTTTGGATCACAAGTTTTGTGCTGTTGTCCCACCTTTAAACTGTTGAATGTATTTAATCAGAAACAACTTTCTTGCTATTTAAAAAAAATACAAAATAATTTCATTACGATATGATTTTATGTTAAAACAGGAATAAAATGCAATAAACACGAAATGCTTCACAATTTAATGCCTTGCGTATGGCGGACGATTAAAATTGTTTCGGCGTATTTATACTGACCATTATAACACTACCAAAGTGCGGTGCGGCCTGTAATTATCGTAAAATGTTACATGTTTATGTATTTTTAATTCCGTCGTATATCGCCGATCGGCCTGATATAAAAGTGTGTCGGTATCTTACGACACGACGACGACTTTTTTAAATTTTCACTTGTGATTTATTTTCCATTTCTTTTTGTTATATCATAAAAAATAAATGGTTTTAATTTATTCACTGTATAAAGTTGTCAATCTAGTTCATTTGAATTTTTGAGAGAAAAAAAAGTTTTTTTTTGTTATTAATTCAAAATGCACCATGCACTAAAGCAATGCATTGTAAGGTCGTAGTACAATTTTGCATTTAGACTTCCAGCATTATAATACTACGCTATGCGGATAGGTTTTTAGTTAAAATTGTTTTTCTTCAAATAGCTTTGACGCCAGGTAGGCAGGCGGTCGGGCGTAAAAATTAAGTCGAATAGATTCTGCAACATGCTTGAATTAATGTGAAATAGGATAAGGGCACGTTTTATCACCACTGATCCTAAAAATATAAATAACTAGCTTTTCCCCGCGGCTACGCCCGCTTGAGAGTGTGTCCCGTCGTATGTCCATTTTCACCCACATGGGGGATGAATTTCCAACAATCCTTTTTCAGCGCTGGTCTACGTCACAAAAGGAAGTCGTGTGTAGTATTTAATTTTCCTAGCTCCAATAGTTTCGGCTGTATGCTGATACATTCAGTCATTCAGTCAGTTAGTTTCCCCTTTTATATCATCATCATCATCATCATCATCAGCCATAGGACGTCCACTGCTGAACATAGGCCTCCCCCAAAGATTTCCAGGTCGACCTTTTATAACATAACATAACATAAGCTCACGCCTGTATCCCCGAAGGGGTAGGCAGAGGCGCACTAGCGAACTAGAACACCCACATTTCGCCGAGCTTAGTTCCGTCCCAGATGTGATAGGGGGCGAGCCTATCGCCATATCGGGCACAAACTCCAGACTCCGGGCTGATATGGAAAAATCCAATATCACTTTGCCCGACCCGGGGATCGAACCCGAGACCTCAGAACCGTAGTCGTATCGAAATACCACCACGCCACCGAGGCAGTCCTTAGAGCACCTTTTATATATACAGATTTAATTAAGCCATTTCTCAATCCCATCCGCGATCGCGACATACGAATGAACCTAAAAACTCGGCGGTCAATTCTGGAATCGCACGACAATAAACTAGCGTTAATGTTGTGATTTCGACGCACCACTATTGTTTATAATGTCGCACGGGATATTTGATTACACGCGTCCGTTCATACCACATTGGCGGTAATAACTGCCGAAAAATTGCCGCCACAGATATTAAGCTCCAATTTAAAGTATTTATTTTTGAAATTTTGTCCGTTATACTCCACGAAAATAAGCTGAGTGAGATGCTACTCTATCGGGGATATAGACCTGAGCTTATGTAATACATGTTACTATTTTTTAATCTAATATTTTAGATAATAATAACTTTTATTACTCCATTATTTACGTAGTTACAAACTGTCAAAAATGATAAACAGACAAAAAAGGTTAATATTCCGAACGCGCCGCAACAGATTTTCAAAAAAAGAACTCGATTGACAACCGCTTGTCCAGATAGTGACGGAGGCAACCAAGCCAGCCAGTTTCTTTTACACACCGAAAACTTATTTTGACTACATATTTGTTCCAAACTTGATTTTCACAGCTGCATTTTAAAGTTTGCTTTCGGTATATGACTGAGCTACGATAAATTTACAGCCAGCATTTCTTTATTAAAAGTCGTTTAAGGGTTATTTTCATTTGAATGGAACCCAACTAAATTTGCTGTGATTATTCATTGACAAAGTATTTGCAGGCAAGTCAATGTTCAAATAACAGCTGTTAAGGTTGATAATCAAATGTAAAGGTGTATTGTTAGGTTGGTAATGCCCTGACAGTGGAACAATGCATCCACCGGTGTGACAATCTTTCACTTTTAAAACAGTAATACCCAATGAATTATGCGTTATGGGAAACACACACGATGTAGCTTTTGTAACGAAATGCAAAATATTTTACACATTATTTATTAAATAAGTATACTTTAGTAACTAAATTTTAGTTAGAGGTTAAATATCACCTCCCCTTTCTAATCCATATTTGATTCTCAGGTAGGCAGTGGATTGGCTATGTCCTTGGCATTGTCAATTGGTTAATAAATATATAACATGAGTTTTTGTTACCACTTACCATCCCGTGGGTCAGGTTCCGGTTTGAAAGCAAATTTAAAAATATCATAATCTCTTGTCCTTAACTGAAAATATAAAAAAAACTTTTTCACTACTCCACAAAAGAAAGGTGTTGAATTGTATATTATCTATACTAATATTATAAAGCTGAAGAGTTTGTTTGTTTGTTTGTTTGTTTGATTGAACGCGCTAATCTCAGGAACTACTGCTTCGATTTGAAAAAATCTTTTTGTGTTGGATAGCCCAATTATCGAGGGTGGCTATAGGCTATATAACATCACGCTATGACCAATGGGAGCGGAGCAGAAATGAGAAATAAAAAACGTGGAATTGATATCTCAGAAACTACTGGTTCGATTTGAAAAATTCTTTTTGTGTTGGATAGCCCAATTATCGAGAATGGCTATAGGCTATATAACATCACGCTATGACCAATAGGAGCGGAGCAGAAGTGAAAAATGTTGAAAAGCGGGGAAGTTGATATCTCAGAAACTACTGGTTCGAATCGAGAAATTATTTTTGTGTTGGATAGCCCATTTATCGAGGATGTCTATAGGCTATATAACAGCACGCTATGACCAATAGGAGCGGAGCAGAAATGAAAAATTTTGCAAACCGGGAAAGTTTATATCTCAGACAGAACTACTGCTTCGAATTGAAAAAATCTTTTTGTGTTGGATAGCCCAATTATCGACGGTGGCTATAGGCTATATAACATCACGCTATGACCAATAGGAGCGGAGCAAAAATGAATAATGCTGTTAGCGGGGAATTTTATATCTCGGAAACTACTGGTTCGATTTGAAAAAATATTTTAGTGTTGACCGACGGGATGAATGGTATGGTGACTAAGGGGTGACTGACGGGGTGATTGATGGGGTGACTGATGGGATGACTGACGGGGTGACCGACGTGAGGAATGACGGGGTGACTGACAGGCTGACTGATGGGGTGGCGGGCGGGGTGTCTGACGAGGTAACTGACGGGGTGACAGGCGGGTGACAGGCGGGGTGACCGACTGGGTGACAGACGGGGTAACCGACGGGTGACAGACTGGGTGACAGACGGGGTGACAGACGGATGACAGACGGGGTGACAGACGGGTGACCGACGTAGTGACCGACGTAGTGACCGACGGGGTGACAGACGGGGTGACAGACAGGTGACATACGGGGTGACAGACGAGTGACCGACGTGGTGACAGACGGGGTGACAGATGGGTGACAGACGAGCTGACAGGCGGGGTGACCGACTGGATAACAGACGGGGTGACTGACTGGGTGACAGACGAGTGACAGACGGGTGACAGACGGGGTGACGGATGTGGTGGCAGACGGGTGGCAGACGGGGTGACAGACGGGCTGACAGCCGGATGACAGACGGGGTGACAGACGGGTGACCGACGTAGTGACCGACGTAGTGACCGACGGGGTGACAGACGGGGTGACAGACAGGTGACATACGGGGTGACAGACGAGTGACCGACGTGGTGACAGACGGGGTGACAGATGGGTGACAGACGAGCTGACAGGCGGGGTGACCGACTGGATAACAGACGGGGTGACTGACTGGGTGACAGACGAGTGACAGACGGGTGACAGACGGGGTGACGGATGTGGTGGCAGACGGGTGGCAGACGGGTGGCAGACGGGGTGACAGGCGGGTGACAGACTGGGTGACAGACGGGGTGACCGACTGGGTGACAGATGGGTGACAGACGGGTGACAGACGAAGTGACAGACGGGGTGACAGGCGGGGTGACAGACGGTGGGACAGACGGGGTAAGAGACGGGGTGACAGACGGCGTGACAGACGGTGTGACAGACGGTGTGACTGACGGGGTGAGAGACGAGGTGACTGACGGCCGAAGTAGATCATCCCATTACCTCCTTTAGAATTATTGGATTATAGGTACCTAAGACTCACTCTTTCAACCCTCTCTCTCTCATACGCAGACGAAGTTGCGCGGGTCAGCTAGTTTATAAATAAAATATCTACATCGTTATTTCCTATCAAATAATATAAACTAAACCCCATTTCAAAAATAAAAACACCATTAAAATATCCCGTAGCAAAGTTCGTAGCGGCGTAGAGCACCGTAGCAGCGTCACTGTAGCCGCGTAGCTCACAATCGTAAGGAAAACTTAATATCATAATTTTTCGCTTACAACAAGAAAACACTGCGAATTAGTAATAATAAGAGACAACGAATGCTCGGAGTTTGATACTACGTTCAAATCAGGCATACACATTAAATATAATAGCTTAGCTCTGCGCCTTGAGATCAACACGATGTGCTCAGTGTGGATAAGGCTTTAATTTTGTGAGAAATATTTACCTATTTAAATTGGACGCATATGGGTCATAAATGAAGAAAAATATATTGTTAATATCGTATGTTTGTTTAGAATTCAATATGGAAATTTGATATACGTCATTAATTCCGCAGTAGCACAGTTTATAGGCGATTGCTTTTTTTAAACATCTTTATATCGTTTCCGTGGACGGCCCAAAAAGCGCCAGCTGGACGTTTTGAAGGAAGATATGAGAGCCTCATCATGGAGGATACTTAGGACTGGTCGAAGTGGAAATGTTTAAATAGGAAGGTGGATCCTGGCAGAAGGCCGGGATAAAGCCAGGCAGAAAGAAAGAAAGATCTCCAGAACTCCAAAGGAATGACATCAGTCTAACGATCGGTTCTTGTACTAATAAACTCAAATGGCTCGAATTAATCACACCATGACAGAACACTGATTTGAATAAAATATATGCGGAATATATATGCGGAAAAGAATAAGACAAACAGTGGCCGGACTTGTCTTACCGGCAGAAGTAACTCCTCGTCGAAGTAACGTCGGGCATAAAAATTAAAACCAAATCGTGATATAATCCGTAAAAATAGTTTAATTTCAATGAAGTAACTCCTCGTTTATTAATTTAAAATAGGTACACATGTGCGAATAGTTTAATATAAATATTATAGAATTTAGAAACAAGTTGAAAGTTGTCATTTTTAATTGTGATTTTATATATCATGTATTGTCTGGACTTTAAAAGAGGCGATAACCCTTGAGTTTGTTTCGGCATTTCTTCTCAGGGATAGCCACGAAATGCCGACGTCATCATTATTTTTTCAATATATACTCGTAACTGACAAGTAAAAGTGATATAAGATACCCTTTTTGCAGAATAAATTATTTGAATTTGAATTTGAATTGATCGTATAAATAATAAGGCTAAGATCTATAGAGCGAACTGCGACTAAGTCTGAGTCAAACAAACGAACTCAGTGAATATTTGGAGTTTTTAAATTGAACTTTGACTTATTCAGAGTCATTTCTTATAAGAAAATCTTTGCTTAGTCTGTCTGTCAGTCTGTTTTTCTTGTAAAACTAGCTTGGTTTAAGTAGAATTTCGATATAAAAAATCCAAATCCTCATTGAGTTTATTTCTTTGAGTCAGACTTAGTCGAAGTTCGCTCTACAGATCTCAGCCTAAATATTTAGCTAGAATACCAACTGGCGAACATTTGCCTAAAAATAATAACATGAGACAGAACATTACCTAAAATATAAAGTAGATTACTAACTAACCTACTTCTTACAATTAAGGCATGTTCACACTATAACAGTCGCGCAGCCCAACAAATTCTCGGCTCATTTGTTTTTTATTCAGCCCGCACAGTAATCGAAAGTATAAATTTGTTTAGACGCAGGCCGCAGCCGCAGCCCGATGCCGCGTTAACTGTGTAATGAGTGGTATAAAGTGAGATAATGGCCAACCAGACCCCAAGATGTAGTTTGTAACAAGAAAATTCTGTTTTGAAGGTGTTTAAGATATGACTTTATTTGTTGTAGTTAACTAAAGAGATTTAATATTACTATGGAGGAGCTATCAAGCAAGATTACATACAAAAAAGATCTCAAACATCAGTAACATTACAATAATAATAATATAATAATATACCTAATAGTCACACATCTAGTCCTGACCCCACACTAGGTATAACTTGTATTGTGGGTATCAGAAAGTATGAGAGACCTTCGGTCTCATAATACCCAGTCTTGAAACAAATATCTGTGGGCCACATATTTGTCTCAATGCAGGAATCGAACCCGCGGCCTCTCGCTTCACAGCCGGCTACTCGCCCACTGCTCCACGGAGGCTACCAATACGAGGGCGCTTACTACAATTTACACCCTAAAATGTTCTGTAAATGTTCTAGAATCACGTAAGACAATCATTAGAGTCTAAACATTATTACGTTGACACGACCAGGCGTGCGTATGTTTCAAATACGACTGAGTGACTTATGACCAAAAGGTCACAACTTCGGGATCACAAGTTTCGTGCCGTTGTCCCGTCTATTGTAGTTAACTTATTACGGATGTTAAAAATGAAAATTTATATCATCTAATAAGTAACAAAATCTCGCATTCTTAGTCTAGTGCCAGTATATATGAGCAGTGGACAGGGAGGCTCTGGGTTCAAATCCTAAGTCAGGCACAGGCGATTGTTCTAATGCGATTTGCCAAGGACTGGATCCCCAAAGGGTGTTGCATCAGGCGGGTCGTAAAAACGAAGCCAAATCATTTCTGCAACATGCTTGAAAAAACTTGTTGCACCGACCCTACGTTAAGGTGGTACAAGGTAGGAAAAATATATTTTTATTAAAATCGACACCTTGACAGGAAAAGTTGTGGAAAATCTTCTTAAATAAAAATATTAAAAAGTTAATTCGCTTTTTGTATACAAAAAAATCTAGTGTGAACATTAAGGAAGTCATATGAGTTTGTAATATTTCTGAGTGCCTTTAAAATAGCATTTTTACAACGAGGCAGGAACGTATTCAGGAAATAATTACATTTTTGTTGCTCTTCACTTGTTTTTACTATTTCTCGTTTGTAAGTTTTCTATCTTATTTCTTAAGTTTTCTTTCGCATTTGACAAATGGAAATACGTAAAATATTTTTTTCAACGTTGCCTTTTTTAACACGAGGAAATTCATTTGCGAATCTCTCCAAGCATTGGCTTGCAGCGATTCGCAGATGATGTTCAGATGTATGTAGGACTCATTCTAAACCGTCCTACCCACTACAACAATAAAGGTCTTGTTCGATTCGCTTATTAATTACCACTGTCTCCCAGAAAACTGACGTGAAATGGCATAATAATTGGTTTATTAGTCATCTAGAGGTATATAGAAATCTACAAATATTAAATGATAAGTAGATAAGTTAAAATCCTGTTAAAATTAGGAATTCTCTCTTAATCCTTGCCTTTTTACGAAGCTCTGGAGACAAAAATACCATAAATATTTGTAAAAATAATTTACCCCCACACCACAGGTCCCATATCTTAAAAAAACAAGGGTGGGTAATGAACAGGCGGGTATAAAAGTTGGTAAAACTGTGATCACAGCTGAAAACTTGGAGCATTTCCACAACTATGAATAAATTCGGTCATTTAGTGTTCCCGACCAACCAACCTTAGTTGTTAAGAAAAGCCCCTTAAAGCCGGAAGAAAGTTAAAAAATAATTAATGCTTTCGTAAATATTCATACCTCGGCTGGAGTTTAGAGTTAACCCTCTACAGATGGGTGCATACGGTTGAATTTTTCACCTCCAACGCCCAATAACTGTTAAAAGTTGCGATGATTCCTATAGCATGATCGTTTATCGTTACGGTGATTTGTAGTAATTTTGATTTAATAACTACATTTAACCAAAAAATCTCGTCGGTATTTTTGTGATATAGTTTAATTCTGTGATTTTTTAATCAGTAGATTGAATTTTAGGTGTATTCTTTCTTATATGGTTATTGATTTAGTCAGTATTTCGAATACAATTTTAATTTTTGCTACAAGTTTTGAATTCAGCTTTCTAAATACTAATGACACACAAAAAGTTATAAATTATAAGGTAATCTGTAACTGCTGTCGCTTTTTTACCATTAAAATTGTATATGATGAATGGTAAAATCTTTGTCACCTTAAGTATTCTTTAGACGCTTCGTTCAGAAGCCTAATAGAGCGTCGTATGTTTCCGAAAGTGAAGGGTTCGCCGGAACGACTCCGATTTAATTTAAGTCCAGCGCCGTTATCGTCGGAACCCCATTGTTTTTCTTTCTTGAAATTTAACGGTCAATTTGACGTGATTCCTTTTTTTACGATTAATTTGAATTTAATTAGTTCGGCGCATTGTTTTCGATTTGAGAGCTTTTTTAGCGCCGCGATTATGGGTGAAATTGTATTCGATAATATTTTATATAAATTTCGTTATAGATATTTTAATATTAATGCGAGAAGTACTAATTAATGAAACATACAAAAGCGAAGTAACTATATATTTTATAACATAGGTTCACACAGTGATCGTGAAATAAATAAATTATAAAACCTGATTTTAACATATTAATTTTTATTACTGGAACGAGTATTTGATAAATAATATTTTTTGATTTACAAACTTATCTTTTTATAACGTTTAAAGTAAGTACTTTTCAACTGTCAGTTCAGCCATTATAAAAAACAAATGTCAGTACGATTCCATCTCATTACCCATTTAAGAAGTTAACATTAAGAGGCCGATAGACAAATCCTGACACACTGCGTCGCCCAAAAACGGGGAAACTCTCAGATATTGCCCCTGTTGACATATTTACGAGCTACTCGACTATTAAGTGGTGATTTACTGGCGTCCATATCGGGATGGATACGTTTTTATCATCGCCCATATATCCAACGCTTCTCGGTATATTACCCGGAGTTTGTGAGCTTACATTGACCCGGATTGGTGGTGAGGGTTTAAATTTAAGTGGGAGGTAGTATTGAGTACGGATGAATGCTTGTTTCGATTTGCAATGATTCTATAGCGCTTAGAAACTCATTGTTAACCTGCTGATCTCAACTCGTCAGAAACTCAATAATCGTAAATGATTTAAACAATGTCCAAAGGAGAACATAAATAAATAAGTTAACTTAAAATATAAATTATCATTCCCATATAATATATCTTAAATCCTTGAAAATACAGTTTTATACAATTAAATAACCGTAGCTAACGGGATACAGTAATGTTATTTGTAGTTGACATAAAAGAATATTACGTTGTGGTAAACATGGTAGGTTGATCTGGAAATCTTTGGGGGAAGCCTATGTCCAGCAGTGCCATTCAGCATTGACTGCCTCAGTGGCGTGGTGGTATTTTGGTACGACTACGGTTCTGAGGTCGCTGGTTCGATCCCCGGGTCGGGCAAAGTGATATTGGATTTTGCCATATCAACTCGGAGTCTGGAATTTGTGCCCGATATGGCGATAGGCTCGCCCCCTATCACATCTGGGACGGAACTAAGCTCGGCGAAATGTGGGTGTTCTAGTTCGCTAGTGCGCCCCTGCCTACCCCTTCGGGGATACAGGCGTGAGCTTATGGACGTCCTATGGCTGATGATGATAAAACATGGTAAAATAGTAAAAAAAAATTCAGGCAAAGCAAATTTTCTAATTTAATTTGCCTGGGACTGGATACCTCAGAGGGGGTTCACGTCAGACGGGCAGCCGGTCGTAAAAACTAAGCTTTTCTGTATCATGCTTGGAAAAGTGTGTTGCACCGACACCGCATTAAAGTGGGATAAGGGCAGATAGAAAGAAAGAAGTTAACATAGTAAAATAACCATAAATTAATAGCATTTTCTTGACTCAAATTTTAACGGTATCTTACATAGTAATAATACAAAATGGGGCAATAAATAGTTGCAGGATCAGGGCAATCCCCAACATTCATTAGAATAGTGTAATGTCGTCCAAATGACAGCGACAAGTTAATGCTTCAAGTGTAATCTTAGGATATTTGGTGTTTACGCGTCACGGCCTAATCGTGGATATAGTTTTAATGCTGGGACACCGCAAAAGGGCGCTGATGGTGCGGAATTAGATTTTAACTAGATGTGATTTAAATTGTACATTCATAATGGACTAGCTTTTGCCCGCGACTACGCCCGCGTTAGTTTCCATTTTCTCTATACAATCTTTCATCTCCCGCTACACTCCTTTAGGGGATGAATTATTAAAAAACCTTTAATGGTCATAAAACCTACGTCATAAAACGAAACTATGTGTGAAATTTCACATTCCTAGCTCCAATAGTTTTGGCTGTAAGTTGATACGTCAGTCAGTTTCTCTCTTTGTACCTCTATACACGGTGAGGTGATCCTCAAAAACAGTTTATCGTCGTCGCGTTGGTTCCACGGCTCTGCTAATTTTGAAACGCCAATCAGCGGTCAGCACTGATGTTCGAATGTGTAGGATTCAGGTCATTGAATCCTAATATTCGAAAGGCTCGGATTAGAAGCAATGACTTATAATTAATGAAAAGAGTAATGCAGTGGCGTGCACTTTCTATTACATCTTAGTGTGTTGTTGCTGCGATATTTTACCAGGCGTAGCGCTATGAGCGACCTTCAGTTCTCATTATTTTTTGTAATATCTATTTATCTACGTATATAGCCAATTTATGTTATACCTATATAATTATTATAAGTTAATTCTCTGTTTCGCTTCTTGTACCTGCCATGGGCGTCCAGTGGCTGATTTAATTTACTTAAAAAGTGGACGCCTAGTGGGACATCTTTATCTCTCTTACAACTGTAAGGGTTAACAAAAAAATCACTACTTTCTTCAACATGGAGGTTGCATAACCCGCCATCAAAACCCTTATTAAAACATATCCCATCCAGAGTGGCGTGGTGTGCACGGTATCGTTGTACCGGTGTACCGTGGGGTGCTACAATATCGGGGCCGTCGGCGGCGAGCCTTCGGAGGACGCAGCTTCTGCCGTTTAATGCCTTAATCTTTAGACGGTGGACGACGCGACAGTTTAGTGGGGACATGCCCTAAAATTACGTATTATTTGATGTTGCATTCTATTCTTATAGCCGAGACTGGCAAATGAGAAGATGACTAATCTCATGGTAACCGATTTTCACTGAGCTACTGATAACTTTAACTGCTACCCGCGATATCGGAAGAATTATTAATCAATGGATGCGTTGCACACTTTTAAGGAATAGCAATTCGGAAGAAGAGGAGAAACAAAATTAAAAGGCACGTCGCCTATTTACGACGATTTTCTTGAAGATAATGATATCTAATTGAACCGTCGAACCGGCTAATTCGTATCGTAGAAATAGCTCCAGGCTGTTGTCATTAAGGCAAACGTAACCTACTCGTCTTTTCGCAGTTAAAAACCATGGTCATGAAGTTATGTGTCAACACTTATAAAATCAAGGCTTTGTTAATTGAGCGTTATTTGGCCACAGTTTCTGTTACGTATAAATCTTCTTTCTACCTGCCCTTATCCCACCTTGATGTGGGGTCGGCGTAACACACTTTATCAAGCATGTTGCACATAGAGTTTGGCTTAGTTTTTACGACCGGCCGCATGCCTGACGTCAACCCCCTATGAGGGATCCAGTCCCGGGCAAATTAAATTAGAAAATTTGCTTTGCCCGACCTGGGAATCGAACCCAGGATCTCTCGGTTCACAGCCCATACATGCTGCCACTAGACCAAGGAGGCGACATTTCTGTTACGTATCAAATCAAATCAAATCAAATCAAATCGTTTATTGAATCCATAAAATGTCACACAATGTTTAGATTCCGTCTAAAATGTTTACTCTACCGCCAATTCGGAAAGCTTCGTCAGAGAAGAACGGGCAAGAAACTCTGACGTTGCTCTTTTTGAGAATAATAACCAGTTTACAGTCAGTAAAAATATCATATAGAAATTAGAAGCCATCGTAGAAGTAGTATCCACACAAATCCAACAGCCTCTTATCACCTCGAAGGTGTCTCCCCAGCCATAACTCTTAACGACGCTCGCCGACGCGTTGAGGAATTATTATTATGCGAATAAATACTCCAAATGTCAGGAGTAAATGTCCCCCCTCGGCCCTCGCCCCACCTAATCCGCCCGGGTGGAGCCGATAGTTTAAAAGGTTTTATGGGTGTTGAGGTGTCCAATAGAGAAGAATGGAAATTCGTTTTTACTCAGGTGAGGGAATTTTCAACCAAATTCTTACATGACATGCTTTTTAATTTTCTATAACATAACATAACATAAGCTCACGCCTGTATCCCCGAAGGGGTAGGCAGAGGCGCACTAGCGAACTAGAACACCCACATTTCGCCGAGCTTAGTTCCGTCCCAGATGTGATGTGTTAATTTTCTATGCTTATTAAAATAGCCAATTGGGACTGGTACGGACTGCCAAGTCTAATTTCGCAGGTTTGAAACCAACCTCAATATCATGCACATGCAACTTAAGTGTTATTGCTTCCTTTAACCAAAAAGAAAAACATCGTGAGGAACCTGTGTATACCTTAGAATTCTTCACAAGAATTTCGCAGTTATGTAAAGTTTGTCAACCCACGTTAGGCCAGCGTGATGACAGAGGCTTAACCCCTTTAATTAGTCGAAAATTCGAGTCCCAGCAGTGGAACAGTAATACATGGCTGATATTATAATGTCGTATCATTTCATGTGATTGTTAGCGCCCCATAAAGAGCGTCTATCCATATTTCCACCTCATAGACACTTTGGAGATTCAAGCGTGACCTTATATTATGCTTAGACACAAATAACATAAGCTTACGCCTGTATCCCCAATGGGTAGGCAGAGATGCACTAGCGAACTAAAACACCCACATTTCGCCGAGCTTAGTTCCGTCCCAGGTGTGATAGAGGGCGAGCCTATCGCCATATCGGGCACAAATTCCAGACTCGGGCTGATATTGAAAAAACCCCATATCGCATTGCCCGACCCGGGGATCGAACCTGACACCTCAGGACGGTAGTTGTATTGCGCACGCAATATCGGGGCAGTCTTACCAGTCTTGGGTAGCATTATAAAATAAAAATAAATAAATGCACCCAACAGTCACACACATAGTCCTGGCCCCACACTAGGTACAACCTGTATCGTGGGTATCAGAAACTACGAGAGACTCTCGGTCTCACAACACCCAGACCCGAAACAAATATCTGTGGGCCACACAGACATTTGTCTCAGTGTGGGAATCGAACCCACGACCTCACGTTTCACAGCCGGTTACTCGCCCGCTGTGCCACGGAGGCTGTTATGTTTAGATATCTACTTAATCAGCTTACAATCTACTAGCGCCATAATAACACCAGTAGTCGTCCAAAACAGACACCCGAGCAAACTCCATATCTCAGTGTATTATTTTGAAATATTTTCGCGTCGAACAACCAGAGACGGCGTAACGTCTTGTTTAAATCAACGGCGAAATGATAGCAATAACAGTTAGACGCGAATTACGAGCGGGGGATAACCGCGCGGAGAGATTTCGACTAAGTAATTGCTAATTTTGGTGCGACGTTCGTTGATAATTGTTTTCTTTGTTATTTCGTTGTTGAGGATGGTGTTTGAAGTGTTAGATTGGAATTAAGTCGATGCGGGCGTGACATGCTGTATCACATGAATGATAAATGGCTATATCATCATCATCGTTAGTCATAGGATTTCCACAGCCGAACCTATGTTATCTATATAGATAGACAACCCCAAATATTCACAGATCGACCTAAATATAAATATCCATATAAACAGCATTAATAAATATAACCCAGTCTCACATATAATTCTGAACCCACACTAAGATACGAGTATTGTGTCGTGGGTATCAGGAATTATGAAAGACATTCGGTCTTACAAGTTACAACACCCAGGCACGAAAGTTTTAAAGTGGTAGAGCCACGCTGTAGACAGTAACGTCTATAGCACGAATGGGCCGGCCCGACCGGTTAGATACCACTGTCTTACAGAAAACCGACGTAAAGTGGCAGCTTGCTGTCGCGTTTCGTTCGGTGAGTGAGATTTCCGGTGGCCCATTTCCCCACTCCCTTTCCCAATCCCCTTCCCTCCCTTTCCATTCCCTCCTTTTATGTTGGCAACGCACCCATGATTCTTTTTGTGTCTGGTGTGGGTGTCTATGGGTGGTGGAGATCACTTACCATCAGGTGACCCATCTGCTCGTTTGCCAGTCTCTGCTATAAAAAAAAAAGAAATAAATATTTGTGGGTCACACACACATTTAGGTATTTCGTGCGGAGATCGAACCCGTGAAGTCTCCCTTCACAGCTAATTGATAAACTCAACTGTCAACGCAAACAATGACGCGTGAGTCAAATTAAAAAATTGCGGTACACTGCCCTCTAGCGATACGAGTAGAAATCAATAAAATTAAAACTTACGGTAATGTTGAATTACGTCATGATTATTCATATAAAAATTATGTTATTGTGAACGTAAAAAATACAAATTAATAAAATTATAACTCGAGTAAGTAATAAAAATTATCATTTTTCAAAATAAAGAAGTTATAACAATGTTGAATTACAGCGACATCTACATATTAATGTAAGAAACGTAACATAACTTACATATTGCTTTCGTAGATGGCGCTATTAAACCAATAATCTGTATTTAAACTACTGAGATTTTGGCTTTTTAATATAGTTATAAAATTTTCAATCTGGATTCCTAACGCTCAGTGGCCCTAGGATCTTACAAAGATGGGATGCATACTAATGTATTTAAATAGTCACGGGCGGCTCGGCCTCCGGTGGCCCATACGCTTATGTAACATATATATGTGCCGCCTCAAACGTATAGTTCCCAATCATGACATTATGTATATATTTTTTTCATATTATAAATATATAATAGGCTCGGTGGCGTAGTTGTATTTCGGTAAGACTACCGTCCTGAGGTTCAGGTTCGATCCCCGGGTCGGGTAAAGTGATATTGGATTTTTACATATCATCTGATATCATGTCATATCATATCGGAGTCTGGAATTTATGCCCAATATGGTGATAGGCTCGATCCCTATCACATATGGGACGGAAGTAAGCTCGACGAAATGTGGGTGTTCTAGTTCGCTAGTTTGCCTCTGCTTACCCCTTCGGGGATACAGGCGTGAGCTTATGTAAATAAATATGGGGATTTTCACAATATATAAAACTATGTTTTCATTGTCAAATATGGTAATTGGTTAATTATTCAAAAACGTATACGATGTCATAGTACAACCCCAAGAATCGACATAACAAATCGTACATTTCTCACATGGTCATCTCTACAACATGTCCGAACTAGGGGTGAGCTGCATCAGCAACTAGATTAAACAGGAGTCTTCACATAAATCTCACATGTAAAGTAAGACGGACCTCCCGGACGTTCCGGGACAACTCAGCGGGCCCTTATCAACGCTGTTATTTACCGCCCAGCCTGAGTTATGGCCAATTTAGAGCCAGTCATTAGGGCCTTAATGGCCTCAAGGTGTCTAAAAGTACCTCCTGGATAAGTTTTGGGCACGTCAGCGTGATGCGGTGTGACAGATTTATAGTTGAGCGGGTTAATCGTCTTGAAGATGGTCAGGTGTTTGTGAAAAATATTACCCTCATTTTTGAGTAGTTGGGTAAAAGGGTTTGAAGCCTTTGTCTATGGCATTGTCGATCGGTTGCGTGTGGATAATTAAATCATACATTTGAGAGCCTCCATTGCACAGCGGACGAGTAGCGGGTTGCAAAGCGAAAGGCCGCTGATTCGACTCCCGCACCGAGAAAAATGTTTTACGCACAGATGTTTGTTTCGGGTCTGGATGTTGGAATACCGAAAGTCTGTCGTAGATTTTGATATCCACGACATAGATTATACCTAGTGTGGGTCAGGATTATGTGTGTGGCTGGTACCTAAATAAATACATCCACCAGTCACACGCATAATCCTGACCCCACACTAAGATCGAGTTTTATGTCGTGGGTATCGGGAACTACGCGAGACATTCGGTCTCACAACACCCAGACCCGAAACAAATATCCGTGGGACACACAAAAATTTGTCTCGGTGCGGGAATCGAACCCGCGACCTCACGTTTCACAGCTAGCTACTCCCCCACTGCGCCACGGAGGCTGTCAGTTTATTTTCTAATATGTATCCAGTAAGAATCTAGACAATATGAAAGAAAATCAGGCATCTTAATTCGACAGAAAGTACTAATGCGTCTTTTGCGAATTGTGAAGGTCTGTGAAGTCTACCACTCCGCTTTATTCATTTATTTATTTAAATGACACACCAATAGTTTATAGACTTTTACAATAAGAATAAATATAGTATAAAGGTTACAGTCCAGTCTACTTACTAATTATAGGTGTGAAACAACATTTGAAGAAATAAAGTCGATTACAATTAACAACAAAAATAAATAAACTTACATCATAACTAAATAGAAATTAATTTATGATACACTTAATATTAATATTTACGTACGCTATTGTCATTTATTTAGCATGGACTAAGGCCTAACACTTTTTTATTTGAAGAAGTCTATGCCTAGCATTAGGACAGTAGTAAGAATACATGATATAGTCTCACGGCTGTATCCCCGCAGGGGTAGGCAGAGACAAACTAGAACACCAACATTTTGCCAAGTTCGTTTCCATCCCAGTTGTTATAGGGGGCGAGCCTAGCACCATATCGGGCCCAATTCCAGACTCCGTGTTGATACTGAATATAAAAACCAGTATCACTTTGCCCGACCCGGGGTTCGAATCCAAGACCTCAGGTAACGCTACCGAGGCAGTCTGCGGTAATAACATTGGTCATTACTATTATTACCACAGCGTAACACGGTAGGATTCCCAAAATTTGTACGATACAATGATAAGCTGTGAAAGCGGGCATGAATCAAACGCATGCAGTATTGTCATGAGGGAGAATTATTGTGATGGCTCTCATTATGGCACACTTCGACGCTGCCGGGCTACGTCGGACAGGAGAGTCGTGGAGCGGTATTAGTCTCTTTTTAAAACCTCACACTAAGGCTTAGATCTATAGAGCGACTTCGACTAAGTCTAAGGGTCACTTGCAGCTCCGCGATTCATCTCTATTTATCCCAAATCTTGATTTAAAGATAGGAGTGAGCTGTAGGATAAATCGAGATAAGGTTTAACTGTAGATTAGTAAGTAAGAAGTAGCGCTGCAAGTCGCTCTAAGTCAAAGAAACGAACTCAGTGAGGATTTGGAATTTTTAAATCGACTTTAACTTAGAATGAAATAAAACTATTCTTACGGATTCTATCACGATTAGGTTTTAATTATAGATATTGATATTTATTGGTAGATATTGTAACACTAACCTTTTTTGGACAAATGACACCTCAGTCTGACCCGTGACAACGAAGACTGCAAAGCCTTCGAAACGTCGGGAATAATAATTAAAACCTAATCGTGATAGAATCCGTAAGAATAGTTTTATTTCAATGTATAATATTCACGTAAACTTAAGAAATCAGTACGACTTTAACTTAGTCAGAATTATTTTTTACAAGAAAATCTTTGCTTGGTCTACCTGACCGTCTGTTTTTCTTATAAAAAAATACTCGGACTAAGTTAAAGATCGACTTAAAAATTCCAAATCCTCGTTCGTTTCTTTGACTGAGACTTAATCGAAGTTTGCTCTATAGATCTCAGCCGCAGTCCTGGCCCCATACTAAGATCGAGTCTTGTGTCAAGGGTATCAGGACTAGAAGGGACTTTCATTCGTTTTAGTTTTTTGTCTGTTATCAATTCAAGAAACATAATCCAAATGGTAGAATTTACAGAAAATATATCCATATAAATAAAATAAAATAAAAATCTTTATTGATCACGTAGGTATGTAAAAAAGCACTTATGACAAGTCAACACAAGTAAATTTTTAAATTAGGATTAATATAATTTACATTATATATTTGAATTTGACGACAGGCAGGCAAGTATGGACATAATAACGATGGGATGGCTAAGATAGGGTGATAAGGGGAGATAGGAATAGAGTGTAAGGGAATGGATTGTATGGGAATGGCATATGGCAGGAATGGTGGCAGGGGATTGACTGGAAATACTGGAAGCAGTTGGGATTGGTGCGTGAGGCGCTATCCTAGCTAACCTACCAGCCTTTCTCTAGCTACCTACGGATGATGACCCGAAGAAGAAAGGCAGAAACAAACTCCGGGCTTATTTTTTTCATCATCAATTGTCACCATATATCGTGTGGTGACTGATTAGTTCTGTCGACGCCGGATTGTCTAATATCGACCGTATCGTCTTCACGACAAAGCGCATTACATATTTTATTATATCGAGTCGAACACTCCACCAATCACATCAACCAAACGCATTTACGCCACATTCACGTCACTCAGCATCTACCACTCACTTCGCTTGCAACCAACGTACTTCCAACACTCCACACGAATTATCTGTAAAGATCCAAAATTAACCAAAATATACAAGATTCGAACAATCCAATCTTTCTTTTGTTCATCGCGAACAAAAAGTGGCGACCGTGACAGGACATCGTACGAGTTCTGAGTGCGTTTAGCGGAGGAAGGACAACCCAAGGACATCGCCACGTGTGTGCATCGGAACACTTACATTGCTTGGGCTACTACCAGCAGAAGGTCTAAGGTGTACACTCAACATCGTGGAGCCAAATCGTCTTTCGCCAAATCCGCTACAAGTTACAACGCCTTTTCAAGGATCAGGAGACTCACGCCTATTGCAGCAGCCAACGATCGGAGCCACGAAACCTCTTCGTCAGCATCTACACATCGTTTGCCTGCCTGCCTAATTGTGAGCCCGTTCCTATTATTTCCTAGTTTATTCCACTTCAATTTGTGCAAAAAGTGAGGTTACATTTATCGAAGGCGTGCACTAATTATCGCCTATATATCATTTGTAGAAGGCCTACTGCTACTTATTTCTCATTGATTGCTATTAATAAATGCTAAAAATAAGCTATTTAAAGTATGCTTACAATTTAATTGTTATTTAAACATATGCAAGGCCTATTACCTTTTTGCAAGTCATCATTGCAGCACACCTACATAATAACTTCATCACGCTAAATTTAACGAACGAAATTATATTTTAGTTTATCAGAGATATTTAGCTTCAGCTGGCAATTGATTGTGCTTTGAGCTAGTGTACCTATACTCTTGCCTTTGCAATAAATCTTTCCGCAAAGACGCTTTGCTCATTAAAAACTAATTTTAAATATTGAATATTTATTTTCGTTATTTCTCAATTCAAGTGCGCTGGTACGTCGACGCGGCGCGTGCCCAGGTATCGTCGTGTGACGTCACCTATTGTCTACGCAGCTACCTGAGATCTCTGCGGTCGACCGCCGGGCAAACCAGCCGCTCAGCTGATTTGAACCGGTTCATCGACCGTCAGCTGTTGTCAAGATAAAACGAGGAGCGTACCGTATTGTTAACTATTTTCTTCTATTCACTAATTTAATCAATTTAAACCTACCAGACACGATAGTTTTATCCAATGGAGCCAAGAAATGATGATGTTAAACTTTTAAAGGATCTTACTGTTAAACGCAGCAATCTAAAAGGCCGTTTAACGAGATTTAAAAATTTCATAGATGAAGTTCAAAGGCAAGAAGGCTTGTCTGATGTAGATATACGGAAAGTTGAGATAAAATTATCTAGATTTGAAGTTTTGTACAAGGAATTTGACGAGTTGCAGGCACAATTTGAGTCACTACAGGTTACCTCCATAGAAAGCGAATTAACTTCATGTGAGGCTATTGAACAAGATTTTGATCACTACATTTCCCTTGCCAGAACTATACTAGCAAATCATCCATTACCTAATCTTAATGAGTCAATTTATTCTAATGCAGATGATAACATCTCTTGTAGTGGTGACGATCAGGGATTTATGGGTTTTAAGCTACCCGTTATTAAGATAGCGAATTTTGATGGTACGTGCCATAAATGGCTTGAGTTCAAGGACACTTTTAACTCTTTAATTCACAAAAATAATAAAATTAAAAATATCTATAAGTTTCATTACCTTAATTCATACTTGGAGGGAGAAGCTGCTCGGGTCATTAGTAACTTAGAAGTTACTGGCAAAAACTATATTCAGGCTTGGAAACTCTTGTGCGAACGCTATGATAATAAACGTCAGCTAATTGACAATCATTTAGAAGCTTTATTTACTTTTGAAACCGCACGTGAGACTGATAAGTCACTACGTTTTATTATAGATCATGTTACTAAAAACTTACGAGCTCTTAGTACGCTTGGACTACCCACTGACAAATGGGATGCTTTAATTATTTACATGCTTATAGCAAGGCTAGATAACGGTACAATATTTAAATGGGAAGAACATAAAAATACTTTGTCTGAAATTCCCACTCTTGAGGATTTTTTCACATTTTTAAAGAAACGTGCCAACGTTTTAGAGACTGTAAATCGTGGCAAACGAGATAAAACTAATAGCAATAAGCATATTGTCTCTAGTAGCTCAAACAAGGTTCAGAGTAAAACCTTTATGGCTACGTCAAATAATAATTCTTCTGTCACTAAACCTAATTATGCATGTATTGTTTGCAAAGAAAATCATCGCCTATTTGAGTGCGCCAAGTTTAAAGCTAAGTCACCTGAAGACAGACAACTTACCGTATCATCATTTCGTTTATGCGTGAACTGTTTAAGACCTGGTCACAGTGTTGAGTGTAACCTTCCAGGACACTGTCGTTCTTGTAAAAAACGTCACAACACTTTATTACATATAGCCAACAAACCTGATTCAAATTCTTCTACAGAACAGTCACCCATCGTTTTGTCTACCTTATCTGACTCTTCTCTAGCTCTGCTGTGTACTGCTAGTGTTCTTGTGTCGAATCCCATAACTAATGAAACTACAAGGGTACGCGCTTTGCTGGACAGTGGAAGTCAGTGTTCCTTTATCACAGAGTCACTAATGCACCGGCTCAATCTATCTACGGAGCCGTCCAATGTGGACATATTCGCCATTGGCAATATCCAACTTAACTTAAATACGAAGCGATGTATGATACGGCTTCAGTCAAATGATAATTTATTTAATGTGACAATGTTTTGTCTAATATTACCTAAAATATCTGATAACATACCTAAATCCACCATTAATTTAAAGGGCTTGGATTTGTCTAATTTCCCTTTAGCAGACCCCAGCTTCCACGAGTCTTCTCCTATTGATATGTTGATTGGTGCTGATTTATTCTGGGATGTAATCGGTTCCCGACAGCACTCCCTTAGTGACAAGGGACCTATTCTACGCAGCTCCAAATTAGGATGGATCGTTGGAGGCTCCATGATTGTCCAATCCCACCAAAAACTACCTAACAAAGTTATTCACACCTGTCATGCTTACCTAAAGGAAGATGATAATATTTTTTCTAACCTAGAGCGTCAGGTAGCCAAATTCTGGCAACTAGAAGGTTTTCCGCAAGCCATACCTCACTCGAGGGAAGAAAAGTTTTGCGAAAGACACTTTATTACCACCACAACACGCCAAGATAATGGCCGCTTTTGTGTAGGTCTGCCCCTTCGTGATGATCGAGAATGTTTGGGTGACTCATTTCAATTAGCCAAAAAAAGGTTTGTGAACCTAGAATCACGTTTTCAAAAACAACCTAATCTAAAGGCTGCTTATACAGAGTTTATCCACGAATATGCTGCTCTCGGTCATTTATCTGAAGCACCTGTACAAAGGCCTACAAACTTCTATTTTTTACCTCACCATCCTGTTATTAAGGAACAAAGTGAGTCCACAAAGTTGCGCGTCGTCTTTGATGCGTCAGCGCGCACTACGTCAGGTATATCGATTAATGATCTCCAAATGGTCGGTCCTTCTATACAAGAGCCTTTATTTAATATCCTTTTAAGGTTTCGTCTCCACAAATATATTATAACCGGAGACGTGGAAAAAATGTTTCGCCAAGTAGCAATGAGAGAGACAGACCGTGATCTGCAATTGATTCTGTGGCGTGACAACGAAAACGAGCCTCTCCGTACTCTAAGACTAAATACAGTAACTTATGGATTTTCTTCTGCAAGTTTTCTTACTACTAGATGTATCTGGCAACTCGGTGAAGAATGTACAGACCCTAATATAAAAACTATTATTCAAAACGATACATACTGTGATGACATTTTGACAGGAAGCGACTCTCCGCAAGAGTTGCGCTACATTCAACTTTCGTTATCCAATGAGTTAGCTAAAGGTTGTTTTCACTTGCGAAAATATAGGTCTAACTTGCCTGATCTTTTTCCAACCACTAATAACTCTGAAGAGGGCAACTTGACCATCAGCAATGCCTCTAGTACTTTAGGTATTGGCTGGTGTCCTACTTCGGATGAGCTACACTTTCCATTTCAATCACCTACAGATACAATAATTACTAAAAGGTCTATTCTCTCTTCTATTAGTAAAATATTTGATCCGCTAGGATTATTATCGCTATATACTATTGTGTTTAAAATCGTTTTGCAACGATTATGGACTCTAAAATTAGGCTGGGATGAACCAGTACCTAGTGATATTCATAAGCTTTGGCAATCATTTTGTAAAAAGATGACTAATTTTTCACAGCTTAAAATTCCTAGACTCACACTTATTAATAACCATGTTCTAATTGAAATGCATTGTTTTTGTGATGCTTCACAACAAGCATATGGAACGTGCATTTACCTAAGATCTATTAGTTTAAATGGATCTATTCAAGTACATTTATTATGCGCTAAAGCGCGTGTAGCTCCTCTTAAGGCCACTACGATTCCGAGGCTAGAGCTATGCGCTGCTGCTCTAGGTGCACAATTGTGCTCAACTGTAACGAAAGCTTTATGCCGTCCTATTGATCGTCATGTCTATTGGACAGATTCACGTGTAGTTTTAGGATGGATTTTCACGCCGAATAAAACGAAAACGTTTGTAGCCAATCTTGATCCAATCTTGATCCAAATGAGCCAAAAAATGATCTTACAGGATCTTCAACTTGGCGCTACGTGCCCACAGATCTAAACCCAGCGGACCTCGCTTCACGAGGCGTAGAGCCACTAGATATGTCCTCTAAGCAACCAACCCTATGGTGGCACGGTCCACCATTCCTATCACTGTTAGAGTCTTCGTGGCCTGCCATGAAGACACCTATCTTATCTGACCTACCTGAACTAAAAACGACCTCCGTTTTGGCGGCGGAGATTGTGCTTACAGCACAGCTAGTTAATTTCAATCAATTTTCGAAGTTACGTAAATTCCAAAGACTTTATGCTACGGTACTAAGATTTATACACAATTGTCGTAACCACAATAAAATAACAGGGACCCTTCAGGCTAAAGAGCTGAATAATTCCCTTACAGTACTTACTAAAATTGCCCAAAGGGAATCCTTTCCCAATGAATTAAGTCGCTTACAAAGTAAGAAGGCTCTACCAGCGAAGGTAGCTCTAGCATCACTAAGTCCTTTTGTGGACTCAGAAGGATTGCTTCGAGTAGGAGGCCGTATACCTAACTCGAACTACCCTTATGACAAAAGGCACCCTATTTTATTAAAGTCGGACCATCTACTGACGAAATTAATATTTCAAGCAGAACACGAGCGTCTCTTACATGCTGGACCCCAACAGTTACTCGCTTCTCTTAGGGATCGTTACTGGCCTGTCGGGGGCCGTCAACTAGCTAGGAGCGTCGTTCGCAATTGCTTAATATGCCGCAGATTTGGGGGGCAAACATTGTCTAATTTAATGGGTAACTTACCTAATGACCGCGTGGAAACTAACTTTCCTTTTCTGACCGTTGCTACTGATTTCGCTGGGCCATTTTTAATTACAGACCGCAAAGGTAGAGGATGCAAAATAACCAAGTGCTATTTATGCATTTTTATATGCTTCCGTTATAAGTGCATCCACCTTGAAGCCGTCAGTGAGTTGTCTAAGGACGCATTCATATTAACTCTAAAAAGGTTTATATCTCGTAGAGGTATACCAAAATTAATTTATTGCGATAATGGGCGCAATTTTGTTGCCTCCGCCAAAGAATTAGGTATTTTTTTATAAACCCACCGTGACTCTATTTGTGACTATGCAGCTCGTCGAGGTATTGAGTTCAAATTTTCCCCCGCGTACGCTCCTCATTTTAACGGGCTAGCCGAGGCCGGCGTAAAGTTGGCAAAATTTCATATTAAACGTGTTTTAGGAACCTCGCACTTAACCTTCGAAGAACTATCGTCACTATTTGCACAAGTTGAGGCTATCCTCAACAGCCGACCCCTTTGTCCTCTCAGCCCATCCCCAAATGATTTCCAACCTCTTACACCGGCTCACTTCTTGATTGGCAGGCCGCTTACGTCACTACCATCACCGGACTTCGTGGACTGTAACATAAATCGTCTTGACCGTTTCCAGCGTTTGGAGCAGACCAAACAACACTTCTGGCAGCGCTGGTCTAAAGAATATGTCGCTGAGCTACAACAGCGCTCTAAATGGCGGACTAAATGCAGGGATCTGAAGCTTAACGATCTTGTTTTAATAAAGGAGGATAACCAGCCTCCTCTATGCTGGCGGTTAGGCCGCATAACTAAATTGTTCCCAGGATCCGACGGCATCCCTAGAGTCGCGGATATATCTACATCCCAAGGGACGGCGAGGAGAGCTATCAACCGAATCTGTCTATTGCCTACTACACCTGGCGAGTAGAGTTGAAAACTAGCTGCAGCTTTCAACGGCCGGGAGGATGTCGACGCCGGATTGTCTAATATCGACCGTATCGTCTTCACGACAAAGCGCATTACATATTTTATTATATCGAGTCGAACACTCCACCAATCACATCAACCAAACGCATTTACGCCACATTCACGTCACTCAGCATCTACCACTCACTTCGCTTGCAACCAACGTACTTCCAACACTCCACACGAATTATCTGTAAAGATCCGAAATTAACCAAAATATACAAGATTCGAACAATCCAATCTTTCTTTTGTTCATCGCGAACAAGTTCTATTATGTTGTATTGCACAAAATATCTCGGTATCTTTTTCTTTTTATCACTCACTCTAAACATTTCAATCAAACAATCCAACAGCAAAACACGAACAACTCCACAGTTTTCCTAACCAACAAAATTCCGCATTATCTCCCGTACATGACATAATGATATACACACCGATATAATATAAAAGCAATAAATAAATAAATTGTGCGGCCAAAATTTAGAACGAGAACCGATTTTATTGTTTGCGATAATAATTATAATGAACGGCGTATTGCCGCCATTTTGGATTGTCACTCGCTTTGTTTTCGTTTGTCTGATAGGGTTGTTCATAGCTAAATGAAATTGCAGATAGTGTATTAATTTAGAGTAATAGCTCAGTTAGTTCGAGAGGATGATGGCAATTTTAAAAAGAACCACTAGCCATGCACTTTTTCACAATATTATGTATTCTTTCCACCTGCTTAAGCGATGAAGGAAAACATCGTGAATAAATCGGAGTCATAGTTACGTGAGAATTACTCAAAAAATCGTTGATTTGATCAATCAGTTATTTGTTTAGTCAGCATAATAAATTTAAAGGCTTTGTGAGCCACATTACCTCTTTTTTGGTATCACAGGGACAACCATGTTCTCACGCGATGTTCTTGCGCGATGCCGGCCGCAAGGTACACTTTGTATAAAATTAACGGCATAGCCTCGCCTTGGACCCACTTTAGATGGAGAGGCGAAGCGGTGACGATCCGTTTTAAAATCGAGCGCGGAATATTGACTACACTACACTGATTTTAGGCGAAACCAGCGACCACCGACATACCGACATTGAGATTATGTGTGGTGCGTATTCATGCCGGTCTGTTTAACTGCTACTTCACTTTATGGGCCCTGCGATAGGATAGGTATGACCGTTTTAGGTACAAGGATGTACTTCCATACCCGCCCAACCAATCATCATAAGGCCCTCGGAAGAATCGGGGTTACACTGGCTGATTCCTCTTTCCAGGGAACGCGTTCTACTCAAGATGCGTGGATCAACATAGCAGGGTTTAGCACTATGAGTATGGTGGAATGTGGACGTAGTCGCCTCTTTAGTCTAGTGGCAGCATATATGGTCTGTGGACCGGGAGGTTCTGGGTTCGATTCTCAGGTCGGGTAAAGCAAATTTCCTCAATTTGCCCGGGAATGAATCCCTTAGAGAGGTTTGACGTCAGGCAGGTCGTAAAACCTAAGCCAAACCTATTCTGTAACATGCTTGAAAATGTGTGTTGCGCCGACCCCACATTAAGGTGAGATAAGGGCAGGTAGAAAGAAAAGTACGGTGGACATGTAGTATTTACGGTTTGTTGCCAAAGTGATCTGTATGCTTTAATCATCATTGTTACAGCAACACATCAGTTGTTATAAATAATTTGTTTAAAAGTACTTGTGCTAAACAAACAGTGGAAATATATTTCGAAGCGTGGACAATGCGTCGGAATCAGTAGTGGTACTCGATTTTAATCGGTTTTATCTAGTTTTTGTGGTAAATGACAGGCCGCGGCGGCCCCTCGCGATCGCATTGTTTTGACGTCTGTGGCCTACCAGCTCCAACGCACGCACACCTTTTGGTTCACTTTATCGGCCTTAATAATCACAAGTTTAAAAACTTATCGGACCGACTTTAAATCCGACCAAATTTATATGGGACCACTGTCGCGGAACCCTCAATAATAACGGGTTTGCGAATAAATAATAGTACACGGCATACCGTATAGCTAGCGCATTGAAAAAAATTGTGCACATAAAACATTAGACTTGTCTCATAATAGGTACCAAATATCATATATACTTTAGGTAGGTTCAGTGACCGCAGTTTGAACCTGGCATAATCGATCTGCCGAAATATAAGGGGCACTCGCCCAGGTGACCTCCAACCTCCCCTTACAGTCACCCCTGACCCAACAATACTGTACATGCGTACACTTCTACCGCGGCAGGATAACCATAATAATCACGTAACTCTCTGTACCACAGGTACACTTCTGCCGCCGGTAGGATAACCAAATTACTCGCAGCACTCTGTACAATAATTACACTTCTGCCTCAGCAGGATATCCACCTAGATTCATCGCCGTAGCAAATTGAACACATAGGACATAGAAAACCAAAAATAGAAAGATATACTGCATTATAAGTCACCATGATTATATTCTAGCACTCACCGGTACACTCCCTTAGCTACACTATGTACACAACACTATATAGAGGTAGACTTTTGTACCGACTGGATATTCACGATAGACTGAACTCCTTTCTTCTTGCTGTGAATATATAATTTCTAATGCAGTATTTATGTACCCACATTATTTCATAATAAAAATAAAAATAAAATTCTCTTTACGTATACCTACGTTTAAAAGAGAAACTGAAATTAATAACATATTTCGCGGTCTTCCGCGACAACCACCATTGAAATAAACTATCGAACACAAAAATAATTTTGCGCTTTGGACAATGTAAACTTTTTTACATACATACATAAACTCACGCCTGTTTCCCGTTGGGGTAGGCAGAGACTAAGGAGCGCCAATTGCCTCGGTTCAAACACACCTCTTTCGCTTCTTCCACAGTCATCAGTCTTTTCATGCACGCTCGTCGGTTACGAGAACTCCTTATTTGGCCCTTTTTCAGGAGATCGCCAATTTGGTCCTTAAAGGTACGTCTATGACAATAGTGACGGGCGTCTCGGCCACCGGCGGCTTATCTATACTAATATTATAAAGCTGAAGAGTTTGTTTGTTTGTTTGATTGATTGAACACGCTAATCTCAGGAACTACTGCTTCGATTTGGAAAATTATTTTTGTGTTGGATAGCCCAATTATCAAGGGGGGTTATAGACTATATAACATCACGCTTTGCCCCATAGGAGCGGAGCAGAAATCAAAAATGTTAAGCCGAGACCGAGTATGACACTCGACCCGACACCGACACCGAGTGTCAGACTCTCGACCCGACACCGACACCGAGTGTCAGACACTCGACCCGACACCGAGACCGAGTGTCAGACACTCGACACACTTACCAATGACCCACTTGCTCGTTTGCTAGTATTTGCTATAAAATAAATAGGTAAATAAATACAACCAACTGTGTAGGGGTTCGACGAGCTAAACCCCCCCCCTACAGTTGGTTGATCTGGCCCAACGTCCATAAGCGGAGCGGATTAAGCCAAATTGTAAGGCGGGGGTCCAAGTTTAACATTGCGGCGGACGGATCGCCACAGTACTGTAGTACAGTAACAATCAGACACCTACTCCAGACCCCACACTAGTGTATGATGTGTTTCGTGGGTGTCAGTGACTGAGAGTATTTTGGTCTCACAACACCCAGAATTGAAACAAATATATGTGAGCCACACAAACATTTGTCTCAATGCGGGAATCGAACCCGCGGCCTCTCGTTTCATAGCCGGCTACTCGCCCAGTCGCCGCGGAGGCTATCGAAAAAAATAATGATATAAATATATCCCGCAATAATGAATTTGTGCACCTCCTGGCGTTGCACATGCGTTCCCAAATAAATATAAGCTCATTTTTGTTGATAATGAATTGTATTTAATGTGCAAGTGTGTTTGATTGCGGTTGTTAAACGTTTGTGGACCCCCCAACATCCCCCACTCCATCCGCCACACGCCCCACAACACGATTCGCTGTAATTATTATTTTTAATTGAAACTCACACGTCATTACAGCTTTTAATTTGATTCGCTTTTTCATAGCTTATTCACATCAATATAATATACCCTAGATGCACAGTTCTTTGCAAATGTCGTCCTAAAAAGTGGTCTCAAAAATAAAACAAAGAAAAAGATCACAAGTTCTAATTAAATCAAACACAAATATTACCCTATTCACGTGTTATAAAGTGGTTTTTTAAACGAAATGATCAAGCGTTTTTAAATTTGAATTTTCAAATTTAGAATTCTTACGACGTCCGACTGTCGGCAAAACGAGTGCTTAAGCACTTCTTTGTTGTCCCATTTTCAGTCAACTGTGCATCTAGGTAAATAATCTATCGATACTTATTCATTATATTGTTAATAATTTTTAGACAATATTCTGCGATTGATAGGTTTTTAACTACTGTCATAGCTAAAGAAAATATGATTTATTCCCGTCAAATGACGATCGCAGTAGTATATGTTAACATTCATAACACAAACTTCGATCTTCTTTTACTTGCCCTTATCCCACCTTAATGTGGGGTCGGAACACACTTTTTCATGCATGTTGCAGAAATGATTTGGCTTAGTTTTTACGACCGGTTGCTTGCCTGACATCAAACCCCACTGAGGGATCCAGTCCCTGGCGAATTAAATTAGAAAATTCGCTTTGCCTGACTTGGGAATCGAACCCAGGATTTCCCGGTCCACAGCTCACATATGCTGCCACTAGACCAAGGAGGCGATAAAACACAAACTAAATTATTTTAGTTGAAAATGACTACCTCATGGTGACAATGGTGCTAGCATTCTAAGTTACATTTAGCTCTTTAAAAATGTATTATTTAATGTCTGTTTTTATTTAAATTAGATTTTTAATTAACTTAGTGACCCCGCTCCTTTTACTTCAACATCTTAGTAACACATTTTTGCATAATTAAATACTTATTTAACCACTTTTTGTCTAGCTACGTCGTGATTTTTAAAACTAATAATTTTACAACATAAGCTCACGCCTGTATCCCCGAAGGGGTAGGCAGAGGTTGGTGCACTAGCGAATTAGAAAACCCACATTTCGCCTAGCTTTGTTCCGTCCCAGATGTGATAGGGGGCGAGTCTATCGCCATATCGGGCACAAATTCCAGACTCCGGGCTGATATGGAAAATCCAATATCACTTTGACCCGGGTATAGAACCCGAGACCTTAAGACGGTAGTCATACCGAAATATAACTACGCCACCGAGGCACTTTTATATTAAATTAAAATAATGCGTTTAATGCTTAAAGAATCGAAAAATTGATAAAAATCTATCAAGTAGTTTTGCGGGACTTGCGAAAATCATCTATAGTTTTGTTAACTGTCCAATTAAAGTTTCAAGACCCGCCAAAACTGGCGACAACCGAAGTCTGATCGACCCGGTGTCCATCAAAACCCACAGTTCCGGTGTGATTGACAGTCATCCAAACATTATCATCATTATACAAGTCCAGCTGTGCATGCGCCGGCGCAGATTGATACGCTTCAACGAGGTTGAACGGTGGTAGGAGCCATAGGGACGTGTGAGTTTCAAATGAGATGTAGAATTATGAAGAAATAAAACTGGCATAGATAATTATTATTGTGCATCCTTGCATTTTGTAGATAGAGCCACGCTGTAGACAGTTACGTCTACAGTACGAATGGGAGGTCTGGACCGGTTTGATACCACTGTCTCACAGAAAATCGACGTAAATTGGCAGCTCGCTGTTGCGTTTCGTTCGATGAGCGAGATTTCTGGTGGAAGAATTCCGCCCGTTCTTCCTTTTTCCACTATATTTCCCTCCTTTTTGGGTTGGCAGCGCAGCCATTTTTTTTTGGGTCTTGGTCTATGGGTGGTGGAGGCCACTTACCATGGGGTGACCCATCTGCTCGTAGGCCAGTCTCTGCTAAAAAATGTGTTTGGCGTGATTTGGCAAACACATACACATATATTCATATGCCAGCGACTGTATACCTGAAGTGATAGGCAGACTAGAGAAATAAAGCACCCATATCTCGCCGAGCTTATTTCCGCTCCTTTTATGACAGAGGGCGCGTCTTCATTGCAAGCGGGATAATTTTTTTATGTGATTCACAAACATTTGTTTCGGCTCATGTGTTGTAAACCGTAGATATACCTTAAAAATGGTTTTTCACCAATTTATTGAACCACTTTGTCGGTAAGATTAATAAATAATTAATGTATTATAAATTACAGCTTTCTGGTACTAATAAGTCTCTGAGCCGTCACGGACATTGCGAAATTATAAGGGTTTTTTTAAGTGGTAGAGCCACGCTGTAGACAGTAACGTCTATAGCACGAATGGGCCGGCTCGACCGGTTAGATACCACTGTCTCACAGAAAACCGACGTAAAGTGGTAGCTTGCTGTCGCGTTTCGTTTGGTAAGTGAGATTTCCGGTGGCCCATTTCCCGACTCCCTTTCCCAATCCCCTTCCCTCCCCTTCCATTTCCTCCTTTTAGGTTGGCAACGCATCCATGATTCTTTTTGTGTCTTGGGTGTCTATGGGCGGTGGAGATCACTTACCATCAGGTGACCCATCTGCTCGTTTGCCAATCTCTGCTATAAAAAAAAAGGGTTCCGTTTTTGCCATTTCGCTACAGAACCATGAAAAAAAAAACTTTTGCCCGTTCTATACGATTGTTGTGTACACGCCGCGTTACCCGATGAGAGATTCATGATCTCGATGACGAATTGTGCGGAGATCTCTCGCGGTTTCAATGTAAACACTCCCAACAACTGTACTAGCCGTGTTGTCACCACACTGTGCTGGTTTAGTGAGACATTTCTCGCTGAAAATCATGTGGATATTGTTGGATGAAGGCTTGTTAATTCCTTTATAATTATTTTCGTTCCTTATTTTTCATTCCCATATTTTTCTACAACGGAGTTGGAAATGAAGTTGTTTTTTATTAAAATCTTAAGAAACATATTTTGTGTACAAGTTAATAAGTTTGCAATAATAAAATTAACAAATGGCTAAAGCCTTATAGGATTTTGGTTATCAGCTAACAAACTAAAACCTTGTCAATAGTATTGTTGTTATTCCTTTAAAACAATGTTGATGTTGCAGACGTGTTATATTGGTTTTCTATTAATTTGATAATATTACAGCTTGATCTGTAGCAAGCTATAACATGATAAGCTTTTCAATGGCGTAGGCAGAGTGACCTAGAGATCTAGTACACCCACATCTCGTCGAGTTTTATGTGAGATAGCGCGTGCCTATCGCCATATCGAGTACGACTCTCAAGCTTGGAGAACTCATGTGTGACTTTTCAAATTGCTAATCTGTAACTGGAATCTAGGATCTCAAGCCTCAGTACATTGCACCATTGGACCAACAAGATATCAAATGTATTCCAAAATATCCCAAAAATACCAGTTCCCATGGTCACCCGCCACAATCGCGCGCACGTTTCTCGATTTAAATCCTGCACCAAAATATGTAGTGGTTTACGTGTTACCATTGATGGATTTATACGAGTCCAAACGGGCCGATACTGGCCATTGTTGGTGCGATGTACGGGAACTGTAAACATTCCCGCAAGTATGCGCACGCGCATACACACCAGTATGTGATGGTGCAGTAAGGCAGTGTTTTGTTTATAAAGATTTTTTTTTTTAAATGTAAAACAATTGACAGAATTAATTTTAAAGTACATCTTGTGTACGACAAACGTGTATTTTCTGTAGCACCATAAGTTTTGTAATTTGGTTTGTTTATTATATGTATACTATTTCCCACTCGTGTAGTTTTATAGTATATTTAAGATATTTTTTACATAAAAGTCAGAGCTACCGGTTTAAGATAGTTGGAGCCAATAACCTGGCACCAAATTCTATACTGATACTGTTAATTCAGAAAGTTTACATATTATGTATTCTTATGTTGTTTCACAATATAACAATTCGGACTTGGAATTTGAATTTTAAATCTATGATTTTTGGTTCATATTACGCTTTCATTAAGTTACATAATATTTTTTATTTTATTTATTTACTAAACAGGTATTATGAAATTCCTCCTTGGTTTTGTGGCAAGCGGCAACGTATATGGGCTGTATAACGTCGGGTCCTAGGGTCGATTCCTAGGTCAGACGGCGTGTTTTTCTAACACAATTTACTCAGGTCTGGAACCCCCACTTTTGGAGGACGTCAGGCACCCGGTCGTAAAATCGTCGTTCTACATAAAATAAAAAATTGTATTGCGCCAACCCTATATTGAGGAGGGATAGGGGCAGGTAGAAAGAAAAGATAATCATCATCATCATCATTATCATCATCATCAGCCATAGGACGTCCACCTACAATGTGGACCGACGACCTGATAAAGATAATCACAAGTTTAAAAACTTAACGGACCTACTTCAAATCCGATCGTGACCAAATTTATATGGGACCACCCTTGAAATAAGCTCTATCGAACACAAAGTTGAAAATTGGTCCGCATTTGGCGGAGATATCGCGTAACATACATTAAAAAAATACAGACGAATTGAGGACCTTCTCTTTTTTGAAATCCATTCGAAATGTCACATTACTACACATTTTCAATACAGAGCGTGAGTCGTTCGTCAATCTATGTTATGTTCTATAAGTAACTGCTGATGTTTCTATGAGTTATGTGATTGGACTAATGTTATGGAATTCCAGGGAATGGAATATTTGGATATCGTAGTTCGACTGAACCACAGATTATTATTCAGGGTGAAGATCTGGGTGTCTATTCTTTAAAACGTTATCGGATGAACGATATTGGACCGATGGAGATGCACGTGGATCAAACAAATGCCAAATACCGAAGAGTGGGCTGACAAACGGTTTATAGCATAGCAGTCTCTAAGACGAAACTTATAGCACTGATATCGGTCGGATACGTGAGCCACATAGAACAGCAAAACGTCCGAAACGAAGGCCGTAACTGCGGATATCGTTTTACAAACTAGGCCCCCTGAACTATACTAATATTATAATGCGAAAGTATGGATGTTTGAAACTCAATCAACGCCAGAACAGCTAAACGGGTGTGGATGAAATTCTAAACTGAGATAGATTATAGCCTGGCTACGTAGCTCGGAAATATATACGATTCTCCTTAAATACCCCTCTCATTAGGAGAGGAGGTCCGTGCCCAGCAGTGGGACAGTAATATTACAGGGCTAATATTACTATTAATGCTTTTAATCAGGCAGATTTGTTACTAGTTTCTTTATTTCAACAGTATTCTTCTAATTTGATGACAGCCTCCGTGGCGCAGCGGGCGAGTAGCCGGCTATGAAGCGAGGGCCGCGGGTTCGATCTCCGCACCAACACAAATGTTTGTATGGCCTACAGATATTTGTTTCGGGTGTGGGTGCTGTGAGACCAAAAGTCTCTCGTAGTTCCTGATACCCACGACACAAGACTCGATCTTAGTGTGAGGTCAGGACTATGTATGTGACTGTTGGGTGTTATTATTATTATTAATTTTTACATTTTAACGGTATGTAACATTAATCACTAACACTAACTAAGCTCAAATAGTAAAGAGCATATTGATCATAAGATACAGTACGTTAACGCTTCTTTATTCCCCAAATCCCAAGACAGTAGATACCGCGGTAGTAAACAACCGCAAAGTCCGCGGTATCTCGGGCAAAAAGCGAGATCTCTCTGAAATTTAATATGTGTTTAGAGTGGCAAAGCTGTTATAATTCAGGTGAGCATAGTACAGGAGCCTGCAGTTTTTGTCCGCCCCCATGCGGTCAGCGCACGCTTAAGGGGATGTTTGTGCTCATTAAAATAATTAAATACTACATAATATAAAGTCTAAAGGTATGTGAAGTCTACCAACCTATTAGGCAAGCGTGGTGTGCCTACTTTTATTTCCGCCCCAGACGTGATAGGGGGCGAGCTTATCGTCACATCGGGCACAAATTCCATATTTTTATATTTTTCTCTGTGCGGGAATTGAACCCAGGTGCTCAGGGTTACTATTGAAGGCTGCTTTTAAAAGTAGCGTTGATGTTTTATGACAGATTTTGTAAATCTTTAAGAGGGTTAATTATATAGTATAATATCCAAAAAACAACATTTCTTTTACTTCGACAAGGGATGTATGAAGATGCGGAAAGAAAACAACTCAAATACGAGTTTTAAATTGTTCGTCTCTTTTGAATTAAAAGAGATTGAATAACTTTTATAAAATAAAAATTTAAGTTCCGTTAATGAGTTAGTATTCGCCTTAATTCGGCTCTCAGGTATTTAGTCCGCGCTGCCCTCGTGTATTTAACACACTGAGTCCGCCCCCCGATGCCTGATGTTATGCGACCGTGGACATTGTTAGCCTAAGCACGGGCCAGGTCCGGATTCAGGGAGACTATGTTATTTTATTAGTTAACGAATTCGCGACGCAGTTTGGTTTTTAAGAATTCGCATTTCTAGTATAAGGGAGAATAGAATTTTGTTCAGTCCTGCGAAGACAGAGGTCGTGGATTAGAATTTATGCCCTAAGGCACACAAATCTGACTTTTGTGGTTTGTATTTTATTTTAATTAGTATATTTATGATTTTAATTGAAAAACCCATCCAAGTGAATATATTGTAAACCTTAGGGTAGATTGACTGGCAGAGAATGCTTATAGCATTAAGTCCGCCTTTATACCGTGTGTATATCAATTGTAAATAAATAAATAAAGTTAATCCAGAGCCGTAACTACAGTTATTTGTACAGACGCTCATGCCCAGCAATGGTAAATACAAAATATATTATTTATTGAACTTTACGTAATGTAGAAAACCTTTTCGAGAAGTCGCCTCTTTGGTCTAGTGGCAGCATATATGGGCTGTGGATCGGGAGGTCCTGAGTTCTATTCCCAGATCGGGCAAAGCCATTATTCTAATTTTATTTGCCTAGGACTAGAACCTCCAGAGGGGGTTGCGTCAGGCAGGCAGCCGGCCGTAAAAACTAAGCCAAATATTTTCTGCAATATATTGGACCGACGACCTGATAAAGGTTGCAGGAAGTCGCTGGATGCAGGCCGCTTCCAACAGGTCGATCTGGAAATCTTTGGGGGAGGCCTATGTTCAGCAGTGGACGTCCTATGGCTGATGATGATGATGATGATTTGAAAAATATGTTGTGCCGACCTCACATTTAGGTGGGATAAGGATAGGTTAGACAAAAGTGTAGAGAACCTTTTATACGGACCAAAACTGTTGTAAGATACTTTACGAGTGAAAACAAGATTTTTGCCAAATTTCCATACGGGAGGTGTTGGCTCGTAGAGGTGTCGCCTCGCATTGTCGCGGTGACGTACGCGACCGAGCCGCACCTAAACATCTGCTGGCTTTGCTAACGGTAGCTACGCCAAAAGTAACGACAGCAAAATAATCACAAGTTTAACCTTACCTGAATCTGACCGACTGGGACCACCCTTGAAATAAGCTCTATAGAACACAAAAATAAATTTGGAAATCGGTCCAAAATTTTGGTGGAGATATCGCGTAACATACATAAAAAATACAGACAAATTGAGGACCTTTTGGAAGTTGATCGAATAAATATTATACCTTAATTTTTTTCCTTCTTTTATAAAATGTTTTGTGTATTTGTATTAATTTTATAAAAACTATTTTATTTTATATATGCTCGCTGATATATTCCCGAAGAGAAACTAGGAAGGCATAGACAAACTAAAAAAACAGAGTGTTCTGGTTCTTGCCGAGCTTTTTCCGTCCCAGAAGTGATAGTGACAATCTAACACAAATTTCAGACTACGCGCCGGGTATTATGCCCAATAAAAACACTTTACCCGACCTAGGAATCGAATCTGAGACAGAACGGCAGTCGTAGGTAGGTATTTAGGTACGGTGTATGTATACAAAATCCGCCCCCATTTAGATAATTTCTAACCATAATAATAATTCTAGGAGTAAATAAAAGATGTCAGGGTTAATTTATAAATATTTGATAATTACGAACGTTTTGGGGATTAAATACATACAATTACAATAAATATACAATTGAATTTAAATATTAAAGAAATAAAAATAAATAAATAAATACACCCAACAGTCACACACCTAGTCCTGACCCCACATTAGATATAACCTGTATTGTGGGTGTCAGAGACTGAGATACTTTCGGTCTCACAACCCAGATTTGAAACAAATATCTGTGGGCTACACAAACATTTGTCTCAATGCGGGAATCGAACCCACGGCCTCGTTTCACAGCCGCCTACTCGCCCGCTGCGCCACGGAGGCTGTCAAATATCATAATCGATTAAGTTGTTAATATAATACAAAAATTTATTGACTTCAATAATAGTATAGAGGTATTAAAAATAAACTGAAAAAAACACATAATATATTGACGCCAGCATTTTTTTAACATTTTAATTTATCTCAGCAAATCACTAACCCTTTTTTGCGTGCAGTACTCGCGCAGTATCGGAGGTATCAGGAAGGCCGGTGGGTCGATTAGAGCCGGCCGCTCTGCTGACCGTACCGCCGCTTAAGCTGTTTTATGTTAATTAAAAATTTTACCCACACCTTGGGTTTTGCATGATTTGCTTCGTGTTTTAATGTTTCAGACCTTTGTGTTCTGCACATTGTTATATTTTCCATTCATGTGTTTTGATTTTTGAACTACGAAAAACTTGTTACTCAATTACACTGACAACGAATGTTCATACACTTAAGATCGCCTTATGTCGTTTAAGGCCGCAATATCTGTCAAAATTGTATGGCGAAAATCAATGTAAGAACCCGTTAAAGTTGAGTAGCGTTGGATCATTCGAGCGCTAGTATGTTATTATGACTCCGCAGTGCATATAGCGCAAAATTAATAATATAATAATATTTTTTTTCTTTGTATGTGTATATAATATTTTTTAGATTATTGAGTTTACTTTAGAGACATAGCTCCTTACTTATAAAAATATTTGAGCGCTGCTTATCTTTATACCATAGGTTGTCCCTTTCATTTTTAAATAATGTAACGCAAGGAAAAAAGTGACAGGTTATTCTTAACCATTTGCTCAGCTAAAATGCTGTTTTAAGTAAGGCCCTAAATCTCTCAGTTGGGGTTAACATCAGGAAGGCTGGTCGTAAAAACTAAGCCAAATCCTTTCTGCTACATGCTTGAAAAAGTGTGTTGCGCCGACCCCACATTAACATGGGATAAGGGCAGGTAGAAAGAAAGATTTTTGAGTTTAATTATACATAATTATATTGTTTTATTAATAAAACCTAGATATGTTGTGCTCTACATCCAAAGACATTAAACAGTGTAACAAGTGTTAATCTCTTTGACTACATCTAACGTCTTTTATGGCATTCGAATCCAGACATATTTATCGATACTATTTCCCATATGCTAGATACTATGTATTACAGGATATCAAATAAACACATTCTTCTCCGACAACATACAACACATAAAAGTTATTTATGTAAAGATAATACTATTACATACACATAAATATCACATTTATTATATTTATTGACAGGGAACCGAACTGATGACCTTGTTTAGAAAACCACTAAACTATCAAAAAATAAACAAAATGAAGGAACTATCACAGGATTGAAATAAATACACAGTTCAACGACATTTGTGTGACAAATTAATTATCGTCAATATTCACATGTGTGCTCTGTCATTAGAAAAACTTTTATTTGCCCGCTAACTAAAAGCTAACTTAAGCAAAGCAATGTGTTAAATACTTGTCAAATATCAGTGTAAACAATTTGTAGGTACTTTTTAATTTTCCAATACGTTTGAATATAAAAATCAGTTTGAATCAAGAATCGATACTTAGTAAACTAATAATACGATTCTGATGGGTGTTTTAATAGAAGAAAACAATATTTTTTAATTTGCTCTACTTGATATATTAAATAAATTAAATAGTATCTCATAGGATAATAGCGTTTTCCACATTAATATAAATCACTTACGCCCGAATGGTCAAACGCTACTCAACATTAAAGGCTTCTTACATTGATTTTCGCCATACAATTTTGACAGTTTAGGCGGTATTAAATGACAAAAGGCGACCTTAAGTATATGAAAATCGGCGGTTAGTTTATAAAACAAGGTTACATCATGATTTCTTAAGTTTACGCGAATGTTATTCATTGAAATAAAACTAGTTTTTACGGATTTTATCGCGACTTGTTTTATTTATTTTACGGATCGGGCCCGTGACCACGAAGACTGTAAAGATAAAATAAAATAAATACAAAACAAATCGTCATAAAATCCGTAAAAACTAGTTTTATTTCAATATAAAACAAGTTATAAAGACAACCCATGCCGACCAGTGTACACATATCACAAAGAGAATGCACATACGTGTAGCAAAACTTCTCACGCCATGCAACAGCGATAACAACCCATCGGGCGTCAACATTGAAATAATAAATCTGTGACCCGTCCACCCCCAGGCCCCTGGCCCCCTGGCCCCCTGTCCCCCCACCCAAGGAGGCACCCATGAACACTGTCAAGGCATGATGGACCGCCCCGCATAATACTGACGAGACGAGACTACCCGCGCCGGAATGGCTCTACGGAGCCCAGTATATCACTTTTATTACTCGCCATCTTCATTTTCATATTTCATATTTGCATTTCTGTACGCGACCTCCCCCCACACCCCCGACGCCCCTCGCAAGCCCCCTGTTTTAACAGTTGGCGCGTTTTTGTAGTTAATCGCTGGCTTTGTGCCTCGGACGTAACGAGTGGGCAGCTCTCGTCAAAGGAGCCGTTTTTATTTTGCTATTAGCAATGGACGCCGAATGGGAGCGCTCGATTAGATTTTTACGTGGATGGTTCCGTATAAAACTCTCATTTAGAATGTATTGAAGGCATTAATAATGTGTACATAACTAATTTTTTTTAAGAATTTTATATGAAATTTACGTCACCCAAAACATAACTCAGAAAGAAATATTGAAATATTCTCAAAATAAAATAAAATCAAATATAGTCAAGTACCCAATTGCGCAAAACCAAAGTATTGATTTTAATTCGTTTTTTTGTATGTTGCAGGTTTCAAACTTATAGAAATTTTGTAACAAAGCTTTGCCTGCTTTTTTATCTAAGGTAAACTACATAGCAATACCATACATACATAAGCTCACGCCTGATTCCCCGAAGGGGTAGGCAGAGGTGCACTAGCGAACTAGAACACCCACATTTCGCCGAGCTTAGTTCCGTCCCAGATGTGATAGGGGGCGAGCCTATCGCCATATTGGGCACAAATTCCAGACTCCGGGCTGATATTGAAAAATCCAATATCACTTTGCCCGACCCGGGGATCGAACCCGAGACCTCAGAACCGTAGTCGTACCGAAATACCACCACGCCACCGAGGCAGTCACATAGCAATACCAATGGCTGATAAATAAAATACAGGACATAGGTACCGACGTTTTCTTGTAAGTAGTAATTAATCAAAACCAGTTTTTGATTTATTTCATTTTGCATAATTTGTTTTTACCCAAATTTTACATACACTAAGTTTCATTAGGGTACCTAAAAACAAAAAGAAACTTTTCTTTGTCGGTAGTTCTTTTCCTTAGTTTTTTAACTAAGTATTTTAATCTCTCGGTGAGTTTTGCGGATCTCTAAAAAAGCAAGGAAACATATTACAAAGTTGAATATCTTGTTATGACGTGTTTGTTAGTGAATTATTTTTTATTATTTTAACTCTTTATTGTACACCATATACAAATTACAATTTATAATTAAAACAATAAACAAAAGCTAAGTGTAACAATGGGCGGCCTTATCGCTAATAGCGATCTCTTCCAGGCAACCTTAGGATGGATTTGTGGCAAAGAAAGAATACTGTTGGGGGTGTACTCATTGAACAATATGTTCTTAAGCAAATGATGATAATAATATAATACACATACATACATAATATCCATACACAAATACATATACATAATATATATATATATATATACATAATATACAAATACATGTGCATGCATACACACACACACATTATATATATAGTTAAATAAAATAATATAATAAAAAGATAATTATTGTTGCGAAGACAGATAAAAAACTTTAACCTGTTTCTTAAAGCTGTCAAGTGATGGAGCTTGGCGTATGGGCACAGGCAGTGAGTTCCATAAGCGAACAGCCTGAACGACAAAGGAACTACCAACGAATCCACTGCAGTGCCGCGGGGTTTTGAGAGTGAGATTTTCTGACGACCTTAAAGAGCGTGAGTGGCTGTTGTCAAGGAAAGTGAAGCGTTCCTTAAGATAGTGGGGAGACAAGGGATTAAACAGAATAGTATAGAGAAGAGATAGAATATGAGAGTTCCGGCGAAGGCGGATAGGGAGCCACTTGAGCTTAGAACGAAAATGAGATATATGATCATATTTGCGCAAACCAAATATGAAACGTATACAGAAATTTTGAAGACGCTCAAGTTTATCGAGTTGGACTTGGGTCAGGTCTAAATAACAGACATCCGCATAGTCGAGCACGGGGAGCAGTATGGATTGTGCAAGCGTAATTTTAGTGGCAGTGGGCAAAAAATTCCTGAGTCTCTTCATTGAAGCAGCTGTTGCAAACAACTTTCGGCTTATAGCTGCAACTTGTGGATCCCAGGACATCCTGCGGTCCATTATCAGTCCAAGATTTCTAACATATTCACAAATAGGAACTGTAACCCCGTTAAAAACTATTGGAGAAAGCGTAGACCACTCAATTTTAGCAATTTGCTGAGAGCTTCCTAAAATTATAGCTTGGGTTTTAGCGGGATTTACTTTTAGACCAAAGCGGCCACTCCATTCGGATATGCGAGCTAAATCGATGTTCATAGCCGCTATTGCTGTATCAATTTCGTCAAATGGAGCGTGGCAATATAGTTGGAGATCGTCTGCATACAAGTGGTAGGAAGAAGAGATATTTTCGGATATTGAGTTTATAAAAATTGCGAAGAGTAAAGGAGATAAAACGCCGCCTTGCGGTACACCGGCAGATGAGTTACACCATGAAGAAAATAAATCTTCAAGGCGAACACGTTGACGGCGACCGTACAGATAGTTGTGAAACCAATCGATTACCGTCGGAGATATGTTAATCGAGCGAAGTAAAGCAAGGAGGATATCAAAATCAACAGTATTGAAAGCGTTACTAAAATCCAGTAGCAACAGCACAGTTAACTGCCTCTTCTCCATGCTAAGGCGAATATCGTCGGTAATTTTTATGAGAGCAGTCACTGTGCTATGACCAGGACGAAAACCAGATTGGTATGGATTTAAGATGCACTGTTCAGAAAGGAACGAATTCAACTGGGAGTGTACAAGACGCTCAATGACTTTAGATAAAAAGGGGAGAATGGAGATTGGACGGTATTCCGAAAACGATTTTGGATTATTTTTTTAGGAAGAGGAATGATTTGAGCGTCTTTCCAGATAGAAGGAAAACTGTTGCTTTCTATAGAGAAGTTGAAAATATGGCATAATGTAGGTAGGACTAAATCTAATATAGGAACTAACATATTACGACTAATAGCATCCACTCCCACTGAATTAGAAGAAATAGAAAGTATGCTAGACTTAACATCACGAGCGGTAAATCGATTAAAAACAAAAGGATTGTGGCTGGGAAATGATAACGAATTAAGGAAGTTGATAGTTTGAGTTTTCATTGACAAGTCAATGTGAGACGAAGAGGAGAAAAACTGATTTAAGTTATTTATGCTAAGATTACTTGGGATAGTGTCATGTCGAGATTTACCAATTCCCAGTGACCTCAGAAATTTCCAGATTTTAGCTGGATCTTCCTGAGTGACAGATTCGTGAATATGGCGACGATAGGCATCCCTACACATCCTGTTGCAGCGATTCCTTAGGGTTGAATATTTGGCCTTAGTTTCATCGCTGGGATGACCCTTAAATCTAGTTTTTGCGGCAGCTTTCTTGTGCATTAAGCGTCTGAGATCATCCGTAAGCCACGGCGCAGGGAGGTGCTTGAGCTTGATAGCACGAAATGGAGCGTGAATGTCGTACAGCTGTGTGATGAGGGAGTTGAAAATCAGAACTTTATCATTTATGGAGTCAGCTTCAACGACAGGAGACCAGTCAGTGTTCTGTACATCGAGGAGAAATGCTTGCTGATCCATACCACCAAAATTACGCTGCAATATGACTTTAGGTTTGGATTTGGGAGGACGAATTTTGTATGACAAAAATAGGAGGTCATGGTAAGAAAATTGGTCAGCAGCACACTGGCCATGTTTTGCAACATGCATTGGAGAGGATACTAGCATGACATCGAGAAGGGATGGTACAGAGTTGGGAGAATGATGTGTTGAAGACAGTGGCAAATTGTGCAAGTTGCACGAATTTACCACATCTAATAGTGAGGATGTGCGATGATCCTTTTTCAAGAGGCATGTGTTAAAATCACCCATAACAATGGTATGATCGTAAGAAGGAACAAAGTCTTCTAGTAGTTGTTCAAATGATTGAAAATAATTAATATGTAAGGAAGGGCTATAATAGACTCCGAGAAGAATTTTGGAATGGGAAAGAGAAAGTTCAATGAAGAGATGCTCACCAGCATTGGGAGGTGGTGGTTGCGACGACAAGCTTACTATTGAAAAAGGAATATGTTCTCGGAGATATATTGCTACGCCTCCACCACCTTTGCCAGTGCGATCATTCCGAATGAGACGGAAACCAGGTAGACAATAGGACGTTGAGGGAAGACAGGGTTTAAGCCAGGATTCGGAGACTAGTATAGCATGGATATTTTTTTGACTCAAGGAAGCAAATATATCAGAAAAATGAGCCGGAATACTCTGCGCATTAATATGAATCACATTAAAGTTTTTTGGGACGTCAGAAAACTCACTCTCGAGAGTATCAAAGAGCGACGGGATACTAACAAAACTCTCGTCACTGTCACTGCCAAAATCAGATGAAACAGAGGTGTAATGATCACTAATACTGTTATCGTCATCATCTAAACCACGCAACATAATTAAAATAAATGTTAATAAACAATATAATACAATATATAATATAAGTTTAAATATAGGTTTATATATAAGATCATGTGTTACAAACACAGTTTACTAACTTCTTGTCCGTCAATATCTGTGTTTCCACTTTCACATCTGCCGGTGGTATTATTTAATAAAAGTTAATTTTTAAACTATGAATAAAATTAAACTAATTACAAAGTAAGACATGACAAAAATATTTGAAAATGCGTCAAACGGAACGTCAATTTTTTTTTTTTTTTTTGCTATCGAGAATGTCACACCGATAAAAACTATTATGAAGAAAGAAAAAAAAAAAAAAAAAAAAATTGACAGTTGAGTGCTGACGTCTGACAAGTGAATAAAAATTAAAATATGTCAGTGTCAAGAAGTGAAAGCAAACAATAAACAAATCACAAAACGGGTAGCAAAAGTAAACTTAATTTCAACTTTGTGAACAAAGACATACACAGTCATCTTACTTATTTCTTCTACTTCTTGTAGAGGGAGCCGCATTCTCTTTTGGAGCTCGCGTTTGTTTGGGTGGCTCGATAGGCGCGGGCGCAATGATATTGTCGAGGTCTCCAGCACGATTTACTCTGTGGCGGACTCCATCGGAATCCAATACAAAAATGGACCCCTCCCTTGTCCAGCATTTGGTCACACCAAATTTTCGTCGAGCAGCCGTGAAGATAACGTGTCGTGATTTTGTCAAAAACTCGGACAACGTTGTTCCTGATCCCCGCAACTGCGTCTTGGTGCGCCAGATCTTATTACGCATCTCCAAACTATGAAATTTGACAAGGATAGGCCTAGGACGGTCCTGGCCAGATGACCGGCCCATTCGGTGACATCGGGTCATATCTTCTCCACTGAAATCGGCGATCTTAATGCGGTTGACGACAGTGTCTGTGACTATAGCCGCAATGTCCTCATCCTTGCTTTCGGGAACGCCGTGAAGCAACAGGATTTTGCGGCGTTTGTGCATGTCGAGTCGATCCAAATTGTTTGAGAGGAGCGCAATCTGAGCTTGGATTGCTTTAAAAGCAGTCATGATAAACTCCTTGAATTCATGGAATTCAGCTGCCAAGGTGGTGGTGGTCACTGAAGATGAAGATGACGGATTGGTGGCCTTTTTAAGTTCATTTTCCATTTGGCCCATTCGTTGCAAGAAAAGTGCTTGAAGCTGTGATTGACTCTCCAAGATGGACTCCAGGTCGGGCTGTGACTGGGCCATATTTGTTGGAAATAGTGTTCTTTGTTTATATTTTAGAGATAACACTTCCCGGCAGGTGCGAAAGTCTTGGTTTTAGTTTAACATAAACGGTGTGTATAAAAAGTGATTAAATATATATTTTTTACTATAATTAAATCAGCTGATCGCAAAACAGCTGTATCTTTTTTCGCGCCTACCCCCGAAATCACTGAATATTGAATGTTGTTGTTGAATTGAATGTGAATATTGTTAGAAAACGGGTGGACTAGCTTAATTTTGTTACTTTATAAAGCACACACTTTCAGGAACATAGTCCTCTACTTCTTTTTATTTGTGAACACATAATAATATACACATAACATAACGCCTGTATCCCCGAAGGGGTAGACAGAGGCGCACTATTCTCAGGTATGCAGCTTTCCTCACGATGTTTTCCTTTACCGTTATAGCAAGCGATAATTCCCAATGACAACACACTTAACATAGAAAACTTAGAGGTGTGTGCTCCTTTTTTGGGGTTGGTTTCGAAACTCCGACACTCGTCTCGGCAGTCCGTACCACACCCAACTGAGCTATCGCTGCTTCTTAGGCTAATAAAAAAAAATTTAATCGAGCCACTTATGACAGACGAGTGACAGTACGTAGTAATTTTATTATTATTGTCATAAATACGTTGATATATATATTTGAAAGCTGTGTACAGTATTTGTTAGGCTTCAAGTTTATAACTTGTTTAGATTTAAGATATAAAAAGTGTAAAACTTAATCTGATGTCTGTATCTGGACCTAATAAACAAATAAATCAATAAATAAATATTATGCTAATCTATCACATAACCATCAAAATATAAGTTCTATAGTAGCTTCAATTATAAATATCAATACACATTGTTAAAACGTGGAGCGAAGTACAATCCTTCCCGTTTCCCCACCTACAGAAACATTATTATGAAAGGGTAAATAAAACAGAAAGCTTACACAAGTCATAAATTTGATTTATAGAGATTAAAAAAGGCGCTTTAGAAACGGCTCGAACGAAAATTTTCGGTGGGACGAATCGGGAGATGAGTATACTGTGTGCAAAAAAAATCATCACACGGTTTGAATCTATAATTTATTTTATTAGTTTTAGTGGATGTACGCCCGAATGGTCAAACGCTACTCAACTTTAACGGCTTCTTATATTGATCTTCGCCATACAATTTTGACAGATAAGGCGGCCTTAAACGACATAAGGCGACCTTAAGTGTATGAACATTCGGCCGATAGAGGTATATAGGTAAAGACTGCCTCGGTGGCGTGGTTGTATTTCGGTACGACTACCGTCCTGAGGTCTCGGGTTCGATCCCCGTGTCGGGCAAAGTGATATTTGATTTTTCCATATCAGATCGGAGTCTGGACTTTGTGCCCGATATGGCGATAAGCTCGCCCCCTATCACATCTGGGACGGAAAACGGCGAAATGTGGGTGTTCTAGTTCGATAGTGCGCCTGTATTGGTAGGCAGAGGCCTACCCCTTCGAGGATACAGGCGTGGGCTTATGTATGTATGTTTTCTTTTGAACTATATATATCAGTCTATACAGTCTATATATAAAAATACTATCCCAAAAATAAATAGTAAACTAAATAAAAACAACAAATTTACATGCGGACCGTACCCATGTCAGCACAGTGTCGATGTGCCCGCGTGTCGGAGGGGAGCCGGTAAGAAAATTTACAAGCACCGTCGTATTTCACCCCCCGCTTTTTCTGTTAATCTACCTTCCTAATGCGTCGCATTGTTTACGCTGACCGTACAGCCCGTCGCCAATTATTTCTGCGTTTCGTTTTGTTTGCCTTAATATTGTTGTCGTTATCATTATCACGCTGTTGCCGTTTGTGGGCTGACACGGGTGCTATTTTTGTTATTTACTTTCGTGCCACTTTTGACGGAGGCTTTTTTGTTAAACGAGTATAAATTTAGAGGATTTTACATGTTTACTTTTAAGTTGACAAAGCGAGATAAGTTTATTGAATACTTATTATTTTTTATGACCGGCTGCCTGCCTCATTTCAACCTTCTCTGGGGAATAACATACATACATAAGCTCACGCCTATATCCCCGAAGGGGTAGGCAGAGGTGTACTAGCCAACTAATACACCCACATTTCGCCGAGCTTAGTTCCGTCCCAGATGTGATAGGGGGCGAGCCTATCGCCATATCGGGCACAAATTCCAGACTCCAGGCTGATATGGGAAAATCCAATATCACTTTGTGAATAAAAACCATTAATTAAGTCTATTTAGCCTTTACACACAATGGACTGACTGTCTCCGTGGGCTTGCAGTTCACCGTGAGAGAGACCGCCGTCGAATGGGTTCGATTTCCACACCGATACAAATGTTTATTTGGCCCGCAGATATTTGTTTGGAGTCTGAGTGTGAGACCGAAAGTCTCTCGTAGTGTGGGGTCAGGACTATGTGTGACTGTTGGGTGTACCTTTCAAACAAGTCTCTTCTTCTTCAAGTGCTTCTCCATCACTGAAGGTTGGCAGTCAGTTCCTTGAACCTTTCCTTGTCCATGGCTAGACGGAACAGCTCTTCAACCGTTTTTATTCCGGTCCACTCCCTTATGTTGCGCAGCCATGACTTCCTTCTCCTTCCACCACCTGTTTTTCCTGCTATTTTACCCATCATAATGCTTTTCAACAGATGGTACCTATCATGTCTCAAAATATAACCTAGGTACGAAACTTTCCTCTGCTTGATGGTCTTGACTAATTCCATATTCTTCTGCATTCGGGCTAGGACCCCAGCGTTAGACACTCATCTTATCCGAAGCATTTTTCGGTACGTCTACATTTCAAAGCCTTCAAGTCTTGTTTACGCAGGTCTTCCACCAAAGTCAATTTGGACTTTGTTGGAAGACCTGCGTAAACAAGTCTAAAATACGAAAACTCTCAAGCGATACGTTTAAACAAAATTCTTACAAAGTGGCGTCCCTTCCCATATTAGAGTTGCAAATGAGAGCTCTGTATGGAAGTGGTCCTATATTAGATACGGCAGCAGGGCGCAGACTATCAACTCGACTCAGTTTTCGATTTGGCATAGTGCCTTACTGGAGCAATATTGTACTGATATTTGCAACGTTTGTTTGTCACGGTTTGCGTTTTGTTATACTTTTGAAAATATTTTTTACGATTTACGATCGCTGCGTTCGGGATTTGAGATTGTATTTTTAAGTATGTTTATAGTATAGTAAATAGCAACTTTAAGTTTATATAATATTGCTAAGGATTTTCGCCTTTTACTTTATTTGAGTACAAAACTGACTTAAGTGGCAGCTCGTTGTCGCGTTTCGTTCGGTGAGTCAGATTTCTGGTGGCCCAATTTAACCCCCTTTCTCAATCCCTAATTCTCTCCGTTTAGGTTGGCAACGCACTCATGATTTTCTTGTCTTGGGTGTCTATGGGGCATGGAGATCACCATTAGGTGACCCATATGCTCGTTTGCCAGTCTCTACTATAAAAAATTAATTAAAAATATATATATTTTTATCTACCCTTATCACACTCTTGTGGGGTCGGCACAGCATACTTTTCAAGCATGTTGCAGAAAGGATTTAGATTAAATTTTAGGAGTTACTGTTTGCCTGATACCAACCACCTCTAATAGTTCTTTGAATATTAATTCAAATTAATTTCGTATTAGTACATAGTAGCTAAGTGTCGTTATAATATAAGCCGAACATGGCTGATATAAAAAAACAGGAACAAGTAATAATGTTATAATTTAGAATATAAAAATAATGGAAAGGACTTTTTTTTAATAATAGTCACTGGCAAACGAGCAGATGGGTCACCTGATGGTAAGTGATCTCCACCGTCCGTAGACACCCAAGACACAAAACTAATCATAGACGCTTGGACAACTTAAAAGGAGGAAATGGAAGGGGAGGGAAAAAGAGATTCAGAAAGAAAGGGGGAAATAGGCCACTAGAAACTCACAGAACGAAACGCGATAGCAAATTGTCACTTTACCGCGGTTTTCTATGAGACATTGGTATCAAACTGGTCGAGCCGGCCCATTCATGCTGTAGACGTAATTGTCTACAGCGTGGCTCTACTACTCAACTGGACTTCTTTTATCTATGTCACTGTGTGCAATTGAACAATTTAACAAAAAAATACATACATAAGCTCACGCCTATATCCCCGACGGGGTAGGCAGAGGCGCACTAGCCAACTAGAACACCCACGTTTCGCCGAGCTTAGTTCCGTCCCAGATGTGATAGAGGGGCGAGCCTAACTTCGGGCTGATATGGAAAAATCCAATATTACTTTGCCCGACCCGGGGATCGAACTCGAGACCTCAGAACCGTATTCGCACCGAGATACCACCACGCTACCGAGGCAGTCAACAAAAAAATACAAATTAAATTTACCTTCACAAAACAAACTTCCGATTTCCAATACCAAATACATACATCACCTATACACAAAAATGCCAATTCAATAGTTATGTAATTGGTTCACGGTGTACAGAAGGGGGTAATGTGACCCCCCGTCCCAGTATCTCCCATCGGTTGCCGGTGCAACCCGGATCAACGGCGCACAATCCGGGCGATAGAATTTTATGAGACCTCCGGATGCAGCGCGGTAAGCAGTAGTCGTAAATATATGCTATAGCATACAGAATTCTAGATGTGGCTACAAAACTTAATAATAAAAAACAACATGGCTCACTTACACATATTACGACCCCTTACTTACATAACCACAAGTTTAAAACTTCACCGGACCGACTTCAAATTAGATCGTGACCAAATTTATGGATATATAGATATGGGATCACCCTTGTAATAACCTCTATCGAACACATAAAGAATTTTGAAAATCGCTCCATATTTGGCGGAGATATCACGTAACATACATAAAAAAATACAGACGTATTGAGGACCTCCTCCTTCTTTGAAGCCGGTTGAAGGACATTTACGTGTTTCTTAACTTTAAAACGATGTAGTTTGTCCTTTTCATTTTCAAAGAATGTGACGTAAGAAAACAATGCCAAACTTTTCTTTTATAGTTGTAATTGTAACGGTTCGATCAAATGCTTGACTCCGTGTTATGTCATTGACAGATAAGGGGACCTTTATCTGTCAAAATTGTATGGCGCAAAACAAAGTAATTAGCTATTAAAGTTGAGTAGCGTGTAAATGTTCATTCAATAATCACATTAATTACAAGCAAATAAAAAATATGCGTTAAACTGAGATCAGTCGATCAACCATGAGTTTGTTGCACGTATTTACGCGAGCAAGGACGTAAAATATTTGTATGGAAAACGTCAGTTCCCCGCGTAACCGCTAAAGACGTTCGGGTGTTTATCGGAGTAATGTCAAAAAACTCATGGTTGGCCTACGGGTATTCCTCAGATCGTTTAATTTTTTTTTTATTTTTTTTTATTTTAAACACTTTATACATAAACTATGTATAAACTATGTATGTCAATGACTACGCTACTGCCACATCCAGGGAGGAGAGCATCCCAACTGGGGGTACATTAATGCACTACCAGCGTACGTAAGTGTTGTGAGTTGTAGATTTGTTTGCCGGCCAGATAGTTGGAAATATGAAAATTAGTTTCAAGTTTCATGGAAAGAAGGAATGGACGTTTCTTTTTATGATACCGGACAAGTTTGGCGAGGATTCCTTTGGCTTGTACCTTTATTTATTTAAACTTTATATCCATATGTATAAAGACAGATTTAATACCAAAAACATTCTCTACCAGTCTATTCGTGGGTTGTTGTTATTTTTGACTTTTGACTGAGTGTTCATTTTGAAGTCGGTTTTAAGTTTTTGTTATAAGTTTATTTTTTGGTTCGGTGAATCTAATCTGGGAAAGGCCTATATCAAGCAGTGGATGGATACAAGCTGATGATGATGATTAAAATGATAAATCAAAGCGTAGTGGCATTTTAGTATACCTACTGATTCAGTGCCGGTGTAAGTGGGCTGTGACCTTTGGGGCCTTAGGATCAATTTCCGATGAGAAATTGCAAGCAATCCAAATTGATTTTCAATAGATCTGTAAAGTTGAAGGGAATAAAATATCGGCTTGAAAAAAGTCATTTGGCCTAAAAGGAAAGGGTTATGCTCAACAGTGGAATGAAAGGCTGGAAGATGATGATGTTTGGCTGTCTGTTTGAGAATCCGGCCGTGAGATTATTATTTTTTATCTCCACTTCAAGAAATGTAGGTTCGCTACATCTCCGAAAATAATAATAAATACACCCAACCGTCACACACCTAGTCCTGACCTCACACTAGGTATAACCTGTATCGTGGGTATCAGAGACTATGAGAGACTTCCGGTCTCACAACACCCATACTTGAAACAAATATATGTGGGCCACACAAACATTTGTATCAATGCGGAAATCGAACACCCGCGGCCTCTCGCTTCACAGCCGGCTGCTCGGCCGCTGCGCCACAGAGGCTGTCGGCAGACAGAATGTTACGGAAGACTTCACATTGAAGTAGAATAATGGCACGTGAAATAAAAGAGTATAATAAGTAGTGACTCAGCATATATATCAATACGCCATATGAGGCCTGACTCAGAACATAATTAATAATACCTCTTTTTTGTAATCTACTGATAATTATTTCGGGTCTGTGGGCCTGTAACTCCTTCGCAGTTCCTGACACCCACGATACAGGCCGAACCCTGGGTCAGAACTATGTTTCTGACTATTGTTGTATCAATTATTATTTTTTCTTTTCTACCTGCCCTTCTCCCAATGTGGGGTCGGCGCAACACACTTTTTCAACCATGTTGCAGAATAGATTTGGCTTAGTTTTTACGACCGGCTGCTTGCCTGACGTCAACCCCTCTCGGGATCCAGTCTCTGGCAAATTAAATTAGAAAAATCGCTTTGGCTGACCTGGTAATCTGACCCAGGACCTCCCGGTCCACAGTCCATATATGCTGACACTAGACCAAGGAGGCGACCTTATTAATAAAGTATTTATCTTGATAAAAGTAGTTTATATAAAACATCTGTTTATTTATCACAGGTCACCGAACAGAACTCTCCAAATAAAACTTTGTGATTAAAACTTTTATAACATGTGTGAAACAATAACCGAGTAGACAATGGCCACTAGCGGGGCGGGGGTGCGGGGGTGCGGAGTGAGGGGGGAGGTAAATAGCGAAATATTAAAGTGGTATTGAGTGAAGACGACTGCAAGGGTGATGTGAGACAGACAAGGTGGCAGATTGCACCCCACCACCCATGTTAAGGGGATGTGTGTGTTTTGAAGTTTTTTTCGGTCTTTCAGAATTGATAAGTTGTTGAAACTGAAGTTTATTCTGAACACAGATAAGATCATGCCATAAAAGCTGAAGTTTACTTTAAAAGCCTTTTATGTATTGTGTATATGTACGACAGCCTCCGTGGCGCGGTGGGCGAGTAGCCGGCTGTGAAGCGAGAGGCCGCGGGTTCGATCCCCGCACCGAGACAAATGTTTGTATGGCCTACAGATATTTGTTTCGGGTCTGGGTGTTGTGAGACCGTGCGTCTCTCGTAGTTCCTGATACCCACGACACAAGACTCGATCTTAGTGTGGGGTCAGGACAATGTATGTGACTGTTGGGTGTTATTTATTTATTATTTATTGTTCATGCCATAAAAGGTGTGGTAGGTGGCAACTTTACCTTTATACTAATACACATTCACGCTGACAATCTCCGATAGGATAGGAAGCATAGCAAGCAAGATACGCAATGAATGCGCACACTGACGGAAATTGAGGGAATAAATTAATGAATTATATTAATTTTTTATTCATCATCATCATCAGCCACAGGACGTCCACTTTTGAATATAGGCCTCCCCAAAGATTTCCAGATCGACCTGTTGGATCCAGCGCCGATTTTTTTATTAAAAATACTAAATTAAAAATTAAAGTTATTGTAAAATTAAAATGATCACTGAATATGTCTCTTTGGTCTAGTGGTAGCATGTATGTCCTGGGTTCGATCCCCAGGCCGGGCCTGCAGGCGGCCAGTCGTAAAGACTAAAATACATGCTTGAAAAAGTGTGTTGCGCCGACCCCACATTAAGGCGGGATAAGGGCAGGTAGAAAGAAAGAATGAATAAGCACATACATCCCTGCTTTAATCACATGTATGCGTTCGTATACATACATGATCTTGGGTATGTGGTTTTCATAACGTGATAAATATGTATGACGAGTGTCCGAGGTGTGTTCTAAATAAAAACACCTCGCAATAAAAATCCCAAGCAGACCTGCCCTTAACACTCACTGCAGCGGATTTCAAGACGGACGGACAGTGGGGGTCAGGTAAAGGGGTCAAACGTCATCGATCGCGGGGGGCAGGGGGGTCGACCACTCGACTCGGCCCGTCCCCTTAATCGCGCTGCGTTTGTTTATTTCATATTGGAAACGTCCTTCGGTTGTCGATAATGTGTGACGTTTTGAAGTGTGGAAAGTCGAGGTGTGAAGTTTTATGAAAACTAGCTTTTGCACGCAGTTTCGTCCGGAGAAAATATTGTCTTGGGAACTTTTTTGTTGTCATATCATCAATTTTAAGGCCCTTTCTTTCATATTGTTGATTAAACTAGGTTAAAATACGTATTTCAATAATTATCTCGAAGACTATTAATACATGTGACTATATAATAATAATAATAATAACGCCCAACAGTCACACACATCAGTCAGTGTGTGACACAACAGTCACATAGTTCTGACCCTCACTAAGGTCGAGTCTTGTGTCGTGGGTATCAGGAACTACGAGAGATTTTCGGTCTCACAACACCCAGACCCAAAACAAATTCCCTACTGCTGTGGGCCACACAAACATTTGTCTCGATGCGCGAACCCGCGGCCTTTCGCTTTACAGCCGGCTAATCGCCCGCTGCGCCACGGAGGAAGTCAAAATCTTAGAGGATCCTGAGATGAAATGATCAGTGAGATTATAAAAAAAGCTAACGAGCTACTCTCCGTTTAACAAGACCTCAAATGACTGCGCACCTTTGTAATATGTGCTAGTCTGACTTACCCCCAGTTTCTTCGCCGAAAGCAAAAGTCAAAGTAAGGCGCTAAAGTAAGATTTGAAACCTCACACTTTTAGCTGTTGCTTGTACCGTTATTTTGCCTTTAATCTTTGAACTGTCATTTATCAACGTATCAGTAATGGTTAAATAAAATATGTTACTGTTACTTTAGTTATTATTAGCTGTACATGACTAGACTGGCTGTAAACGCTAGGAACAAAGTAAATACTTAATAATGTGTATAATACCACAAGCGACACAGGTATTTGCATTTAATTTGAAACAAAATGAAGTGCATAGCAATTGCACGTCCAACGATGGTTCAAAGAGCGAGGCGTCGTGCTAACACCTTACTTAAGCGTCGATGTATGTTTAATAGAGGTCACTTTGAGTTCGTCTCCCACAGGACACCGCTTTTGAAAACTGACTGCTCTGTGCGTTTCCATTGTCGAAGGAGAAAAATATTTGTTGAGTGGTAGAGCCGCGCAGAAGACAGTTACGTTTACAGCACGAATGGGCTGGCTCGACCGGTTTGATATCACAGTATCACAGAAAACCGACGTAAAATCTGTCGACTGTCGCGTTTCGTTCGGTGAGTGAGATTTCCGGAGGTCCAATACCCCCTCCCTTTCCCAATTCCTTTTCCCTCCCCTTCCATTCCCGCCTTTTAGATTCACATCACACCCATGATTATTTTTGTGCCTTGGGTGTCTATGGGCGGTGGAGATCATTTACCATCAGGTGACCCATCTGCTCGTTTACCAGTTCTGCTATAAAAAAAGAAAACAAAAAACTGCATTTGACTGCCTCGGTGGCGTGTTTGTATTTCGATACGACTGCCGTCCTGATGTCTCGGGTTCGATCCCCGGGTCAGGCAAAGTTATATTGGATTTTTCCATATCAGCCCGGAGTCTGGAATTTGTGCCCGATATCTCGATAGGCTCGCCCCCTATCACATCTGGGACGGAACTAAGCTCGGCGAAATGTGGGTGTACTAGTTCGCTAGTGTGCCTCTGCCTACCCCTATAGGCGTGAGCTTGTGTATCTATGTATGTGCATTTGAACTGCACGTGCAGTAAGCGTTCAAACTGCACACCGACTGCAATCGGGTTGCACTCTCGAAGTGCAGTTCGAGTGCAGTTGGATCAACTGCAGTTACTTAAAGCAGCGTCTACACAATCTCGTATCGTAGGAAACATACCGTATCGTTTCCAAATGTGAACGCACAACTACATGCATGTACACTACGCGCCTCCGCAGTCTTGCGCTGCTTTGTACGGCTCTCCTCAATAACTCCTTTGCATATTTCAACCGATGCGACCGCTAGAGTCGTGTATGCTATCTGTACACTTACCAATCTAACTTTAACTCTACATTTACCATACCCATACCAAATTCAACCTTAATTCCATGTCTATAAAGTTTTATTCAGTAGACTTGGTGTCCTGAGTTATGCTGGTAAAGATGCTAAAGGTTATTCGGAGGTCCTCGTTTGAGATATTAGCAGGTTCGAACGTCCAGATGGGTGCATTTTGGACAGTCGCAGTGGTCTACGTGAGATGTTTTCGATTTGATAGCCTTTGAATGTGGCTTTGCTGAGGTTTATGTGTTTTTTCTCATCACACGTTGAAGGTAAATGGAAATGATTATTTAAGTAAGAGGTATATTGTGAGGTATTTAATTACTACGTTCGATTTACTAAATAGTAAGCCCAATATATGAGTGAGTCCCTTAACACAATCACCACTTTGTTAACCTAACTACAGAGGAATGGCGGATAAATAAAGTTCCAAAATTACCGCCGCATTTAAACCGATACGGCGATGATGATGAAGAGGATAGCGGTTATTTTAATTATGACGATAGCGGTGATGATCACGATAATAATGGCAGTGCAAGAATCGAAAAAATTGCCAGTTGTTAAGCTACCCTCATTTGAATGCCTGTCCACAAAGATATTTAATATTACTAACTATACGGGAGGTCGATTCTCTAAGAAACGCCACAACCTTGTGATCGACGCCTCGCTCCCGCAGCGCACATCGTTGAGATCGACGGAGCGTTCAACGTTGTTGGCTCTTAGAGAATACCATTTTCCAAACATTTATGTCAAACGCCTCGCTCGAGAGAGCTAGTTCCCATAAGCGTCATCATCACGCATAGCGCTAGTGCGTACGCTTTGTACCTTGCTGAAGACAAAAATGAAAACATCGTAGCCGCACTGATGCCACAACACTGTTTTCACAAATGAAACCTTAGAGAATCGACCTGCTGGGGTTATCAAGCAAGTTTCCATACAAAATAATCACAAGTTTAAAAACTTGACTGACCGACTTCCAATTTACCGATCGTGACCAAATTTATATGGGACCTTTGAAATAAGCTCTATCAAACACAAAAAATTTGAAAATCGGTCCACATTTGGCGGAGATATCAAGTAACATACATAAAAAAACGACGAATTGAGGACTTCCTCCTTTTTGGGAAGTCGGCCGGAAAATGGTCTTAAATGTCAGTAACGCCATCTACCACTTATAACAATGCGAGGGCACTTATTATTTACACCCTAGAATTTTCAAGAATCACATAGACACATAAGCCACGAGCTTACAACTTTAGGATCACAAGTTTCAGGCTGTTTTCCCGTCTATGTCTTTGCCTGTCCACTTCCACAGATATTTGTGTGAATCAGACTTATATAAAGTATTTCTAAAAACTTTACAACAAACAGGTAATCAAGAGCAGAAACAGCAAACAATCTAAAGACTTTTGTCCGCATGCGAAGTGTATCAAGTAACGTGGTGCCTGGTGGTGTGGGATGTGGTGTCGCCACGTCGCCGACGCTGTTAATTCGCGCTGACTGGAGTATCACCCGCGTCCCCGTCACACGCCAGCCAGCTAGCCTCGGATACAGGAGGCTCTGTTTTTATGTGTCTATTTTTTAAGGGACCGAGTTGTTGGTAACACCAACAATAAATTATATTAAGCAAAAAAAAATATAAATTATCTGTGGTTTTTGTCTATGTTAACTAATGTAAGTTTATAATTGTCCATGTACTTTTTAACTTTCTTCCGCTCTCTCTTCCATTTTGCATTGAATACAGTGCATTTTTGCAACGCACTGCTCCACTTTCATTCTAACAGCACCTTTTCCATTCCAATTTACATTCCAGGGGGTACGATATTCCCCAATTTCCATATATTTTCCCTTTTTCCTACACGAGCAGAACACTGCCTAAGGCGTGGTGGTATTGCGAGCGTAGTACGACTATGGTCCTGAGGTCTCGGGTTTGATCCAGGCAAAGTGATATACGATTTTTCTACTCAGTTTCCGGAGTCTGGAATTTGTGCTCGATGTGACGTCACATCTGGGTCATAAATGAGCTCAGCAAAATGTTGGTGTACAAGTTTGCTATTTTGCCTCTCTCTACCCATTCAGCAATACTTACGTGAGCCTATATATGTAATATAGGCTATATATGTATGTATATATAATTCTTCACAAAAATTAATCGAAGAGTGGTCATAGAGCAAGCATATCATGGTTTTCCTCATTGTAACTTAATTGACCTCTGAATCTATGTTATTGTTATCTATGTCATTAACGTCTAAATATGTCCTAGATATTAGTATAAAACTGATAGTCAGTTGTAGAAGATATATTCACTTATCGAATGTTCCACCATAAACTACCTATCCATCATCATCAGCCATAGGACGTCCACTCCTGAACATAGGCCTTCCCCAAAGATTTCCAGATCGACCTGTTGGAAGCGGCCTGCATCCAGCGACTTCCTGCGACCTTTATCAGGTCGTCGGTCCACCTTCTAGGTGGACGTCCTACGCTGCGCTTGCCGGTACGTGGTCTCCACTCGAGAACTTTTCTGCCCCATCGGCTATCAGTTCTACGAGCTATGTGCCCAAAAAACTAAACTACCTATTACATACCAGTAAAACAAAACTCAAGCAATATTTGTAGAATAAAATATGAACCCACAATCCTCTGATTGTGGAGCATCCTGTACGCAACCCTCCTTAGCATCCACATGCAGACAGTGTTTCGCCAGGCGAAAAAATTAAAATAAACAATGGTTACAGCCGGCCCACACCCCGCGGGCTTTTTCTGTAATAAAGCTTTTGTCCTAAGATTAGCTTTCAAGGAGAGCTTTAATCTGGCCTCGCCGTCTCACTGGTAAATGCAACTTTTTTCCACGAGGAACTGTTTTGAGGAATGAAGTCTGTATCTTTGGCTGGTGATATGCCCTTGGAACAAAAGCGGATGGAAACTGGTGAATCTGTCGGCCTCTTAAAAAAAACTTGCGTATTAAAACAAATTTCAAAGCCTATAAAAGTATGGATTGAGAAATATGAAGTAAGAGTATTTCAAAGAATTTATCATCTGTGGATGTAAGCAGCGATAGCTCAGTTGGGAATGGTACGGATTGTCGAGACGAGTGTCGGAGGTTCGAGACCAAACCCAAAATCGATACACCTCTGACATTTCTATGTTAAGTGTGTTTTCTTTGTGAAATATCGCTTGGTATAACGGTGAAGGAAAATATCGCGAGGAAACCTGCATACCCGAGAATTTCTCTACAAGAATTTCGAAGGTATGTGAAGTCTACCAACCCGCATTAAGTCAGCGTGGTAGACTAAGGCCTAACCCCTCTCATTAGTAGAGGAGACCCGTGTCCAGCAGTGGGACAGTAATATTACATAATTATTATTTATCGTCTGTAATTATAGCATAAAATAAATGTATGTTTCTTACCTGAGATTGTTATATCAGCTTCGTTTCATTAAGGATTTATTTGTTTGTTGTTCGTTTAAGTTCGATGTTGTGTTATGTGTGACATTAGATTTTGGTTGTGTTTTTCGTCAGGTTCGGAATAAATTGGTCTTTTCACTTAACAAGACAAAACAAAATACAGTAAAGTATTTACTAAAGTTTCTAAAGATTTGTTTCGAATGTAAACTATTAGATAAATATGAATAATCACAAGTTTAAAAACTTAACAGACCGACTTCAAATCCGATCGTGACCAAATTTATATGGGACCACCCTTGAAATAAGCTCCTTTGTACACAAAACCAATTTTGAAAATCGGTCCACATTTGGCGGAGATATTGTTACATACATAAAAAAACTAGCTGCTGGTAGGATATGCTGGTGGTAGGATATTCGTATCCGACCGGATGGCGACCACCGTACACATGGTGCTAAAACCTGCCATAGTGACCCACACTCCGCGTGTGGTTCGCGTTCCAGGATCAGCCAGTGTACTTCCGGTTCTCTCGAGGGGCTTGCGGCATGACTTGATGTTTGGTTGAGACGGGTATGGGGGGTATCCCTGTATCTGCGTCGGTCGTCCGTCTGTCTTGACGCAAGCCTCTCGATTTGCTTCTTCGTTCTTCGGATTCGGAGTGTGAAGAAGCATAAATAGGCCGGCATGATTCTGACGACCACTGATAAACAGTGTTTGTCAGTGGTCGCTAGTTTTTTTGGACTGCACTACGCTTACCATCAGGTGCAGTGTAGTCACTTTGCCGTGCCCGGATAAAAAAAAAAAAAAAAAAAAAACGACGAATTGAGTACCTCCTCCTTTTTCGGAAGTCGGTCGAAAATGAAGTAAAATAGGTTCAAAAATCACTTAAATATAACAAAAAGTTTACTTCGTATTCCCCCTTTAAAGACCGAATCGTAAATCCTCCGACTGATTGGCATCGACCATATGACAATGGAGCGAATTTTTCCCCAAACCCCCAGTGGGGGAAGGAGCGAAAAGGAATTAATGCAAAACAAAAGTCCCGCTATCTAGCTAGTGGGCGGGCTTCAGGCAGTAAATTACTGGATGGGCGTCAACCTACCGCTATGTATCAATCAGTACAGTCCAGATTTATGGGACAGTTCACTTCGGAACTGTTAGCCTTGCGACGAAAATGTGTTACAGTTATCCAAGTCTTGGGGGCTTTCTTTTATTTTTTTTTCTTTATCCTGAATATGTTTATTAGAGGATTTATGGGGTGGCTCAATTAGATGGTGAGAGATTGAGGGGATTTTTTGCTTGGCTGTAGTTTCATATATGAGACGGAAACTCGTGTCTTGTAGTGATGTTAATGGACTTGATCTCGCAAGTTTAATATCAATGTCTTATATAAATCCGACGAACAGTGCCTCATTGCGTTTTGCACGGTGTGTGAGATTTTCGGTGGCTAAATTCCCCCTCCCCTTCCCAATACCTAATACCTCTATATAACATAACATAAGCTCACGCCTGTATCCCCGAAGGGGTAAGCATAGGCGCACTAGCCAAGTAGCACATCCACATTTCGCCGAGCTTAGTTCCGTCCCAGATGTGACAGGGGGCGAGCCTATCGCCATATCGGGCACAAATTCCAGACTCCGGGCTGATATGGAAAAATCCAATATCACTTTGCCCGACTCGGGGATCAAACCCGAAACCTCAGGACGGTAGTCGTACCGAAATACAACCACGCCACCGAGGCAGTCTATACCTCTATATACATATTTTTATTGTGTATCTACGGGAAGTGGAGATCATTTACCATCAGGTAAGGTAGATGATAAGATGATTAGAGCGTTTATCCTAAAATACTTAGAACAGTAGCAATACTTCTCAGAACTTTTAAGTACAAACTAAGTACATGTCACAGCTCTTGTCATCTTCAGGCGTTTGCTTACGACTTATAAAATCTCCTCATTTCTATCGCTGCGATATCCAACCAAAATGCAATGCAATAGGTTTTAGAGAAACTAGAAGATATAATGGTCATTAACCCAACAATGTTTTGGTTATAGCTAGAATCGGTACATTTTTGGCATGGCTTTCATCAATAGTCAAAATTAAGCATAACGTTAAGCTTACGCCTGCATCCGAGTGGTAGGCAGAGATGAACTAGAGAATTAGATCACCCACATCTCACTGTCCTTCCTACTGCCCGTTCAGGCGATAGGGGGCGAGCCTATCCTCGCATCTGACACAGATCCGTACTCGGGCAACTAATGTGTGATTTTTCAACAACTTTTTCATTTTAATTCGGAGTCCCTCGCGTTCTAATCTCTTAAATTACCGTCTACATGGCATGCACATTCTTCTAATAAGACGTCAACAAAGTTCATATTAAATATACTATATCGACATAGACTTTAGCCAACACATTAAGCTAGTGTCACACACTAGTGCACATCTTCTTCTTCTTTAGCCTTTCTCAACCATATTGGTGTAGGCCTCCCTCATTAACTTCCAATTTTCTTCGGCTTTGTGCTCTGTGTATCCAGTTCGAACCGGCGACCTTCTTCACGTCGTCTTTCCAGCGCATTTGTGGTCTTCCTTGAGGACGCTTTTTTCCTCATGGTTTCCACTCAATGAGATGTTCGCATCGTGATGTTTATTTCTTCCTTCCATTTTAGAAGTGCCACTCGTTTCAGTGTTTCAGTTTCAGTGCCACATCAATACCATCGATCTCGGTAACGAGACAAATATTTGTGTGGCCCACAGATATTTGTTTCAGGTCTGGGTGTTGTGAGACCGAAAGTCTCTCGTAGTTCCTGATTCCCACGACACAAGACTCGATCTTAGTGTGGGGTCAGGACTATGTGTATCACTGTTATTTATTTATTTATAACACTTGAGAATAATACACAACGTTATCACTGAACGCACGCCTTAGCGGAGCGTCATCGTCGGCAACAAATAACTCACGGCTGGCGAGATTTGTCGCTGTCGCCATCCATTGTCGCACGACACCGCCGTAATGAAACCCGCTTATCTCGACTGCTTCAACCCCGTCGCTTATCTGCGTCAGTTACCCTCAAGACGGCTAATCGTGTAAATTACAAACATGCTTCTTTATTGTGCGACATGGACGTATTCCGGATCTGTTTGTGATTTAATTGAAGCCGAAAAAATGCATTTTTGTTTTAAATTCTGAGTGTCTTGGGTAGCTATGGGGGACATATTTGTGTTTATGCCTTTATTGGTTGTCTGACGGTATTGTCGCAGGTCCCTTGGTTTGCTTTTTTCCTATTACAAGTGTGAAGATGCACGTATGCTGAGCGCGATGATTCTGGTGATTAGCGATAATTAATCATAGTAGTTTGGTATTTTGGATTACAATAGCATCAAGTAGTCACTTTGCGAAGCTAAGCTAAAAGTAAGAGTGAAGTTACTGAAAGAATGAAAGAACGAAAATAGCTAGCAAAATTAATAGAAATCACCGTGCAAATTCGTATGGAAAATGAGATGTTCGGAAACCCAAATTCCTTCTTCAGTCTCCATTGCTTATAGTCGATAACGCACTCATGATTCTATTTTGATTTTTTGAGTACTGTAAAACAAATCAATAAACAACACCAAATCACAAATAGTCACAAAACATGTATTACGCAACAATCAACAATAAAATATTGACACGAGCGAACGGACTGTGACGGGAGAGTGACGTCCACTTCAACTGAGGAGGAAATTAGTCTCGGCGCAACGTCCGACGCATTTTGCATTTTTCCATTCGCGTCAACGCTGACACCGACGCTGTTTGCACGGACAAAGCTGCCGACCGAAACGTCGACGCGGCCAGTTGACGCCTGCGTTTATTGGAAAACATTTACGTGTTCATCCTTTGTGCTGATAATATTAAAATATTGAGTTATTGGTTTCTTTTAGTGGTGTTCCGTTTGTTGATATTTATGTTAATTTAATTGATGTATGGCGAGGGGTGAAAGGAATGCAATTTTCAATACGCGCAAAAATATTGTATTGGCTCAAATATTATAAAGATATAACTCGGTTCCTACTGGCTTACCATTGCCAAATTGTTGACTGATAAACATGTATTAGGATTTACGTAAGTTAAGGAATTTTTAGCATTGGCTTCCATTTTTCAATTTTTCACTCTTCGCCACTGATATACCCGGATTCGCGCCGACTACGCAGCGGCCATTTATAAAGGCAACAATTTTTGATAATCGCTTTTAAACGCGCGAAAATACTTTATAATTGAAAGTAACTGCTATGAACGGTCTGCATATATTTGATTTCACTAGAACCGACCGACGACGTAAACATTTCTGCATTTTATAACCACTACTTTATGATGATGGTAATGTAAACTGCGCTCGCGCACCGGCCCGAGAATGTAAATTAGTGCGTTTAGAGATTTTAAATGTTACTGAATAGAAAAACCCATTATTCGTACCCGAGACCTCAGGACGACAGTATTACCGCGCACGCAATACCTCTCCGCCACCGAGGCTGTGAATTTATAAAACCCAATATCACCTGACCTGGGGATCGAACCTGCAAACTTAGGACTAAACTAAAAAGCTAAACTAAAGCCGAATTATTTCTCCAATATGCTTAAAAAGTGTTAAGCTGACCTCACATTGAGGTACGATAAAGGCAGGTGGAAACTAAGAGGTCGACGAGTCTCACATTACTACTTTACTCCCCGATTTGAGATACAGTGGTCAATTCCCCATGGGAAAAATGTCACCAGAGCCTTTGGGCATGACCTTTGACCAAATGAAGAAAAATAGTAACCTGGTAGTAAAGCTGGCTCGACCGGTTTGATACTCACAGAAAACCGACGTAAAGTGGCAGCTTGCTGTCGCGTCTCGTTCGGTGAGTGAGATTTCCGATGGCCAATTTCCCCCCTCCCCTTTCCCAATCCCTTTTCCCTCCCCTTTCCCAATCCCTTTTCCCTCCCCTTCCATTCCCTCCTTTTAGGTTGGCAACGCACCCATGCTTTTTTGTTGTGTCTTGGGTATCTATGGGCGGTGGAGATCATTTACCATCAGGTGACCCATCCGCTCGTTTGCCAGTCTCTGCTATAAAAAAGTGATTAGTTTTAATTGGAAACTGCAATTTAAAAATGATCCATTACACAACTAATTAATGCGGAATGTTAAATAAAAGGATATTTCCAAATACGGGATGCATATGTAATGAAATAATTATGCAAATGCTATATTAATCACCTTCGTTATTTAGTCGCAAGATTACAAATTAGCAATCTGTCTCTGTAAGAATTCATTAAGTTTGTAAACATTCACTTTCGATGCGACACGCCTTTACCCAAGAGATTTGTATGACTTAGGCTGAGATCTATAGAGCGAACTTCGACTAGGTCTGAGTCAAAGAAACGAACTTAGTGAGGATTACGAACTTTCAAATCGAACTTCGATTTAGTCCGACCCATTTTTTACAAGAAAAACAGGCTAACAGACAGACTAAGCAAAGATTTTCTTGTAAAAAATGATTCGGACTAAGTCAATGTTCTATTTACATATTCCAAATACACACTGAGTTCGGTTCTTTGGCTTAGACTAGTCGAAATTCGCTCTATAGATCTAGATCTCAGCCTAAGTCATACAAATCTCTTGGGTAAAGGCGTGTCGCATCGAAAGTGAATGTTTACAAACTTAATGAATTTTTACAGAGACAGATTGATAAAGGAAAAAGAGGATCTCATATGACAAAATACTACAGATTTTTTTTTTTTTATAGCAGACATTGGCAAACGAGCACATGGGTCACCTGATTGTAAGTGATCTCCACCGCCCATAAACACCCAAGACACAAAAAGAATCATGGGTGCGTTTCCAACCTAAAAGGAGGGAATGGAAGGGGAGGGTAAGGGGATTGGGAAAGGTAAGGTAGGTCATAAGAGTAAGTCCAATCCGAATACATTACTCATATACTAGACTTGTAATCTGATATTGACTAGTACATATCTTATTAACATCATCAGCCACAGGACGTCCTCTGCTGGACATAGGCCTCCACTAAAGATTCTGCTAGGTGGACAGACGACCTGATAAAGGTGCAGGCCGCTTCCAACAGGTCAATTTAAAAATCTTATTATACTGTAGCTTGACTACCATGTCATGAATCTAAGGCTTGACTATGAGGTGTTTTGGCATTTCACGCTATTGACTACGTATATTTGTTTATCAAACGTCCGAACGCCTCTAGCAGTTACATGGGGAAGACATCAAAAACTCATGATTGACTACAGCAGCCCGAGCAGGAAAATTTCTGACAACCGTAAATGTATTCGTGCTCGATGCGCGTCTATGAAATTTGTATGAAATATTAATCAAATGTCATCAGTGCGCAGCGAGTTTACATTTACATTAGTTTTTCGTACTCGGGCTACTGGTCCACCACATACTTGTATAAGCCTCAATGTGACAAGACACTTACAATATAATAAGTACATAAACATATTGCAATTTCCTTAATTAGAGAGCTGTAATTTAATTTGCGTTTTAATGGCTGCAAGATTAGGTAATATAAAAGTAGATTTAAATTAGTGAGGTTGAATAAATAACACGTTATATTTATTTTTCAGGTTTTTATCTCGTTATTTATGAAATTGATTAATGGTAGGAATAAATGAAAATGTAGCTGCTCTATCTCTTTCTAAATTGTATTTCTCTGAATTAATGCAATGTGATTTAATGTTAGTGTAAGAATATCATAATATTGTGTTTAAAAATGGGCAGTTGTTTGTAGCGGGTATCAGATCCATTAATATATATGGACATATAGATATATGGAAGTAAAAACAATCTATAATTCATAATGACAAACTTACAAAACTCTTACGAAAGAGATACATATTGGGTTTGGTTACCAACCTGCGATATTCGTCCTATTGGTGCGAGGTTGTATTTCGGTACGACTGTCTGTGTGTACTGTCCTGAGGTCTCGGGTTCGATCCCTGGATCGGGCAAAGTGATATTGGATTTTTCCATATCAGCCCGGAGTCTGGAATTTGTGCCCGATATGGCGATAGGCTCACCCCCTATAACATCTGGGGTGGAACTAAGCTCGGCGAAATGTGGGTGTACTAGTTGGCTAGTGCGCCTCTGCCTACCCCTTCGGGGATATAGTCGTGAGCTTATGTTATGTTATGTATTATTCGTCCTCACTAAAGCTGTTTTTCTTCATAAACATTTCAAAAGCTGCGCAAACGTTGTCATTTTCTTATACTTAGAATAATGCACTAGATTCGAAGCGCGCAGCGTTACGTGCTAAACTCCCAACCGCTTTTGTTTTGACGGCCCCGCTATATATTATGTAGGCATGGTAAACGCGCCGTGATGAATGGCTGCCGAAACTAAAATGTAATCTATCCACTCGTCCATTCCAATAGCTATTTTACACAATAAAAACATTCGCGCAGCTGATTTTAGATCGACAGAAATAGGTGAATTGATGTGTTATACGTTCTGATCAATTACAATCAATTTTGTTGAAGAAAGATGGGTGATTGTTTATAGTTTTAGTAAGCATGATATTTCCGTACCAGAGGTGATTCAGTAACAAATAAAGGTATATTATTTTCGACCAACTTCCAAAAAGGAGAAGGTCCTCAATTCGTCTGTATTATTACGCGATATCTCCGCTGAATGTGGACCGATCTTCAAAATTATTTTTTGTTCAAATTCAAATTCAAATTCTGCAAATAGGATATTTTATACCACTTTCACATGTCAATTACTAGTATATATTGATTTTAAGATATTGATAAAGTAATAATGGCGTCGGCATTTCGTGGCTATCCCTGAGAAGAAATGCCGAAACAAACTCAAGGGTTCGATAGAGCTTCTTTCAAGGGTGGTCCCATATATATTTGGCCACGATCGGATTTGAAGTCGGTCTGTTAAGTTATTAAACTTGTGATTATTTTCTACCGGCTCTTATCCCACCTTAATGAGGTCGGCGCAGCACACTTTATCAAGCATGTTGCAGAAAGGATTTGTCTTTGTTTTTATGATTGCTTGCCTGACGTCATCTTCCTATCGGGGACCAATCCTGGGTAAAGGTAATTAGTAAAATCGCTTTTCCCGACCTGGGAATCGAACCCATTACCTCCCGGTCCACAGCCCATATCTACATATATGTATATGCTGAAGTCAAATAGATAAATTATGATTATATATTACTACTTCTTGTATCGAGGGTATTTGGAACTATGTACGAGAGGTGGTCAGGAATTGAAGATGACATGAGCAGCGGTAAACGCTTATCATCAGGTAACTCGTACGCTTGTTTGCCTCTTATTATTTTTTATTAGCTTAGGCTGATGAGCAGTTGACGGCGAGTGATCCGTCGCCGATGGACGTCGGGAATGCCAGTGCCAAAGTCAAGTCACTGCCTACCGTGGAAAGGTGGTAACTGGGAAAGGTAATATTTGGGTCACCAGAAATCTCATTTATTGTATGAAAAGTTGCAGCAAACTGTTGTTTTACGTCGATTTTCTGTTAGACCTTGTTAATGACCGCTTCAGTCAAGTAATGCTTGCTCCAAACAAAATTCAGTACAGCATCCATCCATCCACTGTACCTAGAAACTATTCCATTACAAATTAATGGACTTATAGTTATATGGAACCACTTTTGAAATAAGCTCTATCGAACACAAAAATAATATTGAAAATCGATCTATATTTTGCGAAGATATCGCGTTACATACATAAAAAAAATACAGACGAATTCAGTGCAGACTTCAAACAAGGAGGTTGTTTGAACTCGGTCGATATGGTCCGGACTATTTTAATAATCAACACGAGTTGAAATAAAATTATTTTTACGGATTTTATCACGATTTGGTCCAAATCACAACCAAATCGTGATAAAATCCGTAAAAATAATTTTATTTTTATGAATAGCATTCGCGTAAACTTAAGAAATCAGTATCAACACAAGTTTTTCAGAATCAAGTAGGTACAGGCACATGTACGTTTACTGCTTGCTGTTACAAGTTACAATCGAACCAGTTATTACCAGTTATATAACCGTTTGGATTATTCAATCCATCGTCTGTGTTCCCACGGACATTACAATTGAAGTTTTATGTGAATATTTATTGTGGTTCCGTAAGAACTTCCTCAATTTTGGAGCAAGTTGGACTCTGTTTGTACTTGTGCGCTTTCATCTTTATCTTGTGCCTTTGCCTTTACCTTGACGCATGCCTTTCGTATAACATGCAGTATACGTACATGTATAACAAGCTAATTATAGTTTTGTTTGTGATCTCTGAAAGTCGTGGAACAATTTGGGAAATAATTTCAATGCTATGCTATCTGGCTAATAATTTATTTTTTATTTTTGAAGCGAAGCCGCAACCAACAGCTAGATTTTGATACCGTATTATAGGATTTGCTGGTATGCATCATTGCGCCTGCAAAATTACAATGCTATGATTTGAGTGGTAGAGCCACGCTGTAAACAGTTATGTCTAGAGCACGTAGGATAAGATTTGTTGATATGCATCATGTATGCAACATTGCGAATGCTTCCATGCAGTGACAAAGGCGCTATATAACATGATTCCTTTCAGCTTACCATTGACAAAATTACTAATATTTAAGTATTAATTCTAATACAAAGTAACACTGGCTTTCTTTTTAAAAATGCCTCTCTTCGCCACTGTGTACCAGTGATGCAAAAGAAATCATTTACATATTGAAAATTGTTTTTTTGACTGAGATCTATGAGCGAACTTCGACTAAGTCTCAGTGAGGATTAGGAATTTTTAAATCGAACTTTGACTGAGTCCGAGTTATTTTTATAAGAAGATCTTTCCAAATCCTCACTGAGATCGTTTCTTTGACTCAGACTTAATCCAAGTTCGCTCTATAGATCTCAGCCTTAGAATTGACTGCGAAAAAAAATCTTATAGCATTAAGTCGGCTTATATACTTCAATATGAAGAATAAATACATAAAGCCATCTATATATTACTCACCATTCGAAAACGGAACCCCAAATAATAAATTGACATTTCAAAAACAATGGGCGATTAACTGGTTGTACCAGAAATTACACACCCACTACATTGAGAATTGAGATGCATCAGTCAACTTTAATGTTGCTGTACAATTATTACAGCTCTTTGTTTCCTATTCTGCAATTGAAGGCATTGAACTACAGATACCAATTCATTTTGCATTTAAAACCAAATAATTTTATTGGTGTTTAAAAATACTGTGTCAAAAAGTGCCAGACTGCCAGGCTTGCCCCCTATCACATTTGCGACGGAACTAAGCTCGGCGAAATGTGGGTGCTCTAGTTCGCTAGTGCCTACGCCTACGCCTTCGGGGATACAGTAGGGTTACCATGACCTCTTATAGCAGTATTATTAAAATCGTTCTTCGTTTGTTTTGTATGGGAATATTGACAAGTAAAATTATAATAATACTGCTATAAGAGGTTGTGGTAACCCCCCTGGCCTGAGCTTATGTATGTATCAAAACAAGCAAAACAAAAATGCTAAGGTACAACTTATCTACCCAGAACAACATGAGACTCTGAGCAAATCAGCAAATCAGTGAGTCATAACTCGTGTTATCGACTGACTTCTAAAAAGGAGGAGGTCCTCAATCCGTCTGTATTTTTTTATGTATGTTACGCGATATCTCCGCCAAATGTAGAGCAATTTTAAAAATTATTTTTGTGGTCGATAGAGCTTATTTCAAGGGTGGTCCCAAATATGGTCACGATCGGATTTGAAGTCGGTCTGTTAAGTTTTTTTTCAAATTCTCATTGTCTGTCCAGAGATTGAACCTATTACCTAAGATTCACTCCTATTTGCTTCCTTGGTCTAGTGGCAGCGTATGTAGGCTGCTAACCGGGAGGTCTTGGGTATGATTCCCACGTCGGATGAGGTGTTTTTCATACAATATTTGCCCGGGACTGGATCCCCAAAGGCAGGCGTCAGGCAGGCATCCGTTAGAAAAACTGAGCCTATTCCTTTCTACAATACGCCTGAAAAGTGTATTGCGCGGCCTACATTAAAGTGGGATAAGGGCAGGTGGAAAGAAAGACTAAGTTCTAGTACCTAGACAGATGGCAAACCGACCAATGCAAGAAAAGATAATAAAATTTAACAAGACAATAAATATGAATGGTGGCGAGGCGAATGGAGTGGTGGTGGTGGAGCATGACGTGATGTGAATGTGGTATGTTGAATCAGTGGTATAATTGTAGCAAGCGCAGCTGCCTCGCGCCGGCCAGTAATTGAATGAGGCGCGATGCCCGACGCATTCTTATAGGCGTTAGGCAGGAGTAGCAACTGAAAAGACTCATGCCTGAATGAAGGGGTAGGCAGAGATGAACTAGATAAGAACACATTTCGCTGAGCAAATTTTCGTGCCAGATGTGATCGGGCTCAAGCGTTTTGGGCTGGGCGTTGATGAGTTCGTAAATCAATGAGAAGAGAATTAAGTTAAAAGTTCCGATTCCGTTTATGGCTCTAGTAATTTTTATTAAATATAAAAGGTCGCAGGAAGTCGCTGGATGCAGGCCGCTTCCAATAGGTCGATTTGGAAATCTTTGAGGGAGGGGTATGTTCAGCAGTGGACGTCCTATGGCTGATGATGATGATGATAAAAGCTTAGTCTACCACGTTGGCCTAATGCGGGTTGGTAGACTTCACATCCCTTCGAATTTCTAGTGGAGAAATTCTCAGGTATTCAGGTTTCCTCACGATGTCTTCCTCACCGTTATAGTCTTTCACAATGAAAACACACTTAACATAGAAAAGTCAGAGGTGTATGCTCCATTTTGGGGTTGGTCTCGAACTTGCGACACTTGTTTCGGCAGTCCGTACCACACCCAACTGAGCTATCGCTGCTCTTTTTTATCGACCGATTTCCAAAAAGGAGGAGGTCCTCAATTCGTCTGTTTTTTTACGCGATATCTCCGGAAAATGTGGACAGATTTTCAAAATTATTTTTGTATTCGATAGAGCTTATTTCAATGGTGATCCCATATATTTGGTCACGATTGGATTTGAAGTCCGTCTGTTAAGTTTTCAAACTATACACTTAGTAATTAATTGTTTCATAAACACTTGTTTTTTAGGAAGTTGCTCTTGATTTTTGTGCAAGCAGTGTTCGCCTCTAATTGTAACGGCATTAAACCTAGGTAATAAAAATAAATAAATACACCCAACAGTCACACACCTAGTCCTGACCCCGCACTAGGTATAACTTGTATCGTGGGTATCAGAAACTATGAGAGACTTTCGGTCTCACGACACCCAGACTTGAAACAAATATCTGTGGCCACACAAACATTTGTCTCAATGCGGGAATCGAACCCTCGGCCTCTCGCTTCACAGCCGGCTACTCGCCCACTGCGCCACGGAGGCAGACAATCTTTATATAATTTATTTTTTAAAGTTGCATTGAGATAATGTACGTTGCGTTGGCGTTACTAAATAAATAAATAAAATAAACAGTATTTGCACTAGTGCCTTACATTCTCCACCACTGACAAACCGTGACAAACTTCAAATCCACCGAAGTCCGCGTCACAAGTTTTATCTCCCCCCACGTCCATATTGCCTCACAAAACATATCTGGGAAGTGCAAGCCGGCAGAAACGGCGGTCCCAGCTTAATTTAGTGTCCGATAATTAAACCGCCGGCATCACTCCCCTGTCCCTCCCCTCTACGACTCCCCTCCCCTGGACACGACCTCAGAACACGCTGAGATGTGTATTTTTGTCTACCAGTGTAAGCGGGTATATTGAATATGATTTGCTGTTATGACAAAGATTTGGGTTTGCAGTGATTTGTTTTGCAGGTTATTTTTAGAGAGATTACTGTTATCTTGGTCCTTTGTATTTAGACTTGTGGTAAAATACATGGTATTTGATCCTTACGGTCCTGGATTCGATTCTGAAAGGTAGAAAGTGAGATTGTGTCACTAGAAAAACAGTGTATGAAAGTAACTAAATAAATAAGGGAGTTAAAAGTTTACTAGGTACTAATTGCGATCCTGTCTACCCTTACTATAATATCTTCTTCTTCTTTCGGCCGTAATCCCATTTCTATTTTGGGGTCGGCTCTCCTAATCGTGTATCTCTAGAGGTGTCTATTCTGGACCGTCGACGGGTCTATATTATTATATTCTTGGTGTTTATTAACTACAGCAATCCATGTTAGTCGGGGTCTTCCGGGCTTTCTTACTGTGTTTTTGTGTTTCACCACTTTTCTGGTCATGTGGTCCTGCGGTCTTCTCATGACGTGGCCGTAGCATCGCAGTCGCAATTCCGTAAGCTTATCCTGAAATGGCGTTACTTTAAAAAACCCTTACTATAATATGCATAACATATTTTTTTATGATATTTTATGATTATTCCATCAAATTCATTGCGTTCTTTGAGTGCCAGAGCCACGCTGTAGGCAGTTAAGTCTAAAGCACGAATGGGCCGGCTCGACCGGTTTGATACCACTATCTCAGAGAAAACCGACGTAAAGTGGCAGCTCGCTGTCACGTTTCGTTCGGTGAATAAGATTACCGGTGACCCAATCCCTATTCTCCTCTTGTTAGGTGGGCAACGCACACATGATTCTTTTTGTGTCTTGGGTGTCTATGGGTGGTGGAGATCACTCACCATCAGGTGACACATCTGCTCATATGCCAGCCTTTGCTAAAAAAAAAGGTTCATCAGTTTTTTTATTTTTACACATCCGGAATTCAATATCCAGTCGAACCATTAAAGCACGACACAAACCATCAATTAGTCGATGATTTGGTAGAATATTTTTGTCAAAACGTTTTTGCATGCTGGGAATAGACCTAACATCGAATATCTATATAAGAATGCAAGTGACGCCATCTGTATAGATTTGATAGAAAGTTTAAATCAAATATGTCTCGACAGTGACTCAGCTCGTGCATATTACATAATTATTACCATTTACCAATCAATATACATTGGTAATAATAAAAATATTATTGGTTAATTAAAATTTGAAATCCATGTGTAAATATATAAAATAGATTAATAAAAATAGATTTAAAAATATAAAACTATCCCCCCCATGGCTCGAGAGCGAGACCTAATTATTATCTATTATTTTGTACAGTTTTCACTCTTTTTTTTACTTAACTTATTTTTGTTGTTTCTAAAACTTTAAATTTAACTTTAAAAATATTGCAGTATATAAAAAGACTATTTCACGCGAGTGCAGTCACGTGAAATATCTAGTTACAATATAAATCATAAATGGCAATATCTGAATGTCATTCTTAATTATGTTAGAATTTGTGATATCCAAAAATATTAGAATTGAAAAATCATTGGCGATCATTCTATAGGGAATTTATAGATCCATTTATGATTTAAAAGATTTCTCCACAAGCAATTCAAATGTGAAGTTTACCAACCCGCATTAGGCCAGCGTGGTAGACTAACGCCTAACCCCTCTCATTAGTAGAGGAGGCCCGTGCCCAGCAGTGGGACAGTAATATTACAGGGCTAATATTATTATTTTTTTTTTATTTATGATTTAAAGTTATTTTGAGATCTGTAGACGTGTGTGAATGTCTAAAGAAATATATGAAGGACATATAATTCATGACATGTAATTAATTAAATAAACATAAGCTCACGCCTGTATCCCCAAAGGGGTAGGCAGAGGCGCACTAGCGAACTAGAACACCCACATTTCGCCGAGCTTAGTTCCGTCCCAGATATGATAGGGGGCGAGCCTATCGCCACATCGGGCACAAATTCCAGACTCCGGGCTGATATGGAAAAATCCAATATCAATTTGCCCGACCCGGGGATCGAACCCGAGACCTCAGTACCGTAGTCGTACCGAAATACCACCACGCCACCGAGGCAGTGTTATGTTAAATGTCATCATATATTATCTGCGTATGTATATACATGTAGAAAATTACATGTCCTTCATATATTTATTTTTCAATTTAACTTGAGGTTAGGACTAACTGTAGGTTAGTATTAGTGGTGCAAGTCGCCCTTAGTTAATAATAATTTGACTTAGATAAGTAGATAGATATCATGTTGAACTCAGTTGAACACACTGCCCAAACTAAACGAACAATAATTGAAAATTATTTAAGATCACAACTGAATCAGTCAGATTCTCACTGCCTAATTTACGGAATATTAAAAAAAAACTTTATTTTTTGCAAAATTCAGTCTTATATTAAAATAAACATCCTAATTGGATCATTAAAAGAGTATTGTTTTTAAAAAAATACTCCTTTTTAGAGTTAAAACAAATGCGCACAAAATCGGCCACCAACAGCACAGTGTTCCATCACAAATAAACAACGGACAAAAATAAATTGTTTAAGCCCGGAAAGATTTATTAATATAGGCGCGGCTAGAATTTAGACCATATAAAATACGTTAGTCGATAGTGTGATAGGCGGCCATTTGCCAACAAACTGGCGTGAATTGTCAAATGTATCTCATAAAAAAGCGCAGCCGACGGCCGAGGTTTTAGAGTCGGAATAAATAAAATGGCTCCCTGTCAGTGATATTTTAAACATGACAACTTGATATGGCGTTGGGCGAGCTGTTTGACTTTGTGATATATCGATGGAAGCGAAAAAGTAGTGTGACGTAATATGTGAGCGTTGTGGACCGTTGGCTAGTTAACTGTTTGAGTCGACGAGTTTACTTGCAAGTGAACTTGATTTGTAAACGGAGTTAGTACAATTAGACGCGTCTATGTAAGCTATTGAATGAGATTTATAGATTCTGATGTTGGTGATGAATACTGACATAGACTAGTTACTATACTAAAACTGACTGACAACAGTAGCCCGAGCACGAAAAACGAATGTAAATGTAAATGTATTCGAGTTCGCTGCGCACTGATGACGTTTGGTTTATATTTCATACAAATTTCATAGACGCGCATCGAGTTCGAATACATTTACGGTTGTCAGAAATTTTCCTGCTCAGGCCGCTGAATTGCCTTCATCAACAAGATTGACAGAAAAGCTAAAGCTGTTTCAGTCTATATTAAAATATATTACACATGATGCTATTAGGCCTGGAATGGTAACATAATCTTTATTTTGGAAATTGCACAATATATTTTAAAAACACTTGTATCAAAGGCGCGTAATATTATTTGAATATACAATAATTACACCATTATAACTGATAAATAGTTTGTCTCCCTACAACTTCAAAGCTTGTCTATAAAATATGACATGAAAATATAAAAAAGACACCCATTTGAAATCAACTCCAGCTAAGCCCGAGGCAAGTTCACTCAATGCAATTTTGCACCATTGTGCGCCGAATAATAATCGTAATGAGTGAACACACGACACTTGTCACTGGCAAACGCCCGGTGGCGCAAAACGCGATATGACCGAAACAAAATATTGCCCGGGAGGCCCATCAATGCCGTCTTTGAACTAGAGTGCCGCAATTATACCCACTGTGCGACATAAACCAATTTTCCAATTATGTTTGGGAATATTTTTGCTTAATTCGTTACGTGTTATTGAATTAGGCGGCGTTTGCAAGTCATTGCTTAGTGAGTTGAAAATTAATTAACTATTGTTAAATAATATTTAACCAACCATTTGGCATAATTTTAATTTGATAAATAAATAACATGCCAGTGATTTTCGGTTGGCTTGATTCGATTATTGCATTCGATTACATTCTACAAATCGTTATTATAGCATGTTATAATATTTTATTTTATATTTTATTGTCCAGATATCTTTCAGTCAATCTAAATTAATTAATTGTTACCGTCCACTATTGGGCACAGGCCGCGCCTACTTATGAAAAATATTATTTGAGTTAAAAGTAAAAATAAATCGAGAATTCTGCGTTATGCACTGTGCAGGTTTCCTCACCAGACTGCCCTCAGCGATAAAGCAAGTATTCACAATGAATATACATACTTGTCCGAAAAGTCAGATGTGCTGGCGAGGCTGGATTCTAACCTACTATCATTGTCTCAGAATAGTAGTCCTACCACAGCTAACATTCAAGAGTTAAAATAAAAAATTAAGCATTTTCCGTTTTCTCCATTATTTTATCACATCATATCCAATATCAAATTAACGTGCACAATTAGAACTATTAGATACAAGCCGATGTAGTTTTTGCATTTTTGCCTACCGTCAGACCACGGATGTAAAAAAAAGATGGACGGAGCACTAGGAACTTTGAAAGTGAAGCAGTTTTGGGCTCATTTGATCAGTCGCCGCCATTACGTGTTGATCGAATGGACAAAAATCCTGCTTCACTTTCAAAGTTTCTAGCGCTCCATCGATCTTTTTTCTTACGTCCATCCCTCAGACATGAGCGTCAGACATCACTGTTTACATTCTTCCACACTGAGTCACGGCAACTGCTAATTGAAAAATAAAGATGCACGTATAATGGGTATCGACAGATTTATCCCGCCTTAACATACGATATGCAGACAGATTGATAGGAGATGATGCGTTGATAGACGTGCTTTATTTGTAATCTATTCGCTTGATTTTTACTCTGGAATTCAGATTCTTTATTTTTAAAATTAATCGGTTCTCAATCCATCGGTGTGTTCTTATGTATATTATTATGAATTTTGAGGATTCTTTATATGAATAGGGTATGCCCTAATGGTAGGCTCATATAGATTGCATTGTAGTATAATTATATAAATAATAATAATTTTTCTAATCTTAGAGAAAGGAAAAATAATAATAATCTTTATTCACCAAAATACGTTGAACATAAAATATTATTTAGAACTAGGTCTGGTTCTAAATGTTCAATTATTTTTTTAACTAGGTGACAAGAAATTAATTCTAAATGATTCTAGTTGTTAAGATATAATTTATTTCAACTACCTAGAGAGACTTCCGGTCTCACGGTCATAGTCTTCCTTTATCAGTTGAAAAGTATGATGATAGTATTATAATTTATAATCTGTATATATAAAAGAAGAAACTGACTGTCTGACTGACGTATCAGCGTACACCCAAAACTAATAGATCTAGGAACGTGAAATTATATACACGACTTCGTTTTATTTAGACGTAGATGAGCACTAAGAAAGTATTTTTGGAAACTCATCTTAGGGGGTGAAAATTGAAATAAGACGGGATAGACTCTAGCTTTTCTCGCGAGCATAGCCGCAGAAAAAGGTAGAGGATTATAATATAAATGAACTATCCTATATACTATACAACCCTATCAAAGCAGAAAACAAATATAAAACGACACACATACCCTCGTTCGGGATGACGATTACGATCCATGCGAAAGACAATACATTAATGGAGGCAACAAAGAAAGCTGGGAATAACAAAACAAAGCAATACACAACAAAGTAAATACGCTAACCTGAGGCAACGGCAGATACCGTGTGTTACCTTTGTAATGAAATGATTTTTTATTCAATTAGTCATAATGTCTACGAGTTGCAGATGTTTTCCTTTGAAAATATTTAAATTGTTTATATTTTACGGATAATTTGTTTTGTCCAGATTAAAGGTATAATGGAGCAGTGTGCGGGATGTCCCTTTGTGCAACTGTTAGTTTGTTTTTAAAGGTTTCGAGGATTATTGTGTGCGTCGTTTAGGATGTTTGTTAATTTTTAAGAGTAACGTTAATTAGGTCACGTTTAAAAAAAGGCCTCGTGGACAATTGTACTGTAATATTGTATAATCGCAGCGTTAGTCCAATAATCAGGGTGATTTTAATTCGGAAAATAATCTTGTTTGTTTCTTTCTACCTGCCCTTATCCCACCATAATGTGGGGTCGGAACACACTTTTTCAAGCATATTGTAGAGAGGATTTGGCTTAGTTTTTACGACTGGCCGCTTGCCTGACGTCAACAGCATATGAGGGATCCAGTCCCTTCTTATAAAATAATCTTCATTGTGAGATGTACATAAAAATACATATAACATAAGCTCACGCCTGTATCCCCGGAGGGGTAGGCAGAGGCGCACTAGCGAACTAGTACACCCCCATTTCGCCGAGCTTAGTTCCGTTCCAGATGTGATAGGGGGCAAGCCTATCGCCATATCGGGCACTAATTCCAGACTCCGGTCTAATATGGAAAAATCCAATATCACTTTGCCTTCGCCGGGGATCGAACCCGAGACCTCAGGACGGTAGTCGTACCGAAATACAACCACGCCGCCGAGGCATAAAAAAATACACAATTACAAAAGACAAAACGCTGGCAAAAGCTGTATCTCGCTAATGGTAAGTTGACTCTAAAAACCCATAAATCACCAGTGCTTGTTGTTGACCGGAAGATATAAAAAGTAATAAAGATCATATGAGTAGCTCTTTCTTTATTTTGAAGTCAATCAAAACCTCAAACGCAAGTCGGATGTCTATAAAACGTTTGTACTTATACCTTAAATTATATTTATGGCGATAGGCTCGCCCTCGATCACATCTGGGACGGAAATCTGCTTAGCGAGTCCTCGAGTTCGCCTGTGCCTACCTCTTCGGCAATACAGGCGTGAGCTTATGTATCTGTAAATACCTTATAATACCTTATTGTAAATATTATGAAGACCTTTACACGGTCATCACAAGGTTGAAATTTGAACAGGTGTTTCGGCACAAGTTAATCAATCTTGAAAATGACCTGTAAATGGTACATGACCGTATCTGGCAGTTGCTTACCTTGAGACCGATCTTGTACCGTTCTCTTTATTTTGGACTCGATGTCATGGCATGACATGATATGTCATGATGACATTGTCAGGTTTTTGATGACAGCTTCCGTGGATGGAGGGGTAGCTTAAAACGTAAGCCGCGATTACGATGTACTGCAGGGTTACTACAACCTCTTATAGCAATATTATTATAATCGTTCTTCGTTTGTTTTGTATGGGAATCGGTACAAGTAAGATAATAATAATACTGCTATAAGAGGTGGTGGTAACCCCCCAGTATGGTAAATAAGTAGTCTTTCTTTCCACTTCCCTTATCCCACTTAAAGTGGGGTCGGCGCAAACATACTGGAGAAAGGATTCGGCTTAGTCAATCTACTCTACTATACCGTGGCAAACCGTCTTAAAAAATCGCGTTCTCCGACCTGGAATTCGAATCTAGGACCTCCCAGTCCTCAGCCCTATACACTGCCGCTAGACTACAAAGACGATTGCTATTAAAACACCAAATTTATATCACCCGAAGGATTGACACACCAATAAAAAATATTTTTACGCAACGCCAATTAAAATTGACCATATAATTACGTTAATGTCGATAAGTACTGAGCCGTGGCACGATTTTTAGCCGAAATAGGCACGAGTGGGTGCGTCTTGATTTAATTAATAGCTAAATTTAAAGCCGAGCAAAATGAAAGGCCAAAAACCTCATCGGTGTAAGGTTAAAGCTCAAATGATTGTACTGACATCTCATTAGCTTAGTAGGGAGCGATACGCCGCGGGCACTATTTGGGTACGGTTCAAGTTAAGAGAGGTAAGCGATTGTAGAAACAAAGAGTGAATGGGCCGGCTGGACCGGTTTGATACCACTGCTTCACAGAAAACCGACGTAAAGTAGCAGCTAGCTGTCGCGTTTCGTTCGGCGAGTGAGATTTCCGGTGGCCCAATTACCCCCCTCCCTTTCCCTCCTCTTCCATTCCCTCCTTTTAGGTTGGCAACGTACTCATGATTCTTTTTGTATCTTGGGTGTCTATGGGCGGTGGAGATCACTTACCATCAGGTGACCCATCTGCTCGTTTTCCAGTCTTTGCTATAAAAATAAAAACATTATGAGTAGTAGTCACGTTGTAGATAGTTATAATACGCTTACACGAAGGGGTCAACTCAACTGGTTTGAACATTGTCTCATGAAAAACTAACGTAAAATAAGGCGGTTGTTTCGTTTGTTAAGTGAAGATTATTGTCGCCCAAATAGCCTTTTCTATTCACTTGTACAAGGTCGGCAACGCGGTCAGAAATCTTTTAGTATCTTAGGTGTTTATGTCTATTTGATCCTATATGACTTTTATTTAATGATCGAGGGAGATTTTGACTAGTACATAAATATAGTAAAATAATCATGGTTAGTTTATTATTTCAAAGTTTCAGCATTTTTAAAATAAAGGGATATTGATATTGTTTGACTAAGCTCGGCAAAATGTGAATGTTATAGTTCGCTAGTGCGCCTCGCCCTCGTCCTTCGGTGATACAGGCGTGAACTTATGCTATGTTATGGATATTGATGAGTTATATTGCTTTATTCAAAGTCTAGGATAGCGCTACTATATAATAAAACATTGTTTATTATTCTACTGTCATTTACATCCACTTGATAGCTTATGGCAAACACATATTCATTTGATCATGCTTTCATTTTCAAAAGCGTTACCATAAGCGGTCGCGATCGCCTCATCCCCTCACAGGTACTGCGTGATGAGCCAGAGTACACCACATATCTGTATTTTTGCTGGATCAAAGGAACATTGCGTATGACGTCCGTTTGAACCGGTAAGCAAATTAGCAATGCTTCCTTTTTGTTATAAAAACGTGTCCGTCAATTATCTTGATCGAGAACTGGGAAAAGTTTATTGTTATTTTAATATGAAGCAGGTTTCAGTAGAAATAGTGTCTGTTAACTTATGAGTACCTAATTTAGGAGGAAATTCGAGTGGATAATTGCAGATTATTTAATATGGAATAAGCATCAATATATTAATTACCTAGATGCACAGTTGACGCTCGGAAAATGGGACAGCAAAGGAGTGCTTAAGCACTAGTTTTGCATACAGTCCGACGCCGATGGAATTATAAATCTCAAAATTCAAATTTAAGAACGCTTGCTCATTTCGTTTAAAAAGCTATTTTATTACACGTGCCCAGGGTTATATTTGTGTTGATTTAATTAGAACTTGTGATCTTTTTCTTTGTTTTATTCCTGAGACCATTTTTTAGGAGGATACTTGCAAAGAACTGTGCATCTAAGGTATATTATATTGATGGGAATAAGGCATAACCTCCTCAGTAAAGTGCCCAACAGTGGGGCAATTGAATACGAATCTGATATTTTTACTTTTTATACTTGAATATGAAAGTTGATCTAGACTTGGTGAGTATGATTTATGTAATGAAGTAAATATTTATATTCACTCATGATATAGCTGTGTAGAGTCTGGGGATTCAGCGTTTAATTACGTTTTTAATTAAGAATGTATAAGAGAATAGATAAAATATCACCTCAAGATTCACTATCGCTGTTAGTTGATTTGCGTAACTGACGAAGTGTTTTTGACGCTAGTATACAGGTACATCATCTGAAGTAATATTGTAATAAAAAGGTGTGTTTTTATTGGAATAAAACTATTTTTACGGATTCTATCACGCTTTGGATTTAATTTTTATGCCCGACGTTTCGAAAGCTTTGCAGCCTTCGTGGTCACGGGTCAGACTAAGGTGTCATTTGTCCAAAAATGTTAATATTACATTTTCTACCTTCATTAGAAAATTATATAAATTTAAATTTAAAAAGTTAGTTATTTGCGATCCGATTTACGCAGTATGAGCTCACGGTATCTTGAGGTCTTGCAGTTGATCTTTTGGATTCTGATTAAATTAAATGTATGATTGGATCCCAGGTTTGTCCAAGCTTCCAACCATCTTCTCTATTGAAATTAGGGTGTGTTTTTATCTCTTTTTGTTATGGATAAATTCTAGGAGCTATTTGCAGCGTTGTTACTTATCTAGAGTTAGACCTGAATTCGATGAATCCTATAGATCATTCCTATATTTAAATCGAGATTTGGGCTAAATCGTGATTTATCTAAGTGCTGCAAGTCGATCTAAAACTACTGACTGATTTTAATAAATTGAACCCGATGTGGCGATAGACTCGCCCCCTATCAAACCCCCTAGCCCCTGAGACGAAAATGAGTTCAGCGAAATATGGTTATTCTAGTACTTTAGTTCATCTCTGCCTACCCGTGCGGGAATACCAGCGTGTGTGATTTTTATAATTCGTTTAGATATAGATAGGTAGGTTTATTAGTGATTAACTTTTCATCATCATCATCATCAGCCATAGGACGTCCACTGCTGAACATAGGCCTCCCTCAAAGATTTCCAGATCGACCTGTTGGAAGCGGCTTGCCTTGTAAATTTTCAATAAAATAGACATAATTTTTGCATGAATGTTACCAAAGTCGCTAAACCATAGACGAGGTAAAAATAAAATTCAAATTTCAATTATACTTGTAAAATTTACTTCTATAAATAAAACGTATGTACTGGATTTAAATATTTACTGCATTTTCGAACAATTCAAACTAAATCATTGCTCGTACAAAAAATGCACGTATGCGCCCCCGTAAGCCCCTAGTTTCGTTGCTTTACTGATTTAATGACATCACACGCCCGCCCTCTATCGAATGTCAACTCTTGTCGTTTAACCACTTACATGGAACAACGTCGTATCTGCAACCAATAGACAAGGGAATCTCAGGCTTACATTTAGGCAGTAAGATTTAGATTTGTTTATCAGTAAGCTTGGACGTGTGGTCCAAAAATAAAGCGCAAGCGGATAGGTTAGGTATTTGAGTCACGATTCCATTTTATGACTAATTCCATAACTTTGTATGTGAAAGTCAGGATCAGGTATAGGCCCTGTTTACTCTATCTGCGCTGGTATCTGCCGGCCGTGGGGCCTGATTTAACGGTACGATCATGTGTTAGCTTTGATGGGGCGTATTTTAGATTGTTTCCTCGTGTTTGTGTTACTAATTTTCGTTTGTTCATAAATTTTGGTGATATTCTCGATAGTCTGTGGGCGTAGGAAGTGTGTGTTCGATGTTGCTCTGTTATCTAGTTTTTTTTAAGTTCAATATAAACAATAGGTAACTAAGAAGTGTTTCAAATTTTCGTCACTTTTCTATATTTGGAATTGTATTTAATTGGAACTGTATATATTACCCCTTACTTATAAAAATATTTAAGCGCTGCTTATATTTAACCATAGGTTGTAGGTGTTATGTTATGTTATGTCCCTTTCATTTTTTAACAATATAACGCAAGGAAAATAGTGACAGGCTATGTATTCTTAGCAAAAGATAAGCGAAAATTATTTTATAAGTATGTTCAGTACTCTTTATTTTAAAAGTTTTTTTTACATTTTTAAATATACTGTTATAAAAAAAATACATTTAAAAATATAAAAATATTTCCCTCCGATGTCGAGGCTCAGGACCCAAGCCACCGGCGGTTAGGACCCCAGAGTGAGGAACCTCCTCACAATTCGTGCCGTATCCAGTAATACTGCCTTCTGCATCTGGCTTTTGACCCAAACACCAACCGAGAGCCTCTTGAGGTGTTGGTCGAGGCTCAGTGGTATCAAACCATGGGCAGAAATAACTATCGGAACAATGATTGTTGAATCCACATCCCACATGCGAGTAACCTTATGTGCCAGGTCTATATATTTCGACATTTTGTCTTTTTCGGCTTTCACAAGGTTCTCATCATGTGGAATCGTGACGTCAACAAGCATCGCCCGGCGCGTCAATCGATCTACTACCACAATATCAGGCTTATTGGCCACAATAGTCCTGTCCGTGATAACAGATCGATCCCAATAGAGCGTTGCATGACTATTTTCGAGAACTGGTTGAGGGACATATTAATAGTAAGGCACCTCAGAAGCCACAAGGCAATATCGAAGAGCAAGTTGCTGGTGTAGGATCTTGGCTACAAGGTTATACCTATGCAAATACTCGCCGTTAGCAAGATACGAACAACCGGAAATAACATGCCTGATAGATTCTCCGGGACGGTGGCATGCTCGACAAATGTCGACCGTGCCGTCCTTCATGATGTATTTCCTATAGTTGTTCGTCTTGATAACTTCGTCCATAATTGCAAAGACAAAACCCTCGGTCTCCCCAAAAAGGTTACCGAAACGTAGCCAAGCCACTGAGGCGGTCAGATCTACATCTGGCCCATGAAGAGCACGGTAGAACCGCCCATGTAGCTCTTTGCCCTTCCATATCTCCCTGCGCTCCCTAGTGCCCAATACAACAGGTCTCCGCCAATTCCCGTTCGCCAAGGAGAGCGGAGTGAATCCTTTGTCCACCATAACTACAACCCTATGCATATCCACATCACTGTGAAGGAAATAATCCCTGAGATTGCACATCTCGCGGTTATGGAGGTCCTTAGCGTTAAGTAAGCCTCGGCCCCCGCATCTCCGCGGGATATACAATCTCATCACCGATGATCGTGGATGATGCATACGATGTGCAGTCATTAGGGTTCGGACCTTTCGATCCAGGGCATCTAACTCAGTCTGAGTCCATCTGAGTACGCCAAAGGTGTACATGAGTACAGGCATAACCCAACCGTTGAAAGCACGGATCTTGTTCCCACCTGATAAAAGACTATTAAGTACTTTTGTCAGGCAACTGAAAAAACGTACTTTCACCGATTGTTTTACGTCTGCAACCTTTATACCTAAAGCCTCAGGCATACCCAGATATTTATAGGTTTCCGTTTCCGAGAGGGACCTGAGCCGTATAGTCTCTGAGAGCGATATGTCATCAGAGACTATAGATTCCCCACGTGCCACATAGATAACCGCACACTTATCAACACCAAATTCCATATTGATTGAGTTGCTAAAATTTTCAATTAATTTTAACAAATCAATCAATTCAGATTTTTTTGATGCAAATAACTTGAGATCATCCATGTAGAGCAAGTGAGATATAGGCTGACTCCCTCTACGTAAACGGTATCCTAACCCTGAATGCAGCAAAAGAGTGCTGAGAGGGTTCAGGGCTAGGCAAAACCATAAAGGGCTCATACTGTCACCCTGGAATATACCCCGCTCAATCCTAATCGGCTCATCACAATCACCGGGACCCGCACCACCTGGATACCTAAGGACAGTGGTCCACCGCCTCATACATGCCTCAAGAAAGGCACATAAATTTGTATCAATTTTATACAAATTTAATACCCTCATGAGCCAAGTATGAGGCACCGAATCAAAGGCCTTTTTTATAAGTATATTATTATATTATGTAACTGATTGGAAAAGTGAATTCTATCATATCATATGATATGGATTTAAAGTTATTAACAGAGATTTTTTTAAATTATTGTTACTGAATAGTCACTATAGATATAAGATATAAAATACGTTGCAAGATGGTAAAAAATTATTGGCAGCGGTGGGATTCGAACCCACGCCTCCGAAGAGACTGGTGCCTTAAACCAGCGCCTTAGACCGCTCGGCCACGCTACCGTATTCACCCAACAATAAAAACAGTGTTCACTATCTCTTATTGTAGTCTTGAAAACTAGAACTATTTTAAAAAAATCTTTACAAACTAAGCTTAGTTATTTTTTATAGCATATCATCGTCATCAGCATCATCATCATCAGCCACAGGACGTCCACTGCTGGACATAGGCCTCCAAAGATTTCCAGACCGACCTGTTGGAAGCGGCATGTAAGATATACAAATAACAAAAACGTTTATTCTATTAAGGCTCAATTGCACCACTATTATTAACCTAGAGTTAGTCCTAACCGCAAGTTAAGTTACATGTCATTCATAGATTTTCTGTCAATTTAGCTTGCGGTTAGGACTAACTCTAGGTTAATAATAGTGGTGCAATTGAGCCTAAGTCGCATAACCAAAATCTAATATTAGCCGTAGAATTAGCTCACTGAATTGAGCCAGTCATTTCTGCAGCTGAATAAATGGTCGCTGGAATGGTGACCAAAGAGCTGGAGACCTACTTTTATAATCCTGCTGTATCATGACCCCACTTAAAATATCACCGCAAGTACAATATAAAAGCACCTCTACGACAAATACACAAACGATGCAAATATCGCATAACGTTAAACAATACAGCACATGCACCTTCTCTATTTGAGACCTCGGTTAAAAGTATGTGAGAAAACATCATCTAAGTAATGTATAATATGTTACGTTACATAATGACTTGTAACAATTTTTGTAATAGTTATAATTGTTCGCGGCGTTCTCACAGAGTTATTTATTAAAAATATTTTACCACTTTCACTGGAATTGTAGGATATCTATAGAGCTGTTATTTAATGGACATGAAACTCTCATTTTGATATTTAACACATAACATGAGCTCACGCCTGTATCGCCTGTATAGGCAGAGGCGGACTAGTGAACTAGAACACCCACATTTCGCCGAGCTTAATTCCATCCCAGATGTGATAGAGGGCGAGCCATATCAGACACAAATTCCAGACTTCGAGCTGATACTAAAAAAATCAGCCCGACCCGGGAATTGAACCCGAGACCTCAGGACGATAGTCGTACCGCGCACGCAATACCACTACGCCACCAAGGCAGTTAATTTGAAATTAATTATTTGTTTGAATTGATTTCTTAAGTTTACGCGAATGTTATACCATTGAAATAAAAGTATTTTTTCGGATTCTATCACGATTTGGTTTTAATTTTTATTCCCGACTTTGGTTTGCAGTCTTCGTGGTCGCAGTCCAACCCGTGACCACGAAGACTGCACACACAGTTTTGTTGACTAGATTTATCAATAAACAATTTTTTGTATAAACCTAACTAAACAACTCTATATGATATACCTGACATATCAAATGCGCGCATTTAAAATGTACTCGAAGATATTTTTTCGATACTGCTTCCATTTGACAAGTGACCTATGGCATTTGTTTTAACTACTTTCTACTGTTGGTACTGGACAGGCATGTAACAACTCTTTAGATTAGGATAATTAATAGCTTATGTAGTATTTAAATAATATCTGTAAAAACTAATGGGATAAAAAGAAACCCGATTCGAGTGAAGTTACATATATTGAATATATTTAAAAATAACTGAAAAGAAGCTATCGGTAAATTTCTTATTAATTTAGTTATGTTGTTATTCTTATTCTATAAAAACAAGAATCATCAAATGTAATTAAAAATATTAAAACACAATAATTAATCAAGTGGCCCACAAAACGTAGTAAATGTAGTATGTACCAATAATAATGTGACTTAAATAATATTTTTAGTATAAGTTAATTATTTTGTCACCACAAACGAACCTGTTAGTGACATAATTAATGAGAACCTAGTCGGATTCCGCCGAATACATTATCACTTTTGTACGAGTATTTATGCTTCATACATACATACATACATACATAGACTCACGCCTTTTTCCCATAGGGGTAGGCAGAGACAACGAATTTCCACTTGCTACGATCCTTACATACCTCTACCTTCATGCCTTGAGGACTAAAACGACATAACTCAAAATGCTTTAACGTAAAATAAGCAGGCAAGAATCAAGATTAACAATAACAAATAAATCAAATGTCATTTGACAAACAATTTGTCATATGCCACTGTCATAGCAATATATTGAATTAAGGTATCGCCGGTATTTTGACAGCCTCCATGGTGCAGCGGGCGAGCAGCCGATTGTGAAGAGAGAGGCCGCGGGTTCGATCCCCGCACCGAGACAAATATTTGTGTGGCTCGCAAATATTTGTTTCGGGTCTGGGAGACCAAAAATCTCTAGTAGTTCCTGATACCCACGACACAAGACTCGATCTGAGTGTGGGGTTAGGACTATGTGTGTAACTGTTGGATGTTATTTATTTATTTTGATTTATTTTTTGTTTACTAACATACTACTTTGGTTGTCGCGTCATCGTAATCATAACCTTACCTTAATATATAACCTTTTGTTAATTTATTCACATATTACACTCTTACGTGGCACTATCGATTAATTATGATATATCTATGTTTTTCGTTTTAAGTTTGTTAATCATTAAGATGAAGTAAGGAAACAACATTCTTGCGTCGACTCTGACAAAAACTACAAATAATAATAATATTAACGCTGTAATATTACTGTCCCACTGCTGGGCACGGCCCTCCTCTACTAACGACAGTGGTTAGGCCTTAGTCTACCACGCTGGCCTAATGCGGTTGGTAGATTGCACATACCTTTGAAATTCTTGTGGAGAAATTCGCGGGTATGCAGGTTTCCTCATGAGGTTTTCCTTCATATTTATAGCAAGCGATATTTCACAATGAAAACACACTTAACAGAAAAGTCAGAGGTGTGTGCTCCTTTTTGGGGTTGGTCTCGAACCTCCCACACTCATCTCGGTAGTCTGTATCATTCCCTATTGAGCTATCGCTGCTTAACTACAAAACCTATTCAAAAAATTCTTTCACCTTTGAATAGCTATAATGTCAGCGAGTAACATAGGTCACTTTTCATCCCGGAAAATGTATGTTACGCGATATCTCCGCCAAATGTGGACCGATTTTCAAAATTATTTTTGTATTAGATAGAGCTTATTTCAAAGGTGGTCCCATATAAATTTGGTCACGATCGGATTTGAAGTCGGTTTGTTATGTTTTTAAATTTCTGATTATTAAGACAATGAATGCAATGAATAAATAAATAAATATAGGTACACCCAACAGTCACACACCTAGTAGTCCTGACCACACACTAGGTATAACCTGTATCGTGGGTATCAGAAACTATGAGAGACTTTCGGTCTCAAAACACCCAGACTTAAAACAAATATCTGTGGACCACACCAACATTTGTCTCAATGCGGGAATCGAACCCGCAGCCTCTCGCTTCAGAAGCGGCTACTCGCCCACTGCGCCTTGGAGGTTGATACCAATCCATCCTAAATATGTTATTTATCTCCCTTAAAATAATATTAAGCAACAATTAAAATGCAAAGATTTATCATAAGCAATGTCGACACCGAATGATTTGAAGATAAGTTTGCGTAACATAAGAAAATATATCTGTACGCTCTGTTTCGTTTGCGGGCCGGCTATTGTTTTACTTAGAAAGGATTTAATTACAATATAATAAAAACTGTGTTAAAACGACTTTGATGCGTGAATTTAATTTATCGAAAGAATCATTGTTGGTTGCATTCGTTTGCCGAAATATGTTACATTTGGCAACAAATTAATTATCTTCAAATCTTATCCAATGTTATATGGCCTACAGATATTTGTTTCGGGTCTGGGCAGGGACCATTCGGATACCCGTTGAAAGGGTTTTTAACAGGGTATTTTTAAGGGGTTTGAAAAAAAACCCTATCCAACGGGTTTCCCTTTCATTCGGCTTAATCAAACCCATTTCCTGAACGGGTTCTGACTCGAGATATTCCAATATGATCTTTATCGCATTTTACACTTAGAATTAAAATAGTATAACAGTGCCTACGTGCCGACATGTGATCGCGTCGTACTCGTCGGCAGTGCCGCTGTTGCAACGATATTTAGCAAACGACCCGTAAACACGATATTATTTTATTATTATTAAAAGCTATTATTTAACTTGCAGTGTATGTTATATTATGAAGATCAAATGTTGCGAGCTGAATTAAAACCACTTTACGATGTTCGATTGATCTGTAATTTTACATACCTACTTATAAATCAAAATCTGGTCAAAAACAAAGAAAATCAAAATGGCGGCTACTTTATTGAGTTTTGCACCGGATTCATTTTTTTGGGAACAACGGCGCGACCAGATATCGATTTTGAAGTTAATCGGGTCAAAAACAAAGAAATAAAATAGTGGCTACTTTTTCAGTTTTGACACTGCATACGTCGTTCAGAACTACGGCGCGACCCAGATATCGATTTTAAAGTCATTCCGGTTAAAAACGAAATAGTCGCCACTTTTTCAGTTTTAACACCGGATTCGTCGTTCGGAACTACGCCGCGACCTATATATGGTATTTGAAGTCAATCGGGGGAAAAACAAAGAAAAACAAAATGGCGGCTATTTTTTTTTATTTTGACATCGGATTCATCATTCGAAACTACGGCATGACAGATATCGATTTTGAAGTCAATAGGCTCAAAAACAATGATTATCAAAATGGCGGCCACTTTTTCAGTTTTGTCACCGTATTCGTCATTTGGAACTACGGCGCGCCCTAGATATCGATTTTGAAGTGAATCGGCTCAAAAACAAAGAAAAGTAAAACGACGGCCACTTTTTTTAGTTGACATTTGCATACGTCTTTCCGAAGTACGGGGTGACCTAGATATCGATTTTGAAATCAATCCGGTCAAAGACAAGAAAAACAAGTTTTCAAAATAGGGGTATTTCATCCCTTTAGGGTTGATAAAAAATAGTTACCCTATTTGACCCGTCATTAATCTGGTCCAAAATTCCAAAAATACTTTCATCCCCTATTTCATCCCTTTAGGGGTTTATTAAAAAAATAGAGTACCCTATTTGTATCCTTAAGGTCAAAAGTATGCTCATACCAAATTTAATCAAAATTCATTTATTGGCTTCTAAACTCTCGTACAAACTTTTATCCATAATTTCATCCATATAGGGGTTGATATAAAAAGTAGTTACCCATATGTCTCTTTAGGGTCGAAAGTAACGTTATACCAAATTTCATCAAGATCGGTTCTAAAGAACCGCTTTATGGACTTTAGTCCCCATACAAACTTTTATTCTTTATTTCATCCCTTTAGGGGTTGATAAAGGAAAATAAAGTACTTCCTTTGTGTCCTTACGGTCAAAGTATCTTCATACCAAATTCCATCAAAATGTATTAAGCGGTTCCAAAATTCCCATAAAACTATCATTTTCTACTTCATCCCTTTAGGGGTTTATTTAAAAAATATAGTACCCCATTTGTGTCTTTTGAGTCAAAAGTACCCTCGTACCAAATTTCATCAAAATTTATTTATTAGCTTCTAACCTATCATACAAACTTTTATCCTTAATTTCATCCATATAGGGGTTGATAAAAAAAGGAATAACCCCATTTGTTTCCTTAGGTTTGAAAGTATCGTCATACCAAATTTCATCAAAATCCATGATGCCGTCCTTAAATCCCCATACAAACTTTCATCCCTTATTTCGTCCCTTTAAGGATTGATAAAAAAATATAGTACCCCATTTGTGTCCTTTGGGTCAAAAGTATTGTACCAAATTTCATCAAAATTTATTTATTGGCTTCTAACCTCTCATACAAAGTTTTTATCCTTAAGTTCATCCATATAGGGGTTGTTAAAAAAAAGTAGTTACCCCATTTGTCTTCTTAGGGTTAAAAGTATCCTCATACCAAATTTAATCGAATCCATGATGCGGTCCTTAAATCCCCATACAAACTTTCATCCCTTATTTCGTCCCTTTAAGGGTCGATAAAAAAATAAAGTACCCCATTTGTGTCCTTAGGGTCAAAGTACGAGTATCTTCATACCAAATTCCATCAAACTGTATTAGCGGTTCCAAAATTCCCATAAAACCATCATCTCCTACTTCATCCCTTTAGAGGTTTATTTAAAAAATATAGTACCACATTTGTGTCCTTTGGGTCAAAAGTATTCTCGTACCAAATTTCATCAAATTTATTTATTAGCTTCTAACCTCTCATAATCAAAATCCATGAAGCGGTCCTTAAATCCCCATACAAACTTTCATCCCTTATTTCGTCCCTTTAAGGGTTAATAAAAAAATAAAGTACCCCATTTGTGTCATGAGGGTCAAAAGTATCCTCATACCAAATTTCATCAAAATCCGTTTAGGGGTCTTAAATTACCATACAATCCTTCATACAAAACAAAACCAAACACAAAACATAAAACACAACACAAAACTCAACTCAAAACACAAAAAAAACACAAAACGAAACACAAAACAAAACAACAAAACACTGAACAAAACACAAAAACAAAAAAAACACTAAACAAAACAGTAACTGTAAACAGCTGCCGCGTGGCACTACCACTCAATCTTCACAAACTTACATTCACTGCAAGTTAAATAAAAGATTTTATGTAGGTAATAACTACGCTGTAGAACGTCGCGCCGCAATATTTCCTACCCAATGGAGCCCCTCCAAGGGCACAAAATTGTTGGGTTATATAGTGTAACCCTTATAAAAGCTCTTCTTAAGGGTAACATCTTCAAAGGCTTAAGTCAATTAAAAGGATAACCCATTCAAGGGGTTATCATAATGAAAGGGTTAACCCTTTCAATGGGTTTCGCGGACGTAACTCGTTCAAAGGGTTTCCCCATGTATGGGTCACCTATTCGAAAGGCTTAAGTCATATTCGGGGTTGTACGGTCCCTGGGTCTGGGTGTTGTGAGACCGAAAGTATCTCGTAGTTCCTGATACCCACGGCACAAGACTCGATCTTGGTGTGGGGTCAGGACTATGTGACTGTTGGGTGTTATTATTATTATCTTATATTATAATATTTACATAGATTCGTCGCCTCTTTGGTCTAGTGGCACCATGTAAGGGCTGTGGATGGGGAGGTCCTGGGTTCGATTCCCAGGTCGGAAAAAGAGAATTTTCTAATTTAATTTTCCTGTGCCTGGATTCCCTAGAGGGGGTTGAGCTCAGGCAGGCAGGTGGTCGTATACACTAAGCCAAATTCATTCTGCAACATGCTTGAAAAAGTGTGTTGCGCGGACCCCACATTAAACCACTTTAATGTGGGGTCCGCGCAACACACTTTTCCACGAATAAGGACAGGTAGAAAGACTAATTATTATTATATTTATATATCTCCAATCGAGCAGATACTTCACATAATATAAGTGATCTCTGTCTCCCGATGGTAGTTTTATAACCTGACGAATCGGCCCGTACTAGCCTCTTACACTCAAATATAATAAACTAGCTGTTGCCAGCGACTCCGTTCGCGTGGAAGTTTATTTTTCGGGATAAAAGTTGTCTATTTCTTCTGATGTATAATTTAATAATAATAATTATAATAACAATTAGTGACAGCATAAAAAAAATGGTATGTGCGATTACAAACGAGACAATTATTTATTATCTTGATTCATAGTCTAGTAACCGCGCGCTCGCGCAAGTTCATGTTACATCACTATTCGCACGATTCTGATAATCTAAAGAAATGAACATAGTATAAAATACAATGGTGATTGTTTTTGTTACAATAATTGAGGGTTATGTTATAAGTTATGGTCAATAATCAATATTTAGAGGCAGATTGTCACACTTGATGTTGGCAGAATTGCCTTAAGGGACCGAGATATTATAATATCCAAAAATACTAGAGGCACATTTTAAATCCTATCAAATTACGTATTTAGTAATTAGAAAACTATACTATAAAGGTTAGGAAAGAAACCTATCTTAAGAAAGGAGGAAAAAAGTACTGTCAAGATTCAAAGAATGCATTTTCCATAACCTATACCGGAATTTATGGAATAGATAATCACAAGTTTAAAAACTTAATGCACCGACTTCAAAATTTATCCGATCGTGGTCAAACTATATAACCCTTGAAATAAGCTCTATCGAACACTAAAATAATCTAGAAAATCGGTCCATATTTGGCGAAGATAAACACATACAGATGTTGTATTAATTTCATTAATAAATTAATTAATTAATCTGTATGTGTTTATTCTAAAAAAATCAACTCTCATTGGGGATGAATTAATTAATTTATTAATTAAATTAATTAATTCTCCTTTTTGAAGTCGGTCGAAAATAGAGAGAAGTTGAAACATAAGTTTTCCACTTCTCTCCGAAGAAAACTGTACAGTAGTAATACATTAAACGCCTCCTTGGTCTAGTGGCAGCATGTATAGGCTGTGGACCGGGAGATCGTGGGTTCGATTCCCAGGTCGGGCAACGCGAATTTTCTAATTTAATTTGCCCGGGACTGGACCCCTCAGAGGTGGTTGATGTCAGGCAGGCAGCCGGTCGTAAAAACTTAGCCAAATCATTTCTGCAACATGCTTGAAAAAGTGTGTTGCGCCGACCACACATTAAAGTGGGATAAGGGCAGGTAGAAAGAAAGTAATACATTAACCGCCGAATGGTCATACACTTAAGGTCGCCTTATGTCGTTTAAGGCCGCCTTATCTGTCAAAATTGTATGAAGAAAATCAATTTAGGAAGCCGTTAAAGTTAAGGAGCGTTTGACCATTCGGGTGTAAACGAGTCAAAAGAGCAACCCAATTGCTGTTTATTTCCCAAACATTACCGAGTGACACCATTACATAACGCTTAGTATGTCACTGTCAAATCGAAAGTGTTACGGATTACCATAAAAACGCCGTAAAAATTCGGTTAAAATAATGGCTATCGACCCATTGGTTGGTCAATGGCACAACGGCGCCTCATACAAAACCCATATAGGTTTGATTGGTGCAAGGTGGAAGCGTTCGCGGTAAAAGATTTCAGAATAAACATTTGTTGTGGAAGAACAACTACGATTATAATACGTTTTTCTTATATATATTAGCGTTTTAAATAATGATTGCTTTCTTGTAGTGGCAGCCTGTATGGGCTATGGGCCGTGGTATCCTAGGTTCGAATCTTAGTTCGTTATCATTAATATAATATTATAAATACACATATACATGCATATACACACCCACGCCTGTATCCCATGGGGGTAGGCAGAGACTATTGAGCGCCACAAGCTACGATCCTGAGACACCTCTTTTGCCTCTTCCACACTCATACATCTTTTCATACATTTGCGCCGGGGACTCCTCACTTGCCCTTTTTGGAGAAGATCACTTATTTGGTCCATGTATGTTCTCCTCGGGCGCCCTCTTCCGATCCTTCCATTTACTTTAGCGCGATAAATACCTTTCGTAAGTCGCCTTTCATCCATCCTCTCCACATGCCCATACCTTAATATTATATAAATTATTATTATATTAGTTTTAGTTTCTGAGTGTGTGTGTGTCGGTTTGTTACTTTTTCACGCAAAAACTACTCAATGGATTTTGATGAAACTCTACAGTTATATAGATTATACATCAGAATAACACATAGGCTACTTACTACTACTGACTGCTACTTTTTGTCTCGAAAAATAAACTTCCAAAATCATACCAACAACTGTAAAAGACTTGGTTAAAACGTGCCTCTTATACGCACTATATTGGCTACACAACTTTACTGTATATCTCAACTAGTTGTGTACACTTCCAGCTCCAAAGGGAGACTAACTCAATAATGATAGCTCCCGCTCTTTTATACCTTTTGCTTTAGTTAATAAAGAAATACCTTCTACAAATATTATGAATTACTTGGAGGGTAGTTAATATAAATATAATTAACATACTACCCTTCAATATCGTGTACTAAATCACAACAATTATCCGAATTCGTAACACAACTTTCAATAATTTATTCAATAATTTATTTACCATAATGTTTACATTTTTAAAACAATACACTAATTGACAGAAGAATTATCTATGTATTTTTTAAAATAAAGAGTTCAACAACAAAAAATTAATTTAAACAATGATTTTACGTACCTCTTGTACTTAAAGTTCCCGCTACATCCTATCCATTACGCCTCAATTTGAATATTATTAGATAGTATTACGTAAAGAAATTGTCTAGTTGAGTGTACACGTATGTTTGACCATATGTACTGTTGCACAAGGGACCATGCGACATGTCGTAATAAACAGACCTTGCTTCTTAAAACGCGGTCAAATTATATATAGCAACTAGTATGATTCGGTACTTTATGGTGATGTAATTAAATCACCTGATAAGTGTAGTTCTTCCGCCATTGAAGTTCTGGGTTTGATGCTAGGTTCGAATGATTCTTAGGAGATTGTCAATGCGAAAATCTTCTGCGTTTTCTGATGGTGATATTTATATCCGTTCAGATAGCGACCACTAGTGATGTGGATTTTCGATTATTTTTCATAATCGATTATTCAATTATTATCTCAGCCTATCGCCGTCTATTTCTGGACGTAGGTCTCCCCAAGTGAACGCCAACCATGTCCGTCGATTAATGATATGATATATGTATATTTTTTTAAATGAACGATTATGATAAATAATCGATTATTAATCGATTATCCACATCAGCGACCACCGTACACATGGTGGTAAAACCTGCCACAGTGACTCACACTCCTGGTGTGCTTTGCAATCTAAAATCAGCCAGTAAGTATCCGGTTCCACCGAGGAGTTTCCTAAATGACTGGATGGTTGGTTAGGGCGGGTATGAGGGGTATGGGGGTACATCCTTGTAACCATGTGACTGTATCAGTCATCCTGTCATGTGTCTCTTGATTTCCTTCTTCTCTCTTCGGAGTGGAGCAAGATTCTAGTAACCGGTAACAAATTCTCTTTAATTTAGTATTGTTTTCCCTATCGGAGGCGGCACATATATATGTTATATAAGCGTATGGGCCACCGGAGGCCGAGCCGCCCGTGACTATTTTACATAAAAAATATTGGAGTATTCAAATGCAAGGGTGCGTGCTCCACTTCACCGTCTTACGAAAACATATAATGATTTATATTGGGATTTGGACTTGTTTGCTTCATCACCTTATATGTTTAGAATAAATTTAACACGAATCATTCTAGATTTAGACAAAATAGAAATTTATAATACATACAACATTCTTGTCTGATACCGTCCGTCTCTTTCGCATTTGAAAATTTTGCAATTTATATAAATCTTAGTTTTAAAGAATGTATTATTTTAGCTGTTTAATGTATTCCTGATTGTTTTTAAAAAAATCGACGACAACAAAACCAATTTAAATAAGACGCTGTGATAGGCCATTTCAAATATTCGTGCAGTCTATCACAAATTCACAATATGATTTGGTTTTTAATTATCACATCTTAGATTCATGACATGCGACTATCCACATATTAGTTGATACGTTCGAATTACTAGCTCTACATAATATTGCGAGTGGGTTTCAACAAAATGATGTCAGCTGTTGGTCAATTGCGTATTGGAGAATGTTTGTATGACACAAGACCATACCAGTGACAGTGGGGAATCGTCGAAGTATACTTATTTAAGATAGTATAAATTGTGTGACTGCCTCGGTGGCGTGGTGGCATTTCGGTACGACTACGGTTCTGAGGTCTCGGGTTCGATCCCCGGGTCGGGCAAATTGATATTGGATTTTTCCATATCAGCCCGGAGTCTGGAATTTGCGCCCTATATGGCGATAGGCTCACCCCCTATCACATCTGGGACGGAACTAAGCTCGGCGAAATGTGGGTGTTCTAGTTCGCTAGTGCGCCTCTGCCTACCCCTTCGGGGATACAGGCGTGAGCTTATGCTATGTGTATGTGATGTATAAATTGTAATTGTATTCTATGCTTATAGTCATGAATGTTACCTACAGGTCGTATGCATATTTTAAGAAGTTTATTCCACCTTTCTAATGGAAAAAGGCTTTCCCTTTACTCTTCCACTTATTTTTGTGTCCCATTAGGTCTCCCACTATAGTTTCAGTTAATGAAATTCGCCACATCTGCTTTTCTAGATGCGCGTATTCGAATTTCCAAAAAATGTCGGATCATGGACACGGTCGCGTCCATCCGATGGATATTGGAATTGGCAATTTTGTTGAAATAAAATTATTTTTACGGATTTTATCACGATTTGGTTTTAATTTTTATTCCCGACGTTTCGAAAGCTTTGCAGTCTTCGTGGTCACGGTACGGATTTTATCACTGTGAGCTCCTACTGCGTAGATCGGAACATAAACGGTTAATTTTTTAAAATCTGTATAATTCTAAAATGAAGGTAGATTTTGTAATACTAACATTCTTGGACAAATGACATCTCAGTCCAACCCGTGACCACGAAGACTGCAAAACCTTCGAAACGTCGGGAATAAAAATTAAAACCAAATCGTGATAAAATCCGTAAAAATAATTTTATTTCAATGAATAGCATTCGCGTAAACTTAAGAAATCAGTGGCAATTTTGTGTATGAATATTACAACCAAATGGCTTGAGTGCGTAACGAACTCGATTCGAATATGTAGTAGATAGTTGATCGAACTAGGACCTTAGAGCTGTACCATAGAGAAAGTCGAAATTCATTATGGTTGCTCTACTAGTTCAATTGTCGGGGCAAATGATGACTTCCGTGGAAGGAGTCGAGCCGGTTGTGAAACTTGAAGTTGCTAGTTCGATTTCCGGGTTAGGTTCCAAATGTGTGAGCAGTATCTCACTAAAAGAAACGAGAAAGAACTCTTAAATTTTGTATGTCCGTCATCAACAACGACCTCGACAGTTTTTTGGCATTTCTCGTTAGAGACTACGTAAAATAATTTGTATGAAAATCATACTGCCTCGGTGGCGTGGTTGTATTTCGGTACGACTACCGTCCTCAGGTTCAATACCCTGGTCGGGCAGAGTGATATTGGATTTTTCTATATCAGCCCGGAGTCTGGAATTTGTGCCCGATATGGTGATAGGCTCGCCCCCTATCACATCTGGGACGGAACTAAGCTCGGCGGAATGGGGATGTTCTAGTTCGCTAGTACACCTCTGCCTACGTCTTCGAGGATACAGGCGTACTTATGTATGTATGTACTTCCATAGCCTATTTTGATATCTATTACTTCCAAAGACACCCGCTGTGCCTTCGTCTCGTTCTGCAACTGATTGCTAAGGTTACCGACTGTCTTTTATATCTCCATTACGAAATATTACCGCTTAAATGTATCCTTGTATTAAGCAAGAATAGCTGCATTTTAAAATATCAGTTTTGTAATAGGAAGTTTAAGTGAATGTGAGATGAGATAATCGTATCGCAAAGCATTTTGCATTTTTTGAATCGGTAATGTCGACAATCCACTCATATTAAATTTTCGGCCACTCGTTTATGTAAAAGTCGTGGAACGTCTTTTACAATAATACAACCATAATAGGGATGTTGACTCAGTTTTTCAATTATTGAAATAAATAAGTAACATCGAATCTCTTTGATCGAATCTAATATTTATATTTGAAAGAATTTTATAAATTCGCTTAATATTTAAAAAGTTATAGACATTTATCAAGTGGTAGAGCCACGCTGTAGACAGTAACGTCTACAGCATTTCGACCGGTTAGATACCGACGTAAAGTGGCAGCTTGCTGTCGCGTTTCGTTCGCTGAGTGAGATTTCCGGTGGCCCATTTCCCCACTCCCTTTCCACATCCCCATCCCTCCCCTTCCATTTCCTCCTTTTAGGTTGGCAACGCATCCATGATTCTTTTTGTGTCTTGGGTGAGTATGGGCGGTGGAGATCACTTACCATCAGGTGACCCATCTGCTCGTTTGTCAATCTCTGCTATAAAAAAAAAAAACATTCAAATCTTGCAGAAGGGGTAACCGTCAAATAACGCATATCTAAAGACGTGACGTCACTACTCAGAATGTTTATTACTCTGCGAGCGTGCGAGGGAGGCAGAAAGGTTTTTGTCGAGCGACTTCAAAAAAGGAGAAGTTCCTAAATTCGTTTGTATTATTATGTATCTTACGCGATATCTCCGCCAAATGTGCCGATTTCCAAGATTCTTTTTCTGTTCGATAGAGCTTATTAGATTAGATTGGATACATTTTGAAGTCGGTCCGTTAAATTTTTGAAGTCCAATCTTTGGGTTTGGTCATTATTTGTGTTTTTAATAATTATGCTCTTTAATAAAATTATAATAATATTTACGCCGTCATCATCATCATCATCAGCCATAGGACATCCACAGTACGCAGTGTTTAACTTTAAAACGAATTTGTTCCTTTCATTTTCAAACAATGCGACGCAAGGAAAAAAGTGACAAACTAATTTTAAAGATACTGATTTCTTAAGTTTACGCGAATATTATACATTGAAATAAAACTATTTTTACGAATTCTATCACGATTAGGTTTTAATTTTTATTCCACAACATATTATTATTTTTAATAGTTTTATTTCAATAATTTTAAAGATAATAACCACAAGTTTAAAAACTTAACTGACCGACTTCCAATTTACCGATCTTGACCAAATGTATATGGGACCACCCTTGAATGAAGCTCTATTGAACACAAGAAGAATTTTGAAAATCGGTTCACATTTGGCGGAGATATCGAGTAACATACATAAAAAAAATACCGACGAATTGAGGACCTCCTCCTTTTGTTGAAGTCGGCCGAAAAGCGCGTAAAATGGTGGAAATAATAGTTGTAGAGTTTCTGGTAACAATGGACTTTGACTGTAATGAGACCAATTATACAGAGTGTTTCAAAAATATTGATGATAATAATATAGGACATTAGGTATATTTATTATATTTTTATTGTAAACAGACCGACCGATCGACCAATTTGGAAAGTGTATGCCATAAATTGTATAAAAATAATCATATAATGACTAAGCTTATTGTTTGTGATATATATAGATATAAGGATTTTTGTTAGTATGGGTTTTTGCATCCTACAATTCCATTTCACCTTTTAATCATTATTTTGGTAATTACACCTCCAGTGGTATTGAGGATGCGTGAATCCATATAAATATGATTATCAATTGTATTGACAATTTGTAAATCAAATTATTAAAAAAGGAAAATAGACAAAAGAAAAAAAAAAGAAATGGTGACAATTGATGATGAAAAAAATAAGCCCGGAGTTTCTTTCTGCCTTTCTTCTTCGGGTCGTCATCCGTAGGTAGCTAGAGAAAGGCTGGTAGGTTAGCTAGGATAGGGCATCACGCACCAATCCCAACTGCTTCCAGTATTTCCAGTCAATCCCCTGCCACCATTCCTGCCATATACCATTCCCATACAATCCATTCCCTTACACTCTATTCCTATTTCCCCTTATCACCCTATCTCAGCCATCCCATCGTTATTATGTCCATACTTGCCTGCCTGTTGTCAAATTCAAATATATAATGTAAATTATATTAATCCTTATTTAAAAATTTACTTGTGTTGACTTGTCATAAGTGCTTTTTTACATGCCTACGTGATCAATAAAAATTTTTATTTTATTTTATTTTATTGTATTAACATTAAATACATTTATAGGGACCATGATTAATATTAGCAACAGAGTTTATATTTCGTAAAGGCCGTCATTTTTTGCATAATTTGAATTTATTACGAAAAAGTAGTTTCTAGACCATTGGGTTAATTGGTGTATATTAACAAACTGCCTATGTGGTAATGAAGTAGGTTTAACGCTCTAAATTAGACATTTAGAGGTCGTATTATAGTGTTAATATCATCATCAGCCACAGGAAGTCCAATGCTGGACACAGACCTTCCCCAAAGATTTCCAGATCGACTTGTTGGAAGTGGCCTGCAAGTGTTAATATCATCAACATCATCATCAGCCATAGGACGTCCACTGCTGAACATAGGCCTCCCCCAAAGATTTCCAGATCGACCTCTTGGAAGCGGCCTGCATCCAGCGACTTCCTGCGACCTTTATCAGGTCGTCGGTCTACCTTGTAGGTGGACGTCCTACGCTGCGCTTGCCGGTACGTGGTCTCCACTCGAAGTGTTAATATACCTATGCTTAATCCTTCTTCTTCTACCTCTAATCCCACTTCACTGTGGGGTCGGCGCAACACTTTTTCAATCATGTTGCAGAAAAGATTTAGTTTTTAGTTTTTACGACTGGCTGCATGTCTGACCTCAACTCTCATTGGGGAATCAAATCCCGGGAAAATCAAGTTGAAAAGCAGCATAAACCGGGACATAAAACAACCAATGTACTCCCGGTCTATCGGTTCCTACAAAGAAATCTATGTATACTAGACTGGCTGTTCGGTACATAGAATGTGCGCACTAAGTCTCTGTTAATCGACCTCAACTCACTATAGAAATCTGCTCTTTTCCTTAGCCGTGAAACGTCAAACACTCGCCGTCATGTGCCACAATTTTACTTCGAAACAGCTTGTCTAGTAAATACATAGAAGTCTTTGGGTTTCCATGCTTAATTATCGATAAATATTAAGTACCTCAGTTGATTTTACCATTGCACTTCAAATATATCTCATCAGTAAAATAATCATTGATACAATCCTTGTAGACCACTCAATATATTAAAAAAATAGTTATATTTTGAAATTACCTCCGAAGAATTGAACTGCAAAATAATATTGTGCTTTATCATTGAAAGGTACTTTTATATCATCAAATGTGTCCTTGTCCGGGCGAATGGCTTTAACTATTTCGATAGAACTTTCGTCGATTAGACAGTTAACCTCTCCGAGTACAAGGTAAACTGCTTTTATTTCAATAGGAATCAATTGCCTAACACCGACGTCTGTTATAATAATCATATTACCACATTTTGAAAGTGTGCTTTTTAGCTACATGTGAATTTGTACCTTAAGGTAATAAAATAATTGAACTGTCTTTGTGAATTATGCTCCCTAGAGCATTCTTCAAATTCCCTAGAATTTGAGATACGTATAGAATGGACTGATGTGACGAATGTAGCAGATTTGAAATCAGCTCCAAGAGCATGGAACTAGCTTTTAAGGGTGTTAGATCTGCATTACACATGTACATATTTCCGAAATTACATAAATTAATCTCGTTGCCTGAAAACAACATCACTCCTGACGCAAAATAGTTCTGGAATAGCGGCCATGGGGTGAAGGGCATCCCAGAGGGAGACCGCAGATGCGTTGGAAAGATGGCGTGAAGAGAGTGGCCAGATCGAACTGGATGTGAAAAGCACAGGATCGGGATGTGTAGTAAATTAAAGAAGACTTATGTCAAAATGGTTGAAAATGACTGAAAAGAAAGAAGATAAATTAATCTACTAATAGCGCAACAATAATAAAATGATAAAGAAAACCTAAATAATGGCCCGTAAATAGTATAAGTAAAAGTGGGCGTAATGTGGATCTTACCATCTCCCTCGCATTCCCGCATCGTAACGGCAATTTACATTCGTGACGTCAAATGTGTACTGTGCATCCTTTTCTGTCAAGTTGACAGTTACACATTTTTACACGCTTTATTTTGGGCCGATTGACTTCAAAATCGATATCTGGGTCGCCCATATTTGGACTGAAACGACAGGGCGGATCGACAAATCAAAAGTTTTTTCCGTTGGCCCTACAAAATACGCGTGCGGAGCCGCGGGCAAAAGCTAGTATTTTAATAAAAAAAATAAACACAATAGAGAACGAATTGATTATAATATAGCTATTAGCTTGTCCAAATTAATTTAAAAATGTTAATAATAAAAGCTGAATCTGATAAAATAGTTACATAAGACGTAAATGATAGTTGTTGTCGTAAAATTAGAATACAACGGATGAATTTTAATTTATATCTTTTAAACCTGCATTCACGAGAATTTCTCCAAAAGAATTTCGAAGGTATGTGAAGTCTACCAACCCGCATTAGGCCAGCATGGTAGACTAAGACCTAACCCCTCTCATTAGTAGAGGAGGCCCGTACTCAGCAGTGGTACAGTAATATTACAGGGTTAATATTAATATTATTATTTATTATTTTAATCCTTCTTTTTCTCCTTTTAGGTTGGCAACGCATTCGTGATCCTTTTTGTGTCTTGGGTGTTTATGGGCGATGGAGATCACTTACCATCAGTATGTTCTTGTCCAGTCTGTAAAAAACAAAGATTACTTCATAATGCATGCTCAGCATTGGAAAGGCCTCGCTTAACCGCAGTATTTATGGGCCATTCTAAACCTGACGTGGTCGACTGAGATTAAATTTGATTGGGATGCAATAAATATTATTTATGATTCACCCACACATAGTTACCTAACTGAGGAGGTGTGGCACAACGTTTTCGAAACAAAGAATATTTTAAATTCCTTATTAATGAGATAATAGAGGTGGGTCATATTTATGGGTTTAATTAACGTGACGTCATTTAGGGCATATTACCCTACTTTAGTAAAGCCTCATTGAAGGCTAGTTTGCGTGAGACGATGACATAGATGCAATAATGCCTTTTATAAAAATGTAACCTGTTTTAACCTGGTAAGTTTGACTTACGATTATTTCTTTGTACTGACTGCCTCGGTGGCGTGATTGTATTTCGGTACGACTACTGTCCTGAGGTCTCGGGTACGATGCCCGGGTCGGGCAATGTGATATTGGATTTTTCCATATCAGCTCGGAGTCTGAAATTTGTGCCCGATTTGGCGATAGGCTCGCCCCCTATCACATCTAGGACGCAACTGAGCTCGGCGAAATGGTGGTGTACTAGTTGGCTAGTGCGCCTCTGCCTACCCCTTCGGGGATACAGGCGTCAGCTTATGTTATGTGTTATGTAATGTTCTTATATTCTTTGTACTTGTATATAATCCTTTCTGCAACATACTTAAAAAAGTGTGTTGTGCCGACCCCACATTAAGGTGGGATAAGGGCAGGTAGAAAGAAACGATGGATGTAATACTAATTGGTCGTGAGTCGAAAAAAAAATCATATTCGACTTTAATAGCCTCTTGTTCTTTGACCTTTGCCCTTTCTTTTACTTAAACCATACTCTACATCTCTATCTGCCCTTACATAAGCCTAGATTAACAATAAACTGTGTTCAACTGGCTCCGATACCCGGTCGCTACATTCTAATTTATAGGGCATAAGTTATGTAAAACGACAGCGTATACTATTCATTGGGCTATGTAACTCAAGTTAAATCTAAGTTGTTATTCAATGTGGCTATGAGTTTTTAAGATCATGTGGAGGGGAGGGAGGATTGGTGGCAGCGTGTTTGTGAATCGGGAGGTCCTAGATTCGATTAAAGTAGTTTAGCGGCAGGTAGAAAGAAAATGTATCATAATGGGACATTCACATGTCACGTCACGTGGTTTATGTGCTTCGAAAATCGACTCGTTATTGCTTGGATGTTGGTCCTGTCGTCACTAAACCCTAGCTTGATAAATTTTATTTATTTACAACAAATCCAAATGATTAATTATTAAAAATTGATCTCTATTATTTGAATGATTAAGATTATATTCTCAAGAACACAGTAATATTAAATCATATTAAATTATCTCAAACAAAAAATACACCGTTATAAGAATAGACCTCCGTTAAATCTAATATTTGTATCAAATTAAGTTTCGGTACGTGATAGTTCAACGGCCGGCCCGCCCATTTTCGCGAACTCGTTCGATCCCCAGCACTTAAATATCGCGCGTGACACATAATTTCGCAACTTAAGGTACGAAACGAAAGTGAAACACTTAACTGACACTTAAAGCTAATGTTGCAACTGCGATGCTCTGAAGCTGCACTAAAAACGCATGTATCCATAATTCGTGAAGTTTTAGGATAGTCATTTAACACTAGCTAAAAAATTGCTGTTGTAAATTCGTTTTATCTTTGTTCATAAAACAACTTTACAATATATTTTTTTATAGCAGGATTGGACAAACGAGCAGGTAGGTCACTTGTTGGTAAGTGTTCTTCACCGCCCATATGATACGAAAAAATCATAGATAACCTACCTTAAAGAAGAAGAAGAGGGATTAGGAAGTGTTTCCAATAATTAATTTATAATTATTAAAAGTCACTTATTTTTATCGTGGAGAATATGCCTATTCGTTAAAATTCAACTATACTGCCTCGGTGGCGTGGTGGTATTTCGGTACGACTACGGTTCTGAGGTCTCGGGTTCGATTCCCGGGTCGGGCAAAGTGATATTGGATTTTTCCATATCAGCCCGGAGTCTGGAATTTGTGCCCGATATGGCGATAGGCTTGCCCCCTATCACATCTGGGACGGAACTAAGCTCGGCGAAATGTGGGTGTTCTAGTTCGGTAGTGTGCCTCTGCCTACCCTTTCGTGCATACAGGCGTGAGCTTATGTTATGTTATGTCAACTATACACAAATTATCTGCGAATGAGGCTTACGTCATATTCAACAAACTGAAAATATTTTGTCCACACACGCTATAAACTACAATTCTCGCAATCCTAATCATTGCACGCATTAACACCACCAACCATTAAACCTACGGGTTGGCATTTTCCTTGTTAAGCCTTACGTACATTCTGCAACGATCATCCAAACCGTAAAAATCGGCCATAAGAATTGACCGCAAACATCGATATAATTAACAAATTAGCGATATCAAATCGATTAGAACACGCACACCTCGTGAGATATTCCCGCACGGTGCGTTATGCATGGTCACAGTAAACGAGTGCTTGGACGCACTGTTACGTCACTTTGTAATTGTTACTATTCATTAGACTGTCTATTGGATGACTACCGGTGACAGGTTGATGTATGAAATTTCGTGGGACTGTGATTATAAATAAATACTTAACAGTTCAGGACATTGCCCTGACCTCCCAGTAAGATGCGAGTCATGGTTATCAGAAACTACACGGGACGTTCTGTCTCACAGCACCCACGATCATAACTTAAAAATTGCTCTAATGGTAGCAAAGATGTGATATGGGCTGTGAGTCTAGGACCTCAGGATTCGAATCCCAGGTCGAGCATTAAGGATTGTCCAACAGGATTTCTCCGAGACTGGGTTTATTAGAGAAAGAAAGAAAGAAAGAAGAAAGAAAGAAAGGTTTTTATTGCCACTAGTATATAACATGCAACATTAACTAACATTAGATTATACATAATTTAAACTAAAACTAAATACAAAAGAGAGGTGTTGCATGACCATACCGTAACAACTAGGGGGGCATCTCAGCATTAAGCTATGTTGTGACGTGAGCCACAGCACAGCACTGGTTTTCAATGGTCCCCAGTAATGTAACGAACGGACGTCAAGACGAAGGGGGTTTCCATCCTAACGTCGTAAAAAAATAAGGTTTTCTGCAAGTCACCGATCCCATCTTGTAATAAGATAAGGTTTGAGAAGATTATTTTAAGACACATACACATTCATATCTGCACATCACAACACATCTCTGCACATTATAATTAGATGCATCCATGAATGTGCAGATATTATTAAGCGTCATTTTCGATCAACTTCCAAACAGGAGAAGATCCTCAATTCGTCTGTATTTTTTTTTATGTATGTTACGCGATATCTCTGCCGAATGTGGACCGATCTTCAAAATTCTTTTTGTGTTCGATAGAGCTTATTCCAAGGGTATAAATATAAATAAATATAAATATAAATTATATAAATTGTATCGGTGCCTGCCTCGGTGGCCTGGTTGTATTTCGGTACGACTACCGTCCTGAGGTCTCGGGTTCGATCCCCGGGTCGGGCAAAGTGATATTGGATTTTTCCATATCAGCCCGGAGTCTGGAAATTGTGCCCGATATGGCGATAGGGTCGCCCCCTATCACATCTGGGACGGAACTAAGCTCGGCGAAATGTGAGTGTACTAGTTCGCTAGTGCGCCTCTGCCTACCCCTTCGGGGATACAGGCGTGAGCTTATGTTATGTTATGTATAAATTTTATATAATGGGTATTTATATAAATTTGGTCACGATCGGATTTGAATTCGGTCCGTTTTAAAACTTGGGATTATGTGTCACCACAAACTATGATCCTGACACTTTTGCGTCTTCCACACTCATGCATTATTTCATACATTGCCTCCGATTGAGGCCCTGACGGTACTTCTAACATACGCTCTACGCCAAAGATCACTTTAACATTTGCCAAATTGTTATACTGTCACTCAAAAGTATTCTAGTGGAACCAGTCGTTAATGCGATATGAACCTTACTCCAACCATAATACAGGCTATTTCTGAGATACGAATACAGACTCAAATCCATCATTTTGATGCGTTATCCAGACGTAAGAAAGGCGAGTTCTAGTGTTGCAAGAAGAAATACCGGCTTCGAGACTAGATCTCAGTTATATGAACAATTACATCATTTACTTTTGCAAGACACATGGACATAAATTATGCGCACATTTACATATTATAATGAAGTGTTACTTTGGAAGAAATTGTAAAAATCTGTCATGGGTTAAAATTACAGTAAATAGCATTTCAAAAAGTTTTTTTTTTATAACAAACGAGCAGATGGGTCACCTGATGGTAAGTGATCTCCACCGCCCGTAGACACCCAAGACACAAAATGAATCATGGGTGCGTTGCCAGCTTAAAAGGAGGGAAATGGAAGGGGAAGGAATAGGATTGGGAAAGGGAGTGTTTATCGGTGGTAACCAGAATCATGCCAGCCTGCTTACACCGAAGAGGAAAGAAACAAATGGAGGGCCTGCGACGAGACAGGCGGATGACCGATGTAGATTCAGGGATGTACGCCCATACTCGCCCCAAACAACCATCACGTCATGTCGCAGGCACCTCGAAAAAACCGTATATACACTGGCCAGTGACGTGCACAGGCATTTAGATTAGGGTAGACAAAAATCTTGCATAATTATTTTCTTCACTTTATTCTTGCTTTACTGTAACCACTTTGGTCATTCTCACGTCAATGTAAAAAAAATACACCGAGCGCTCTTTGAAAAACTCGTTTTGGTGATCTTTTGTTTTTTATTTCATTCATTATGTAATTTTAGCAAATTGTCAGGGTAGACAATGTCTCTTTGTCTATATGGAATGCACGCTACTGACACTGGCTCATTCTGGAATGCAAATCACATTGGCTCACTATGATAGATTTAACACCATGTGTACTATGGTCGCCATATAGGCTGATACGAATATCCTACCACCAGATATTGTAAAAAGTATTGAGATGCATTCAATCTCCACTGCCGATGCATACTTGCAATACCAGAATTGTGAATTTATATAATATACAACATCATAACACATAACAGAAGCTCACGCCTGTATCCCCGAAGGGGTAGGCTGAGGTGTACTAGCGAACTAGAACATCCACATTCCGCCGAGCTTAGTTCCGTCCCAGATGTGATAGGGGGCGAGCCTATCGCCATATCGGGCACAAATTCCAGACTCCGGACTGATATGGGAAAATCCAGTATCACTGCCCGACCCGGGGATCGAACCCGAGACCTCAGGACGGTAGTCGTACCCAAATACAACCACGCCAACGAGGCAGTCATAATATACAAATGTTCAAGTACCTCTTCCCACATGGTGCTCTACCCTTAGCAAATTGTATTACTTTCCTTATCGTATCATTCCGAGTCTGGAATAGGTGCGCGATATAAAAAGAACCGCATCTCATCATATCATGGTATATCAAATCAAATCAAAATATTTATTGAATCCATAAAATGTTACTACATTATTTAGATTCCGTCTAAGTTCCTCTACCGCCAGTTCGGAAGGCCGTTGCGCCAGAGAAGAACGGGCAAGAAACTCTGGCGTTGCTCTTTTAAATGCCAGTTGACAATAAATGCTTATAAAGTACCATATACAAAAATATATATAAATTAGAGCAGCTAAACCACCAAGAAAATACATACAAATGAATTTTGGTAGTAATAATTGTGTATCAATGATTGCAATCTGTTTTATATGAAATAAAAAATAAAAAATACAAATAAAAAAAGATATAGAAATAAGCTTGATGAAAAGTGGATGCACTATCTACGCCTCAATGCGTGTGTGCGTGCGTGTAAATGTGTGTGTAATACCAGTGTATTCATCATCATCATCATCATCAGCCATAGGACGTCCACTGCTGAACATAGGCCTCCCCCAAAGACTTCCAGATCGACCTGTTGGAAGCGGCCTGCATCCAGCGACTTCCTGCGACCTTTATCAGGTCGTCGGTCCACCTTGTAGGTGGACGTCCTATGCTGCGCTTGACGGTACGTGGTCTCCACTCGAGAACTTTTCTGCCCCATCGGCTATCAGTTCTACGAGCTATGTGCCCTGCCCACTGCCATTTCAACTTGCTAATCCTCTGGTAAAACCAGTGTATTACATAGGTTTTATAATACTGCATAACAGTTATTAAGCAGTAACTTCATGGGCCCGTATGGCGTTTGAAATTAGTGAGAGTTTCATAATTAACAGGTCGTTGACATTTTTGAGTTTAACTGGATTGCCTCATAAGCGCACTAAAAACGTTCAAAACGGATAAGTAGTGCAAATAAGAAATACAAGGTAAATTGCAAACAAGTCATCTTTCCAATCTCATGTTAAGTCTAAAATCAATTTTAAGATATGAGATCATATTATGTCCTTCATTTTAGAGACTTGCAATTATTTGACAGTGATGTCAAAATTAAAGCACTGTTAACTCACCTGCATATCTCCGCTCTCTTTATTAAACAACTACACTTTCATTTAAATGTATTTAATTTCAGTATTTAATTTTAGCAGACTTAAAAATGCACGTTAAGACCTGTCAATCAACGACGAAGAATATCAGGATGTTACCACACCGGATATCGAACCCATGATCCAACCAGCATCCGCTCCTACAGCAATAAAATCATACTTTCACTAAACCTTGAACGTAAGTTAAAAATGGCAAATCAGTACAAATTGCGCTGAGTCATAATTTCATAACTACAAGAAATAAAAGGAGTTACTGATCGAGATTAAATTAAGTGGATTGTGTTGCGTTGTATGATCAGCCGATATGTCAGCGCCGCTCTCTTTGACAAGACCTTGACATTGGCAACAATTATCCTTATAGAAAAGATACCGTGGTTTTATAGCAGTCTGTCAAACGGACAGGTGGGTCGGATGGTGATAAATGATCTCCACCGCCCATAGACACATAAAATCATGGATTTTGTTGCCAACCATAAAGAAAGAAAAGCTGGTGGTAAAATATTCGTATCCGCCCGGATGGCGACTACTGTAGCGTGGTGCTTAAACCTGCCATAGTGACCACTCCGTGTGTGGTTCGCGTTCCAGAATCAGCCAGTGTACTTCCGGTTCTCTCGAAGGGCTTGCGGCATGACTTGATGGTTGGTTGAGACGGGTATGGGGGTACCCCCGTATCTGCATCGGTCATCCGCCTGTCTTGTCGCAAGCCCCTCGATTTGCTTCTTCCCTCTTCGGGTTCGAAGTGTGAAGAAGCATAAATAAGCCGGCATGATTCTGTCGACCACTGATAAACACTGTGTTTGTCAGTCTTACTACGCTTAACATCAGGTGCAGTGTAGTCACTTTGCCGTGCCCGGAAAAAAAAGGGAATAGGGATTGGGAAGGGGGTCATTGGCCAACAGAACTCACCAAACAAACTGCAACAATGAGCTGTCACTTTACATCGGTTGTCTGTGAGATAGTGGTAACAAACTAGTCGTCCGGGTCCATCCTTGCTGTAGAAATTACAATCTACAGCGTGGCTGTACCACTCATGCATGTATGATATACGTAGGTAATCTAGAATCATTTTCCCACTAGTCTTTTCTTTCCACCTGCCGTTATCCTAGCTTGGCGCCAGGGTCTGCTTTCCTTCGTAACGCTTCGACTTCACGCGGTCTTGAGCATCCTGCAGAGTGAGATCATTGGTTCTCATATTTTACTCCAAAACGTCCAACCAGCACTTTTGGGTCACCATCATCGTTTTCTCTTGAGTGTTACTGCAAAATATAAATTAGGTTGTAAATAATAAATTACAAGGTTCAATCATAAAGAAAGTTGTGTTACGAAGATGTAATTACAAAATTACAACAAGCACGCAGATCCATCTAGTAGCAAAAGTCACGTGATTTTTTTGTAAACTGACGAAAGAACTGAGCCTGACAAGTTCAATGAACTTGTTTGCAATTCGAAAATGAAAGGGATGAACGAAAGAAGTTGTTGCAATCAATGTTCAGCCTACATCATAATCATAAAATTCAATCTAAATCAAATAAATCGCTCTGTATGATTCAAAGGCAAAGGAAAAAAGCAAAATGGCAACGACACTAACGGAAACCAAGGTGAACTAAAATAATTGCATAGAGAAGATGATAACTATCATCGTTTTCGAGTAGTCAAAACTGTCAAAACTTCTTCACTTAAATAACTGAGTTGTAGTTCCGATGCAGTTATAATACATTTTTTTATTTGAGTAATTTTTATCACATCTACTCAAAAAATAGTTTTTCCAAAACCTAATAATCAATAATCTAACATTGAAATAAAACTATTCTTACGGATTCTATCACGATTAGGTTTTAATTATTATTATTTTTTATTTCAATGTATAATATTCACGTAAACTTAAGAAATCAGTATACTAATTTGTACAATAATCTAACATCAAAATAACTTCTTGCTTTAAATATTCCTCCTTTAAACCACCCTTTTCCTGACGGCGTAGCCACACCTAACAATTTGTAAGTCTAGACAGACGGGCGTATTGCATTTCGAGTAACATCCATCTAGTATTACCACGTAACACATAATTACCGAAGCGGGCAATAGCAAAGGAAACTCCTTTCATTGGCTAAATGTCTTACGTGTTAGCCTAGATGCTTAGAATGTGGTGATCGCAAGGACATGTAAATCTAGTGTGTATATAGATTCTACGGTTGGTTTTGAAGTCTTAAAGGTATGAGGATCTGTAGCAGAAGACAGAAAGGACATATATAATAATATATATATATATATATATATATATATATATATATATATATATATATATATATATATATATATATATAGGTGGTGACAGAAGGAAACAACAATCAAATTAATAATCTTGATCGTCTATGAACATCCACTCAAAGTTTAGAAGTTCCACCTCAATGTTTATAAATGTTTCATAGGAAGTTGTATTTACTGTACAAACAATTATGAAGTAAGAATGAGACGACTTGATCGGATTACTACGAGTATCACAGAAAATCGGGATGAAGGACCAAATATAGAGGTACTCGTATCACAGGCCCAGATAGCCCCTTCCCTTCCTAATCCCCAGTATTTTTTATTCTATGGTAGACAGCGACTTGGCCGTGTCCTTGGCATAGCCGATAACAGAGATCAATTATTGAGAAATATAAATATGTCTAGCAGTAGACGTCCTGTGGCTGAAGATGATGATGATGATAAATACGAGTACATTGCAAATTCATTATATAAATTGGACTTTTCATGAGAAGTATATAATTTAGAGAGGTCAAATTATATCTTTGATATTAGCGAATCAAAAATTATCTTTAAAGCAGTTACTAGGGCAATTAAAATGAAATTATTGTTGAAGTGGTTTGCATAGAAACAGATAAAAATGATAGTTTGTGTTTAAGACACCCAAGCTCGAATCAGTGAATCTTTACAAACAATAAACAAAACTACAGCATATTTGATAAGGTTGATAATTATTTAACTAAGTCCGTGCCACGTTCAACTAATTTTTGTTTCAGGTCTAACTGTTGTAAATGTAAATTGCCTCCTAGACCATAATTCTTGTTTTGACTTACGTCTGGATCGTTGTGTCTGGACTATTTTTCTTTTACTGATGGCATATGAATGATAGGCACTTAATCAGTTACCAAATGTGATAGGTGAAAGTATTTTGAGCGTGTAATATAATAAATAGTATCTAATTAAATATGCTAATGATGTGCATGGCTAATAAAAATATTTTTATCATTTAAATTCACGTAATACCAACTTCTAGTGAAACCCCATCAAATTAAAGCAATGCATTTTAAGTTAACGTAGTGTTAATGATTCTACTGGTATTGTGGGTGTTTATAATAACGGGCTATAGACGATTATGTTTCTTTACGATATCAAATTAGAAATGACAAGATGCACAAAAGAACAAAAGCCACTGACAGTCCAATGGATTAGCAAGATCGCAAATAGCTGGGGCACAAAACTTCTCTCGTGGAGACTACATACCGGCGAGTGCAGCATTTGACGTCCACCTGCAAGGTCGCTGGATGCAGGTCGTATTCAACAGATTGATCTGGATATCTTTGGCGGAGGCTTATGTTCAGCAGGAGACATCCTGTGGCTCATGATGATGGTGATGAATGATGGAGGCCACTTACAAGCATGTGACCAAATTACTAATTTTCCGGCCTCTGACATAAAAAAATGTGCCCAATGTAATGACATTAGTAACATTACAATCGCAGTCAATTACATAATGATGGGTGATTGGCGAGCGGATGAGCGCGGGTCACTCGTTATACGAACAAAAAATCTATAATGTGGTCGAGAGCAGCGTTTCCATTGTCCCAAAATATTTGAGAAAAAGAACTGACCATTGATAAAGTGTTTGTAAATTTTGAAATTGCAGCCGATGCTGAATGTTTATGTTTAAAATCTATTTATCAAACCGTCAATTTGGCAAACCGATAGGAATCGTGTCATATAAGCTGTTCACCATCGGACCTTTAATAGAGGAAAATCTCTAAAAGATTTCTGTATATAATTACTGAGAAGGCACTTTGAAGAATTTCATTTCTTCGCGCAATAGGAAATTATAAGGCTTGTTTCAACCTTATCCTTCTTAAAATGGCGTTATAAGAAAGACTTTGACAGCCTCTGTGGTATTGCGGGCGAGTCTGTGGAGGGACTCTGTGAGACACAGGTCAGTGTGACCTGTGTCTCACACAAATATTTGTTTTGGGTTTTGTATGGACGGAAAGTCTCGTAATTCTTGTTACCCACGATACAAGACTGTAGTTATTTTACTGTGGAGTCATTTTATTTTAGGACAGGCAACTGCTTAGTCGTGCCCCTGGTATTACTAACGTGTGATGGTAACCGGCTATCATCAGATAAGCTAGTTCACCTGGTTTCGAAGACCAAAAACGAATTAATAGTCACTGAACATCTCAATTCTCGTAACGCATGTTATAATGGAAAACCACATGCACAAAGTTGCTCGTAGTTTACGAGTATTTATGCCTTTCTCTATAGACCAGCCTGCATCCGAAACAGTACGTATATGCATATGTTAAATTTTTTTAATGAAAGTCGAGTATAACTGGGTGTGGTCTGTTATGCGAACGATTTTTTGTAATTCTTTCGTCATGATATGCAACTCGTAAGATGCTTCACTTTTTGAGTAGGCAATTTGATTTTAGAGAAAATTACGGTAAAAAATATGAGGGAGAGCTTCTTCATCTTTCTGTCTCTGCAAATTTATTTATTTCATCATCATCAGACATGGGACTTTCACTTAGTGGGCTCTGCAGGAGTAGGACTATATGTAGGACACGAAATATAAGTCTATGGCGTGGTAGCTTTTTAAGCAGACTGGCCAAAAAGTAGGTAGGTCACGTGATGGTAACTGACCTCCACAGTCCATAGTCACCAACTATACCAAAAGAATCATGCCTATGTTTCCAGTCTTAAGAAAAAGGGAAAGGAACTGTGTGAGGCTACCGAAAATCTCATTCATCGAACGAAACGCAACTGCGTGCAATTTACGTCTTAATTTAGCTATTGATCAAATAGACCGATTTGGATACCACCATCTTCCGCAATTCCAGTCCATCAATGGATAAACGTAAACCGTTCTTAAGTTAATCGTCATCATACCCTCTAAGGTGAAAACTGCACGGAATGAGATCGTCTGAGCCACTTAATTTAAGATATAAGTAGTTAGAAGATGGGTATGTCGCCATATTTGTTGGTGTTTTTTACCTATTACATAATGCGACCTTCGTTAGATCGAAAGTAGTTCAAACATTTCTCGCAAGATGTCACTGCTCCAAGGTTGAACCAATTTTTGCCGCTTAACAAATTCTTAGCTATAAAAGTCGTTGTAGCATTGATCAGGCTTTATACGTCTTGGAAATGTGATCCTCGCCTCACATGGAAAGCGTTTAGGCCAAAGTCCGTGGTACCAAAAAGGGAGTATTTATTGGCTACGAAGTCAGATGAGCCCTCCTGAGGTCTTGATGACGTGGGTCATCGTCACCTATGAACATTAGCTATGCCATGTCTATTGTGGAAAAGGGTATTGGAAAGGGAAGTCATTTGACTTTTCCCTTTTCCTTTCTCTGATGAGATCGTATATGGATTGTGGAATGGGAGGACCTGGATTCGAATCCTGGGTCAAGCAACACGTGTTTTCTTACAACATTTTCCTTACTGGATCTCTGACGTCAGGTTGTCGTCTGAAGTAATTCCTTTCTGCATCATGCTTAAAATAAGTGCGTTGTGTCGACCCCACATTAGAGTAGGATAAAGGCAGTTCGTATTCATCCCATATGAAAATACAATTCAAAACCAATGACAGTCTCCGTGGCGCAGCGGGCGAGTGGTCGGCTCGAGTCGAGAAGTCGTAGGTTCGATTCCCGCATCAAGATAAATGTTTGTGTGGGCCACAGATATTTGTCTCGGGCCTATGTATTGAGGGACCGTAAGTTCCTCGTAGTTCCTGATACCCACGATACAGGTTAAATCTAATGTGGGATTGGGACTATTGCGTGACTTTCTTAATTTCTACCTGCCCTTATCCCACCTTAATGTGGGATCCGCGCAACACATTTTTTTCAAGCATTTTTTTGAAAAGATTTGGCTTAGTTTTTACGACCGGCTGCCTGTCTGACGTTAACCTTCTTTGGCGAATCCAGACCCGGACAAATTAAATTAAAAAATTAGTTTCGCCCGCCTTAGGAATCGAACCCAGGACCTCCCGGTCCACTACCCATATATGCAGCCACTAGACCAAGGAGGCGACTATGTGTGACTGTTGGAAGTATTTATTAAGTTATTATTACCACTCCAGCTGCCTGTGCTTGCCTATACCCATGTAAATACAGCAACCCATAAAAAAACGTTTTTTCTACCTGCCTTTATCTCTTAATGTGCCAGACCTGGGAATCGAACCCTGGACCTTCCAGTCCACAGCCCATACATGCCACTAGACCATGGAAACCCATATAAAAACAATGCAATTTAATAATACAAATCTCTTATTGCGAAAGAACGACAAATATAATATTTACCAGCCTGAAACTAATGAATATCCTTCATGTGGAGTCATGGGCCAAAGTTCAGAACACGGTCATTTATCTGCCAAAATCGGTACGTATTCGTCATCGTGTCGCTGACCTCTGGACAACGACAAGTGATGTTACGTGTGCTATTGACAATGTCAATGCTTTATACTTAGTAAATAGCAGTTAGCCAAGGTGAGTAGGTCACATCTCTATTGTGCGTCTATGTGACACAAAGGTTTTGTTTGCATAATTTCGGTTTCTCGTAGACTAGTTTATGTCAAAATTAACTAAAAGTACTTGGTAACGTTAGATTGTGGCTCGGGACTCCTGGATTCCCAGCTTGGTCTGGGTGTTGTGAGACCGACAGTTTTTTGTAGTTCCTGATACCCACGACACAAGGCTAGTGTCGCTAGGCTAGGCTAATATCTTAATATCTTACTGTAGAGCCAGGACTATGTATGAGACTGTTGGGTGTTCTTTATTAGTTTATTATCTATATCAGCCATTACCATTTTTGAGTGGAAGGGCCAATTTTTTTGTGTAGATAGTAAAGTCGGTAATAGTCGAATAGGTCGGCTCGACCGGTTTCATACTACTGTCTCACAGAAAAGTGACGTAAAGTAGCAGTTTGCTGTTGCGTTTCGTTCGGTGAGTAAAATTTCCTGTTGCCCAATTCCTCCCGCACCTTTCCATTGAGAAAGGGGATTGCCCTATTTCCCTCCTTTTAGGTTGGCACCGTTCACATGATTCTGTGTGTATATTTGGTGTCTATGGGCTGTGGAGACCATTTACCATCAGGAGACCCATCTGCCCGTTTGCCACAATACTACAAAAAATACGTAATTAATGTGACCGCATCGACCCTATGATATATCAATTAGGATGAATTTGAGTGTTTTGTAGATAACTATTTGATTGATTAACATTTTTGATGTTTGCAAAAACTCTTTCGAAGTTGTTTTTGTTTTGATTTTTCATAAATTCATTGTTCTTTTGTTCGAATAAAGTTTATTGTTTTTTGTTAGCTAATCTACTCTTATATTATAAAGAGGTAATGTTTGTAATTTTGTGACTTTGTAGGATGTAATCTTTTGAACATGATACTGCGGTCCAAGAAGAAAATTTCTGACAATCGTAAATGTATTCGAGCTCGATGCGCGTCTATTAAATTTGTATGAAATATTAACCAAATGTCATCAGTGCGCAGCGAGCTCGAATACATTTACGATTGTCAGAAATTTTCCTGCTCGGGCCACTGCTCATGTCAAAAAACCTCATGAGATTTTTTTCCATTTCACGCTAGCGCCTACGTAATATAACTTGTATCATCATCGTCATCATCATCATCATCAGTCATAAGACGTCCACTGCTGAACATAGGCCTCCCCCAAAGATTTCTAGATCCACCTGTTGTATGAAAAACCTTAATTCCCTACGTAACTGCTAGAGGCGTTCGGGTGTTTTTCATATAAGTATTTTAAGGAATCGCTAGCGAGAATTGTCAAAAGCTCATCGTTGAGCCACTGAACCGATTTTATATAATCTTTTACCATATCATATTCAGAGGAAAACAGGCTGATGTCATTCAATGAGCATATTTAAATATTACATATTTTGGTATTCTCGTTTGGTTAGTCAAATATTTATGGTATAAAATCTATAGAATTCTCCTAAAAAACCGATCACGTGTGAGTTAGACTGTTGGAAAGGATGAAGGTTCCGTACCATTATATTATTCTGCCTGCCTCTTTCTCACTCCACTTTCAATCCACTTTTTCAATCAGGTTGGAGAATGGATTTGGCTTAGTTTCTACGACAGGTTGCCTATTATTGATGGGTATATACACATGGTATATACACTTCTATTTGTTGGGAGATGCATAACAAAATGATCCTGTATTAGGTTAACGCGTATGTTATTCATTGAAATAAAATTAGGTTTTACGGATTCTATAGTGATTTGATTTTTTAATTGTTATTCCCGACGTTAGAAAAATCGTGATAGAATCCATAAAACTAGTTTTATTTCAACCTGTAAAGGTTTTTTTCTTGGAATACGGATTCCTAAGAGTTCTTATATAACAATATAGGATTAACTCAATTTAAATACGCATCTGATGAATTTTAATGGTAATGTTAAACATATTTGCGTATCTCATAGCTTTAAGATTTCTATTCTATTTGTATTGTATTTTAATAATGGTTTTATAGTCATTCATTATTCACCACAAAATTGTGAAAATTTGATGATGTTAAAATGGCTAATTTGATAACTCTAACCCTCAGTTTCTTCATCGAAAGCAAAAGTCGAAGTATACAGCTAAATTTTACCATTCTTCTTAAATATTCCTTGGGGGAGGACTGTGTTCAGCAGTGGACGTCCTGTAGTTGATGAGGAATAATTATAGCTGTTGCTTTTATCGTTACTCGTGTGACAGCCTCTGTGACGTAGTGGGCGAATAGCCGGTCATGAAGCACGGATCCGCGGGTTCGATGCCCGCTCTGAAACAAATTATTGTGTGGCCCATCGATATTTATGTCGGATCTCGGTGTTGTAAGACCGAAAGTCGCTCGTAGTTCTTGATACCCACAACACAAGACTCGTATCTTACTGTGAGGTAGGACTATGTGTGTCACTGTTGGGTGTTATTTATTATTTATTTGTGATCTAACTTTTGGACTGTCATTTACCAACGGATCCATAATGTCAAGTAAAAGATATCTTTAGCTTCTATAATTAAGCTATACATGAAGAAACTGAGGGTATGTCGTATAGGAAGCGATTTCATATAGACATGTCTAGAGCTTGTCCTGATCTAATCGGCTAGGCTCGCTAGAATGGTCAAGTCATTGTAAGACTTACATAAGACTTCCTTATGCTGATATTTCCCCGTACAATGGATCATGATATATGTTGTAGTACTTCAATCTATCTCCTGTGACATAATGTTAATCTTATAATGCCTAATTTCACCTCATTGAAGTGAAAATTGTTCAAAGGTGAACCACGGACGTAAAGAAAAAGAAGGACACCACCTCGCCTATAATTAAACGGACGCCACACAGAAGCCCATAAACAAACGCGCCTGTACAAAAGTGTCCTACACACACGCGCACCATTACGTGTCGATAAATCGAATGGGCGGAAAACCCTGCTTACTTTCAATGTTAGCGCTCCGTCCATCTTTTTTCTACGTCCGTGATGTGAACACAACAGTTCAAACTCAAAAATCTTCAAAGTGAAACCTAAACACAATTTAAAAGTTCGTTGCTATGTGATTTGAGGCCACATTATGGGTCACTTTATGGTGTAATACAATATAAGTAGCCATTAAACTTAAGTAGGTTATTAGTATTCGACGGTTAATGCTCTGTCTAGCTCACATAGCTATCTTTAAATTAGTATTTATTTAAACTGGTAACAGCGATAGCTCAGTTGGGAATAGTACGGACTGCCGAGACAAGTGTCGGAGGTTCGAGACCAACCCCAAAATAGAGCATACACCTCTGGCTTTTCTATGTTAAGTGTATTTTCATTGTGAAATATTGCTTTCTATAACGGTGAAGGAAAACATCGTGAGGAAACCTGCATACTCGAGAATTTCTTCACAGGAATTTCGAAGGTATGTAAAGTCTACCAACGCATTAGGCCAGCATGGTAGGCTAAGGCCTAACCCCTCTCATTAGTAGAGGAGGTCCGTGCCCAGCAGTGGGACAGTAATATTACAGGGCTAATATTATTATTATTATTAAACTATGCTGATTGATATTAACTGACTGCCTTGGTGGCGTAGTTGTATTTCGGTACGACTACCGTCCTGAGGTCTCGGGTTCGATCCCCGGTCGGGCAAAGTGATATTGGATTTCTCCATATCAGCCCGGAGTCTGGAATTTGTGCCCGATATAGCGATATGCTCGCCCCCTACCACATCTGGGACGGAACTAAGCTCGGCGAAATGTGGGTATTCTAGTTCTCTAGTTTACCTCTGCCTACCTCTTCGGGGATACAGGCGTGAGCTTACGTTACGTTATTAAACTATAAAACATCTACAATCAAACTAAATTCGTATCCAAAACTTTAGTGAACTGACATTTAAACGAAGTGAATTAAAATTTTCAATAAACCTTGGCATGAGATTAAACTATTAATTGCTAATATATTCATGTTTAAAGGATTTTTAACCGCAGCATGTCCAAATAAGACAATTGCATCAATGTTGTTTAGATTGTCCTCGGTTTATAAAGATGTCTAAAAAACTTGTATTATATAATCTACTAGTTTTCGGCGACGAATTCATTCGTTGATTAAAATGATATTTTTATCTTAACATCGTAATTTTTACGGCATGATAGCCTGTGTTAACCTATAACGAAATATTGCAACATTTTAAATAATTTGACAGCCTCCGTGGCGCAGCGGGCGAGTAGCCGGCTGGGAAACGCGAGGTCGCGGGTTCGATTCCCGCACCGAGACAAATGTCTGTGTGGCCCATAGATATTTGTTTCGGGTCTGGGTGTTGTGAGACCGAAAGTCTCTCGTAGTTTCTGATACCCACGATACAGGTTACACCTAGTGTGGGATCAGGACTATGTATGTGACTGTTGGGTGTATTTATTTGTTTATTTAATAAAAAAATATAGACTTTCTTTCTACCTGCCTGTATCCCACCTTAATGTGGGGTCGGCGCAACACACTTTTCCAAGCATGTTGCAGAAAGGATTTGACTAAGTTTTTACAACCGACTGCTTGCCTGACGTCAACCCCTTCTGTGGGATTCAGTCCCGGGCAAATTAAATTAGAAAATTCGCTTTGACCGATTGAGCATCGAACCTAGTACCTCCCGGTATACAGGCTGCCACTAGACCAAGGAGACAACAAGACAGACAGACAGATAGACAACAATAAATCTATATTTTTTATACTACATTCTTTAAAATATTTAGTACTCTCAAACACACAAAGCTTTGACCCCAAAACGTTAGTTTAGTTTGGAGTTAAATAGTTACAATAAGGTCAACATTAATAACTACTTTTGTCTTTTTCACACTTAGTGTATTCATACGTCTTTCGCCGAAAAGAGGTATAAACTTGATTTAAATAATTAGGGCCTTAAACTAAAAACATTTTATCGAGCAAATAGTCAGTCATTTTTTTCCTTGTGTCACATTGTTTGAAAATAAAAGGGACAGACTATCTTAACCATATGCTCAGCTAAAATGTTTTATAAGGCCCTTAGTGTCTTCGAACCTGGGGGGTTACCACCATCTCTTATAGCAATGTTAATACCACCTCCTCTTATAGCAAAAATGACGAAGTAAGACTATAATAATAGACAGCCTCCGTGGCGCAGCGGGCGAGTAGCCAGCTGTGAAACGAGAGGTCGCGGGTTCGATTCCCGCATTGAGACAAATGTTTGTGTGGTCCACAGATATTTGTTTCAAGTCTGGGTGTTGTGAGACCGAAAGTCTCTCATAGTTTCTGACACTTACGATACAGGTTATACCTAGTGTGGGGTCAGGACTAGATGCGTGACTGTTGGGTGTATTTATTTATTTATTTAATAATACTGCTATAAGAGGTGGCGGTAACCCCCTGTACCGCAGATTTTTCACCAATCGATGCACGCGTAGGTTGGTCGCTATCAATACTTTGATGAGTCTATTATGACGCACACAGAAGAGGTCAAACAAGCCATAAATCCTTAAAGTAGTTTTTTGACGAACTTGCTAAGTATGTGCGTCACACCCGAACAAAAAATTGACAATATTTTTGCGTACCGAAAAGTATGTCAAATGTCAAACAGTTATTCCTTTTGTATAAATAGTTTTAATGTATAAGTAACATACATAAACATAACATAAGCTCATGACTGTATCCCCGAAGGAGTAGGCAGAGGCGCAGTAGCGAACTAGAATACCCACATTTCGCCGAGCTTAGTTTCGTCCCAGATCTGGTAAGAGGCGAGCCTATAGCCATATCGTGCACAATTTCCAGACTCCGAGCTGATATGGAAATTTCCAATATCACTTTGCCCGACCCGGGGATCGAACCCGAAACATGAGGATGCTAGTCGTACCGAAGTACAACCAAGCCACCGAAGCAGACAGACATACAGTCTACAATAAATTATAATTGAGATTTAATTCGTAGCTTAAGAAAACAATTTTTGGAGACAAAGCCATTTTGCCACCTTGACCGGATTTTTAATTGTTATTTACAGCAGTTAAGAACATTAACAAACTGTTATTGGCATCTCAGAGTATAATCTAAAAAATAACGATGTATTATGCAGAATATATGAGCTGCTCGTGAATTCTTAGCAATTAATAGTATGCGAATTACTAGTTTCGCTAAAAAGTATCTTTAAAATAAAGACGTTCATCTCATAACAGCCTCCGTGGCGCAGGGGCGTGTAGCCGGCTATGCAACCGAAGCGAGAGGCCGCGGGTTTGATTCCCGTACCGAGACAAATGTTCCGGGCCTGAGTGTTGTGAAACCCAAATTCTCTCGTAGTTTCTGATACCCTTGAGTGGTAAAGCCACGCTGTAGACTGTAACGTCTACAGCACGAATGGGCCGGCTCGACCGGTATGATACCACTGTCTCTCAGAAAACCGACGTAAAGTGAGCGTTTTGCGTTTCGTTCGGAAAGTGAGATTTCCGGTGGCCCATTTCCCCCCCTCCCTTTCCCAATCCCTTGTTCCTTCCATTCCCTCCTTTTAGATTGACAACGCACCCATGATTCTTTTTGGGTCTTGGGTGTCTATGGGCAGTGGAGATCATTTACCATCAGGTGACCCATCTGTGCTATAAAAAAACACGATACTGGTTATACGTAGACTATGTATTTATTTGTATTTATATGGTGTGACCAGCCGCACTGTTAAAGGAAGCAATAATTTGTATACATACTTATTTCAAAGTTAGTGCTTTTTGGGTATGGAACCCGCGATCAGTCCGTGCTACTGAGCTATCGCTACTTAAAATTTTCAGCTCGATATTATTAACCGCACAGATATCCATGTGTGTTTTACCGACTTTTCAAAGAAGTGTATCATTGAATTCAATTCAATAAATTTTCGACCGATTGCAAAAGGAAAAGGTGCTCAATTCGACTGTATTTTGGAACGACTTAAAAAAAAAGAAGAAGGTTCTCAATTCGACTGTATTTTTTATGTATGTGTAGTGTCTTTATCGTGTGAATGTTTTTGAAATAAAATAAGTTAAAGTCCCAAAAAATCCCATGTATTCACCATTACCCTATATAATATATGTTCCACGATATCTCCGCCAAATGTGCACCGATTTTCCACATTCTTTTTGTGTTCTATAGAGCTTATTTCAAGGGTGGTTCCGTATAAATTTGATTAAAATCGGATCAATTTTGAAGTTGGTCCGTTAAGATTTTAAACTTGTGATTATATCCCTTCGAAATAATCATACAGGCGACCTCTCACTTGTCAACTCTATCCGAACCCACATACCACCGTATATGGAAATTATTTAAATAACACTAAACTTTCAATATAATTTAATATCCTTATGTATCCGTGTTAGGTAACAGTTAGATAATGTCTAAGTTTTGTTAATTTGTGTCATTAGGTGCATTTTAAACGAGACGCGTGTTTATGTCAGAATCTTGTTGTTTTGTGATTTTTTTTAATTAATTTTGATAGGTAGAGCCACGTCAGATTTCCAGAGGAGGGGTTGACGTCAGGCAGGCAGTCGTAAAAATTAAGTCAAATAATTTCTGCAATATGCTTGAAAAAGTGTGTTGCGCCGATCCCACATTAAGGTGGGATAAGGGCAGGTAGAAAGAAAGGTAGATCCGCATTAGATATTTATTGTATACAGTTGGCCGATTGACTAGTTTGATGCCACTTCAATGGTAGAGTCACGCTGTCTATCACTGAAAAAGACAAATGGCAGTTTTTTTTTTTTTTTTTTTTTTTTTTTTATTAATAAAAGAAAAAATGGTACACAATATTTTAAACCCGCCAAACTGTGCAACAGTTTGTCGGCGGGGTTAGCGCTTGTTTCCGTAATAAATACTGTCAGTAACAAGCTTTAACAGTATTTTAACATATCTATCATATGAATTGTACATTAATACACACATATACACACAAATATGTGTACAGAAATCAGATCAGTATTGCATGACTGTTTATCATACGTTTACTCCAAGTCCTGTGAGTAGATAATGTTTTAATTTATTTTTTAAGATTGGTTGACTTAATTCTCCGTTGACCTGCCTTAACCAGGTAATTTTATTGTATATAATTGGGGTCATGTACTTGTTGGTTCTTTTACCGTAATAATTTTTTACTTGTGGTACAATCAATTTGCATTGTCTCACTCTCTTAGTCTTATATTCGTTTGTCACTTTAATTTTAAATTGATCATTATAAAAGTTCTCAAGTACCAACAAGTAGTCGACCTTTTCATGTACAGGGAGTACTTTACAAATACTAAACAGTTTATCATAATTGTCTTTACATTGAAGTTTTGTTTTTGAACTTACAAGGTATTTCATGAATCGAGTTTGTAGTAATCGTACACTATTTAAATAGGTTCTAAATGTGCGCCCGTACGTACTCAATCCATAGCTGACCAGTGACTCAGCGAGGGCAAAGTAAACAATACGTAACGTTTTTCTACTTAGTGTTCTTTTTAAATTATAAAATTTACCTAATATTGACCTAAGCCTTGTACACACACTGTCAACTTGCGATCTCCAATTCATATTCCAGTCAACCCACAGTCCTAGATATTTAAACTTAGTTACATATTCTACGTCATGGCAGGCACAGTTCAACATTGCTGCGTGCAAGCAGTCATACGAATGACCAACAATACTTATATCTGAACTTTCAATACTTTTTGCTACTAAATTGTGTGGTGAGTGTATATGCATCACTTTAGTTTTGCTAAGGTTTAGAATAATGCCGTTATCATGTGCCCATCTAGTGATATTATCGAAATCCGCCTGCAGTACCGACCGAGCTTCCTGTATTTCCTTAGAGGAATACAATAAGCACATATCATCGGCATACATATAGACACGACACCTACCGACGACATTACTCACACTATTAACGTGCATTATGTAGCCAATTGGACCGTACACTGAGCCAGTCGGCACGCCTAGGTTCATTGCGGCCACTCGTCCCGTCACACCTGCAATACAAGTTTGTATGGTTCTACCACTTAAATAACTTCGGAACCATTTATTCACAGGGCCTCTAATTCCACACTCAGACATGGCCTGAAGGAGCATTTCATGGTCCAGTGTGTCGAACGCCTTTTTATAATCAATAAAAAGCGCCAGGACCTGATGGCCTTGGTCCAAACAATTATTAATGTCCTCTGAGAACCTTGAAAGTGCTGTACTAGTACTGCGGCCACGCCTAAAACCGTGCTGTGCCTCTGATATTAGATGATTCTGTTCTAAGAATTCACTAATCTGTCCGATCACTATTTTCTCAACGATTTTGTTTATTGCTGACAAGATAGCGATCGGTCTGTAGTTCGAGTAATCTGTGTGCTCCCCCTGTTTAAAAATGGGTCTAATAATAGCTTTTTTGAGAAGGCTTGGATACTCCCCTTTCGATATACATAAGTTGACAAAGTGCGCTAAAACCGGTGAAATTAATTGTTTAATATGTTTTATGTCAATTATTCTTATATCATCAACACCCGATGCCTTATCACTGCTCATCTGTGAAATGACCTTAGCCACAATACTACTGGTTACTGGTTTAAAACGAAATGTTACATTACTGTCTACCACGTACTGACTCCTGCGCAATAGCTTTATGTCACACGTATGTCTTATATTTAGGATCTCTTCCGTAAATGTATCTGCAAATTTACTACATATATTATACATAGTGTCTTTATTACCTAAGTATCTCTTAATAATTTGATCTATATTTTCTTTTTTTCTCCCCAACCAATTATTTATTTTATCCCAAATTTTTTTTGGGTCCATATTACATTTTTTTATTTCCTCCTGTCTGTATTTGTTTTTAACTCTAAATATTAATTTATTTACTTTATTTCTGTATCGCGTATATTCCAGCCTCTTTGTGTTATTTTTAGGTGCCTCCTTCCATTCCCTAAACAATTGATCCCTGCGCAACAACATATTATTTAAACAACGCTTAAGCCATGGTTGCGTGACACGTTTTGATGACCTTGTCCTTGCCGATATACTATCCTTGTAAATATCTTTAAATACATAGTGTAATTTATCATACAAACGTAACGGACAGTTAATAGATAATAATTGCGACCAGTCAAATTCAGAAAGTTTTTTAGCAACTAACAATGAATTAATTACATATCCGGTGTCCATTTCATTACTCAAAGTCCCTACTTGACCACCGCATAATGGAATGGACACTCCGATCATATGATGATCCGACATAAAACACTCATGTACTTATGTACTTGGCTATATGATAAATAAATAAATACATAATGATTTCTTAGGTTTACGTGAATGTTATTTATTGAAATTAAACTATTTTTACGGATTATATCACGATTTGGTTTTAATTTTTATGCCCGACGTTTAAAAAAAAAAAATTAAAACCAAATCGTGATATAATCCGTAAAAATAGTTTAATTTCAATAAATAAATACACCCAACAGTCACACACCTAGTCCTGACCCCACACTAGGTATAACCTGTATCGTGGGTGTCAGAGACTATGAGAGACTTTCGGTCTTACAACACTCAGACTTGAAACAAATATCTGTGGGCCACACAATCATTTGTCTCAATGCGGGAATCGAACCCGCGGCCTCTTGCTTCGCAGCCGGCTACTCGCCCGCTGCGCCACGGAGGTTGTCAAGGATCGAACCCGAGGTCTACTTACAAGTGGGCTGCTCATGCAATGCATCGCTAAGACTGCCGTGTAGCGTATAATCCGATTTTAGGTCACTTACATGTAACAATGGAGAGTATTTATTAAATAAAAACCTTTTACTATCAATTCTCAAACTATAGTAATCCTGGAACATTTGTATTCAATGAAACACCATTTAAAATGTGTATTCTCCTTACTTCTTTCTTTCTGCCATATAAATTATATTAACTATTGAAATTAAACTATTTTTACGGATTATATCACGATTTGGTTTTAATTTTTATGCCCTTATATAGCTTTCGAAACGTCGGGCATAAAAATTAAAACCAAATCGTGATATAATCCGTAAAAATAGATTAATTTCAATGAATAGCATTCACGTAAACTTAAGAAATCTTTATATTAACTATTTATAATTTCTATGGCCGAAAGAAAGAAGTAAGGAGCTTCATTATGGGATTGATATCGGAAATATCGAGTTATATATCTACATAAAATGTTACAGACGAAGTGATAACCTCCTTCTTTTTTAAGTTGGTTATAAATTACATAAGCAAGTTATCTTTAAAGCTACAGTAGCTGGATAATAATTGATACGATCTTTACTTTGTCATCAAGATGGTAAAATATTATCTTGACCGAGTGACATAAAACAGTTTAAATTGAAGAAAATTAAAAAACCGGTCTGCCTCGGTGGCGTAGTTGTGTTGCGCGGTACGACTTCCGTCCTGAGGTCTCAGGTTCGATTCCCGAGTCGAGTAACGTGAAATCGAGGGTTTTTCTATTCAGCTTCAGCCTGTAGTGTGGTATTTGTGCCTGATATGGGCGTTTATCGCCCCCTATGACATCTGGGACGGAAATAAACTCGGTCAAATATGTATGTGTGTTCTAGTCCGCTAGTTCGCCTCTGCCTGCTCCTTCGAGTATACAGGCGTGAACTTATGATGTAAAAAAACTTGATTAAGATCAAGTCACATCTAGGTTAATAATCAGGAGCAAGTTATGTAACTAAAGGTCGCAGATTCAATTCTTGCGCCAGAAAATATATTTTTGACAAAAATCATTATGATCATAGTAACACGTGTGTATGTGGGTTAATTACCCGACTGCTCAGGAAAGATGGTAATGTTTTTCAAGTACATGTATTTTCGACCAACTTCCAAAAAGGAGTAGGTCCTCAATAATAATTCATCTGATTTTTTTAAATCTATGTTAAAAAACTTAACAGGCCGACTTCAAATCCGATCGTGACCACCCTTGAAATAAGCTTTATCGAATACAAAAAGATTTTTGAAAATCGATCCATATTTGGTGGAGATATCGCGTAACATACATAAAAAAATACAGACGAATTGAGGACCTCCTCCTTTTTGAAAGTCGGTCGAGAAATAACTGCCAACATTTAATTGTTTCAGAAAATAATCTTGAATCAAAAATCACTAAATCGATGACTAAGTTCTTAATCATACTTGCGTCAATGTGTTATTTAAAAGTAGTTATTAAATATTAAAACTATACTAACATTTTCTTATTACAGTGTTAATTGTTATGAATATCATATAAAAATTTGGGCCTTAAGTACTGCACATTTTAATGTAGGGGCTTAAAATTTAACCCATTTTACAACTATACTTTAAACCTATGTTATAATAAAGAGAAAATTAAATTTATTAAACAATAATACAATAATGATATCAATTAACATTCATCATTAATAAAAAAGGGTAAAAAAATAGTATATTTGTAACCTGCATTCGTCCTCGCCGGTATAAACCGTCGGATGTGCAAAGTAAAAGTGCTCCGAGATTCCCCAGTATATAAGCTTGCGCGGCACGGTCAGCCATCATACCCACACACACTCTCCCACAGAACACAACAAACATGGCCAAGTGGATCGTAAGTTCATGGAGTGCAGTGCAGTGCGAGTGTTGTGACGTGATATCTATTCTGTTATCGACTTCACTAAAACCTCTAGTTTTTTTCAAAGTCTATCGTGTTTTGTGTATCAAATCAGTTTTTTATTCCAGAGGAGTTTAGTTTAGTTGTGACAGACTACCAGTATGTGATATCGACTAATGATATTTTCTCGCGCAGGTCGCCCTCGCTCTGATCGGCTGCGCAGTGGCTGAGCCCCCAGTCGGCTACAGCTACTCGGCGCCATCATCGTTGTACGTTGTGGGCGGCGGCCACGGGTCTGCGCTCAGCGGCGGCGGCCCCTACCACCCCGTGCCCGTCGGCTACCAGACCTCCGAGGGCTACTCCGTCGACCCTCACCTCCTGGAGAAGGTCAAGCACATCATCCTCAAGGATGAGATCCACAACCAGGCTTACCAGTCATCCTCTTCCCACGGACACGGAATCTCCAGCCACTACGGTGCCCCCGCGCCCGTCTACGGTGTGCCCCACGAGAGAATTGTAGGCATCGAGCTCGACCACATCCAGCAGGGCATCCAGGTCGCCCAGTACCACCAGGCCGATGAAGGTTACGGTTACGCCAGTGGATACTCCGGCTACTCCGGTTACTCCGGCGGCCATGGAGGATACTCCTCTCCCTCGGTGTCCTACACCACCATCGGAGTTCCCTCCGGATCCTACGGAGTGCCTTCCCCCTCATCTTCCTACGGCACTCCCCACCACTAAACGAAACGAACATTAGTCATTTCATCTCATTGTAAAATATGAAACAATCATGTGATCGCACTTAGAAGTTATTATGTATTATATTTGTTGTTATAAGTTTTCTGTAAATAAAAAGACTTTTTTGTACATGTTGGTTTGTTTTGGACTGATTGGCGTTAATTTGCGTTTTCGGAAGGTCCGTGTGTTCTGACGCAATGCACAATTTGCACTTAAAGTGGATTTAGCTCGCTTTTGTTTCACTTGCGTGACCACTTTTACTTTTGATGATGGCCGGCGCGAGCAGGTTTCCAGTTTGGAAAGGAGTGAGGGTCGGGAGCCGCTCTCAGCTCCAACATTCACAAATTAACGATAATTGAGTGAATGTAAACTACAAACGTAACACGTAAAATTTGGGTCGTTTCGAAAGTATATTCCGAACTACTTCAATAAGATCAAGGCCGCCAAAATAAGGGCGATCGAAAGCGAAAGTTAGTAAACCATGAGATTACAACGGACATTATCTAATCGGATCGATTTGATGCAACTCGCATCAAAATTTATGTATTGCGTAAGAGTTTTAGCTAAAATTAGCGTATATTTTCGCTTGATGGTTAATCCGCTTGCAAATGTACTTTCTCCCGGTTGAGATTGCGTAATGGTGAGCGCACAGTCCGGCTATGAACACTGGACTTTATTCGTGTGCTAGATCCTTTGCTTCCTAGAGTTGAGACACATCCATTTTTAACTGACACATTTTAGTTGACCCTTAACGTCTCACACATTAAAACATAGCAAGCCTTTATTAAAGTTACGTCGTTTACACTTTGATGGGTGATGGACGCAGGATGTGATCGATAAGAACCGTTTGGCTAGGATTGTAAATTAAACAAAGAAAATAAATTTATTTCCACTATATAAAATCTATATATCTCTACAAAGATACAATCTTTCAAATCTTAAACAAAAAAATGATTTGGAATTCCGATGATTTCTATATCAAGTTTTTTTTTTATAATATATTTATCGATAAATCTTTATCAAGCTTTCTAGAAGTAGATGTATTATTTTCATCTACATAAGTTTATTTGTGTCTTTTATTTGTATTTTTGTACTGACTTTTAAAAAAATACGATTTTATTTTACAAAATAATATGAAGCTTAAAATTAGTTATCACATTTCTGCATCAGCCTGTATATAATTGTTTTCGATCACCCTGTATATTTGCTTTCTTTTCTCGATTGTGATGAAACCTGTAATCAGTATTCTCTTCTCTTAATTACTTTTTGCTGTGGCTTGCAATCAACTCATTCAATGTTAATTTTGGGCGAGCTGTCATGTTAACATCAAAGTTAAGAGACGTCGGTAATTAAACGCATCAATTAAGTATATGGTATCAGAAAAACAGTACCCATAATTAATTAAAAAAGCTGTACCATTATAAAGACTCGTGACATTATTATTGTTACAGTAAAACAGTGTTCGAGTGGTAGAGCCACGCTGTAGACAGTAATGTCTATAGCACGAATAGGCCGGCTCGACCGGTTAGATACCACTGTCTCACAGAAAAGCGACGTAAAGTGCCAGCTTGCTGTCGCGTTTCGTTCGGTGAGTGAGATTTCCGGTGGCCCATTTCCCCTTTCCCTTTCCCAATCCCTTTTCCCTCCCCTTCAATTCACTCCTTTTAGGTTGGCAACGTATCCATGATTCTTTTTGTGTCTTGGGTGTTTATGGGCGGTGGAGATCACTTACCATTAGGTGACCCATCTGCTCGTTTGCCAATCTCTGCTATAAAAAAAAAACATAATGCCTCGGTGGTGTAGTGGTAACGCTTGCGCGGTACGACTACCGTCCTGAGGTCACGGGTTCGATCCACGAGTCGGACAAAGTGATATTGGGTTTTTCATTTCAGTATCAGCCCGGAATCTGGAATTTGTGCCCTCACGATCGAGCTGCTAGCTACCGTCCGCCTATATTCGGAGTCAATTTTTTTTATTGTGTATGACAAACATAGCTTGTATAACGTAGCCTTAGTCTGGTGGCAGCGTATATGGGCTTGAACCCGGGAGGTCTTGGGTTCGATTCCTAGGTCGGGCGGGTGCTTTTCCATCACGATTTGCGCAAGCGGCAACGTTAACACCAGGCAGGCAGCCGGTCGTAAAAAAACGAAGCGGAATTGTTTCTGCAACATATTTAATAACGTATTGCTGCCACATTCAGGTGGGATAAGGACAGATGGAAAAGAAAAGGGGTCAAACATAGCCTTTTCATATTTGATGTTCACGACGTCATAGCGTGTGAATTCTCCAAACTTAACACTCTAAACATGTAAAATGGTGTAAATTTCCATTGACAAACGCAATGTTACGTGTATAAATACTTTAACTAAGCTATTATGCATATTATCTATAACTTGTAGGATTTGTAGGTCACCTATGGAGTTTTTATAGTACTTTAATGATGTTATCCAAAAAATAAGTTAATGGGTTTGTTATATAACTGGTCAAAAAAGCGACGTGAATTGTTTATAAGAAAATGTTATGGAAAATTACTGGGTTTTATGAGTCGTAATATTATCGGGTTCGATCACCGGGTCGGGCAAAGTGATATTGGATTTTTCCATATCAGCTCGGAGTCTGGAATTTGTGCCCGATATGGCGATGGGCTCGCCCCCTATCACATCTGGGACGGAACTAAGCTCGGCGAAATGTGGGTGTTCTAGTTCGCTAGTGCGCCTCTGCCTACCCCTTCGGGGATACAGGCATGAGCTTATGTTATGTTATGTTAATATCTCATTGGTCGCCTCCTTGATCCAGTGGTAGAATATGTGCAGAATACCAGTGGTAGAATACCACGTCATGGCTTATACCACCTTAAGCTGGTTAACCTTTTTCAAGCATGTTGCAGAAACGATTTGACTAAGTTTTTAGCACCGGCTACCTGCCTGACCTCAACCGTCCTCTAGAGGATCCCTTCCCGGGCAAATTGTGTTAAGAAACACCCGCCCGTCCTGGAAATCGATGCCTGGACCTCCCGGTTCACAGACGATATAGACTGGAAAACAATTTGCCCTTGACTGGATCACAGATGCTTATCTTCAGACATGCAGCTGGTCGTAAAAACCAAAGTCATTTGTTTTCTGCAACATGCTTGTTTGTGACGTCGACCCCACGTTGAAGTGATAAGAAAAAGATAACTAACTCTGATTTTCTGCCAGGGTCTACCGAGCGAATCTAACGCTTAAACCTTTAGGTCTACTTGTAACGCTATCACTAATCTAGAGTTACTTCTATCTCGATTTATCCTATAGCTCACTCCCATCTTTAAATCAAGATCAATAGAGATTTATCGCGGAGCTGCAAGTACTCTTAGCATCATACAGAAGTCTAGTCCGATCTGAGAAGCATGTATTTTCTATAACGTAGATATATGCGTAAAAATTTGCATTGAATGAGCAAGATTAACACAAGAAGCTTGGAGAAAGTTTTCGTCTCGAAATGGTGCGTTCCAGTTTCAGTCGTAAGCTATAGCTATATTTGTTGGAACTATACTATATCTGGCTACTTTTTCTTTTATAATAACACGCCCACAATCCCGAATGTGTAGCAAATATTCAAAAAGCCCAAATTTCACATATTTTCTGTCCATAGATAAGAGCGAGGAGAATGATCATGTCGCTCACACTTTTTCAAGCATGGTGCAGAATAATTCGGTTTATATTTTTGATAACCTCACTCTAGGGGATCCAGCTCCGGGCATGTCGTTAGAAAAACATAATTGGGAGCCTCAATTGGGAATTGAACCCAGGACCTCTAGGTTCCGGAATCACAGCCCATAAACGCTGGCAATACCAAAGAGACGTCTAAATTCGAAGAAAAATTTATGAACCATACATGAATTGTTGTTCAGTCGCCTCCTTGGTCTAGTGGCAGCACATATGGGTTGTGGACCGGGAGGTTGTGGGTTCGATTCCCAGGTCGGGTAAAGCGATTTTTTAAATTTCATTTGCCCGGGACTAGATCCCACAGAGGGGGTTGACGTCAGGCAGGCAACCGGTCGTAAAATCTTAGCCAAATACATTCTGCAACATGCTTGAAAAAGTGAGTTGCGCCGATCCCACATTAAGGTGGGTTAAGGGCAGGCAGAAAGAAAGACATGAATTGTTACTCAAGTTTATTTTCTCGACTTGCACCTAATGCACCAATGGAGACGTAACTTTAACTAGTTAGTTGTCGCTTCGATATCCGCATTCCAAATGCATTTAAGTTATTTTAAAATGCATCACACAAATGATTATATCAGACAATAACCTTGGGTATTCACTGATTTAACATTATCGATCGGCTAGTCTAAGTTAATAATAGTCGTATTTTAGAAGTAATGATACGTTATATTTTAGTGAAGTAATGAAGTACTATAATTTATGAGTATGAAATTATTATCTTAGCGTCTTTTTACATGATGAATATATAACTTGTTTATCATAAGTTAATCCATCAAAAATTAACAGCCCTTTTACTCGAATTTACTAAATTATTTTAGCAGCATTTCCATACTTAAATAATTTAAGTAAAACTTATATAACTATGATTCTCATTTCTTAAATAAGAATGCTTGAGTGAGAAAGCAGTATTAAGCAAACCTTTTCTGCAATATATGGTAATACACCCAACAGATAGTCCTGACTCCATAGGTATAACCTGTATAGTATCAGGAACTCCGAGGGACTTACGGTCCCACAACTCCCAGACCCGAAACAAATGTCTGTAGGCTACACAAACATTGGTTTGGTGTGGGAATCGAACCCGCGGCCTCGCGCTTCACAGCCGGCTACTGGCCGACTACGCCACGGAGGTTGTCATACATAGTTGAAAAGTGTGTTCACACAGTGAAGTGTGAATATATCATCATCATCATCATCAGCCATAAGACGTCCACTGCTGAACATAGGCCTCCCCCAGAGATTTCCAGATCGACCTGTTGGAAGCGGCCTGCATATACATATACCTCTACAATATATAGTCTAATATTATTTTCTTTCTTTGCAGGTATATAATGCAGTGCTGGATCATTAATTAATACAAGTGTGTATTTTTTAAATTATTATGTTCTAGCTCGTAAGTGTGGACCGTATTTCGTATGCAATTAATAATTATTACAGTTAACATTCAAAAACATGTCTCACGACCACGTAGTCCTAGGTTTAAAAACGGATTTCAATCAGTAATAATTAATCACATATTTATACGAAAGTAACAAAATGAATGTTGTTTCACTAGCATTAGATACTCATAATATTTATATAAGTTTTTGGTGATTTGTTGAACCCCGAAGACTTGTAACATCCTGCAATGTTATAATTAACATTTCTTGCTTAATTACCTCTTAGGGCGAATTGCACCACTATTACTAACCTACAGTTAGTCTTAACCTCAAGTTAAATTGAAATAGAAATATATGAAGGACATGTAATTTATTACATGTAATTAATAAAATGTCATCATTTATTATCTGTAATTACATGTAGTACATTACATGTAATGAATTACATACCCTTCATATATTTTATTTTCATTTTAACTTGAGGTTAGGACTAACTGTAGGTTAGTAATAGTGGTGCAAGTCGCCCTTAGTAACCATGTGAATTTATACTTGTATATTTTTTCGAATAATTTTACATTACTTTTTAAATATACCTCGATTTCCTTAAGTCTTCTGTATTAAAGGTTATAATAAAAATTGCCTTTAACTATAAGCTCGCTTATTGTAATATTTTAGTAATTTTAGTTTTCATTAAAAACATATTTTCATACTTAAAACATTTCTTAGGCGGTTCCTTGAACATGATAAAATTTTTTTTATAGCACAGATTGGCAAACGAGCAGGTGGGTCACCTGATGGTAAGTGATCCCCACCGCCCATAGACACCCAAGACACAAAGAATCATGGGTGCGTTGCCAACCTAAAAGGAGGGAATGGAAGGGGATGGAAAAGGGATTGGGCAAGGGAGGGAGGAAATGAGCCACCGGAAATCTCACTCACCGAACGAAACGCGACAGCAAGCTGTCACTTTACGTCGGTTTTCTGTGAGACAGTGGTTTTAAACCGGTCGAGCTGGCCCATACGTGATGTAGACGTTACTATCTACAGCGTGGCTCTAAATCACAATCAACAATATAAACAAATCCACTCAAAATTACCAATTTATTAATTAAAATACACACATCTCAGAATTTCACCAACAAAATACTTATGAACATTTCACCACCGTGCCAAGGCGATCTGTGTAATGTATATCATATTATACAATTGGTAAGAAACCCGCGTTACTACATTCTAAAACATGAGGTGACCACTGACCAGGGACCACTTACCGTTTCCATACCATCAGTGTTTCGTCACTGGTGGTTGATCTCCAGATACTAGTTAATAGTTATCTAGAGATGGGCAGATTTGTTTTAACCATAGATAGTGCCTTAGGCATACTTCAAAAATCGGCCAAGTGCATGCTGCATATTTGATCACGCACAGGACAGGGTTCCGAAGTAGAGTTAAATAGGCCGGCATGATTCTAACGACCACTGATAAACGCTGTGTTCGTCAGAGGTCGCTAGTTTTTTTACTGCACTACGCTTACCATCAGGTGCAGTGTAGTTCACTTTGCCGTGCCCAGATAAAAAAATGTTATGGAAATATAATTTTACAAGACATCATTTCAAAAGCAGTTATAGCTCAGTTGGGAACTTGGGAATGGTACGGACTACCGAGACAAGTGTCGGAGGTTCGAGACCAACCCCAAAATGGAGCATATACCTCTGACTTTTCTATGTTAAGTGAATTTTCATTGTGAAATATGGCTTGCTATAATGGTGAAGGAAAAAAAAATTTCGAAGGTATGTGAAGTCTACCAATCTGTATTGGGCCAGCGTGGTAGACTAAGGCCTAACCACACTCATTGGTAGTGGAGGCCCGCGCCCAGCAGTGAGACAGTAATATTACAGGGCTAATATTATTATTTTTATTTAGACAGATTTTAAAGTACATCTTCCATAAATGTGTAATTACTATCTGTTTTACATAAGTAACAATTTCATCTACATATGATGTGCTCAATAGAATTTAAACGGAATTTTTCTTTTATTTTGGTAGATTATTACTCATTCACTTGTAAAGTCTGCTTAGCCGTGATAGTTTTCCTTTTAAATCGGTCATATATGCGCCTACCATGATTTTTTTCACATGGCCGTACCGAGGCATCTGTAATAAGGCGTTATTAATATTTATAGTTATGTAATACAATAGACTGAAACACCCCCAAGTTAAGTTTAAAACAATGCTAGATAAAACGTATAATTAATTATGATTGCTAATCCAAACGTAACGGTGCCATTAATTATGTATTTATGTGTTGCTTTGCATATTTTTTTCATTAATATTATGTTTGGCGCCTGCTCAATTGTGTAATGTTTCACCATAGGTATAGATTTCCTTAATATTTAAGACTGCCTCGGTGGTTTGGTTGTATTTCGGTACAACTACTGTCCTGAGGTTTCGGGTTCAATCCCCGGGTCGGGCAGTCATATTGGAGTTTTCAGTATCAGCCCGGAGTCTTGAATTTGTGCCCTATATAGCGATATACTCTCCCTCTATCACATTTGAGATGGAGATTAAGTTTGGTGTAATATGGGTGTTCTAGCTTACTAGTGCGCCTCTGCCTACCCATTCGGGGATACAAGCGCGAGCTTATGTTATCTTTCGACATATTTTGTTGTCAGTCGTCGTGTTGTCTTCCGTCATATGCCTCTCATATTTAACACAACCTATTACAAGGGAAAGTATTCCCACGATCATTTTCTAAATTGACCAGCCATTGATTGTATTTGCAAGACAACGCAGTTCACGTTTGAATAGACAATGTGAATGCATGCGTCACTTGACATACTGAGTGCTTAGCGTGCGCCTTTTTCGAATGTTCTACAAATTCGATCGTGTGAAACGTATTTTCTTCTACCTTGTGAACTTGTGGGGTCGACGCAACACACTTGCATGTTGCAGCAAAATTCGGCTTAGTTTTTATGACCGGCCACCTGCTTGACGTCAACCCGCTTCTCCACAGAATAGAACATTTTTTTAATATTATCATTTTATTGAATTACAAGAGATCCCTCTGAGACGTCACAGGACCTTATTATGAATGTATTTTTATTTGCATCATGCAATCCCGGATTAATCGTGTTAACCAATCATATACTGTCATATATGGATTATGAAAATAGCTCCATATTTGGCGGAGATATCGCGTAACATACATAAAAAATACAGGCGAATTGAGGACCTTCTTATTTTTTTAAGTCGGTCGGATATTCCTGCTAGAGCCGCTGATAACCCTAGGCTCTAGCGATGCTATCCTACTAACTTTACGAACAACTACTACAGTTGTCGCAGGAAGTCGCTGGATGCAGGCCGCTTCCAACAGGTCGATCTGGAAATCTTTGGGGGAGGCCTATGTTCAGCAGTGGACGTCCTATGGCTGATGATGATGATGATGATGATGATGACTACTGTTGATTTCTCAAGTTTACGCGAATGTCATACATTGAAATAAAAGTATTTATACGGATTCTATCACGATTAGGTTTTTAATTTTTATTTTTATTCCCGACGTTTCGAAGGCTTTGCAGTCTTCGTTGTCACGGGTCAGACAAAAAAAATAATAATTGGATTAAATTAATTAATTTCGTGGGGAATAAAAATTAAAAACCTAATCGTGATAGAATCCGTAAAAATAGTTTTATTTCAACTACTACTGTTATAATTATGGGGCTTGCGGCATCACTTGATGGTTGGTTGAGACGGGTATGGGGGTACCCTTGTATCTGCATCGGTCATCCGCCTGTCTTGTCTCAAGCCCCTCGATTTGCTTCTTCCGTCTTCGGATTCGGAGTGTGAAGAAGCATAAATAGGCCGGCATGATTCTGACGACCACTGATAAACACAGTGTTTGTCGGTGGTCGCTAGTTTTTTGGACGGCACTACGCTTACCATCAGGTGCAGTCACTTTGCCGTGCCCGGTTAAAAAAAATTGAATTCTTGAATAAGTACTTATGTGCGTTTATTAATTTTGTTGTTTGTTAATAAATCATGGCTTAACGGATGAATGGATTTACATATTTGAGACAGAGACCATGACATCGATTAGCACACTGTTATCCCCTAATAACTAATTTTATGATATGTACCAACAAAATTTAATTTAAATTTTTAAAAACTGGCCATGTCCAGATAAATCCATACGGATGGTCACTCTACATTTAAAGCCACGGTTTTGATTATTCTTTACCCCTCCCATTAGTAGAGGAATCCCGTGCCCAGCAGTGGGACAGTAACATTACAAAACTAATATTATTTGATTATTGTTACTAAACAATATTATGGTATTTATCATGCTAAAGTGAACAGCAGGACCAGAAGAGGATGGATCAAATAAGCGGTCTCCTGAGTAAAGGGAAAGTTCGGAGTACCCTCAACTGGCGGAAATGTCAATAAGAAATCTGGCCATCTAAAGACCTATCCGCC